>CM053143.1:139078828-140328828 GCA_028571685.1 Heterohyrax brucei
ACGTTCCCAATGTTTGTACTCACACTGGAATGATCTGGCTGATGTTTAGAGGCAATGAGTGAAGGAAAGGGGCAGAGTTTATATGTCTGCGATAGCCTAAATTGTTTGTAAGTCACATGAACTAGATAAACTTAAAAATAACCAACCATCTTTTATGCCTGCCTATTTAGAAAGGCAAGGAAAACACTATGCTGTATTCAGGGCATCAAAGAAATGCCATCAAAAGTGTGTAAATGACCTTAGGTTTATTAATTTTTTTATGGGCTATTCATGGTGTCAGCAGAGCTAAGCATTTATTGCTTGTGACAACCCCTCAGGCCAGTTGCCATGGTCTTGACACTTTAGCATGCTTGTTACTGCTTTCTTGTGTCCTAAATTTCAAGAAGACAGAAATGAAGGTTTGGAAGCTAATAATAGCATCATGTCATTGGCAAGAGCTGGAAGGAAGCATGCCCACATAAAGACCAGGGCCTCAAGGCATCCATAAGGGAAGTAGGGAGAGAACATGGACAGGAAGGACCAGAGCAGCTAATAGACAAAGGCAGGGACAAATGAAACATGTGAGCCCCAAAATCCAATAGCATAAAATAAAGTCAGAGAAAAAGATACAGGAGTTCCAGAAAGGGGGGTTCAGAACACAGACTGTCACCAGAGAGGATGGGCTATAGAAAACTTTCTGGGGAAAATAGCAGCATTCATATCATTTAACTTAGTAGTTTCACCTCTGAGAATCTACCTTAAGGAAGGGATTCTATTGAGAATATGCCCTTCTTAGTGTAATTTAAAATGACCTGACTTCAGTCATGTAGAGAAGAATAATTAAATGAAGTACCAACTGCACTCTGAACCAAATAATCATTAGAAATAGTGTTATCATAGAGTTCAAAATAATATGAGATTTTTTGTTATAATTAAATAATAATGTATTTCATCTTTTTACAAAAGTAAAATATATTAATTGTGGAGAATACAAATAATAATACCATGGGAAAATAAAATTAAAATAATGTATAATCCTACACCTAGAAATAACTGTGGTTACCTTTATTTCTTTTCTGTAAGTATTCATATTTGCTATAAGTATTCATAGATGTATATTTATAAAAATGAGTTTCATACTCTACATGCTTTTAATCAATTTAATTTAATTTAAATGGATAAAAAAAGTTGAAGGCAAAATCATATCTGTCATCAGATTAACTATGTATAACAAGTAACTGTTGTTATTGTGAATTGCTGTTAAGTCAGCTCCCACACATGGTAACCTGCTTAACAGAACAAAATGTTGCCCAGCCTTGTTTTTCCTATTTTATCCAGCCCTGGTGTCTGTTTCAGAGGATTGGTCTTTCCTTATAGTGTGTCCAAAGTAAGTAAACCAGTATATTGCCAACCTTGCTTCTAAGGAGCCTTTTGGTTTTATTTCTCCTAAGACTGATTTGTTTATTTTTTGAGCAGTCCCCAGACAGATATTCAGTGTTCTTTGCTAATGCCACAGTTCCAATACAAAACAATAAACTGGAAATATAGGAAAAGGAAAAAAAAAAGACCACAAAGAAATACACCAATATCATTGCCTTTGTATGGTGACTAGAGAAGATTACCCTCACCCTCATTGCTCAAATAGTTTTTATATTTGCCTCTGTTACTGGGATGAGTGATAAAAATCTGTCTACTTGCTTAATTAACAAAATTGATTATAGGTTCTTAAAGGCTGAAGATGACAAGTGTCATGGATTGAATTGTGTCCCCATCTTCCTCCCCGAAAATGTGTGCAGCAATTTGGCTAGGCAGAGATTCCTGGTGTTCCTTTGCCTTTATGATGCTAGTGAGAGAGGATGGTCAGCGTTTGTATCCCTGGGGCAGGACTCAGTGTATGAGATCCTATCGTGCCTCGCAGCAATCTCTTGAGACAGGAAAGAAAGAAGACAGGAGAGAGTTGGTGACCTCATACTGTTTGGAAAGAAGCAGTGTCGGGAGCAGAGCATGTCCTTTGGAAAGGACTCAGGGTTCCTGTACCTCAGAAGCTCCTAGTCCAGGGCAGGCTTGACAACAAGGACCTTCCTCCAGAGCCAACAGAGAAAGCCTTCCCCTCAAGCTGATGCCCTGAATTTAGATGTGTAGCCTACTGGACTGTGACAGAATAAAATTTCCCTTTTTAAAGCTGCCCATATTGTGGCATTTCTGTCATAGCAGCACTAGATGACTAAGATAGTCAGAGAAGTTTCAGCTGGATAGGGATGGCTGGGTCCTCAGTGCTGACTCCCATCCAGAGACTCTCTGTTGGCTGCGCACCTACCAGGATCAAGTCTTGATGCACAATTACTAGTAGGCTTCTCTACTTCCAAACAGCTACACCAGGTACCAGGCAGGCAGGAATCCTGCAGTGTCCCCAGGTTGAAGATTATGTAATCAAAGTGCGGTAGACTAATTTTATAAAGACTTTCTTGCCATGGTCTTGTAATTCCCACTGAACAACGGAGTGGAACTTTGCAAATAAGGTACTTACGGCCCACTAAAGGGACTGGACAATTTGAAAACAATGCAAATAAGGTGCATAGAACCCTTGTGAGGGTGGAGCCATGCAAATAAAGTGTATGGAACCCTAACGAGAGGATTGGACAGTGTTGCCATCCTGCTAGGCCTTAAAGGCAGTCAATCTGAAAAGCAAGTGGGAGACCTCACTATCATCAAGGCAGAGGAGCCAAGGGTGGACATGCAGTCCCTGTATGGAGGATCTCCTGGGCCCAGGAGCCACCTGTAACATGAGACAGTAAGAAGCAGTGGCAGATAAATGAAGGCAGCAGAACTGGGTGACTGATGCGAGACAGCCCAGTGGGCTTCCTGGCAGGTGGAATAAGATGGCTACAGTGAGCAGGCCAACCTATGAAGTGAGACTGCTGAGTGGGGTGCCTCCAGGAGCTTGTGGGCAGAGCTGAAGAGCTTTGTTAACACTTACCTGAGCAGGGCAGAGGCTAGGCCCAGGGCTAAGGAGCTGAGGGTCAGAAAGAGGCCTGCCCACAGGCATGGCTGAGAAGAGGCTGTCCTGATCAAGGAACTGTGGCCTGAGTTGTTCCTGGGCTTGAACTGCAACCTTATACTTCCCTAATAAAGCCCTTAACAATGAGTTTGATCTGTGAGTTGTGTAGCCACTGCAATGAATTGTCAAACAGAGCAAAGATGTAGAGGCTGCTATAAGAGGCACAGCTGGTGTCTGAATGGGTAAAAAGTTTGAAGAGAGGTAGCATGAGGTCATAGGCATACGTCAGGCATGACCTCCACGTCAGAAGGACACACCTTGGACGGTTAATGCTGATGATTCTCCTCCCTCATGATGCTAGAGATGAGATGATGTCACGCTGTCATATTTACAACTGGCACCATTTTTACCGAGACTGTGTTTTGTAAGGAAACGCTGGTTTTCTTTGTCAGGAAACACTGGCATGCATAGTGGTTAAGTGCTACATCTGCTAACCCAAAGGTCAGCAGTTCAAATCTTCCAGGCATTCCTTGGAAACCCTGTAGGACAGTTCTCCTCGGACCTATAGGGTTGCTATAGTCAAAATCAACTCAGTGGCTGTGGGTTTGGGTGCCTTTAAATCCAAATTATGAAGTCAAGTTTCCTGGTTATCCTAAGTCCTTAGTAAAGCCTTGTTTTAATGTTCCAGCCACACACACCCTCCCCTCCCCACTTGTAAAATTCTCCTTCTATTAACAAGGAAGCAATTGGTTTTCTCAAAGCTCATGCAGTATCTTTACAATGTGAAAAATAAGAGAATTTTAATAGACAAATAAACTTGGGGATATTTCTTATACTCACACTAAGGCTTTCTCTAGTCTCACTGCGACTTTACGTTGTCTAGAAAGAATTGTCCTGCTTCCTAAGCGTCATACTTAGCCTGGATCCCCGCAGCCCCATAGAGGGGCATGACCTGGATTTGGTCAGTCAGATGCACCGGGACAGCCGCGTCACTGCGTTCTTTCACTTTACCTCCATTCCCTCTCATTTGCTAACCAGTTGGTACATGCTGGGTAGCTGGGTAGCAGGGTTGCTTTATCAGCCCTGTTCTGAGACAACAGAATGAGTGTGTTGGGAGATTAGTGTTCCTTGGCTCCTTGACCTGCTGCCCTTCACTCCCAGTAATCCCAATTCTTCTAACCTTTTTAAAAAAAGCTTCATTGTTTCCAACCCTTTAGTATCCTCACAATGCTTCTCGGAACCTCTCTAAACACTTCCCTTCCCTCTTCAATTAAGGGGCTCAGACACAGTATTCTAGGAAGCGCTTGAGCCATGCTCACTAAAAAGTAAAGCTTAGCTCAAGATTCCTACCTGCTAGGATTGATGCAGCCTTCTCAGGCTCACGCATGGCTGTCTTTCTAAGCAACTGTTTGAAAAGGCCTCATGACCAGCTTATCATCTGCCAGGAGCAGAAGCTGGCTGAGGTGGGTCTAGCACCACCAACTGTGCCAGCAGCCAATGCCACTGTGCACAGACGAGGGAGCACTTGGCAGTTTGCCTCTGGGGACCTGGGTTCCCTTGTTGAGATCTATTGCCTTTTTAGAAGCATCTACTCCTACCAAACAGACTGTGTCTCCTAACCTGCTGCTGCTTCCACCTTCCAAAATCTATACTTTGCCTCAAACTCTTTCGTGTCAATGTATATTTCTTCCACAACTTTGCATTTTAACCCTTTTTACTTCTAGTTTTAGAATGAGAGTCTTTGTTCTCTGTTAAGAAAACCCCAGACAACAAGAAGTGTATGGGTTATCTATCTGAACTATCTAATCTAATCTATCTATCTATATCTATCTATCTATCATCTATCTATATCTATCTATCTATATCTATCATCTATCTATATCTATCTATCATCTATCAATGTATCTATCTATATCTATCATCTATCATCTATTTGTCTATCATCTAGCTATCTATCTGAACTATCATCTATCAATCTATCTACCTAAACTATCATCTATCTATCTATCTCTATGTATGCATCTATCTATCTATCATCTACCTACTTACCTTCCCGTCTACCTACCTATCTGTCATCTTTTCTCTCTTCTTGTCTCTAAGCTTGTTAGTCTGACTATTCCCGATACTAAATGCTTTTTCTCAAGTTAGAATATCTGGAGTCACTGAGAAAGAAGGGCTGTAGAGAAAGCTGTTGGATCTGATTCCTTCCCCTTCTCCCTATATTCCTTCTTCCCTTCCTTCTATTCATCCAGCAAAATTCTGTTGAATTTTTTCAACTGCACTCTCCCTAAGTTCTCCACCAAGATTTGAGTTTTAAAAAAAGAAAACAGAGCCTCTATCCTGAAATGCCTTATAATTTGGTATGTATGAGCATATGTACGTGCCTGTGTTGTGTGGATAGCATATGTGACAAAGCATTAGTAGTCTCATTTCTTGTGACATATGGGAGAGTTGGGGAATCCTGGCCTTTGGAAACCAGTATCTTTGCTCTTTGTCTTTGAGTGTGGATGACGAAGATGATGACGTCAGCAAAGCCAACATTAAAAGAATTACACACACACATGTATATAAACTAAACACATCCTCTCGGGTGTCCATTTTCCTCCTAGGACATAGCACCCCTCTTGCAGTGGAACAATGATGTAAAGTTTAGTGTTGTAACCAAATAAAACTTAGATTAATTGGCATATTTTTTGCTCATTCAGTAAGTGTATACATACACATATGTATATATATATATATACATATATACACGTATGCATATGTATATATGTGGAAATCCTGATGGCATACTGGCTAAGAGCTATGGCTGCTATCAAAAGATCAGGAGTTCAAATTCACCAAGCGCTCCTTAGAGAACATGCGGGGCAGTTCTACTGTGTCCTATAGGGTTTCTGTGAGTCAGAATTGACTCAACACTAGTGGGTTTGTTTTATATGTATGTTTGTTTTTTTCCTTCATCATGTATACACATATACCCACACATGTGTACACATAACACACGTACACACATGTATATATGAACACATGTAAATATATGTGTATATATGATGAAAGAAAATGAGAATAAATAGAAGCAAGCAAAAAGTATTTGGCTGTTTAAAATACCAATTACAACCATTTATCCAAATGACTTTAACATTTACCAATTTTTTTCTCATGCAGTACAATAGCAGGTATAAATTGAACATCCTTTTGTCTACTCACCTGTGTCTTTTTGTCACTTTTTACTTTTTAGAGTAATTTATTACCTTACCATTATTTCATAGTTGGAAATGTATCTGGACTGTTAGACTGTAGGGCCTGTGAGAAGGAGGACCAAGCTTTACACATTTCCTACATCTTGGTGTAAGTCCTAATGCTTAGACAAAAGGTTGGCAGTTGGAATCCACCAGCTGCTCCCTGTAAAGCCTACAGGTCAGTTCTACTCTGTCCTGTAGGGCTGCTTTGAGTCAGAATCTACTTGACTGGTGATGGATTTGGTGTGGTTTTTGTATTATAGTTAGAGTATTATGTTACTTCTCTTAAAATTAAAATTCTGTGAGGGTAGTTATATTATACATGCTTGTCATTTCAAGATACTCAAGGACTGACTTTGGGTTTGATAAGGTGGAGAACTGTTATTATTCTCCTGCACCTGGCTGTTTTTGTAACAGTTTATATCTGCTCAAAGAATTATAGGGACATTTGATTGTCACCCACTGCATCCTTCTCTCCTTCACTTTTCAGCATATCCTTCTTACCTTACTTAAAAACCAAAGCCACTGCCATTGAGTAGATTCTGACTCACAGTGACCCTATAGGACAGAGTAGAACTGTCCCATGAGGTTTCAAGGCTGCAATCTTTGTGGAAGCAGACTGCCAACCTTTTTCTCCTGCAGAGTGGCTGGTGGGGCAGAATCTCTGACTTCTGGTTAGTAGCTGAGCTGTTAACCACTGAACCACCAGGGCTCCTTCCCCCTTATTTAGGTGCCTTTGTTTCTCCTTTCCAAGAGTGCTGCCTTCCACATGTCTGCAGAAAGGAACTCCCCACAAAGCCTCTTTTCTCAGAGCTTAGCTATTCCTGTTTGTTTGGGGCACTACTCTTCTACCAGGTGAACAATGAAATCCAAACCCACTAAAAAAACTGGGATTAGCAGCTTGGTGGAGGAGGTCAGCTAAAGCCCAAGAAGTTGTCAGGGATGACAGTTTATTATCTCAACCTCCTGGAGCAACTTTTGGTCATATCCTCACCTTATAAACAAAGGCACTTCTATATCCAGCTGGCTGCCTGGTATCTATGGTTTCTTAGTATGAATTTTAAAAAGGTGCATGCTCAGGACAGATAATCATAAAAAGGCTTCTCCTTCCCCGGCCTGATGTAGCTGAGCCTTGATCAGAGCTAGAGCTGAACACTTGCCCCCTCTCACCCCTGCAGTCAGGATGCCCTGATTTGGGAGTACAGTTTACTTTTGGTGAATGATAACCATGTGTATTTCAGCTAACGGACGTGAGTGGCTACCTGAAGTCTGATACTTCAGGTAGAGTTGATGTGTCTTCAGCTCCCCATGAGTTCCTTTTACTCAAGCTCCAGAAATCCTTGGAACCTCTGCATACTTGTGCTTTAGGAGATGAGTGAGGTCTAGGGCTGGAGTTAGATCAGCTCCCCCTTCAGGGAAACAGACACACTCCTTCCTACACAGGGACTTTGAAGGAGTACCAAGCAGCTTCTGCCCCTAAATGTGCCTCTCACAGGCCTGCATGTTGGTTAAGACTTTGGATACTGGAGTCAGATTCTCCAATCCAAAGCCCGATCTGTCACCTAATAGTTTTGTCACCTTGGGCAATTTTCTGATCTTGCCCAAGTTCCAGGCTCCTGGGCTATAAAAATGGGTTGATAACCATAGTTCTTTACAGAATTATCATGAGTAACAAGTAAGAAATGCATATATCCTTTAGCACAAAGCCTGGCACAGAAGAAGTACTCAATATATGCTAGTCACTGTTATTACTGTTAACATTAATATTAAACCAGTGTACCATTGCTACCACTAAAATAATTTATCTGGGTCAACCAGCAAAGCATTCTCTGCAGCACAGAAGAGTGTTCAGAGACCACAGACAGTAGAGCTGCATTATTTGGCTTCACATTGCAGCTCCCCATCCCCTACCTTTTTAATGTCTCTGTTGACACACTTGTACCAGTACAGGGCCAGTTGCCATAGAGTCGATTCTGACTCATGGGGACTACATGTGAGTCAGAGTAGAACTGTGCTCCACAGGGTTTCTGATGCTGATGTACAGAAGTAGATCAGTCGCTCTTTCTTCCAAGGCAACTCTGGTTAGACTAGAACTTGCAGCCTTTCAGATAGTAGCCAAGCATATTAACAATTTGCACCTTTCAAGGATTCAAAACTAGAGATAATGGTAATGCCTGTCTACCTTATAGGGTTGTTACAGGTATTTAATTAGTTAATATTCATGCAGGGCTTGGAACAGTGCTTGACATACAACACTATGTTGTTGTTGGGCGCCTCTGAGTCGATTCTGGGTGACAGCCACCCCATGCAACAGAGTGGAACTGCCCTGCAGAGTTTTTCTTGGCTATAATCTTTACAGAAGCGTATCACCAGGTCTTTCTGCCCTGGAGCAGCTGGGTAAGTTCATACCAGCAATGTTCTGGTTAGCAGTCAAGGCCTTAACTATTGCACCATCAAGTCTCCTTAATATGTACTGTATGAGTTTCTAAGTACGGTATATCAACTAATACTCATATGTTGTTTTTGCTAGGTGCCATCAAGTCAGTTTCAACTCACAGTGACCCCATGTACAACAGAATGAAACACTGGCTGGTCCTTCACCATCCTTAGAATCCTTGTTACATTTGTGCCCATTGTTGCAGCCACTGTATCAATCCATCTCGTTAAGGGTCTTCCTCTTTTCCCTGACCCTCTACTTTTCTGAGCATGATGTATGTCCTTCTCGAGGGAGTGATCCCTCCTGATAACATGTACAAAGTATGTGAGATACAATCTCACCATCCTTTTGTCTAAGGAGCTTTCTGGTTGTACTTCAGCTATTTTTTTTTTTAATCAACCAATATAAAAACTACAAATACACATCTTTATTGCTACCCTCTCTACATTATATTGAATTGTGTTCAAGCATCCTCTGCTAGACAGTGATCCCTTAAGGGGAAGTGACCTTTCTTAGCTACACTGAGTCCCCCTGTGGTAGCAGAGTGGCTGGCTCCTCCAGGCTCAAAGAATGAATGAATGAACAGATAAGTGAATTCCTGGGGCAGTGCAGAGCTCTCAGGATGTCACCTTTCCAGGCGGGGTTTCCCTCAACATGCCAAGCCTTGAAGTGGAGGAATTAGTGGGGGCAGTGGGGCTCCCCTGGCCTTCTTAGTCCCACCTGAGGCTGCCAGCAGGCGAGAAGGCTGCTTGGTTACTGAACGGTGCTGTTAAATGAACAAAGAAGTTTGTGGTCTTTGGGGCTGCCCGTCTGGCACCTAGCAGGAAAGTGAAACCAAGTGTGAAACACACCTGTTCTCTCTAGTCTTTTAACTGGCAGGGATTTAATTGCTGAAAGGTGGGAGAGCTGGGAGGCACAGGCTTTGAAAATGCCCGGGGATTAATTGTGTGTTAATGGATGGATGTATAAGGGTTTGAGGGGAAGCCTAGGCGGGAGAGGAGCCTGAGCATTTGTATATTGTGGCCTCTTTGGCCTCTTTATTACTGTATGTCCTGTTGGAAGCCAGATGGCTCAGACTTAAATTAAAACAAATTCACGTCAGGAAGAGAAACTTTAGAGCGGGTTCCTGGAGAACGATGACCCTGGGAGACAGTTTTAAACTCCAGCAATTGAGCTGTGCTTTGTTCCTCACATTTCAAAAAAGAAATTTGCAACCTACAGCTAAGGTGTTCAAAGCCTTTCAGGGTTTGAGAGTTTCAGCTCCCGTCCTTTCTCCTCCACCACACTCCTCTCTGTTCTCCAAAACTTAGCATGCATTTCGGTGATGACCGTTGCTATTATTTGCTTGCAAAATATCCTTTTTCACCCTAAGTGCTCTGGTCGCAAACTTACCTGTTCTTTAGGGTCCAACTCAAATGCCATCTGCTCCAAGATGTCTCTAAGATCTCCCTGATTTCGACCTATCAAAGGCTTTCACTCTTAGTTTCCGCCTTCCTTCATGTGAAAGATATTAAGATGTCATGATGCTTACACATGAAGCAGAGCATTTTTGCTGCACAGTTTTGAAATAGAACTTTACCTACCAAATTATTTATTTTAGAAGCTTACTTACAATGGCTACAGGACACCACGCCATTGTCAAAGCCCATAGGTCTGTACAATACAAAGAGTGAACTGTAATCTAAAATATTTGTTGTTGTCGTGAGCTGACGCTGACTCAGCCTTGACTCCTGGTGATCCCTACAGAAATGTTGCCCTGTCTTGTACCATCGTCACTGTCACTAATATGCTGAAGTCCATTGTTGCAGGCACCGTGTATTTTGAGTACCTTTCCTTCTATAGGGTCACCATGAATTGGATTCAACTCGACAGCAGTCGGTTTGGTTTTTCCCTTATAGGGGCTTCATTTTCCAGCACTGTATCAGATAACATGTTGTTATAATCTATAGGGTTGTCATTGGCTAATTTTGAAAAGTAGGCTGTTAGACCTTCCTTCCTAGTCTGCCTTAGGTGGGAGTTCCTCTGAAACTTGTCCATCTATGACCAAACCTGTATCTGAAATACCAGAGACAAAGCTTCCAGCATCATAGCAACATGCAAGCCATCACACTACTATGAACTAACAAGTGCTGGGTAGAAAATATGGATTTTAGTTAATAACAGTGTATCAATATTGGTTCATTAACTGTAATAAATGTGTCACAGAAATGCCACACGTTAATTGGAGACATGATGTGCAAAGAGAAGGGTACATGTGGGAACTCTGTACGTTCTGTATAATTTTTCTGTAAACATGAAATGGCCCTAAAAATAAAGTCTATTAAAAAAAAAAACTTAATTTACAGTTGGCTATCATTTTTCAGCAAATCATTTATTATTTTTGGAAATCTTGGCAAGGTGAGAAAATCTGGCCTATAACTTCTAGAGAAGACAGAGTCCTGCTACCACTAAATGTATTTTCTTTTTTTATGACCAATTTCTTCAACTTTATTTTATTTTTTAATTATAACTAAGTGAAAATGTACATTCACATATAAATTTACATGTCCACCTATATGCAGCTTCCACTGCTCTCTGTGCCCAGTGACAGCACACTATTCCTCTCTGCTCTATACATATCTCATCCTCCCAACCATCTCCTTTCCCCTCCTCTCCACCCACTCCCCTTACTCCAGCCAGAGGTCAGCAGGACAATATCCTATAGATGCATAGAACCATAAAATGCATCCAATATATGGTTGCTCTGCATCGCGAAGCCCAATCCATTCCTGTCCGAAGAGTGGACCTTCATTATGATTTATGGGCAAGGGCCGCATCAGGACCAGGGGCCATGCTCCCAGGGGAACCCCGAAGCCACTGGACCATCAGTTGCAGTCTTTTAGTAGAGATCTCAGGGTGCACCCCTTTTTATTCTTGTGTTGCCAGTGAGACTCAACTTAGTAAGCTCCATCGCAGATAGCACTGGTGGTGGCCGGGCACCATCTGGTTCTTCCGGTCCCAAGTCTGTGTAGGGTTGTGTAGTCCCAAGTCTACATTCTGGGTTGTCTCTACCCCATGTCATTTTGTTTCTTGGTGAGTATATGTTCCTGCTGAGTTGAGACCATTTGCTGTGCCCTCGGATTGCAGCTTGGCAGCTTTTAAGAACCCAGATGCCACTCACCAATGTGGGGTGCAGAGAGCCCTCTTAGCAAAAAGCTAGTTGTGCCAATTGGCCTCAATTTCACCTAGAAGCATGGTCCCCTGCCCCCTGCCTCAGCTACTCTGTCCTTGCAATATTGGGTTAAGATGAAGGAGTATTCAAGTTATGTTGAAGTCCACTTAATATTGTTCTTGTTTCTAATGTGCGCTATCATTGATTTCACCCAGCCAAATTTCTACCAACTATCTAGTCTAAACCCTCCCCTCCTTGCCCTCCCTCACTGCCCTCCCTTGCAGCCATCAAAGAGTCTTTTCTTCTACACATAAGTCTGTTTTTGAGATCTTATTGTAGGAGTCTCATACAATATTTGTCCTTTTGTCAATGAATACTTTCACTCAACATAACGTCTTCCAGTTGAAACCAGGTTATGAGATGTTTCCTGGAATCATCATTATTCTTTATCATTGCATAGTGCTCCATTGAGTATATATACCGTAGTTTACCTATCCATTCCTCTGTTGTTTGGCATCTGGGTTGATTCCATCTTTTTGCTATCATGGACTGTGCTTCAATAAACATTCTTGTGCATGTGTCTATTGGTGTGAATCACCTTGATTCTGTAGGATATATTCTGAGTAGTGGAATTACTGGGTCAAATGATATATCTATATCCATTTTTTTAAGGAAGTGCCAGATTGCTTTCCAAAGAGGCTGGACCATTTTGCAACCCCACCAACAGTGTAGGAGAGTTCCACTTTCTCCACAGCCTCTCCAGCATTTGTTGTTTTATGTTTTTTGGGTCATGGCCAACCTTGTTGGGGTGAGATGGTGTCTCATTGTAGTTTTGATTTGAATTTCTTTAATAACTAAGGATAGTGAACATGTCCACTTGTGTTTTTTAGCTGCCTGGATCTCCTCTTTAGTGAAGTGTCTGTCCATCTCCTTTGCCCATCGCTTAATTGGATGATTTATCTTCTTCTTATTGATATTTTGTAGTAGGGATCCGACTCGACGGCACTTGGCTTGGCACTTGGCATCTTCTTCTTATTGATATTTTGTAGTAGCTTATACATTATAGAGATCAGGCATTGGCCTGACATAAAGTTGCCAAATATTTTTTCCCATTCTGTAGGTGGCCTTTTAATTCTATTAATAAAGTCTTTGGATGAGCAAAAGTGTTTGATTCTTAATAGTTCCCATTTATCTATTTTCTGTTGATTGTGGTTTGTTTGACAGATTTTGAAGTCTGTCTATGTTGTGTATTAAACCTTCCATTGTTGTTCCTGCTTTTTCTTGGATGAGCTTTATCACTTTAGATTTGATATTTAGGTGTTTTATCCAGTTTGAGTTGGTTTTTGTATAAGGTGTAAGATATGAATCTTGTTTCAATTTATTGTAGATGTATATCCAGTTTTGCCAGCACCATTTGTTGAAGATACTGTTTTTACCCCAGTTTAATGTCTAAGAGCTTTTGTCAAATATCGACTGTTCATAGGCAGATGGTGTCATCTCTGGGGTCTCAATTCTGTCTCAATTCTGTTCCATTGATCAATCTGTCTGTTCTTGTACCAGCACCAGACTGTTTTGACCACTGTGGCAGTGTAATATGTTCTAAGATTGGGTAATGAGAAGCCTCCCAGTGTGTTCTTCTTCTTTAGTAGTACCTTACTTATCTGGGGCTTCTTCCCTTTCCTAACAATATTTGTGATTTGTTTCTCCATCTCATTAAAAAATGACACTGGAACTTGTATTGGGATTGCATTATATAAGTAGATTGCTTTGGGTAGAGTAGACATTTTCACAATGTTAAGTCTTTCTATCCATGAGCAGAGTAGGTTTCTCCATTTATGTAAGTCTCTCTTAGTTTCTTGTAGTAAGGGCTTGTAGTTCTCTTTGTAAAGGTCTGTTATTTCTCTGATCAGATTAATTCCTAGGTATTTATCTTCTTAAGGGCTATAGTAAATGGTATTGATTTGATGATGTCTTCATTAATAGTCTTGTTGTTGGTATAAAGGAATCCTACTGATCTACTTATATTTACCTTGTATCCTGAGACTTTGCTGAACTCCTCTATCAGTTTAAGTAGTTTACTTACAGATTCTTTGAGATTCTCTGCATATACAATCATATCATCCGCAAACAGGGAGATTTTGATTTCTTCTTTGCTGATGCAGATGCTCTTTATTTCTTGGTCTTGTCTAACTGTTCTGGCTAGAGCTTCTAGTACAATATTCAATAGGAGAAGTGAGAGTGGGCATCCTTGTCTAGTTCCTGTTCTCAAGAGAATGTCGTTCAGTCTCTCTCCATTCAGGATGACGTAGGCAGTTGGCTTTGCATAAATGACCTTTATTGTGTTGAAGAATTTTCCGTCTATGCCTATTTTGCTAAGAATTTTTAGTACGAATGGGTGTTGGACTTTATCAAATGCCTTTTCTGCATCAATGGACAAAATCGGGTGATCCTTGTCTTTTGTGTTATTTATGTGGTTAATCACATTAATTGTTTTTCTGATGTTGAACCAGCCTTGCATCCCTGGTATGAATCCCACTTGGTCACGATGGATTATTTTCTTGATATGTTGTTGTATTCTGTCGGCAAGAATTTTGTTGAAGATTTTTGCATCTAGATTCATGAGTCATATCGGTCTGTAGTTCTCCTTCTTTGTTGGGTCTTTCCCTGGCTTAGGTATCAGGGTTATGCTGGCTTCGTAGAGTGAGTCTGGAAGTACTCCATCTCTTTCTATGCTGTGAAATAGTTTCAGTAGTATTGGAGATAACTCTTCTCTAAATGCTTGGTAGAATTCTGCAGTGAGGCCGTCTGGGCCTGGGCTTTTTTTGGTTGGCAGTGTTTTGATGACTTTTTCAATCTCTTCCTTTGTGATGGGTTTATTAAGTTGTTCTGCTTCATGTTGTGATAATTTGGGTAGGTGGTATGAGTCAAGGAATTTGTCCATTTCCTGTAGGTTTTCAAATTTGCTAGAGTACAGTCTTTCATAGTGTTCTGTTATGATTTTTTTGATGGATCTGTTTTGGCAACTCCCCTCTCATTTCTAAATTGGGTTATTTGTTTCCTTTCGTGTTTTTCTTTAGTAAGTTTAGCCAGTAGTTTGTCAGTTTTGTTATCTTTTCAAAAAACCAGCTTTTGGTCTTTTCAATTTTTTCGGTTGTTTTTCTATTCTCTAATTCATTTAGCTCTGCTCTAATCTTTATGATCTGATTTCTTCTGGTGCTTGAGGGGTTCCTCTGTTTTTCTCTCTCTACTTGTTCAAGCTGTAGGTTTAGTTCCTTGATTTGGCTTCTTTCTTCCTTCCAGATGTGTGCATTTATGGAGCACTGCTTTGGCTGTATCCCATATGTTCTGGTAGGAAGTATTTTCATTCTCATTGGAATCCATTAATTTGTTTATTTCATCCTTGATTTCTTCTATAACCCATGGTTTTTTGAGCAAGATGTTGTTCAGTTTCCAAGAGTTCCCCTTTCTATGTTTTCTCTGCTACTGATTTCAACTTTTATGGCTTTATGAACTGAGAAGGTGCTTTGCAGTAATTCAATGGTATGGATTTTGTTGAGCATTGCATTATGTCCTAACACATGGTCAGTTCTGGAGAATGTTCCATGTGCACTGGAGAAGAAGGTGTAGTTGTCTGCTGATGGGTGTAAAGTTCTGTATATATTGATGAGGTTTAATTGTGTCAATAAGGTCTTCTGTAATATTATTGAGCTTTCTTCTAGATCATCTGTCCAGTATTGACAGTGTTGAAGTCTCCAAATATTATTAAGGAGTAATCTAAATCTTTTTTGAGTGCAGTCAGTGTTTCTTTGACTTATTTAGGTGCTCTGATATTAGGTGCATAAATATTTAATATAGGTAAGTCTTGCTTGTGTACTGAACCTTTCAGCAATATATAGTGTCCATCTTTGTCCACAATGGTGGGTTTGACATTAAAATTGATTTTGTCTGAGATTAGAATTGCCACACCTGCTCTTCTTTGTTCTTTGTAAGCTTGATATGTATTCTTCCATCCTTTAATTTTCAGTTTGTTCCTGTCTTTAGGCCTCAAGTGAGTTTCTTGTAGACAACGTATGGATGGGTCATGTCTCTTCATCCAAGATGTCACTCAGTGTCTCTTTACTGGAGCATTCAGTCCATTCACATTCAATGTAATTATTGATAGGTATGTGTTCAGTGCTGCCATCATGTGTTATGTTTATTTTTGTGTTGATCTTTTCTCTGTTGTTCTCATTAGTCTGTTCTGGGGCATTCTTTTATGTGAGTTGATTTTTCACCTTTTTCAGAGCTAGTTTTGTAGTTGTTGAGACTCCTGTATTACATTTCTTGATACGGTATGTTACATCTTGTGCTTTATGGCTGTCCCTATGATCCCCTTTAATAAACTATATATAAACCCAATTTTAATTACTAGCAGTCTTATCATCTTCCTCTCCATCTGGAAAGACTCTAACAACTGCAGTACATCCCTCTCTTTAATGTGATGACACCATAGTTTTCTTGATAATCACTGGATTGTTTCTTTTGGTATTAAAGCTGTGATTGAATTTAGAGTCTTCTCTAACTCAGCAGAATTCTGAACAATGTGTCATTTTAAAATATAAAGTTAGTGGTTTTGTTCTTCTAAGCCAAAGCCAAGAACTTGTTTCAGTATTTCTTGTAGTTTGGGTTTGATTTTTACAAAGTCTCTGAGTTTCTGATTATTTGGAAATGTCTTAATTTCATTTTCATATTTGAAAGATAGTTTTGCAGGATATATAATTCTTGGTTGGAAGTTCTTCTCCTTCAAGGCTCTGAATGTGTCATACCACTGTCTCCGTGCCAGCATGGTTTCTGCTAAGAAATCTGATGAAAGCCTACAGGGTTTCCCTTTGAATGTTAGTTTTGCTTTGAGTCTTGCTGCCTTTAAGAGTTGCTGCTTATGTTTCATTTCATTTAGCTTGATTATAATATGTCTTGGAGTCTTTCTTTTGAGATCTGTATTAGGTGGTGTACGATATGCATCTGAGATATCTATATTCTCTTCCTTCACGATTTCTGGGAAGTTTTCTGTTAGCAGCTCAGCAACGATACTCTGTGTTCTTGGGTGTCTCATCCTGTTCAGGGACTTCAATTAATCAAAGGTTGTTCCTCTTAATAGAGTCCCACATGCTTCTTAATGCTTCTTCATTTTTCTTGTTTCTTTTTTTCTGATTTCTGCTCATAGACGCTGATGTCAGTAGCTCTGTCTTCCAAGTCAGAAATTCTTTTATCCATTTGCTCCATTCTGTTTTCTTGGCTTTGAATGGAAGTTTCTATCTCTTTGATTTTGTTCTTGATCTGTTGGATTTCAGAGTACTGGTGTTCCATCAGATTGAACAGCTTGCTTAATTTTTCCTTTTGTTCTGCTGCATTTTGTATAAGGTCTAGAAGGGCTCTGTATATAATCATTTTGTGTTCACCTTCTGATGATTTCAGAAATGTTTCTTTATCCAGAAAACTCCTTGGTTCTTTTGTTTGTGAACCTTCTGAAGCCATGAGTGATTTCTTGTATGCCACAAGTGTCTGTTGCTTTTTGGGTCCCATGTGAGTAAGTAAAGGCTGGGAGAGGTACTGTGAGGATGGACCACAGATATTTCTCTGCCAAGCCAATTCTCTAGGTTGTCTTGAAATGTAAAACAAAAGGTATCTGACCACTTCCCAAGTCAGTCACGTTTTCAGACGTAGAGATCTCTCTTCCCAATTGGCAAAGTAAGCAACTCTGTATCCAACCCCAGATGATACAAACTAGTTCAAAATACAGCAATGTTACTGCCCTGTTGGCCTCTGCCGACAGGGCCCAGCCTTAGGTGACATTGTGTAAACTACTGCTTTTCTGGTAAAAAAAAGCACTTTTCTGTAGGGTAGCCATGAGTCGGATCCGACTCGATGGCACTTGGGTTGGCTGGTGGGCAAGCTCTGGCTCCCAAGCTAAGACATAGATCCAGGTTTGGCCACCGTATCTGAGATGGTGCCCTCCATATGGTCGGCAGATAGAGATGCTAAAGGTGCCAAGAGGTAGTGGGTCCTCCACTTCTGTTGCCCCCACTGTAGGCAACACTGTGTAAACTACTGCTTTTCTGTCTGAGAAGCACTCTTCTGGCTCCCAGGCTAAGAATTATGTCCCGCTAAAATCTCTGTATCCAACATGGTGTCTCGCACTCTGGCAATGTGGCTCTGTATAAACCACACTGTGGCAGTGATAAAAAGACAGGCCCAAAGTGGTTATAACAGAGTCCTAAGCTGGCTCTCAAATTATGGGAATTTCACCTGCCTATCCTCCCAGCAGTGTGTCTGAGTCTAGCCACTAGGCGAGACCCAGTTCCACCCACCGGCCAAGACAGAGAAAAAAAATGTCAAAATGGTGGATTTACCTTCAGTCTGTGAGAGCCAGGGCTAGCCAGGAGCAGGAGTCAGCAAGAGAGAGGAGGTTTTTCGCTCAGTAGTATGAAGTCCAAATTAGCAGCCCTGTGCCGTGTCCTGGAGGCTCACTTGGTGACCAGTAGGCTTCGTTTGATTATCAGTTCAGGTCTTGGTTTCCAGAGGAATATAAGGAGACATGTGCTTAGTCTGCCATCTTGACTCTGCCCCCCCCCACTATATGTATTTTCTTTCTTCAATGACCACAAGTTCTCTGAATCACTTGTGGAGAATTATTTTTTTTTTTGAATATATATGTATATACACATTTTATTATGATTGAGTGAAAATGTACAATATCATATAAATTTGCATACCTGCCTATGTGCAGCTCCCATTGTTCTCCTTGCCCGGTGAAATCACACTCCTCCTCTCTATTCTGTGCATGTCATATCCTCCTAACAATCTCCTATCCCCTCTTCTCCACCCTCTCACCTGCCTGCAGTAACAAGTCAGCAGGATGACATCCTATAGATGCATGGAACCATAAAGCACACACATGATATGGTCACTCTGTGTCACCATATCCAATCCATTTCTGTCCACAGAGTAGACCTCCATTATGATTTACAGATAGGGGCAGCATCAGGGTCAGGGGCTATGCTCCCAGGGAAACCCCAAAGCCCCTAATTTTTTAAAAAAAATTAGATTCTGTCCTTTATTCAACATCCAGTGACTTGCTGGATGCAGGGATATACAGGACATGGTAATAACCGATCAGAAAGATGACACAATTTGAACTTGCAAACACCAAATAATATATCATGGAAACACATAAATCAAAGTGTGTCACATTATAAGTAGAAATTTACAAATTCACAATAATAGCTGTATGTTTGGGTATAATAGTAGATTAAGGGTATACACATTGGAAAAGGGTAGATGAATTGAGTAACACAATTATGAGCCTGATCATGTAAATATCTATAAAGCCCTATACTTCACAAAGGAAACCCCGGTGACATAGTGTTTAAGAGCTATAGCTGCTAACCAAAGGGTCAGTAGTTTTGAATCTAACAGGTGACCCTTGGAAATCCTATGGGCAGTTCTCATCTGTCCTATAGGATTTTATTGACTCAATGGCAATGGGTTTATTTTTTTGCACATGTCACAAGTTGTTGTTGTTAGTTACCATCCGGTGAATCCTATTCATGGCCATCCTATACGTGTAGAGTAGAACTGCCCCACAGAGTTTTCAAGGCTGTGATCTCTCAGAAGCAGATCACCAGGCCTGTCTTCCACAGCATCTCTGGGTGGGTATGAACCACCAACCAGTCAGCTAGCAGTTCAATGCTTAGCCATTCAAGCTACCCAAGAAATCCTTCACAAATAGAGACTCTGTGTTCTTTATAAGCACACATACAATAGCTTCTCTGCCTAGAATAAGTCATATTCTAGTGGGGTGTCCTCTGACTGAGCAGCCCCAAATGATCCCAGTACATGGGTGAGGGATTTACCTGCTTAGTGTGGAGCTGCTGGGGTGGAGCTGCCGCCAGTGGTGTCTGGAAATGTTTTGCAGAGCCGACTTGAAGGAATTTTCTTGTCAGAGAAACAAGAAAGGAAAGAACATTCCAATTAGTGGAGCTAGCTTGTACGAAGACAAAGAAATCCTAAAAGGGGAAACTGCCAGTACTTCTATGTGACTAGACTATTCACAGTTTAAAAGGAGATCACGTAACATGAAAGAATGAGTCCCTAATGGTAGAACCACCGAGTTTTCACAGTAGCTCATCTACTTAGATCACATACCTAATCCTTCTCTTCACTAAATGGCTCTATGTGTGTAGGCAAACCATGTTTGTATCTCAGGCCATAGAATAAAGACAATAATAAATGCCCTCTTAGTTAATAGGGTTGTCTTGAAGACATAACAAGTCAGTGTAGAGAAAGTTCTTGGGATTATAATTTGATGTTTATTCAATGTTTATTATAGACAAGACACTGTTAAATGTTTCACAAGCATTCTTCTATTTAATGCTTATAGTAGGTATGAAGATTATATGTTGCTGATACTGTTTGACAGCTGTCAAAGCAAAGGCTCAGATAAGCCTTGACCAGGCTGACGTAGCCAATCAGCCAGAGGCAGAACTTTAGCTCAAAGTGATCCTGCTCCGAAGTTCTCAATATGAGTTATAATAACAACTTACATTTGAATAGTGTATTTTCATTTTTCCTCTTTTCCTTATGACTATGTTCCATTTAAGTGTAAAATATTAGTTCAGTCTAGTAATACTATTAGGGGAAAAAAAAGAGGGGAAAACACATAGGCAAATCCGATAATCAGTAAACAGCTAGATAATTATTTGCAAAACTTACAAAGTTTGCTAAATTGTTCAAGTCACCTTATTCAATCAAAAACAAAGGTCATTCAGTCAATTCAGGCAAAATCAAAAAACAAACCCACTACCGTAAAGTCATTTCCCACTCATATCGGCCCCAGAGGTCAGAGTAGAGCTGCCCTGGAAAGTTTCCAAGGTGCATCTGGTAGATTCAAACTGCCCAGCTTTTGGTTAGCAGATGTAGCACGTAACCGCTATGCCACCAGGGTTTCCAATTCAGGCAAAGGAGGCCTCAAGTTAGCTGAACCCATCTGCCTTCCTGCCTCAAGTCTTGCAGACACCCTACAAGGGGCTGGGCCATGGTCTGTTTTTATCTAATGAACCTCAAAAAATATTTGGCTTGTCTTATTCTCCTCCTTGTGTTAGATGGTAGGAAACTCAAGTGAAATGTGTAATTTCCATCTACAAATGGCTTGTGTACTGACCTTACTCCTGCTTTGGTCTTCGTTTATTTGTTTGGGATAAGTGCTTCTTTTTTTTTCAATCTAAAACTTAGGGTTAAACTGTATGATGGCATATTTATAAGACTGTACCATTAAGGAAGCCCTGGTAACTTAGCCATTAAGAGCTTGGCTGCTAACCAAATTCAGCAGTTTGATTCTTCATCCTCTCTTGGGAAACCTTATGGAGCAGTTCTACTCTGTCCTATTAGGTCGCTATAAATTGGAATTGACTCCACAGCAATGGGTTTGGTTTGGTGTTTGGAGTACTGTTAAGACTGCAACCGAAATCCAGATAGTGACATGTATAAATGTGTTCACTCACTGTAGGTTAACTTGCTCTTCCATTTGAATGAGAGTTTCCTGACTTAAATTCATGATTCCACAGAAATATTAGTGATTGTTTTTGGATTCAGAGCCTTCCTTTATTGGAAATCCCCTAGTTTCCATTGTCCTTGCTTTTCACTGAATCTTGAAAGTCCAGGATATTTGAAAAGTTATCTATTTAATTTCCTCCATTTCAGTTGTTTGTTGTATATTTTTATAATCTAACAAATTCTTTTAAGAAGGAGAAATCTAAATACAATGATTAATTACTTGATTAACAAAAATGATCAATCCTGTATCGATTTCCCAGCTCCCTTCAGTCATTTCCTGGATTGATGATTCATGGGCAAATGTGTACAATGTCTGAAAAACACCTTTGTTTTGTTCTTCTGAGACATTAAAGTGAGCAGTTTGTTAACATTTACGTGAAATAATAAAGCCCAATAATATCTGAGCCATTAAGCCCTCTTCTATTTCTCTCTCTCTCTCTTGTTTTTAAAATTTCCTTAATTTTCTTAAAAATCTCCAGTTACAAGAGTATAGTTACAGGTACAAATTACATAATCTGTACTTTACTGTTTTGCCTAAACTTGATAAATAACCGAAGAAAAACACAGTTGCACATTGATTTGAGTCTACGAAGAAACCATCCTGGGTAACCTAAGTTCCAAATACAGAGATAAGAGGGAATCTAAAAAGCTGCCCTGGGTCACACAAATCATAGTTGGTTGAGCCTGATTACTTCTCTCCATTCGCTGTTCTTTGCAGTCTACTGCTTAACTTCCAGAAGAAGATCTTTCTTCTAGGTCTATGTTGTTGAGCTAAATTCTGTGTTTCACATTGGTTATGCTGCTATGGCAGCTGATGAACCAATAAGGCAGTTACAACATGCTTACAATAAGCAAAGGATACACAGGCATCCCTCTGCCCACTTACCAATCTGTAGCGAACATTTTCACATTTGTGGTGGAAACAGATGAATTATTCATTACAGATTAGTAAGCAAGCACAAGGAAGCCCATATATAGCTTACTTATTGGGCAATCCATCCCTAGACACCAGTCATTCAAGAGTATTCCAGTTAAACCCCATTACTGTTGTTGACTCCACTCTTGCTTTGTTTTTCTAACAGAGACTGGCCTTGGAAGAGCCAGAGGAAGGACCCACGGGCAACGGTCCTGGTCTCTTTTCAGTTTCTATTGCTCAGTTGTTTGGTGATCTTCACATGGTGTGGCATCTATCTTTCCCCATCTGTGCTTACACACTTGACTGCTTCATTTTTTGTATCCCAAAAAAGATCAGTTTAAGAGAGGCCTATATTAATACTGCCTCATTAGCATAACAGAAAACTGAATGGCAAATGGGATTATAACTGCAGTTAAGGGGGTGAGGATTTGCAACACATATTTTAGGGGGACACAAGTCAATCAATAACAAATGTTAACAGAAATAAAATGTTTATGAAAATAACTACTAGAAAAAAACTACAAAATGAGATGAGTTAGTGTTCTATAATTTTTGCAAATTCCTTTAACATTTGGTTAATTGAAGACACAGGCCCAAAGTGTGCAAATACATTGCATTTAACTATTAACCTAAAGGTCAGCAGCTTGAACACAGCCAGTAGCCTCATGGAAGAGAAGTCTGGTAATCCACAAAGATCACAGCCAAGAGAACCCTATGAAACAGGCCTACCCTGTAACATGTGAGGTCACCAGGGCTAACTCAACAGCAACAAGTAGTAGAAGACAGCTGGATTTTTATATTTGACTCTTTATTTAATTTGTTGCCATAACACTTATTATGTAGACTCTAGAACCTTCCAAACGATGCTCATAAAAAAAAAAAAAAGTGAAAAAAAGCAATTAATGCCTTAGTACTATAATGAGCATACCTTTGACTTTGCAGGCCCCTGAAAAAGTCCTAGGAACTCCCAGCCAGGTCCTGGAGCTACACATGAGAACCAGTGCACCAGTGAGCACCACCCTTTTTCTAATGCACTCACTGACTACAGAAAACAAAGCTTTTGGAAAACGTTGGTGGCACAGTGGTTTGGAGCTTTGCTGCTAACCAAAGAGTTGGTAGTTCAAGTTTACCAGCCTATAGGCACTTCTGCTGTTTCCTATAGGGTCATTATGAGTTGGAATCATGTCAAAGGCAATGGCTACACACGTAATAGATCGATAGACAAAATGATTCAATTTATCCCAGTCCTAGTGTTTTGTTCATTTGTTTTCATCTCAGAGCTCATCTCTACCAAGGTCTACCTCTCTTCTAACTTTGAATATCAGGTGCTCAGACCTTTCAATGTACAGATGAATCCCTTTCTCAATTCTATTACCTTCCTGGGGAAGAACACTGATTGGTTGACATTATTCTGTTCCACTGGTTAAAGATTAGGGTTAAGGCTCAGGAAAATTATAGGCCTTGTTTGAATCAGGTGCCCACCACTGGCCCTGACAGCAGTGGCCACAGTGTTAAGGCGACATGAAACCATGATTCAATGTGGAGTCCTTGGAAGTGGTTTGAGATTTGAGTCATGAGGCAGGAGTGTATATGTGTAAAGGGTGAGTGTGTATGTTTGTAGGGTGCATGAGGAAGACAAAGAGAAGTGAGTCTCCAAGTAAAAGATACCTTAAACTATCCCCGTTCTCTTCTATTGCCCCCTTTGTCAATCCATTCTGTCGGAATTTACAAGGACCTTGGTAGCCCCTTTGTTCATTTAAATCCTGATCTCTCTTCCTGGTGAGATGAGAAGCAGTATGTATATCCCTTAGACAGCCAATTGTTCTCTTGGCCTATTTAGACCCTAACTGAGAGGTTTCCTCTGTGACTTCAAAGAGCATTCGCCCACTAATATCCTGTTGATGGGAGCTATATACTATAAGGAAAAGAGCTTCTGGAATTCATAAATACAAAGAGTGAAACAAAGCAGAGGGTCAGAGCTCTCAGATCCCCCTGAACGGGATTTTCAGGAGTACATAGGGAACTGTGCTATTGTCACTCAATCTTGCTCTGCCATCTGTGCCTTTTGTTTATAATGCAGTTGATTAAAATCTGCTTTATTTATTCTAGCTGTTCCAAGTTCAATAATAAGGGGAAATTAGCTCTAGGACTTCCATGACAGAGTGACTTGAGCTGTAACATCAATGGCCAGAACCCAGGGTGAATCCTCTAGCTCAGGTCCCCACTGCTGCTTGCTCTGTGTTTCTGCTTGAAGTTCACGGTCAGTGGCATATTGTCACTAGTGTCTCTGAGCCTGGACTCTAAGATCGTATGCTAATATTGTACTACACAGAGGTTTAAACTAAGCCAGTTACACCTCAGCAAAACTGAGCACATGCCAGCCAAAGTAAAGATCCAAAATGATGCCTTCGTGGAAACATAGGGCATATGAATTGACGCCCAGAGAACATGTAACGTGCTCCCAAACTCCTAAACGGGTGAAGAATAGTCACTGCTAAACTTCGTGGGCCCTCCCCAGTCAGGCCTGCAGAAACTGGGAAGTAGGCGCCTTTGTTAGCACATTTAGCAAGGAAACTGAGGCTTGGAGAAGTCCAGTAACTTGATCAAGGATAGAGAGTAAAGCACAGACAGAGAGCTGGCTTCCAGACTTACCCTAGTGCGTGGTGAGTTGACCATTAGATTGTTCTCAGAGGCAACACAACTAAATAAAAATCATTGAAGTTATGATGTTTCAGTGTGGTATAAGCTACCACAGGGAATGTATTATTATCTGTCTCTCCTATCCGTGCTCCAAAGCTCTGCCACCCCCAATAAAAAATTAACTCCACGAGGGCAGGGGCCTTGACTGTATTTTTCTCTGTAGAAACCACAGTGCCTAGGCACAAGCTCAATAAATAAAATGCCTTCTATGAACGAGGAAACTCTGGTGGCATACTGGCTAAATGCCATGGCTGGTAACCAAAAGGTGGGCAGTTCAAATCTACCAGGTGCTCTTTGGAAGCTCTATGCAGTCCTGCTCTGTTCTATAGGGTCACTGTGAGGTAGAATCAACTCAACAACAATGGTTTCTCTTTTTTCCTTAATGAAAAAAGGAAGGGATCGAGGAAGGGGGCGATGGAGGGATTCGCTATCTGGTATACTAAATTCTGATTGCAGAGGATTATCCAGGGGATCTAAAAGCAGCAGTATCTATTCATTACCCGGATATTATTATTTTGCTATAAATATATTTTATTCACTTTACATTTACTGAGTGCCTGTTAAGTGCTAGTCTCTGTGTTAGATGCTGATGATAAAGGTTAACTAGGCCTATTCTCATTCTCATAGAACTTACAGTCCACTAGGGCACAGTACAGAAGTGAAAAGGCAATTTAATATGATGAGTGCCTGGCCCCTAGGGTCGCCATGAGTCGGATCTGTCTTGACGGCACTTGGCTTGGCCGTAGCAGACAAGTTCAGGTGCTCTTGGAGGTTCATAGAGGAAGGGCAGTCTGGTAGAAGGAAGGGGAAAGCAATCCAACAAGGCTTCCTGGAAGAAGTGACCTGAAGATAACTAGGAGTTGACTAGTTATCTAATCATAAGTTGAACAGAAATATCAGAGTTTTAAAATCACAACTTTCTTTTAAAAATTATTTTTATTGTGTTTTATGTGGAAGTTTACAGAACCAATTAATTTCTCATTAAACAATTAATATTCAGATTGTTTTGTGACATTGATTGCCAACTCTGTTGGTCAACACTCTCCTCTTTTCTACCGCAGGTTTCTTATTTCCATTCATACAATTTCCCTGTCACTCTCTACCTTTTCATATTTTCTTTTGGACTAGCATGACCATTTCTTCTTGTATATGTGGTCAGACCATGAAGCATGTTCCTCTTGTGTGTTATTATTTGGTTTATAGACTTGTCTAATTTTTTGCTGAAGTGTGAACTGCAGGAGTGACTTCAGTATTAAATCCATAGAGTGTCTGGATCCATACTCTCGGGTTTCTTCAGTTTCTGTTAGACCAGTAAGTCTGGTCTATTTTTGTGAGTTTGAATTTTGTTCTATTTTTGTGAGTTTGAGTTTTGTTCTACATTTTTCTGCCACTCTGTCCTAGAGCCTCTACTGTGATCCCTGTCAGAGCTGGACACAGTCTTGTGGAGGCGGTGATAACTGTGTTCCATTAGTCCTTCGGAGTAATCTTTCTGTCTGTGGTTTCTTCATTCCTTTTGTCCAGATGTATCTACAACTTCCCTGTTTTGCAAAAGAGTGTATCTGTTCTGTATTTTGAATGCTACCTCTAAACAACTTCCTACCTATTAAACTGCATCTCCATCTAACATCAGAATGGAGTCTGGAAGGAGGACATCCTGACAGTTGTGTTTTATACCATCCTGTTGCCAAACAGGTCCATCATGCTTTTTTGTTAATAAAGGTGAGTGGTTGGCACACCTTTACAATGGCCTCATTGTCAGACGGTTCTTGCACATGAATGGGATAACCACATCCAGGTACAGCTGGAACCTGGTCTCCAGGTGGACAGAGCCACAGAGTAGAGGCAGTAGTCCTTGTAGCTGAACAACAAGAGAAGGAGGGAGAGGAAGGGAGTCCAGGCTGGCAGGTAGGGAAGTGGGCCTATCAGTAGATGGTGGATAAAGAGCTGGTGACGTGCAGGGCCTAGGTGATAGGCGTCTGAGAAGCTGGAGGACCCTTCTAAGCACGTGGGTGATGGCGTCAGCTTGAGTACCAAGGGCGCGTCTCCAATCTCTAGATGGGCTAAAAGAAGGGGTCGCTACATCCAGGAATGTAAGCTGTGCCTAGCCCAGAAGTAGAGGCCCTAAGGCTGGGTAAAGGGCTAAAATCCAACCCACTCTCCATTCTTTAAGCTAGAGCCTGTGAGGCCACATTCGTCCAATGGGGGGGCTTTTCTCTCATTTGCACAAAGGGCTGGCAGAGGCCAGAAGATGGACCATGTCAGTGATTTACAGGAGGAAAACTTGCTGCCTACTGCTGTCGAGTCACTTCCAGCTCATAGAGACCCTATATCAAGGACTGCCAGGCAGATTTGAACTGCTAACCTTTTGGTTAGCAGCCTTAGCACTTAACCATTATGCCACCAGGGTTTCCTACAGGACAAAAGGGACCTATTTTCAGAAAGGAATGGAGTACAAGTAAGGATGAAGGAAACAGGAAGAAAGCAAGAAGTGAACCATCACCCTAAAATTGAAATACAAATTCATTTTTGATTTTCAGTTCATACTTCATTGCTAGCACCTAAAACGGTTCTGGCAGAGGGTTCAATAAGCATTTGTTGAATGAATGAATGAATACCCAGATCAGTGTTAAGGCTCAGGGACCAGGAATGAGGGCACACACAGATGGTGGTGAAGTAGTCCCATCTGCCGTGGGCAGAGAGCCAAGTAAGCGTTACCCCTCTCCAGTCTGTTTTTAGTCAGGAGAGCCAGATACAGAGCAGGGCTGTGTCTGCCCACCAGTGATAGGCCTGAGGTAGGACCTCATAGTCCTGCAGATTTTCATTGCCTAGGGCATTGCAGAGCGTCATGTTTTATGGAGCCCTAGTGGCACAATGGTTGTTAAAGAGTTCAACTGCTGACCAAAAGGTCAACAGTTTGCCACTAGCCATTCCTTGGAAACTCTGTGGAGCAGTGCTACTCTAGTCTATAGGATCGTTTGAGTTGGAACTGACTTGATAGCAACGGGTTTATCATGCTTTATAGAACACATGCTTTGGAGTTGGAAAGAGCTGGCACCTAGCTCCTGATATGAAACATGCGGCAAGTGACTTTGCTTGTCTGAGCTTCAGTTTCTTGATCCATAAAATGGGTAGAATAATAGGATACAACTGTTAAGATCTTAGGCTCTGTATTTGAACTGCTGACATCTGAATCACAAACGCGCCTTACTAGCTAGCTAAGCATCTCTGTGCCTCAGTTTCCTCCTTGTTAGATGAATAACACTCTTCCCTCCTAGGGTTCTTGTGAGCATTAAATCATTCAGTATGCAGAAAGCACTTAGAACAGGCGCCAGCACAACCACCGCCATCATCGACGGTATCATTAGTGCCTCAAGGGCTAGTTGTTGGATTGGTTGAGACAATGAACACGCTCCCACAGTGCCTGACACACGGCTGCTCCATTACACTTGCTTCATTCCTATGATAATTAGCCAACATTCCTCACATGTGAATTTACCAGAAGGTTCTGTGCAACCTTCATTGCTTTCTTCTTAAATTAACACTTCAGTCAGCCCTGTTATTCTCTTACTAGGGTGGCTGGGAAGGTGGAAGGAAAAATCCCACAGGCTGGCCCTGCTCCTGAGAGGGGTATGAATTTGAGTACAGTTTTCTTCAATTTGTCTTCTGTGAAAATAAACAGAAAATTTTGATCCAGCTAAGTTCTAGACTCAATATTAATTTCACACTGTCTCATACATACTGTGTCCTTCAGGGTTGCTATGAGTAGTGATTGACTTGACAGCCACAGTTTGGGTCTTTTTTTTGTCACACAGCACAAAGGAGCCTTGGTGGTGCAGTGGTTAAGAGCTCTACAGCTAACTGAATTAGACAATCACTTTGAGGGAAAAAGATGTGACAATTTGTTTCTATAAAGATCACCACCTTGGAAAGCCTATGGGGTAGTTCTACTCTGTCCTTTATGGTCCCTATGAGTTGGAGTCAGCTGGACAGCATTTGGTTTGGTTATTTGGGTTTCATGTAGCACGGGTGGCATAAATATTATTAAGTCTTATTTTCAGGTGGGCTCCTGTGATTGAGACGTTAGGTTGCTCTGTCAACGCAGGCCACTCCTCCCATCCTGCTGGCCTCTGTATTCTCAGCGCTTTGTGTTATGCCTGGTGCATGATGGGTATGCAGGTGAATCTGAAGAACTGAAGGAATGAGTGCAATTTGTTCAAGACCAAAGTGGAGTCAGATCTAGAGCTGAAACGTGAATGTACCAATACTTGAACTCACTCTTCCTTTTTGCACTATATTTTTGCACAGTTTTTCCACCAACCATCTGCCAGTTTATTATACTGTGATGGCTTGTGTGTTGTTGTGATTCTGGAAGCTATACCAGCCAGGTCACCTATGGTGACTGGTTTCAGTAGAGCTGGAGAAAGGCTAGGAAGAAAGGTCTGGAGATCTGCTCCCCAAACCAGCCAATACAAATGCTGTGGTTCACAAAAGAACATTGTCCAACTCACTTCCCTAGGACACATCATCAAGAGCGATCAGTTCCTGGAAGAGGACATCCTATTGGTCAAGGAGTGAGCCAGGGTCGTTAGAGACCTCTGGTGAAATGGATCATCCAGGAAGAGGAACTAAAATGTACTTGCAATTGTGAGTATGACACGGGACCAGGCAATGTTTTGGTTTGTGGCACATGAAGTCTACAGGAGTCAAAGTCAACTCCAGGGCAACTAACAGCAACAACACACTCTGTCTTTGACTTCAGTGATCTGAGTTTTAAATTTAAAATTCAATGACACAACACAATGTTAAGTTGTTGATGCTTAAATTCCTCACTGGGGTGGGGTTGCTTTCTCTTCTAAAATGTTTTAGGTATAAAGACTAACAGTCGGGTCAGTTCTGTGTTTAAAAACACCAAGAAAAATGCAGAAAGATTTCATTTGGTATTTTGATTTTTCAGATGCAGGAGCATATGTTTACAAAATAGAGTATCTGATCCAATTTTCACTGTGCAGTAGGAACTAAACAGAAACTCTGGTGGAATTTTTCCAAAATCTTCACTTTGAGGAAAAACAGTCCTGGTGTTCTTTTTTAATGAAAGAAAACAGTGTGAGCATATTTCAATAGCTTTATTTCTCATTTTCGATACATTTTAGGTGACCTAAAGGATTTCCCTTTTCTTCTATTTTTTAGAAAAACATACAGATTGCCTCAAATTTTACACATTTAACGAATGATTTAAAAAATAAGTCACTTTAAAGTTATCACTATTACACAGTCTTCTAGACTTTTCCTTTGAAAAGCCTGCATAAAAATACATAATACTATCACACATCAAACTTATTATCATTGGAGATGATACTATATATATAGTTATGTGTATACTGTATATAGGTATACACTCTTTTACAACTTCCATTTTCACTGAAATGTCTTTCCATGTCAGAACATACAGGTCCTTTCTTAACATGTGAACAGTATTTCATTGTTTGTACCAGGGGATCTGTTGGGTCCCATACTAAGGGACATTTGGGTACTCCAGGTTTTCATTCATTTCCTCAGTGCAGCAGTGAGCCCAGTGGTGGCCCACGTCCTTGTGACATCTCTTGGCGTGGGGTCCGGTAAGCCAGGAAGAGTCCTTCAGTCTTCCATCTCGAACAGTACATTTTCTTGCCATTATCCCAGCTTCCTGGAGCACCTGCTTAGTGGCTCTGGCACACATTAGCTGGCCTCCTAAGCCTTAATACTCCTCTCTCCAAGGAGGACAAGAACTCTTGCCAACCTCCTCCCTCAGGGCTGTTGTGAGGGCTAATGAGACCGTATTTGCTGAGTACGTCTCGTTCCCTCAATAACTGACGATACCTAAATATAAAATGTTTTCAGTTCCAACAGAGTTTTTGGATTCCTTTCAGGAAGAAATGAGGGCTTATTTAAAATGTATGTGTTGGTAAAAATATCTACAGCTTGCCCTTTGTATTCGAAATGGCACTGCTGAGTGGAAGAGCTCATGCCACGTTGCCAACATCAGCAGTTAGGGCCCAGATTATTTCACGTGTCCTGGTGGGCTGAAGGGTCAGGGTAACAAGACGGTGGACAGATTGTGGGCTGATGAAGGCCACTAGATGAGGGGCTGCATATGGAAATGACATCAATCACCTTCCAGTTTTCTAAGCTCTTTTCAGCATTCACCTACTGAGTGTTCCAGGAATTCCAATAAGGAGCCCACAGTTCCTGCCTTCAGATGCTTATAATCTAGTAAATAACTTGAATGGCGATGCTGCCTTCCATGTTTTAGAGACACAGGACAGTTGGGTGTAAGCTCCTCAATGCATGTCCCACAGAATTCCACAAACGCTTCCTGATTTAGTGCAAACTGCTGATGAGAGCTGATAGTCTCGGTCTCTTCTCCAGGTGACTCCTGCTTCCACGTGGACCACCTCTGTCTGTGACGCACAGACCCGGAAGCGAACGTTAGTTCCGTCCTCACAGTCCACAAGCCCCCACCCGCTGTTCCCCAAGCATTCGTGAGGGTGTACAACTCCCTAAGGACTACTGAGGAGAGTGGTGGGAACAAAGAAACTTTTATATGACAGAATGGCAAAGAACTTCAAAGGATAACACTTAAATGGTGCTTCCTCTATGCCAAGCTCTCATCTAAGCACTTTTCATTGTTAACTTATATAACCAAAAACCAGTTGCCAGGGGAGTGGATTCTAAGTCATGGGCCCCCATGTATTGGAGAGCAGAAACGCTCCACTGGATGGATTATTATGAGTGGGATCTTTTGGAAGCGGATTGTCAGTCTTTTCTTCTGTGATGTCTCTAGCAGGGTGCAAAGTGCCAACTTTTTCATTAGTAGCCCCGCAGTTATCCATTTATACCACCTAGGGGTGTTAAACTTACACGACCTCACAGTAGTCCTGAGGCAAGCACTATCATTTTCCCCACTTTGTTGTGTTGTTGTGGTTAGCTGCTGTTGAGACTGCTCTGACTCATCGCAACCTCACATGTAACAGAACAAAATCTTGCCGAGTCCTGGGCCACTGTGATCACCGGTGCGGGTGAATCTGTTTCAGCAGCTGTTGTGTCGGCCTGTCTCGCTGAGGGCTTCCCACATTTTTGCTGACTCTCTATCAAATATGATGTTCTTTTCTAGAAACTGGTCTTTCTCAATGATATATCCTAATGTCTCAGTCATCCAGTGCTGCTTTAACAGATATACCACAAGTGAATGGCTTAAAAAAGAGAGATTCTTATTTTTATTTTTATTTTTTGTCACAGTCTAACAGGCTAGAAATCCAAATTCAAGGTGTCAGCTCTAGGAGAAGGCTGTTTGGGCTGGCTGTGTAACAATCTCTTTGCCATCCATTTTTCCCTGGACTGGAGCTTCTTAGGTGCAGGGACCAAAGGCCAGGCTCAACTCCTGGCAATGCTCTCTTTATTGGTGTTATGAGGCCCCAAGCTTTCTTCTTGCTTCCCTTTCCTTTATATCCCCAATGATTGCCTCAAGGCACAAAACAATGGTATCTATTGAGTCCTGTCCCTCCAATACAACTACTGCCAGTTCTCCCTTATTAATATCACAGAGGCAAGGTTTATAGCCTATAAGAACCTCACACAATACCAGGAATCATGGCCTAGACAAACTGATAGACACATTTTTGGGAGAACACAGTTCAATCCTTGATACCTAAGTAAGTGAGCTAAAGTCTTTCCATCTGAGTTTCTAAGGAGCATTCTAGTTGTATTTCTTCTAAGACCAATTTATTTGTTCTGTTGTTCAAATATGTTTGTGTCAAGTGCTTTATCTTTCCTCTCACTAATTCTAACTTTCATTGCCTCAATTCTGCTCCTTTGACTTTCTATTGACTTGTCTAATTTTGAAATTTTAGTATTAATGTTTGGAATTCCTACTTGCTGTCTCTCTGGGGATTCTTACAGCCTGTTCAATTTGTCATTGTGTTCTCCTCTAAACTTCTTAAGTTCCTCAGTTGATGTAGTTGTGTCTTTCTTGTTTTTTGCTGCATTTTGCCTGTTCTCCTTCCTGATCTTTTAAAGAGTTCTGCACATTATTCTTTTGTACTCTGTATTAACTAATTCCAGGAAGTTCTCTTCACTGGAGGATTTCTTGGGATCTTTATTTTAGGAGCTTTCTGAAGCCATCACAGTCTGCCTCTTTGTGTTATTTGATACTGACTGTTTTCTCCAAGCCATCAGTAAGTTATTATACTTATTTCATGTTCCCTTCCTGTGTGCTGGCTTCTTGTTTTGTTTTGAAATGCTCAGATAGCTGGTCATGTGAGCTAGGTTTTCATTGTTGGCTGTTGTGGATTGAATTGTGTCCCCCCCAAAAATATGTGTAGTAATTAGGCTGGGCCATGATTCCCCATATTCTGTAATTTCCCTCCATTTTTGTGATGTTCTTATGCTGTAAATGCTAATCTCTGCCGATGGTTAACAGAGAGGATTATGTTAGAGAGAATTAGGGTGGAACTGTAAAACCCTTCCTGAGGCCACCTCTCTGCTCCAAAGTAAAGACAGTTTTCCTGGAGTGTGACTTGTAACACCTTTTATCTTTTTACCCTACAAGAAATGAAAGGAAAGGGAAGCAAGCAGAGAGTGGGAACCTCATACCATCAAGAAAACACCAGGAGTAGAGCACATACTTCAGACCCAAGATTCCTGCACCAAGTTGCTCCCTGACTAAAGACTGATGCAGCACAGGGTCCTTCCTCCAGAACTGATGAAGAGAGAACACCTTCTTCTGGGGCAGACACCCTAAATTCAAACTTGTAGCCTACTGGACTGTGTAAGAATGAAGTTCCTCTTTTTAAATCCATTCACTCATGATATTTCTGTTAGAGCAGTACCAGATGACTAAAACAGTGCTTTTGAAGCTCTGAAGTCCCATCACTAGGGGCTTATTGCTGTTACTCGCTATGTAAGCCTGGGAGTCCCTCTACCTTTCTTCTGTGGATTCAGCTCAGGTATCCAGGTAGTTGGTCACCAAATGTGTGGTGCAGCTCTGCCCTAGAGTCCTAGATGGGCAAGTGTGGTTGTGTAGGCACAAGTATCTGGCTACATGCACTAAACAAGGCTGACACCTTTCCTTTAAAGCACATGGGTGGGCAGGTTTTACATCCAAACTATGGGTGCCAAATGCTATTGGCTGCAAGGACTGGGTTATTACTGTTGTTCGGTGCCGTCGAGTCAGTTTTAACTCATGCTACAGCAGAACAAAACACTGCTGAGTTCCTACACCATACCCACAATTGTTGTTATTCTTGAGTTCATTGTTGCAGCCATTGTGTCAACATATCTGGTTGAAGGTCTTTTTTGCTGACTCTACTTTTCTAAGCATGATATTCTTCTCCAGGGACTGACAGCTCCTGACAACATGTCAAAGTATATTAGACAGTCCTCGCTTCTAGGAAGCACTCTGGTTGTACTTCTTCCAAGACAGATCTGTTTGTCCTTTCAGCAGTCCATAGTATATTCAGTATTCTTCCCCAACACCACAATTCAAAGGCATCAGTTTTTCTTCTGTCTTATTTATCAACTGTCCAGCTTTTACACGTATGTGATGCAACTGAAAAATACTATGGCTTGGGTCAAGTACATGCTAGTCTTCAAGGTGACATCCTTACTTTTCAATACTTTGAGATTCTTTGCAGCACAGTTTTTCAAAGCAATACATCTTTTCATGTCGTGACTGCTGCTTCCATGGATGTTGACTGTGGGTACAAGTAAAGTGAAATCCTCGACAAGCTCAATCCTTTCTGCATTTATGATTACGTTGCTTATTGGTCCAATTGGGAGGATTTTTGTTTTCTTGATGTTGAGACATAATCTATACAGAAGGTTTTGGTCTTTGATCTTGATCAGTAAGTGCTTCAAGTCATCTTTACTTTCAGCAAGCAAAGTTGTGGCATCTGCATATCACAGGCTGTTCATGAGTCTTTCTGCAATCCTGATGCTTGGTGTTTCTTCACCTAGTCCAGTTTCTTGGATCATGCATACAGACTGAATAAACATGGTGAATGGACAGTCTTGATACACACCCTTCCTGATGTTAAAATGTGCAGTGTTCCCTTGTTCTGTTCAAATGACTGCCTCCTGATCCATGTACAGATTCCTCATTAACAAAATTAACTGTTCTAGAATCCATTCCCTGCAATATTACCCATAATTTGTTATGATCCATATAGTCAAATGCCTTTGCATAGTCACTAAAACACAGGTAAACACCTTTCTGGCATTCTTGACTTTCAGCTCAAATCCATCTGACATCAGCAATGATATCCCTTGTTCTACATCCTCTTCTGAATCCAGCCTGAATTTCTGGCAGTTCCCTGTCAATATACTGCTACAGCTACATCATGGATTGAATTGTGTGCCCCCAAAAATATGTGTAGTCATGTGGCTGGGCCATGATTCCCAGTATCTTGTGACTGTCCTCCATTTTGTGGTTTTCATATGCTGTATGTTAAAGGATTAGGGTGGGGTTGTAAATCCCTTCACAGGATCACCTCCCTGATCCACTGTAAAGGGAGTTTCCCTGGAGTATGGCTTGCCCCACCCTTAATTCTTTCACCCTGAAAGAGATAAAAGGAAAGAGAAGCAGGCAGAGAGTTGGGAACCTCATACCATCAAGAAAGCAGCACGTCCTTCAGACCTGAGGTTCGCGTGCCAAGGTTCTCCCTGGACAAAGACTGATGCAATAGCGGTCTTTCCTCCAGAGCCGACAAGGGGGAAAACTTTCCTCTGGAGCAGACACCCTGAATATGGACTTGTAGCCTACTGGACTGTGTAAGGATAAATCTTCCTTTGTTAAAGCCATCCACTCTGTGATATTTCTGTTAAAGCAGCCCTAGCTGACTAAAACAAACTACTTTTGAATGATCTTCAGCAAAATTTTACTTGCATGTGGTGTTAAAGATATTGTTCAATAATTACTGCATTCAATTGGATCACTTTTCTGGGAAATAAGCATAAACATGGATCTGTTTCAGCTGAATGGGCAAGTAGCTGTTTTCAAACTCCTTGGCATAGATAAGTGAACACTTGAGCACTGCATCTGTTTGTTGAAACATCTCAACTGATATTCTGTCAATTCCTAGAGCCTTGTTTTTCACTAACGCCTTCAGCGCAGCTTGAACTACTTTCTTCATTACCATTGGCTCCTTATAATACGCTACTTCTTGGAATGGCTGAAAGTCGATGACCAATTCTTGTTGATATGGTCCCTGTTTTCCTTCCACCTTCTTTTGATGTTTCATGAGTCATTTAATATTTTCCATATAGAATCCTTAAGTATTGCAATTTGGGGCTTGAATTTTTCTTCAGTTTTTTCAACTTGAGAAACGAAGAGCATGTTCTCCCCTTTTGGTCTTTGATCTTCAGCTCTTTGCACATACCATTATAATACGGGGTTTGAGAAACGAAGAGCATGTTCTCCCCTTTTGGCCTTTGATCTTCAGCTCTTTGCACATATCATTATAATACGGGGTTTTCCCAAGCAGCCCTTTGAAATCTGTTCAGTTCTTTTACTTCTTCCTTTTGTTTTAGCCATTTGACATTAACAGCACATGTTGGAGTCTCTTTGGCATCCAATATGGCCTTTTATTTCTTTCCTGTCTTTTTAGTCACATCTTGTTTTCTTCATGTATGTTGTACTTGATGTCATTCCACAGCTTATCTGGTCTTTTGTCATTAGTGGTCAATGCAGCAAATCTATTCTTGAGATGCTCTCTAAACTCAGGTGGGATATACTCAAGGTCATGTTTTGGCCCTTGTCCACTTGTCCAAATTTTTTACAGTTTCAGTTTGAGCTTAGAAATGAGCAAATGATGGTCTGTGCCACAGTCAGCACCTGGCTTTGTTCTAACAGACATATTGAGCTATTCCATTGCCTCTTTCCACAGATTTAGTCAATTTCCTTCATGTGTATTCTATGTGGCTAAGCTCATGTGTATACTCACTGTTTATGTTAATGAAAAAAAAAGGATTTGCAATGAAGAAGTCATTGGTCTTGCAAAATGCTATTATGCACTCTCCAGCATCATTTCTATCATGAAGGTCCTGTTTTCCAACTACAAATCCTTCTTTGTTTCCAACTTTTGCACTCCAATCACCAGTAATTATCAATGCATCTTGATTGCATGTTTGATCAATTTCAGACTGCAAAATTTGGTCTTCAGTGTCTTCATGTTTGCCCTTAGTGGTCGGTTGTGTAAATTTGAATAACAGTCATATTAATTTGTCTTCCTTGTATGCTTATGGGTATTGTGCTGTCTGACAGCACTGTACTTTATGACACACATTGAGATGTTCTTTTTGACGGTGAATGCAACATCACTCCTCTTCAAATTATCATTCCCAGCATAGTAGAGCGCATGATTGTTCAATTCAGAACAGTTGATACCAGTTGACTTCAGCTCACTAATGCCTAGGTTATCAATTATTATGCATAGCATTTCATTTTTGATGATTTACAAGTTTCCCAGATTCATACATCCTACATGCTACATTCTGATTATTAATGGATGTTTGCAGCTGTTTCTTCTCATTTTGAATAGTGCCACATTGGCGAATGAAGGTCCCAAAGGCTTGTCTCCACCTGCATTATTAAGATCAACTCTACCCTGAGGAGGCAGCTCTTCCTCAGTCTTGAGAGCCTTCCAAACAGGGGGGAGCTCATCTTCTGGCACTATATCAATCTTCTGCTGCTATTCATAAGGTATTCACTGCCTGATTCTTTTCAGAAGTAAACTGTCAGGTCCTTCTTCCTGCTCCTACTCAAACTAAGGACTGGAAAGCATCACTTATTCTCAGACCTCTGTTGTGGGTGGTTCAGTGGCATGGGTGGAGCCATCAGTTCTCAGGGCCCTGCTGTCGGTGAAGATCCTGATTAATATGCAACCCAGCATCAAATGTCAGGCGCCTGCCTTTCCACAATATAGCTGATATAGTAAAATCACGGTTCAAGTATGTTCTCTGTTGTGCTGTGCGAATAAAGACCTACACTGCTGTAGTGGGCCCACACAGGTCTGTGCAGGGGTGAAAGGCATTCAAAGTCTGTGGATCCCTTATAATTGTGCCTAGGCAAAGGAACTACTTCTGTCCTGAGTTTCTGGCTTAGCAGAGCTGATAGATTATTTTTTCCCTTCTTTCCTGGCCTTGGGCCCAGTGCAGAACAGAGGGGATGGCAGGTAAAAGCGGAGAAAGGTTTATCTGGAAGGGAAGTTTTCGATCCATACACAGTAAGCTAGATACAAATTACTTATCTTTTGATGACCAAGTGATGTTTTTCACTGATTCTGGAGGTGTGAGTGGACACTTTGCTGCAAGACCTCCCCTGAAGTGGAATATGTGTTTCAAACACTTCCCTGCACTGGTGTCAGCTGATCTGGATAGTGGGGTGCTGATTCCCACTGCGATAGGGTCTGGCCACTCCTTGCTGCTTCTGAAAGTCTCTCCCTCTCCTGCTGCTCAGTCTGAATTCTCAACCTTGCCTTTGATCTTTGGGGTTCCTAAAATATTACATAGAATCTATTCATCTTTTGGGGGGATCCTTATTATAATAGGGATGGCAGAAAGTGTCTGAATACTCCGCCACTTAGCCCCACATCTCTGATTTGTTTGTTCTTTTGGCAGTCCATGGTGTCTTCAGTATTCTTCACCAACAATACAATTCAAGTACATCAGTTCTTCGTGTCTTCCTTTTTCATTATCCAACTTTCACAAGCTTATGAGAAATGCATATGAACATGGTGTTTTCAATGGCCTCATATACTTGCAAAAGTTGGATAATGAAAAAGATCCCTATCTTAAAGATGAGGAAACTTGATGCAGCAGACACTATCCCTTCCAGTGGCTGCTAGCTGAAATTCCAACCATCCTATTGCCTGAGGCGTCTCTGCTCACGTGTGGCAAGCCAGACATGCTGAGGATTCACTGCTCCTCTGAAAGCCACCCTCAACTAATGGCTTCAAGGAATTGGGGTTTAACTACCCCAGCTCCCTCTCCCCTTGGGTGTGATAACTGAGACGGACTCATGTTCTGCATTTCTCCCACAGCTCCCCAGAGGGCTTACACTTCAGATGTCACAGTGGTAGCTTGCTTAGTAATACACCTATTGGCCTCCTTCTCATTCCTACCTCTCTTTCCCTCTTCTCTACAAGTATAGCCTGCTCTCACCTCCCAAATAAACTATTTGTACTTCGGTGGTTTTCTCAAGGTCTCCTCCTGAGGAAACTCACACTAAAATTGTTGTCATGTGGCCAAGGTCATACAGCTGTTTGAATTCAAACCCAAAGAGACTAGCTTTGGAGTCTGTGGTCTTAACCACTATATCATATGATTTCTCAGCTTCCAGCTGAATGGGAGAAATGTGTTTTAAGGCATTTCCCACTGCAGAGAAACTTTCGAAGTCCTTGATCCCTCTTTTCCAACAATTACTGTAACAACTGCCATTTATTATCTTTTATTTACACAGCACTGTGCTCAGTCAGTGTGTTACTTGCATACATAGTCCCACTCAAATAACTACTAGAGAAAGACTTTCTTATTTTTTTTAACTGTGGTAGATATATATGTAACAAGTCAGTTACCATATCAACATTCCCCACATGTACAATTCAGTGGCACTAGCAATGTTTATGAGTTGTTCCACCATTATCATTATCCATGTCAAAATTTTCCTATTACCCTTGATGGAAGCTCAGTGTCATCTAAGCTGTGAGTCTCCTTTTTCCCTCCTTCCTGCCTGAGAAGGACAGTATTCTTAATTTCTATTTTCTAGATGATACAACTGACATTCAGAATTTAAGTAACTTATCCAAGGCCACATGGAAATAGAGGTGGGATTTGCACAAATCTGTTTGAACCTACAACCCAGATTCTCACCCACTCGACTATATACCATAGAGTGGGAAGCACCAAAGTAGAGGAAAATGGGATGCCAGACACTTTGGTGAATTACCATAAACCTAGTGACTCGAACAATTTAAATGTATTATCTTCAAGCTCTCATGCTCCAATGATTAAACATTTGGCTGCTAACCAAAAGGTTGGCAGTTCAAATCCATCAGCCACTCTGTGGAAAACCCCATGTGGCAGTTCTGCTCTGAACAGAACTGCTGCTGAGTCAGAAAGGACTCAGTGTCAACAGATTTGGCTTCTTTGGTGTTAATTCTGTATGTCAGAAATTGACACAGCTCTCATTAGGTTAAAATCAACATGTTGGAATGCTTCACTCCTTTTTGGAGACTCTTGGAGAGAATCTGTTTCTTTGCCTATCCATCTTCTAGAGGTCACCTATGTTCCATCATCAAAACTCTCAAGATTGCATCTCTCTGACTCTTCCACCATGACACCTCTCTCTCAGGCTGACTACAGCATGGACAAGTCCTCTGCTTTAAAGGACTCGTGCGATTTGACTGGCCTCACCTGGATAACCCAGCATGCTTTCCCTATTTTGGGGTTCTTAACCTTAGCCCTACCTGCAGAGTGCCTCTTACACATTAGGTCACACATTTATAGATTCTGGGGATTAGGATGTGGATGTTTTTGGAAGGCCATTTTTCTGCCTACTGCAGCTAAGTCCTGCTACATCAGAAAAGGTTTTCATGAGGAGGTGAGCTGAGTTTTACAAAGATGAAATATGTATATAGGAAAGTAGACAAACTGTCTCTTGTAGAAAAATTAAGACTGTTCCTCAATTTGTAGCCACTTTGTAGATAGGGCCAATGTGGCACAGTGTGGCCCTGGGAAGAAGATATTGAGAAGACCAGATAAAGAGCAATTCTAGACTAAGACTTCAATCTAAGAGAGAGGGTTTTTTTGTGACAATGTTTAGCTTCTTAGGAAAATGAGAGTTGGGGGAAGGCTTCTTGCAGAAGAACTCCACTCAGGACATACTCTCCAGGTTATTCTTACAATCTACTTCTCCACCTCTTTTTCCTCCTTTCAGTCACTAGAGCTTTCTCACATACTAGCTGTGCTACCTTGGGCTTGTTACATAACCTCTCTGCACATTGGTGTTTTTCTTTTTTCCACCAAAACATCTAGCTTCCAAGATTGCTTTAGGAAAGAAATGCTATGACAAACATGAAAGTACCTAGGCTAGTACCTGGCACATATGAAATGCAAAATAACTGTGGATTAAATAGTAGCAACAACAGGGGTTTGTATATGCTTATGACCAGGCTCTGAATGTTCATAAGTGAAAACATGTGCAAATGTTCTCAAGGGCTTTGTAGCATCAACACGGTGAGATGATAATCAGCCAATAAACATTTATTGTGTGAATTCTCTTTATTGTGTGTGCTCCCTCTGTCTATGACACCAGTACAAATCACTGGGCTGGCTAAGAATAACCTGCTTGTGCTGGCAATTTCAGGCAGTTTGGTAAAGGAGATATCATTGTGGTTGCCTTTGTTAAAAATGGAAACCCTAGTGGTGTAGTGGTTAAATGCTACTATGACTGCTAACCATAAAGGTCGGCAGTTCAAATCCTCCAGGTGCTCCTTGGAAACTCTATGGGGCAATTCCACTCTGTCTATAGGGTTGCTGTAAGTTGGAATAGACTACAATAGTGAATTTTTTGTTTGTTTGTTTAAAATAGGAAACCCTGGTGGTATAGTGGTTAAGTGCTGTGGCTACTAACCAAAAGGTTGGCATATCAAATCCACCAGGTGTTCCTTGGAAACTCTATGGGGCAGTTCTACTCTTTCCTGCATTGTTGCTGGGAGTCAGAATCCACTCAATGGCAACAGGTGGAGTTGCTGTTTAAAATCAGAGTGTCTGGGTGGCACAAATGATTAATGCGTTTGGCTGCTAACCAAAAAACTTGATGGTTTGAGTCGACCCAGGGGTATCTCAGAAGAAAGACTTGGTAGTCCACTTCTGAGAACTCAGTCACTGAAACTTGACTCAGGGAGCATCAAGAGAAGATGGAAGGAAAATACAGAGTCATTATACCATAAAGAACTGGTCAATGTTCAGCCTTTTGAAGAGGCAGCATATGATCAGGATCTGATGGTGCTGAAGAAAGAAGTTGAAGCTGCATGGAAGGCACTGGCAAAAAACAAGACTCCAGGAACTGATGGAATACCAATTGAGATATTTCAACAAACATGCATTGCTGGAAGTTTTCACTCATCTAAGCCAATAAATTTGGAGGACAGCTACCTGGCCAACTGACTGGAAGAAACTCATATTTATGCCCAATCCAAAGACAGGTGATCCAACCAAATGCGGAAATTACCGAACAATATCGTTAATATCGCATGCAGGAAACATTTAGCTCAAGATTATTCAAAAGTGACTACAACAGTATATTGGCAAGGAATTGCCAGAAATTCAAGCTGGATTCAGGAGAGGATGTAGAATCAGGGATGTCATTGCTAATGTCAGATGGATCTTGGCTGAAAGCCGAAAATACCTGAGAGATGTTTTTAACAGTGTTTCATTGACTACGCAAAGGCATTCGACTATATAGACCATAATAAATTATGGCTAACATTGTGCAGAATGGGAATTCCAGAACACTTAATTGTGCTCATAATGGATCAAGAGGTAGTTGTGCTAACAGTACAAGGGGACGCTGCATGGTTGAAAATCAGGAAAGATGTGTGTCAGGCGTGTATCCTTTCACCATACCTTTTCAACCTGTATGCCAAGCAAATAACCCAAGAGCCTGGATTATACAAAGAAGAATGAGGCATCAGGATTGGAGGACAACTCATTAACAACCTGTGTTATGCAGATGACACTACCTTACTTGCTGAAAATGAAGAAGATTTGAAACACTTGCTGATGAAATCAAGGACTACAGCCTTCAATATGGATTGCACTTCAATATCAGAAAAACAAAAATCCTCACAACTGGACCAGTAAGCAACAAAGTTGTAAATGGAGAAAGGATTGATGTTGTTAAGGATTTCATTTTACTTGGGTCCACAATCAATACCCATGAAAGCAGCAGTCAAGAAATCAAAAGATGCATTGCATTGGGAAAATTTGCTGCAAAGGACCTCTTTAAAGTATTGATAAGCAAAGATGTTATCTTGAAGACTAAAGTGTGCCTGACTCAAGCCATGGTATTTTCAATCACATCATACAAATGTGAAAGCTGGACAATGAATAAGGAAGACAGAAGAAGAACCGATGCCTTTGAATTGGGGAGAAGAATGTTGAATGTACAATGGACTGCCAAAAGAACAAACAGATATCTTCTGGAAGAGTACAACCAGAATGCTCCTTGGAAGCAAAGGTGGCAAGATTGCATCTTACATACTTTGGATATGTTGTCAAGAAGGATCAGTCCCTGGAGAAGGACACGATGCTTGGTAGAGTGGAGGATCAGCGACAAAGAGAAAGCCCTTGACGAGGTGGATTGATTGACACAGTGGCCACAACCATGGGCTTAGTGTAAAAACAATTGTGTATATGCTGCAAGACCAGGCAGTGTTTCATTCTGTTGTGCATAGAGTCACTATGAAGTGGAACTGGTTTAACAGCACCTAACAACAACATACATGCCTCTATGCCCCACCCCTGAAAGAGACCACCCCCAAACTGTTGTAGTCAGGTGCCATAAATGATTTTGCACCTCACAGTGACCCCATATCCCATTGGGTCTCCTAGGCTGTAATCTTTATGAGAAGGAGCTCTGGTGATGCAGTGGTTAAGTACTTGGCTGCTAACTGAAAGGTAGACAGTTCAAACCCACCAGCCTCTCCTAGGGGGAAAGAGTGGCAGTCTGCTTCCATAAAGGTTGCAGCCTTGGAAACCCTCTGGGGCAGTTTTACTCTGCCCTGGAGGTTTGCTGCGAGTTGGAACTGACTCAACAGCAACAGCATTTAATTTTTCCGGGAGCAGATTGCCAGGTTTTTCTCCTGTGGAGGCACAAGGTGGGTTCAAACCACCAATCTCTTGTGTAACAGCTGAGACTCAACCACCCATTACACCACCAGGCTGTCTTTCAAACAACACACACACACACACACACACACACACACACACACACACACACACACACACACACACACACACACGCAGTTTGCATCCACAGTTGTTTCACCTAAATAATCTGCTAAGGTTGGTGGCTCCTTTGCTCAGTGCCTTCGCCTGTCAGATAAGCAGCACTAGACTTGAATCTAATACACAGGACTCATCACACAGTGAGGCCCCAGAAAAGCAAGCAGCATCAGCATCCCCTGGAAGTTTGCTGGAAATGCAGAATCTCCGAAAGACCCCTGTTTTAGTCATCTGGTGCTGCTTTCTTGATAGCATGAGGGGGTCACAGGGCAGCCTGTAACTGAGGTACCCCCTGAGAAGGAGGTGCCAACTGGAGGCTGCCTTATGACCATATTCTTTGCTAGGTGTCTTAGTCACCTAGTGCTGCTTTCTTGACAGTAGGAGTTTCTCAACTCTCTAATTGCTTTCCTTTTACCTTGAACTCTTGTAGGATACAAGGACAAAAGGCAGTGTGGGCCACACTTTGGGAAAACTCTCTTTACATTGGAGCAGAGAGGTGACCTTAGAAAGGGTTTTATAATCCCACTCTAATCCTCTTTAACATAAATCCAGTCATTTAACCACAGGCAGAGATTAGGATTTACAGCATCAGAAAATCTCAAACGGAGGGCAATCACACAATACTAGGAATCAATGGCCCAGCAAAATTACTGTACACATTTTTGGTTGCACGATTCAATCCATGACAATCCCCCATCCCAATCCCAATCTGTGAATTCACAAGATCTCCGGTTCAGTCGTATACACATTAAAGTGTGAGAGGTTAGAGTCCTACTACCCTGATGCCTACACATCACTGACGATTGCAGATCATAACAGAACTTTCAGTGCCGAATGCATCTCTAGTGGTAAACAAAGAACCCAAACCAGCTGCCTTTCAGTAGGTTCGATTCTGACTCAAGGCTACTCCGCATGTGTTAGAGCAGAACTGTGTTCCATAGAGTTTTCAATAGCTGATATTTTGGAAGTAGATTGCCAGGACCTTCTTCTGAGGTGCCTCTGAGAAGGTCTAAATACTCTAATGTTTCTACTAGCAATCCTGAACTTCAATTCCTCTTTCGCGGTAGTTTAGGTTTATCTAATGTTCTGTCTCTCACTGGGCCCTTCCTTTACTCAACAGTCATAATCACAGTCCTATTGTCCATAAAGAGCCACTAAAACTATGTCAAGGTTGCAGTCTTGGAAACCCTCTGGGGCAGTTTTACTCTGCCCTGGAAGTTCACTGTGAGTTGGAACTGACTCAACAGCAACAGCATTTAATCTTACATCCATATATAATCATACATCCGTATATGGTTTTAGAATGCTGGTGGCACAATGGTTGAACACTTGACTGTGAACTGAAAAGCTGGCAGTTCAAATCCACCAGTAGCTCTGCTGGAGAATAGACCCAGTGACCTATTTCCATAACTATTTCTGCCTATGAAACCATATGGAACAGTTTTACTCTGTCCCATACGGTCCCTATAAGCAGGAATTGACTCAACAGTGCACAGTAATACACACCATGAATATTACGTTCTCATAATCATTCATCATTCACTGTCTTAGAACCTGCCATTTTCACTTGGCAACAGAACTCAATACCCATGCCATTGTGCATTCTCATATCATTTTATATTCCTGCACAGTATTCTATTTGTATAGATGAACTATGATTTATTTAACCAGTTAACTGTTGCACACCAGGGTTGTTTATATTTTATTAAAAATACAGTTGCAATGAATACCTAAAATCTTTGCTAACAGCTCAGAGACAGACCAAGGTACACATGGGAATTAAATGTATGAAAAAGTGGTACCCTAAATCCATGAGAAAAGGAACATTAACTAAGCAGAGGGTATTGGGAAACCTGACTCACTATACCGAAAACTGTATACTGTATCTTATAACCTTTCTTATCCCCCTGTTTCAGAATGTGCGTTAGGTGATGTGATATGCTAAATGAGACACAGAAAATCACATAATTCGAAGAGAAAATGTAAAATAGCATTTAGCCTTTCTTCGAGTGGTTAAGTACTTGGCTGCTAACCGAACGGTGGGCAGTTCAAACCCACCAGCCTCTCCTAGGGAGAAAGAGTGGCAGTCAGCTTCTGTAAAGATTACAGCCTTGGAAATCCTCTGGGACAGTTTTACTCTGTCCTGGAGGCTCATTGTAAGTTGAAAATGACTCAACAGCATTAAAAATAGCATTTAATCTCTATGAAGTGGGATACTGGATGGATTGTGTGTGCAAAACTGGAGAAAGAGTAAACCATGAGGCAAAAATTGATCTATTTGATTGTATGAATTTCAAAGATTTTTGTTTGGCAAAATCTGCTATGATCAGGACAATGCCTAATGTTAGCTGCTGTCAAGTCAGGCCCCTTAACACGGCAACCCCACGGACAGCGGAATAAAAGTCAGCCTCGTCCTTAGTCACACCCATGACCAACTGGGGACTGGACTATTGTGATCTACAGTTTCATTGTCTGATGTTCAGAAGTAGATGGCCAGGGCTTTCTTCTAGTCTGTTTTAGTCTGGAAGCTCTGTTGAAACCTGCTCAGCATCACATAGAAGCCTCCCCTGAGACACAGTGGCTGTGTCTGCCGTACACTGGCTAGAAGCAAACATAGGTCTCATGAATGGAAGATGAAAATCTTACCACTGAACTCTCAGTGTCTAAAGGTTAAGAGGGACCAATGTGTAGATTCTAGGCCATTAGCAATCTGCTATATGCTGATGATACAATCTTGCTTGTTGAAATCCAAGAAGACTTGAAGTGCCTACTGATGAAGATTATAAAGATTTCAGCCTGTTACAGTCCACGATTTTCAAAATGCGACTCTGTTACTTTTGAAAGTTACGTTTTACTAAAAAATGTGCCCAATAAGAAAAATACTGGTGTACCAGAGACACACCCCAAACTATGCAGAGGAGGGGGCAACGACAAGCTTCCTCAGTACCCAGTATTTAAGTCATGAGATTACAAAGCAGGGAGGGGGAACTGACCTTTACATTGATTGGTTAAGGCCACCTGGAATTCCTGTTAGTTGTAAAATGTGGTCAAGGTCTAGGGGTCACTTGCAAGGCTGTCCGTGGTCAAGGTCTAGGGGTCACTTGCAAGGCTATCCCTAGGCTTGTCTGGTGACAGATGTTTTGTAAGACAAAGGTGAGATTACTCTATGGTATTTTCTGCTATTAAGTTGTTTCCTAGGGCTTTCTTTAATACCTTGAATTTTTACTGTGCCCTTCCTCAAAGGCTGTCACTTATGCCTCATTTCAACAAGCCTTCAGTATGGATTGCACCTCAACATCAAGAAAACAAAAGTCCTCACAACTGGACCAATAAGCAACATCATTTTACTTGGATTCACAAAGCCCATGGAACCAGCAGTCCAGAAATCAAAGAACATGTTGCCTTGGACAAATCTGCTACAGAAGACCTCAATAAGGTATTCAAAAGCAATGATGCTACACTGAGGACTCAGGTACCTCCGACCCAAGCCACAGTATTTTCTGTTACCCTACATGCATGCAAAAGCTGGACAACAAATAAGAAAGACCAAAGAAGAACTGGCATCTTTAAATTATGGTGTTGACAAAGAATACTGAACATATCATTGACTCCCAGAAGAGCAGACAAATCTGTCTTGGAAGAAGTACAGCCAGAACATTCATCTGAGCAACTGTGAGGACAGCACAGGACTGGACACTGTTTCGCTCTGTTGCACACAGGGTCACTATGAGTCCAAGCAAACTGAAGGGCACTTAACAACAACAGACTATTTGAGAAACTCCTATAAATCAAGGGAAACCCTGGTGATATAGTTGGCTGAGTGGTACAGCTGCTAACCAAAAAGTCGGCAGTTTGAATCCACCAAGTGCTCCTTGGAAGCTCTACGGCTAGAATCAAACATAGGACAGTTCTACCACATAGGACAGTTCTACCCTGTCCCCTAGGGTTACTATGAATTGGAATCCACATGGTGGCACTGGATCTGGTCTGCAAATCAAGTAAAAATCAGCAATAGATTGGGATAACAGACAAAAGATAAACAGGTGATTAGCAGGAAAGAAAACATAAAAGGCTAATCAGCATATGCAGAAATACTCAAACTGATTAGTAATCACAGGACAAACTAAAACAACAAGGAGCTGTCTCTTTACAACTCTTGTATACAGGTAAAAATTAGAAGGTAGTTAACTTTCAGTGTTTGGAGATAAGTGGGGATGACAACATTCATCTCCTGCTGGTGGCTTTGTCAACTGGTGCTGCTTCCCTGGAAAGTCACCTGGCAAGGTAAAATCACAGTAGACAGTAAATACATACCTAGTCCATGACTCAGCGATCACACCCTTGTGTTTATGTTACAAGGAGGCCTGGTGGTACAGTGGTTAACTGCTTGGTGCTAACCAAACTAGCAGTGGTTGGAATCAACCTGTAGCTTCGTAGGAGAAAAGACCCAGCAATCTATTTTGGCACGGATTACCAAAAAACCCAAACCCACTGCCATCAAGTCAATTCTGACTCCCCCCAACCCTATAAACAGAGTGGAGCTGCCCCATAGAGTTTCCAAGTAGTGCTTGGCGGATTCGAACTGCTGACCTTTTTGGTTAGCAGCCATAGCACGTAACCACTGTACTGCCAAGGTGTCCATAAAGAAGGAAAGGGAATTAAAAAAAAAAAAAAAAAAGATAGGGTAAAATGGAACAAATAAAACCAGAGAGGAGCTTTGTAGAACTACTGAAGCACAGGCCAACATGAATATCTCAACCTTTTGCACCCAAGGTAGAAAAAAATATTCACACACATAATTATTTCTCTAGAATGAATTCTGGGACATGAAATGACTTCAACTTGTTCTCAAATTATAAGGAAGATGGCAAAGCAACAGGGTTGTTTGGAAAAGAGCCCCGAGCAGAGGGCCCTCGCCTGCTATGACGGCGGCTGTATGGGTGCTAGCGCCCTTCCCTGAACAGCAGGGGCTGGGGTGGACACTCTGCAGAGGACGTCAGCCTCCCCTTGGGTGAGCCAGGAGATAAAGACGCTAACACAGGAGCTGCGCAGATAAGGCTGCTGATATGCTGAGGAGGATCAGATCATGTGTGAGTAGACTGTCTCATGACACTATCCCATCAGGCTCTCAACATAAGGACCACAGGATCCCAGACTCTTGGAGCTGAAGGGGTCTCAGGGCCTGACCTTCCAGCTGCAGGAGCCTCTCTGACAACTTTCAGGCCCTTTGTAATCAACGCCAGGAGAAAAAATTCAGCAGTGTGTGCAGCATTTTCCCTGTCCCCTCCCCCAGCTCCCCTCCCAGCTGCCCACCCAGTCTTCCTGGAGCCCTCTGTTGTCAGATTAGGAGTCCTCCCATCCCCTCACCATCCTGGTGACTTCCCTGTGGCCCACAGAAGAAGAGTGAGTCCCTCTCACTGTTCTCTGTCACCAAAACCAGCTGCTGGGAAGGGAGCCTGAAGGCTGTCCCCAGCTGAGAAACAACAAGACTGACTCCCATGCACACTGACGGGAATGCTCTTTGCTGGGCCTATCAGCATAGCGACTTCCTCACCACACTGTTCCAGCATGGGGTCAGCAAACTGCTGCTTGCGCCAAAGCCAGTGTATGAGCCAAGTGCTAAAACTGGTTTTCACATTTCTGAAGAATTGTGAAACAAATACAGGGAGTTCCTGGATGGTGTGCACAATTAGTGTACTCTGTTGTTCACGAAGGGTTGGTGGTTGGAGTCCACCAGTGGTACTTTGGAAGACAGTCCTGGCAGTCTGCTTCCAAGAGATCAGCTCTACTCTGCCACACGTGGGGTCACTATGAATCGGAATCCACTCTGTAGCTACTTGGTTTTTTGTTGTTGTTTTTAAATAAAAAGAGTATGTAATAGAGTCTATATGACCTGGAAACTTAAAATATTTACTATCTGTCCCCTTATAAAAGTGGTTCACCAACCCCTGCCCTCTAACCTCCGCAGACTTAGCAACCCTGACGTCACCAGCAACACTGGCGTCACTCGGGAACTGCTTACAAAAGCCGGGTCTCCACCCTGTTTCATAGTTCTTGAAGCTTTTAAGAAGCTCCTCAGGCAATTTGTATGCACACTCAAATATGAAGAGCCTTGGCTGGGGTGTTTGTTGGGTCTGGCTGGGCTTGATTGTTGAGGTGTGGGATCTGCAGCTGGACTGCTGCATGGGTTTGAGCCTCACTCCACCACTTCCTGGCTGAAGGACTGTGAAGTTGTTTAATCTTAACAAGATCTGTTTCCTTGTCTCTTACATGGAGATGATCATTGTTTCTATCTGATAGCTGCAACAACGGGCTCAAACATACCAATGATGGCGAGGATCCACCCTTGCATGCTCTGCTCTGTTGTACATAAGGTCACCCTAAGTCAGAACCGACTGGTCAGCCAGCTAACAAAAACAACAGGCTTTGTGAAGACTGAACCAGCCCAACGAGCACCGAGCACCAAGTTAGATTTTATTACCATGCACTGTTTGCTGTGCCTCAGAACAAGGCAAACATACTTTGCATAGATTGCCCAGAACTTTTCACTGATGGACTTGGGTGTTTCCTCAGAAGCCCAGCCATGCAAATACTCTGAGTCAGCAGGTGAGAAGGGCAAGGGCAAGTCCATGCTGGGCCCTATCTTCCCAAGTTGTTTCTCTGCTAGGCAAGCAGATGGAAATGATTGCTTTTGATTGTGGACCAATGGGTTTCTGTGGGCCAGTATTATAAGCACTTGTGCCCCCAGAAACATTGCCTGGATCACACTGAAACAGGATGAAAACAAACACCCAAGTTCTGCCCTCCCGCCGGAAGCTGAGACAAGCAGGCTGCCTTCTCTATGACTTTGCCTCCTGTTTGCCTCCCTTGGGCCATAAAATGTTGCATCGTTTTTTGATTTGCATTGATTACCTACTTTTCCTGCACGGGGCTCCAATTGAAATTCCCTTGTTGGGCCTCAGATGAGGGCAGGAGGCAGCAGAAGGTACGCAGGTGAACAGCTATTTAAATGACTAGAAGCTTGGAAATGCTGTGTGCTTCCAAGACAGGGCATTGTTTCTGTCCAGATTTGCCAGCTGTTGTCCAAAGTGCAGAGCTAAGACAAAGGGAAGACTCCATCCAGGGGAGATCCTGGGAGGGACAAGAGCTTATTTTATGCCATAACCTGAGGTTTGCTTCCTGTTTGACTTTCTGGCAGCTGCTTGGCAGGAATAATGAAATCCATCCAAATTTTCAAGGCTACAATCTCTAGAAGGGCATTTGTCCCAATGCACTGTCGAATAACACATACACAACTCACAACAAATTACCTCAGCACGAAACAATGCCCCGATTGTACCAAGAGGATTTCCGAAGTCTGAACTGGAGGAGGATTTTTAACTGCCTATTTTTCCCAAGGTGGAAAATTTCACATAAATTTTATTAAAGGAGATACTCCTCAAAATGTGTGTATGTGTGCAATAAAATGCTAGCACAAAATTAGGATCTGGTGACCTGTTTGACAAATTAGAAGGAGATCTGGCATGGGGGTGAAATCACAATAGAGTCTATATGTCGGTGTTCTTTCCCTAACAGTGGGAACTTCTCCCAGCTGCCATCTAGTCATCTTTGACTCATGGCAACCCCATATCTACCAAAGGAGAACTGTGCTCCATAGGGTTTAAAAAAAAAAAAAACAACAACAAAAAACCCCACTGAATCGGTTGCCATTGAGTTGATTGTGACTCAGAGCACCCCTGTAGGATGGAGTAGAACTGCCCCGTAGATTTTACAAGAAGCACCCACCTGGTGTATCCAAACCACCAACCTTTTGGTTAGCAGTTGCAGCACTTACCACTATGCCACCAGGGTTTAATGGCTAATTTTTCAGAACAGATTGTCAAGCCTTTCTCTGTGGTATTCATCGATAGGCTTGAACTTCCGTCCTTTTGGTTAGTAGCAAAGCATGTTAACTATTTGCTCTGTTCAGGGACACCACGGAGCCTTTACTTTTCCATGGGTCTCAGTTCCTCATCTGTAAAATTAAGTCGGTGGGTATCAAACCGTGATGCATTGAACTCTTAAGACTTCCACAGCTTCTACAGGAAGGGCTGGCACAGGAGCTGGGGGGGGTGAGGGCGGGCAGTGGTGAAGGGGATGATGCAGGTGGGATTGCAGCCTCCTCTGCCTCCTTTAGCCAGCACCAAACCAAAAACAAGCTGACTGCTATCAACTTGGTTCCAATTCACTATATGACAGATTGAAACTGCTCCATAGGATTTCTAAGGCTGTAAATCTTTATGGAAGCAGATTGCCATGTCTTTCTATCACAGAGCAGCTGGAGGGTTTGAACTACTAACCTTTCAGTCAGCAGCTGAGCATTTAACTACTGCACCACCAGGCCTCCTTTCTACCTTACATATTGGGTACCAAGAGTAACTGTCTGGTTTTCAAAGCTTAGCTGTTGAAACCTACATGAAATGATCACTGAAGCAGGATGATCATACCTATCTTATTATGTATACTGGGACAGTCTCATGATGAAAACCACTACCGTTCAGTCCGTTCTGACTCATAGCAACCCCACAGGACAAATCAGAACTGCTCCACATTGTTTCCAAGAAGTGGCTGGTGAATTCAACTGCAAATCTTTTGGTTAGCAACCATAGCACTTAACAACTATGCCAAAGGAGGTGCTATTAGTAATTGGAGTTCCAGTGTTAACCGTGGTTAATAGCTATGGCTGCTAACCCAAGGGTCAGCAATTCACATTCACCAGCTGCTCCTTGGAAACCCTATGGGGTAATTCTGTTCTGTTCTATGTGTCACTATGAGTCAGAATCAACTCAAAGGCAAGAGGAAACAGGTAATGAGTAATTATACTAAAAGCAAAACAAAACAATGCCATCGAGGTGATTTCAACTCATAGCAACCCTACAGGAAAGAGTATAACTGCCTTACAGCGTTTCCAAGGAACACGTGGTAGATTTCAACTGCCAAACCTTTGGTTAGCAGCTGCAGCACTTAACCACCACACCATCAGGGCTTCCAATGGGGCAACAGAATTAAGCAGAACTACCTCAGACCAGATTGTTAAAGAGCTCAGCTGCTCTGCAAAAGGTTGGTGGTTTGAACCCACCATCGCTCTATAGGAGAAAGATCTGGTGGTCTGCCCTCATAAAGATTTACAACCCTGGAAACTCTATGGAGCAGTGCTACTCTGTTCTATAGGATCAATATAAATCGGAATTGACTCAATAGTAGCAGGTTTGGTTTTGGAAGCCAGACAAACAGAAATACATGATCACTCTACCCCTAAGGTGATCTCTCTTCCAGCTCAGAGGTTCATCATTTCCCCATCCTAAAACTCTGTGGTTTGGTCATTCTGTTTCTTCTTAGTATCAGGCAGAGTTCTGGAATAGCTCCAGGGGATGGGACAGAAGCAATCAGGAACAGCCTTAGGGAACGAAGCCATCAGATGAAATCCCAGGGACAGATCCATCAGGAAAGAGCATCTTGCTTAATTATCAGACTATGCAGCTGGAAGAAATGAGCCCACAAGGCCACCTGCAAATGACAGATGACATGGTTCAGCCTCTTTCTTGTCCAGATCATGTGAGAATCACAAGTTTCATGCTGAAAACATCAGCGAATCAACCAGCAATTACCCAGCAAGAAAATGCCTGCAAGGAAGATTAAGCAAATCTTGGTAGTGACAGATTAAGCAAGCAGCCCAAATCACGGGTCCTCAGAGTGGAGGCAACAGTCAACAGAGAAGGTCACAAGGCAGAGATGAGGGTTGTATTCCCAGGCCAGTTGTCAGATGAAGAAGTGTTGTGCCATATTGGAAGGGCCTTTGTGGATTTCTATAGAGGGGAAAATGCAGAGAGGTAAGGGAGCTCTCTCTAGCCTCTCTAATGCATAGTCAGGACAAGATCTTTGTAAGGCCTCCTGCTCCTGCCAGGCTTAGCTCAGGCCTGGTTAGGACAGATTTTCCATTTGCTTCACTAGATTGCCCACCCATTGCCCACCCGACCAATGGTTGCTGTGATGTCTGTTTTTCTGCTCTGGTAATGATCTTTGCATCAGAATGACCTTTCCTGGCTTCTGTTCTAGGTCTAAATAATGCTAAAATTTGTAGCAGAGGGACACAGGAAGGAGAAGGCTAGTGACATAATGAGTTTTATATACATATATATATGCATATGTGCCTGTGTGCATATATATCATATACATACATGCATATACATATACATCATATACATATGTGTGTATATATATGTGCATATACACTGTTTATTACACTTCTTTTTTCCTAGTTCTTTAGCTCACAAATAATGTTTAGAAATTTTTCAGCTAGGAAGAAAACATGGTTTTTCATTCTATTCTGGGATTCCCTACTTGCTATGTTGTGTGACACTGGGCAGGTGTTGCAACCTGTCTGAATCTTGGCTTTCTCATCTGTAAAATGGGGATATAATAGTTCTTGCCCTGCATACCTCAGAGGGTATCCTCCATGTTTCCCCACTAGCCCTTTATTCCACATCTCCCCCTCCTACCCAGAGCCAAGAAGAGTGCTATCGCTCTTTTGGGCTTAGGTTCTTAAGGAAACTCAGGCTCCATTTAAACTCTGTCCCTCTTGCATCTCACTCCTACATTTGTTCTCTTCTTCTGCTTCTCTTTTTCCTAAATTTCTGCATGTAACAACTCACTTGGGGCCTGTGTGAGTAAGTTGGATTTCACTGAAGAATTGAGGAGGCAAATGGGCTTCATATCACAGGACCGAAAACAACCAGAAGTTAAATATTAGACTTGCTGTGAATGGTCTTAGTAATTTCTGGCAATTGGGGCATTTGACTCCTACTATAAAATGTAGAGAAGTTCCCATGCTAATGTTGCTGGTTAGGAACCAGTTCTGAGAATCACTGGTAAAGCAGTGGTTCTCAAAATTTATTATTTGGTTAATATATGTTATTACTATAGTTAGAAATCATCCAGGGATATTGTTAAAATTCTGACTGAGTATATTTGGGAAATTTTTAGCAGGAGTTCAAGCCAGAGTGAATCCATTTGGAAGCCCTGACTACACTTCGTGCCTTAGGTCCCCTTCCTTTCCTCTGGTCTCAGCAACCCGGAAAAAAGTCTTTCAGGGATTATTTTGCAGAGCAATTCCCCTCCTCCAGCCCCTACCCCCCAAATTAACACTGGCTTCCCTCGACATCTCCAAATTTCCATTAACACAACTGGCTAAACAGTGCAGCCAATTCTGTCATTGTTACGTGCCATGGAGTTGCTTCTAGTTCATAGTGTACAACAGAACAAAACCCTGCCCAGTCCTGTGCCATGCTCACAACCATTGCAATGCTTGATGCCATTGTTACAGCCGCTGTGTGAATTCATCTGGTTGAGGATATTTCTTTCACTCATCTTCTACTTTGCCAAGTATAGTGTTCTTCTCCAGGGACTGATGGCTCCTGAAATCATGTCCAAAAGTAAGTGAGACGAAGTCATGCCATCCTTGCTTCTAAGGAACATTCTGACTATACTTCCAAGACCCATTTGTTGGTTCTTTGGGCACTCCATGGTATTTAATATTCTTTGCTAACACCATAATTCAGAGACATGAACTCTTCTCTGATCTTCTGTGTTCACTGTCCAGTTTTCATGCATGTATGAGGTGATTAAGAATATCACGGCTTGGGTCAGAGAAACGTTAGTCCCTAAAGTGACATCTTTGCTTTTTAATACTTCAAATAGGTGTCCTGCTGCAGATTTGTCCAATGCAACATAACTTTTATTAACTGCTGCCTCCATCAGCATTGACTGCAGATCTAAGTCAAATGAAACCCCTGACAATTTTAATCTTTTCTCCGTTTATCATGATGTTGCTTACTGGTTCAGTTGTGAGGATTATTGTTTTCTTGTTGACATGTAATCCATGCCAAAGGCTGTTAGACTTTGACTTTCATTGGAAAGTGCTTCACGTCTTCTTTATTTCCAGCAAGCAAGGTTATGTCATCTATATATCACAGATTGTCATTGAGTCTTCCTTCAATCCTGATGCCATGTTCTTCTTCATAAAGTTCAGCTTCTCAGCATACAGACTGAATAAGTTTGGCAACGGAATACAACTCTGATACATTCTTTTCCTGACTTTAAACTACTCTGTATCCTCCTTTTCTCTTCTAATAGCTGCCTCTTGGTCTATACACAGGTTCCTTTTGAGGACAACTAAGTGTTCTGGAATTCTAGGTGTGGCTTTATATAACAAAAAGTTCTCTTCCTTTATGTAAGGATAAAACAGTTCCATGGGCCTCTAGGGTCCCGTGTGCTCAGCTCAGTACAGACTATTAGTCAGTGACAAAAGTACTCATTGGAGCCATATGTATCTGCTGTTGCCACATCCAGGCAAAGAGAAAGGGGGTCCAGTATAGAGAGGGAAAAGGCCAACTCTTTGGGCTTCAGGCCCCTTCCCTGTGCCCTGCATGAGGGAAGACCGTTGACTACCCTGATGATTAAGCTTAAATCATCAGCTACTTTGGGAGCAAGGAACCCCTCCCTGAGTGGCATAAACAGCTAAGAACTCAGCTATGAATGGAAACATACGGATGACTGTTCAAATCCACTCAAAAGTGCCTCAGAAGAAAGGCCTGGCGGTCCACTTCTGAAAAATGACAGCCATCAAAACCTCCTAGAGAAAAACTACAAGTAGGAGCTGACCACATGACAATTTTTTTTTTAACCTTGGGGGTAGAGGATACCTTGATGGAGGCACTCAAGGTTAAGAAGCTATGTCACTGGTGGCACTGATGTTCCTGCCTTTCATATCCTGATAATTCTCTCCTACCACCAAAAAAGTCAAAATAGCACACTTCCCTCCTTCTAGCATCCCAGCTGAAAACCAAACCCTTTCTAAATCTAGCCCACTTGCCCAGCTCTTAAGAGAAAATAAAGGAACTCGTTTTGTGATATGTGTAGCAGCACATTAGATTTTTCTCTGGGCCCCCATTGACTAATTATGTCACAGTAAACAAGATAATGTGTTTGAAAGCTCTTTGAAAACTGTAAAATGGAATACGAAGGATGGAAGGATTTAATTAATCATTATGGCTCAGGTGGGATTGAGCCTGGCTTCATGATAGACCTTAGGCAAGGCCCGGGGAGCGCCTGGCATTCTATCAGGTGTGACGGGAAGAAATGAAGCCAGTTATTACAGCTCCACTGTAACTAATCAAAGCGAGAATACCCAGGGCAGTGAGGTACAGTGTCGCGGTGCTATGGGTGGCAGACTTATATAATTGCTAACAAGGCAAGAACAGGATTTCAGCTGGCCAAGGCGGCAGAGACAGGCACCGGAGTTCTCATTACCTTGGACAGCAGAGCAGCCTCGCTTGGATTTGCAGACATTTAAGGATACTTGGAGGACAGAAAGAAACCCTGGTGGTATAGTGGTTAAGTGCTACAGCTGCTAACCAAAAGGGCAGCAGTTCAAATCTGCCAGATGCTCCTTAGAAACTCTATGGGACAGTTCTACTCTGACCTAGAGAGTCACTGTGAGTCAAAACTGACTCAACAGCAGTGGGCTTGGCTTTGGTTTAGAGGACAGAAAACCCTGGAAGCATTGTGGTTAAGTGCTGTGGTTGCTATCTAGATGGCTGGCAGTTCAAGTCTGCCAGGCACTCCCTGGAAATTCTATGGGGGTACTTCTACTCTGTCTGTAGGGTAGCTATGAGTTAGAATTGATGGCAGTGTGTTTGGGTGGTTGTTTTGTTTGTTTGTTTTAGAGGATAGAAGGGTAGCAGGAGAGTCCTAATTGACATAATAAACCTGAAATCCATATGGATTACTCCACTTTGGGAATTAAATTCACTTAGCTTTTCTAAACCTCAGGTTCCCTATCTGTAATCATAAAAATCAAAGCCAAATCCTTTGCTGTCCAGCTAATTCCAACTCATGGTGGCTCTGTGTGTTTCCAGAACAGAACTGCCTCTTAGGGTTTCTTGGGTATAATCTTTACAGAGGCAGATTGCCAGACCTTTCTTCTGTCATGCTACTGAGTGAGACTGAACTGCCAACCTTAACATTAGCAGCTGAGAGAAAACTACTTGTGTCAGGCAGGGACCTTGGGCACTCATAGTGGTGGCCCAAGGTATCTATACGGATTAATTGAAATTCACTTGTGATTGTTCAGTTCAGGTCCTGGCACATAGAAGGTGATCAACATAGTGACAGCTATTATTGTCATTTGGAACCCCGGTGGCGCAGTCATTAAGTGATATATGGCTGCTCACCAAAAGGATGGCAGTTCAAATCTACCAGCTACTCCTTGGAAACCCTATGGGGCAATTCTACTCCGTCCTCTAAGGTTACTATGGCTCAGAATCAACTCAGCAACAGAGGGTTTGGAATTTTGGGGGGGGGGTTTATTATTGTTATTATCATCACCACTATTTCTAGATGTGACTACGCTAAGTAGTGAATATGAACCAGGACTGACTTAGTGGGGGATGCAGCTGAATAGCTGTCTGCTGTATCATATGCTTTACTTTCGTCTCCTAGAAAACAAAGCATCCTTTGAAAAGAAAATTGCCTTCCTTTCCCATGGGAAGTAATTTCTACAACCCATGAGTAAATGCAGTCTAATGACTAGAATGTGACAGCAGCTATCAAGAATGAAATGTTTCATAAACAGTACTGCTTCCTCAAATTACTCAATCCCAGAGCTCCGTTTGTGTTCTTCTCTTGCTCACCAATTCTTCATCATTGCATCCCCTCACCCCTAGCTCCTGCCCCAAACTCAATAACACCTCTCCCCTATCTCATCCTTTTGGAAACTTTAGATCTAGCAAACAAAACCCTCAAACACATAGCAGCCATGCTGATTCCGACTCATAGCAACACTATGTATTACAGAATAGAACAGCCCCATAAGGCTTTCCTGGCTGTAACCTTCACCAAAGCAGGTCACCAGATCTTTCCGCCTTGGTGCCATGGGGCACACTTGAGCTGCCAACCTTTTAGTTAGTAGTTAAGTGCAAACGGTTTGTTACACCCATGGACCAGTTAGACCCAGCTACCGTTCCCAACCCCCTGAAGAGGGTGGGGTAGTCCTGGTGTTCAGAATAATGCTCAAAGACTTCTTTGTAATTCTGCTTATTCAGAAGAGCTGGGGGAGTCCTGAAGCTGTGAAAAGCAGTTTGCCGGTAGGCAAACCAGTGGACCATGCCTCACACATTTTCAGGGAGATATTATTTAATCTCATAACATCTGCAGTAGTCTGCAGCATATTTTCCCCAGGGTTTGACTCTAAGCTGACAAAAGATATGGGACACCCCCACAGATTCTGTGACATATCTTGGTCTTCCTGAACAAACATCAGTTAGGTTGCTGTCTCAGAGCAGCATCAGCCTGAATAGGGGCTACGCCAGCTCCCTTATCACCGCCGACAGGCTCTGTAACTCACCCGCTGATGGTGTCGGTAGCACAGCCTCCTGTTGTGGGGGCTCTTCTCCCACTTCTTTGAAAGCATTGTTCACCGACAGGAAAAATAATTAAGGCACTTTTTAGTTTATGTTTACTTTTTCAGAGTAAGCAAGAATTCCATGATCAATGAATGCTCTGTACCTTGCAGACACCACGATAAATGCCAATGAATTCAATACTTTTTTGAAACTCACCCAGGCCCCATGTTTCCATTGCTTAAATTTTCTTTCTGCCTCTTCCCCTATCCACAACGAGAACGCTAAGGCTGAAGTAGCATCATACTGAGTATCTTTCTTTTATGGAAAGAGAAACTAAGGCCTAGAGAGTATAAATGATTTTGCAGGGGCTGTACAGACACTGGAAACCCTGATAGTATTGTGTTTATCAGTTTGAATCCACCAAGCACTCCAGAAACGCTATGGAGCAGTTCTGTTCGGTCCTATACAGTTGCTATGAGTCAAAATCAACTTGATGGCAGTGCGTCTGGCTGTTTTGGCTGCACAGACAATTAGTAGCAAAGCAAAGTCCAGAGCTCCAGTCTTAGAAGTCAGAGGCCAGAGCTTTCCTCACTGAATTACACTTGCTACTCTCACTTGTTTCCTTATAGGCTGTGAAAATGTATCTTATTCCCACATTAGGTCTGTCTTATTGAACATAACACACTCTGTCTTCTAAATCGGAACCATGCAGTATCTTTCATTTGACCCATGAAATTTAAAGACAGTTTCTAGATTAGTTAACTACACTTTTAAAAAATAGGAAGAGCCTGGTGGCAAAAGTGGTTTGCCATTGACTGCTTATCCAAAAGTTAGCAAACCCACCCAGCAGCTCTACCAAAGAAAGGCCTGGCGAACAGCTTCATTCAGTAAGAACAGAGACCAAAACTGAACAAAAACCCTATGGAGCAGTTCTACTCTGGAATGCACGAGTTCCCATCAGTTAGAGGCCAACTGGATGGCAGCTAGCATCAGCAACAACAACAACAAAAAGGGAAAACTTTCCACAAACATCTGCTTCTCTTAAAATATGGTGAGTGGCAGCTGGCCCCGTCTGATGGATCCTGTACTGTGCAGTTTGCCAAAGTCTCCACTACTCCTTGCTGCTCACACCGAACCTGATTTTACCCCTTTACCTGCCTGACTCTTGCATGCATTTGAATGTGACCTTAACCCCAAAACAAGACAAAAAATTTCATAGACATGGAACCCAGATGTCAGCTGGAGACTCCCTGTTCCTCAAAAAGCAGCCTGAAATTGTCTTGCATCCCCAATTCCATAGCTTGGGAAATCCAAAGTCTTTCCCAGGAGTTATGTGAAATACACAAGGATTTATATTCTCATAGTCGCTTTTGCCTCTAGCATCTATGGTTTTGACTCATGACAACTTAGATAAAGGACTCAGAGTCTTCCTTGATCTCCTCTTCCCTGCCCCAGGCAGTTCAGGATTATGAGTAGACTGTATTGATGACTTGGGAGGGTCACAGAATTCAGATTTTAGTAGCGGATATAAAAATTCATCCTCTGTGTGATTTCTCAGTCTGTTTCCTCCAGACTTACCCTGTTCAGATTTCCTTCACCCAACAAAGCATTCAAACAATTCAGCCGTCTTACAAATGTGCTGTTGTAAACCCATCAAGGTGCTCACGGAGCAAAGGCCTCTTTATGTTAACACTGTCTGCATGCCTCAGAGAGAAGTCAGGCTTCTAGACACCAGTATTTTCCAGTTAGACTTGAAAGACCTTCTAGGAGCATGCATTGCATGCTGTTGACATCACTTACAGTCTCTGAGGAAGTAAGTTCACAGGTTCTTATTCATGGTGTGAGTTAGCTGAGTTTCCTGACTTTCAACTAGTGTTAAGGGTGCAGTCCTAAATCTTGAAATATTAGAGGCTGATCTGTTTGATGTTTGTCTTTCTTATGGGACTGTAAGACTGTTGAAGTCAGGGACAGTGTCTTATTTACCTTTAAACCGTTTGTTCCCTAACAGTGGGGAGGTGTGTAGATGCCCAAGATCAGAAGAGGCATTCAGTCAACAGCTGATGAGGGAAGGAAGGAAAGTCTGCTGCCTGGCATTGTTGTACCAGTTCATTGCACCAGGATATCAGCTGAGGAGACAAGCCGACACTGAAAGGCAGGCCAAGCCGGGAGCCCTGTATCTGGCTGTGTCCCTCTCCCATGTGGTCTGCTCTGGCCCTGAAAGTGGTGCTTTTTCTAATTCTCACAAAACCCATAGTCCAATCCACTTGCTATTGACTTGATTCTGACTCGTAGTGACCCTATAGGACAGAATGGAACTGCCCCATAGGGTTTCCAAGGAGCAGTTGGCATATTTGAACTGCTGACCTTTTGGTTGGCAGTTGAGCTCTTAACCAGTGCCACCAGGGCTCCAGCCTCACAAAAGCGCCACAGAGTCTGGGTGGGTGGGTGAGAGCAGAATGGAAAAACATTCTGCCTGAGAACTGCTTGTTTTTGTTACTAGTGTGACTTCAATTTGTCTGCAATACCTAGAAAACCCCCATAATTTCATTAGGATTTGCCATTGCTCATTTTGAAAACGAGAATGGGACCCCCTATAAGAAGTAGATACTACCTGCAGCTACCAAGCCCCCAACTTAAATCTGTTATGCTGACTGCACGTCTTTCTGCTGTGGAAGGGGGTTCCAACGGCAGACCTTTAGGTTAGCAGGAGAGGCCTTTCTAGACTGCACGACTAGGGCTCCTCCCGATAGCCCCCCACCCCTCCAGCCACACACACGGCCTGAAGAAAGGGGAGCATTCTGGCCTGTACAAAAGTAAAGACCTGCACACCGCAGGGGCACCTGCAGGATAACTTTCCTGTGACTACTCCTCAAGAAACAGTCTCCAAGCGCCTCACCATCACCTGGCTAGGCCTTCTCCCCTAAAACCACATTTAGCTATCAGCCACTCTGCCATGGGCCCCAAGTCCCCGTGCTCTGCCTGTCACCTCCCATTACCCAGGCTCTGGTAGGGGAAGAGCATCTGGCAAAGAAGTGTCTGCCGGTCCCGGGGGGTGAATTTGAGTTGGATTTCAAGGCTGATCTAAGCAATATTTCAGCTGAGCTCCGGGAACGCGGGCGCAGCGGCCATGTGTGAAATGAGCGCGCAGCTGAGTCTGGGGACAGGAGCGCAGCAGAGGCGGCGCCCCAAGGCCCAGGCGCAGCGCCGTGTCGTTGATGACTCGGCTTGGCTGCCGCCCTGCCGAGGGCTGAATGCCAGGAGCCCGCTGGGTGGCTCTGCGCGCCCCTGCCCTCGGCGCGGAGATGTCGCTCAAGTGAGCGCTCAGCACAGCCAGCAGATCCGCTGAGACGAGCTCCTCAGGGAGCCATCACCGTCTCTCCCACACACAACGCAAAAGCCGCCGTCTTCTGTTCAGGAATCAAGTGCCTCCTTTCTCAGCAAGCTAAGGCTAAGCCAGAAGCCTTTCGGAAAACATATCACAGGAAAAGGAGTTCCACACTGTTTTTGTGTGGAATGGTAAGGGACCCAGGAACCAAGTTCTGATGAGCCTGACTTTGTCACATACTAACTGGCAGGTTCCTTACTCTCTCTGAGCCTCATTTTCTGCTTCTGTAAAATGTGGATGGCAACGGTCACTTCTGTTTGGAGGGCTCTTTGAAGATTAATTGAGATAATGTGAAGAGCACTCAGCACAGTGCTGAACAGACTGTTACGTGACCACATAACGATTAGCAACATAAATCTAAATCTGTGACATGTGATGACAATCTTTGTTTCCTCAAGCACTGATATTCAAGACATGGTCCCTGGACCACCAGCCTGAGCGTCGTCTGGGACCCTGTTAGAAATGCACAGTCCTGGGCCCTATTCCAGACCTAAGGAGCTGTGGTAGCGCAGATGGTTAAACATTTAGCTGCTAACCTAAAAATCGGCAGTTCAAACCCACGTCGGGCCTCCTGGGGAAAATAACTTGGCAGTCTGTATGCACGAAGATTACAGCAAAGAAACACCATGAGGCAGTTTCTATTCTGTCACATGGGGTCATTATGACTCAAAATTGACTTGAAGACACCCAACAAAAACACCAATCCAGACCTTATGAATCAAAATTTGCATTGTACCCACAGACGGTTTGTACACTTGCTGACATTTAAAGCACTGGTCTGGTACATTCCATTATAATCAGCAGTCAGCTGACATCTAGGAGGCGGTAGGATTACATATTTGTGAGGTGCATTAATATGTCCCAATTCTGACTTCAGTGAGTATGATGACACTTTCAACTGGGGCATCTCCCAGCATCACAGCATCTGTCTCCAGCTTTATCTCCTCCATCTTCCTCTGGAAACCCTTAAAAGAAAGTGCTGAGGAGCAGAGAAATGACCAAATTGGGCAGAAGGAAAGGAGGACCTCGAAGACTCGTTGATGTATAATCTGAGTGATCAGTTCTCCCGAAGTATCCAGAGTCCTGGTGTTCCTTCTACCCTGTGAGATTAGTGGGAACCAACAGAGTGAGACCCACAGGGTTTGAGGCCCAGAGACAATGTGAATTGCTTTTGCACCGCATAGAGAATCAGCATTAAGGATCCTGGACAGTGAACCACTTCTGCAGTCTCTTCAGGATTCTGTGAGTCAGGGCCAAGGCTGACACCTTTCATTTTACAAATATTTACTGACAGTGGATTACATGTTACAGACTGTGCTAGGCAGGATCCAGATTCCTGCTTCCCTAGATTATGTTCTTGCTGTACTTTTAGTTAAACTACCACTCTCTAACATATTGTACTGGGTAAATCTACTGCAAGAGACTTCTCTAAAATATTAAAAAGCAAAGATGTCACTTTGAGGACTAAGGTGCATCTGATCCAAGCCACAGCATTTTCAATGGCCTCATAGGAAGCCTGACAATTAAATGTGCAAGCTTAATTTTAAGTGCTACATATCTCATTGCTGAGTATCACAACAGTAACCTTTAAAATACTACCCTTGGGAAGCTAGGCACTGATGCCAGTGCCTAGCTCACTCTTCAAAGCAGTTTTGGAACTCTTTCTGGAATGGCCATTGTGCACGGTGGCAAGTTCACAAACTTAATTGTGTAGTTGCCCATGAGGGAGTTTTTAGCCAGTGAACAAATAATTGTAGTGGAACACCCTCTCTACTCACCTGATCTGGCCCCCAATGACTTTTTTCTTTACCCAAAGATTAAGGAAATATGGAAAAGAAGACATTTTGATGACATTCACGACATCAAATGTAATACAATGACAGCTGTGTTGGCCATTCTGAGAAGAGTTCCAAATTGCTTTGAAGAATAGACTAAGCACTGGCATCAGTGAATAACTTCCCAAGGGGAGTCTTTCAAAGGTGACCATAGTGATATTCAGCAATGAGGTACGTAGCACTTTTTTAGAATGAGTTCTCGAACTTAATTGGCAAGTCCTCGTATACATACAAAAGCTGGAAAACAAATAAAGAAGACTGAAAGAATTGATGTCTCTGAAACATGGTGTTGGTGAAGAATACTGAATGTGCCATAGACTGCCAGTGGAATGAACAAGTCTGTCTTGGAAGAAGTAATGCCAGAGTGCTCCTGAGAAGCATTCTTCTCACATACTGTGGACAAATTATCAGAAGGTGCCAGTCTCTGGAAAAGAACCTCATGCTTGGTAGAGAGGCAGAAAAAAAGAAGACAACCCTCCATATGACACACTGACGCAAGGACTGCATCGGTGAGCTCAACCATAGCAACGATCCGGGGGGTGGTACAGAACTGGAGCAGCATTTCCGTCTCTGAAGGGTCACTGTGGGTTGACACCAACTCAATGGCACTTAACAACTCCAACAACAACAACTATTATCGATGTTAGGCTACACATGTGATAGTATTAGGATCCATGGCGAGTGGCCTAGGTCTCTCTTTAAGTTGGCATCGTCATTGCCCAGCTTCTGGAAGTGTTGAGGTGAGAATTTCTCAGTTTAGATCTCTGGGGTGCCCACAACAGAAGGAACCCTGCTTGGCCAATGCCATGTCCGCGTCCTGGGGCAGCTCCACTTAATAACCAGAGGATGAGGAGAGAGAGGTTGCCTAAAGACAGAACAATTCTGAAGGGCCAATTCAGCTGCCGAGGCCTCCAACGTTCTCTCTGTCTTGGTAGAAAAGGCCTCCTGTTGAGATGGTGAAGCTCCAAGATTGCTGAATCTCAACAGGGAGAAAGCTTGCCTTAGGAACTGCTTGCCTCCAGAGGACCTTAATAGTGACTAAAACTTTGAAATTTACAGTTAGGTGATTGTTTTCTAAAGGAAACGGAAGGTTTCCTGACAGGAAGCTGTCTCTGAATCAAAAAAAGTGAGACATGCTTGCCAGGATGGACTAGTAACACTGACATTTTGCTTGCTTTATTGGGAACAGAAGACTTTCACAGTCATCGAGGAGCTGCCTTCTGTACCATTACTGGAGAATCATGTAAGGAGTCCGGGAATATTAGAAGTCAGACAACACATAGTGGGCTTATTAGCCATAATTTTAAACCTCAGTTTTCTCAACAGTAAAATGGAGGTAATAAGATTGGTGAGAAGATTAAACAGGTGAATACGCGTGTATAATTTTGCCTGTCAATAAAGGTTAGCTATTATCTTTATTGTTATTCTAGTCAATGCTACCCCCTGTTTCTTGTTTAGCAATAACCTGGCACCTGAACAGCCACACCTGAGAAAGCAGAACCATAAACCGCAGCCACTAGTGCTGCTCAGCCATCTGCCTGTGTTTTGAATATTTTAAAAACCAATGAACCCTGAAGAATAAACAAGGCATCAATCCTCACATAACAAGTCAAGGAACATCAGTCATTGTGCTCACGCCTGGTAAAGACAACATGCTCACACTTTCAGGGGTTTACTGTTGCTAGCTGCCGTCAAGTCATCCTTCATCTCATTGTGGCCCCGTGTGTGGCAGGATCCATAGAGTTTCCATTGATTGACTTTTCAGAAGTCGATCTTTAATTCCTAATGCTGCTTAGACTGGAAGCCCTGCTGAAATCGCTTCAGTATCAGAGCAACACACAAGCCTCCACTGACAGACAGGCGGCACCTGCACTTGAGATACATTGCCTGGGAATTGAACCTGGGTTTCCCACATGGAAGGTGACACTGAACCACCAGTGTTTCCAGATGATGCAACCAGATCTCAGCAATCCTGAACTTTGGAGCCTTCCCCACCCCTCAATTCTGTCCACCCTAACCTTCCCTTTGTTTCTCTTTTGTTTTAAAGCTTCGATTCTCTTTCTGGATCTTTTTATGTATCCCAGCTCACCTGTCTTTCTCTGTGAAGGAGCACAGATTCACAAAGCTCCCTATTTTTAAGTCCATGTAGTGTAGAAACAAGGAAATCCCCACTTATGTTCAGGCTGACAGCAAGGGATGGAGGAGAAGATGCGAGTTTTATTACCAACTCTGTCACCAACTTGTATTTGACCTTCTTTTGGGGGGGCTCCAGTTCTGTCTTCTGGAGATGGGTCAGGGTTCACAAAGGATCCCTGTCCCTGTTCTGCCTCATAAGGCTGTTGGGAGAAATAATGAGATTATGTCTCAAAGGCCACTTGAGCTCTTCAGAGAGAGGCACTCTCTCTAAATACAGGTCAGGATTATGTGTCACTCACAGGCAGCACAAGCACAAGCTGGTCTGGGCAGTCCAGAGAGTACCTCTCAGGCACTCTTCACCTGTCACGGTAATTGCATAGACACTTTAATAATGGTAGCGGAGCACTCTCAGGCAGAAGGTGGCAGGTCACAGGTGCGGGGTTCTGTTGGAGGACGTGTGCAAACTTTAATAACAGCCTGGGGCAGGTAGCAAGCAAAACCCAGAAATCTTCCCTGGGCTGAAAGAACTCCTATCTGTACCTTCCCAGAGATGGGAATCTTGAATGGCTCTTTGGCAAGTATTCAGCCAATGCCTGTGAAATTCAATGGGGATGCTATGAATGACATACCCTTCATTTATAAGCTCAGACTCCCTCTGAAGACCAGGGGCCATGCTTTTACCTGTGTCAAAATGTTTACTGACACCTCAAGTTGCCTGTGGAAACCCTGATAGTATAGTGGTTAATTGCTATGGCTGCTACTGAAAGGTCAGCAGTTCAAATCCACCAGATGCTCCTTGGCAACTTTATGGGCTGTTCTACTCTGTCCTAGAGAGTTACAATGAGTTGGAATTGACTTGGATGGCAACGGCTTAAAGTGCTTGTGGATTAAGTCATGGCCCTAGGATGGGGCCCTGAGTTTTGTGTTAAATATTAACCTAAAGCATTCAGTAGTCTGAGGGGGCCACTGTGGTTGTGAGGGTCTCTTCATCTTCTCCTGTTTCCTGCAATACCCTGTGAGAAAGTATAAGGGGAGGGGACATCAGGTGGACCCAGAGGGCTGGGGTTGCTAGGAGACAGCATTGTGAAGAGTTAAAGGGGGAGGGGTATGGGTGCACATAGAATTATCTTTCACAGGGGCAGAGCAGTGGAGATAAGGATCAGGCAGGGCCCCAGAGGAACTGCTTGTGAGAAGGACTTCAGGCCAGTTGCCAGAGGAGGGATAAGAAGACAGGAAAAGACACAGGATCTCCGGGGTAAAGAATCCAGGAAGATACACATATCACCTCATCTACAGCCTTCCCCAGTATTTCCTTCCTGAAAAGTGGGGGCATTTGTCCTCCACCTGCAGACCCAGCTCTACTCTAAGATTACCACATCAAAGCCCTCTTGCCTTTGGAGTTAAACAGAACTGGATTTAGAACCTAGTTTTGCTTCTTGGACAAATACTTGAGCTCTCTGTGTATCCTCATCTGTAAAATTAGGGTGAGGGCTAGATGCAATATAAGATTCCTATAAGCAAGGGTTCACAGTAGTGGCAGGATAGTAGCAGGAGTTTCTGAAATCTAGGTTTACTTGCAAGAGTTGTTTGAAGTGTCTGAGTTCCCGCCTGGGTAACGTACCTAATCCTGCTGCCTTTGAATTGATTCCAACTCATAGTGATGCTATGAGACAGACTAGAAATGCCCCAGAAGCTTTTTGAGACTAATTGTTATAGAAACAGACTGCCATTTCTTTCTCCCACGGAGCAGCTGGTGAGCTCGAACTACTGACTTTTCAGTTAGTAGCTAAGTGCTTAAACCACTGTGCCACCGCAGCTTCTTGGTGACCTACCTAGTGTCCCTAAAGTAAAGCAATTCTATTTCTGATCCCACAACTACCAGCTTGGAGCCCTGCCTGCAGGTGTCTCTGCAGAGGCCCTGTTTCATTATTAAGCATCTCGTGCTATCATTCATCCAAAAAGTAAATAGATGTTGTTATATCATTAGGTGCCATCAAGTTGATTCTGACTCATAGCAACCCTGTGTACAACAAAACCAAAACACTGTCTGATCCCACACCAGCCAATCTGTGCTGGGTTTGAGCACATTGTTGCAACCACTGTGTAGATTGACTTGACGGTATTTTGGTTTTTCTTTCCTGTCTTTTTAATAATCTTTTGCTTCCTCATGCATGATGTCCCTGGTATCATTCCATAACTCTTCTGGTCTTCTTCAGTTATTGGTGTGCAGCATGTCAAATCTATTCTTGAGATGATCTCTAAACTCAGATGGAACACATTCAATATTGTACTTTGGTCATCATGAACTTATTTTAATTTTCTTCAACTTCAACTTGAATTTGCATAGGAGCAATTGATGGTCTGTTCCACACTTGGCCCTAAGTCATGTTCTGGCTGATGATGTTGAACTTCTCCATCATCTTTTTCCACAGATACAGTCAATTTTGGAAACCCTGGTGGTGTAGTGGCTAAGTGTTACAGCTGCGAACCCACAGGTTGTAGTTCAAGTTCACCAGGTGCTGCTTGGAAACTATGGGGCAATTCTACTGTAAGTTTGCTATGAGATGCAATTGACTGAATGGTAGTGGTTTTTTTTGTTTTCTTTTCTTTTGTGTTTTAATAGCTGGTTTGAGTCTTTTGCATTTCATCTGGCAAGGTCCATGTGTATAGTCACAATTTATGTGGATGAGGAAAGGTGTTTCCAATGAATAAGCTATTAGTCTTTTAAAATCATGTCATGCTATATCCCACTAGTGATAGTTTCTATCACTAGGGAACTATTTTCCAGCTACCAACCCTTGTTTCCTTCCAACTTTCATCTTCTAATCCACAGTAATTATCAATGTATTTTGACTGCATGTTTGATCAATTTCAGACTGCAGAAGTAAGCAAAAATCTTCAATTTCTTCATCTTTGCCATTAGTGGTTGGTGAGTATATTTAAATAATAATCATATTAACTAGTCTTCCATGTAGACATTTGGATATTATGCCATCTCTGACAGGGTTGTACTTTAAGATAAATCTTGAAACGTTCTTTTTGACAATGAATGCAACCTGCTCCTCTTCAATTTGTCATTCCCAGCATAGTAGACTATATGATTATCCAAAACTAGTCCATTTCAGTTCAATAATGCCTAGGATATCTATCTTCAAACATGACATTTCATTTTGCACAGCTTCCCATTTTCTTAGATTGATACTTCATGTGTTGTATGTTCCAACTATTAATATATGTTCATAGCTCTTTCTTCTCATTTTGAGGTGTACCACATCAGCAAATGAAAGCCCAAAACACATCATTAAGGTCAATTCTACTTTGATGAGGCAGCTCTTCTCCAGTCTTATTTTGAGTGACTTTCAACCTGAGGACTCATCTTCCAGCTCTGTACCAGACAGAGTTCCACTGCTACTAATAGGTGTTCACTGGCCATTATTTCTAGAAGCAGATCACCACTAGGTCCTTCTCTCAACTTTGTCTTGGTCTGGAAGCTCTGATGAAACCCACTGACCATGGATGACCCTGCTGGTGGTTGAATACTGGTAGTATTGCTTCTAGCATCACAGCGGTACACAAGCCACCACAGTACAACAAAATGACAAATGAGTAGTGGAAATAATACATACTGTAGCTAAATTTACAGTGGGGGAAAACAGATAATAAATAAAGTATGCATGTAAATACCTAGTATGTTAAGTGGTAATAAGCCCTCTCGGGACAGGTAGGGGAATGCTGTACCTTAATGGTGCAAATTGTGAAGCACTTGGCTGCTAACCAAAAGGTTGGTGGTTTGAGACTACCTGGATGTACCTCAGAAGAAAGCCCTGGCTATCTATTACCAATTGCCACTGGAACACACAAGTCTACTCTGACGCGTGTGGAATCTCTGTGAGTTGGAATCAATTCAATGGCAGCTTTTCTTTTTTTAAGAGATAAATAATAAAACATGGTTGTATCCACCAGAGTTGCAATTTTAGAGAAAATGGCCTGGACAAGCTTCACTAAGAAGGAGTTTCAATAAAGACTTCAGCCTGGCTTGGGAGGGAAAGACATGGAAGGGGAAGACACTACTCTAATGTTACCTGCTGTGCTCCATGACTGCCTAAGGTCCGATGTCTCCATCTAGACATAACCGAGAGCCTAGCCTTTGACCCAAGGCGGACAGCCATTTCCTCAGCAGCCTAGTAAGGCAGACCAGTGAACCACACCAGAGACACTCACATCTTTGACGAGCTTAAATAAGAGGCAAGAAGGAAGGAAAGACATGGTTAGGTTCAAGGACACGGAAGGACTGGCATGATGGTTGGAATGTCTTAGAAGCCAGGCTTGGTTTTTTAAATTGTCACTGTTTAAAGCATGGTAAAATCAGTATCACTGGCATCACAGTTTATTGGAAATGTTGAATCTCAGTCCATTGCCTAAACCTTCTGATACAAAATCTGCATTTTTTACAATCCCCGGAGTGATTCCTATGCACACAGAAGTTTGTCTTTGCCAAGTAGAGTATTAGACTTCTGAGTATTGGAGCATAGGTGGTTTAATGACGGAATTCTCATCTCCCGTGTGGGAGACCCAGGTTCAGTTCCTTGACGGTGTACCTCATGTGCAGCCATCACCTGTCAGTGGAGACCTATGTGTAGCTACAACGTTGTACAGGTTTCAGCAGAGCTTCCAGACTTAGACTAGGAGGAAAGGCCTGGTGCTCTATTTCCCAAAAGCAGCCACTGAAAATCCTGTGGGTCCCAGAGATCTGATCTACAATCAGCCACGAAGACAGTGCAGGACTGGGCAGCATTTTGTTCAATCGTGCACTAGGTTGCTGTGAGTCAGGGCCAACTCAACAGCAGCTAACAACAGGTCTGTCTGCCTCATGCCTGTAGCAGTTATACATGGAAATCCCCCGGCTGCACTTAAGGATAGCTGTGTTCTGGAAGCAATATGTTCTTGGTGATAATATACAGGGTGGGAGAAGAAACCACCAGAGAAGGATATGGCAGCTCCACAGTCTTTGGAGAACAAAGTTCCTTCTATATAATTGCTCTTCTGTTCTCAATACTTGAATTCCATCCTGTGCCCATAACAGCTCTCTCAGCATTGACAGACACATCCCAGGAGGTGAAATGACAGTGAGACAGTAGAAAGAGGTAAGAGGAAGGCATAGCCCACTCTCTGTAAGATCATGATTTGAATGCCATGTCACTGGCAGAGACCTAGTCACATGATCACACATAGCTACAAGTTGTTGTTGTTTTGTGCCATTGAGATACTTCCTACTTATATCAACCCATGTACAACAGGGCAAAATGCTGCCTGGTCCTGTGTTGTTCTCACAATGCTTTCTGTGTTTAAACTGATTGTTGCAGCCACTGTGCTGCGCTACCGCACTGAGGGTCTGCTCTTTCTCTACCAAGCATGATGTCTTCTTCAGGAATTGATCCCTTCTGATGACATGTCCAAAGTACACAAGGCAAAGTCTCACTGTCCTCACTTCTAAGGAACATTCTGGGTATACTTATCCCAAGACAGATTTATTCATTCTTCTGGCAGTCCATGGTATATTCAGTATTCCTCATCAGCACCGCTATTTAAAGGCATCAATTATTCATCTTCCTTGTTCACTGTTCAGCTTTCACATGCATATGAGACAACTGAAAATACCATAGTTTGGGTCAGGTGCATCCTAGTTGTCAAAGTGACATGTTTGCTTTTTAAGGTTTTAAAGAGAAGTTTTGCAGTAGATTTTCCAAAAGCAACACAACATTTCATTTCCTGACTGCTGCTTCTTCCAAAAGTGTTGATGTGGATCCAAGGAAAATGAGATTCTTGAGAACTTGAATATTTTCTCCATTAGTTATGATATTTATTATTGTTCCAGTTGTGAGACTTTTATTTTTGTTATTTGGATGTGTGATGCATGATGAAGACTGTAGTCTTTGATCTTCATCAGTAAGTGCTTCAGGTCATCTTTGTTTTTCTCCAGAAAAGTTATGTCATCTGTATATTGCAGGTTGTTGATGAGTTTTCCTCCAGTCCTGATGCCCTGTTCTTATTCATGTAGTCCAGCTCTTGGATTATTTCCTCAGCATAGAGATTGAATAGCTGCAAGAGAGGCTGGGAAATGTAACTGAGTGATCATATTGCCAACTTTATTACATCTATACCACAGGAGAAAGGGAGAATGGATTGTGTAGTCATAATAATCTTTGCCACCTTTGTCTCTGCAAGGAAAAGGACTACTGAGCAAGCCATAAGCTAAGGAGTAGACTGAGAAAACGACTGAAATATAGGCACTCAGCTAACTTGCATCAAGGTCCTATCAATTAGAGCCCTGTGAACTTTAGCCATAGGTTAGCGTCTAGGCCAGTTTCAAATGTCTAAGAAACTCTCATCCAGACTGTATAGGAGGCAGTTGTGGTGGTGGTGCTTGACAGTTGCTCTTTAGTCATATTGACTCATGACCATTTGACGTATAATACAAGGAAATGTTGCCAGGTCCTGTGGCATCTCCACGATCTTAGGTATACTGAGGCAGTACTTACTGGTCAAGTCATATGGAATGTTAAAACCAAGTCAACCCTATTCCCATCAGGTCCATTCTGACTCACAATGATTCTAAAGGAGTAGATTCTATGAGTAGACTCTAACTCATAGTGACCCTGTATGACAGAGTAGAACTGCCTCACAGCATCTGGTAGATTCAATCCGCTTACCTTTAGATTAACACCCACAGCTCATAACTATTATGATGCTAGGGTTTCTATAAGATAGAGATGCCTAGTAGGATTTCCAGGAAGCACCTGGTGGATTTACGCTGCCTACCTTTCTCGCTGGCAGCCAAGTGCTTAACCATTGTGCCACCAGGGCTCCCACGTGGAGTACAGTGATGTCTGTTCTGCATAATCCATGCTTGATCCAGACCAGCTGTTATTGTTAACAGTACATCTGCTCTTGTGTCCTGAAGTTCTGAAGGCTGAAATAAAACTTTTCTCTTGTTCTCACTGACTAGTTCTTTTGGGAGACTGAAGAAGATGCAGGAGGTAAAAAGCTATAACTCTTACTATGCTTTAGAGCATTTCTTTCTTCTCCCCATACAGACTTTTGTTTTTAATTTAATTTACGTGTCCAAGGACAGAAACTGTCACAGTATATTTTTCTGTGCTTTTGACTCCCCGAGCCCTGATTTCTACTCATTTACTTTTGAGGGGTTAGTGAGCTGTATGGGTTAGTGAGAAAATGGGCATCTGGCAGCCTCATAGTGTGTATTAGTAAAAGAGAGATCATTTTCATGTTCCTTGATGAGCATATGCCTTATGTGTCCAAATTTAGGGTCTTGGGGAGCTAAGGGTAGGGTAGGGACATGTTTCCCTGTGTTTCCCACCACATGGGTCCTATGTATGGCCATGTGATCCAGCATATTCCATATACAAAGACTACACTGTGAGTAGTAGCCTCTGTACTTGTGCAAAGGACAGCCTCTGTTCCACAGCAGGCCTTCTCTGTTTCACGGGGTGATCGTCTGATTGCATTTTTCAGTCCTGTTCCCTCGCCTTCATGCTGTTAGGTGCCATTGAGTTGGTTCCAGCTCATAGCAATGCCATGCGCAACAAAACAAATGCTGCCCAGCCATAGGCTGTGCCCACAATTATTGTGATGCTTGAGCCCAATGTTATAGCTGTGTCAGTTCATCTCATTGAGGGTCTTTCTCTTTTTTGCTGATAATGGGAATTTTGTTTAGCAGTAGATTAAATGTCAGTTCTACTTTTTCAGGTTATAAGATTTCAACTTTTTTGCCCTCTTTGTGTTTGGACTGGATTTGGCAAAGACTACAAGGTCTGACCACCGAGTTCACAAACTCATCCTAGAGAAAGTGCTACATGCCTCATTGCTGAATATCACTATGGTCACCTTTGAAGTACTCCTGTTGGGAAGCCGTGCACTGATACCAGTGCCTAGTCTACCTTTCGAAGCAAGTTTGGAATTCTTTCTAGAATGGACATCAGAGCTGTCATCGTATTACACTGGATGTCCTCAATGTCATCTAAATGTTTTCCTTTCAATATGTCCTTTATCTTTGGGTAAAGAAAAAAGTCATTGGGGGCCAGATCAGGTAAGTGGGGAGGGTGTTCCAATACAGTTGTTTACTGGCTAAAAACCCTCACAGACAATTATACAATTAAGTTTGCAAACCTACTATTGTGTCCAACAGCCATTCCAGAAAGAGTTCCAAAATTGCTTTGAAGCATGGACTAATTGCTGGCATAGGTGCGTAGCTTCCCAAAGGGAATACTTCAAAGGTGACCATAATGATATTCAGCAACAAAATACATAGCTCTTAGAACAATTAAGTTCATGGACTTAATTGTTGGACCTCATATGTAGGGACTGTTACACTAACACCAGTTGCCATCAAGTTGATTTCAACTCACAGTGACCACATGTGTGTCAGAGCAGAACTGTGCCTCAAAGATTTTTTAAAGGCTCATTGCTTCAGACATAGATCACCAGGTCTTTTTTCCCAGATGCCTCTAAGTAGATCTGAGTATCCAAAGTTTTGGTTAACCACAAAGCACATTAACCAACTGCACCACTCAAAGACTCTGGGGGACTACTAGCTAGTGTCATTTATCAAGAAATTGATCAAAGTATTTTTAAAAATAGGTTTAGATGAAGCCATACTTTTTTTTACCACTTCAAGGTAGGAAGATGACCAGGGCCATTACATACAGTGGTACAGGTCCTGTGTTGCACAGCTGGTCCAGCTGTGTACAGCAGTCTGGAAAGCAATGATGTTAAAGATACAACAGCTGCTCTGCTAACAGAGTTCTATAACAGCTAGTCATGTGATACAATTTCCTGAGTGACGTACTGGAGTTTTGACTAGACTATTGTCAAAGTCTTAGGGCCAGTATAACTACGTCAAGTGGACTAGGGAAATTCCCATGACTCAAGGCTCTTGGGCAAAGTACTTGTGACTTAGAATATCTAGAAGCAAGTTTTTGTTAATTTTTTTCATTACGGTACCTGGACATGTAACAAATCATTTGTCTTTTCAATATTCTTCACATGTATAGTCCAATGACATTAGTAATATTCCTTATCTATCAGATTGTTCAACTTCTGCTGTTATGAATTTCCAAATTTTCTGTCACTCAGTATCCCTTAAGCTGTGAGTGTCCCCCTTCTTTTCCTTCCCAGACGTCCTTGGTAACCACTAACAAATTTCAGTCTCTGCGTACGTACTTACTGTAAGCACTCCCTTTAAGTGAAACCATGCACTATTTGTCACTTTGTCACTGGCTTACTTCACTTAACATTAATCTTTTAGGGTTCATACATACTGTGTTTCAGGAATTTCTTTCTTCCTTATAGCTGAGTAATATTCCATTGTATGTGTATTCTCACATTGTGTTTATTCATTCACTTGTTGATGGACATTTTGGCTTCTTCTGCTTTTTGGCAATTGTGAAAAGTGTAGAAGAAAGTTTTAAGTATCTGAAGAAATGGGAGAGATGCATGGGTGCAGGCTGCTAGAGATGTAGTATATTTAACTAATCCTAGATGCTTTTAAATAGGGCCACATACAGTGTCAGCCTAAGGACCCTGCAGCTGTGCGATGGAATGGGCCAACTTCTAACCAGCAAAAGGGCCCACAGCTTCATGCGCCATCTATTGCTCAGTTTCACAATTGAGTGTAAACACTGGGGATAAAAACAGAGATTTCATTTGCTGAAAGAACTGTAAGGTTGTTGGAGGTTACAAGTCTAGGATGCTAAGTCTAGGATGCAATTACTCAAGTGTACTAGTTGGAATACAGATTTGGCTACCACAGAAAAGGCCAAAGTCTTCAGCGATTCCAGTCCTAGGTGCATCTTCAGAAGAAGGGTAGGCAGGAGGAAGGCAAACAGAAACCTGTGCATTGGTGTTTATTGTAGCACTAGGCACCGTAACCAAAAGGCAAAACACAACAACTGAAATCACCATTCATCTGTTAATAAATGAAATGTGTGTCATGGACTGCACTGTGTCCCCCCAAAAATGTGTGTAACCATTTAGCTAGGCCATGATTTCTGGTCTTGTGTGATATTCCTATATGCTCTAAACCCTGCCTCTGTGATGTTCATAAGGGAAGATGGATGGCTGTTGTGTTGGCTGGGCAGGACTCAGTGTGTGGGATTGTATTGTGCCTTGGGGCAGCCTCTTGAGATATAAAGGAAAGGGAGCCAAGGAGAGAGCTGGGGACCTCGTACACCAAGAAGCAGTGCCAGGAGCAGAGTCCACTCTTTGGAAAGGACCCAGGACTCCTGCAACTGAGAAGCCCCCAGCCCAGGAGAAGATAGACAACAAGGACCTTCCTCCAGAAGCGACAGGGAAAGCCTTCCCCTGGAGCGGATCCCCTGAACTTGGACTTGCAACCTAGTGGACTGTGACAGAAGAAAATTTCTCTTTTTCCAGCCATCTACTTGTGGTATTTCTGTTATAACAGCACTAGAAGACAAAAATCATGTGGTACATATATACAACGGGATATTGCTCACTTATAAAGAGAAAAGAAGTCCTGATCCACGTCGCAACATGGATGAACCTTGAAAACATTACACCGAGTGAAATAAGTCAGTCACATATGATTTTGCTTATATAAAATAGGCAAATATAGAAAAACCATAGATTATTAGTGATTACCAGGAGTAGGACGAAAGCGAAAAAGGGGAGTTACTGCTCAGGGGGTACCAAGTTCATGTTAATGGTGGTGGAAAAACTCAGAAAAGAGAAGCAATAATAGTTGGACAACATGGAGAACACAATCAATGTCACTGAACTGTACATGTCACAAGGGTCAAATTGACAAATGTTTTGTTGTGTATGTTTGTACCACAATAATACTACTAAAAAAGACCAAAATAATAGGTACTTGAAACTGACCTAGGAATCACGCCACAGAGTGTAAATCTGCCCTTGAGCTATATCTCTGAGGAGATTCAGCCAATATCCACATGAGCAGAAAATAGAAACCCAAACATCCTCACACCCTATTCTATTGGAAACCTGTGCATCCGGAACGTTTACCTTCATCTGAAGATGAAACATTAAAAAAAAAAAAAAAAAGCCCACATAATGTCTATAAAAAATATCGAAGAAAATGAAAAATTTGTAACAACCTTTAAAAATGATTTACCACAGGAACCAGAGGATCATTATGGAAATTTGTGGGGCATCTTCACCCATACACAGAGGAGCACTATGAACCAGGAGCAGAATGCTGTGCAGCGGAAACAGACCTCGACAAACAGCCTTAACTGTACATTAAACAAGCACAGCTCATGGAAAAGATAAAGCAACTTCTAGTTTCTTACCGACATTTTCTCTTAGGTTTGTATTTATTTTTATCTGCTGTTTCAACATTCTTCACGTGTATAATTCAATGGTCTTGATTATGTTCATCATGTTCACCATCATCATTACCCATTTTGACTTTCTGTCAGCCTTCCCTATTTTTAATTTTTTAACACGAAAAATTGTCAGTGTATATAAAGGTAGACCCAACAGTCCTCTCATGTGTCCATCCTTCGGCTTTAAACATTTTCACTTCCTGACTAGTATGATCTCACCTTTTCTCTCCCCATTCTCCCACCCCTAACTCCCAACAGTTATGTTGGTACCGCCTTCTCCTTCAACTGTCATATTTTTACCTGGTTGAGATGATGGTGTTATCACAGAAAGCAGCTCTTTTCTACTGAAACATCTCTGTCCAGGTCACCCAAGCTCCCTCAAGAAGCGTGTTCACAATTTCCAGAAGACAGCTAGATCTCACCCTGCAGAGCTGATGAGAATGTCTCCATCCCTCATAGTGGTGACTCTCAGCCAGACCAGGGGTTCTGCTCCAATTTCCCATGCTTTTCCACTGTCTTGGCCCCCTAGTTCTGGAATAACAACAATATTATAAGAGGCTGGTTTTAATGAACAGAAACTTATTTTCTCAGTTTGGAAGGCTGACAATCTGTATTCAGGGTACCAGCTCTCTCTACCTGCTATGGGGAAGACTTTGTCTCTTTCAGCTTCTGAAGGAACGATTCCTTGATGATATCCCTCTTCCCACATCTGCCTTTCTTCTCAGGACCTAATCTTGTCTTTTCTCTCTCCGTCTCTCTCTCTCTCTCTCTCTCTCTCTCTCTCTCTCACACACACACACACTCACACATGCACACATATACTTACATAGACAAAAGTGATTTGGTTTAAAACACCTACATGGATGTGTTCTCATTAGCATAGCAAACAAACCCCTGTTCACAAATGGGATTACACCCACAATACATATTTTCGGGGAACACAATTCAGTCCTTAACCTGTGCTGGCCCATACACACGCCTTGTAGCCAGCCCTGCTTCCTCAGCGGATCCTGATACTGTGGTCTCCTTTTCCTTTAACACTGCTGGCATAGTGCTTAAGTGCCCCAGCTGCTATCCAAAAGACTGGCAGCTCCAACCCTCCAGGTGCTCCCTGGAAACTCCATGGGGCAGTTCTACTCTGTCCTACAGGGTCGCTATGAGCTGGAATCAACTTGACAGCACTGGGTTTTTAAGTTTTTCTTTTTTTAAGGTCCGTGGGTGGCACAAAAGGTTGTGCTGCACTGCTATTCTAGGGTTGGCAGTTCAAATCCACCAGCAACACTCTGGAAACACATGCCTGGTGTCCATGCAGCAGGCACCAGGCAACCTAACACACATCTTTTCATATTTCTTTTCCATTTTCTTGCAGGCAAAACAGTGCTGAACCAGGTCTCATAAATACCTTGTATGCAGAAACCTTTCAGCAGGTACAAATTTTTATCATATCCTGAAATGTTAAAATAGGCCATCAGAGAACAGATGAAAGTTTTTTGGTTTTTTTTAACCGTGTCCTGGGACATTGAGCTAACCTATCACATAACTATGTAAAATTCCTGAGCTGTTTTTCTTGAAACAACTTTGCGGGAAACCCAAATTTAACCAGAGGACTACAGTCAGGACTATGGAATCCAGTGCAAACTACAAATCCCAGAAGCCTTCACAGTGGGAGCCCATTTACCCCTATCTGTGGGCATGCACTTCCCTTCCCCCTCCTCTCTATGCACCCTAGGTCATCGTTCCCTTCCTCTTTGAAGACCCTTAAATGTTTGGGGCTGGATTTTGTTCATGAGCTTGGAAGCCAACCCTTCTCTGCAGACCTTTCTCCCTAATAATCTGTTGCTCCCAAGGAACAAATTTTTCTACAGCTTGACCTTTATTCTTAAAGGTGTGGGCACAAACCTAGAGTGCGCAGCTCCAACCACCTGGTAGCAATCAGCTTCCATACGGGTAACAGCCAAGGAGACCCTACGGGGCAGTTCTACCCTGTAACATGTGGGGTCGCCAGGAGTCAGAGTCAATTCCGAAACAACTGGGTTTGGTGTTTTTTTTGGTTCTCTTTTCTTGCATTTGCCCTTCCAGCTTAGACTTCCCTCGGGTCCCAACAAGCCTGTCCTCTCGATAATACTACTACTTTCAAATCACTATGCTTTATACAGTGTTACTTTCCTGCCTGCCTTCTTTTTCTCCATGATAAGCAAGGCAGGAGCCCTGGCGGTGCAGAATAGGATCATGGCTGCTTCCAGGTGTCTTGGAAACCCTGTGGGACAATTCTATCCTGTCCCATAAGGTTGCTCTGAATTGAAATCAATCTGATAGCAACTGATTTGATTTTTTTTTTTTTTTTTTTTTGTGAGGACGAAGCTCAGGCAAGCAAATTTTCAGTAACAATATGTCGCTCTCCTGGTTACTTTTAAATTCTTCTTTTGAAGGATAGAGAAGTTCTTCTATTACCCGAGGCTGAGTTTTATCAACTTTTATTTGCATATGAGAAAACCTGAAGCAATTGTGAAAGAAAATAGGCAAATGAGAACAGGTTGGTTTACCATAACTGCAGATCAGCCTGACACCCACTATTCCGCCAAGCGCCCAGCTGGGGCTCCCACCCTCTTTACAGACAGTAATCTATGCTGCTCTCTTTGTGTTGTTAATCAGGCTACAGTTTAGGTGATTTGAGGAGCCTTCTTTTAAAAAGGGACTACAGAAACATCTTACTTTTTGCAAGCTTTTTAAGAAATGTGAGTTTGTGCGTACACTGCTAAGCTGCCCTCATTTCCCTGTCCGTCTTCTTCACAGACGTAATCCCTGGGGCTTTGGCAGGGTGTCTATGTTAATGAAGGGACCCGGAGCTTATGTTTTATTAACTTGCTAGTAAATATGCATCTAATGATAATAAAATACTCAGTTGTTGACTGTTTATTGTCTGTTTCCCCCACTAGGGCCCCAGCCTCAATTCTGTCTTCACTGATTTGTCTCACAAATACCAGCACAGATGTGTGGGCAACAGTAAACCAGTGGCCCTAGAGTCATGTCTACTCAGGACAGCCCCCTGGGTGCCAGAGTAGAGCTCTTCTCCCTAGGGTTTTCTGTGGCTGATATTTCCAAAGTGGATTGCCAGGCCTTTCTTTCAAACTATCTCTGGGTGAACTCAAATATTTCACCTTTCAGTTAGCAGCTCAATGTGTTAACCATTTGCAGCACCTGGCACACTGTAGCCTATAGCAAGACCAAACCCAACCCACTGCCATCAGGTAGATTCCAACTCACGATTGTGATCCTACAGTGTTGGTGAACACAAGAATTGAATAAAGGTCACTTAGGCTATTATCCTACATTCCATCCTCTGCGCCAATTATCACCCCAAACCAGATGAACAGGCCTGCTTTTCTCTCCCTCTCTCCAGCGTAGAAAGTCAATTATTTCAAATACCTCACAGATAATAATACTCCGGGAAATTTGCACTGTTTGATAAGATGTAATGGAATCTTGCGACTCCCTGTTGTTGTTCTGTGACAATCTTTTGATGCCAATACCTTTGAAAACTGGCTATAAAAACCTCTGAAAATGTGACCTAAGTGGGACAGTTTCTTTTTGGAGAAGCTGTTCTCCCTGTCCCCCAGGCTTATATTCCTGTCGGCTAGTAAAGCATTGCTTGTACTCTTTGCCATCTCTGAATTTTGGGCTACAGTGACAGGTAGAATGAACTTGTTTGGTGTCAGCAACATTAGGACAAAATAGCACTGCCCCATAGAGTTTCCAAGGAGCTCCTGGTGGATTTGAACTGCTGACCTTCTGGTTAGCAGCCGTTACATTTAACCACTACACGACAGTGGGTAAATATTTGTTCAGTGAAACTTATTTCTGGAAGACAGGAAGCAAGAGAAAAGCCTGAGTGGAACAGATGGTTTGCAATCAGCTACCAACATAAACGTTGGTGATTCAAAACTATCCAGCAGCTCCTTGGAAGAAATGCCTGGTGATCTACTTCTGAGATACCAGCCATTAAAAACTCTATGGAGCAGTTGTACTCTGTAACACATGAGGGCACCGTGAGTTGAGGGCTGACTTGATGACAGCAACACGAAGGAAGAATGAACGAATCTGTCCCACAAATACTGATATGTAATTACACTCATACAAATGGAGAAGGCTGAGCAGTTTTGACAAGGTTCACAAATATCCTTAGACATTACATCCATAGGAACTCAAGTCTTCTTGCCCATGGAGCCAGCTGCACCCAACCTCCCTTCCTACACCTCTAACGGCAGCTGGCATGGATTCCTTTACTGGGGTAGTTGCAGATGGCCCTCCTATGTTCCAGAAGTCCCTGGTCAAGCCTTATAGCTATGGAGACATCAGCTAGGCCTAGAACTAGATGACCTTTGGAAAGAACTTCAAGACTTCTTCTTTCTTATAGGCTTGTCTACAGAAGTTGTGATAACCAGTGACCTTTTCTAAGGCTACTCTTAGAGCTGTCATTGGGAGAAGGCCTAGAGCACTGTAGAGAAAAGCCAACCTTCCCTGCAAGCTTAAAATGCTTCCTGACATCCTCACCGCTGAACACTATGAGGCAGGAGCAATCTGCACCAGCAGCTCCTTCCCAGCAGTCATCTCTCGGTGCACTGACACCAGGAACACAATATCCCTTTTTGAAGAGAATGGTCATCAGGAGACCCTACCTAGAGAATGGGGTGAGGTCTTTGTACGCACCACACAGCATTTGGTTCTTTGTGGGGTCTCCAGATATATTGCTGAAATACTAATGTTGTGTTTTCATTTCTTTGTCTCTTTGCCTCAGGCAACTCTGCTTTGATGCTTTTGGGATTTGGGCATGGGAGCTCGGGTTAGGACTTTAATCATGATGTGATATTAAGTATGTTTAGAAAAGCCAGTATTGGAAGAATTAAAATTGTGATAACAGGGATTCAGAGATTAAAGCAATTTAGGAGGGAGAATGCAAACAAAAGTAATAGCGATGAAACTTGACAAGGATCTTGATGAACTGCTGCAACACAATACAAGAAAGAACTCCTGCACTGCCTTCACAGGCCTAGTGGCAATAACCTGATGTTTGCTTTTAACATCCACTGAGCTGGACCCTGACTCAAAGCAGCCCCTTGCACAACAGGACAAAACTCTACCCAGTCCTGTGCCACCCTATGATTGGTTCCAGGTCAGATCATTGTGATCCACAACATTTTCACTGCCTAATATTTTCAGATATAGATCACCAGGCCTTTCTTTCTCATCTGTCTTAGTCTAGAAGCTCTGTTGATACCTGACATTCAAGCCTGCACTGACAGATGTGTGTGTAGTGGCCTCCCATGAGCTACTTTGCTAAGGTCAAACCAAGTCTCCCTCATGAAAGCTGAGAATTCCACCAGAGAACGACTGCCTTCTGAACCCAGTGGTTAGAGCATGGCTTTTGCAGTCTGAATCTCTGGGTTTGAACCCCACCTCTGACTTACTATCTGTTCCACTCTTGGGAAAGTTCCATATTTATCTGAGCTTCATTTTCTGCATTTGCAAAGAAGAGATTAAAATATCTTACAGAATAGATGAAGATTTAATGAGATAGTATAGTATATATAATTTGCTTAACAGTTCCTGAAGCATAGTATCACTCAATAAAGGTACCAGCAGAGTTTCCAGACTAAGACAGACTAGGAAGAAAGCTACTACCACTGGATACACTGGTAGTGTGATAGTTAAGAGCTACAGGTGTTAACCAAAAGATTGGCAGCTTGAATCTGCCAGGCACTCCTTGGAAACTCTATGGAGAAGTTCTACTCTGTTCTATAGGGTTGCTGTGAGTTGGAATCAGTTTGATGGCAGTGGATTTGGTTTAGTTTTAGTGCTATCACCAGGAAAGGTCAGGACATCCAGAAGTAGCATTTAAGTCTATCCATTGAAAATTAACGTGCTTTATATAAATGGGTTCTGAGAGACTGACTTCAATGCAGGCTTCAGGCAGGGGGGTAAAATATGAGTGAAAATTGTTAGATACTCCTTTTATATGCCCCAGGGGCTGATGCCTTCCAAAGACAGCACAGATGACTAGTTGTAGGAATTTCAACAAGAAGGAAGAAGAGAAGGAACTGAAGAAGGAAGGGAGGGAGGGAATGAGGCTCATTTGTTTCAAATGTCACTTGTTTCAAAGGACAAAGCCATGAGTCAAAGGGGGCTGACCTCAGAGCCTATGCTCTCAACAACATTTGGGTTGGCCATATTGGGCACATTTAAGTTTCTGCCTCATTACTCTACATCCACTGCTGAATGGCCAATTCACACTGACCACCAGAGCCCTGACCAGAGCTGCTCAGGCAGCAAAGAGAGGCAGTGTCTGTGTGCTCCTTCCCGCACCTTCTCATAGAGGCAGGGGATTTACTGTTTCCCCTGGGTCTCCTTAACTGGTGTATGATCTTACTACTGACGATGGATAGGTGGACGGTGTATCCATCTGTTATGGATTAAATTGTGTTCCCCAAACATATGTGTTGTAAATCCTAACCCCTACAGAGACTTGACGGCTCTGTAGTTAAGAGCTTCGCTTCTGACTAAGAGGCTGGCAGTTCAAATCCACCAGCTACTCCTTGGAAAATCTGTGGGGCAGTTCTACTCTGTCCTATAGGGTCACTGTAAGTTAGAATTGACTCAGTGTCAATGAGCTTGTTTTCCTTTTCTTTCTTTTTTGTGTGCCTGTGGAAAAGAAGGAAACTCTGGTGGTGTAGCAGTTAAGTGCTATGGCTGCTAACCAAAAGGTTGGCAGTTCAAATCCACCAGCTGCTCCTTAGAAACCCTATGGGGCAGTACTCCACTGTCCTCTAGGTTCACTGTGAGTCAGAATCAACTTAGGGGCAATAGGGATTTTTTTTTGGCGTGCCTGTAGAAAAGGTGTCCTGGTGGTGTGGTAGTTAGGCACTCGGCTGCTAACTGAAAAGGTGGCGGTTTGAACCCTCCAGCCATTACACTGGAGAAAAATGTGGGAGTCAGCTTCCGTAAAGATTACTGCCTTGGAAACCCTATGCAGTAGTCTTACTCTGTCCTATGGGTCACACGCCACTGACTGAAATAGACTCCACTGCAGCAGGTTAATTTATACCTGTAGAGCTAGTCCCAACTGGGAGGAGAGTTTTCTTTGTTATCTGAATGAGGCCACATCAGTGTAGGGTGTGTCTTAAGATGTACGTAGAGGGGTTAGGCTCAGAAACAAGAAAACAAATATGGGAAAGACAGATGCCACAAGATTGTCAGGGAACTCAGAGAAGCAGCAACAGAGCCTTCTGCTAGAGTTGGTGCCCTGAATTTGAACTTCTAACCTCCTAGACTATGAGAAAATAAATCTCAGTTCATCAAAGCCACCCACTTGTGGCATTTCTGTTACAGCAGCACTGGGTAACTAAGGCACTCTCTAACCTGGCCCCAAGCTCCAGCTCACTCAGTGAATCAGAGTCTATGCTTTCCCTCCCCACTCCAGTCTCCTCTTCATAGGAGGCACATAGCCTTTCATCAATGCTGAAGCAATTCTTGTTACTGGACAGCTTTCTTCCCATAGTTTTGAAATCTCTTTAAGTTTTATTGTGGTAAAAGGGCACAACAAATATTCAACACTTCTGTCATGAATTGAATTGTGTTCCCCCCAAAACGTGGGTAGAAATTTGGCTGGGCCATGATTCCCAGTCTTGTGTGAGGTCCTGTATGCTGTAAACCCTGCCTCTGTGATGTTAATGAAGGAGACTGGCCAAAGGTGAATCAATGTGTGGGGTGGTATTGAACCTTGAGGTAATCTTTTGTGATATAAATAAAAGGGAAGCAAGCAGAGTTTGGAGGACCTCATACCATCAAGAAAGAAAGCAGTGCTGGGAGCTGAGCCCAAAAGACTGGGATCTCTGCTCTTCCGAAGCTTCCAGTCCTGGGGAAGATTGAAGATGGACTTTCCTCCAGAGCCAGTAAAACCTTCTCCTGGAGTTGACACTCTAAATCTGGATTTTTAGCCTGCTGGGCTCTGAAAAATAAAAATTTCTCTTTTTAAAGCCATCCACTTGTGGTATTTCTGTTCAAGTAGCACTAAATGACTAAGACAAGTTTCTACACATAATTCGTTGACATTCTGGCTGGGCTTTATTGTGTTCTTCACTGTTGTACAACTATTATCATTATCTGTCTCTGAATTATTCTATCACCATTAACATATGTTCAAACAGAAAAACCAAGCCCACTGCTGCTGAGTCAATTCTGACTCACAGTGACCCTATAGGACAGAGTAGAACTGCTTCATAGAGTTTCTAAGGAGCACCTGGTGGATTCGAACTGCTGATCTTTGGTTAGCAGACCTAGCACTTAACCGCCATGCCACCAGGCTTTCCAGCATATGTTCAGTGTTCCCTAATTGAAAACTTCTCTTGCCCTCTCCCATCCCTCCTCCTACCAACCCATAAAAATTAAACATTTACACACTGACTCATGCAAACTGCATGTGTTACAGAGTCAAAATCTGTGAAGTTTTCTTGGCTATAACATTCAGGGAAACAGATTACCAGGTAATTCTTCCCCATCACCACTGAATGGGCTCAAAGACCAGCTTTCAGGCTCGCAGTGAAACACAAAGTGTTTATGCCACCAAGGGATCTTAAGCCCTTCTCAGTTCTTTTTCGGTAATGATGGAGAAGTCACCAGCACTTCACTGACCCTTGTTCCGGAGAGCCCACCCCTCCCCATAAGATTCTCTTTCTGGCGCTCAACCCTTTCTCAGGTCTTGCAAATTCTGATGTGTCCACCTTTAGCCAGAAGTTAATGGAAGTTTTTTTTTTTTTTTTAATGTGCAGGCTTCTTCTGTCTCCCAAAGCAGGGGCCGTGGATTTTGGTGCTGTGACACGAGGGATCCAGTTTCACCCCAGTCTGTACCAGTGTAGTGTGACCTAAATCCAGCTCAGTTCCTTAAAGACCAGCACGCAACATCCCAGCACTCACTATAACTGCTACAAACACATCGCAGTAGTATCTTATGCATGGCAAGCATATTCTCACTAACATGAATTTGACCTTACTAGTTAAGAGATAATGACTGTGACATTATTTTGGTAAGGGAATATTTGTTTTCTTCCTATACCCACTTTCTTTACAGTAGACAAAACCTTACATTTCTTTCTTGCCATTCAAGTCTCAGCCCAACTGCAACTATCTCAGATAAATCTTTCCCAGTCATCCAATCTAAAGAGATTCCGCTTGCTCCTTATGACGTTGATCTGTTTGATTTTATTCACGTTCACAGCAGTAATCATGATAAAATCCCAAATCCCCATAGTTTCTTTCTTTGTTTATTTGTTTTAGATTATCTCTCCTGCAAGACATAATCCTCAGAAGATCAGAGACTTGGTCCCTATTGTATGTCCAAGAGCTAGGGCAATGCCTGCCGCATAGCAGACATTCAACAAATAGTTGATAGATAAGTGAATGAATGAGACAGAGGTAATCATTTGAATGAGCCAACTAGGCCAGAGGCACTGTTTCCTAGTGCACTTCTTTGGTACCATATTTTCTTCCTTGTTGGAGAGGGGTAGAGTTTCACATTCTACAGTGAAAATTGTGTTGAAAAAACAAAGGCAGGCTGCGGATGGAAGTGAGTTCTGAATGATCAGCTAAAATGAGGAAGCCATAGACAGACTGAGAAATATCTCCACAAGCAAAGGGTTATGGGTTGGTGTTTTGAGAAGAGGGCATCTACAAATAGGGCATTTGATGAGAATAGAACATGTTTGGAGGGAGGAGTATGGCAAAGGGAGTGAGGAAGGTGAGACTATTCAGTACATTTTAGGTGGGTACAGTCCTCAAAGATTCTCCATCCTCTGGGGAACTCCAGAGGGGAAGGTGTTCCCCAAATTATTCTCAAGGGAAGCATGTGTGTGTGTGTGGTGTCTAATGTTCTTCCTTAGACACCCTCCATTACTCAGTTTTTCCATGTGGTGCAGACCCTTTCTCCATCCTGAGCGCCACTTTCATCATTCAGGGGTTGCTAAGCAGAGCCATAACACTTGACCCTTGTCCTTGACAATAGTAAAGTTCACTTTGTGAACCTGTGTGCAATCGGGGAGCAGCAAGGAATTATTGTGAATGCAAACAACACATGGCCCTGACATGCAGGAACAAGTGGATGCAGGTGGGGACGCAAGTCTTTTTCAGAGAGCAGTTTTGCCAGCAGCCAAGTGTTATGATGGGAGCTACCTGTTCAGAGAGTGGAAGGGAGGAAAGGTGCGGAGGCTCAGATTTCCCTGACTCCTACCCTCCACTGCTGCCACCGTCATAGTCCAGTTACAAGGCTAGGAATGTGTCAGGCACCTCATCGTGGGGCCAGGGATTCCACAAAATCAGAAAACAATGAACGCAACAACAGAGTGATTTAATTCAGCCAAATGGTGTCATTTCCAAGAGATGTTTTTTTGATTTTTAATCAAAATTGTTTTCAGTCTCTCTCTGTATTTTTAAATATCAGGAGGGCATAAAGTTGTATATCAGAAGTCCTGTGAAAGTTCAAACTTCCTCATTATGAGTGGCCTTTCTGATAGCAATTGTTAACCTTAGCTTTATATGTGTTCTATCATTTTCCAAAAGTACCCAAAGGGAAGAAATGTGTACTATTGGATTGGATATATTCATGAGAGTCAGGATGATTTCCATTTAAATGCAAGATTTGTAACTACTTCTCCTTGAAACAAGAATAAAGTAATTTTCTTCTAGGAATTGTGGTTGTTTTAATATTACTAGGGGAAAAAAATCAAATATTTAGTTACCCATTGCTTCTTTTCCATCTGCTTTGGTAAAGTGGATAGATCTGTAGGGCTCAAAGTGAAATGAATACCAGGAACTAGGCCTAGGGTAACTCCAGCAGAGGTCAAAGCAAAAACATATTCTTGAGCCAAGGATGACACCAACCAGCAAGACATATTCCTCATTGTTCTCTAGGCAACCTTTCCCAACCCCTTCCCTTTCTCAAAGGAAAACAAGGTTCAATTCTCTTAAGAGCAAATTGATGGAAAATAGGATAGCCATTTTGATTTATCCCAGATTAAAAACACCAGAAAGAAATCGCTATAATCTGGAAATGTTAACAATAGAAAGAAATACGAACAGGAGTTAGGGTATGATTTGGAAGGCAAATATGGAAATCACATAAAAAGAAGCCCTGAGTGGAAGAGTGATGAAGAAAACACATGGTGATTTTGAAGTAACTGTGCGGCTGCACTCACCTAGAACTGAGTAAAGTTCATGCCCGGCTCATCTTGCTCACCTGAGCAATCTGCTTTATAAGAGAGGTGAAGGGCGGAATAGACAGCTTGGACTGCACACAATCTGCTTTAGGTTTGTGGAAGTTTGACTAAATTGGCCATTTGAATCACCTTGGTTTGTTAAAGAACACCAAGACTATACTCAAACCAATCCCAGCGCCACTGAGTTGATTTTGACTCACAGGGACCCTATAGGACACAGTAGAGCTGCCCCATAGAGTTCAAGAAGCTCCTGGCATATTGAAACTGCCAACCTTTCAGCTAGCAGACATAACAATTAACCACTAAGCCACCGCGTTTTCCACACCAGGACTAGTAGGTCAGTAGTCTGTGATGAGTGCAAATATTTGACAGAACTCTTCCCCAAGTATTAAATCGAGTCATCTCTTCTTGCTAGGTTATGTTTGGGTACTACACAGACGTATACAAGAGAACAGCCTTGATTGTGGAGATGGCTTATTAACATTTTTGTTTAGCGAACAAAGTTGACGTAAAATGGATTGTGAGCATAAAGGACTTTTGGGGGAAAGGGGAAAAGCAAAAATGTCACTTTAATGACTAAGTGGCCTGACTCAAGTTGTGGTCTCTTCAGTTGCCGGGTACGCATGTGGGAGTTGGACAATGAAAAAGGAAGACTGAAGAATGGGTACATTCAGATTTTGGTGTTGGCAAAGAATATTGAATATAGCTTGGATTGCTGAAAGAAGAGGATGATGAAACTTAGGCTGCTTTACTTTGGACACGTTATCAGGAAAGACCAGTCACTAGAAAAGGAGATCGTGTTTGGTAAAGTAGATGGACAGCAAAAATGAGAGAAGTCCTCAGTGGAATAGACGGACACAGTGCTGTAACCATGGACTTGAAGATACAAATGATCACGGAGACTGGCACAGGACTGGGCAGTGTCTTGTCTTGTGATGCGGAGGGCACCACGAGGCAGAGTCAACTGGACAGCAACTAACAACGACTACGGAAACCCTGGTGGGGAATGGGCTCACTGCTGCGGCCAGTCATTGGAAGCCCAGTGGGGCTGTTCTCCTCTGTCTTACAGGCTTGTTCTGAGTTGGCATTGACTCAATGTCAATGGGTTTGCTTTTTTGTTTTGTTTTAACAACTACAGGGGCAAAGGAAAGGACACAAGACAAAGAAAGATCCTTGTCCTGTTCACAGAGTCCTCACATATTGAATACTGAAGCACAATGAGAGGAGAAACAACCTTTATTGAGCATCCGGAGCCTACCATATATGTCAACACACTAGGTTGGGTAGGAACCTAGGTGGCGCAAGTGGGTTGCTGCTAACCCAGAGGCTGGAGATTCAAATCCACTTAGCACATCTGCAGATGAAAGACCTGGCAAACTGCTTTTGTAAAGATTACAGACAAGAAAACCGTATGGAGATGTTCAACTCCATAACACATGGGGTCACCATGAGTCAGAGTCCTACTTACAGCAGCTAACAACAGATTGGATACTGTCATCCCCAAATTCACTTTTCCTGGAACCTCCGAACGTGAAGTTATTTGGAAGAAGTAAGAATTAGTTAAGATAATTAGTTAAGAATTAGTTAACTGGAGCGAGGTGGGCCTTAATCCAGTATGCCTGGTACCCTTATAAAAAAAGAGGAAAAGAGACAAAGACATGAAAACAGATGGAAGGTGATCATGTGAAGAAGAGACAGAGAATGGAGAGATGCTGCCATGAGCTAAGGGATGCCTGAGGCTCCCAGAAGCTGAAGAGGCAAGTTTCCTTCCCTAGAGGCTTCAGAAACAAGGCCCTGCTGACTCCTTGACTGCAGACTTCCAGCCTCCAGAACTGACAGAATAAGTTTCTGTGGCTTTAAGCCACCCAGCTTGTGCTACTTCATCATGGCAGCCCTAAGACACTGACACTGGTCTCATTTGCTCCTCACAGCAGCCTTGTGGTGTACAGTACAATTATTAGCCCTTTTTGATAAGAAGGACAGTGAGACTCAGATGGGCTGAACAGCTTGCCCAAAGTGATACAGCTGGTGAGCAGCAGAACCTGTCTGGCTAACTTGAAATTCATGTCAAAATGGCAAAGGATGATAACAGATATCCAGCTGAGAGCAATTCTAAACTTGCATGATTCTGAATTATGGCAGGGCAAAGGCAATGCTATGAATTATCAGAGCACTGGAATTCAAAAATGAAGGATGTCAGAGGAGGCTGATGGGTGCAGGAAGGAGACAAAATCTGACAATATCCCAAATTCCTCATGGGTACATTCTCTCCTATGTGAGAAATCGAACAATACTACTAACTACTGTTTCTTTTTTAATTGTAAAAACATGCATAATATAATATATACTAGTCAACATTTTCCAGGTATACAGTTTAGTGGTATCAGTTACATTAATCATGTGATGCTAACACTCCCTGTCAAGGATTGAATTGTGTGCCCCCAAATATGTATATCAACTTGGCTGGGCCATGATTTCCAGTATTGGGTGGTTGTCTCTAAATATTTGCCAGTTCTTGTTATTTCATATAAATGAGATCCTACAATATTTGCCCTTTTGTGTTTGATCATATTTCACTGATCACAAGGTTTTCAAGGTTCCTCCATGAAACAGTTCCTTTGTAGCATGTACCACATTTTGTTTACCCATTCATTTGTTGATGGACACTTAGGTTGATTCCACCTTTTGGCTATTGTGAGTAGTGTTGAAATAACATTAGTTCACATGTCTGTTCATGTTGCTGCTTCCTGTCTCTGTATATATCTAGGAGTGGAATTCCTGGGTTGTATGGTAGGTTTATATTTAACCTTTTGAGGAGCAGCCAAACTGTTTTCCACAGTGACTGTATCATGTTGCATCCCCACCAGCAATAGATAAGGATTCCAGTTTCTCCATATTTTCACCAACATTTGTGGAAACAGTCGTTTTTACTGAATACCACCAGTTTCCAGGCTGGTTGTGATTGCCTTAGAGTTTTAGCTTGTACTTTTCCCCTCTCAATTAAAACTTAGAGACAAATCACATAAGGAACACCTGTTTGAAATACAGATGAACCCTGGTTGCATAGTGGTTAACAATTTAGCTGCTAATCAAAAGGCTGGCAGTTTGAATCCACTAGCTGTTCCTTGGAAATACCAGTGGGTAGTTCTATTCTGTCTTATAGGGTTGCTATGAGTTGAAATCAAATTGACTGAAACGGATTTTAGTTTATTTGAAATACCAGTTAATGAGTAGCAAAACCAAACAAACAAAAAACCAATTGTACTAATTTTCTTCACCTTTCCCAGATCACTGTGCTGTATATATTTGTTAATTATTCTTTTATAGGACATCAAAATATCTACACTCTTCAAAAACCAGTGTATAGAAGAGATAAGACAGTGTTGATTCCTTTTGGTGTCATTTTATTGGAAGGCTGCTCTTGCTCACAGTGTGGGACTTGTGGAAAGGGCTTGCAAAAGCAGCCTGAAACCTACTGTCTTACCTCATCATTTAAAGCAAAACACTAATATTATATAGACTTCATACATACCTAAACAACAACAACAACAACAAAAATCCATTCATAGTGACCCTATAGAACAGAGTAGAACTACTCCACAGAGTTTCCAAGGAGCACCTGGTAGATTCAAACAGCTGACCTTTTTGTTAGCACATCTAACACTTAACCGCTATGACCCCAGGGTTTCCATAAGCGTTAATGTACACATATATAAAACATTTTACTGTGGTTTAGGTGAAAGTTTACAGAGCAAATCTGTTTTCCATTCAAGTTCATACACAGCTTCTTTCATAACGTTGGTTACTGCCCGTCCCTGGGGTCAGGGTGCCTTGTCCGTTCACCCAGATTTCCTGCTCCGGTCTTCCTTCTGAACTTGCTTTTGGGCAAGTGTTGCCCTTCAGGTCTTACACAGTCAGTTGTTCTGAGGTGTACGGTCCTCTCTAGTATGACTGTTTATTTTACAAGCCTGTCCATTGTGTGGCTATAATGTGACCACTGGGAGTGATTTCAAGTTTGAAGGGTGTTCAAGGGCTGCAGTCTCAGAGGTTCCAGCAGTCTCTATCAGACAAGTGAGTCTCATCTAATGTACAAGTTTGAATTTTACCCTACATTTCCCTTCCACTCTGTCCATGACACACTGTTGTGGTTCCGGTCAGACTGGCCAGTAATGGTAGCCATCGAGTTCTTCCAGCCTGAGGCTAGTGGAAGCTGCGGTTCTTGCGGCCTACGATTCGGGTTGTTTCCTGAGTGTTTTATTTTCTTTACTCTTCTTTGCACTGGGTGAGAAGAGGCCAGTCAGTATGTCCTAGATAACTGCAAGGTTTTAGGAGCCCAGTCACTGTTCACCAAGGTTGCTGTGGTTGTTAGGTGCCATTGAGTGGATTCCAACTCATAGAGAATTGTGTACTACAGAACAAGCACTGCCCCATCCGGCACCGTGCTCACAGCCACTGGTTAGGAGGGAGCCCGTTGTTACAGCTACTGGGTCAGTCCATCCTTTTAGGGTCTTCCTCCTTTTCCATGACCCTCTACTAAGGAGGGTGTCTTTCTCCAGTGACCGATCCCTCCTGACAACATGTCCAAAGGATGTGAGACATAACCTTGCCATTCTTCTATGGAGTATTGTGTTTGTACTTCTTCCAAGACAGATTTATTCATTCTTTTGGCACCCCGTGGTATAGTCAATACTTTTCACCAGCACTGCAGTTTGAAGGCCTCAATTTTGCCTCAGTTTTCCTTATTCATTGTCCAGTCTTTGCATACATATAAGGCAATTGAAATACCATGGCACAGGTCAGAAACACGTTAATCCTTAGGGTGACATCTTTGCTTTTCAGCATTTTGAAGCGGTCTTTTGCAGCAGATTTGCCCAGTGTTATGTCTTTTGATTTCTTCACTGCTACTTCCATGGGGGTGCATCGTGGATCCAAAGAAAATGAAAACCTTGACAACTTTTTCTGTTTACCATGATGTTGCTTATTTGTCCAATTGTGAGGATTTTTGTTTTCCTCATGTTGAGGGGTAATCCATACTGAAGGCTGAGGTCTTTGATCTTCATCAGTAAGTACTTCATTTTCAGCAAGCAGGGTTGTGTGGTGTGCACAGTACAGGTGGTTAATGAGTCTTCTTCCAATCCTGATGGACTGTTCCTCTTCATTCAGTTCAGCTTCTCAGGTTATTTACTTAGCACACAGGTTGAATAAGTATGGTGAAAGGATACAATACAGACACACACTTTTCCTGACTTTAACCCACATGGTATCCCCTTGTTCTGCCTCAACAACTGTCTTGTTCTATGTACAGGTTCTTCATGAACACAGTGAGGTGTTTCAGAATTCTCATTCTCCCTAGTGTTGTCCATAATTTGTTATGATCCACACAATTGAATGGCTCTGTGTAGTCAATAAACTATAAATAAACATCTCTCTGATATTCTTTGCTTTCAGCTAGAATCTATTTGACATCAGCAATGATATCCCTGGTTCCACACTCTCTTCTGAATCTGATTTGAATTTCTGGCAGTTCCCCGTTGATATACTGCTGTGGCTATGTGTGAATGATCTTCAGCAAAATTTTATTTGTGTATGGTATCAATGATGTTGTTTGACAGTCTCCTCGTTCGCTGGGATCACCTTCCTTGGGAATAGGCAAGTAAATACTGATCTCTCCCAGTTGGTTGGCTAGCTAGCTGTCTTCCAGATTTCTTAGGGTATAGACAAGTGAGCACTTCTGGTGGTGCATCCGTTTGTTGAAACATCCATCAGTTGATATTCCATCAATTTCTAGAGGCTTGTTTTTCAGCAATGCCTTCAATGTAGCTTCAGCTTCTTCCTTCAGTACCATCAGCTCCCCCATGAAATGGCTGAACATCAACCAATTCTTTTTGATATAATGACTCTGTGTATTCTTTCAATCTCCTTTTCATGCTTCCTGAATCATATAATCTTTTCCTTGTAGAATCCTTCACTGTTGCAACTTGAGTCTTGAATTTTTTCTTCAGTTCTTTCAGCTTCAGAAATGCAGAGCTTGTTGTTCCCCTCTGATTTTCTATCTCCAGTCCATTGTTCATGTCATTATAGTAATTTACTTAGTTTTCTGGAACCACACTTTGAAATCTTTTCCTCAGTTCTCTTACTTCATAATTTCTTCCTTGTGCTTTAGCTACTGGATGGCAAGAGCCAGCTTCAGAGTCTCTTTTGACATCCATTTTTGTCTTTTCTTTCTTTCTTGTCTGTTTAATAACTTCTTGTTTTCTTCATGTATGATGACCTTGATTTTATTCTATGACTTTTTGGTCTTTAGTCATTAGTATCAATGTGTCAAATCTGTTCATGAGATGGTCTCTAAATACAGATGGGATATACTCAGATTGTACTTTGGCTCTCATCAACTTGTTCTAATTTTCTTCAATTTCAACTTGAACTTAGGTAAGAATAATTGATGATTTGTTTCATAGTCGGCGCCTGGCCGTGTCCTAACATAGATGTGGTCAATTTAACTCCTCTGTATTCTATCTGGTGAGATCCACTTGTATAGCTGCTGTTCATATTAGTGGAAAAAGGTATTTGCAATAAAGAAGCCATTGGTCTCGCAAAATTCTATCATGTGATATCTGGCGTTGCTTCACGAAGGCCATATTTTCCAACTACTAATCATTCTTCATTTCCAACTTTTACATTCCAATGACCAGTAATTATCATTGCATCCTGATTGCATGTTCGATCAATTTCAGACTGGAGAAGCTGGTAAAAATCTTCAGTTTCTTCATCTGTGCCCTTAGTGGTTGATGCACAAATTTGAATAATAGTCGTATTAACTGTCTTCCCTATAGTACAGCTTGTACTTCAAGACAGATCCTGAAATTTTCTTTTGGTTGATGAATGCAGTGCTGTTCTGCTTTAAGTTGTCGTTCCTACTGTCATACAGTAGACTGAATGACACTGTCATTCAAAATGGCCAATGCTAGTCCATTTCAGTTCACTAAGGCCTATGATGTTGATATTTATGTGCTCCATTTCATTTTTGATGACTTCCATTTTTTGTAGATTCATATTCCATATATACCACATTCCAGTTATTAATGGATGTTTGCAGCTGTTTCTCCTCTTTTCAAGTTATACCACATCAGCAAACGAAAGGCTGAAAGCTTAATTACCTCCATCCACATCATTAAGGTCAACCCTACTTCGAGGAGATAGCGCTTCCTCGTTTGCCCCTCCAGTGTCTTTCAAGCGGGGGATGGTGGCGGTAGGCTGGGGAGGTTTTCATCTTCTGGCACTATATCAGATAATGTTTGGGTGCTATTCATAAGGTTTTCACTGGTTAACTCTTTTCAAAACTAGACTGCCAGGTCCTTCTACCTAGTTTATCTTAGTCTGGAAGCTCAGCTAAAACCTGTCCTTAATGAGCTACGCTGCTAGTATGTGACTACTGGTGGCATAGCTTCCAGTATGACAGCAACACACAATTCCCCACAATATGACAGACTGACAGGCACCAGGGTAGGAGGTAGAATATTGTCTATATGGATTGTGGCATGCCAATTGGCTCAGAAGTCCCCTAAGCTAAGGTCCTTAGCCCTGAAACCTAGTACCTCAGACCAAGGGGGTATATGGTCATAGATAAGAGATTTTCCTGTGTCCCTGTGTGCACTATTGCATGAGGTAATTTACAGCACACACACATATGTAGATGTATGTCGCTGTACTTCCAAATACCCTCCAGCCCTCGTTCAGCTTACATAGCTACTTGAGCATTACTGTTACTACTGCTATTGCAGGAATGTGTATGTATTAGTATTTATTCTTGTTGTCCTTTTGTGTACTAGTATCTTCCTTTCACTTGATGACGTTGCGCTGACCTCCCCTATATTGTTAGTGTGTTGTCACTTCACTCCTCAGAGTTAGTGTTGTTTACTGTTTACTTAGTGATATAAGTCTCCCACTGCCTTCTCTGGTAACTGTAAAAAATGTTTCTGTCTGTGTGGAAACCTTTTCTTGAGTTTTATAATAGTGATTGCATATAGTATTTGTTCTACTTATGATTGATTTGTTTCACTCAGCATAATGTCCCCTAGGCATGTTTTGAAAGTTTTCATGGATTCATCATTATTCTTTAGCATTGCATAGTATTCCATTGCATATACATACCACAGTTTGTTTATGCATTCATCCGTTAATGGGCTGCTTCCATTATTTTGCTATTGTAAAGAATGCTGCAGTGAACATGGATGTGCATATGTCTATTCCTGAGATGGTTCTTATTTTTCATGATGTATATGTAGGAGTGCCATTGTTGGCTCCTATGATATTTCTATTTCTGGCTCCTTGAGGAAGCATCATGCTGTTTTCCATAGTGATTGTACCATTTTACATTCTCACTACTATTATATGAGAATTCCAATCTCCCCACACCAGCATTTGTTATTTTGGTCATTGCCATTGTTACCAGTGTGAGATGATATCTCGATGTAGTTTTGATATGCATCTCTCTAACGCCCAGTGATCATGATCATCTCTTCATGCATTTATTGGCAGCTTGAGCGTCTTCTTTTGTGAAATGTGTTTGCATTTTTGTTGTTGCGCTACCGGAGTTTTCTATAAATTTTAGAGAAAGCCCCTTGTCGGTGTGCCACAGCCAATTTTTTTCTCTAATTTGTAGGTCCTCTTTTTACTCTTTCAGAAAAGTCATCTGATGCACATAATTATTTGATTTTCAGGAAATCCCAATTGTCTTGTTTATCTTCTGCTGCTTGTGCTTTTTTAAAATTACGTTTGACAGTCTATTTACACCATAATTTAGGGCTCCTAAATTTGGCTCTATTTTTTCTTCTATAATCTTTATGATTTTAGGTTTTACATTTAGGTCTTTGATCCATTCTGAGTTAGTTTTCCGAATGGTATGCAGTACAGATTCTGTTTCATTTTTCAGCCAATGGATATCCGGTTTTGACAGCACCGTTTGTTAAAGAGACTTTCCCCCTTTAATGGATTTCAACCCTTTGTTGAAGATGAGCTGTCCCGTAGGTGAATGAATTTATCTCGGGGTTCTCAATTGTTTCTGCTGGTCTATGTGCCTATTGTACCAGTAGCAGGCTGTTCTCACTACAACGGTTGTATAGTAGGTTTGGAGACTGGGGAATGTGAGGCCTTCTACTTTGTTCTTCTTCCTTAGTAATGCTTTACTTATATGAGGCCTCTTTCCTCTCCGTATAAAGTTGGTGATTTGTTTTTCCATCTCACTAAAGAATGCTGGAATTTGGATGGGGATGGCATCATGTCTGTGCTTTGGGCAGTATTGTTATTTCACATTAAGTCTTCCTATCCATGAGCATGATATGTTTTTCCATTTATGCAGGTTTGTTTTGGTTTCTCATAGTATGTTTTACAGTTTTCTTTGTGTAAGACTTTTATGTGCCTAGCTATTTTATGTCCGTAGTTCATTCTGAAGCGTTTTATTTTTTGGGAAGCTCTTGTATATGGTACTGTTTTCCTAATTTCCTTTTCATGGTTCCTTCAGTTGATGTAGAAGAATCAGATACATTTTTGTGTGTTAATCTTGTACCTCACCATTTTGTTAAATCTATTAGTTCCACTAGCTTTCTTGTAGACTCTCTGCATGATCGTGTCATCTGTGAAGAGGGATAGCTTTACTTTTCACTTACCGGTTTGGATTCCTTTTACTTCCCTACCTTGCCTTACTGCTCTAGCCAAGACTTCCAGAGCAATCTTGAGTAAAAGTGATAATAAAAAGGCATCTCTGTCTAGGTTCCATTTGCAGGAAGAATGTTTACCATCTCTCTCCACTGAGAATAATGTTGGCTGTTTGTTTTATACACATGCCCTTAATCACGTTTAAAAATTTGCCTTCTATACTTGTTTTGATGACTGTTTTTATAAAAAATGAATATTGGACTTCATCTGCTTTTTCTACATTGATTGAGATGATCACATAGTTCTCTTCCTTTGTTTTACTTATGTGATGCATTACATTGATTGATTTTTTGTTAAATCATCTTTGCATACCTGGCATGAATCTCACTTAATCATAGTGTATTATTTTTTTGATATGCTGTTGAATTCTGTTGACTACAATCTTGTTGACAATTTTGGTATCTTCATCATGAGAAATTCTTGCTATTAATTTTCTTTTTCAGTGGTATCTTTACCTGGATGTGGAGTCAGGGTTATGCTGGCTTCACAGAACGCATTCAAGTGTATTCCTTCCTTTTCTACATTCTTTTCCTATAGTCTGAGTAGGATTGGTGTCAGCCCTTCTCTGAATGTTTGGTAAAATTCTCCAGTGGAGACTGTCGAGCTGGAGCTTTGTCTTGTTATTATTAAGAGGTTTTTAAAAATGACTTCTTGTTTCATTTTTGGACTGTTTGAATTATCTACTTCAGTTAGTTTAGGTAAGTGTTTTAGTCAGCTAGTGCTACTCTAACAGAAATACCACAAAGTGGATGGCTTTAACAAGGAAAGGTTTATTCTCACACAGTCCAGTAGGCTACAGGCTCCAAACCAGGATTTCCGCTCCAGAGGAAGGCTCTCCCCATAGTCAGCTCTGGAGGAAAGTCCAGTACTGCATCACTCTTTGTCCAGGGAGCATGCTGGTACAGGAACCTCGGGTATGAAGGACACGTTCTTCTCCCAGTGCTGCTTTCTTGATGGTGTGAGGTTCCCGACTGTCTGGACTGTCTGCCTGCATTCCTTTCCTTTTATCTCTTGCAGGATGAAAAGATTAAGAGTGGGACAAAACACACTCCACGGAAATTCCTTTTACAGTGGAGCAGGGAGATGATCTTATAAAGGGATTTACAGTCCCACCCTAATCATTTAACATATAGCACAGGAAAATCACAAAAAGGAGGACAGTCACAAAATATTGGGAATCATGGCCCAGGCACATGGCTACACATATTTTTGGGGCAACACAATTCAATCTATTACAGTAGGTAATGTGTTCCTAGAAATTTGTCTACTCCTCGTTTTCACATTTTTGAAGTACAGATTTTTACAGTATTCTGTTATGATCCTTTTTAGCTCAGTTGTTTCTGTTGTAGTACCGTCTGTCTCATTTGTTATTTTGGCTATTTGCATCTCTTCATTCTTTTCCTCTGTCAGTTTTGCCAGTGGATTATCTATTTTATCAATTTTCCCGAGAACCAATTTCTGATCTTGTTAATCCTTTCTACTTTTTTTCTATTTCATTTCCTTCTGCCCTGATCTTTATCATTTCCTTTTTCTGGTGGTTATGGGCTTCTTTTGCTTCTCTTTTTTATATTTGTTCAAGTTATAGGGTAAAACTATGGATTTGGTCCTTATTGTGTTTGTTTTTGATGTGTGCATTTATTGCTATGGATTCTCTGAGATGTACTGAACAGGTTTTAGTATGTTACATTTTCATTGCCATTGGATTGTAGGAATTTTTTATTTCATTTTTAGCTTCCTCTATTAACCAGTGGTTTTTAATCAAGGTGTTATTAAGTTTTCCTGTATTTAATGTCCCCCTCTTCTTCCTGTTATTGATTTCTATCATTATAGTGGAAATCCTGTGGTATAGTGATTAAGTGATATGGCTGCTAACCAAAAGATCAGCAGTTAGAATCTATCAGGTGTTTCTTGGAAACTCTGTGAGGCTGTTCTGCTCTGTCCTGTAGGATCACTATGAGTTGGAATTGACGCAATGGAAACAGGTTTTTTGTTTTGTTTTTTAGTTTTATAGTGTTGTGGTCAGAAAAGATGCCATGTGTTATTTTGACATTTTTTAATTTGTTGAGGCTTTGTGGCCTAAGACATGGTTTATTCTGGTGAATGATACATGTACACTAGAGAAGAATGCATGTTATGCTGCTGTTGTGTGAAATGTTCTATATATGTCTATAAGGTCAAGTTGGTTAACATGTTATTTAGAGCTTGTATATCTTTAAGTTTCTTCCTATTTGTTCTGGCCTTCACTGAAAGTGACATGTTAAAGTCTCCTACTATTATTATGTGACTGTCGTTTTCTCTTCTTCAGGGCTGTTAGAGTTCGTTTTATTTATTTTGGAGTTCTACCATTGCATACATAGCTATTTATTATGTTTATGTCTTCTTGGTGGATTGTTCCTTTAGCCATTACATGATGACACTTTATGATCTTATGATGGATTTTAATTTGAAAACAAAATAAAGAAACTAAATCTACTGATATCGAGTCTATTACAACTCATAGCGACACTATAGGGCAGAGTAAAACTACTCCATAGGGTTTCCAAGGCTGTAATAATTACAGGAACAGACTGCCACATTTTTCTGTCACAGAGGGTCTGCTATTTTATCAGAGATTACCACTTCTGCTTTTCTTGGTTGCTGTTTGCATGATATATTTCAATTCTTTGATATTTAACCTATTTATGTCTTTGTGTCTAATGTGTGTCTCTTTTAGGCAACATATTGATGGGTCATGTTTCCTTATCCATTCTGCCACTCTCTGACTCTTGACTGGTACATTTAAACCATCTACCTTCAGTGTAATTATTGACAGGTATGAATTTGCTGTCAGCATTTTGTTATGCTTTTTATCGTGGTGCTGGTATTTTCTTTGTTCTGTTTAGGTTTTCCGAACTGTGTAATTTTTATTTGTGTAGTTCCTTTATATTTCCTTTGTTGTTGATTTTGTATTTACTAAGTCTTTATGGCTTTCTTCTTTATTTGAGTGTGTATGTTTATTGATGGTATTTGTAGTTACTCTGACATTTCCTTTTATCTTCTGTCTGTGACTGCTAAGATTGTGTGTCAACTTGGTTGGACCACAATTCTTAGTGGTTTGCCAGTTATGATGCAGTTTGGCAGTTATGTGATGATGCGATCACTTCCATGATGAGATTTGATATAATGTGATCACCCCTATGATGGGATCTACTTTGAGTAGCCAATCAGTTGATTTTCCCTCAGGGTGTGGCCTTCACTCTATATGAGCAGACTTTCCAGCAATATTCAAGGGCTTTTGCTTACTCAGAATCCTGCAGCTGGCTCCTGTTAGTCTGACCTCTGCTCCTTGGGACTTGAGGTAGCAGCTTACTTGCTGTCTTGCCTGTTGATTTGGTGATTAATTGGTCTGCACAGCCTGTGAGCTAGAGCCATGCTGTCCAACTTGCCACTGTTCCGTCCATCAGCCCCTGTGGCTATAAGAATCAGGAGAAGCCTCCAGTTCTGGCTCATGAATTTGGGATGTTCTTGTATCTACAACAGTATGAGCCATTTGCTTAATACAAATCTCTCTTTCTCTCTATACATATTGACTATAATTTATCGGCTTTTCTTCTTCTTAGAACTCAGCCTGAGACATCTTACTAAATTGAAAAGTGTCTGTTATTTCTTGAGGTTGTCACGGTTTCCTCTTCATATGGAAGTTCTATACCCTTACCATTTATTCCCCTTTTGTTTTGAAGTTGTCGTCACTTGTAGAACACCGCTTGCCCTATTTTTGGTTTTGTAGTTCTATTGTACTTTTGTGACTTCTCTATCTGAGTTGGCATCTTGGCAATATCATTCTATGGCTTGCTCTCAAGTTGCTGTTTGATGTCATTGGTTCTCAACCAGGGGATTCCTGTTTGTATTACTTGTAAGGATGATCTGGTTTTCACAAATTCTCTTCATTTCTGTTTATCTGAGAATGTCCTAATTTCATCATAGTATTTGAGAAATGATTTTGCTGGTTATATGATTCTGAGTTGGCAATTCTTTTCTTTTGGGATTTTATATATGTCATCTCATTGCCTTTTTTGCCTATATGGTTTCTGACAAGAAATCAGACCTCAATCTTATGGGAGTCCCTTTGTAGATGACAGTACTTTTTCCTTGAGAGCTGCTCTCAGAATTTTATCTTTATCTTTGGACTTGGAAAATTTGATTATGGTACGTCTTGGGGACTTTTTTGGGGTCTATTATTTATGGGATTTATTGAACTTATTAGATGCAAATCTTCTTGTTTTTAATGATATTGGAGAGGTTTTCTCCCAGCAGATCTGCAAGTCTTCTCTGTGCTTTTTTCTTTCTTTTGTTTCCTGCTGTTTAAGGATTCCAATCATGTATAAATTATCCTTTTCAGTCTCAAAGAACTCTAATGTTTTCTTAAGTTTTTGTTCTTGTTTTTCTGATTGTTCCTCAAACAAATTGACATTCAAGGAGTTGTCCTCTATTTCACTTTTTCTACAATGGTTTCAATTCTACTTCCATGTCTTTTGATTATCTCTTTTTAATATTTTATTGTTAATCTTCTGGATTTTTAGTTGCTGTTTTTGTATAATTCCCCATTGTGTATTTGTCATTTTTTCCCTAAATTCTTGTAGGGTTTTGTCTGTGTTTTCCATCATCTCTTTGAGGAACTTACTGCCTTTTGAATTTCTCATCAAACAGTTCTATTACCATCTCTTCTTCTTAAAGGTTTTCTATTCTTTTACTTTGGTCACTTGGTTGAGCCATCCTGTCTTGTTTTGTTATATGATTGGATTTTTGTCTGTTGTCTCTGTGGTATTAAGGTGCTATTTCATTTCTTTATTTGTTCATTTTGTTTGGGTAGGTCATACTGGGCAGGTGAGCATTCAATGGTCACTCATTTGGCAGCATAAGGGCATTCTCTACTTATCCTCAGGTGGATTGGGCACAGAGGGCAAGGTGAGTCCTCACTGCTGTTCACTGTACCCATGCAATAGCTGAGTGTGTGTTGGGCAGGCTGCAGATAGCAGTAGAGGAGTGCTTATAGTTGCTCGCTGCAGGCAAGGTGCCACGAGTGAGTGAAGGCAATGAGCAGGGCAGTCAGAGGGCACAAAGATGGCCTCTGTCTGGTGGGTGAGGAGTGGGTCAAGTAGTGGTGGGGTGTGGAGATGTACCTTCCAATGGGAGGGAGGCAGGGTGGTTAGCCAGGCACAGGAAGGGAGAAAAAGAAAGACAAAAAAAGGGAAAGGGGCAAGGCCTTTTCTTTTACTTCTTGTTTGCCACCCTCTGCCAATTAGATACTGCTGTTGGAGAACTGCCCTGTCTCTGGGTCCTGAAAACCTCCCTACCCTATGTACAGCAATGCCTTAGTTATCTAGAGCTATATAACAGAAATGCCACAAATTGATGACTTCAACAAAGAAACATTTATTCTCTTGTGGTCTAGTAGACTAGAAGCCCAAATTCAAGACATCACTCCAAGGAAAGACTCTGGAGGAAGGTCCTTGTCATCAGTTTTCCCTTGGTATAGCAGATCTCAGTACAGGAACTTCAGATCCAGAAGGTGCACCGTGCTTATGGCTCTAGATTCTTTGTGGTATGAGGTACCCAGTTCTCTGCTTGCTCCCCTGTCCTTTTATCTCTTGTAGGACAAAAAGGTGATACAAGCCAAACCCCAGGGAAATTTTCTTTATATTGGATCAGGCAGTTGACATTAGTAAGGGGATTACAGTCCCACCCTAATCCTCTTTAACATAATCCAATCTTACCCTGTTAACCACAGGTGGAGATTAGGATTTACCTCATAGGAAAATCACAAAATAGAGGACAAATACACTATACTGGGAATCATGGCCCAGCCACATTGCTACACAAGTTGGGATGCGATTCAGTCTCCGACATTTGAGATTGTTGAAGCACTCATCCTCCTTCTGGTACTTTTCTTTCTTAGCTTCACTTCATGGACTGTTGACTTTGTTTCACTCTAGGTTTGCCTTTGCTGTTTCTTTGTCTCTTATTGGGGGTTTTGTGATGTTGTCCTTCTCTGCTCCATACATAGGTTCACAACTGGCTTTGTCTCAAAATTTTCCTACTCTTCCAGACTAGCTGGCAGGGCACCTGTGTTCCCCATTATTTTCCTGCTCACTACTGACATTCAGATTCTTTTTCTAGTTGGTGATTGATATCATTTTATAGCCTTTCATTTGATGCTCTGGGTTCTAGGGTTATCATTGATATCTCTTCTGTTCTGTTTCTCATACCATCAGAGGGATGGCATGGTACATCTGACTAAACTATGATCTTCAGTTGTTATCTCTAATCACTATTTCTTAAGCCTCTCTATTGTCAAGCACCTTACACAGTCTTTACAATAATCTTACAATATATGGATTTGTCATGGATTGAATTGTGTCCCCTTGAATACACATATCGCCATATGCCTGGGCCATGATACCCAGTATTGTGTGGTTATTCTCCATTTTGTGATTGTAATTTTTGTATATGTTATAAATTTTAATCTCTCCCAGTAGTTAACGGGGAAAGATTGGATTATGTTAAATAGGATTAGGGTGGAACTATAACAGCTTTGCTAAGATTACATCCCTGATCCAATGTAAAGAGAATTTCCCTGGGGTATGGTCTATACTACCCTTTTTATCAAGAGATAAAAAGAAAGGGAAGCAAGCAGAGAGTTGGGGATCATATCAGTAAGAAAGCAGTGCCAAGAACAGAGCACATCCTCTGGACCTGAGGTTCCTGTGCTGAGATGCTCCTACACCAAGGGAAGGCTGATGCATCACGAGTACCTTCCTCCAAGGTCAACAAAGATAAAACACCTTCCCCTGGTACTGGGACCCTGAATTTGGACTTTCAGCGTACTAGACTGTGAGAAAATAAACTTGTCTTTGTTGAAGTCAGCCACCTGTGAAATTTCTGTTATGGTAGCACTAGATGACTGTCATAGATTAAATTATGTCCCCCCAAAACGTGAGTAGCCATTTGGCTGGGCCATCATTCCCAGTATTTTGTGCTTTTCCTGTGCTATGCATCATAACTTCTGTCTGTGGCTAATTGATATGTTAAAAGAGGATTAGGGTGGGACTGCAACACCCTTGCTATGGGAGTTTCTCTGGAGTGTAGCTCACACCACCCTTTATCCTTTCATCCTATGGGAGATAAAAGGAAAGGAAAGCAAGCAGAGACTTGGGAACCTCATACCATCAACAAAGCAGCACCAGGAGTAGAGCGCGTCTCTCAGACCTGAGGTTCCTGCACCAAGGTGCTCCCTGACCAAAGACTGGTGCAACAAAGACTTTCCGCCAGAGCTGACAAAGAAGGGAAGCCTTTCCCTGGAGCGGGCACCCTGAATGTGGACTTGTAACCTACTGGACTATGTAAGAATAACATTTTTCTTTCTTAAAGTCATCTACTTCATGATATTTCTGTTAGAGCAGCACTTGATAGCTAAAACAATGACTATGACAGAATTATTGTTACAACTTTGCCTATAAGATCACACAGTTGAAAAGTTGTGGAGACAGAATTTGGACTCAGGTCTCTGTGCCCTGGAGCCCAAGCTCTTTCTGTGAAGTCTCAGATGCATTTTTGAGACTTGATCCTGAAGCAAAGTACTCCAAATACTGGCCCATCATCTTGAAAATTTCATAGCAGTGATATTTCTTGCTGGGATAAGTTACTGGACATATATTGAGTATAACATAAACATGTTATCATTTCCTAAACCAAATCTTGGATTTAATCTAAGTTTATTATCTAAGGAATGAGTAGGCAAGGAATTTAGCTACAAATAAGAAAGAAAACCAAGACAGAAAAGAAATTATATTAAGGCTAAAATGTTCACAGCAGCTCACACTAAACAGGTGATTGCTAATAACAACTTTGCTCATGTGAGTTATGAAAGTATAGATTCTAAAAATATATGACAAAGCTTATTAATTTAGGAGCACAGAGCTTTAACAATCACAAAAGAACCACTGTCATGGGGCCAGTCAGTAAATGATATGAAGTTTCTCTTTTTGTATGGGGTCTTGCTAAATGATTCACATGGATTAGGGGTTGCGAGGTGAATGCTGGAATGGCCGATGGGAAAGAGAAGAAAAAACTTTTAAAAAAATTGTGTTTCATACATACCTTGTTATCAAATCTAATATGCTATCAACTGCTAATCAAATCATTTTATGTACCAGTAAGAAAAAGAATGCCAACAATTATAACTGGATTTTGCCATTTTTATGAGACATTCTGAATTCAGAGATGTTAAAATGTGAACAAGTGTGCCTTAGAATCAAGTAACTATCATATAAGAGAGATGTTAGTAAGAAAATGTTAGAAGAGAAAGGAGGAGGAAGGGGAGAGGAGAAAGAGAAAAGAGAGAGGGAGGGAACACTCGGTGTTCTTCAAGATCAAGAGGCATAGAAAGTATTTAGACAGTCTCTAAATTCAAATTTTGTCAAGCCCTAACTTGTACCTGTCAACTTCAGATTCATTTTGACACAATTTTTAAGTTTTAGGAAACTGTGGAACATATTTATCACCTTGTGAAAATGTTTTCAGATGTATGGCAAAATAAAAAAAAGAAAAAGATGTTTTCAAATATGAGTCTGTTCAAAATTCTTGTACATTAGTTCCTATAAAATGTCATAAAGAAATTAAAATGATTTGTTTATTTGATTTTTCTCTTCTTCATGGTCAGCTCACTGTAGTTTAAAAGAAAAACATCCCCAACCATTAAATATATATATATTTTTTTACCACTTGAAAAATGTCTTCTTATAGGTCATTCATGTTCACCACCATCATTCTAATCTTTTGTCACAGAACTGAGAGTCTGAAAGTGTCAACATTAGATGTCAAGAACTTCAAAGGCACAAGTTTCTACAATTTGACACTACAGTTTTAAGACAGTGAAATATCTTTTAAAAAGAAATGTACTGTATCACAACCCTTGTACCACTAGCATCTGTAACTCAAAAGGCTGAATTACCCTCTGGGAATCTAAAACATTATTCTTCATTCAAGTCTCCTCTTCGAAATCTAGGAAATACCCTCCAACTAGATAATCTGGCCTCTATATTTATAAGATGTCTAGAAGAAAATAGTAGAAACTTTATTAAGTTCACCCAAGGAAAAGAAAATATTTGACTACTGCATTTTCAGTGGAGGACATGGCTTCTGAAAATTCTACCCTATGACAGTAACCGAAAACTTTGTGAGATGTATTTCCAAAGGGAAGGTCTTCCTACTATGGGTCCTGAGTGGTCTGTAGCACCACACATACTCTGGCAAGTGTAACTGGGAAATGCCATTTATTACAAGGCATTCTGACTTTAGATGTTTTAAAATGCAAAAACAAAACAAAACAAAACCGAGTGTCTTAGAATCAAATAAATACTACATATGAGAGAGACAGGAGAGATGAGAAAGGAGAGGAAAGGAGGGATGGAGAGAGGAAAGATACAAACAGAAGAGGAGGGGAGTGAAAAGGCAGGGACAAGAGAGTTTGATCTGCTCACTTTCCTCAGTGGCATGGTCATCTAGCTGGTTTAGGGTGGTGTCTTCTATCATTCTTGGGTATCACAGGCCAGTGGCACTCAGCATCATTTTTTGCTCACTATATTGCAGTCAAAACCCCGGTACTACAGTAGTTAAGAACTCAGCCGCTAACCAAGAGGTCAGAAATTCACATTTACTAGTCTCTCCTTGGAATCTCTATGGGGCAGTTCTACACTGTTTTAAAGGGATGTTATAAGTCAGAATGGGCAGCGGGCTTGGTTTCGGGTATGCTGCAGTCACTGACGGATACTCCCATGAAAGACACACTCTTCCGCGCACTCCCGGATTATTCATTGCACACGTTACACATTGAGCACTTCCCATTTGCTACGCCCACAGAATTGAACAATAGAAACTATCTGGTCTCATGTTGTTTAGTAAGAAAAGATGGAAAATCAGCCAATAAACAAGCAAATATATAATACGAGAGATGGTAATAAATGTTACAGTGATAAGCAAAGCAAGTTAAGAGGGTTAAAAGGGTAGTTTTAATATTTTAATGGGAGATTGGTCAAATAAGGCTTCATCAATAAGAGAGAGGATTTTGGGGGAGCAGAAACCTAAAGGAAGCAGTGTGCGAAGAACATTCCAGAGGGTACAGAATAGGCCCTGAATAACCCCATGAATTCAGGCAAAAAGTAAAGGGGGGAAAAATGAAGGAGGAAATGTAATGTTTGTAAAAAATGTTTATTATATCCTTTTTAGAAGTCATTTCTCCCTTGTATCTGTTGGTTTGTCATACTGTGGAGGTTTGTGTGTCGCTGTGATGCCAGAAGCCGTGCCACTGGTGTTCTGATCCCAGCAGAGTTTACATGGTGGACAGGGTTCACCTGAGCATCTGGACTAAGACAGAGTAGGAAGACGGACCCAGCTGGCTATTTCTGAAAGAATTAGCCAGCAAAAACCTTAAAAATGGCAGAAGAACACTTTGCAATACAGTGCTAGCAGATGAGCCCCTCAAATTAGAAGGTACCCCAGAGATACCTGGCAAATCCTGTGTCCTCAAAGTGGAATTGACCTTAATGACAATGCATAGACTCAAACTTTTGCATGCTGACGTGGAATACCTCAAAATGAGAAGAAACAGCTGCAAACATCCATTGAAATCAGAAATTGGAATGTACGAAGCATAACTCCAGGAAAATTGGAAATTGTGAAAAATGAAATGGAACTCCTAAACGTCCATGTCCTAGGCTTTGGTGAGCTGTAATGGACCGATATCAGCCTTTATGAATCAACCACATGGTCTCAAAGCTGAGAATGACATCTTGAAAATGAACAGCACTGCATTAACCATTGAAAAGCACATTTCAAGAATCATCCTAAAGTGTAATACTGTCAGTGCTAGGACAATATCCATATGCTTACCAGGAAGACCAGTTAATAACAGCTGTTATTGAAATTTACACATCAACAACTAAGGCCAAAGATGAATAAATCGAGATTTTTACCAAATTTTGAAGTCTAAAATTGATCGAACATGCAATTGTGATGCACTGATAATCACTGATGATTAGAATTCGAAAGCTGGGAACGAAGAAATAGGATTAGTATTTGGAAATTATGGTCTTGGTGATAGAAATAATGTTGGAGACCACGTGATACAATTATCCAAGACCGATGATGTCTTCATTGCAAATACCTTTTTTTAACAACATAAATGACAGTTATACATGTGGATCTTACCAGATGGAAGATATGGTGATTACAGAGACTACATCTGTAAAAAGAGATGATGGAGAAGCTCAATATTATCAGTCAGGTCAGGTACTGATACAGACAGACCATCAACTGCTAGAATGCAAGCTCAAGATGAAGCTGAAGAAAATCAGAACAGGTCCACAGAGGCAAAGGATGACCTTGAGTATATCTAATCTCCAGAAGCAATTTGACAAGTTGAACACTAATAACTAAAGAGTAGACAAGTTGTGGGAAGACATCAAGGACATCAAAAATGAAGGAAGCAGTCATTAAGAAGACAGGAAAGAAAGAAAAGGCCAAAATGTATGTCCAAAGAGACTCTGAAATGTACTCTTAAACACGGAGTAACTAAAGTGAGAGGGAGCAATGAAAAAGTAATGAAAGATGATCCAACCAAATGCAAGAATTATCAAACAATATTAATATCATACCCAAGTAAAATTTTGCTGAGCCAAGCCAAGCCAAGTGCCATCAAGTCGGATCCGACTCATGGTGACCCTGAAGGGCATTAAAAAATGGCTGTATGAGTATATTGACATGGAACACTAGAAATTTAGGCTGGATTCAGAAGAGGATATGGAAATGGGGATATCATTGCTGACATCAGATGGATTCTAGCTGAAAGCAGAGAAGATCAGAAAGATATTTACCTGGGTTTTACTGACCATGCAGAGGTATTTGACTACATGGATCATAATAAATCATGGACAACACTAGGAAGAATGGGAATTCTGGAACACTTAATTGTGCTCATGTGGAACCCATACATTGATCAACACTCAGTTGTTCGAATAGAACAAGAGGATACTGAGTGGTTTAAAGTCGAGAAAAGTGTGTGCTGGGGTTGTATCCTTTAACCGTATTTATTTAAATTTGTATGCTGAGCAAATAATCTGGGAAGCTGGACACTATGAAGAAAAACACAACACTAGGATTGGAGGAAGGCCCGTTAACATCATGCAGAGATACAACCTTCTTTGCTGAAAGTCAAGAGGACTTGAAGCCCTTACTGATGAAGATCAAAGACTACAGACTTCTGTGTGGATTACACCTCACCAGAAGGGAAACAAAAACCCTTGCCACTGGACCAATAAGCAATGTTACGATAAATGCAGAAAATACTGAAGTTGTCATGGATTTCGTTTTACTTTGATCTACTACTAACGACCATGGAAGCAACAATCAGGAAATCAAAAGATGCGCTGCATGGGTTAATCTTCTGCAAAAGACCTTTATTAAAGTGTCACAGAGCAAAGATGTCACCTTGAAGATCAAAGTGTGCCTGACCTAAGTCACGATGTTTTCAATACCTTGTATGCATGTGAAAGCTGGACAATGAATAAGGAGGATCAAAGAAAGATTGAAGTCTTTGAGTTGTGGTGTTGGCAAATAATACTGAATACACCATGGACTGCTAAGTCTGTCTTGAAAGAAGTAGAATCAGAATGCTCCTTACAAGCAAGGGTGACAAGATCACATCTTACATACCTTGGACACGTTATCAGGAAGGATCAGTCCCTGAAGAAGGACATTATGTCCGGTTAAGTAGAGGGTCAGTGTGAAAGAGCAAGACGGACCGACACAGTAGCTGCAACAACGAGCTCAAGCATGACAGTGATTGTGGCCACAGCACAGGACTGGGCAGTGTTTCATGCTGTTACACATAGGGTCGCTAGGAGTCGAAACCAACTCGACAGTACCTAACAATGACAACACAACACAAATCATTTAAAAATATCAACAATGTCTTTTTACAAGAGAAAGTGCCTTTATATGAATGTCCTATGTTTTAAAAGGTGAGTTTTATTTAATAAAACAAGTCTTGATTTTTTTTAAGCCCACTGCTCCAACAGTAATGTAATACGAGTAAGTATAACTGAAGCATGAGTGAAAAGAAAGCTCCTTCGGCTGTTTATCAATCGTCTATCAGATCTTTAACAGGAAAGTGTGAATGGAGTACTAGAAATTATGCTGGTATCATGATCTCTTTGATATGGTCATGATAATTGTTGTATTTTCACTAACATATGTTTGTAGCAGGAGTTGGCAAACTGCAGCCCCCAGGCCAAATCTGGTCTGCCATCTGTTTTTGTATGACCCGCTAGCTAAGAATGGTTTTTGCATTTTTAAATGGTTGGGTGAAAACATTAGAAAATATTTTATGATGTGAGGAAATGATATAGAACTCAATTTCAGTATCTTTAAATAAAGTTTTTGGGATCACAGCCATGCTTGCTAGTTTATGTATCATCTATGCTACTTTCATGCTAAAACAGCAGAGTTGCATGGCTGCAACAGTTTGTGTGGCCTGCAAAAGCTAAAATATTTACTCTCTAGCCATTTACAAAACAAGTTTGCTGACCCATAGTTTATAGTACCCTGACTTTCATACAGACAGATGCAGATGTCCTATTCATGTGGCTATCTTTGCCTTTTGGAGGCAGCTTTACTGAAATATTTTACATACAATAAGATGCATCTATTTCAGGTTTTCAATTCAATGAGTTTTGACAAATATGATAGTCATGGAAATACCACCAAAATAACGATACAGAAGATTTCTCTTAAAAGTTGTGTTATGGCCTTTTGGTAATCAATCTCCTTTCTAAACTCCAGATCCTCAGTAAGCATTGATATACTTTCTATTACTAGCATATAACATTTTCTAGAATGTTATATAAACAGCATCTTACAGTACAATGTTTTGTGCCTGGGTTCTTTAAAGTAATGTAATACTGGACCACATATCAATAGTTCATTTCTTTTTATGGCTGAATTAGTCCATGGAAACCCTGATGGCATGCAAGTGGTTGAGTGCTGTCTGCTAACCAAAAATCAGCAGTTCCAATCCATCAGGTGCTCCTTGGAAACTCTGTGGAGCATTTCTACTCTGTCCTATAGGGTTGTTATGAGTTGGAATCAATTAGACAGCAATGGGTTTGGTTTTTGGGTTTTTAGTAGTTCATTGTATGGATATGCCACAGTTTGTTGATCTAGTCACACGTTGAAGGACATTTGAGTTATTTCCAGTTTGGGGATATTATTAATAAAGTTAAAAAAAAGAATGTGTGTGTAAAGTTTATGCTGATATACATTTTCATTTCTCTTGGGTAAATACCTAGGAATGTAACAGATGGATCTTACAGTAAGTGTATATACCACTGACTGCCAAAAGAACGAACAAATCTGTCTTGGAAGGACTAAATCTGGAGTACTCTTTAGAAGAAAGGGTGGCAAGACTGTGTCTTTACGTACTTTGAACATGTTGCCAGGAGAAATCAGTCCTCAGAAAAGAACATTATGCTTGGTAAGGTAGGTCAGCAAAAAAGAGTCAGACTCTGAAGGATATGGACTGACACAGTGGCTATAATGGGCTCAAGTTTAACAATTGTGAGGATGGTGGGTAGTTTTCCATTCTGTTGTACACGGGGTCTATAAGAATCATAAGTGACTCATCAGTACCTAACAACAGCAGTAGCAAGAGTGTGTTTTACTTTTTAAGAAATTGTCAACCTCTTAAAAAGTTACCATATGATTTTGCATTCCCAGAAAAAAATGTCTCAGTTACAGTTGCTCCATGTCCTTGTCAACCCTTGGTATTGTCAGTCTTTTTAATTTTAGTTATTCCAGTGGGCACATAATAGCATTTCACTGATTTTAAGTTATATTTTCTTAGTGTCTAATGCCAGCCAAGCCAAGTGCTGTCCAGTCGGATCCGACTCATGGCAACCATAATAGTTTGAGTATTTTTTCATGAGTTTGTTTACCTCTTGGTGAATTGCCTGTTCAAATATTTTGTCTATTTTTAATTGGGTTACTTGTCCTTTGACTACTGAGCTGAAAAATTCTTTATATATTTTGAATACGAGTCATTTAACAGATTTTGTTTTCACATATTTTCTTCTAATCTGTTCTTTGTTTTCTCATTTTCTTAACAGGGTTTTTTGAAGAACACTTTTAATTTGATGAAGTCCAGTTTAGCATTTTTTTCTATCATAGTTTGTGCTTCTTGTATCCTATTTTTGAAATTGTTTGCCTCACTCCAGGTAACTAAAATTTTCTCCTGTTTTCTTCTGTAATTTTATAGCATTAAATTTCACACGTAGATCTATAGTCTATTTTAAGTTAATTTTTCTGTGTGGCATTAGGTAACAAATGAGTGCTTTTATTTATTTATTTCCCAATATGGATAGCCCATTGTTGCAGCACCATTTGTTTAAAAAGTTATTCATTTTGGATAACTTTCTGTATTCTCCATCCTGTATCTTTGATCTGTATAGCTCCTTTTATGGTAATCTTGAAACTGTCTTGATTACTATAGATTTATTATTTTAGATGCTGTTGAGTAAGTTCTGACTGAGTTGTTATACCCAAGTTGGTTCAAGTTCAACCCATAGTGACTGTAGGTACAACAGAACGAAACATGGCTTGGTCCTGCACCATTCTCACAACTGTGCCTGTATTTCAGCTCATTGTTGCAACCACTGTGCCAGTCCATCTCCTTGAGGACATTCCTCCTCTTAACTGATCCTCTACTTTACTAAGCACAAGGTGTCTCTCCAGGGATTGATCTTTCCTGATGCCATGTCCAAAGTACGTGAGACAAAGTCTCGCCATCCTCTCTTCTAAGGAGCATTCTGGATGTACTTCTTCTAAGACAGATTTATTCATTCTTCTGGAAATCCAGGGTATATTCAATATTCTCTGCCAACACCATAATTCAAAGGCATCTGTTAGAGACTGAACTGTGTCCTCCTAAAATACCTGCCAAATTGTCTGGGACATGATTCCCAGTATTGTGTGATTGTCCACTATTGTGTCATGTGATTTTTCTATGTGCTGTAAATTGTATGTCTATGATGCTAATGAGGTGGGATTAGCAGCGGTTATACTAATGAGGCAGGACACAGTGAACACAACTGGTTGTTTTAAGTTTATCTCTTTGGAGATATTAAAGAGAGGAGCAAGCAGAGAGACAGAGGGATCTCACACTGCCTAGAAAGCAGCACAGGGAACAGAGCGTATCTTTTGGATTGGGAGCTCCTGCTCAAAGAAGCTCCTAGATCAGGGGAAGTTTGATGACAAGGACCTTCCTGCAATGTTGATGTAGAGAAAGACTTCTTCTAGAGCTGGCACCCTGATTTGGCCTTCTAGCCTCCTAGACCGTGAAAGAATTAATTTTTCTTTAAATTAAAGACATTCAGTTGTATATTTACGTTACAGCAGCACTAGCAATTTTTCTACCTTCCTTCTTCATCATCTGGTTTTGCACACACACATATAAACAAACAAACAAAAAAAAAAAACAATTGCTGTCAAGCCAATTCTAACTAGTAGTGACCCTATAGGACAGAGTAGAACAGCTCTATCTATAGAGTTTCCAGGGAGCACCTGCTGGATTTGAACTGCTGACTTTTTGGTTAGCAGCTGTAGCACTTAAACCACTGCACTACCAGGGTTTCTGCATATGCATGAGGCAATTGAAAATATCACGGTCTGGGTCAGGCACACCTTAATTCTCTAAGTGACATCTTTATTCTTAATATTTTAAGAGATCTTTATTTATTATGAGTTCTTCAATCAAAATAGTAGCAAATCCTCCACTTAACTCTTCTTTTGTAAAATTGTTTAAGCTGGTATGTAGATCTCTTACATTTCTATCTAAACTGTAGAATCAGCTTGCCAGCTTTTACAAAAAACAAAAACAAAAAATTTCTTTTGGCTTATGGTTAGTACTGCATTGAATCTATAGATCAATTTGGGAATACATGACATCATAAAAATTTTGAGTCTTCTGATCCATGACTAGTATATCTCTCCATTTTTTTAGGTCTTAGAGTTCTTAGGATACAGATCTTAACACATATTTTATTAAACATATCCATAAGTGTTATATCTGTGTGTGTTTTTAAAATAATTATATATATATGATTAAGTGTTTGTCTAATAACAAAAGAGTGGCATTTCAGGTCCACCAGACACTCCTTAGAAACTCTACTTTGCAGTTTTTACAAGCCCTGCCAGGACTCTGTGAGGTAGGATTGACTCAATGGCAACAAGTATATGTATATATATGATTTTTATTTGGGGATATCATTTATTTTCTATGAGGTTTACTTTCATTAAATGCACATTATAGCACTCACATTCAGTTAGTTGTGTTCCCAAATCACTTTATGGCTGCTGCTGTAGTTTTACCAGAAACACCAATCTTCAGTAATTTTTCCCTTGCATTTGTTTTACACTGCCTTCTAAGTTTTCAAAAAATATTTTATTGTGTTTTAGGTGAAAGCTTACACACAAATCAGATTCCCATTCAATAATTCACAGCCGAGCTGTTCTGTGACATTAGTTACAATCCCTGCAGTGCGCCAGCGCTCTCTCCATTTCCACCCGCCCGCCTTGTTTCCATCCATCCAGTTTCCCTGCACCTTCTTGCTTTCTCATCTTCACTTCTGTGTAAATGTTGACTATTTCATCTTACATAGTTGATTGTGTAAAGGAGCTTATTCTTCATGGGTGCTCTTGTTGATGTTATAGGCTAATCTGTCATTTAGCTGAAAGGCACTCTTCAGGGACTCTTTCAGTCCCAAGTTAAAAGAGTATTTTAAGGCATTAGTTTTAGACGTTCCTCTAAACTCTATCAGCCCAGTAAGTCTGGACTTTTTATGAATTTGAGTTTTATTCCATGTTTTTCTCCAGTCTAACCTGGACCTTATATTGCGTCCATGGTCAGAATGGTTTGTAGTGGCAGCCAGACATCCTTTAGTTCTTCTGGTCTCAGGCTAGTGGTTTGTGTAGGCCATTAGTCCTGTACTCATTTCTTCCTTGAGTCTTTAGTTTTTTTCACTCTTCTTTGCTCCACATGGGAAGAGATGAATAGTAGTAGTATCTTAGATGAGCACTTGAAAGCTTTTAAGAGACCAGGTGCTGGTCACCAAACTAGAACAACATCTTTATGAACTAAGCAACTGACCTACTTGTCCCATGACACTATGGTCCTAAACCTATGAACCCAGTAAATTAATCTCATGAGGTGCTTGTGTATATCTAGGAAATGTCTTTAGTTGTGTCCCCTATATGCTTTATTGTACATACAAATACATGCAGGACATGCAACCATGTATCTACATATGCCCACAGATACACCTATATATGCTCACACGTATACTCCCATACAACCATATAGTACACTTACCTGCCTAGGATCATCACTTACACATTTTTTGCTTGTTATTACTTTTGTTGCAGAACTGTGTATGTTATAGCATTTACTGTAGCAGTCCTTTGTTCTTGCAAACCTCTCAGTGTCTTGATTTACCTTTGTCAGGTTGTACCAACTCCACGCCAAGTTGTTTGTTGCCTTTCCCATTTCCAGAATTAGTATGTGTCTGCTATCTGGTAAGTGATTCTCTCCATCTCCCCCCGCCCCCATGCTTGGTAGTCATCAGAGAATGTTGCTTTCTGTGAGTATACCCGGTCTTGACTTTTTATAAAAGTAATATCATGCGGTTTTTGTCCTTCTGTTTCATTTATTTCACTCAGCGTAATTTCCTCTAGATTTATCCATGTTTTAAGATATCTCCAGATTCATTATTCTTTCTTGTTGTGTAGCATTCCACGTAGTGTATGTACCACAATTTGTTTATCCACTCATCCGTTGATGGGCATTTGGTTATTTTCATCTTTTACTGTGGTGAATAAAGCTGCAATGAACATGGGTGTGCATACGCCTGTTCGTGTCACTGCTCTTGTAATAGGGTATATACGTAAGACCGAGATTGCTGGATCATGAGGTATTTCTATTTCCAGGTTTTTGAGGAAGTACCACAGTGGCTGTACCATTCTACAATCGTATCAGCAGTATATAAGAGTTCCAATCTTCTCACAACATTGCTAGCATTTTTTTTTGTTTGTTCTGTTTTTGGATCAGTGCCAGTTTTGCAGAGGTGAAATAGTTGTTATCGTAGTTTTGATTTGCAACTCTCTAATCAATACTTCCTCTTAATGTGGTTGTTAGCCATTTGAAATTCTCTTTAGTAAAGTGTCTGCTCATGTCCTTTGTCCATTTTCTGATGGGGTAGTTTGCCTTATTGAGTTGTTGAAATTTTCTATATATTATACTCTTGTCAGGTATGTCATTACCAACTTTTTTTCTAAGTCTGCAGGTTCTCTTTTGGTAAAGTTTTTTGATGAATATGAGTATTGTTTTTAGGAGGTCCCAGTTATTTAGTTTATCTTCTGTTTTTCCTGCATGTTTAGTTATGTTTGACAATAGAGCCAAAAATTAGGATCCCAGCTTTGTCTTTATGCTATCTTCCAGTAACTTTGTGGGTTTACTTTTAACAGTTATTTGTTCTGTTTTGAGTTAGTTTTTGTATATGGTGTAAGATACGGATCTTGTTTCATTTTTCTGCGAATGGCTATCCAACTTTGCCAACACCATTTGTTAGAGAGAATGGCTCTTTCCCCATGGAATGGATTTTGACCCTCTGTTGAAGATCAATTGTCCGTAAGTGGACAAACTTACTTCTGGGCTTTCAAATCTGTTCCATTATTCCATGTGTCTGTTGTACCAAACCATTACCAGGCTGCTCTGACTATTGCTGTACAGTAAGTTCTGAGACCAGAAAGTGTGACAAGTCCTACATTGGTCTTCAGTATTGCTTCAGCTACTCAGAGTATCTTTCCTTTCCATATAAAGTTGGAGATTAGTTATTCCATTTTGTTAAATAATGTTGGGATCTGAATTGGGACTGCATTGTATTACTGTTTTTAGCAGTACTGACATTTTTACAATGCTAGATCTTACAATCCATGAGCGTGGAATGTTTTTTCTGCTTATGTAGGTTTCTCTTGTTTCTTGCAGTAGTGTTTTGTAGTTTTCCTTGTGTAATTCTTTTATATTCCTGGTGAGACTTATTCCTAGGTATCTTATTTTTGGGGGGGTTACTATAAATGTCATTTCCTTTTTGTATGCTGATTTTCTATCCCGCCACTTTAGTGAACCCTTCTATTTGTTCTAATAAATTTCTTGTAGAATCTCTGGGATTTGCTGTATATGTGATCATGTCATCTGTGAACGAGGATAGATTTACTTTCAGAACCTCTCCACTGACAACACTGTTGGCTGATAGGTTTGCATAGATGCCCTTAATTATGTTGACAAATTTCCCTTTTACTCTTATTTTGCTGAGAGTTGTTATCAGGAAAGAGTATAGCACTTCATTAAATGACTTTTCTGTGTATTTTTTTCTTTTATTTATGTGGTGAATTAGGTTGATAGATTTTTCTGATGTTGAACAACCATTGCGTCCCTGGTATGAATCCCATCTGATCAAAATGTATCTTTTAATTTTTTTTTTTTTTGGATATGCTTTTGTATCCTGTTGGGTAGAATTTTGTTGAGAATTTTTGCAACTATATTCATGGAAGATATTAGTCTGTAATTGTTTTCTCTGTGGTTCCTTTGCCTGGCTTTGGTATCAGGGTCACTCTAGCTTTATAGAATGAATTAGAGACTATCTGTTCCTTCTGCACATACTGGAGTTGTTTGTATAGAATTGATACCAACTCTTCTTTGGATTTTTGGTAAAATGTTCCAGTGAAGCCATCTATGTCAGGGTTTTCTGTTGTTGTTGTTGTTAAGAGTTTTGTTTTGTTTTTTAAATGACATCTTCAGTTTCTTTTCTTGTCATGAGTCTACGTATATTTTTTAACCTCCTTTTGTGGAACCCTGGTGGTGCGGTGTTTTCAGTCACCTTCTATGCATGTGAAAGCTGGAAAATGAATAAGAAAGACCAAAGACCTGATGCCTTTGGATTATGGTGTTAGCAAAGAATAATGAACATATCGTGCAGTGCCAGAAGAATGAACAAATCTGTTTTGGAAGAAGTACAGCAAGAATGCACAGCAGAAGTAAGGATGATGAGACTGTGTCTCACATGCTTTGGACATGCTATCAGGACAGACCAGTTCCTGAAGAGGGACCAATAGCAGAGTGTCAGTGAAAAAGAGGAAGACCATCAACCAGATGGATTGACACAGTGGCAACAACAGTGGGCCCAAGCACAACAGTGATTTTGAGAATGGCTTTGGGCTGGGCAGTGTTTCCTTCTGTTGTGTATAGGGCTGCTATGAGTTGGAACCAACACAGTTGCACCTGACAACACAGTTGTAGGCACTCTGGTGATGCAATGGCTAAGTGCTCTACCGCTAACCAAAATTTCAGTCATTCTAACCCACTGTTAGCTGTTTCTCAGGAGAAAGAAGTGGCAGTCTGCCCTGGAAAATCTGTGGAGCTGTTCATCTGATAGAGTCACTGTGAGTCAGAATTGACTTGCTGACAGTGGGTTTGGACTCTGTGTTAATTTAGGTAGGTAGTATGTGTCTAGAAATTTGTCCATTTCTTCTGGTTTTTCAGCAGAATTTTTCACATTTTTTCTGTTATGGTCCTCTATTTCCTTTGTTTCTATTGCAATGTAATCATTTCATTTCTCAGTTTTGGTTGTTTTTGCTTTCTCATTTTCTCCTTTGTCAGTTTAGCAGTGGTTTCACAGAATTATTGATCCTCTCAAAGGACCAACTTCCAGTTTTGTTGATTTCTTTCTACTGTTTTGCTATTTCATTTATTTCTGCTCTGATCTTTATTATTTTCTTTCTTCTGGTGACTGTGGACTTTTTCTGGTGTTCCTTTTCTAGTTGTTCAAGTTGTTGGGTTAAGCAATCTAAACTTGTTCATTGCCAAGTGCCGTCGAGTCAGATCCAAAGCTTTCACTAGTATATAAAAATATAACTGAAATGTGTACGTTGTTCTTGTGTCCTAAAGCCTTGCTAAGCTCACTTATTAATTCTAATTAGAGTTTTCTACCTAGAAGATCATATTGTCTGAAAATATAGTTTTTTTCTTTTCAATTTACTTGTATTTTTTAAAAGTAGCTGTTGTGTTATGGCTCTGGCTAAGACCTACAAAGTACAATACGGAAGAGAAGTGATGAGAATAGATGTCACCTTGCTCTCAATCTTAGAAGGCAGGGCTAATTTAAAACATAGCTGAATTTAGAAATACAAGGAATGTTACTGGGCCTTGGTCTGTATCTTCTCTTAGCTTTGCTTTCCTGTATTTTGCATCAGGCAAATTTTCTTCTCATGAAGTCCTCCTGCAGGTTCAGGCATAGGTCACATGGATTTTAGTCTAGTACAGTGATTATCAACCATGAGCAATTTTGCTCCCTTTCCCCAGTGGCATGGGGAAATATTTGAATATCTTACTTGAATATCTCAGGAGACATTTAGTTGTCCCAACTCTGGGAGGGGAGCAATGCTACTGGTATCCAGTTGGTAGAAATCAGAGGTGCTGCTAAACATCCTGCAATACACAGGATCACTCCCCACAACAAAGAAACACCAGACCTAAGTGTCAATAGTGCCACAACTAAGAAACCTTGGTCTGGTGTGGTATGAGCTTGTCCTACACAATAATTTTAACTACAGTCCCCACATTGATTCTCACTGTACCAAATGAGTCACATGCTTATCTCTGAACCAATCACTGTGACCAAAGGTTAAATACACTCATTGGCTAAGATTTTGGCTAAGACTGGGCCTTCTGTTAACTCTTACAGCTGGGACTGAGATGGTGCCATACCCATTTCAACCACATGAACGATGATGTGAAAACTGACAGTCTACCAAGGTTTAAATTAATGTCTGACACCAAAGAAAGGGGCAAAGGTGCAGGTAGGCAAGAATACGAGATGTTTAAGAGCTCCCCCTTGAGAGCTGGTAAGAACCAGAGTCGAATGATTAGTTTAAATCTTAATAAGAACTTAGAATACCAATCATAGAAATGGAGGCAGGCTAAGCCTTTGTACCGCACTGGAGTGGGATGCCTGGGGCCAATCTGATACTCAAGGTCCACCTGGGAATGGACGAGCCACTGGACTTGTTTAACAGCAGTGGTTCCTTCCCAATGTCATTGTCACAAGATGGGGAATACAGGTGACTCAATCTGGGAATTAGCTCAGAAATTAGGGTAGATGGAGGCAGCTTGTGGAGGGTTTCAGCAACTTAAGAGGTCCAGACAGAGGAAGGACAGCAGCTGATGTTGCAGGAATCTCAGACCCACACACATGGTCTGCTGAGGATTCCTTGCTCAGATTCTGATAGAAGGAATACTTTCACTAACAAAGTGGATTAATAGTTATATTTCAGATATCTTCAAAAGCTGTGGATATTCCAATACGTACTGATTGTGTTTCAAACATTTTCCCCTCTGATCTAGAAAGAAACGGGGAAACCTTGGATTTCATGACAGGCACAGTGTAAGCAGAACTCTTTAACCATAGCTCCGTGGTAGGCTGCGCTTTTCTCTGGTTCAGTATTTTTCCACAAAAGGCATTCTGTGGGGAAAAGCTCTAGTCACAGACCCAAAAGGTAGTAGTATCATTCCCATTCAGCATTTCTGCATGGAAAGAGTAAGTGTACCTATAGAAAACACAATAAAGGAAGTGTTACTATTAAAAAAGAAAGTAAAGATAATAAAATCCTTTGCTACGGCAGGAAGAAGAAGTGCTTTGTTGTTGCTGGCTCTTTATGTGTCATTTTCTTTTTATTATTAAAGTTTAGACGAGTCTCCAGCTTCGGCAACCACCTACATGAGTGTGAGGTTAGTGCCAAATCATAATATTTTTGACTTAAATGACACTGTGGGACAAACTTGTTTGATACCTAGTAAAACGGGCTTTTACCACTGTTCATTTTCTTTCTGGTTTCCAAGGGGATTGAGTGTTTGAATACAGGAGCCCTTTGGAATCAATTCATAAGGTACTCACAGGGACATAGTAAGATGGGGACTGCTTAAGACTATTACTTTACCCAAAATAAATAAATAAATAAAACTTTGCAAAGCAATTTTCCACTTACCTTGCTCTGCAATAGAAACTCAGAGGCTTTGAGGACATTTGAAGAGTTAAAATAGGGTAAGTGGATTAATATAATTCCCTGATGGATTTTAAAGTTTTATATAGAAAAGTTTTTTGAAAAGTACCCATTAGCAAGCCTCAGAATTCTGGAAGTATCACAGTTTGAGGGCAACTTCAGGTTATATTAGGGCTTTGTTTGCCTGCAATTCTATTTCTGAGATTCTCAGAAGGTTCATCCTTACTTTTCAAACTCTACCCACACGTTCTTGCAACCAGACTAAGAAAAAAGATCAAGAATACAGTGGTAACAAAAGGGACTTCAGGAGAAAAAATCAGCATGTTGTCCTTTTTTCAGTCCTCTTTTCTTTTCTGTCACAGTGGTGAGTGCTTGCTGTTTTCCTTCATCTCACTCCCCTAACCAGATGTGTTTTCATGTTCTCTCATGTGTGAAAAACCAAAATTAAAAAAATTAAAAAGATAAAGCAACTCTGTCTTCTTGGTGGAGAAGCAGGCATGAACCTAATGCTCACAAGTATTTGGCAGTGGAAGACAGTGGCTTAACTCCCAAGCCAAGAGCAGGGTGTTTGTCACTCTTATCCGCTGTCCCCTCGTCACGGCAGACTCAACATGAGAAAGGCTAAATGAGACAGGGAGGGATACTGCTGGTTTTGTGGCTCTGTTGGTGTCTGTGAGAGGATTCTCAGAGCAGGGAACAAAACCTACCCTAAGTTTAGCAACTAGTTCCCACCAAGTTAATTCTGACTCATGGTGGCCCTTTGTGTGCCAAAGTAGAAATGCACTCTATCGACCCAGTGACTGATTTTCTAGAGATCTCCAGGCCTTTCTTCCAAGGCACTTCTAGGTGGACTCACACTACTAGCCTTTTAGTTAGCAGCCAAGTGCATCAGCCAATTTTGCTATGCTGTTCTGTCCAGTTTTAGGAACAAATGCATTCAAAGCATTTAACCTGGTTGAAGTTTTCAGCCATTTCTCGTGGCAGCCCTTCCTATGAGCCACCTTCTTTTCTCTAACCAGGTTTTCCCAGTGCCCCGGCCCGCGGGACAAATCAACGAAAGGAATGAGGGAGAGCCTGTGAAAGTAAACAGGAAAGGCGGAAAAATGGAGGCAAGACAAGAATCTGATCAAGCCCCAATTTTATTATCAAAATGAGGTATATTTATAGAGGTAGGAATAAAGGGAGGGATCAAGTGACGTAGGGATGGAGTGACATTTGGAGTGAGGTAGTTGTTGGCTGGGGATTGGATATACATAGGACCAAGGCAGTGACATCAGGCAGGAAGTTTTTCCCGCGCGCGGGCCTTTTGAATTTCGCGGGCGCGGGCTTTTTCAAACTTGGCGCCCGCGGGCTTTTTCAGCCCTACAAGCTTCCTGTATGTCGGGGCCTGGGGGCTCACCCACGGCTCCCGACATCCCAGTAAGCTAGAATCTTGACTGCTCAAAGTTCCATGGTCCATGGTTTCTTTGTCACTGGAAAGGATGCACACTTTTCTGTTGCTCCAGTTTTTAAATCCCAGGTCAGTCCACTGCTGTCACCCATTTGGGTTCCATGCTCACACCCTGTAGCCAACTAACTAGAATACAATGATCAACACTTCCCAACAGAACACAGGGTTACAGGCGAAGAAGAAACACTTCCTCAAACCTGGTTCTTGAAGAAGCAAGGAGATCTGAATCTGGACAGGTAAATGACATACTATACTTTCCTAATCCCGAGAGGTATCTTTTTTTTTCTCTCACATGTGAACATGTCTGAAATCATGATACATGGCATGTCAAAGTTCAATTGGCAGAATTTCTTCTTTTTAAGCAGTACATAAAATAATGGTTCGTTTTATAGTCAAAAGTGTCTTATTGTGGTTAGCTGCTGTTGAGTCAGTTCTGACTTACAGTGATCCTATGAACAACAGAATGAAACACTGCCCAGTCCTGTGCCATTCTCACAGCCGTTTTTATGCTTAAGCCCATTGTTGCAGGGTTATGTCAGTCAATCTTGTCTAGAGTCTTCCTTTTTTCCGCTGGCCCTCCACTCTACCAAGCATGATGTCCTTCTCTAGGGACTGACTTCTCCTGACAACATGTCCAAAGTATATAAGATGCAGTCTCTCCATCTTTGCTTCTAAGGAGCACTCTGGTTGTACTTCCAGAACAGATCTGTTTCTTCTTTCCGTGGTCCATGGTACATTCACTATTCTTCTCCAACTCCACAGTTCAAAGGCATGAATTTTGCTTCTGTCTTTCTTCTTCATTTTCCATCTTTCACATGCCTATGATGTCACTGAAAATACTATGGTTTGGATCAGGTATGCATTATCTTCAAGGTGATGTCTTTACTTTTCAACACTTTGAAGAGGTCCTTTGTGGCAGATTTTCCCAATGCAGTGTGTCTTTTGATTTCTTGACTGCTACTTCCATGGCTGTTGATTGTGTAACCAAGTAAAATAAAATCCTTGACAATGTCAATCCTTTCTCCATTTACCATGATATTTCTTACTGGTCCAGTTGTGAGGATTTTTGTTTTCTTGATGTTGAGGTATAATCCACACTGAAGGCTATGTTCTTTGATCTTCATCAGTAAGTGTTTCAAAGCCTCTTCACTTACAGCAAGCAGGGTTGTATCATCTGTTTAACTCAGGTTGTTAATAAATCTTCCTGCAATCCTTATGCCTCATTCTTCTCATATAGCCCAGCTTCTTGGATTATTTGCTCAGCATACAGACTGAAAAGATACAACCCTGACACACAGCTTTCCTGACTTTAAACCATGCAGTGTCTACTTGCTCTCTTTGCAAGTCTGCCTCTTGATCCATACCCAGATTCTCCCAGTTGTCTGTCAGTTTGTTGTACTGTGGGGGCTTGAGTGTCACTGTGATGCCAGAAGCTATGCCACCAGTATTCAGACACCAGCGGGGTCACCCGTGGTGGACAGGTTTCAGCTGAGCTTCCAGAATAACACAGACTAGGAAGAAAGACCCAGCAGTCTACTTCTGGAAAGAATTAGCCAATGAAAACCTCATGGATCACAGTGGACCCCTGTCAGATATAGTGCCAGAAAGTGAGCCCCCCAGGTTGGAAGGTACTCGAAAGAGAATTGGGGAAGAACTGCCTGCTCCAAGTAGAGTCAACCTTAATGACATGGATGGAGTAAAGCCTTCAGGACCTTCATTCACTGATGTAGCATGACTCAAAATGGGAAGAAACGGCTGCAAGCATCCCTTAGTAATTGGAACATGGAATGTAAGAAGTATGAATCCACGAAAATTGAAAATCATCAAAAATGAAATGGAATGATATCCTAGGCATTAGTAAGTTGAAATGGACCAGAGTTGGCCATTTTGACTAGCACACCCATACGGTCTGCTAACCAGTAATGAAAACTAAATGAAAAACACTTCAAGATCTGTCTTGAAATATAATGCTATCAATGATAGGATAACATCTGTACACTTATGAAGAAGGCCAGTTAATATGAGTATTATTCAAATTTATACACCAACAATTAAGGTCAAAGATGAAGAAATTGAATATTTTTTGCCAGCTTCTGGAGTCCGAAATTGATCAAATATGCAATCAGGATGCATTGACAATTGATGGTGACTGAAATGCAAAAGTTTGAAACAAAGAAGAAGGATCAGTAGTTGAAAATAAGGCCTTGGTGACAGAAATGAGGCTGGAGATCACATAATAGAATTTTGCAAGAAAAACAACTTCTTTACTGCAAATGCCTTTTTGCACCAACATAAGTGGTGACTATACATAGACCTCACCAGAGGGGCTACACAGGAATCAAGTCAACTACATTTGTGGAAAAAGATGCTGGAAAGGTCAGTATTAGCAGTGAAAGCAAGACCAGGTACTGACTGAGGCACAGACCATCAATTACACATATGGAAGTTCAAATCAAAATTGAAGACAATTAGAACAACTCCACCACAGTCAAAGTACAACCTTGAGTATATCTCACCTAAGTTTAGAGACAATCTCAAGAACAGATTTAATGTATAGAACACTTATGACCAAAGATCAGATGAATCATGGAATGACATCAAAGAGCCATCCTTGAAGACAGCAAGAGGTCATTAAAAGAAGAGACCAAATTGGATGTCAGAAAAGATTGAAACTTGCTGTCAAACACTGAGTAGCTACAGCAAAAGGAAGGAATGACAAAGTAAAAGAACTGAACAGAAAACCTCAAAGGGCAGCTTTCAAGAAGACAAAATAAAGTGTTACAATGACTTGTGCAATGAGCTTGAAATAGGAAACTGAAGGGGAAGAACACATTTTGCATTTCTCAAGCTGAAAGAACTGATGAAAAAATTCAAGCCTCAAATTGCAATAGTGAAGGATTCTATAGGAAAAATACTAAACCACTCAGGAAGCATCAAAAGAGATGGAAGGAATACACAGAGTCATCATGCCAGAAAAAACTGGTCAGTGTTCAACCATTTCAAGAGGTAGCATATGACCAGAAACCGATGGCACTGAAGGAAGAAGTCAAAGTTGCCTTGAAGGCATTGGTGGAAAGCAAGTCTCCGGGAACTGATGGAACATCAATTAAGATGTTTCAACAAACATACACAACACTAGAAGTACTCATTCATCTGTGCCAAGAAATTTGGAGGACAACTTCCTGGCCAGCCAACAGGAAGAGATTCATATTTATTCCCATTCCCAAGAAAGGTGATCCAGTTGAATGTGGAAATTACTGAACAATCTTATTAATATCACCTGCAGTAAAATTTTGTTAAAGATATTTCAAAAGTGACTGCAGCACTAGATTGACAGGGAATTACCAGAAGGTAGATTCAATGAAATATGGTGTCTTTGAAGACATCTTATAGGCCCTGGTGGCACATTGGTTAAGAGCTCAGCTGCTAACCACAAAGGTTGGTGGTTTGAACCCACCAGCCATTCCAAGATTTGACAGTCTTCTCCCGTAAAGACTCCAGCCTTGGAACCCTATGGGACAGTTTGATTCTGTCCTAAGGGATCCCTGTGAGTTGTAGTCAACTCAAAGGCGATGGGTTTGGGTTTTTTGGAAAGACATGTTAAGATCAAAGTGAGAGTAATAGTAATAGCAGACCAAAGTGAGAGTAGTCATGACTGCCTGGATCAGGGAAGGAAATACCAAGGATCAAAACCTCAGTAGGAAAGGGTGGCCTATATGTTAAGGCTGTGAGGCAGTGTCATTTCATTTTTGTAGACGCAGAACATGAGTCTCTGTCACTGACTCAGACAAGTTGCCTAAGGGAAATTTTTGAACTACTGATGTCTTTGTTTTCTGGCTTTGGAACTGACAGTTGAGTAGTTTCCAGACTCTCTGGAACGCTGTTAGACTTAGAGCAAACAACTCAGGCTGAGAACCTTTCAGGGAAGCTTTTTCTACCTGTATCCCTCATATTACTCGGGACAGTTACTGGGACAATGGAAATGTTTCTGAACACCCAGGGGTGACCAAGGAACCTTGGTCAGGAGCTAAATGTCCCTTGTTTGCTGGCTCCACTACATTCCTGAGTCACTTTAGTAACACTTATCTTCTTGCATCAGTTCTAATAGCTCAGAAAACAGCCAAGGGATATTGTGGAAGACAGAACCCAATTGACTTTGAAGGGCCTCCAGCTGTGCCCTCCAAGTCTGTTTTCAAGATTTATCTCCTCTCAGAATTAACTAGAAGAAGGAGGAGGAGGAGATGCTAAATAGCTGCATCATATTACAACAAATTAAGTTCAGTTTCCACAATGGCAAAATACACTGGGTGCATATTAACTAGGCAGCTGACTGCAGCGGCTTTTAGGAGGGATGTTTTTGTTTTTGCTTCTGAATGTGTCTCCAGTTCCAATGTCCTTGAGGCTGTTTTTTCAAGAAATCCAAGTTTCTGAGCGATGCGGTAGTTCCGTGGTAAAATTCTCACCTTCCATGCAGGAGACTTAGATTCTCAACCAACACACCTTAAAGACAGTTACCACTTGTCTGTCAGTGGAGACTTGTAACCCCTTTGTGCATGAGATCTCCTTAGTCAGGGCTGACTCAGTGGCAGCTAACAACAGCTGCAACAACACCATTTGAGAACACCAACTCCCCTGCTCCCCATCTCCACTCCCTGCCAAAATCCAAATTTGGGTAAGATATGTCGATCAAACATACAAGATCTGACAATTTGGTCTGTGAACTTAATTATTCTAAGTGCTATATACCTCATTGCTGAATATCATTACAGTCACCTTTGAAGAATTTCCCTTGAGAAGTTATGCACTGACGCCAGTGCCTAGCCCAACCTTCAAAGCAATTTTGGAATTCTTTCTGGAATGGCCATTACACACAAGCGGCAAGGTGGCAAGTTCATGAACTTAATTATACAGTTGTCTGTGAGGGAGTTTCTAGCTACTAAACAAATAACTGTATTGGAACACCCTTCCTACTCACCTGATTGGCCCCCGATTACTTTTTTTCTTTACCCAAAGATAAAGGAAATATTGGGACATGTGGATGCCATTCAGGACTTTAAGAGTAATATGACAGCTCTGATAGCTGTTCCAGAAAACAAGTTCCAAAATTGCATCGAAGGGTGGCCTGGGTGGAGGCGCCGGTACGTAGCTTCCCAAGGGCAGTACTTCAGAGGTGACCGTAGTGATGTTCAGCAAAGAGGTATGTAGCTCTTTTTGCAGGAGGAGTTTACAAATTGTACTTGTACTTATTAATGCAAAAAGTCCAGTTGTTCCCATCCACCAGGTAAAACTGAATGATACTAACAACAGCAGACAATGATTTGAGGGTTTGAGGTACATGTTCTCCCCAGAGAAACTGAGTTACCATGTTGATCAGAGAGAAATACCCAATTAATAGCCATTGACTGGTTAGTTTGGAATGCCACTAGGCCACTGTCAGAAATTCCAAGAGAGTGTGTATCATCATACACACACTTACCATTTCACAATGGGAACCCGGGAAAAGTGGCAAGTGTCAATGAGTTGTATCTATCTTCTGGACACAAACCTGTAGGGAAAAAGGGACCCGTCATCCTTCATTCTGAAAAGACTTGTGAGCAGCTGGACTGTCAAAGTTCAGTCCATATTAGAAACTGGCATTCCAGAGCTCCACCTAACTCCACGACGGACACACAGTGAACACCAACATTACAGAGGCATGTGTCACTGAGCAAATGTTTTAAACTACAGCAGTCTCGGGAACATGACTCATCTGAAGGATAAGAGATTCTGCTTCCATTGTTTGTCTTTTGTTGCGGTGTGCAGAATGTCCTGTTCCACGACATTGTGGGCATCACAGTCTGTAGGGGCATTTATTCATTTATTCCTTCATTCATTCACATGTATATCAAATCCACCTACCATGTGCTCATAGAAGCCCTGGTACAATGGTTACACCCTTGGCTACTAGCTGAAATGTTGGTGATTTGAACCTGCCAGCAGCTTTGAGGGGGAAAAGATCTGACTATTTGTTCCCACAAAGACTGCAGCCTAGGGAACAAAGACCAGACTTGCTGGCCTAACAGGAACCGGAGAAGCCCTGAGAGAGTGGCCCTCTGACGCCCTGTCAACTCAGTAATGAAGTCATTCCCGAGGTTCAGTCTTCAGCCAAAGACTGGACAGGTCCATAAAACAAAATGAGACTAAAAGGGCATGCCAGCCTAAGGCCAAGGACTAGAAAGAAGGCCATGAAGAGGCAGGAAAGTTGGTAATAGAAGGGAGAATGTTGACGTGTTGTGGGGTTGTTAACCAGTGTCATAAAACAAAGTGTGTTGTTTAATGAGAAACTAGTTTGTTTTGTAAATCTTCCTATAAAGTACGAAAAAAGAAACATCTTGTCCTCAGGAAAGCAGTACCAGAGATGCTAGCGGTTGTGTCCCGTGTCCTGTCCCAGCAGAAAGAGTGATCCAAACGACGGCACCTGGGACTCAGTAAGCAGGGGCAGATGTCCACTTGCTGACCTGCTCTGAGGAGTGTGTGGGACGGGTCATGGCTGCATAACCTCTTGCTTTCTGCTGCCAACTCCCCAGTGACTTTCAGAATTAGGTACTGTCCTTTCAGTAAGTGTATCCCATCTAAACCAACAAGAGTTAAGTGTCTGTTTCTTGCAAATAAGAATTCTAACTGCCATGTAGTTGTCCACAAAAGACTTCCGAATCTACATTCTAGCCCCGACTTTTCATATTTTTTTAATTGCATTTGTTGTCTCTAACGATGAATCTCCACTTATGTTTGCCATCTTACATTTAATCAAGGTAATTAATTTCTCTCTTGAATGTCACCTTTTCTTCACTGTCATGTAATTTTTAGTAGTATCTTCAGTCCTGATTCCCCAGTAGTAATTAACAAATAACTACTTGCAGTTGCCTTGGGGGATGCAAATAGTTTGCACTAAACCGCTAACTTAAAGGTTGATGGTTTGAACCTACCTACTGGTGCCACAGAAGAAAGGCCTGGTCATCTACTTCCAAAATATTATATCCAAGAAATTCTATGGAGTAGTTCTACTCTGTAACAAGTGGGGTTACTATGATTCAGAATCCCGCTAAATGTCAACTGAAAAAAAACAACTGCTTGTCATGAAGTCAACTCCAAGTCATGGTGACCCCACGTGTGTCAGACTAGAACTACCCCACATAGGTAGTTCAATGACTGCTTTTTCAGAAGTTTATTGCCAGTTATTTTTCCTAAGGCATCTCTGGGTGAACTTGAACCCCACAGTTTTCAGTTAACTAAGCACATTAACCATTTGCACCAACCAGGAACTCCCAGTGAACTATGAATCTAATCCTTGACTCCTTCTTGCTTTACATCCTGCGTCCATTCTGTCCCTCAATAATGTCTGGTGGTTGGAGGTGCCGTTAGTGGCCTCTGAGTCTGTTCTGATTCATGGCAAGGCCATGTTTGCAGAGTAAAACTGCTCTGTAGGGTTTTCGTGACTGTGACCTTTCCAAAGTAGATTAAGCTTTTAAAAACAAGTCTGTTGCCATCGAGTTAATTCTGACTCATAGTGACCTTACAGCACAGAGGAGAACTGTCCCATGGAATTTCCAAGGAGCACCCAGTGGATGTGGACTGCCAGCCTTTTGTTCAACAGATTGTCATGGAGTGAATTGTGACACCCCAAAAAATCTGTGTAACAATTTGGCTGGGTCATGATTCCCAGAATTTTGTGATTGTTCTCCATTTTGTAGCTTTTCTGTGTTGTAAATCCTAATCTCTGCCTGCAGTTAATAGATTATATTACATTAAAGAGGATTCAGGTGGGAATGGAACACCCTTCATAAGGCCACCTCCCTGCTCTGGTGTGAAGGGAGCTTCTCCGGAGTGTGGCTGGCAGCAGCTTTTATTGTTTTATCCTGGAAGAGATAAAAGGAAAGGAAGACTTGGGGTCCTTATATTGAGAGCAGAGTGTGTTCTTTGGACCTGAGATTCCTGTTCTGAGATGCTCCCAGATCAAAGGAAGACTCAAGCAACACAAGGACCTTCCTTCAGAGTCAACAGAGAGAGGGTGCGCCCCTGGAGCTGGCACCCTGAATTCAGACTTTCAGTGTACTGGACTGTGTAAGACTAAACTTTTCTCTGCTAAAGTCATCCATCTGTGTTATGTCTATGAGAGCAGTGCCAGGTGACTAAGATATAGCTGTAGCACTTAACTGTCTATGCCCCCAAGGTTTCCAGAAGCAGACCACTAGGGCTCTGTTCTGAGGTGCCTCTTGGTAGGTTGAAACCACCAGCCTTTCAGCTCATAATCAAGCACTTAACCATCTGTGCCAACTAGGGACTCCTGATGTCTGTTTAGGCAACACAGATTTATGTCACACCTGCTAAGCACCAGGCCCTGGGAATACTGGGCAAGCCTGAGAGACATCACCTAGGCCTTCAAGATCACTGGTTTCCTCTGAAATAGTTCCACAAACCAACACAGTCTTCCTACCCAGAAATGTGTCCATCTGGTGCCTGAACTATTTGCAACAAACTCTTTGCCTTGGACTGTTTTCTTCCCCAGTCTTTTTTGATATGTCTTCCTCTGATGTATTCCACATCGTATCACGTCTCCTGCCAGACATCCACAGTGGCTCATTATAGTGGGACAAATCCAATCCAAGTCTTACAGAATGCAGTTTCATAGGCCCCTGGCAAGGGCCTCCCTCATCCCTCTATTCCTTGTTACAACCACAACTTCCTGACTGTTTCTCCCATAGCTGATGCAACCTGTGCTCTTGGCTGCAACCCCAGATGCCCCTGAGACAGAACAGGCCATTCCCCAACTGAAAATGGTTCTCTCTTCCTTTCTCAGTCAGACAGCAGATGACCCCTGTGAGGCCTTCTCTCACCAATGTCATTTGGCTCTGCGTGTTCTAGAGACTTCAGTACCACCTGGACACATGCATACTTCCTTCTGTAGTTTTATGTGACACCTGTCCTTGTTGCTGTCAAGTTAATTCCAACTCATAGCAACCCTATAGAACAGAGTAGAGGGTTTTTAAGAAGTGGCTGGTGGATCTGAACTGTGGACCTTTTGGTTAGCAGCCATAGTTCTTAACCACTGAACCACCAGGGCTCCTTAGTTGACACAGCAGGGTATTTTTAGTTTGTATTTTTGATTTGTGTTTTCTCTCATCTGATCCTTCAGAGTCTAAACTTCTCAAAGACCTGGACTATGCCTCTTATCTCTAACTCCCCCAGCGTTAGAATAATGTAATGACATGAATATTTTGATGTTGCTTTATTGTTTATGAAGCGCTGTCACTCGTAGTATAAATGCCTCACAGCACCATTTCAAGGTGTGGATGGAAGAAGCATGAAAATGAAGAGTTTAAGCTCTGGACTAGGAAAATGTAATTAAACTCTGATTATGAAACTTTGAACAAAGCTATGTGTCTCAGTTTATTTATCCGTGAATGGGGCAGGGGGCAGGAAAGCTTCTGAGTTCACGGGTCTACTATAAAAATTCAAGGAGAACACATGTGAAAAGTGCATGGCACGTAAAGGAGAGGGGGCTAGATTAGGGCTGTTGCTACTGCTGCTGTAACAAATGAGTAAACTGAGGCTCAAAGAGATTAGTACTTTCCTTGAGGACACGAAACTGCCAAGTGGCAAAACAGGATGTAGACGAGGCTCTAAGATGCTAAAAACCAGTGTAACACTCAATATACTACAGGTCCCTCTTGATGGTTCAAAACACCACATTCTGCTCACTGAGAGAATTTAAAGGGCATTGCCAACGCTTGCACAGGACTCCAAAATACCAGGACTAATGTCTTGAAAGGGACTTCCTTACATAACCAAACAGTTGTCCTTGAGCTGACTCTGACTCATACTGAACCCACTTGTGTCAGAGTGAAACTGTGCTCCATTGGGTTTTCCAAGGCTGATTTTATGATAGGTCTCCAGATCTTTCTTCCAAGGTGCTATTGAGTGGACTCAAACTTCCAACCCTTTGGTTAGCAGCCAAGAACAATGTACCCTTTGTACCACCCAAGGATTCCAACTTCCTAAAGCAGCCACTGTGAATTACTCCTTCCTTACTCAGACACACCTTTAAAAGGTCAGGTTATTCCCTCCCCAGAGTTCCGAAATGTTGAATAAATACTTCAGGTACTGGCTGTGACCCACTGCAGAGAGGACCGACAGGGCAGCAGATTAAAAGACTCCTCTCTTGGGTATTAAACCAGAGACTACTTCTGATTCTGTTTTTCTTCACTGGTAAGGAGAAGGAAAGCAAGGCGCCCAGAGCAATACTTCTCGGAGAACCCACTGTCTCCGTAAATCAATCTGTCGCTCTTCTGTTGTCATATCATGTTGTAAGGAATAAAATATCCTTCTGGCAGAGAAAAAGTCCCATTTTTAGAAAGAAGAAAAAAAAAGAAAAGGAAGAAATGTCCACAAGGAAGCTGTAACTGAGGCCAATGCTAAGGGATGATCAAAGAGCACAGGACTTGCCACTTGATGAGCTGGGTGACCCCAACCTTTGTGCCTAGTTTCTTTGTTTGCATAGTGGGGATAATAATTCCGCATTACAGGGTTATTATATGGGTTAATTGGGATAATGCAGTCAGTACTATACGGCATATACACAGTTCCAAGCGGATACCATAGATAGACTTATGTCCATAAAAGTATGCCATTTTGGCTAAGCCATGATTCCCAGTACTGTTGAGTTTTGTCAACAGATGTGATTTCCCCGTGTGTTGTAAGTCTTATCACTATAATGACATTGGATGGATTAGTAGCAGTTATATTGATGAGGTCTACAGGATTAATTAGTACCTTAAACCAATCTCTTTTGAGATATAAAAGAAAGAAGCAAACAGAGAGATTCTTGGACTCACATGACCAAGAAAGTGGTGCTGGGAGCACAGCGTGTCATTTAGATCTGAGGTTCCTGCGCAGAGGAACCCCTTGGTCTAGCTTCCTAGACCAAGAGAAGATGGATGATGCAGACCTTTCTGCAGAGCTGGCAGAGAAAGCCTTCCTCTGGAGCTGATGGCCTGAATTTGGCCTTGTGAAAGAATACAGTTCTTTTGTTAAAGCGATTCGTGGTATTTCTGTTATAGCAGCACTAGATGATCAAGACAGTAGATTTTTAAAATTCTGGGCTCTGCTTATGCTCTGGACTGCCTCTCTGAGTACCGTTTCAGTGTCTGAATATTCAAACCCTAAAGAATATGATTTGCAAGAATTTAATTTTAATTATAAACACCAAGACATACTTTTTATACTATAAAGAATGCAGATCTTCAGTGCACAGCCCAACAAATTTTTACATATGTGTCGAATCCATGTTATCATCACAGGGTACATTTCTATTTTACCCTAGAGGGTTTTGTCTTACCTCTTGCAAGTAATACCTCTTCACCCCACAACTAACAGCTCTTCTTTCTGGATTTTATCACCTAGATTCAATTTTCTCTTCAAGAATTTGACTGATTTTTAAAAGAGAAAAAGGAAAAGCATTTCATGTTTTTAAGTTACTCACCCCCATCACCAAGAACGGATTTTTTTTTTCTTTTTAGCAAGAAATTCTTCTAAGAAGCAGGAAAGAAAAAAACTACAGTGGTGAATACCAAAACACACTGCTGCTGAGTTGATTCCAACTCATAGTGACCTACAAAGAGAATAGAACTTCCCCATAGCATTTCCAAGGGGCACCTGACAGATTTGAGCTTCTGGTTAGCAGCTGTAGCACTTAACCACTAAGTGCTCAGGGCTTACACTGGTGAATAAGGAAGGGGAAACAGAGGCACAACTCTTGAAAGGGTTGCCTTGTAACCTGAGGACAAATCCCATAACTAGATTATAGGCTGGAGAGTTAATAAATAGCTCTGAGGAGTGCTGTGTACTGTTCATGTAATACTGTTCAGTTAATACTCTGGATCAAAACACTCAAAGACCACCTAGTAGACTTGCAGGGGAGGGAGGGAGGTGTTAGAGAGCCTTTGGGGTGGAAGGTCAGTTTTGCCAACTGCAAGCATAGATAATCATCTACTATCCTCAAGCTGGAAAACAAGCTTCAACAACGATGAGAGGTGACCTCTGGGGAGGGGAAGGTGCCCAAACCCCAAAGAAAAAGGGACAGAGGAGAGAGAAAGAAGGCAATTCCTAGTCTCATAGCCCATCATGTTTAAACGGCTCCATGCAATCCTTGAATTTACAGAAAATTTCTTCCTTAATTTATTAAACTTTTGTAGGGAGCTGTTAGTTGTTTAGACTTTCCTTGCTGACTCTCGAGGATTATCTGTGATACTAGGAGAAGAAGGTAGACGATTAACCCAGGTGGCAGGGAAAAACGTGGTGACAGACAGTATGGGACTGGGCTACGACAACGTCTGCTCAACGAACTATTTTGAGAGTCGTTTAGGACAGAGCTCCCCTAGTTGTTGTGTGCATGTGTGTGCACACACACGTTTAAGCACACAGGGGCACACGTACGTGTGTGCATGTGTATGTCAAGGCTCCTCTGATATATTTAGCAGTTCTGGGGCTGGACCAATTTATGGGATTGCCCTGGACCAATCTTTAGGACTCCTGACAGTTGGGGAGGTTGCTTAAGGTTTGATTTCTAACTTGTTGGCTAAATACAAGTAGATGCATTTTATAAAATGCAACTAGTCTTAACATACATAAAGATACAAAACCTAGGGATTGATTGATGCTCTTTGTTGTCTTGATTTCCTTTCTGGTGAATGCGGTTCTCCAAACTACAGAAAATCACAGCAAGCTTGAAAAAAAATAATTGGGGGTTTATATATCTTTAACAAAAGTAATTGTCAGCATGCCCCAGTAAATGAATGTCTATTTTTAAGTCATATATATGAACTACTATACCATAGTGCTTTGTGTCACACACGCACACACACAGACACACACAAAGAGAAAAATTAAAAAATGAGGTAAAAAAGAAAATGAACATTATTCTTAAACTAATTTTATTTTACAACAATGCAATAATGTTTTCCTTTCATCACAAAGAATTAGTAGGTTTTAGGAAGAATAATGACTCCAAAAACTTTTGCTCAACTCATTATGACAGAACAGTTTGAAAAACTGGGTCTAAGCTAAGAAAGAATATGTCAAACCTTAATTTGCAAAACTATCAGAATTGAAAAAGTTACCTTACCAAGAGACCTAGAGCCAAAAAAAAGACATTCATCACTGGCTGGAATTAATAAGTCATGATGGTTTATTTTTCAGTCTCATTTACAAATTATGCAAATTTTGTTGAAATCTGAATAGGAAATTTTTATCTTCTTTGGTGTCTACTAGTTGTTCCTACAAGCTAATCTTGTATTGCTAATATTTCAACAAGTAGGTTCAAAACCCACTGAAATGCTTTGGAATATTTTAAACATATTAAAATATTGTATTTCCAATTTCTTAGGTAGTGCCAACAATGTCACATGTATAATTATTTGTAAAGACAAATGAAAACTCCAAACATCATTTCCCAAATAATCTTTTCATGTACAAGTTCTTTTAGAAAGATTTTCTTACTTTTTAAAGTGTCACCTTTACTTTGAGGGTACAGATGAATTTTTTTGCCTGCAAACAACTGCTTGATAATATTTGTCATTCCAGAGAAGGCCTGCAGATAGAAAACAGTTCTGTCTGGTGAAAGACAAATGTGGAACACACCTTTAGTTTTTGACAGATCTATTCAAAACTTTTCTATGAGATGATCCTTGGACTCGGGGTGATTCAAGCTGGTTTTGTGATCATACCCATCTCAGTGGGAAGTAGCAGCAATTCTACTATCTTAGTCCTTAAGTCTATCCTTCCACGTACATGTAAATGGAAGTGCCTCTTGGTATCTAGGGGCAGTGGTGGCTCAGTGGCACATTTCTCATCTTTCATGCTGGAGGCCTCATTTAACATCCAGAGAATACACCTTTTGTGCAGCCCCCTCTTGCCTATAAGTGAAGGTGGATATGTTGCTACATTGCTGAATGGCTTTCAGTGGAGCTTCTAGACTAAGATGAGCCAAGAAGAAAGAGCTGGTAATCTTCTTCTGCAAATCAGCCGTCAAAAATCCTATGGGTCACAACAATGTGATCCTGTTGTGCACGGTGTCGCCATGAGGCGGGGTGAATTGACAGCCGCTAATGACAACCACCACTGCTCTTTATCTGAGGAGTGCAGAAGAGTGTGGGCACCGTGGCTGACCTTTCACCTTGTAGAACTGCGCTCTGCCTGCAGGATATCCCCCCACTGTTTTTCATGGAACCATCTGACATTCAGAGTGAGTGTCAATCCACTGTACTGGCAGTGGACTGACTGTGACAATCCACATAACATATACATTTTGTTTTGGTTTGGGATGAGAACTAATTATATAGAGAAGTTTAAAATATTTCAACTTCTCCCACATTATCTTCAAAACTTGTGTGGCTCTTGAGTCAGTTTGATTTTGAATCCAATTATGTAATCACATCTAGGTTTAAGTACTTAAGTAAGTTATAGACCTTGCTGTGTATAGGTTCTCTTTTCTTCAGCTAGAGATAATGGAGAGAATGGGAGAAAATTTTGAGGTTGTCAAGGATTTCATTTTACTTAGATCCAGAATTAATGCCCATAGGAGCAGTAGTCAAGAAATCAAACAACCTATTGAATTGGACAAATCTGCTATAAAAGATCTTATTAAAGTGCTAAAAAGCAAAGATGTCACTTTAAGGACCAAGATGTGCCTGACCCAAGCCATGACGTTTTCAGTCGCCTCATATGCATATGAAAGCTGGACAGTGAATAAGACCTAAGAAGAACTGATGCTTTTGAATTACAGTGTTAATGAAGAACACTGAATATACCATGGACTGCCAGAAGAACAAACAAACCTACCTTGAAAGAAGTACAACCAGAATGCTCATTAGGAGCAAGCATGGAGAAACTTTCCCTAACATACTTTGAACATGTTATCAGGAAGGGTCAGTACCTTGAGAAAGGCATCGTGCTTGGTAGAGTCGAAGATCAGTAACAAAGAGCAAGTCTGTCAAGTAGATGGGTCGACACAGCGGTTGTTGCAATGGACTCAGTTCTAACAACAACGGTGAGGATGGTGGACTGGGCAGTACTTCAGCCTCTTGTATCCAGGGTTACTGTGAGTTGGAAGTGACTTGACAAAACCCATCAACAACAACAGGAATAATGGTGATACTGACTGCCTACGATTGTTAGGAGGATCAGAAGGGATATTATGTGAAGTCACATAGCATGATGCTTAATACAATGAAAGCTGACTATAATAATGACTGTATCTTACATTCCATTAATCAAGATGTCAATTTTAACAAGAATTTTCCTAAAGGAATAAACATGGGATAATTAACTCTATCCCAGGTCTGACGTGGAACATAGCAGATAGATTTCATCTCACATGTCAAATCCAATCCCATTGACAGTAACTGCTTATAGAACTGGATTGAGAGGCATATGATGCTGAGTCTAAAATCCATGGGGAAAAATTGCTATGGTTGATTATTAGTGTCTGCTATGAGCACACAAAAAAGAAATAGAAGCAGGCTTTCCAGACACTAGAGATCCTAATCTCCACAGTCTTCAGGACTCAGAAAGTGCTTTATTCATGCTCACATAGTAGCCCCTAGTGTAGTTTCTATGACAAATCACAGAATCAAACATGGTTTGTTGACTATAACACATAAATAAAGAGTTCTAACTTGTTTTTACCACTGTCACCTCCATTAGTTTGAAGAAAATCATCTTCCACACACAAAAAAATTGATCAGAGACAGCTACCAAGGATGCTTCAGAGTAGGTACAGCGGGTCTGACCAGATATCTCAAGCTAAAGAAGAGGATACTCAAAGAATTTAGAGCTATGGAGGCAATGTGTCCAATCAGAGTAGGGGAAGAAGACACGTGGGAAGAGGTAAGATGAGGCAAAGGTAAATGGTAAAGCTTTGGGGACAAAAAAAGAAGTCTGACAATGAGGGATCATAAATGAAGAGACTGTACATAATTTTTTGCATTAAATAAAGAAGTGTTTTGTCTGCTCTTAAACTAGTCTCTTCTTTGTTTCTTTGTTTTAATTTTTTGGATGAGCACAAATTTTCATGACTGAAAAGGGTTTAACACTTACGAGTTTGGCTGTTTAAGGCTTTAGTTTTGCTCCCTGTGGAGGTCTAATCCTAAGCTGGGTGAACACAATTGGTTTGGTTAAAAAAAAGAAACCCACCTTATGTGATGTGACAAAAATGCAGTGACAAAGCTCAGTGCTTTGTAGAAATGTAGATGGGAAGGGACCTTGACGTTAGATTAAGTAGTCAAGTCTTCCTATAACATGGATTAGAAAAAGTTTCTCTTTGATTTGGGGGTACTCTGCCCTTTTTTTTTGTCCCCCTACTCACCACCCTGTCACTGATGAGTCATGCAAGTATTTCTTTTTCAAATTAAATTGTCGTTAGCATTAGAAATTTAAAACATTGCAGATGTCCCTTTGAACTAGCCAGAGATTCATTACACCTTATAAAATGTGAACTAAGAATGACTGTAACCTGTGTGTAACCATATAAAACAAATACATATTTATGCATGCACATTATAATTAATGCATAATTACATTTTAATGTCCACCATTAACTGTTGAGTAATGTTCATCACTCAGTATAAATAGCCAACAAAAAACACCCACTCAAGTTGTTAAACAAGTCTTTGATTTCCTGACTCTAACTTTTAATGCCTGGCTCAGTAAATTAAATTGCTTAGTATTCTCATCTAGAAGAGAGAGGTTTGCTTGTTGTTTGTTTTATAATGAACATTAGTCAACCCTTGACTAATGTTGGCTATGAAGTTACACATTAGCCATGTATTAAATATTGTCTGGTATGTGTACAGAATGTAGCTGTACAAAATAAGCCTCTTTAAGCATTGAGAGCTCCAAAACCCACAAGCCTCTTTCTTGGTCAAATTCTGAACCAATGGAATAATCAAACAGAAGTATACGGCAGCGGGGAAAATACAACATGACTTTTCTTCCCTGATAAAGCTGATGCTGGAGAAGGTGGATTATATATACAGGCAGCAGGTTTTCTTGATACTGCAGAATTTGGCAACTAGCCCGTCTAGTCATAGAGCATGTGGGACCACCGCACAGGCTGCCTCTCTAAAGTAACATACATGGAGGTGTGTGCCAACAGCAAAAAGACAAACAGCTCAATGAAAAAAATGAGAGAAGGTCTTGAACAGACACTTTTCTAAAGAAGATACACCAGTGACCAATAAACCCACAAAAAAAATGAACAAAGTCGTCAGAAAAATGCAAATAAGGACCACAATGAAGTTGTACTCCACCCTGGACAATGGCTTTTATCAGAAAAAAACAGGAATTGAAGAGTTTGTGGAGAACTGGAACCTTTATCCATTGCTGGAGGGGACTTAAAATGATGCACGCTGCGAAGGAAAATAATCTGGCAGTTCTCGAAAAGCTAGACAGAGCATTTCCATATGACCCATCAGTTCTATTCCTAGGTACATACCCAAAAGTCTGGAAAGCAGGGGCTCAATCAGATACTTAGACACTAATGTTCACTGTAGTGTTACTGACAACAGGTAAAGGCTGGAAATAAAGTAAGTACCTATCAACAGATGGACAGATAAACAAGATGGGCTACATACACGCAGTGGAATATCATTCAGCCATAAAGAAAAATGAGGTTGTGATCCGCGCTGTGACATTGATGACCCTTGAAAATGTTACATTGAGTGAAATAAGTCAGACACAAAGGATGAGTATCACATAATCCCACTTACATGAAATATCTAGACTAGACAAGCACAGAGAAACCAATGACTATTAGTGGTCACCAGGGGCTGGGGGGAGGGCAGAATGGGAGTTACAGCTGAAAGGCTGTTGACTTTCTGTTTGGGGTGATAAACTCTTGTAAATGGATGGTGGAGACAGGAGCACAACATGGTGAGTGTAGTTAGTGTCACTGAACTGTAGAGTTAACAACAGTTAAAATGGCAAATCTTTTGATATGTATGTAGTTTACTAAGATAACATTTTTTTAAGGCACCAGTGTCACCTTCCAGACTCATCAATCAGACTAAGTCACTCCTCCATCCTCTTCCCCAATGTGGTTCTAGGGGTTGCAAAGCTGTGACCCCAGGCCATGACAGCCAGGTCCCAATTCAGGAGAAGGACAGCACAAGGCCATCAAAATACTGAGTAAGATCAAAACAACCAGAAAAACATAACATCCTTCATTCAAATATAGGCTCCATGAGGACAGGGATATTTTCTGTTTGCTTGTGGCTATATTCCTAGTTCTTACAGAATTGCCTGGCACCATGAGATGATGCTCAATGCATGTTTATTGAATAAGTCAGGAGGATCAGTGAATGAGCAGAGAGGGAAGACAGGAGGGTCATGTGGAACTCCCTCCTCCTGGCAGAAAACACTGTCTTCCCGCATGTCTATGAGATATTTAAAAAACTATATTAATACTCAGTAATCCCAAGAAAGGAGCCCTGGTTGCCTAGTGGTTAAGCACTCAGCTGTGAACCAAAAGTCCAGAGGTTCCAACTCACCAGCTGCTCCTCTATAGATGAGAGATGGATCAGTCTACTTCTGCCAAGATCACAGCCTCGAAAACCCTACAGAATAGTCCTACCCTCACCCATAGCATCCCTGTGACTCAGAATTAATTTGACAGCACACAACAGCAATAATCCCATTAATTTTTTTTTTTTTATTTGACCACTTTGTCATCAGATGATATCAAAGACCCATTCTGGATATACCGGAGAAGAACAATATTAATTTATCAAGCATTTCTTAGGTGCCAGGCTCTGTCCTAGGCTCTTTACAAGTATAAAGTCACATAAACTTCATAGCAGTCATTTGGCCTAGGTAACTTTCTTTACCCATTTAATGGATGTGAAAAAGGACAGTGCTTGTGTCATCAGTCCAAACCTAGGCATTCTGATTTCCGAGCTCACAGTTTCAACTGCTGTGCTGTATCCTACCGTTGGATCACATTCTAGATCTCTACCTTAAATTTTAGTCTAGACTTCCTCAGTTATACTTGGTATTTAGATGTTCTCTTTATGGTCCGGAGCTACAAGCACTGGTCTGAATGTTAGAAGTTATGAGTTAGGAAATTGCTAGTTGTAAGGACAAGAAACACTCTTGCTCTCGCTTCCTTGGGAAACTGAGGAAATGCTTTTCCAGTTTTCCCTTGGGAAATGGAGGAAACCTTCATGTGAAGATCAGAACTGGAAGACTGCGCCTTCTACAACGACCCTCTAGCTCCCAGTTTATCTCACCATTGCCTTGCCTCAGCACTGGACGCTGATTGCTCCTCCCTCTCCCATCCCGCCAGCTCAGGAATTCACTTGCGCTCAGTTTTCAGTGTTTTTGATTCACATAACTTATGACTTCTACATACTCGTGGTTCCTGCCTATCTTATTTCCTGTATTTTTTTATTACTACTATTCTGATGCCAGTGAACTCATTTTTAATGGACTACCAGCAAACACTCCAAAGGCAACAAACAAAAAAAATCATCCCATTGATTCAACTGTGGATTTTGGAATTAACCAAACTCAGGTTTATATCTTGGTTTCACAATTAGCTTCATAATCTTAGCTGAGTTTGCTTCATCTCCACATGATTTAATTTCTTAGTATACACAACAGTGACAGTGATACCCAACGCAGTGAGATAATGAACATAAATATTGAGAAGCTAGTAAATGCTCAAAAAACAGTAGTTTTCATCCTTGAAAACTACATAATGGCATTGTCCCTGTTGGACATAACCTTAGTACCATGCCTCATATATTGCTGGCAAATCTTGAGGTTGCCTACCTTTGGTTCAGGCACCTATCAGCAGAAGGGAGGATGGTGGGCTCCCAGGTACCTGCTTTGGCAGATGAGTGATGGAGTCCAGGTGTCTTCAGATCTGCTTCCTCCTAACTCAGGGCTCTTCGCTTTCACCCAATGGTTAACTCTATAAGCATGCCTCATTTTCCATTGTAGAAGGGGCTCAACACCTGCCCAGGATCTATTCTTATGGAAGTCAAAAGATGCACACAATGTTTTCTGTGATGGAGAAACTGATGCTACAAAGCTACAAGGCTCTGTATGTCTTTACAGAATGGGCTCAACAGAACCAGCTACTTTAGGGATTTAAGAGAGCCAGGAACCAACACTTCTCTCTTCCCTGATGAAGTCTGGAACCAACTGAGACATAAGACAAAAGAGCTAGGCAACTTGGAAACAAAATATTACCTTTATTTACTGCTAAAGCTGATACTGCCTAATATGGCTTCCACATGCAGACTTTTTGATGCTGACTACCGAATTGAGCAAACCAACCTACTCAGTCAAAGACCCTGATGGAACAAGAAGCTTATACAGGGTTCTAGATTATTCAAGTTAAAAGAGACAATGCTTCTAAGAACACACACAGATCAGTCCTCTACTAGAGTGAGCCAGCATTGTTATTATTAAGAAACTTGATTTGCTAAATTAAAATTACTCAGGTGTAGAGAATAATGTATCAGTTGCATGACTTGCTGTTATTTCCTAGGCTAAAGAGTAGTTTCTTCAACTCTGACATAAAAGCCTTGAGTATCCTGAGCCTTGACTGCCATCAATCCTACAAGAAATGTGCGAGAAAAGTACAATATATCATAGTGACGAGAGCACAGATCCCCTCTCCTAATGAGCTGATGCACTCAAGTACTTTTTCCCTTGAATCTCTAAAGGAAGAAGTTCCAAAAAAAGGCAGTGGGACGCCCTTGGGGACACGTGACTCCAAAGAACCCATTCATCGCTGATGATCCTTAAGGTGTGTTTCAGTCTGTTACAGAAAGTCTTTGAGGTGGCACCTAACTACCTACCTTCCTTCCCTCCCTCTCTTCCTTCCTTCCTTCCTTTCCTTTTTTTTGCTTTCTCTAAGGACTATGAGCAAGACTAGATGGCTTGGCGCCAAAAAGGTGCCAAGTGAATAACACTGATTCCCCTGGAGGAAAATGTAAAACAGCTAACAACTTGTTTGCAAAGGTAGGGAGGGTGCAAAGTACAAGCCTAATGTCTCCTGCAAGCTGCTGCTTGCTTTCCTGGGGGGAAAGTGTCTCAGAGTTCCAAAATGTGCTGTGCACCTGCCAGCTGTAGGTTGGCCCAGCTCACCAGCCCTCACTCTCAATTAGGATGCCTTGGAAAGAAGCCGCAAAGTCTCACCTCCTACGCGGAGTGCTTGTCGCTTGTTAGCTGCTGAGTGTTGTCCCTCACTGTGAGGACCATGTGGTCTGACAGGACAGAACCTGCTTGGAGATGTTGCAGGTGGGCAGACTGCCCCATTTGGAGAACCACTCTGTGCCCACCACCCCCACCACGTCCGCATTGCCATTTCATATATTCAGTTCACTGCAGTGCTCTTAGGTCTGCCAATTATTGACTTGTTCAGTTTTCATTACCTGTCTTTCCCACAAGAAAGGAGCCTTGATGGTGAAGTGGTTAAACCCTTGGCTGCTAACCAAAAGGTCAGCAGTTCAAACCCACCAGCTGTTCTGCAGGAAAAAGATTTGGCGGTCTGCTTCCGTAGAGATCATACCTTTCGAAACTCTGCAGGGCCATTCATCTCTGTCCTATGGGGTCCCTGTAAGTCAACGAAAGACTCAGTAACGAAAGACTCCTCGTGGGAATATGAAGTCCCAGGAGGACAGGGGCCTCAGCTGTCATGTTCAGTTCTGCAGTGTCTGTGCCTAGAACAGTGCCTGGCATGTAGTAATTAGGAAATAAATATTTACTGCCCCGACCCGCGGGGCGAATCAACGGAGGAACGAGGGGGAGCCTGTGAAAATGAAGGTGGGGCAAGAAAGACGCGAAGAAATGGAGGCAAGACAAAGTTCTGATCAAGCCTCAAGGTTTTATTGTTATAATGAGGTATACATATAGCAGCGAGAATAGAGGGAGGGATCAAGTGACGTAGGGACGGAGTGACATTTGGAGTGAGGTAGTTGTCGGCTGGGGATTGGATATACATATGACTAAGGCAGTGACATCAGGCAGGAAGTTTTTCGCGCGCGCGGGCCTTTTGAATTTCGCGGGCGCGGGCTTTTTCAGCCCTACAAGCTTCCTGTATGTCGGGGCCTGGGGGCTCACCCATGGCTCCCGACAATTTACTGAATGAATAATTTCAAAAATGAGTGTTGTCCTTCTGTGAATGAGGAGGAAAGAGTACACGATGATACACTTGCTTGCCTAGAGCCACAGAGCTAAAGGGTAACCCAGACTAGAATCCAGATTTCTCTTCCCAGCACCATTCTTGTCCCTCACACCCTGTGAAAAGCTTCACACCCTCCATCCCAGTCAGCATCTTACCTTCCTGCTTCTGGCTGTATTTTCCTCTCTGAGCCCTTCTCCTAACTAATACACTGCATCTTTTTCTATCCTGTTCACCATTGGTCCTGCCTGTAGTATGTAGGTTCCTTGAAGGTAGGAATTTTTATCTATTGTGTTCACTGCTGTTGTCCCAGCAACAACAGTAACAATGACAATAAACCGATTTTCATTGAGTAGATTTGATTCACCGTGACTTGATTTGTATCAGAATAGAACTGCTCCATAGGGTTTTCAGTATTTTTTGGACATTGATCTCCTTGGGTGGACTCAAATCTCCAGACTTTTCTTATGCACTTCCACTCCTAGGAACTCCAATAATGATAAGAAAACCAAACTCATTGTCATCAAGTCAATTCCAACTCATAGTGACACTATAAGAAGCACAGAGTAGAACTGCCCTGTAGTTTCCAAGAAACACCTAGTGGATTTGAACTTGACTGACCTTTGTTTGGTTAGCAGCTGTAGCTGTTAATCGGTATACCACTAGGATTTCCACAATGACAACAAGGGCTAATATTTATTGAGCACTTACTATGTGCTAGGAATAAATTTGGAATCACAACATTTGAAGTCACAACAATCCCATTTAATAGCTATTACTAGTATTCTTATTTTATAGGTGGAAAAACTGATCTTAGAGAAGTTAAGTGACTTGCCCTAACTGGGAAGTAACACAGGGGTGATGCAAAGCCAGGTTTGTCAATAAAAATTTCTGAGCCTTTAACCACTATGCTTCCTACTGCCTCCCATCAGGGAACTCTTGTTGGGAGAGTTAATGGGGATGTCTGGGGCCAACAGAGCCTGGGAAGGGGGAGGAGGGTGGCAGGGGACCTCCAACTGTGTACTACAAGCAGCTCCTCTCTCTGTGACTCAACCCCACTCAGAGAAGAAGGCCACAAGACATGCCTGTGAGAAGGGCCTTGGCCCTGGGAAGTGCTCTACCTGCTATTTCAGCTGGCACTTTACCTGTCACATGGTAGCATCATCCTAGACAGGAAGAAAAGGAGGCAGCTTATTTTTAACTCAAAATAAAGGTAGGAAGGCTCCCGTGGCAACACTCACTCCCTTTCTCAGAGGATCCACCTCCTAACCTACACCCCATCTGTATGTCCTTTCAGACCAGAGGCTGGGAAGATGCCAGCATGTCAGCTCTTCTCCTCGCGCCTTGTGTCTTCCACCCTCGGAATAAGGTGTAACGTCACACTGATGTCTGGTCAGCAAAGTGTGAATGACACAGGAAGCCATCTTCTCACAGCCCCCTGCCCCCAGGCTTTCCGTTTCTTGTAATTGCTACCTTCACAGCACTCACTGCAGAGAGCTGCCCAAGATTTCCTTAGAGCCCTACTGTAAATCCCTTTAGAGACAGATTAAGAGCAAGAGGGAAGTTCTATTTCTTGAGCACCTACTGTATGTGTTGAGGCTTGGTCATGCAGCAGTTATGAGGTCAGCTGCTAACCGAAAGTTCGGCAGTTCGAATCCACCAGCCACTCCTTGGAGGCCCCATGAGGCAGTTCTACTCTGTCCTGTAGCATCCCTATGAGTTGCAAACAGCCTCACAGCAACATTTTATTTGTTTTGTTTGTTTACTATGTGGCAGACATTGCTAATGGATCTACAAAATTACTTCTGGAATCCTTTTTCCACGACATGGATGGGAGAACTGAGGTTCAGGATAGGGTGCCGAAAGCTGCATAGATGATAAGGGTCAAAGGTACTGAGAAGACAAGTTTAGTTGTAAAGTTTGTCTCCTACTTGGCACTCACTCAAATGGCATCCGTTCTATGGAAACTGTGTTCCACTGTGTCCCTAAAGGCTGAAGGGTTTAATCTTGCTCATTCAACCCTTAACAGCTAACACTGATTATCTATTATGTGTCAGGCACTGTGCTAGATTCTGAGAATACAGTAGTTAACAGAACAGACAAAAATTCTGACCCTAGAAGCCTGTGTTTTACAGGGAAGGACAAGCAGTGAACAATATATAAAACCCTGGTGGCATAGTGGTTAAGTTTTATGACTGCTAACGAAAAGACTGGAAGCTTGAATCTACCAAGTGCTCCTTGGAATCTCTGCAGTACAGTTATATTCTGTTCTATAGGGTTGCTGTAAGTCAGAATCAGCTTGACAGCAATGGATTATGTTTGTGTGGGGGTATATGTGTGAATATGTATATATATATAGGGGGAGATATACTTACATTACATATATATTGTATATACACACATGTATATATACTGTGAAATCCATATATATGCACAATGGTTAAGTACTCAGTGTCTAACTGAAAGATTGGCAGTTCCAACCCACAGAGTCATGGAGTGACCATGAGTGGGAATTGACTCAGTGGCACCGCACAACTCTAACATACAGTACATCAGTTGTGGTAAGTGCTGGGGGCAGGGTGTAGAAATAAAGCCAGAAAGAGAATGTGAACTGTTGAGTGGGGTAGAGTGTAAAGGCAGCTCAGGGAAGGCCTCACTGCAAAGGTGACTTCTGGTTAAAGACCCAAAGGAGATGAGAATCTAGATTGGTGCTGGGTGTCAGAACTCTAGTTTTAGTCCAGGTTCAAGCTGTCATTGTGACTACAGACAGGTTACTATGCTGCTTTGTGCTTTCTTTCCTCCTCAGTAAAATGAGCCCACGGGACAGTCCTATGGATTGAATTATGTCCTCTCCCAAAAATATGTCTCAACTTGGCTAGTCTGTGATTCCCAGTATTGTGTGATTGTCCATCATGTCATCTGATGTGATTTTCCTGCCTCTACAATGTCAATGAGGTGGGATCATCAGCAGTTATCTTAACGAGCCAGGACTCAAGACACAAGTGTAGGTTGTCTTAAATCAATCTCTTCTGAGGTATAAAAGATAGAAGTGAGGAAAGAGACATGCGGACCTTTGTTGGTAAAAGCAGCACCCAGAGTACTGCATGTCCTTTGGACCTAATAGGAATATTGGGGGAAGATGGATGACAAGAATCTTTAAGAGCTGACGAAAGAAAGTCTTCCCCTGAAGCTGACACCCTGAATTAGCCTCCAATACTGTGAGAGAGCAAGTTTCTATTTGTTAAAGCCATCCACTTGTGGTATTTCTGTTGTAGAAGCACTAGATAACTAGGGCAGGCCAAATGTAGTTTTCAATTTATTTCCTAATTACTCTGAGCCAGGTGCCATCCTAGGCATAGATGTAGCAAAAGTGAACATGACAGGTAAGGCACGAGTTCTCACTTGACCTTGTATTCTTGTGAGCCAAAGCCCGCCAAGTGCCGTGAGAAGATGAGTAATAAATAAATAAGTAAACAAGATCAACTTTGATACAACTGTGAAGTGGACGAAGACATAAAATGACAATGGGTAGAAGGTCACTCTTCAAGTAGGGTAGTCAGGGACCCTAACAGTCGTACCACCTGCATTCCTCGTCCTGCCACACGTCCGCCTCAGTGCCTCCTGTGGACCAGAGCCTTACAAGAGCTGTGAGCGGCCAGGCCTAGTCCATCTCACGCTGGAAATCACCCGCGCTGAGGGATCTTGAGGAACTCTGAAGGCATTGCAGGGATCACAGCCTTCCCTCTCTCTTGGGGTCTCGGGGAACTTCCTGGTCTTTTCAAATCTGAGTGACATTTATAGACAGAAAAGTCAAGACAAGTGGGAATTCATTGTTATGGAATATCATACCCAAACTGCCATCAGTCAAATGCCTTCTGTCAGCCTTACATTTTTAGATTCTTCACAGGCATTTGTTTCTTTTCATGTTTTCTTCGCTCCCAGCCATCACAAAGCAATACTTCTGATTACTCTTCTTTTGACAGTTACAATATTCCTTCCCTGCTGAATCTCATGCTTTTGATTTTCTGCCTTGTGTCCTAACCTTGTTGTATTAGTTTGGTTTGTATGCTTCCTTCCAGCTGCAGGGGCTCCCGCTACGGGCCTGACTACCACTTCATTAGTAAGCTGTTTACACCACTTCCAGGCCATTAATATAGACAGCAAATGTGAGAAGACCCAGCACTAGCCCCCTCGCACCCCTGCAGACACCTCCCTGGTGGATAATTACCATTCATTGCGCTGCTCTGTTTATAGTCTTTTCGCCAATTGTGACTCTTGTTATTCTCTAAACTGACTTGATTTTCAAGGGGATTTCTCAAGAGGCTCATGTAAGGCTTAGTGATGCCAAAGTCTAGAGAAACTTATTTTGCTGGTAGAAACTGTGTCCATGGTCAGCCTTTGGGAAAATTTGTGTTTCAGGACAAGCTACATCTCCCCAAATACAATGCCCTGTGCCTGCATATGGTGACTAGCAAACTCCTGTTGACTCTGGCCATCACAGGAACTTACTGAGCTCTGGTGTTGCAACGGTTAAGTGCCTGGCTATTACCAGAGAGGTTGACAGTTTGAACTCACAAGGTAGTCTATTGCAGAAAAGCCTGGCATTCTGTTCTTGCAAAGATTTTCTCTTCTTCTAACTTTTAGTTGTTGTTGTCATTGAGAATATGCACAGCAAACATACACCAGGGCAATAGTTTCTACAATTCAGTGACACGGATTACATTCTTCAAGTTGTGCAACCATTCTCATTCTCATTCTCCTTTTCTGAGTTATTCCTCCCTCTAACACAAACTCACTGCCCCTATGGTTCCTACGTAATTTTTGGAGTTGAGACTGTCAGTTTGATCCCATATAGTTATTAAGAGAATAAACAAGATCAACTTTGATACAACTCTGAAGTGGATGAAGACATCAAATACAAGGGGAGGAAGGTAACTCTTCAAATAGGGCAGTCAGGGATCCTAACATAGCTACCACCTGCCTTCCTAGTCCTACCTGTCAGCTGCCTCAGATACTGTCTCCTGTGGACCAGAGCCTTACAAGAGCCGCATGCAGCCAGGTCTAGCCCATCTCAAAGCAGACTTTTTCTTTACTAGTTAAGCTAAACTATTGCTCAGTTTTAAAGTGACTGTGGGAGATATTTTTGGTTTAAGGTTTAAGTTTTAAGATCATCTCAAGGACATAATTTCAGGTGTTCATGCACCCTTCACAACTCTAGAAGGTCTACCAAAAAAGAAAAAAGAAAAAAGGAAAAGGAAAAAGAAAAAAAAAAAAAACCACTGCCATTGAGTTGTATCTGACTCATAGCAACCCTAGAGGTCAGAGTAGAACTGCCCAATAGAGTTTCCAAGGAGTGCCTGCCAGATTTGAACTACCAGCTTTTTGTTAGCAGAAGAAGCACTTGACCTGCTATGCCACCAGGGTTTCCAGAAGGTCTACAGTCCGTGAAAATATGAAATTCTGTTTGACATTTGCCTCCTTTTGATCAGGATTCTTCTGTGGATCTTTGATCAAAACATTCAGTAATGGTAACTGAATACCGTCCAATTCTTCTGGATGCATGGCCAAGGAGGCAGTTGTTCATGGAGGCAATTAGTCGCACATTCCATTTCCTCCTCCTTTTCCTGACTCACTCTTTCTCTGTTGCTCTAGGTGTAGATTCCAATTATTGTAACTTGGGGGCTGCTTGCATGCCTTTAAGTCCTCAAGCACTATGCAATGAACTAGGAGGTGGACCAAATGCACTAAACACATTATTGGGCCAATGAGCTGGAATAGCTCATGAAACCATGGCCCTAAATCTCTGAACCAAGTAAACCTCCAGATCAAGAACTAAATCCCATGAGTGTTTGGCTATGTATACATGAGCAGCCTCAGCAGCTACTCTTCTCTTTTTTTATAAATATGTCTATCACATACATTTTGCCAATTCAGCTTTGTACAGGTATACAACTACTAACAGCAATAAAAATAATCAGTTCTGCAACTGTACCCTTAATCAGTGCATTTTTTCATCACTGTTAGCCCTCTTTTCCCCATCCTTCCCATTCCTAATAACCACTGAAAAATTTTGGTCTGTATATATTTGCTTTTTTTTTTCTTTTTATGTAAATAAAATCATATAGTATTTTTTCTTTTGTGGTGGGCTCATTCTACTCAGCATGTCTTCAAGCTCCATCCACACTGTAGCATGTATCAAGTCTTCATTTCTCCTGAGCAGCATTCCATTGTATGTATATACCACATTTTGTTTATTCCATTAATCTCTTGGTGGACATTTAAGTTGTTACCACCCGTCTTAGTCATCTAGTGCTGCTTTAACAGAAATAACATATGTGCATGGCTTTAAAAAGAAAAACATTATTCTGTCAAGTCCAGTAGGCTACAAATCCAAATTCAGGGCATCAGCTCTAGGAGAAGTCTTTCTCTGTTGGCTCTAGAGGAAGGTAGTTGTCATCAAACTTCTCCTGAACTGGGAGCTTCTGAGGCACAGGACCCTAGGTCCTTTCCAAAAGATGAATTCTGCTCCTGGCACTGCTTCTTGGTGGTACTGTGACCATAAACATGGATTGTCACAAAAGCCAATAATTAGACAGGGATAAAATAACTGACCAAGAGGTTTATTACAGACCAGCATATAAGGGACAGGGAGAATTCTGATCCCCAGAGCCTGTCCGCCTTCTTCAGGCAAACTCTAGGTTTTTAACGGATAGGTGAGGGATAAACCTGTGGGCAACTGGGGCTGTGTGGAAATTGACTGGGTGGAGGTCAACTAGATAGAAGTCAACTGGGTGGAGGTCGACTAGATGGATACTGACTGCATGGTGGCTGACTGCTTCACAATTCCACAGGCCATCACCAGCCATCAAGGAAAAGAAAGTGGGGCTAGAGTCATCTGGCTAGCAATCTGAAAGAAGAAGGCTCAAACACGAGTTACTTCTGTGTCTCTCCTATCCTCCAGTTTAATTCCTTATCATTTCACCGAATCTACAGTGGTGCCTCTGCACACCCTAACCTAGTATCCTCCCCTAGTGTCACTGCCTGGGGCTTGTGGAATGTGGTGGTCATTTCCATGTGAATTGGGGGTGACCTGAAATGATGTCTCTCAGTCTCTTAATCTTAAGCACCTCTCACCCTTGGGCTTTTCAATCTCCAGTATTAGCATGACATCCTCCAAATCTCTGTGCTGGCTTCTTTCTTTTATATTTCAAGATATTGTCTCAAGGCACAATACAGTCTTACACACTGAGTCCTGCCCTACCAACACAACTACTGCCAACCCTCCCTCATTAACATCACAGAGACAGCATTTACAGCATACAGTAACACCATACAATACCAGGAATCATGGCCTACCCAAATAGTTATGCATATTTTGGGGGGAACACAATTCAATCCATGACACTACTTTTTGACAACTGTGAATAGAGCTGCAATGAAAGTTGGGGTACAAGTGCTATGGTAAAGAGTTATAGCCTAGGAAACTCTATGGGGCAGTTCTGCCTGTCCTTTTGGGATGCTATAGGTCAGAAATGACTTGAAAAGAACAGACTTAGTACGACTTTGGGCATGTAAAAGAACTATACAAAGAAAACTCCAAAACACTACTAGAAGATACCAAAGAGACCTACATAACTGAAAACATATACCATGTTCATGGACAGGTAGATGAACGTGAAAATGACAATTCTACCCAAAACCAATAAACCCAACCCAGTGTGCAGCTGAGTCAATTCTGACTCATAATGACCCTATAGAGCACACTAGAACTGCCCCATCAAGTTTCCAAGGAGCACCTGGTGGATTTGAACTACGTTACACCACCAGGGTTTTCTCTAAATACAATGCGATTCCAATCTATATACCAACAGCATTCTTTAACAAAATTGAAAAATGAATCATTAACTTTATATAGAAAGGAAAGAAACCCTGGATAAGTAAAGTGTTATTGACAAAAGACAAAGTGGGAAGCCTGGTACTACCTGACTTCAGAACCTAGTGTAAGACTACAGAAATCAAAACAGCCTAGTACTGGTACAATGACAGATACATTGACCAATGGAACAGAACTGAGAACTAAATGTGAATACATCCATTTATAGTTACTTGATCACAGGCCTAAAGTCTGTGAAATGAGGGAAAAGAGCATCCTTTTAACAAATGGTGCTGACAAAACTAGATGTCCTTCTGTAAAGAATATGAAACAAGGTTCATACCTCACACCACATACAAAAACTAATTCAAAATGGATCCAAGACCTAAACATAAAGCAAAAACTATAGAGAATACAGAATAAAAAACAAGGTCAATGCTAGGGTCCCTAACATATGGCATAAATAGGACACAGGCCATAACTGACAATATACAAACATCAGAAGAAAAGCCAGATAATTGGGTTCTTCTAAAATTAAACACTTAAGCTTATCAAAAGACTTCACCAAAAGAATGAAAAGAAAACCTACAGACTGGGGGGATGGGGTGCTGGGAAATTGGCTATGACATATTCAACAAAAGTCTAGTCTCTAAAATCTATAGAAAAATCCAACACCTCTGTCGTGGGTTGGATTGTGTTCCCTAAAAATTCTGTAACACTTTGGTTGTGCCATACCTCCTGATATTGTGGGATGTTCCTCCATGTTGGATTTCCTGCCTCTGTGATGTTAATGTGGGTGGGTGGGCACGGGAGGCAGTTGTATTGTAGAGCAAGATTCAAAGTGTGAGTTTGTTTTGTGCCTTGAGGCCATCTGTTAAGATATAAAGAAGGAAAGCTGGCAGAGATTTTGGGGGATCTCATACCACCAAATAGCAGTGCCAGAAGCTGAGCACATCGTTTGGAAAACACTGGGTTCTCTGTGCCCCAAAAGCTTCCAGTCCAGGGGAAGATTGACGACAAGGACCTTCTTCCAGCACTGAGAGAAAACCTTCCACTGGGGCTGACACCTTGAGTTTGGACTTTTTTTTTTAATTACAGTAAAAGAATAAAATTTCTAACATCTATCAGTTATCTCATCTGTGATAAACCGTCAGCCTCCCATCCACCCATGTAGCCAACACAGTCATTTTCTTCTGTGGATAATTCTCTTGTTAAACCCTTATAACAGGGGTCTTACACAAAATTTGTCCTTTTGACACTGAATGATTTCACTCAGCATGATCTCTTCCAAATGAGATCATGTTATGAGATGTTTTCTAAAATTTTCATTGTTTTCAATCCACTGAGTATATGTACCACAGTTTGCTTATCCATTCATCTGTTGATGGGCTTCAGGGTTGATTCCAACTTTTTGCTATTGTGGACTGTGCTATAACAAACATTCGTGTACATGTATCTGTTTGTGTGACAACCTTTGTTTCTGAAGAATAAAATCCAAGCAGTGGAGTTACACCATCAAATGGAATATCTATTTCCAGCTTTTTAAGGAAACACCACATTGTTTTTCAAAAGACCTAAATATAAAATCTAAAATGATAAAAGCTCATCCAAGATAAAATAGGATCAACAATGGAAGTTTTAATACACAATGTAGACAGACTTCAAAATCTGACAAACAAAGCACAATCAACAGAAGATAAAATAGATAAATGAGAACTACTAAGAATCAAACACTTCTGCTCATCCAAAGACTTCATCAAAAGAACTAAAAGACCACCTACAGAATGAATTTGGACTGGATTGTGACATATAAAATTCCTCTTTTCCAAGTCATCGACTTGTGATATTTCTGTTAAAGCAGCACTAGATAACTAAAACAACCTCTATAACATAAATGAAAAAATGAGCAAATGATGTGAACTTGCACTTCACCAAAGAAGATGTGCAGGTGTCTAAGAAACACATGAAGAAATCCTCATGATCCCTAACCATTAGGGAAATGCAAAGGAGAACCACAGTGAGATAACATCTCGCCTCAACATTACTGGCATTAATCAAAAAACAGAATATAGCAATGCTGGAGAGGCTGCAGGGAGTCTAGAACTCTGATTCAGTGCTGGTGGGAATGTACAACAATTTTGGAAAACAGTATGACACTTCCTTAAAAACTAGGAATAGAAATACTGTATTGTAGAGCAAGATTCAAAGTATGAGTTTGTTTTGTGCCTTGAGGCCACCTGTTAAGATATAAAGAAGGAAACTGGCAGAGACTTTGGGGGACCTCATACCACCAAATAGCAGTGCCAGAAGCTGACAATCCCACTCCCAGGAGTGTAACCTAGAGAAATAAGGGTCGTCACACTAATAGACATATGGATACCATGTTCATCGCAGCATTATTCCCAGCTGCATAAAGATGAAATCACCTAAGTGCCCATCAACAGACGAATGGATACACTGGGGTGCATACCAAATCCAATACAACCCAGTGATAAAGAGCAAGGATGGATCTGTGAAACACCTCACAGCATGAAGAAGCTGGAGAGCACTACGCTGAGTGAAATCAGCCAGTCACAAAAGGACAAACACTGTAGGAGACTACTATTATAAAAACTCATGAAAAGGTTCACACACAGAAAAAAAAAAACATTCTTTGTTGATTAGACGGGAGGGGAGGGGTGTGGAAGGAAAAATGCCAACTAGACAGTAGATAAAGTGGTAACTTTGGTAAAAGTAAAACAATACACAATACTGGGGAAGTCAGCACACTTGTTCTGGGCAAAGTCGTAGAAGATTCATGTCAGCCAAGTGCCATCGAGTCGGATCCAAATTCCCTGAGGGACCAAGCTACATGGCTGAGGCCTGGGGACCATGGGGACATCTAAATCAATAGCCATAACATAGTTTATAAAGAAAATGTTCTACATTCTACTTTAGTGAGCAGGGTCTGAGGTCTTAAAAGCTTGTGAGCACCCTTCTAAGACATATCCGCTAGTTCTTTCTAGAACAAAGTAGAATGAAGAAAGGTTAGTCTGAAGGACAATGGACCGCAGGTACTCACATGCCACGGCCTCCACCAGACCGCGTCCCGCACAGCCAGACGGTGCCTGGATACCAACACTGACTGCTCTTACAGGAATCATAATAGAGAGTCCTAGATAGAGCAGGAGAAAAATGTAGAACAAAATGCAAACTCACAAAAAATATCAGACTTATCGGTCCGACAGACTGGAGAAGAGTATGGCCCCTGGACACTCTTAACTCTGTACTGACGTAACTTCTGAGGTTCACTCTTCAGCCAAAGTTTAGGCAGGCTGATAAAACAAAAGGAGACCTGGTAGCAGTGGTTAAGAGCTTGGCTGCAGACCAAAAGGTTGGCAGTTCAAATCCACCATCCATTCCTTGGAATCCATCAGCCACTCCTTGGAAACCTTATAGGCAGTCCTACTTCTTATATTATGGCTGTGAGTCAGAATTGATTCCATGGCAATGGTTGGTTAGTTCATCTAAAAAAAATAACAACAACATATGTAATTCAACAATGTATGTGAGACCAAATGGGTATAACAGCCAAAAGAAAAGACAAGAAGACAGGAAGGGACAGGAAAGTTAGACAAACAGAAATGGGAAACCCAAGGTAGAGAAGAGTGCTGACACATTGCAGGGTTGACAACCAATGTCACGAAACAAATATGTGTATTAAATATTTAGTGAGATACTAATATACACTATATACTTTCACCTACCCCCCAAAACCAGTGCCATCCAATCAATTGCAACTCATAGTGAACCTATAGGACAGAGTAGAACTGCTCCATAGAGTTTCCAAGGAGTGCCTGGCAGATTTGAATTTCTCACCTTCTGGTAAGTAGATGTAGCACTTAACCACTACACCATCAAGGTTTCCAGCAAAATACCAAGAAAGCAAGACTCCTGGTGCATGTTATTTTATGAGTTGTTGCTGAGTTAACTCCAGTTTACAGCAATTTCAGACTAGAACAGCACTCCATAGGGTATTCAGTGGTTGTCATCTTAAGGAAGTAGACTGCCAAGCTTTTCTGTCTCAGTGCCATGGGGTAGATTCAAACTGCCAACTTTTCAGTTAGGCTGATAGCAAATCACTTGTACCACCCAGGGAACTTAAGTGTAGCCTAATCTATAATTTAGATGTATTAGCTGTGGCTAAGGATGGAAAATGAGAAAAAAGTCATTGACTGAAGACTAATAGACAACCAAAAGATAATAAATGAAATAAATAAAATTACAACAAAAGTAAATTTCAAAAGCTGGTTAAGGTAAAGGAAGAATGATTTGTAGATATGCATATTGCTAGCTGAACAGTTTGAACCAATTTTGGTAATCAAGTGAAAATGAATATGAACTGATAAAGAATTTTTTTTTTTTTTTTTAAAGAATTAGTGGCTTGGCTGTCTTTCTAAAAGGACAAAGCATTTAAATGAACCTCACAGACTGGACATTTTTTATGGCACACCATTGTGCTGTTCTGAGCTTTGTTACCATGGAGATTTACACTGTAGATCTAAATAACACTTAATGAGCAGTCACATTTTCTAATTTCTGAGTTAGGGTCCTCAACAAATACTTATTTTATACTGCATGCCATGCTCTGGGTAAAGTACTGACCCCATGATTATGAAAATGATTGCTATTTGATACATGATTCCTTTGTAGCTTTAGATCATTCAAAAAAATCAAGAGCTGTACAATATTCGAGTGACTCAGAGTTTGATCACATACAGTTGCCAATTCTTACACATAAACAGGGCCTTCAATTTGCAATAGAATTGTCAGAATCCTGAGAACACGAAGGTACTAAGTCATAAAGCATCCTCTCACAATTAAAAGAATAATAATTTTTAAATACAAGGCAGTATTTTTACAGTATTATATTATCCAATATTTGGGCCATTGTTTCTGCATTAAATATCTAATGAAAGTACTGTTTGTTAATGATAAACAGTTCTTATTTAACTTAACTTTTTATCAGTATTCAGCACACATGACCATTCCTTCCTTCTTGAAACAGTTCTACCATTTCTTTTCTGTCATTCTATGCTCTCCTTTTTTGAAACAGCATTACTGAGGTCAAACTAATACATCATAAAATTCAACCATTTCAAGTGTCCACTTTGGTATTTATTTATGACTTTACCAAATGGTGCAACCATCACCACACACTATCTTTAGAATATTTTCATCCCCTCCATAAAGTCCATCATGCCCACTTACAGTTAATTCATTTTCCCATTCACCAGTCCCATCTTTCTTGGTTTTCTTTCTACCTTGATGGCTATGCCCTTGCTCTCTCCTTCACAGGCTGTCATTAGTTGAATTGTGCCACCCAAGCTCTCATTTCCCAAAAAGGGATAAGTCCTAATTCCTGGTGTCTGTGAATATAAACTTGTTTGGAAATAGCATAGGAGATGTAATTAGTTAAGATGAGGTCATGACCGTGCACCCTAATGTCTTTGTGATTGGTGTTCCTATAAGAAAAGAGGAGACACAGAGGGAAAATAGCCACATGAGGACTGGGGCAGAGATTGGAGTTACACTGCCACAAACCATAACTACCAGAAGCTGCATGAGAGAAGAAAGTATCTTCTCTTAGAGACTTTGAAGAGAGTATGGCCCTATCAACACCCTAACTTAGACTGCTAGCCTCCAGAACTGTGAAACAATAAAGTCCTATTGTTTTTAAACTGTATAATTCATGGTAATTTGGCTACCCCACCCCAAACCAAACCCACTGCCACCAATTCGATTCCAACTCACAGTGACCCTATAAGACAGAGTAGAACTGCCCTATAGAGTTTCCAAGGAGTGCCTGGCAGATCCGAAACTGTTGACCGTTTGGTTAGCAAACATAGCACTTAACCTTACACCACTAGGGTTTCCAATCTGGTTACAGTAGCTCTAATAGCCAACCAAACTCAACCCACTGCCATCGCATTGACAAAAGTTCATTTTCCTCTTTAGAGTCATTAAATATTTACAGTTCTGAAGGTAAAGCTTGGGTTCTCTCATATTCACATGCTATACTCTTCCCTTGGAGGATTTCATTATGATCATGACTTAGAAGCAGGTGGCTTTCAAGACTGTGTATCTTCAAGGGGCTCCAGACCTGTATATATAAAAATTCCACTGGCCATCTCCATTAAAGATGTCGAAAAGTTATTTTAACTCAATATATTTGGATCCAAACTTATAACTTCCCACTCAGTTTGATTCTCAGTCTTAGTAAGTAAAACAGTTATTGATTCAGTCCCTAAAGTAAAAAATCTAAGGGTCATCCTTGACAAGCCCTCATTCTTGCCATCACCCGATACAATCCATCACTTGGTCTGATGGACCCATCACATCTTTTAAACACATTTCCCTCTCACTGGAAAAACCTGGTGTCACTGTAGTTAAGTACCAAAGCTAACCAGGAGGCTGGTAGTTCGATTCCACCAGGCATTCCCTGGAAATCCTATGGGGCTGTTCTACTCTGCTGACAGGGTCAATATGAGTTGGAATCAGCTGAACAGCAGTAGGTTTGGTTTGGTTTGGGGCCTTCTCATTACTACTGTCATTAATCTGGTCTAGGATCTTTCTATCTATCACCTAAAATATGTGTCAGGCCCTAACTTGTAACCTCACCTTTTCTCTTGCCCCTTCCAATCAATCCTCCATGTAGCCAAAGTAAAATAAAATTTTAAAAAAGAAAAGAAATTCTAACCCAACAGCTTTCCATTCCCCTCAGAATAATATAAATCTGTTAACACAGATCATCTCTTGCCAGTATCTCTGCTCATTGCTCTTAATCCTTCTGTACATTTATAAGAAGTACCGTATTCCTTCCCACCATGCAGCCACTGCATATATTTTTCTCTCTGCTTAAACCTCCTTGGTCACTCACTTCCATCTGTTGGTTAAACTGCTACTAAATCTTTGGCTGTCAGCTCAATCCATACTTCTTCGTAAAAACCTCCCCTCAGAGTACGTGCTGTCTACTTTCCCCTTATAAAACTCATGACAGTTTGTAAATATATATTTATTCGTGGCTATTTGATTGATGTCTTTCTTACCAAGCTGTAAGCTCCATGAAGACAGCAACCATGTCTATTTTTCTTCATTAAAGAACCTAATATGACATACAAAACCCACTGCTGTCGAGTCAAATCTCACTCATACTGACCCTACAGGACAGAGTAGAACTGCCTCACAGAATTTCCAAGGAGTGCCTGGAGGATTCAAAGTGCCAGCCTCATGGTTAGCACATGTAGCACTTAACCACTACACTACAACGGTTTCCAGTATGACAAATAGTAGATTACAAATGTCATAGAATGAATGAATGAATGATTAAATAAACTAGCAAAACCAAGTAGAATCAGAGGCTAAGATCTGGAAATTGCTTACTCACAGAGTGTACTTTCCACGCACCTCATCCCATCCTCGTTTCCAAAATTACTTCATTTCTTCCATAGTGTGTTTTTATGCAGACAGAAGAGTTCCGTTTAAATTCAGTGGCTACTTCTTGACTTAGGCGTATCGTGGAGTCAAAGCTCTAATTACTTTGCCGTAAGTACATTCAGCATGTTTTCAACTATGTATGTCTCCATTTCTGAAATAATATAAACTCTCTCACTCCTCTGAAATGAAACTCAGAACTAGTTTGCTACATCTAGAGGTATGCTCATAAATATTTAACAGGCATCTCTTTATGAAGATCAAAGGATCTGCCAATTCTTGTGGTGTAAATACTCTGACCATGGCCAATTTCAAGCTGCCAACCTGGTATCACTGAGAGCAGAGCTGGGAGGAGACGCCCACACGCAGCTCTTGAGAACTGAAGCGCCTACTGCAGCACGTCACTGGATCGAGGAGACAGTTGCCTCCTCTTCTCTTCTTAAAACATGAGCTGCCCTTGTTTCTGTCCAACTTTCTGCAGCCTCACAGTCATTTATCTATTTTAAAATTTTTTCAAATAGTAGAGATTGTTCTTTGTAATCCAGAGCCACTGAGAGAAGTTTCATTTTTATTCCCAAGGTTAAATTGTCATTTCTGTCATGAACACTAACGTGCCGCAAGGATCAGAGGGAGAAATTCAACCTGTATTTGCAGCTTTGCAAGGATTTTCAATAGACAGTAAATCTCATCAAAAAAAAAAACACAGGCTCAGTTTTCTAACCAAGAGTAAATGTTATTCCCAACGACTATTTACCAACAGTTTCACATGCCTTTGCAGATATTTCATAAACAGTTTTCAAGGCAGTGTTTATGCAAAGGATTAGTGAAAGGGCAAAAGTCTCAAAGGACAGACCTCGTCAAAGTATATTTCTCTCCAAGCATTAAATTGTCAACAAAATTAAACCTTTGCTTCACCCTAGAGCCCTGCTTCCCAGCCAACGTCGACACCCACAAGTGTTGGCAAAGATAAAGTCAACAACAAAAGCATACATGTCACATTTCCTGTAGAACGACATGACCACCACTGCTTGGGTGTGGTAGCCTGAGCCTTTTGGAAATCCTTGCAGTAAACACACTACTATGTCTATTTCTTGTTAGGTGGCTAATGGCAGGTACAGGGCATTACAAAAGCATTGATAGCAAAGCTAGCAGGGGCCTCAAGTGTTTGTTAAATGTCTAATGATTAACAGAAGTCCCAGCATCAGCCACCAGGCTGTCACTCAGGATAGTCTGTTTAGTAAACAATCAGCCAGCAATATCTTGAATGGGTTGAACAGATGGCTCCAGGGTGCAGGTCAACTGTGTTTTCCACAATTGCATACAGCTTTGGGTAATGAAGGCGATAAAATTCCAGAAAAGTATAAACACTCCCCCCCCACTCCCCCAAAATGTACAGGGGTGCCAATCTCTAAGTGATGAAATCTGAAAAAGATATAAGATTAGAGTAAGAAGGAGCTTGAAGAGAGTAGAATTAAAGTCATTAGAAATAGCCTGCATGTGACTGAAAATTGAGGAGATAGAAATGAAATTTCCATAAACTTTTTTTTGCTAAGAGTACATGAAGGAACCAATACCATGAAAGAGCGTCCTGAAGAGCAGCCAAGGGATCGCAGAAACCACTGAGTCTAAGGTAGAAAAGCCTTGTGATAAAGTTGTAAGTGGAACATTCGACTTACCCATCATGGAACTTCTCTATCACATTCCAGACACCAAATGGAACTAAGAAAAGAAATCAGAGCTGAGCTATGAGAATCACAACCAACGATCTTCTAATGACCTGCCACTGATCACCTGTTACCCTATCTCTGCATTTGTAAAATGTGCCCATGACACCTAACTTTGTATATTTCATAAAGATGTTACTAAGTGAAGCATACCTTCTGGGTGAGAGGGCATTGTAAAGCCATGCTTTTAGGCCCTAATCTACTCCAAGTAAAGGCTATATAAACTTTTAAAAGGGCAAAATGAAACAAGATAAACTTCTCTATGAATCAGAGGCACAAAGTAGGAAGAGGAAGAAAGCAGACTTAGCTGCTCACTATTGCCTGCTAGGGAAACCCTGCTGGAGAAGTAGCTAAGTGCTACATCTGCTAACCAAAAGGTTGGTAGTTCAAGTCACCCAGGCACTCCTTGGAAACTCTATAGGCAGTTCTACACTGACCTGTAGGGTTACTATGAGTCGGACTCGACTCGATGGCATTGGGTTTGGTTATGTTGGTTTATAGCCTGCTGGAGTGCCTGGCTGGATACACTATCTTCAACATCATCAGAGAACAGGAGCCATAGGTTTCGAATAGAAGGTGTGGTTCTGGATTTAAGAGCCCAGGGGACCTAATTAAGACATTCACAAAGCACGAAAAGGGATGATAGCAGAGAGAAAAAATAAAATAACTTCTGCCCAAGTTAACTTACAAATCAAAATGCAAAAACATGAAAGGGAAATTCAATTTATCATAAAGTCAATTCTGACTCATAGCTACCCTGTGGGGTTTCCAAGGCTATAAATCTCAATGGAAGTAGGCCACCACATCTCTCTCCTGAGGGGCTGCTGGTGTTTTTGAACTACTGACCTTTCGGTTAGCAGTTGAGTCCTTTCACTAGTGTGTCACCAGTGCTCCTTAGCAAACAATGTAAAATATCAGATCAATTCTCCCGAAAATCAGTTAACTTTTACTACAGTGTGGCCAATAATTCAAATAGGCCAATGTGAAAGTGACTTTATAAGCATATTTAAGGCCTTCTGAGAAATCAGGAAACGCCAGTGGTATACTAGCCAAAGGTTGGCAGTTCAAATCCACCAGGCATTCCTTGGAACCTCTATGGGGCAGTTCTACTCTGTCCTATAGGGTTGCTGTGAGTCAGAATTGGCTTGATGATGGTAGGGTTTTTGGTTTAAGAACTACAGAGAGGAGCAGCATAGTTAAAAAAGAGCAAAGCTTAATTTGATAAGCAAGATGAAATAACTACTACTACTAAGAAGAATATGTAGGTAAAAGAAGAATCAGCTAGAAAGTCCTGAGGTAACTTTTGTTTTCACCTCTGACATGTAAAGAGTTTGTAAGTCATCACTCCTATTCTTACAAGAAAAAGCTGAACAAACTGAAAACTACCAACTTTTCTTGGATCCACCAGAGAACTGGAGAGTCACACAAGTTTAGAGAATTGCACCCAAGATCTGCTTAACTCTGACCAAAAGCTGTAGGAGCCATTAACTGGTAGGAGCACTTTAGTGATAATTTCCACAAACTGCTGTAGGTGGACTGTGGAGAAACATGAAGGTGAGAAACTCTGGGGGCTGCAGTCACAGGGTGCCCCTCACCCTTTTATGGATTTTATGTCCAGGAACACCACTGGGTTCTCATGGTGAAAAGCCAAGATTCTCTCAAAGACCTGACAGAGAAAAGGAAAAGGAGCTGCTATGGAACACTCCTAGAGTATCAGCAAAGAAGAGGAAGATGAACTGACATAGAGCGGCTGCAACCATAGATTTAAGCGTAATAATTGTTAAGAATGGTGCAGAATTAGGCAGCGTTTCACTCCATTGTACACAGGGTCTCTATGAGTTGGAACTGACTCAATGGCACCTAGCAACAATGATCTCTAGGGGGAAGACTTAATCAGAGCCTTAACCCACCCAGGGAAAAGGCATTTCTTCCGTATCAGCAGTCTCTAGCCCTCTAGTTGCATCTAACCATTGCCATCCAGTAAATTCTGACTCACAGTGTTTTACCTAAGAGAAGAAAAACAGTAAGAAACATTCATGAAGGTCACAGTACAGGGACATAGTCCATTAAAAGACTGAACTTTAATCATAAGATTGTAGAATGTTGTCCCTCCACCACCAAACCTGCAGAACGTCAACTTGATAACAATGAATTACATACAGCTGAAAGGGCTGCAAAATGCAGGCTCTTTCTAAGGAAGAATTCTTTAAAAAAAAGAAAAAAGAAAGAAAAGTCAAACTCACTGCTGTTAAGCCAAAAAAAAAAAAACAAAAAAACTCAACAAACTCACTGATGTCAAGTTGATTCCAACTCATAGCGACCCTGTAGGCAGAGTAGAACTGCCCATAGAATTTCCAAGGATCACCTGGTGGACTGAAACTGCTGACCTTTGGGTTAGCAGACATAATGTTTAACCACTATGCCACCAGGGTTTCCAAGAGTTCTTAGGAAAGCCCAAAGTCAAGAAGAAAGACAACAAGGATACTAGAAAAAATGGAAACCTCTAACATTTTTAGCTACAGAAAACATTAGGTATAGCCCCACTAATAGCTGAATTAACATAAAATATCACACGTAGGGCCTATTTACCTTAGCTCCTATTACTAGATTTATCATGTTCATATTTCAAACAAACAATTAGAAGACACACCAAAAGAAGAAAAACAGAAGAAAAAGAAGAAAGAAGAAAAACAGCCTAAAGAGTCAAAGCAGCCATCAGAACCAGACTCAGATATGGTAAAGAATTATCAGACAAGAAATTTAAAAATAATTATGACTAAGACTGACAGGAGGAGGAAAGATAGAGTGAGCAGCCTCTATTTGTCTGTCAGTGTAGGCTTGCTTGTTGCTCTGATGCTGGAAGCTTTGCCATTGGTGTTTAGGTACCAGCAGGGTCATCTATGATAGATCAGTTTCAGATGAGATTCCAGACTAAGACAGACTAGGAAGTTCTTGACAGTCTACTTCTGAAAACAACTAGCCAGGGAAAACCTTATGAATAGCAGTGGAACACTGTCAGATATAGTGCCAGAAAATGAGGTCCCGAGGTTAGAAGGCACTCAGAAGATGACTAGGGAAGAGCTACCTTCTCAAAGTGAGGCAGTCTTAATGTTGTGGATGGATTAAAGCCTTTAGGATCTTCATTTGCTTATGTGGCATGATTCAAATTGAGAAGAAACAACTGCAAACATCCATTAATAATTGGAACAGGGATTGTACGATGTACGAATCTAGGAAAACTGGAAATCATCAAAAATGAAATGGAACCCATAAACATCAATATCCTAGGCATTAGTGAGCTGAAGTGGACCAGTGTTGGCCATTTTGAATCCAACAATCATATGCTGGGAATGAAAACTTGACGAGGAATGGTGTTGTGTTCATCATCGAAAAGAACATTTCAATATCTGTCCTGAAGTACAATGCTGTCAGTGATAGGCTAATACCCATACTCCTACAAGGAGGGTTAGTTAGTACAAACACTATTCAAATTGATGCACCAACCACTAAGGCCAAAGACGAAGAGACAGAGATTTTTACCAGCTTCTACCGTCTGAAATTGATCAAACATGCAATCAAGATGCGTTAATAATTACTGGTGACTGGAATTCAAAAGCTGGAAACAAAGAAGAAGGATCTGTAGTTGGAAAATACAGCCTTGGTGATTGAAATTAATGCTGGAGATCCCATGATAGAATTTTGCAAGACTAACAACTTCTTCATTACAAATATCATTTTTAACCAACACAAATGGTGACTATGCATGGACCTCTCCAGAAGGGATACACAGAAACCAAATTGAGTAAATCTGTAGAAAATGATGATGGAAAAGCTCCATATCAGCAGTCAGAACGAGACTAGGTGCTGACTGCGGCAGAGATCATCAATTGCTCACATACAAATTCGAACTGAAACTGACAGAAATTAGAACAAGTCCACAAGAGCCAAAGTATGACCTTGAGGACAATCCCCTGAGTTTAAAGACCATCTCAAGAATACATCTGATGTGTTGACTGGTAATGAATAAAGACTAGACGAACTGTGGAATGACATCCAAGACATCATGCATGAAGAGAGCAAGAGACAAGACAAAAAAGAAAAGACCAAACTGGATGTCAGAAGAGACTCTGAAACCAGTTTTCAAACATCAAGCAGCTAAAGCAAAAGGAAGGAATGGTGAAGTAAAAGACTTAAATAGCTCATGAAGACAAAAGAAAGTATTAGATGACATGTGCAAGGAGCTGGAAGTGGAAAACCAAAAGGGAAGAACACATCCTGCATTTCTCAAGTTGAAGGAACTGAAGAAAAAATTCAAGCCTCAAACTGCAACAGTGAAGGATTCTACATGGAATATATTAAACGACTCAGGGAGTATCAAAAGAAGATAGAAAGAATACACAGGGTCATTATACCGGAAAGAACTGGTTGATGTTCAGCCATCTGAAGAGATGGCATATGATCAGGAATCAATGGGACTGGAGGAAGAAGTCGAAGCTGCATTGAAAACATTGGTGAAGAACAAGTCTCCAGGAATTGATGGAATATCAAGTGAGATATTTCAACAAATAGATGCAGCACTGGAAGTGCTCACTTGTCTATGCCAAGAAAGTTGGAGGACAGCTACCTGGCCAACTGACTGGAAGAGATTCATATTTATGCCCATTCCAAAGAAAAGTAAGCCAGCTGAGCATGGAAATTATCAAACAATATTATTAATAACACACACAAGTAAAATTCTGCTTAAGATCATTCAAAAGTGAATGCAACAGTATATTACAGGGAACTACCAGAAACTCAAGTTGGATTCAGATGAGGATGTGGAACCAGGGATATCATTGCTGATGTCAGATGGATCTTGCCCGAAAGCAGAGAATACCAGAAAGATGTTTATCTATGACTATGACTATGCAAAGGCATTCAGCTGGGCAGATCATAAAAAATCATGGTTAACATTGCATAAAACAGGAATTCCAGAACACTTAATTGTGCTCTTAAGGAACCTGTATATGGACCAAGAGGCAGTCATACAAACAGAACAAGGGGACACTGCATGGTTTAAAGTCAGAAAAGGTGTGTGTGAGAGTTGTATCTTTTCACTATACCTTTTCAATCTGTATGCCAGGCAAATAACCTAATGCCTATATGAAGAAGAACAAGACATCAGGACTGGAAAATGACTCATTAATAACCTGTGTTATGCGGATGATACACCTTACTTGCTGAAAGTGAAGAGAATTTGAAGCACTTACTGCTGAATATCGAAGACCACAGCCTTCAGTCTGGATCACACCTCAACATTAAGAAAACAAAAATCCGTGCAACTGGACCAGTAAGCAACATTGTCATAAATGGAGAAAAAATTGAGGTTGCCAAAGATTTCATTTTACTTGGGTCCACAATCAATGCCCATGGAAGCAGCAGTCAAGAAATAAAAAGATGTATTGCATTGGGATAATTTACTGCAAAGGATCTCTTTAAAGGATTGAAAAGTAAAGATGTCACCTTGAAGACTAAAGTACACCTGACCCAAGTCATGATATTCTCAGTTGCAACATACGCATGTGAAAGCTGGACAATGAACAAAGAAGACAGAAGAATAATTGATACCTTTGAACTGTGGTGTTGACAAAATACATTGAATATGCCATGGACCACCAAAAGAACACAGGTCCTTTCTGAAAGAAGTACAACCAGGATGCTCCTTGGAAGCAAAGATGGCCAGACTGCATCTTACATACTCTGAACATGTTGTGAGGAAGGATCAGTCCCCAGAGAAGACATCATGCTTAGTGGAGTGGAGGGTCTGTGAAAAAGAGGAAGACCCTTGATGAGATGGATTGACACAGTGGCCGCAACTTGGGCTTAAGCATAAAAATGATTGCGAATGTGGCACAAGACCGAGCAGTATTTCATTATGTTGTTCATAGGTTTGCTACAAGTCAGAACCAACTCCACAGCTATAAGGTCTCCAATAGAAAAATTAGCAACATTTGAGAATCAATGTGTAGTGTGAAGACAGATGATTTTACAAAAGAATCAAAAGGAAATATTAGAAATAAAAAACATTGTAACAGAAATGAAGAGTGCCTTTGATGGTCTAAATAATTACATCCAGCCAAGGAAAGAAACAGTGAACTAAAAACCAGGTTAATAGAAAATTTCCAAACTTAATGCAAAGAGAAAAAAGAATGAAAACAAAACAAACATCTGAGAAACAGTTTCAATTCTCTCAGAATCCAGGTTTCTGGGTCCGTGGAGTTGTGGTAACCAACCCAGTCCATTGCTCTGAGATCTTTTTGTTAAACCTTGAGCAGACTGGTCCCACAAAAGTCACTTTTAAGCTAAATGATCGTCTTGCTAGTAAATAAAGATAATTTTACCTTGGTTATTGTGCTACTTTGAAGAATTCAGTCAGTTCCAGGTAATAGGAACTTCAAGGTTGAACTGGAAGTTGTGTTTTAGAAAATTTTTATTATGAAAAGACTGTACTAACCCTGCTTCCATAGTGTTATAAGTTGAATTGTATCCCCCAAAATTATGTATTGTAAATCCTAATGTCCATGAGTATATAGGTTGTTATTGTTACGTTAGTAAGACAGGATTGGTGGAGGATATGTGTTAAGTCAATCTCTTCTGAGATATAAAAAGACTATATAAGCAAACAAGAGATGGAAAAGATAGATGCCATAACTCCTGAAGATACCACAGTGCCAAAGAATAGAAGCTGAAGAGACAAGGAGATAAAGATACAAAAACCTTTTCCCAGAGTCAACAGAGAGATAAAGGCTTCTCCTAGAGCTGGTACCCTGAATTCAGACTTTCAGCCATCTATATAGCGAGAAAACAAATTTCTGTTTGTCAAAGCCACCCACTTGTGATATTGCAATTATAGCAACATTAGATATGCATAACGAAGACATGTGACAATGTCAGTAAGATGGAGTATAAGAATCTTTGAAGGTCTCTCATCTTCAAAACATTTTTGAAATGTGGTTATGTGCTATGGCTGCTAACCAAAGAAGTTGGTAGTTCAGATCCACCAGTCCTTGGAAACTCTATGGAGTAGTGCTGTTCTGTAGGGTTGGTATGAGTTGGAATTGACTTGACAGCAAGGGATTTGGTATTTTTTTAATCAAAATACTATCCTGATTTGCAAATTGTATATTAAATAAAAACAAATTTGACACATCTAAAGCCAAAATGCATGAAAAAAAGCAGACATTTGTGGGACAATTTCAAGTGGGATAACATGGATAACAGAAATATTCCATTTATATCTGAATGATCTAAAAACAATGTGGTACAGTGAGTTGCTAATATGATACTTTTAGGTACACATGGTTTGTAACTGAGCCCTGGTGGTGCCATCATTAAGAACTTGGCTGCTAAACAAAAGGTCAGCAGTTTAAATCTACCAGTGTCTCCTTGGAAACCCTAAGGGGCAGTTCTACCTTGTCTTATGGGGTCTCTGTGAGTTGGGAATCAACTTAATGTCAATGGGTTTTTGGGATATTGTAACTCCCACACAATGATTGGGGGGGACTATGCAAATAAGGTGTTTGTGGCCCACCAGGAAGACTGGACACCCTGCTAAGGATGCAAATAAGGTGTATGCAACCTTTGTGGTAGTGGGATCATGCATATAAGGTATACGGAATGCTAACCAGGGAATTGGTTGGTTTACCATCTAGCTTGTCTTAACAGAGCCACTTTCAAACCAGAAGGAGGACCTCACAACCATTAAAAAAGAAGAGAGTGAGTTGAGAATGTGCTTAGGACACAGCGTCCTTGCACTGAGAACTTTCTGGGTACAAGAGACAGAGAGAAAGAGCTATAACAGTGGAGACTATATGAGGTGGTGAAATGCAGTGTCAAAGAAATGATGGCATCAGAACCAGTAGACCAGTGAGAGGTGGCGCATTGGGCTTCCTGGTCTGCAGAACAAAGTGGCTGTGATGGGCATGCTGACCTACAGATCAAGAGAGCTAAGAGGCTTTGGGCAGGAAGCTTCCTGGCAGAGTAGAGTGCCTGTAGGCACTTGTCAGCAGAGCTGAAGAGTTTTGTAACACTTGCTCTAGCAGGGCAGAGGCCAGGTCTGAGTGGAGCCAAGGGTTGAGGGCTGAGAGAGGTAGTACGTCCTGGGGGGTCAAGGAAAGCCCGTCCTCAGGAGGCCAAGAGGAGCTCTGCATGGCTCAGAGGAGCTGAGAATTGCCCTGTACTGAAGGAGGGAGCTCTACCTACATGCTTCCTGATTCTGAGTTATAGCCTGTTGTTCTTGAACTTGAATTATAAACTGTATCTTCTCTAACAAATGCCCTAATTGTGAGTCTTGTCTGTGAGTTCTCTATGACCACTGCAATGAATTATCAAATCGAGTAGAAAAACAGTGTTGTGGGTGGGACAACTGATTTTAGAATAGTAAAATGGTCGAGTGGCAGAGGTATGTTTGACCTCTGTCTTACAGGAGTCAGCCTTGGACTGATGATCTTGGTTCTTCTCCCTCTTTGTGAAGTTAAATGGCCATTGATGCCCCCATGCCATTTTTACATATGCCAATTAAAACAGAGATTGTCCGATGAAAGTAAAAAGAGAAAGAAAAAAAAACAAGACCCAACAATATGCTGCCTACAAGAAGTTCTAGGAATAAAAAAAAATGCAATGAAAAAACTCAGTGGATGAAATCAATTCAGGTTGTTCACAGTTAGAAAGAGTACTGGAAGATAAAACTGGAGAACAGCACACAATGTAGAGATTTTTAAAAAATTAAAAAGTGCAGTTTAAATGCTTGAAGAATTGACTGGGAGGCTCCAGTGTGTTTCTAATCAGTTTCTAAAGAAGAGGCTGAGGGCAAGGGGGAGGTGTAACACCCTCAAAGCAGGTAATATCTGAGATTTCTCAGGACTGCTGAAGAATCTGAGACCTAAGGAACACCACAGGCATAGCAGAATAAATGAAAACAAATTCACACCTATAGACACTGAGGAGAAACTGGGACATATAAAAAGATAACCTTAAAAACTGAGAAGACAGATTAACTTTCTCATTAGCAGTAATAGATGACAAGAAAGAAGAGTAAAACAGCTTCAAGATGCTCAAGATCTCATCTGTAAATCAGAACTGGGTTTAGCTACAAGTATTAGAAAACCCGAAATAATGATTACGAGTTAGAACCGACTGGATGGCAACGAGCTTTTTGTTTGTTTGTTTGTTTTCTCAATCAACGGGCAGTTTATTTTTCACTTAGTTTAAAGCCCAGAGGACAATTACTCAGGGCTGCTATGGCCCACTCTCGTTCCTGATCCTTAGGGATCCAAACTCCTTTCAGTTTTCAGGTCTATGTCTCACAGAGTGTATCCTTTGTGCTTGCATTCCAAGACAGCACTTGAGCCAGCACATCTGTGCTTCCAGCAGCAAGATGGAGAGGCAAAGGGCAGGATGGGCAGTCTGTTGAGGGGAGTTTCAGGAGCTGCTGACAGCATCTCCATCTAGGTCCATAGGCTACAACATACTTCCATAGTTCCTACACCTAGGAAGTAGGAATGGGAATTTCGAGTAGTTGTATACCCAATTAAAAGTCCTATTTCTGTGGAAGAAGTAGACACTGGATAGAGTAGACCAAACCAGCAATCTTTATCATATTGTATATGAGAGCATAGAATATTTTTTAAGATACAATTTTTAATGCCAAGGATTATAACTATCGTATTATTTAAAACATCAAAAAGCAACCAAAAAAAGTAACTGAAATCTCGTAAGATTTGGGAAACTATGTAAAATTTAGTTTCTGTAATACTTTTATTCTCCCCTTCTTAGAGCAGGCATTTCTAACCTGGTGAACGTGAATGTGTCTCAGAGCATCTGCCGCCTCCAGCAATTACATGCAGACTCGGGCATTTCAACGTAATTTTCTCTTAAATGATTTACAGAGGGATCTAGCACCAAACCCAACCTACTGCCATCAAATCCATTCCGACTCATAGCGAGGACAGAGCAGAACCACCCCATAGAGTTCCCACCACCTGATGGATTTGAACTACTGGCCTTTTGGTTAGCAGATGTAACACTTAACCATTTCATCACCCAGGTTTCCCTATGAGCACCAGTAGGGCTAAAATGAACTGTCTTTTTAAATGAGTTTAGGTTAAATCTTAAGAATTCTACTTAAATGTACGTTTTTGAAGTCTAGCAAAGTCTTGTAATATGAAAGCTCCATATGATTAGGTGGTGTAGCAAGTGTTCAAAGTGAGGAAATGTGCCCTGTAGACTTTGGTTTCCACCACTCATCTGGTACATAACCTTCTATGAGATCTTTTTATGCCTTGATCTCCAAGTCCTTTTTTTTAATTAGGATTTTGTTTCTTACACACCTTTGTATAATACCAACCACAACATCCCACCCATAGCAGGCATTCTATAATACAAATATTGGTCAATTGACTGATTTCAAGATATCCATTTAATTGTTCCTTAGTAACTACACACCTAACTACCTCATAACTGCCTCTTCTGACTGGTGAAAATGATGAATTGCCAAAAATTGCTAAGCGGCTACTAGCTAAAAGGTTGGCAGTTCAAACCTACCCACACTGTTTCAGAAGACAGTCCTGGTGATCTGCTTCCAAAAGGTCACAGCTTTGAAAACCCCATGGAGCAGTTCTACTCTGCACACATGAGGTCGCCGTCACTTGGAACAATGGGTTTGGCTTTTTGGTTTGATCCACTTCCCACTGCCTAGGTAGCACAGTGGTTAAAAACTTAACTGCTAACCAAGAAGTTAGCACCTCACATCTACCAACTGCTCCCTGGAAACCCTGTAGGGCAGTTCTTTTCTGTCTTACAAAGTCGTTGTGAGTCAGAATCAGTTGGAAGGCAATGAATTTTGGCTTTCAGTGGCGAGTCCATTTGATGATATAAAGAAAGCTATTACTGTTCTTTTAAATTTTAACTTTGTATTCTGCTTCCTAATCTCGAAATCTGAAATTAGATTGCATAGATATGGTTTTCCCCTCTTTATAGTTATGATGAGATTGAGCTTTCTCTATGTTAATTACCAAAGTTCAGGTAACAAGCCTGCAGCATACATTGATAGAAACCAGGTTTCTTAATTCTTTTTCCTAGTCTTAACCACTTACCCATACATTTTTTACAAGGGGTGAAAGGCAAGACATTTAGTCTCTACACCCAAATAAGCTTCCCCAAGCCCCCTTCTTTTGCATTCTGTTCTGTTGCTGTTGGGTGCCACGGAGTCAATTCTAACTCACAGAAACACACAAGTAACAAAGCGCTGCTTGGGCCTCAGCCTTTTTCACCACCCTTGCTATGTTTGAGCCCATTGTTGCGGGCCCTGTGTCAATCTGTCTCTTCAGAGGTCTCTTTTTCAGCAGCCTTCTACTTTACCAAGCATGATGCCCCCCCGGGACTCATTCCTCCCAATAATAAAATAAAATAAAACCCACCATCATCATCTCTATGACACACATAGCTCTGTGTCTATTCTGACTCAGAGATCCTAGAAAACAGAGTAGAACTGTCATAGAGTTTCCAAGGATTTAACCTTCATGGAAGCTGACTGCCACATCTTTCTCCCACAGAGGAGCTGGTGGTTAAGGTTCAAACCACTAACCTTTTGGTTAGTAGCCAAGTACTTAACCACTTAGCCATCAGACTCCTCTAACCTTCCAGACAAAATGTCTAAAGTGCATAAGACAGTCTCTCCTCTTCACTTCTAAGGTGTATTCTGTGTTTCTTTCAAGCAGTGGCATCACGAAGGTTGGTGTCATCCAGAGCAGTAACTGATGATGTCACCCCACCCCTACCCCATGGACCTCCCACTTTGCCAGACTATGCAGAATACTGAGTCATATTTTTTTGTGGTAACATTACTCAGAAATCATAATTCCTGTATATCACACGGCAATAGTAATGACATAAACAACTAAGAACATTAAAATTACACCTTTCAAATACATCATCATACTCATAGTCTGAATACATCCACATAGTTTCATGTGGTTAAGGTGAAAATTTGGAGCCCTGGTGGCTAAGTGGTTAAAAACTTGGCTGGTAAACAAAAAGCTGGCAGTTGGAATCCGCAGCAGCTCTCTGGAAATCCTATAGGGCAGTTCTACTCTGTCTTAGAGAGTCACTGCAAATAGAATCAACTCATCAGTAATGGACATAGCATGAAAATTTAGTAAGAAAACAATAGAATCTGAAATAAAAGTGATTAAGAACTACATCAAAATTATGTTCATTTAACATTAAACTTCACCACCACCTGAGATACATCAGTGGACTAGGTAACGGGCCAAGGTATTGGCCTGGGTGTGGAGGGAGCACATGTGCCCCGAGGCCTGCTTGCAGGACGGTTGGTGTCATTCCTTGTGACAGTCTCCCGGTGTGGTCTGCAGCCCCACATCCCCTTAGTGCCACCAGTGTTTCCCAAACAGACTTGTCTGTTCTTCTCCACGTTCACGCTATGTTCAGTATTCTGTGCCTACTCCATAATTCAAAGCTATTATCAATTCTTCTTCCATCTTCCTTATTCGTCTTCCAGGTTTCACACGCATATGAAGCAGCTGAAAATATCCTGGCTTGGATCAAGTACACCTTTGTCCTCAAGGTTGTATCTTTGCTTTCCAACCCTTTAAAGAGGTCTTATGCAACTAATTTGCTCAATGCAATATGTCTTTTTTTTAAATCATTTCTTTATTATGATTGGGTGAAAACATACAATCTAAGTCAGTTTTGCATACCCACCTCTCTACAACTCTATCTGCTCTCCCCACCCGGTAACGCTCTTCTCCTTTTCACTCTTTACTACTAGTGTCCTCCCAGGGAACACCTGTCCCCTCCTCTCTACCTTCTCCTCATCCCTCTAGAAAGAAACCAGTAGGACAACCTTCTACAAATGCATAAAACAGTAAAGTACACATACCACATGCTCAGTTTGTGTCCCCAAGTCCAGTTCATACTTAGACTAAAGCAACGTGTCTTTTAATTTCCTGAAGGCTGCTTCTATGGATGTTGACTGCGGATCCAAGTAAAATGAAACCTTAACATCTTTTCTGTGCTTATCCTGTTGATGCTTATTGGTCTTTTTGTGAGGATTTTTGTTTTCCTTATGGTAAGTTGTTATCCATAGTCAGAGCTATAGTGTCTGTTCATCATTAGTGTTTCAAGTCCTCTTCACTTTCAGGAGGTAAGGTTATGTTATCTGCGTATGATCAGCTGTTACTGAGTCTTCCTCCAATCCTGATGTTGCATTCTTTCTCATATAGTCCAGCTTTTCACATTATTTGCTCAGCATACAGCCTGGGTGAGTATGATGAAGGAGTATAGCCCTGACACATAGTTTTCCTGATTTTAAAGTGCACAGAACCCCTTGTTCTATTCAAACAGCTACCTCTTGGTCTGTGCACAGGTTCCACATGAGCACAATTAAGTGTTCTGGAATGCCCATTGCTTGCAGTGTTATCCATAATTTGTTATGATCCACACAAATACCTTTGTATAGTCAATAAGACATTTGCAAACTTCTTCCTAAAGTTCTCTGCATTCAACTAAGATCCACCTGACAGCAGCGACATCCTTGGTTCCACATCCTTTCCTCAATCTAGCTTGAAATTCTGGCACTTTCCTGTCAATGCACTGTTGCAACTCTTTTTGAATTATCTTCTGCAAAACTTTACTTGCATGTAATATTAATGATACTGTTCAAAAATTTCCATATTCCACTGTATTGCTTTTCTTTGGAATAAGGCTGTGTATGATACATATGGTCTCTTTCTAGTCGGTTGACCAGGTAGCTGTCTTCCAAATTTTGGGGGCACAGGCAAATAAATATCTCCAGGGTGATATTCATTTGTTGCAGCATCTGGGTTGGCATTCTGTAGATCCTGGGAACCTGGTTTTCTGCCAATGCATTCAGTGTAGCTTGGACTTTTCCCTTCAGTTCCATCAGTTTTGACCATATTCTACCTCCTGAAATGGTTGAATGTTGACCAATCCCTTGTGTGGTTCTGAGAGGGAGAAAAACTTTTAAGAAGATACCACTTAAATTCCAGAAGTCCAGATGCCTCTCTCCAAGGACCAGCCCAAGTACACTCACTCCTCCCCCTATAGAAGTCTTGAGATAAGCCTAGTTTCTAAAGAGAAGGTAAAAGTCCAGATGCCTCTCTCTGGCACCAGCCCGAGGACACTCCCTCCTCCCCGCATAGAAGTCCTAGAGGTAAGCCCAGTTTCTAAGGAAAGGATAGCTTCTTCCCATGTAACTTAATGCTAACTGCTAATCTAGTGCCTCTTTAAGTATACTGTGCCAATAGGACTGCAATATGAAAATCTATATACCTGTACTTGCCAATTAGGAAGACATATGCAAATTTTTTTGTCTGCTTTCTTGGGGAAACATATACATAGGTATGTCTGATAACAGAATGGGGTATGTGGCTATTTTTTGGACTTGAGTCCACCCACCACACTGCTGACTAATAAAAGCCTCTTCCTCTACAAACATAGTGGTGTTCAAGGTGCTTTCTGCTCTGCGGGCTGAACTTGTCTTTTTCCTGGCTACATGGTGAGGTCCACATACATAGTCACTGTTTATGTTGATGAAAAAAGGTATTTGCAATGAAGAAGCCATTGATGTTGCAAAATTCTACCACGCAATCTATGACTTTGTTTCTGTCACCAAGGCAATGCTTACCAGCCACTTTCCTCCTTCTGTTTCCAACTTTCACATTGCAATCTCAGTAATTACCAATGCATCCTGACTGCATCTGCAGTCAATTTCAGACTAAAGCAGTTTGTAAAAGTCCTCAGTTTCTTTATCTTTGTCATTACTTGTTGATGTGTAAATTTGAAGAATGGTCATATTAACCAATCTTCATTGTAGGCACTTGTACATTAACCAATTACTGACAGTATTGTATTTCAGGATAGATCTTGAAATGTTCTTTTTGATGATGATTGTGAGATCATTTCTGTCCCATTTGTCTTTCCTGGTATAGCAGACCATATGATTGTCCGATTCAAAAATGTCAAGCACCAGACCATTTCAGTTCCCCGATGCCTAGGATATTAATCATCAAGTGTTTTATTTCAGTTTTATTTCAACTTTCAATTTTCCTTTATTCAGGCTTCATATATCTCACTTTCAGGTTATTAATGAATGTTAGCAATTGTTTTCTCCTTTTGAGTCATGGCACATCAGCAAATGAAGGTTCCAAAAGCTTGATTCCATCCATGTCATTAAAGTAAACTCTACTTTGAGGGGAAACCCTGGTGGCAAGATAGTTAAGTGCTACAACTGCTAACCAAAAAGTCAACAGCTCATATCTACCAGGTGCTCATTAGAAACTCCGTGAGGCAGTTCTCTTTTGTCTTATAGGGTCTCTATGAGTCAGAACTGACGGGACAGCAATTGTTTTCTGTTTTTCTGCCCCCACTACTTTCAGGAGGCAACTCTTGCCTAGTTGTATTCTAAATGCCTCCTGATCACAGGTGCTCACCTTCCCACACCTTATCAGAAAATGTTCCACTGCTATCCATAAGGGTTGCACAGGCCACTTTTTTAGAAGTAGATCACCGAGCCCTTATTTCCTATTTCTCTTAGTCTGGTAGCTCTTCTGAAATCTGTCTACCATGAGTGACCTTGCTGCTGTTTGAAATACTGATAGCATAGCTTGCAGCATTACAGCAGCATATAAGCCACCACGCTACAACAGACTGACAGATGAGTCATTTTGTTTTAGGTTAAGTAATAAGAAGCGAATTCAATTAATGATGTACAACAACCAAAACATGGCTTTTAAAGGCTTTAACAAGCATCCTTATAGCAAGCACTGAGAGTAGACACAATGTCTAACATTAACTTTGTTTTGACGATGAAGGAGATAATGACAATACTTGCTTTCATTTATTGAACTCTCTTTATTACTGTTGCACCTAAATGTATCAGGCCTGACCTAAGTGTTCTCCTCCATGGAGCAGGCCTAATGGTACAGCAGTGAAGTACTTGGCTGGTAACTAAAATTTCAATGGTTTGAACCCATCAGCCACCTTTTGGAGAAAGATGTGGTAGCCTGCTTCCATAAAGATTTACATCCTTAGAAACCCCAAAGGGCAGTTCTAGTCTATCCTGCAGGTTCACTATGAGTGTGAATCAACTCACTAAGAGACATTTTGGTTTGGGTTTTAATTTTCCGTGTGACTCGGGAAGGTTTTTGTTGGTAGTTGTTTTATCTCTATCTTACAGATGAGGAAACTGAAGCACAGAAAGGTAAAGTAACTTGTTCTGTGTTACATGCATTTAAGCAGTCTGGTTCCAGAACCTAAGTTCTTCACCACCACCTTTCAACACACCAGAAATGGATTCAAAAACCAGTCATTTGGCTAAGTTTATAAGATTCACTATGATGTTAGATAAAGGTATGTTTTAACTTCAGGTCTGCTATTACTAACTCGGAGACTTGGTGTCATAGTGGTTAGGAGCTCGGCTGCTAACCAAAAGGTTGGCAGTTCAAACCTACCAGCTACTCCTTGGAAACCCTACAGGGCAGTTCTACTCTGTCCTAAAGTGTTGCTATGAGTCAGAATTGTCTCAAAAGCAATAAGGTCTTATTATTAACTCATGCAAATTTTAAACTTGCTTCAGTTAAACCATTTAAAGCCTCTGAGTCATCTCACATCTACAAACTATCCATCTTAACACCTCTCTTGCAGAACTCTGTGTAGATTAAACATAAATTACTTCATATAATGCCTAGCACAAATACACACAAACACACACACTTGGGCATAAATGAAAGAATGGAGACTCCACCTAGATTTCTGTCCTGTAGTCACATTTTTCTATTAAAGAAAATAGGACTAGGGAGACAGTTGCTAAATCAAAAGCTATAAGTAGTGAAGGAAGAAAGAGTCCCCCCAAAGCAGGAATTCTGGGTTCTAGAATCTGGCTTTGGCATTCAAGACTTTCTGGTTATTCCCCTCATGTGGTGCATAAGAATGGACTGAATCTCAAGCAGCCTTCCCAGTGCAACCCTTGGAAATTACAGGTCTAATTCTGAAAGTGACTCAAAATGCTCCATGAAGGAGGCTGAGTGCAGGGAGAGGTCCTGAATGATCACTTGACCCACATGATTCTCTCACCTGTTCTATACAAAGGACAGGAAGAAGAAAATCTTAAATTGTATGTAATCTAAACAAGAAGCCCTGATTGCACAGTGGTTAAGCACTTGGCTACTAACCCAAAGTTTGCTGGTTCAAACTCCTTTTCTGCAGGAGAAAAACCTGGTGATCTGCTGCCATAAAAATTATAGGCTAGGGACCCTATGGACAGTTGTATTCTGTCCTACAGGGTCACTGTGAGTCGGAACTGACTTAAGGGCACATAACAACAACAACAATCTAAACAGAGGAAGAGGGAATGTCTTCCAACAATAATGAATAGTGTCTAGTTCATTAGAAAGAAAAAATGTAATGCTAGATGACAATTCCATAAGAGTAGAAAATTAAATGAGCCTTTGCACATGAGCCCTCATTAATGATTCATAAAACAAAGAAGACTCAAGAGTCAAAGGTAACCTGGCATAGTAATAAATGAGATTTGATTATAGAGTGGATAGTAATTGCAGGAAAGGAATCTTACCTCAGATTAGGCCCTGTGCTTTCAAAAATATTTTAGAAACAAGGCACTAAAAATTTGCAAAAAGAAAATTAGGGGGATGGGCCAATATGGTGGAGTAACAGACACTTCCTATGACCCCTCTAACAACAAAGACCCCAAAGATCAAGCGAACCCAGTACATCTGTCTTAGTCGCCTGGTATTGCTCCAACCAGATACCATGAGTGGAAGGCTTTACGAAGGCAGATTTTTATTGTCATAGTCCAGTAGGCCACAAATCCATTTACAAATTGTAAGTCCAAGAGAATTTATTCCAGTCCACTAGGCCAAGAGTCCAAATTCAAGGAGAGCATCTTGGCACAGAAACCTCAGGTCCAAAGACCTACCTGCTCTTGGTCATGCTGCTCTCCTGGTGGTATGAGGTTCCCAACTTCCTATGCATATCTGTCTCCCTTATATCCCAGAAGCTTACTGTGGCTTAAGGCCTGCCTCACCAACACAGCTGCTGTCCATTCTCCATCATCAGTTATCACAGAGGCAGGATTCACAACACATGGGAGGAACGCCACCATATTGGGACTCCTAGCCAAGTCAAATCAACACGTACATTTTAGGGGGGACACAATTCAATCCATGACATCCCACCCTTTGGCACCCCAAAGATCATATCACTAAACATACAAAAAATATTCATTCATAGCATAACAACAGTATTCATTCATAGCATAGCAACAGTGTTAATTCCAAGTCCGAAAATTCCTCCTCAGCCATGAAATCTACAATACATGTTATCTTTCCAAAATACAGTGGTAGAGTAGGCAGCTATCAATTACACATTTCCATTACAAATGGAGAAACCACAGGGAAAAACATAGCATACATCAAGCAAATTATCAAAACACATTACATTAGCTTTCATGGCTTCAAAAACAACTCCAAATTCTCAGTCACTTTATAGCCCTTCCCTTCAAACTCTAGGTACTGGCCACACTCTCCAGAATCTAGTGGAAGCACCTGGGCTTCAGCTCCACCTTCCAGGCCCACTTGGACAGAAACTCTGCCGCCTCGGCTTTAGATGCACCCTAAGCCCAACTGAGTGGCAATTCTACTCCCACAAACACAAAAAGCCCTGGCTCTACCCTTTCACAGTCGTACCTTCTGAGACTGAGCAGCTCAGCCTCTCATCAACCTTGTCTAATCAGCTTCTGCTTCCAATGGCCTCATGGCCTAGGCTTCAAGCCCACATCTGCTCTGCAGGGACAAGTGTTTCAAAGCTCCAATTCAAATACTCGGAGGCACCGCACTCCATCAAGTAGCCTCCTGCACACACACACACACACACACTCAGCTCTCTTGTTTCATGGGTCACCAAGCTTAGCTCCACCTATTCAAGTACCCAGAAGCACCCCATTCCACCAGGAAGCCTCCTGTGCACAGGCATTCAGCAATCTCATTTTGTGGGTCATCTCCTGGTTCTGCTGCTGCCAGTTCACTGCTGCTGCTTTTCTCACCATCTGCTGCCCTCTCAGGTGCTAGCAGTTCTCTTGGGTACCTTCTTCCATACATTCACAATTCCAGAACAAAATCTTCCACATTTTAGGTATTTGTTAGAGCACCATCCCACTCCCATCAAATTCGGTCTTAGTTTTCCAGTACTGCTCCAACAGAAAATACCATGAGTGGAAGGTTTTATGAAGAGAAATTTTTGTTGTCACAGTCCGGTGGGCCAAGAGTCCAAGTTCAAGGAGAGCATCTCAGCAGATGTGCTGCTGTTGGTCATGCTGCTGCTCTTGATCATGCTTGCCCTGACCTGCCAGGAGGCAGCCATGACCACAGATTGGTGAGTGTTCCACTCGGTGGAGGTGATTGTGTGGACAATCCATTAACTGAACTGGTAGTAGGGCTCCTTAAGCCCATGCTGAGCAATTCTCTGAAACTCAGAGGGGGAACTAGTTTAGCACACTCAAGGAAGGGGGAAAAAGAAAAAGAAAAAAAAATCTTTTTGTCTGCCAACTCTTCTACGAGTCAGAATTGACTCAATGACACTAGGCTTGGTTTTTTTGGTTCATCCACTAAGCTGGAAAAATCAGGGCAGAGACTGTTCCTTCACCTAGATTCAGACATAAGGGGACATACCACTCTCATAGATACTCAGGGTTGGCTGTTAGTCTCTTGCCTTTCTTCATAGCTGCAGCCAGACACCTGCACCTGTACCAATCACTGTTGCCCATCTAGGCTAATAGGCAAGAGCCTACAACTAAACAGTAGGTGACTGACCACCTGGACAACTGAGCTGAATCCATAACTACAGTTTACTGATGGCTCAGAAACACCAGTCCATATCAAAGCACTTAAAGGAGTAGACAACGATCTTTTCAGAAAGCTCCCAAAACAAAGACTCAGATTTTCTAGAGGAAGAGAATTTCTTGAAATTATCAGAAGTAGCATATAAGAGATTAGTATTTAGAACTCTTCAGGAAATAAGGTAAAATTCAGCAGAACAAATGATAAATTGAACAAGCTGCAAGAAAGCATTGCATGGCAAGAATGAAAAATTCAGAAAATTAATTATAAAATTACAGAATTAGACAACTCAATAGTTAAAGGAGCAGAAACGAGGCAATGGAAGCCTGAATTAGTGAATTGGAAGATAAAGTATGTGACATCAACATATTTGAGGAAAAAAATCAGATAAAATAATTTTTAAAAAATCAAGAAACACTAAGAATTACATGGGACTCTATGAAGAGGAATAGTCTACAAATGATTGGAGTACCAGAACAGGGGGTGATAGCTGAAAATACAGAGAGAATTGTCAAAGATTTGCTGGCAGAAAACTTCCCTGATATCACAAGATATGAGAAGATACCTACACAAGACCCTCATTGAACTCCAAGCAAGGTAAATTGCAAAAGAAAGACACCACGGCATATAATCGACTTGCTGAAACTAAAGATAAGGAGCACTTTTAAAAGTGGCTAGAAATAAATGAAAATATTGTACAAAGGAGAATCAATAAGACTAAGCCAGGACTGTTTACTAGAAACTGAGAAGGCAAGAAGCTATACAAAGCCTTAAAGGAAAACAATTGTTAGCCAAGAATAAGACATCCAGCAAAACTGCCTCTCAAATATGAGGGCAAAATTAGGACACTTCCAAATAAACAGAAATTTAGGGAATCTGCAAAAACCAAATCAAAATTACAAGAAATACTAAAGGAAGTCCTTTGGTTAGACAACAAATAACACCAGGTTACAACCCAAGACCAGAACACAGAACACAGCAACCAGATATCAACTCAAATAGGAGAATCATAAAAATAAGTCATGGAAAAAACACTGAAAATAGGGAAACAAAGATCAATATGTAAACATTATAACAAAAAAGAGAGTCTCAAAAGAAAATGTAGTCATTGATCTTCTATACAAAGAGGCACCCACTGCCACTGAGTCAACTCTGACTCAGTGACCCAGTAGGACAGAGTAGAACTGCTCCCTGGAGTTTCCAAGGAGCACCTGGTAGATTCAAACCACTAGCTTTTTGGTTAGTAGAAGTAGAGAACACGAGGCAATATACAGAAATCAAAGAGTAGTTTAAGTTTAGAAAACTAGGGGTAAATATTAAGATAACCCCAAAAGGAACTATCAATCCTATCCATCAAACTAAAAAACAAGAAAAACATGAAGTCTCAGCAAATACAAAACCACCAACACTAAAAAAGATGAAAACAAATAAAGAAAAAACACCCAGCACAGAAAGTTAAATGCAACAAAGGAGCTGTCTACAACACACACGCACACATCAAAATGACAGCACTAAGCTCATACCTCTAGAAATGAGGGCTATTGCACAAACAGATACATGCATGCCAATGTTTGTTGGAGCACTGTTTCACAATAGCAAAAAGATGGAATCAACCTGGGTGCCCATCAGTGGATGAATGGATAGACAAACTATGGAACAGTCACACAGCGGAATGCTGTGCAATGGTAAAGAACAACAATGATTTTAGGAAATATCTCATAACATGGAGTCTTCTGGAAGTCATTATACTGAATAAAACCGTTCAGTTGCAAAAGGACAAATATTGTATGAGACCACTATTATGAGGACTTAAGAAAAGGTTTAAGCACCAAAGAAAATAATCTTTGATGGTTACAAGAAGGGGAAGGGAGAGAGAGCAGTATTCCTAGATTATGACCAAGTTAGATGAAGGAGATGACAGCATGCAGTGGAAGGGAAGTTAACACAACTGGACTACACCAAAAACTTAAAAGATTTATTGGAAAGGAATGTGCTTCTTGGCTTAAATATATACATGAAGTTGTCTGAGCAGATCTTGTCCAGAGGTGAGATGAGACGGTGGAAGGGGACAGGTACAGGGGGGAAAGGGGGAGTGTGCTGTCAAGGGGGCAGGAATGTTAGGAAGAGAGCAGTTAGAATAGCAGAGAGGTGGGAGGAGGTCTTATGTGGCCAATTGTTTGGAACTGTAAACTTTCACTTTAATCACACACACACACACACACACACACAAAAAAAAAAAAAAAAAAAAAACCTAAAATGATAAATACAAGATCACTCCAAAATCCCTTGTTTTCATCTTTTTTAGGGAAAGAAAAAAAAACCCTTGTGGTGGAAAGTTAAATGATTGTAATTGCCATTCTTTTTACTTCCCTGGAGACTACAAAGTTTCATGTTTTCATTCAGTAGGTTTGGCTTGTTAAAGGATCACTGAAAAGCAATGTGGAGTAATTAATATGGCAGAAACTCATCAAGCTGTCTCTGGAAGGTCAAAAGCATGATGAACAGAATACAATTAGAAGGTTAAACTGTCCTGTCAACTTTTGCATCATTAGCTGTTTGTAGGGGTCAATACCTTTCAAAGATGTGGACCCAAGAGTGAAATTTCAGCAGAGCTGGCAGAACTGTTTAATCTTTTTGCATTTGCTTTAATCATCTAAAGCATTTTAAAATCCCTTAAATATTAAAAATCTGTAATAATGTCTTGGAAACAATAGTCATGGATAGATTAACGTGCATTCTGTAGCTGGCAAAGAGTGAAACAAACAAATACACTGGCTAAATTGAAATCGTTAGTTCCATTCTGACCAAATTAAAGCGCAACAAATGCAATAAAGCACAATTTTCTGATCTCTGTCCTTTCAAATGATATCAAACCTTTGGGAAAATGGGGTCTTTTTCACAATAAAGTATGGTAAAATGTGAAATGAGACACCTGAAAATTCATTACCATGACCTAATATGGATTGAATTATGTACCTCCCTGTCCCCCCAAATGTGTATTAATTTGGCTGGGCCATGATTCCCAGTATTGTGTGGTTGTCCTCCATTTTGTGACTGTAATTTTACATTAAAGAGGATTAGGGTGGGATTGTTACACCTTAACCCAGGTTGCTTCCCTCATCCAATGTAAAGGGAGTTTCCCTGGGGTGTAGCCTGCACCATCTTTTCTCCCTCAAAAGATAAAAGGAAAGGGAAGCAAGCAGACAGTCTGCTTCCATGAAGAAAGCAGCATATGGAGCAAAGCGTGTCCTTTAGACCTAAGGTGCTATGTCTGAGAAGCTCCTTGACCAGGGGAAGATGGAAGACAAAGACCTTCCTCCAGACCTGACAGAGTGAGAAGTCCTTACCCTGGAGTTGATGCCCTGAATTTGGACTTTTAACCTACTTTACTGTGAGGAAATAAACTTCTCTTTGTTAAAGCCATCCACTTACAGAATTTCTGTTACAGCAGCACTGGATAACTGAAACACCTAAGTTCTAAAAAATTAAAATTAAATTTATAAGTGAAAATTAGTCAATCATTGTCATGGATTGAACTGTGTCCCTCAAAACTATGCATATGAACTTTGCTGTGCCATGATTCCCACTACTGTGTGATCATCCACCATTGTGTCACCTGATGTGACTTTTCTGTGTGTTGTAAATCTTGGCTCTGTGATGGTAATGAGGGCGGATAGGTGGCAGTTATGCTAATAAGGCAAAACTTAATCTACAACTTTGGATTGTATCTTGGTCAGTTGCTTCTAGAGTGTAAAAGAGAGATTAAAGCAGAGAGGCAGGAGTAGTTGTCTCTCCAAGAAAGTGTACTAAGAAAGCAGCACCAGGAACAGAGCGTATCCTTTGGACAGGAGATTCCTGTGCCAATAAGCTCCTACTCCAGGTGGGAACTGATGAGAAGGACCTTCCTCCAGAGCCAAAAGAGACAGAAGATTTTCCATGGAGCTGGTGCTCTAAATTTGGATTTGTAGCCTACTAGACCGTGAGAAAATAAATGTCCTCTTTGTTAAAGCCATCCACTTGTGGTATTTCTGTTATAGCACCACTAGGTAGCCAAGACAACCATACTTGTTCACTCTGTATGTTGAGCAAATAGTCTGAGAAGCTGTACTATATAAAGAAGAACTCAGCCTCAGGACTGGAGAAAGACTCATTAACAGCTTTCTATGTGCAGATGACACAATCTTGAATCTGAACTTAAGGACTTAAATCGCTGATGAAGATCAAAGACTACAGCCTTCACTATGACTTATACCTCAACATCAAGAAAACAAAAATCCTCCCACCTGAACCAGTAAACATCATGACAAACAGAGAAAAGTTGAAGTTATCAAGGATTTCACTTTACTTGTAGCCACAATCAGTGCCCGTGGAAGCAGCAGTCAAGAAATCAAAGGACGTATTACCTTGGTCAAATCTCCTGAAAAAGCCTTTCAAGTACTGAAAAGCAAAGATGTCGCTCTGAGGACGAAGGTGCACCTGACCCAAGCCATGGTATATTCAATCACCTGACATGCATGTCACAGCTGGGCAATGAATAAAGAAGACCAAAGAAAAGTTGATGCCTTTGAGTTATGGAATATACCATGGACTACCAGAAGAATGAACAGGACTGACTTGGAAGAAACGCAGTCAGAATGCTCCTTGGGAGCAAAACTGGCTAGACTTTGTTTCATGCACTTTGGACGTGTTATCAAGAGGGACCGGTCCCTGGAGTAGAACATTGTGCTTGGTAAAGCAGAGGGCCAGTGAAAAGAGCAAGAGCCTCGACAAGATCGGTTAACACAGCGACTGCAACAGTGGGCTCATGCTGAACAAGAACTGTGAGAGTGGTGCAGGACCAGGCATTCAGATAGGACACACTAGTCCCTCATGTATTTGTACCACACTTTGTTTATCTGTTCATCAACTTTCGGTCAGTCCACCACTCAGCCAAAGATTAGATAGGCCCATAAAACAAAACGAGACTAAAGGGGCACAACAGTACAGGGAAAAGGTTGGAAGGCAGGAGAGGACAGGAAAGCAGGTCACAGGAAACCCAAGGTCGAGAAGGGTATGTGTTGACATGTTGAAAGGTTGTTAACCAACGTCATAAAATATATACTATATAATGAAAAACTAGTTTGTTCTGTAAACCTTCATCTAAAGTATACTAAATTTGTTTTTTTTTTAAATTGTACTGTGGTAAAATTACACATAATAATCACAACCACCACCCAGTGCTGCTGAGTCAATTATGACTCATAGTGACTCCATAGCACAGAGTAGAACTGCGCCATAAAGTTTCCAAGGAGTGCCTTGGTGGATTTGAACTGCTGACCATTTAGTCAGCAGACATAGCACTTAATCACTATGCCAATTCAACAATTTTTACATATGCAATTCAGTGACGTGGATAAGGTTCATGACGCACAACCATCACTGCTCCTCAGGTTATTCTACCACCATTAACAGAAGCTCAGTGTCCCCTAAGCAATGACCCCTCTTTCCCTCCCTCTCTTCTTCTCTTGGCAACCACTTTGATCTCTTTGTGTTTCATATGTTATATATCATACATTTGTTTTCTTGTGACTGATTTATTTCACTCAACATAATGTTTTTAAGTTTCATCCATGTTGTAGCAGGTATCATGATTGCATTTCTCTTTATGGTTTAGTAAAAGAAGACGACTTTCAATAAGAGGGATTGACCCAGTGGCTGCAACAGTGGGCTCAGGCATAATGATAGTGAGAATGGTACAGGACCAGGCATTGGGAAATAACTCATCAACACCAAACAATATTCCATTGTATATATGTACCACATTTTCTTTATCTGTTGGTAAACTTTAGGTCATTTCTACCTTTTGGCTATTGTGAATAGTAAATAATCAGTTGTTTTTTTTTTTTTAATCTCCTCTAAAGTAGAAACATGAGTGTGTATATTTCAGGATACAGGATCAGGAAAAATTTGGAGACATACCGTGAAGAGAAAGCTAATTGAAATACACAAGTTTTTGGAGGGGGATGGATAACACGAAAAAGAAGGAGACTTTTATCACATTCTACATTCTCAGGGTCAAAGTTCACTAAGACCAGATAGTTATAGTTACAAGTAATTACACGTATATGAGTCGGTGAACCCCTCAGGTAGTGGTGGTTCAGTGGTTAAGAACTTGACCGCTAATCAAGAGATCAGCAGTTCATATCCACCAGCTGCCCCTTGGAACCCTACAGAGAACATCTACTGTCTTACAGGGCTGCTGTGAGTTGGAATCAGCTCCACAGCAACAGGTTTTAGTTTGCTGGTTGTTAATAGTTTGCTAGGCTACCTTAACAAAGTGCTGCAAACTGGATGGCTTATAAGAACAGAAATTTATTGTCTCACTGTTTTAAGCTATGCAAGAAAATCTGTTCCATGCTTCTTTTCTAGCTCTGGTGAATCTTTGGCAATCTTTGACCTTATGGGACACAGAAGAAGTGCCACATAAAGTTTCCAAAGAGCAGCTGGTAGATTCAAACTGCAGAGCTCTTGGTTAGCAGCAGAGCTCTTCACCGCTGAGCCACCATCACCCCAAATCTCTGCTTCTGTCTTCATACAGTCATCTTTCTTCTGTGTCTCTTCTCTTTTATAAGGATGCCATTCATGTTGAATTAACTCCCAGACTACTTCATATAATCTCAGGTTAACTTGTAACAAGCTTGAAGACCCTATTTTCAAACATGCTCAATTTTACAAGTACTGAGGATCAGAACTTCAACATATCTTTTTTTAAGAAACAATTTGATGTATTGTTGTTGTTAGATGCCTTCTGGTTGGTTCTGACTCGTAGCAACTCATGTGCAACAGAACGAAACACTGCGTGACACGGCGCCATGCTCACAGTCATTGCTATGTTTGAGTCCATTGTTGAAGCCACTTTGTATAATAATCCCCTTGAGGGTCTTCGTTTTTGTTGACCTTCTACTTTCCCAAGCATGATGTCCTTCTCTAGAACTGGTCACTCCTGATAACATGTCCAGAGTATCTGAGACGAATTCTAGACATACTCTCTTCTAAGAGCTTTCCGTCTGTAGTTCCAAGACAATTTGTTCTCCTGGAAGTCCACAGTATATTCAGTATTCTTTGCCAATCCCCAAATTTAAAGCATCAGTTCTCCTCTGTTCTTCTTTATTCACTGTCGAGCTGTCACGTGCATGCAAGGTGATTAAAGATTCATGAAACCGGAAAAGATTAACTTTCCAGATAAACTTAATAATCAGAGGTGTATTTTCATATAGATTTTAGAGATTAGATATGTTATACCCAGTTTTTTTTCCTCGTCTGTAGCTTCTCAAACTCTTTTGGTGAAATCTCTTGATGGGCATACTTTTTAGTAGATCACAGTCATCCAGTTTATCTTCTGGTGATTGTGTACTGTTTGTTTTGGTTTGGTTGCTATTTATGTCTTGTATTAGGGCCTCTAGCTTTGACTCTAATTTTATAATCTTTTATAATTTCAGGTTTCATATTTAGGTACTAGGTTCATTTTGGATTAGTTTTGTATTACGTGTCCTGGTCCACCTTTTTTTTGCAGACAGACATCCAGTTTTGTCAGCACCATTTGTTTAACAGATGTCTTTTCCCACTTAATGGATCCATGAAAGACCAGGTGATTAAAAGTGGACAGATTTACATCTGTGTTCTTGATTTTGTTCTATTGGTTAATTCATCTGTTACTGTACCAGTTGCAGGCAATTTTGACTACTGTAGCTGTATAGTAGTTTCTGGGGACAGGTAGTGTGAGGCCTCCTACTTTGTTTTTCTACAGTAATGCTTTATCTATCCAAGGCTTCTTTCCATTTCATATGAAGTTAATGGCTAGTTTTTCCATTTTGTTCAAGAATGCTATCAGTATTTGGGAAGGGATTCCATTGTATTTGTAGATTTCTTTGAGTAGAATTGAAATTTTCACAATGTTGAGTCTATCTATCCACAAACATAGTATGTTCCTCCATTTATGTAGGTATATTTTGGTTTCTTGCAATAGTAATTTGTAGTTTTCTTTGTATAGGTCTTTTAAACCCCTGATTAGATTTATTCCTATGTCTTTTATTTTTCAGGGGCTATTATAAATGACATTGCTTTTATGATTTCCTTTTCAGAGTTTTCTTTATTGATGGATAGGAATGCAACTGACTTTTGTATGTGTATCTTGTATCTTGCTACCCTGCTGAATCTTTCTATTCATTCTAGAAGTTTTCTTATAGAGTCTTCTGTTTTCAATGTATACTATCATAATCAACTACAAGCAGGGATAGTTTTACTTTTACTTTATGAATTTGGATCCTCTTTCTTTTTCTTTCTTCCTTTCTTTCTTTCCTCTTTCTGTCTTTCTTTTTCTTTGCCTTATTGCTCTAGCCGGGACTTCCAGCACAGTGTTAAATAGGAATAGTGATAAAATGCATGTCTTATTCCTGCTCCCAGGAGGAATATTTCAGCCTCTCTCCTTAAGAAAAATGTTGGCTATTGTTTTTGTACAGATGTCCTTTATCGCTTTGAGGAATTTTCCTTCTATTCCTATTTTATTAAGAGTTTTTATCAGGAATTGATGTTGGATTTTATAAAATGCCTGTTCTGTGTCAATTCAAATGACCATGTGATTTTTTTTCTTTTGTTTTATGTAGTAGATTATGCTGGTTAATATTCCAAAGTTGAACCATCCTTGTATACTTAGTATGAATCCCACTTGGTTATGGTGTCTTATTTTTTTATACGATGCTTGATATTTTAATTTTTACTTTTATATTAATGAGAGATAAAGGTCTGTAATCTACTTTTTTGTGATGTCTTTTGTTTTAGCATCAGAGTTATGCCAACTTCATAGAATGAATTTGGAAGCATCCCTTCATTTTCTATATTCTGAAATATTTTGAGTAGTACTAGTGTGAGCTCTTCTCTGAATGTGTGGTAGAATTCACCAGTAAAGATCTGAGAGTTTTCTTTTTTAATTGCCTTTTCCTTCCCTCCCCTTCTCTCCCCTCTCCTCCTCTCCCCTTCCCTTCTTTTCCTTCCCCTCTCCTTCTATCTCCTTCCCTCTCCTTCCTCCTCTCCCCCTCCTCTCTTCTTTTCTGTTATGGCTGATTAGATTTAGGATTTTTGTTTTCCTTATGTTAAACTATAATGCAGACCAGAGGTTGTGGTCTTCATCTGCAAGTGCTTCAATTCTCTTTGCCTTCAGCAAGAAAGGTTGTGTCATCTATATACTGCGGGTTGTTAATGAGTCTTCTAATGGAGATCTGCATTCGTGATGATGTAGCCCAGCTTCCTGGATTATTTGCTCAGTATACAGAATGACTAACCGTGGTGAAAGGACACAACTTTGACTCATACCTCTCCTAATTTTAAACCATGCAGTATTTCCTTTTCTGTTCAAACAACTGCCTGTTAGTCTAACAGCCCATAACAGTGTCTATACGTGTGATCAGATTGGTATATACACACACAATCTATTGAGCACCTCTTATGTGCTACACACTACATTAAACATTTTAAATATGCGATTTCACAAAACAACTCCAGAAGAAAGTGTGTCACTACTTTACGAAAGAGGAAACTAAAGCCAATAGAGGTTAATCTGACTTGTTCAAGGTGACCCAGCTAAGAAGTGGTACAGCTGATACTTTGAGTCTTTGCTTCTAATACTGCATCATGCTGTTATCCAAACGCCAAGTGGTCTTCTACCTCTGATAACAGGTAATCTGTATGATTCGTAGCTAAGATCACCAAGATCTCTTTATATCCTAACTGCCTTGGACATCTCTGTCACCTCTAAATTGCCCCTGGGATACCTCTTCAGATTTCCTCATCTCTCTTTCTTCTAATTACTTATTTGCCTAAATTTCTAAAGAAAATCAGATGGAACTATGTAGCATAAAACAAAACCAGGCTTTATTTTATTGATATTGTTAGATGTCATTGAGTCAGTTCTGATTCATAGCTACAGTATGTACAGAGAACAAAACACTGCACGGTCCTGTGCCATGCCCACGATAACTTTTATGTGTAAGCCCATTGTTGCAGTCACTGTGTTGATCCATCTTGTCTAGAGCCTTTTTTTGCTCACCCTCTACTTTACCAAGCATAACGTTCTTCTCCAGGGAGTGATCTTTCCTGACAACACATCCAAAGTATGTAAGACTCAATCTTGCCATCTTCGCTTCCAAGGAGCACTCTGGTTATACTTCTTCCTGAACAGATGTTTGTTCTTTTGGCAGGCCATGGTGTATTAATATTCTTCTCTGACACTACAATTCAAAGGCTTCAATTATTCTTCTGTCTCCCTTATTTATTATCCAGCTTTTACATACATAGGATTCAAATGAAAATACCATGGCTTGAGACAGGCACACCTCAGTCTTCAAGGTGACATCTTTACTTTTCAGCATTTTAAAGAGGTCTTTTGCAGAACATTTTCCCAGCGCAATGCGTCTTTTGATGTCTTGACTGCTGCTTACATGGGCATTGATTGTGGAACCACGTAAAAGGAATGTTTCACAACCTCAATCCTTTTCCATTTATGACAATGTTCCTTACTGGTCCAGTAGTAAAGACTTTTGTTTGCTTGATGTTGAGATACAATCCATACTAGAGGCTGTGGTCTTTGATCTTCATCAGTCTAGAGGCTATAGTCTTTGATCTTCAACAGTAATTATTTTAAATCCTCTTATCTTTTAGCAAGCAGGGTTGTGTCATCTGCATAGCACAGGTTGTTAATGAGTCATCCTGCAATCCTGATGCTTTTTACTTCTTCAAACAGTCTAGTTTCTCAAATTATTTGCTCAGCATACAGATTGAAAAGGTATGGTAAAAGGATACAACTCTAACATACACCTTTCCTGACTCAAACCGTGCAGCATCCCTTTGTTCTATTCACACTACTGCCTCATACATATACATATATGTAGATATACACACACACACACACACACACACACACACACATATATACAGGTTCCTCATGAGAACAATTAAGTGTTCTGGAATTCTCATTCTCCGTAATGTTTTCTATAATTTGAAATGATCCACGCAGTTGAATGGCTTTGCACAGTCAATGAAACACAAATAAACAACTTTCTGGTATTCTCTACTTTCAGCCAAGATCCATCTGACATCAGCAATGATATCCCTAGTTCCACATCATCTTCTGAATCTGACTTAAATTTCTGGCAGTTCCCTTCATTGTGCTGAATGGTGAAAGACGGAAAGCATTCCCCTTGAGAATGGGAATTAGACAAAGAGGCCCACTCTCACCACTTCTATTCAACACTGTGCTAGAAGTTCTAGCCAGAGCAATTAGACAAGACAAAGAAATGAAAGGCATCCATATAGGCAATGAAGAAGTAAAAATCTCCCTGTATGCAGATGGCATGACTGTACATACAGAGAGTCCTAAAGAATCTGTAAGTGAACTACTAGAACTAACAGAGGAGTTCAGCAAAGTATCAGGATACAAGATAAATATAAGTAAATCAGTAGGATTCCTTTATACCAACAAAGAGTTCATCAAAGAAGAAATCACCAAATCAATACCATATTATAGCCCCCGAGAAGATAAAATATCTAGGAATAAATCTAACTAGGGAAATAATAGACCTATAGAGAGAGAACTACAAGGCCTTACTGCAAGAAACCAAAAAAGACACAAAATTGGAGAAATCTACCTGCTCGTAGTCAGGAAGACTTAACGTTGTGAAGATGTCTATTTTACCTAAAGTGATCTACTTATACAATGCAATCCCAATACAAATTCCAGTGCCATTTTTTAATGAGATAGAGAAATGTATCACCAACTTTGTTTGGAAAGGGAAGAAAGCCCCAGTAAAGCACTACTGAAGAAGAGGAACACAATAGGAGGCCTCACATTACCTGATCTTTGAACCTATTACACTGCCATGGTTACCAAAACAGCCTGGTACTGGTACAAAAAGAGCTATATAGACTAATAGAATAAAGTGGAAACCCCAGAGATGCCACCATCCTCTTATGAACAGTTTACATTTGACAAAGGTCATAAGACTGTAAACTGGGGTAAAAAAAAGTCTCTTCAACAAATGGTGTTGGCAAAATTGTACATCTATCTGCAGAAAAACTGAAACAATACTGATATCCCACACCTTACACAAAAACTAACTCTAAATGGATCAAAGACCTAAATATCAAACCTAAAACGATAAAAATCATGCAAGAAAAAATAGCGTCAATGATGGATGTTCTCATATACAGCTTAGACAGACTTCAAAATCTAATGAACAGCACAATTAACAGAAAAGAAAATAGATAAATGGGAACTACTAAGAATCAAACACGTTTGTTCATCCAAAAACTTTATTAACAGTTAAAAGACCACCTACGGTTCAGCAACTACATGCCAGATTGTCGTCTGATCTCCATAATCTACAAGGTTCTGGAAAATATCAACAAGAAAAAGGTAAATAACTCAATTAAGCAATGGACAAAGGAGATGGACAGACAATTCACTAGAGAGGATATCCAGGCGGCCAAAAGAGACATGAGAAAAGGCTCACAACAATTAGCTATGAGAGAAATCCAAATCAAAACTGCTGTGAGATACCATTTCATACCAAAAAGCTTGGCCATGATCCAAAAACACAAAACAACAAATGCTGGAGAGGTTGTAGAAAGATTGGAACTCTCCTACACTGCTGGTAGGATTGCAAATTGGTACAACATTTTTGAAAAGCAATCTTGCACTTCCCTAAAAAGCTGGAAATAGATACACCATTTGATCCAGCAATTTCACTGCTTGGAATTTATCCTTCAGAAACCAAAGGCTGTCACACAAACAGATAGGTACAATCCACAATAGCTAAAAGATGAAATCAACTCAGATGCCCTTCAACAGATGAATGGATAAACAAACTATAGTACATATACTCAGTGAAACACTATGCTATGACAAAAAACAGTGAAGATTTTAGAAAACATAACATGGTTTCAATTGGAAGATATTATGCTGAGTAAAATCAGTCAGTGTCAAACGGACAAATGTTGTATGAGACCCCTGTTATAAGGACTTAAAAATAGAATTATCTACAGAATAAAATGGTGGGGGGGTTGAGGGTTTATCATAGATGAGACAGTTCATAAATGTTATAAATTTTATTCATTTACTGTAATAAATAAATAAATAAAATTACAAAAAAAAAATTGGCAGTTCCCTGTCACTATACTATTGCAGCTGTTTTGGAAAGATTGCTAACAAAGTTTTACTTGTGTGTGATAATAAGAATATTGTTCAATAATTTCCACATTTGGTTGGATCACCTTTCTTGAGAATAGGCATAAATATGGATCTTTTCCAGTTGGTTGAGCAGGTAGCTGTCCTCCAAATTTCTTGGCATAGATGAGTGAGCACTTCCAGAGCTGCATCTGTTTGTTGAAACATCTCAGTTGACATCCCATCAGTTCCTGGAGTTTTGTGTTTTGCCAATGCCTTCAGTGCAGCTTGAGCTCCTTCCTTCATTGCTACCATTTTCTGACCATATGCTACCTCTTGAAATGGTTGAACATCAATGTCTGAGGCCGGGTTTTCCAAGAAAGCAAAACCAGTAACACGTGTACATACAAGGAAAGTTTTATGTAAAGGAAACAGCTCACGCAGTTGTAGAAGCTGAACATCCGACACCCTGGAACAAGCCTCATATGGCCCTGGAAGCTGGTGAACCTAAGGTCAGCAGGTCAGAGCCCAGAGTTCTAGATCACTAACCGTGTAGGTCAGCGGATCCCAAGTTGGTGGCAAGACTGCGAGGCCTCTGCTGGCTCACAGAGCTTCAAGAGCTGGTGAACCCAGGACCAGCAGGCCAGGGAACAGGACTCTCATTTGCCAGCTGTAAGGATTGATGAATCCAACAGCGGCTGGTTCAGCTCCACAAACCAGCAAAAAAGAGCAGCAGATGCCGGCAACATGAGCAGAAAGAAAGGATGCTGTGGAAGATGGAGAGATGAGAGCTGAGGGGCAGGAAGCCACAACAGGCCTCACCCCTGTCTCCTGATACAGCAGCCAAACATGGAGTTGCCAAGTTGATACAGTCTTGAACACCACAGTAAATCAGTTCTTTCTGGTATAATGACTTTGTGTATCCCTTCCATCTTCTTTTGATGCTTCCTGGGTATATCTCACATGAGTTTAGAGACCATCTCAAGAGCAGATTTGATGCACTGAATACTAATGACCAAAGACCAGGTGACCTGTGAAATGACATCAAAGAGATCATCTGTGAAGAAATCAAGAGGTCATTAAAAAGACAGGAAAGAAAGAAAAGACCAAATTGGCTATCAGAAGAGACTCTGAAACTTGCTCCTGAATGTTGAACAGCTAAAGCAAAAGGAAGGAATGACAAAGTAAAAGAACTGAAGACTTCAAAGGGCAGCTCAAGAAGACAAAGTATAATAATGACATGTGCGAAGAGCTGGAAATAGGAAACCAAAAGGGAAGAACACGTTCTGCATTTCTCATGCTGAAAGAACTGAAGAGAAAAAATTAAGCCTGGAGTTGCAACAGTGAAGGAATCTGTAGGGAAAATATTAAACAACTCAGAAAGCATGAGGAAGATGGAAATCTTTATTTGGTCTACTGAAATACGAGTTCTTCGAAAGAAGCCAGACCCAAAAGGCTGCATCTTGTACGACTTCATTTTGATGAAAACTTCAGAACTGGTGAATCCATAGATACTGAAAGTAGATTGATATTTTCCAGGAGCTTGAGATGGAGTAACCTTTTATCAGGAGTCATGGGTTGAATCCTGTTGCCCAGAAATCTGGGTACCAGTTTAGCTGGGTCATGATTCCAGGTATTATGTCATGTTCCTTTATGTTGTAAACCCTGCCCCTGTGATGTTAATGAGGGAGGTTGGGCAGCAGTTGCGTTGGTGTGGCAGGATTAAGTGTGTAAGACTGTTTTGTGCCTTGAGGCAGTCTCTTGAGGTATAAACAAGCCAGCAGAGAGATTTAGGAGATTTCAACTCCTGAAGAAAGCAACACTTAGAGCTTGGCACATCCTTTGAACCTGAGGGTCTTGCAGCAAGATACTCTCACACCAAAGACTGAAGCAACACAAGGACCTGCCAACAGAGCCAACAGAGAGAGAGTGCCTTCCCCTGGAGCTGGCACCCTGAATTTGGACTTATTAGCTTATTGGACTTTTTAAGAACCAACTTGTCTTTGTAAAAGCCATTCACTCATGCTATTTCTGTTAGAGCAGATCAGGTGACTAAAACAATAAGACTGGCAATTCTCTTCAGGGGCGATGAAAATATTCTGGAAATAGATCATGCTAATGGGTTCTCTAGAGGAACAAAACCTCGATATATACGTACATAGATGCCCAGAGATTTAATTCAAGGAAATTGCTCACACAGTTGTAGAGGCTGGCAAGTCCCAAAATTTGTGGGTTAGGTATGAGGCAAGGCTTCTCATGATTTGAGTGGTTGCAGGGATTGCCAACCCGAAGTCAGACAGCAAGCTACTTGTTCATGGGGCTGGGGGGAACTAGCAAATACCTAAATTTATAAGTCAGGTAGCAGGCTGCTGGCTCATGTCCCCAGAACCAGAGAACAGTGGATGGTGAATCAGACGTAGGGTCCACAGCCTGAGTGAGCCTTTCTGGAACAGCCATTTACATACAGGAGGAAGGCCACACCCCCAAGGAAACACCTTTTTCTACTGATTGGCCCCTTATAGCAGATCTTATCATGGAGGTGATGACATTATATGGCGTTTTGGAAGAGCGGTCAGTCCACAGTCTGCCAAATCACTGAGAATCACAATTTAGCCAAACCGACTCATAATATCAACCTTCACAGGCACTGACTTATGTACTTTAAAATGATTAAAAAGGGCAATTTTATTTTGCACATACTAAAACTCAAAATGGAAACCCTAGAAGCATAATGGTGCAGTGCTACAGCTGCCAACCAAGAGGTTGGCAGTTCAAATCCCCCAGGCACTACTTGGAAACTCTATGGGGCAGCTCTACAGGGTCACTATGAGTCAGAACCAACTTGATGGCTCCTAACAACAACAAAACTCCAAAAAAATTAAACCATAAAGTTAAATAAATAAACACATAAGTAAAATAAAATTATGACCCTTTCCATGAAACGGAAACTTACTGTGATCACTGTGGAAACTCTGGTGTTGTAGCAGTTAAGTGCTATGGCTACCAACAAAGAGGTCAGAAATTGAAATCCTCCAGGAGCTCCTTGGAAACTCTGTGGGGTCAGTTCTACTCTGTCCTGTAGGGTTGTTTGGTTTTGGTGATTGTTCTGCCGGTAGAAGCTGATTTCCACTGCGGTTCCTTCGCCACTTTTCAGAAGGTCTTTTTAAAGACTCAGGGTGTTCCTTGAGACCCTTTGGGTGCATCCAGTTCTGACTCATAAAACACAATGAATAATTTACAACACTGCAATCTTCCATAAGCATAAAATTAGCCACCTACTTGCCTGTATGCAGAGGCTTTGCATGGTTTCCTCCTCTAATTAGTTCTTTGTTCAACTATTCATATCAGAGCAGAAGGGGCCACTGATGTTATTATACCTCATACACTTAATGAGACGGTAAACTGGGTGTCTTCTCTTGACCCCTGTTCATATTTCAGGCCCTAGCAGGCTGTCCCTGTGGACTGATTCACAGACCACTTTAATTTCTGCTTGGGTTTGGTCAGCAGGGCAGGAAGAGTTGAGGCTGAAGTATCTATTCCTCTGGATATCTGTGTCTCTCTGAAGCCCTAGGTCCTGGCTTGTTGCTGTTTCCGCATAGCTCTCTTTTCTGTCGTCAGGTTCCTGGAACTATTTATTCCCTTTGGGTCTGGTGGTGATAGTTCTTTGCTGTTTCCATCTTTGAAATACAATTCCACCACTTGTGTGTATCCCTAAACCCTGCTCATCTCTTTACAAATGACCTCCTTATCAACCCCTCTGCAAGTTACACATCTCTTATGTTTACCATCTCTTCCTATTTCCTGAACACTGACAGAGCCAGATGGTCACTCAGGTGACTGGGAATTTTCCCTACAGGCTCTGCAGTGGAGAGTTTTGCCTACTTAATTGAAAAAGTGCCACAGTTAGAGGCTGAGTCCACCGGTACATGGCACCGCTTTCCCTTTATGTGGGAAGAAAACGCACAAGTAAGTGCTATGCAGATGAAATGATGCCTCAACCATTCTGAGAATAAGATTGATCCCAGGGTCAGTTGGGTCCGCCAAGGAACTGGAGACCTCAGTATTACTCTCTGTTTTAAAAAGCAGAGTGAAATAAATAAAAGTGTATTTTTGACACTGTGGGGAGCTTTTCTAAAACAGCTTCTATCAGGAGATTAATCACAGAAGCCCCAGTATTTGCTGAAAATGGTAAAATGATCACCCTATGATGTTTTTTGGAGGGAACAAAACATCGTCCAGAGATCATATAGATTTCCTTAGTTTTTAAAATTATTTTGTTGATTCCTTGCAAACCAAAACTAAACCAGTCATCACTGAGTTTATCTGCACTCATGGTGACACTGTATTTGTAAGAGTAGAAACATGCTCACAGTGTTTTCGATGACTGATTTTTGAAAGTAGATCACCAATCCTTTCTTCCAAGGCAATTCTAGGAGGACTCAAGCAGCAAGTAGCTGGTTAGTCATCAAGCACTTACCTGTTTCACTCCCAGGGACTCCCCTAAGCCTGTGTACATGCTGTAAAGTTCTGTTGTTTACTAATCTGTCTGAGGCCAAGATTAAATCATTTCAAAGTCTCAGTCAGAGGGGAGGCAAATCAGATCACTCATTAGCTCTCAAGAAGTGTGGGAAATGCTGCTTTGGAACTGAAGCCCAGAGGGGAGTTTGCCTCTGTTCAACATCAGAGCCCATCCAACGCATCTACTGTTTGTCATGGTCAGAACATGTTATAGCAGTTTTACACAAAGAGGAGGAAGATACAATGCTAGTGATACACTGTAAAAATTTGAAAAGTTGCTTTAAAAACCAGGATAACCGAGCTCCTAAATTTTCTTGCATCTGACTTTTGGTAAGCCACTTAGCGTCTTCTGCAAAACGAGATGACTAAAGTATGCTACCATGTACCAGCACAAATGAGATCATCAGAAGGGAGCATGGTAAACTGGGACAGCTCGGGACCTGGCTGCCTGGATGTGGGTCCTGGGTTCACCCCCACTTGAGAATTCTGCCCTTGGCAAGTCCTCCAAATTCTTTGTTTCAATTTCCTAATCTGAAACATTAGGATAATATTCATGCCTTCTTTAGAGAGTTGTTGTGAGTATTAAATGAGTCAATCTGTTTAAGTGTTCCAAACAATGCCTGATTCTGGGGTCACTAACATTACTGATACTGCAGCGGTGAGGGAGAGAGTGGGATGAGAATCACTCACGTTAATTCTACCAAGTATTTCCACCCAGGCTGTAAGAACTATGGAAACGCAGTCCTGGGCTGAAAGCTCACTCTATCAGCACAACACAAACAGTTGCTTTGTGGGGCCCATTTAACAACAGCTTTGTCACAGGACAGCTTTGTGAGTGTGCAACTCCTCTATTGTTTTTTGTGGGGTTTTTTTTTTCCCCCTTGCTATCTGAAATGAACAGTTTGTAATATACTACAATACCACCAGCATCTGTTTCTGAGCATTTCCACTCATGAGAACTGCAAACTCCCAGGAAGAAAAGACTTTTCTTTCTGCTATTTTGGAGCCTTTCTAAAACAGCTTCTACCGGGAGATTAATCATAGAAGCCCAAGTATTTCCTGAAAATGGTAAAACATTTTACAGGGACATGTAGACACTGCTTGATAAATGGCTTGACTCTTTATTGCCTCGCAATCCTAAAGAAAAATGTGTGTTTGAAAGAGAACAGGATGTAATGGAAATCTAAGTAGACGGACTGTAAAATGGGTTTATTAACTATTTACAGTGACTGTGTAAATTGTTTTCATCTGTCCTTGAAGAAGTTCCCCATCAGGACTTTTAGATCTTTCCTAGTGCTTCCTTTTTTAATTTGTAGTAGAAAGGTGTATGACTCTGATTGCCTGAATCATTGTTAGATACATGTCCAATTCAGCCTTGTCTGCTAAATTTTCATTAAAGCTGGACACGTCTTTCAAAGTTCATGCAAGGAATTAATGAGCTCAGGGGTTAACTGAATGGTTGGAAGTTTGAGTCCACCCAGAGTTGTCTCAGAAGAAACGCAGGATGGTCTTTTTCCCCCCCCAAAAGTCATTAAGCCTTGTGAAATCATATACATAGGGAAGACAAACACTGTGTGACAGCAACAAGTCTATGGGTAGATGTACCTATAAGCAGCCAAGGAACACCATGTATTGTGGGCTCCTGTCAGACACCAGGAGAGAAGAATGGAACAGTTCCTCTCTTAAAATCCCCAGAAGGAATCAACAAGGCTGTAACCTTGATTTTGACTTTAGGGTCTCAGCCTCTAGAATAGTATTTGTCGATGGGCCAGAAGTCGACGTACATGCTGAGAATGCAGCAGTGAACTAAACACCGGACATAATTCCCATCTTTGTGGAACTTACAGTCTACTGAGGAAACAAATACTAATCTAATGAAAAATTATAAAATTTCAAAACAAAAGCATTACAAAGCTACAAAACACAATTGGGTTGCATGAATCAGAAATGGCTAGACAGCAACTGGTCGGTTGATTCCTCAGATCCATTAAAGAAAGTGAGGAACCAAGATTTTTTTTAAAGTTCCTTTTCATCACAGGAACGTCTCCTGCCACCACCCATTCCCTGCAATGCGCCTCTGTTGTAAGAACCAGAGTGAAAGGGAACAGCTCAGAAGTGAGGCATATTCCTGTACATAATATGTAACTGGAAATCCTGGTGGCATAGTGGTTAAGAGCTAAGGCTGCTGACCAAAACGTTGCCAGTTCAAATCCACCAGGCACTCCTCGGAATCTCTACGGGGATACTCTACGCTACAGGGTCACTGCACATCAGCAGTGACTTGAGAGCAATGGGTTTAAAATATAATTTGGCTCTACAATCTGCTGCAAAAGACCTCCTTAAAGTGTTGAAATGTGAAACTGTCACCTTGAAGACTAAGGTGTGACTGACCCAAGCTATGGTATTTTCAATCACATGATATGCATGTTGAAAGCTGAACAGTGAATAAAGAAGACAGAAGAGGAATTAACACCTTTAAATTATGATTTGGGGAAGAATATTGAATGTACCACGGACTGTCAAAAGAACCAACACATCTGTCCTGGAAGAAGTACAACCAGAGTGCTCCTTAGAAGCAAGGATGGTGAGACTGCATTTTACATAGTGTGGATATGTTGCTGGAGGGCTCAGTCCCTAAAGAAAGTAGAGTGGCAGTGAAAAAGAAGAAGACCTTTATCCTAGTCGCCTGGTACTGCTCTAACAGAAAATACCACCAGTGGAAGGTTTCATGAGAAGAAGCTTTTGTTGTCACAGTCCGGTAAGCCACAAATCCATTCATAAGCTACAAGTCCATTCAATATGAAAAATCATCCCAGTCCAGTGGGCTGAGTCCACATCCAGTGAGAGCATCTCGGCAGAGGAACCTCGGGTCCAAAGGATGTGTGCTGCTCTCGGTGCTTCTTTCTCGGTGGTATGAGGTTCCCAACTTCCTCAGCTCACTCCTCTCCCTTATATTCCACAAGCTTGAGTCCTGCCTCACTAACACAAGTGCAAACCATTCTCCATCATCAATATCACAGAGGCAGGATTCACACTACATGGGAGGAAGGGCACCATATTGGAACTCCAAACCAAGTCAAATCAACACATACACTTTTGGGGGGACACAATTCAATCCCTTGTCATGGATTGAATTATGTCCTCCCCCAAAATATGTGTAGCCATGTGCCTGGGCCCTCATTCCCAATATTCTATGATTGTCCTCCACTTTGTGATTTTGCTATGCTGTGTGTTAAAGGATTAGGCTGGAGCTGCAAATCCCTTCATAGGATCACCTCCCTGCTCCACTGTAAAGGGAGTTTCCCTGGAGTATGGCTGACACCACCCTTAATCCTTTTGTCCTACAAGAGATAAAAGGAAAGGGAATCAAGCAGAGAATTGGGAACCTCATACCATCAGGAAAGCAGCACTGGGAGGAGATCACATCTTCAGACCTGAGGTTGCTGTGCCAAGATGCTTCCTGAACAAGGACTGATGCAGCACAAGGACTTTCCTCCAGAGATGGCAAGGGAGAAAGACCACTTCATGGTATTTCTGTTAGAGCAGCACTAGCTGACTAAAATAACCTTCAAGGAGGTGGACTGGCACAGTGGCTGTAAAAATGGACTTAAGCATAAAAATGATTGTTAGCATGGTGCAGAATTCAGCAGGGTTTTGTCCTGTTGTGCATAGCATCGTTATGAGTCTGGACCAACTCAATGGCACCTAACAATAACTACAAACTACTAATGCTCATATGGCCCCCTTTTTGTCCCATTTTCAAATAATGGTATTAAAAGTCCATCCTAGGAAATAAAAAATGGTATAGTCACTGTGGAGGGCACTCTGGCAGTTTCTTACAAAGTTAAACATAAGTTTACCTGTCAGTGGTGTTCCAAGTTACCCAAAAGAGTTGAAAATGTATACCCACAACCTGTGTGTAAATGTTTGTTCATCACTGCCAAATACTGGGAGTAACCAAGATGTCCTTCAGTAGGCAAATGAATAAACTGTGATAGACTCACACAAAGAAGTATTATTCAGCAATGAAAAGAAATGAGCTGTCAAGCCCCCAAAGGACATAGAGGAATCTTTTTTTTTATTATTTTATTTTTATTTAACATAACTGAGTGAAAATGTACATTCACATGTAAATTTACATGCCCCCCTGTATGCAGCTTCCACTGCTCTCCCTGTCCGGTGACTGCACACTATTCCATAGAGGAATCTTTAACACACGCTGCTAAGTAAAAGAAGCCAGTTTGAAAAAACAACATTCTATACGACTCCGACTACAGACAGTCATGGAAAAACGAAACTAGAGAGACTGTAAAAAGATCCTGGTAGTCAGGGGCAGGAGGGGCTGTGAATAGGTGACACACAGGACACTTTTAGGGCAGTAAAACCATTCTGTATGGTGCTGTATTGGTGGACACATGACCTTAAGCATTTCTCAAAATTTATAGAACTCCACAATACAAAGAGTGAACCCTAATGTGAATTATGAATTTTAGTTAATAATTTCATATCAAAATTTACTCCTTAATTATAACAAATGCACCACAGGCATGCAAGATTTTAATAATAGAAGAGACCTTGCAGGGGGTCACACAGGGACATATGGGAATTTTCTGCACTTTTTTTGTTAACTTAAAACTGCTCTCAAAAATAAAGTCTGCTAAAGTATAAAGGGAGAAAAAAGTCTACCCTAAGAGAAAACCATTCTATGTGCTAAGAAAGAGTTTCAACTTATTGAACAAGAAGGTGATTTGCGCTTGCTTTAAATATATACTCATTTTAACGTTATTTGCGGGATTTATCAAGTTGTGAATTATCCAGGACCTTGTTTCTTCTCTTGTGGCCCCACTTCTGATACCCGTTCATTGAACACTGGAAAGCCCTTGGGGTGATACAGTGGAGTCTAGGCTGGTTTGTGCTGTAAACAGACTGATGACTTACTAAATGATGTCATCCAAAAAGACATCTTTTTGCAAAAAAGTTGGAAATTGATATTTCAAAAGAAGTACTGAGTCTGTCATCATAGTGGGAAAGTATCAGAACATTGTTCTGCCTCTTTACACTTAATTATGGCTTAGTACTATTTTGATTTTTAATTATATATAAGGATAGCAACACCATAATCTTCTATCCATCATGATCAGTTATGTCCAACTCATGGCAACCCTGTAAGGCAGAGCAGTACTGCCTTGCAGGGTTTCCAAGGCTGTAATCTTTGCAGATGCCAACTGGCACAGCTTTATCCCGAGGAGTGCCTGGTGGGTTCAGGAACCATCAACATTACTGTTAACAACTGTGCACTTAACTACTGTGTCATCAGAGGTGCTCTTGCTTAATGCTTTGGTCTTCTTAAATCTTAATCCAAACCTAATAGAGCTCTGGGCTTAAACATTTGTGCGACAGACTCTCATGTGCCAGTTGCTGCTGCTGCTTGTAGCTTGTGAGTGCACTAAGAGCAGGGACTGTGTGTCTTACTACTTTGATAACTTTGGTACCAAGAGTAATACTGGGTGCATACCTGCTACCATCCAGTCACTTCCAAATCATAGTAACAGAGCCTATAGAGTAGAACTGCCCCATACGATTTCCAAGCAGTCCCTGGTTTGAACTTTAGTTAGCAGCTGCACTGCACCACCACAAGTTTCCACTAGGTTGATAGTAAGTACAAATAGAGACCTGAATGATTATTAATTTCTGTTATTAGAAACTGTAGTGACTCCTGCTGTTAAGCATGTGTATTTTACCTGATGAAGCCACTGAATGCTCAGGGTGCTATAACTCTTACCCTGCAACCAGCTGGACAGAAAAATGAACATTTTTGAAGGAATTATTGTGTGTCAGGCACTCTGCTAGGTGCTTTACTGACATGAACTCTCTTTAATCCCATTATCAAACTGTGAATTGATATTAACTCCATTTTACACCTAAAGAGCCAGAAATTTAGAGGTCAAGTAATTTAACCGAAGTGTCTCAAAAGTAAATTAAATAGTTGAGTAGCAAACCAGGGACTACCTGACCCTGGAACCAGTCCTTGTTTCATTACACTATGCTGTACAAAGTATGAAGTAGGAAGACCGGAAGTTGTTAAAAATGAAACAGGACACCTGAAGATCAATATCCTAGGCATGAGTGAGCTAAAATGGACTAGTATTGGCATTTTGAGGTGGACAATGATATGGTCTGCTATGCTGGGAATGACAAATTGAAGAGGAAGTGTTATATGCATTGTCAAAAAGGGCATTTCAAGCTCTACCCTGAAGGACAATGCTGTCAAAGCTGTGGTGAAACCCATGTGAAATTGCTCACCACAGATGAGCAAGTAGACACAGTTAAGCCCATGAGGCCCTTGCGCTAACTTGCTCAAAGCAAGCTGGTATATACTGTGCTTACTCGGTAGCCCACCCTGTCCATACCTCCAGACAAATACAAAACTCTAACTCAAGAAGGATCAAAAACCTAAATGTGAAACCTAAAACAATAAAGATCATAAAATAAAAAATGAGGGCAAACCTAGGAACCCTAGTTTATGGCATAAACAGACGATCAAATATAATTCAAAAAGCACAGACAGAAGATAGACTATTGTGACTTCTGAAAATGAAATACTTAAGCATTCACCAAAAGACTTTCCCAAAAGAGAACCCACAGACTGGGAAAAACAACCCAGTTCAAAAATGGACAAAAGCAATGAACAGACACTTCACCAAAGAAGATATCCAGGCAGCCAATAAATGCATGAAGAGATGTGTGTGATCATTAGTCATTATTGTTGTTAGGTGCTGTTGAGTCACTTCCCCCTCCTAACCACTTTATATACAGCAAAACAGAGCACTACCCACTGCTGCGCCACCTCATGATTCCTGTTAATACTTGAGCAAATTGTTGCAGCTGCTGCGTCAGGCTATCTCATCAAAGGTCTTCCACTTTTTCACTGCATCTCTACTTTACCAAGCATGACGTCCTTGTTCAGGAACTAGTTCGTCCTGATAACACGTCCAAAGTATGTAAGATGAGGTCTTGCCATCCTTGCTTTGAGGAGCCTTTTGGCTGTACTTCTTCCAAGCCAGTCATTAGAGAGATGAAAATCAGAACTACGGTGAGATACCATCACACACCAGTCATGACGGCAATGATCAAAAACACAGAAAACATGGGAAGGCCATGGGAAGACTGGAGCTCTTACACAGTCCTGGTGGGAATGTAATAGGGTACAGCCACTGTGGAAAACAATGTGGCTTCACCTCAAAAAGCTAGAAACAGAAATACCATGTGATCCAGCAATCCTACTCCTAGGCATATATCCTTGAGAAAATAAGAGACTTGACACAAATAAACATATACACATCCATGTTCATAGAAGCATTATTTACAATAGTAAAAAGATGGAAACAATGTAAGTGCACATCAAAGGATGTAAGGATAAACTATGGTGCACACACATGATAAAACATTTTGCAAAGTTAAACAATAGCAACAGATCTGCAAAACATCTCACAACACAGATGCACCCGGAGGACAATTTGCTTAGTGAAAACAAGTCAATCACAAAGGACAAATATTGAGTGAGATGACTAATATAGACAGTTAAGGTTTTCACACAAACAGAAACATTCTTCAATGTTTATCAGGAATGAGCAGGAAACAGAAAGCATCTCACTAGATAGCAGACACATAATATTACTTTGGTGAAGGGACAGATAATATACAATATAGGGGAAGTCAGCACAACATAGTCAAGGTAAAGGAAATACTGAAAGATATGTAACCAAAAAAGACAACCACGGCAAAGAGCAATACATATCCAATCCTGCAACAACATCGAAAACAAAAACTAATGTTGCAGTGAATACATAGATAGAAATATAAGCTGAACATGGGTGGCAGGGCATATGGAAGGACACCCAAGTACATATACACATATATGCTGTAAATATATCCTCGTATGCAGCAGCATGCACAGGAGAAACAGTCATGTTAACTGTTTAGCTGTAACCATACACTTCTTAGGACTGAGACGCTGGGCTTAGGGGCTAAGGATCATAGTTTTGGGAAACATCTAGGTCAACTGGCATATCATAATCAACAAAGACAAGGTTCTACATCCTACCTTGGTAAATAGTGACTGTGGTCTTAAAAGTTTGCAAGTGGCCATCTAAGATACAATAATTGGTGTCTTCTAGTCTAGAGCAAAGGAGAGTGGAGAAAACCAAAGACTCAGGGAGACATTTGTCCAAAGAACTAATGGACTATATGAATCAAGGACTCCACTGGCGTGAAACCAGAAGAACTAGATGGCACCCTACTAGTACCGCAACCACTCTGACCAAGACCACAACATTAGATCCTGGGCAGGGTAGGAGAGAAACGTAGAAAAAAGTGAAAATCATAAATAAGACCAGACTTATTGCTCTAATAGAGGAGAGTGGTGGAACCTCTGAGATTTAGATACGCTCAATCTTGGAACTGAAATTGCTCTCAGAGATCACATTATAGCTATATAACGAAATCAAAACCAAACCCATTGGCATCAGATTGATTCCAACTCACGGTGGCACTGTTGGACAGAGTAGAACTGTTCCACAGAGTTTCCACGGAGCTGCTGGTGAACTCAAACTGCTAAACTTTTGGATAGTAATCAAGCTCTTAATGGCTGCACCAGCAGGGTCCCAGATGGCCTTACAATAGAGACGCTTATAAAATGAACAAAATACCGGTGTGGAATGCACACCTCAGAACAATCACCTATACAAGATCTACAAGGAAGTATTTGCCCAAAAGAAAAGTTCCGAAGGAAGGTAGAGGTGGGGAAACTCGATAAATGGACCTGGGAAACCCCAGTAGGACAGACGGACTGCGGACACATGCACCGACTCACAACCAATGTCACAAAACAAGCTGTACATAAACTTTTGAGGAGAAAACTAATTTGTGCTGTGAACTTTCTCCTAAACAGCAACATACTCAAAATTTTAAAAAGACAGGAAAGAAAAGACCAAAATGGATGTCAGAAGAGACTCTGAAACTTACTCTTGAACATAAAGAAATGGAAGAAATAATGACGGGAAAGAGCTGAATAGAAGATTATGAAGGGCAGCTCAGGAGGACCGAGTATTATAATGAAATGTGCAAAGACCTGGAGTTAGAAACTCAGAAAGGAACAACGTTCTTGGCATTCCTCAAGCTGAGAGAATTGAAGAAAAAAATACAAGGCTCAAGTTGCAACTGTGAAGGATTCTATGGGCAAAAACCTGAACAAGCCACAAGTGTCAAAAAAAAAAAAAGAAAGAAAACAAAAAAAGGAAGTAATACACAGTCAGTGTACCAAAAAGAATTGGTTGATGTTCAACCATTTCAGGAGGTAGCAGATGATCAAGAACCGGTGGTGCTGAAAGAAGAAGTCCAAGCTGCACTGAAGGCACTGGTGAAATCGAGGTCCCGGGAACCGGCGGGTTACCAGCTGAGATGTTTCAACAGACAGGTGTAACACTGGAAGTGCTTGCTCATCTGTGCCAAGAAATTCGGAACACAGTTACTTGGCCAGCTGACTGAAAGAGATCATATTGGAGTCCATTCCAAAGAAAGGTGATTCAAAGGAATGCAGAAGTTGTCTAACAATATCATTAATATCACACTCAAGTAAAATTTTCTGAAAATCATTCGAAAACGGTTGCAGCAGTACATTGAGAGAGCTACCAGAAATTCAAGCCAGATTCAGAAGAGGTCATGAAATAAAAGATGGTGTTGCTTATGACAGATGGATCTTGGTTGAAAGCAGAGAACACAAGAGACATATTTACCTGTATTCTACTGAACTTGCAAAACATTCAACTGTGTGGACTATAACAAATTATGGATAACATTTTGAAGAATAAGAATTCCAGAACACTTAATTGTGTTCATTTAAACCTGTACATATACCAAGAGGCAGTAGTTCAAAAAGAACAAGGGAATATTGTCATGGATGGAATTGTGTCTCAAAAAGTACATGTACCAATTTGGCTAGGCCATGGTTCCCAGTATTGTCCACCATTTTGTCATCTGATGTGACTTTCCTGTTCTATAAATCTTATCTCTGTAATGTTAACAAGGTGGGACAGGTAGTAGTTATGTTAATGAGGCAATATTCAAGCTGCAAGATCGGATTGTGTCTAGACTCAGTCTCTTTTGAGATATAAAAGAGTGAAGTAAGCAGGGAGATAAGGGTACCTCGTACCACCAGGAAAGCAGTTTCAGGAGCAAAACTCCTCCTTTGGACCCTGGGTTCCTATGTGGAGAAACTCTTAATCCAGGGGAAGGCTAAGGGAAAGACCTTCCTTCCTCTAGAGCTGATAGAGAAAAAGATTTCCTCTGAAGCTGATGCCCTGAATTTGGACTTCTAGCCTACCAGATAGTGAGAAAATAGATTTCTGTTTGTTAAAGTCATCCTCCTGTATTTTCTGTTATAGTAGCACTAGAAACTAAGACAGATTACTACATGCTTTAAAATCAGGAAAGATGTGTATCACGGATATATCCTTTCATCATACATATTCAATCTGAGGCTGAGCAAATAATAAGAGAAACTGGACTACCTGAAGAAAAATGCAGTATCAGTATTAGAGGAAGACTCATTAACAACCAGCTAACACAACCTTGTTTGTTGAAAATGAAGAGGGCCATTTTTATTTACTTCATATTTATTGATGAATATCAAAGACCACAACCTTCAGTATGAATTACACTTTAACACTAAGAAAACAAAAATCCTGACACCTGGTCTGAAAAGCAACATCATGATAAATGGAGAAAATACTGATGTTGTCAAGGATTTCATGTTACTTGGATCCACAATCAAGGCCCGTGGAGGCAGTGGTAAAGAAATCAAACGATGTATTGCACTGGGAAAATCTGCTGTTAAAGGTCTGTTTAAAATGTTAAAAAGAATAGATGTCACTTTAAGGACTAAGGTGCTCCTGATCCCTAGCCATCATATTTTCAATTAGCTCACATACATGGGAAAGCTGGGCAACAAACAAGAAAGACAGAAGAAGAGTTGATGCATTTGAATTACTGTGTTGCTGAAGAATATTGAATATATATATCACAGACTTCCAGGAAAATGAACAAATTTATCTCGAAAGAAGTACAGTGTGACTGCTCCTGAGAAGGGAGGATGGTGAGACCTGGTCTACATGTTTGGACATGGTGTCAGGAGTCCCTGTAGAAGGACATCAGGGTTGGTAGAGGTTCAGAGAAAAAAAAAAAAAAGATGGCCCTCAATGAGACAGACTGATAGCAACTGCAGTAGTGGGCTCGGACGTCACAGTGATGCTGAAGATGGTGTGAGACGGGGTGGCGTTTCACTCTCTTGTACACAGCAGGGTCGCTTCAAGTTGGCATTGATACGACAGCACAGAACAGCAACAACATGTTGTTAGAGTAGTCCCTGTGTGGTTCAGCAGTTAATGTGATTGGCTGTTAACCAAATGGTTAGAGGTTTGAGTCCACCCACAGGTACCTCTGAAGAAAATTCTGGTAATTCCGCTTTAAAAACTTAGCCACCAAAAATGGAACACCATTGTACTGTGAAACACACTGGATCACTATAAGTTGGGGCACCGACTCTCCAGCTACTAACAACAGCAGTGTTGCCAGACCACTGTAAGTTCAGTAGGTTGATCGGTCATGTCTAAAAACTAAGATGAACCTTGAAAATAGTTCATTTAGTCACTGTCTGTGAAACCATGCTGAATCTGTAAAACAAAAAAAAAATCAAGAGCTGCGTGCAAGATTAGAAGGAGTTCTGATGGTGTAATGGTTAAGTGCTAGGCTGCTAGCTGAAAGATTGGTGGTTCCAATCCCCAGCACAGCTCTGTAGGAAGAAGACCTCAAGATCTGCTCCAGTAAAGATCACAGCCAAGAAAACCCTATGGGGGAGTTGTACGCTGTCACATGGGATTGCAATGAGTCAGAATCGGGTTATGGTTTACGGGCTATGGGCCTGAATAAGTCTTAGAAAACTTGCGGTCTTCAACATAGACCCTTCCTTAGGGTTTTGAAAAGAGCTTAGTTTGAGACAGAGACAAGGATGAGGCTAAAGGTGGTTGAGTAGGTCTTGGGGAGATCCTGATAGCGTGGTAGTTAAGAACTATAGCTACTAACCAAAAGGTTAGCAGTTCACATCCACCAGATGCTTCTTGTAAACTCCATGGGGTAGTTCTACTTTGTCACCATGACTCAGAATCCACTCAACGGCAACGGGTTTTTAGTAGGTCTTGAATTTTCTGAGCTGTGAAGGTGGGGTGGTGTGAGGAAGAGGTAAGGTTTAAAGAATGATGCAGATGTGGTGGTGTTGGCAAAGGAGAAAGGAGGAACATTTCTTGTCCTCTTTGATCCTACCTTGGAAACTGGGTCAGTTTATGACTATTCTCAAGAAATCTTGGAATTCCCATAATTGAACAACATGTGTTGACACCTAGAGAAACTGAAGAGTATACCCTTCAAGTCTTGAGCAAAGAAGGGACCTCGGAGGGGAGGTAGCCTCCCCCTCTGCCTAGACACATCTATATTCCTAGGTGGTGCAAAGCTGCCTAACTGGCTCACCTAACAGCTGCACAAGTAAAGAGTCTGGACTGGAGAGGGACAGTTATTAAGCTGCATACATGAAGAGCCTGCTTCAGTTGAGGGCAGAGGCTTGGCATCCTGTGGGTTTTTTTGAAACAGGAGCCATAATTACCTGCTGGATTGGCTTGGGGGCAGAGTCTAAGTGCAGGTAGGTGAACAGGCAGACTTTCCAGCCAGAAATTTTTATAATTGTATGGTTCCTTGGGCTAACTCCCCATTCCATCTTATTCTTTTTCAGTCTAGCTTTTGGTTGGCTCCTTTCATGATAGAAAAGAGAAAGTTAGTCCCCAGTTACTTAAGGCCAAGTCCAGGTCATACAGAATAATGAAATGGGCAAGCTCACAGACCACAATGTTAGACAATGAAAGAACAAATTCACAGAACTCTGGTCATAAAATGAAATGGGAAAACATGCATTTAACTTCCTCTGTGGCACATGGAATTTTGAAGACCAAGGAGAGATGGATGTGATATTACAGGCAATACTAGCATATCTCATTTAGCTGTATGACTTGCTCTTTATTCTCCATGAGATTTGGGTACAAACTGAATTGTAAAATACAACATCAAAGTTGCCAGCACAAATAGAGTGCTACATATGATAAGTCTTGAAAAGGAGATGGTTTATGAGTGTACTATGAAGAAGTTAAATAACTCAGGCATAAGGTAATAATGAATTGTGCCAACTAAGAGACACAGAAAAGAAGGGAAACTGCAGTTTGAAAAATAGTCTGTGACAGAGAGCTAATTATCTCGACATCTAATCTTCCAGAAGGCTAACAGTTAGTTCACCTGCTGGAAGTCATCTAGGAGGTAGTCATAGAGATATTTTTGAACATGCGTTTTCCTGCCCCGGCCCGCGGGACAAATCAACGAAGGGACGAGGGGGAGCCTGTGAAAGTGGAGCAAGAAACGCGGAGAAATGGAGGCAAGACAAGATTCTGATCAAGCCTCAAGGTTTTATTGTTAAAATGAGGTATATTTATAGCAGCGGGAATAGAGGGAGGGATCAAGTGACGTAGGGATGGAGTGACATTTGGAGTGAGGTAGTTGTCCGCTGGGGATTGGATATACATAGGACTAAGGCAGTGACATCAGGCAGGAAGTTTTTCGCGCGCGCGGGCTTTTTGAATTTCGCGGGCGCGGGCTTTTTCAAACTTGGCGCGCGCGGGCTTTTTCAGCCCTACAAGCTTGCTGTATGTCGGGGCCTGGGGGCTCACACATGGCTCCCGACACATTTTCCCATTCCAGCTATGCTTGAGTTTGAGAGTCAAACCCTTAAGGACCAGCCATTGCAGCAAAATATGCAATCCTCACTTCAGCTCCAAGCTTTAAACACTGGGCAGTTCGCAGCAATAATAAGCCCCTTACTAACATCCAAATGAGTTCTTGAAACTTGCTGGTAGCACTTTGAAGGGTTAGGGCACCTCTCAGTGAGTCACCCAAGACCTTACTTTGGGTTGTTACTTTGTTTGGATGATATAAACGGTTTTGGAAAGTTGTCTGGGCAGAGAGGTTGCAGGATATTGGTGGAATAAAAATAAAGAACAAGAACTAGGTAAATTTCTAATTCCAGAACTTGTTCTAATTAGCCTTATAATCTTGGCTACTTAGATAAATTTGCAGAGCTAGGGCTGTTCCAGGCACTTTAGGTAGAGTACTTCACTAATCTTGCAATACCTTATGCAATCGATTATGGGTGGTGCTAACAACTAATGTGCACAGAGCTAACTGAAAGATTTGAGGTTCGAGTCCTCCCAGAGGTACCTTAGAGGAAAGGCCTGGTGATCTACTTCTGAAAAATCAGCCAGTGGGAACCCTATGGACACAGTTCTACTTAGACACACATAGGGAATCAGTTTGATGGCAGTTTGTTTATTAGTAGCTGTGTTTTATGGATAAGGAAACAGAGGTCCAGAGAGACTAATTTCCTAAGGCCACACAGAGAGTAAACTAAGTAGGTCCAGTTTGTTCCCAGCTGTACCTCCCTACAAAGCACATGCCCTTACCCATTTTGCTATATGACATCTTTGAGCCTGTCGGCAATTATCACACATAGCCAACATATAAGACAGCTTGCTAGACACTGTGCCAAGTGGACTCAACAGACATGGTCCTTGCCCTCACAGGGCTTACAATCCAAAAGTAAAGGCAGACATTAAGCAAATAGTTAAAAATTCTTAAATAATCTCCAATGTGCAAAATGCTCTGTAGAAGAAAGGAGTATTCTATTTTTCCTCAATAAAATGAGGACTCTATCAGTCTGTTCTCTTCAGAAACTCAGAAAGCCAAATAGAATGTAAGCCAACAGCTCAAGTCATCAGACCTATAAAAGACTCTGTGCAGCCTATGAGCATTGCACTGAGCTTTAAAAGCCGATGTTCTCCAATGACAACAACCCAGTCTTTCTGTTGGGTCCTCTCTGCAGATCTTACCAAACAGTTGCCACTGAGTTGATTCCAATTCATGGCAACTCCGTGTGTGTCAGAGCAGGGATGTCAATGGCTGAGTTTTCAGAAATAGATCACTAGTCCTTTCTTCGCAGGCGCCTCTGAGTGGACTTGAACCTTCAAACTTCGGGTTAGCAGCTGAGCTTGTTAACCATTCATAGCACCCATGGACACCATGGTTCCTGGTAGGTTTGTTCCAATTCATAACATTTATAAAGTGAGTTTAGATCTGACCAAGCATTTTCCCATATGTCATCTTAGTCTTCCCAATACTCCTGAGAAGTGGGTGCTGGTCCCTGCATTCTGTAAGCAATGACAGTAACATTTATATGGCACTCTGAGAGGTGCCAAACCCTGCACTAAACACTTTACATACTTTTTAGTTCAATCAATTCTCCTGACTCATGAGGTGAATGTTATCACAGTATATACACTCTGTAGATGAAGAAGTCAAGGTTTAGAAAAGCTATCTGTGTAAACTCTAACAGCTGGAAGGGAGACAAGAAAGGACTGTCTGCTTCACAACCTGAGCTCAAGGCCATCGTTTAGGCAGGTGAGCCATTCCCACAGACACGCAGCAAGTCAGAGCGCTTGACTCCTGTTCTTTCCTCAATAACCCAGCAACCACTAGGTGCCTAGGTCTGCTTTTGAGATTTGGACACATAGGCTGATGGAAAGATAATTATTTTGAAATTCATTCAAGAATAAGTCAATAAAAGAGCATTTTATTATAAAATCACATGTGGTTATTATTAACTTATTTTTGTTGGATTAAAAAGGAGGCTTGCATGTATTAGGTAGAGTCATTAGCAAAAGTAGTTCCTGTGTAGAACTGGCATTGATCTCTGAGGCTGACTTACTTGTTTTTTTTTTTTTTTTTTTTTTACCATGTTTGCTATTGTGCTAGTAAAAGTTAAGAACTGCAGAAATGGGGAAGGCAGGAACGCCAAAATTGACTTCTACCGCAAACAAGTAAAAGCAGCTCACTCCAAGCCAGTGCAATTGTCAAATGTTGACACAGCTGAAGAAAGCCAACTTTGCAGTGTTAGGCGCTCTTCTGCAGTGGGCTTTTCTGTGGCTCAAGTTTGCTCCTGTAAGGTTCTTGGAGTCTTTTAACAAAATAAAATTGATAAATGAATAATATTACTTACATCGAACAATTTAATCTACAAATGTTATGTAACACTATTCAGGAGATTTTGCTTTACATGTTTTTCAATTCAACTATAAAAGGAGAAACCTGAATAAAGTAATGTCACTTTCTAAAGGCTAAAAAGTAAATTATCAAGAAAAAGTTTGCTGGTACGAAAAGCTACCTATTTTTAGAAGGAAAGGTGTAGACAAAAAATAGAGATAAACTGAAACACAAAGATTTCAGCAGAAATGCCAAAAGCCAAATGCCGTCGATATAAAAATTCAGATTAAAAAGATACGGGATAATTATAGATCAAGCTGTTGAACAGCAATTTACTTCCCTGCCACTAGATGGGGCTCACTAGTTGAGGTTATGTCCCCGTCTTAATTTGCATTTTGTGTCAGACAACAAACACAAGTGAATTCAACTGGGATTTGGATTTAGCATTTAAAAGATAAGTTATTGGAAGGTATTCAGTGGGAATCCTAATAAGATTGACTTTTTTGTTGACTACAATAGTCTTATTGAGCACAGCTAGCCTTATCCCAATTTAACATGAAACGGGTCACTATTAGAAAAGACAGCTTTTTTGTGTGTTTGTATTTGGGATTAACGGATAAAATAAATAGTTCTTTTCTTCCCACAGGGGTTGATGAGCCAGCTTTATTCTAAATGACTGAAGACTTCTGTTCTTTTCAACAAACACAGCCCTCCAATTAGGAGCTGCAAATAAGATTATATGCCCTGAATACGTCTGAAAAGGTCCTTTTATAATTAGAAAGTTTGTGTGTGGGAAGTGGAAGCAGCATTAAGTGCTCACTGTCGCTTTATTAAGAGAGTGACATCAAGATTTCCCAGATCTTCATCTGAGTGCTCTAAAATCATAAGATAAAAATCAGAGAAAACGCTAAGAATCTTCCATTCCTTCTTTTTCTTCTTTCCTGGAAGCCTCGACTTGTAAGGCTATAGAAACAAGTCAGTGTTATTTATTTTATGGGGCATAATGTAGAAACAGAGCATCATTTAATGGTGCAAAGACTGTAAAAATATATGTGAAACTAAATTAAGCAGTGAAGTTAAAAATAACCTTGCTAATATAGGGCAGGCTGTATCTTGTCACTTGAACATCTCTCTCTGATTGTCACTGCATCACTACTACAGCATAATATTTTGTTAAATACCAACGAGTAAAATTTACAGTAAGCTTCTGGCACATGGACACACAGCAGTAATTGTATCCATCTAATCTTCCAGATCAACCAGATTTAGCATGCAAATGGGTATTTCCTGAATGAATAAATGTGCTCCCTACAACGTACTTACAGTGCAGTCAGATGTGCCCCTCAGAGCCACACCGAACGAAGATACAGCCCACCAATGCTACCCGGGCATGGCACAAAGTCTTCTGAACTAAGGGGAGAGCAAGGCTGGCAAAAAGAGAAAAGACTGACTTACACAGTCTCCCAGTAGGAGGGAGAAACAGCAGTTGCAGACACAGCTAACAGAACTGCCTCCAAACTCCCACTCAGCCACTTCTACAAATATGTCTGGGATATTTACAGTGCTCCAGGCATCACATGGAACTGGGCATCCATCAGAGGATAGGACAAAGATCTCTGCCCTCATGGAACTTACGTTCTAACCATGCTATTTTTGTTTGTTAAATTTTTGTTGTGAAAATAATGCCCCCTCTCAAAAAAAAAAAAGCTACTAATTAAACAATTTCTAGGGGTATAATTCCATGATACCGATTATATTCTGCACATTGTGCAATCATCATCATCAGCCACTTGGGACCCTTGGTGGCATAGTGGTTAACTGCTAGGATTGTTAACCAAAAAGTTGGTAGTTTGGCTCCACCAGACGCTCCTTGTGAACTTGATGGGGGCAGTTCTACTCTATCCTACAGGGTTGCTATAGGGTCACTATGAGTCAAAATGGACTCAAGGGCAATGAGTTTTGGTGTGTTTTTTTTTCCTTTGCCAACTATTCCACCACAATTAACATCAACTTAGCGCTTCTTAAGCCAGAACATCCTCTTCCCACTTCCTTCTCCACTGGTAAGGACTCATAATCTTCAGTTTCTATATATTTGCTTATTTCATACGTGTGATATCATAACAATATTTGACTTTTCATGATTGACTTGTCTCTGCTTAATGTTTTCCAGGTTCACCCATGCTGTGGCATGTATCGGGATTTCCTTTTTCTTTGTGGTTGACTAATAAGCCATTGTACACACATACCACATTTTGTTTATCCATTCATCTGTTGATGGACGCTTAGGCTGTTTCTACTGTGAAAAGTGTCTTACGTCCTAGCTACTTCTTTCCTGTGGGACCCGATTGTACCATTCTGAGCCTCCCTTTTTGATGTAAAATGGATAATAAAACTTGCCTCACAGGGCTAGTAGATTGTGAACAATATAAATAGAAAGCTCCAAATCAAATCCCTTGCTATCAAGTCAATTCCAACTCATGTAACACTATAGAACAAAACAGAACTGCCCCATAGGGTTTCCAAGGAATGGCTGGTGAATTCAAACCACTGAGGACCCAGCAAGGCACTCAATAAATACTTCATGGATGGATGAATATACCTACTGACTTAAGGGCTAACTCTCTATATCTAGTTTCCTGAACCCATTTTTGAAAATTAAATTGCATATAACACCTCCTGACATTTTAAAACTGCATACATGACAGAAACACATGAATGTGCATGCATGTGCGCACACACACACGCATATACAGACATCAGGCAAGTTTGCTCCTTTTAGATTCATTGAGTGTCTCAGGAAACAGAAAAATTTGGTCAAGCTTTAAATTTTCTAGTTTAATTATGAAAATGTTTCTTCACTCTTCAAAAATGAAATTCTGCAACATTAGTGAATATGTTCTTTCAAACTCACCTCACTTCGTTCTATTTACCAACTCCAGAAATGTAGGCACACCTTTCTCCCTAGAAGGAACCCAGGTGGCGCAGTGGTTAGGGGCTCAGCTGCTAAGCAAAAGGCTGGCAGTGTGAATCCACCGGGAGTGCCTTGGAAACCCTATCAGGCAGCTCTATTCTGCCCTATAGGGACCTGATGAGTCCGAATCCACTCGATGGCAGCAGGTTTCTGTTGGTGTTGTTTTTTGGCACCATGCCAAACAAATGCCTGAGAGATGTGTTAGCCAGCACTTACCTATCTGAGGAGTTCCTGAGCCATGCAAATCATTAAAGCTCTCCGCTATTACAGGAAAGGTCAGAGGTTCAAGTCCATTCAGAAGCATCTTGAGAGAAAAGCCTGAAAATCAGCCATTGAAAACCCTCTGAACCACAGTTCTACTCTACAAACATGAGCTTCCCACTTCCCACAAGTTCTAGTCAACTTGACAGTAGCTGGTTTGGTCAAAAGAGTTTCATGTTCATATGGAATGATGGGCTTAGTGACTTCCAAAAACCCCATGCCACTGAATTGATTCTGACTCACAGTAACTGTATAAGACAGAGTGGAAATAACCCCACAGTGTTTCCAAGGCTGTTAATCTTTATAGAAGTAGGCTACCTCATTTTTCTCCTGTAGAGTGGCTGGTGGGCTGCAACTGCAACCTTTCAGTTCACCACTGAGTGCTGTAATCACTGAACCACCAGAGTTTCTGCTGTATGTCGTAAAAGAAACCCAAACCCACCACCATCGAGTCAATTCCAATTCTTAGCAACCCTATCCTATAGACAGAGTACAACTGCCCCATAGCATTTCCATGGAGTGCCTGGTGGATTTGAACTGCAGATCTTTTGGTCAGCAGCCATAACACTTAACCACTATGCCACTAGGGTTTCCACTTCATATCCTAGCAAGACACAATTTAGACCTCTTTCTGCTTATCAAGGATGATCCACTGTTTATAACCTCCTCTCTGTTCCTCCAACATGCCACCTCTCCTAGGCATCTGAACATTTTCACAGGCTGTCCACACTCTCTAGAACACTTTCCCCACCCCTGCTCTTCCCCATCCAACTACTCTTCAGATTTTAAGATCAGCTTAAGTGTCACATTAGCGTAAGGATGCGATCAGGGGTTGTCACAACAGTAGATGACATAGCCAAAATGGCAGTGGCACCCAAGGGCTCTTGAGCCTACGCACCTTCGCTTCCAAAGCTGTCTTCTTGCGGTCCTTCTGGTTAGCTTAACAGAGTCTATAAGGAATCACTCATTCCCTTGTCTTTGCAGGTTATCAAAAGGGAACATTCAAAGGCAATGGCAGAAAGCCACAAAATTTTAATTGCAGTTTAGAATTACAAATGTGAGTAAGCCAAAGTTTGCAAAATTTTCAAAAAGGAATAATCAGTATGAATTTTGCAGAGATGCCAGGAATCGTTGGGAGTAGGTCCACACAAGCATCACAAGTTATATAAATATCGGAAGCTGCTTTCTCATCCATCTCCAGTCAGAGAAACCAAAGCCAACATGCCCCCTTTGCCCGCTCTTTCCTCTAAAATAGAAGGGGTCACATGACAAGAGGTAAGCTTTATGTAGTGTATTTTATGTCTCTATAATTAACGTTTCTTTCTGAGTACTAATCAAATTGAGTTTCGGATTTTGAATGGGCCTTGCTGTTCTAAATGGTACAATTGGTTTGGATATGCCTGTTGATCTGCTTTGTAGACTAACACCTATTTGTTAGCCAGGGAAAATGATCTTCCATGAATCTGACCTGCCAGATCTGATTCCTGAGGAGCAGAGAACAGCCATTAAGTGGTCTGTAGTTATTAATGAGCAATAGAGTGTCAAACATTGTACTCTGTAATTATATTTCAGAATTGTTTCCACATTTAAAACACTTTCTGATATTATTTGCATGCATCATTGAAAAGTAATTATTTATACATGTTACAATTTTGACTCATAAAAGAAAAAAAAAACCCAAACATTTGTTTTGTACTTTTTGAGGAGGGATAAATGCAATGAGTAGAGTATAATGGGTTTCCTGAAATTATCAGTTACCAAAAATATTTCTATTTCATCCAAGAAGGCCTGTTAAATAGGAAGGTTTGCATTATTTAGTTTGTTTACTTGCTTGTAGTTATTCTTGTTAAAATTTACAAGTTCAATTATTTGGCTGTGACATAGGAATTATGTCCAAATAATTAGAGCAACATTTGCCCATTGGTAATTAAAGTTTTGGGGGTGAAAGAATTTAAAAGATTATATAAAAGATAATAAGTAATATTATCTTCTACTGAGTAACTATCCCCTTAGTTCCTTGGAAAGGGAATGATATTAACTCTTCTGGTCTATATTTGAATTCATTTCTACTTTAGTGTGTCTTGCAGGGCAGGGTACTTGTAAGTAGGACATGTCAGACACTGTCCTGAGGCCTTAGAACACAAGAGCAAATAAGAAGCAGCCCCTCCCTCAAGAAATGTACATTTTGGAGGGCTGCATTGTCTGGAAATTTAAAATATCACATATAGAAAATTACCTCCTCCCTGGTATGTGCTCCAGAGGGAAGCTAACACACTCCAAACCTTAAATACAGAAAGGATCATGAATATTTCAGATGCTACAAAAATGTTGCAGGTTCATCATGTTCTGGAACTTATATGAAAGATAATTAAATTTGCTGGTGTTAACAGATAAAGCCAAGCTTGGACTGTGAAGGTTACGTGCACCACCTCTGGAGTTAGGCTATGGGCAGTCTTCGCTATTGCATCACTCAGTAGCTTTAAGCAGCTTACCTAACAACTCTGTGCCTCAGTTTAGGTCTTTGGGTGGCCCAAGCAGCTTGCTTTCAATTATTAACCTAAAGACTGGCAGTTTGAACCCACCCAACATCATTGTGGAAGAAAGGACTGGTAAGCTGCTTTTGTTAAGATTGGGGCAGAGAAAACCCAGTGAGGACGTTCTATCTACTCTGAAAACATGGGGTCTTCATCAGTTAAAATCAACTCAAACGCAAAGGGTTTGTTTTTTTTTTTCTTTTTTCTTCAGCTTATGCATCTGTAAAATGGACATAACAATTATGCTTACTCTGTAGGAACATTATGATGATTAAATGAATTAAGTTACAACAGGCTGGCCTTAATGGACTTAATACCTGCTATGATAAATACGCTGCAATGATCTGTCTCACATCTCTCTCGACTAAACTCTACGTCCTTAGAATTCTTCTCGAAATCCATCCCCGTCAGGTCATGTGAGATTAATTCTAGACATTTCTCAGGGCTGACTTGACAAGAAGAGGAAACTACGGGTAAAACTGTTTTCCTTCTCTGACATCAGGTTAGAGATAACCTCATTAATGGCTCATTTCTTTAGACACTGCAGCTTTAGCGGCTTTGAATGATCCCATCTTAAAATGCAGGTTCCCCTGGGAGAGGCCTCTCCAGTTTAAAGGAGAACAAAGGTGGCAAGTGTATGGCATTGTACTGAGTGGCAAGCTAGGGCTTCACAGCTGCATCTGTAAATACTGCATTTGGAAGGAAGAAATCCTGGCCTGGTGCCGTCTCTTCTCCCTGGTGCCCTGAGAACGGTTGCAGGTCCTTCCCTAAAGCTCCATCTGTGAACAGCAGAACCGGCAGGAACAATTCTCAGTGCACAAGTGTCTGGGAAGCCAGGCAGACGAAGAGCTCAGGGGAGCCGAGGGGCAGAGCAGCAAACCATCCCTCCTATTGATGGGAACTTCAAGGAAGCAGCTATCCAATTCTCAGGTCTGTACAGACCACAAAATATTTTTTCACTGTTTTAGGCTGTGGAGATAAGCAGAATGCAGCATGATGAAAGAAAAACAGAACAAAGGAAATAAAATGCTGTTTCTCTTCTTGTTCCTAATACTCTAAACCATGCTGCTTGGGTGGCTGAAACGAGGAAGATGATGCTCTGCTTTGCTAGACAAGGGCTGCTCAATTACAACAGAAGGCACAAATGCCAGCTACACGTATAGTTTTAAATTTTTTAGTAACCACAGCTAAGAAAAAGGAGAAAGGAAGAAGAGCTATCAACTTGAATGAAACATTTTATTTCACCCAACATTAGGTCCAGAATGTTAGATCCCAGTCCTACTCTGATTTATAGGGTCACTATGAGCTGAAATCAACTCGATGGCAATGAGTCTGGTTTTTGGTTTTGCAGGGCACAAATGGTTTCCTCTCAGCTAGTAACTGAAAGTTTGGTAGTTCAACCTCAACAGCTCCATGGAATAAAGGCCTGGCAACCTGCTTCTGAAAAGATTACAGCCAAAAACTCCAAGAAGTTCAGTTGTAGTCTTTAACACATGGGGTTGCCATGAATTGGAATCATCTCTATAGGAAGAGATTTTTTTAAATCTGAAATATTATTTTTTCACCAAATAATGAAAAGCTGTGATTGGGATACTTTACATTCTTTATTTCACATTACATCTTTGAAATCCACTGTGTATTATGTACTTACAGCATGTTTCAATCTGATCTAGCCAATTTCAAGTGCTCAGAAGCCTTATGTGGAAGTCGTTGCTAGTGGCCACTATTGTCAGCACTGACTCAAGGCCTCCTAATGCACAAGAAAACAAAGTGTTGCCTGGTCCTGTGCCATCTTCATCATCCTTGATATGCTTCAGTCTGTACCAACTCAAAATCATACTTTAGTGTCCTAGTCTTGTTGTGCTGCTGTGACAGAAATCATGTAAGTGGATGGCTTTAAAAAGAGAACTTTTATTCTATCACAGTCTAGTTAAGCTATAAGTCCAAATTCAGGGCATCAGCTCCAGGGGAAGTCTTCTTCTGTTGGCTTTGGAGGAAGGTCCACGTCCTGGACTGGGAGCTTCAGAGACTCATGGACCTCGGGTCCATTTCAAAGGACACACTCTGATCCCAGTACAGCTTCTCAGTGACATGAGGTTCCCTACTCTCTGCTTGTTTCCCTTTCCTCTATATCCGAAGATATTGTCTCAAGGCACAATACAAACTGATCTATGAGTCCTGCTCCACCAATACAACTCCCGCCCATCCTTCCTTATTGACATCACAGAGGCAGGGTTTACAGCATGTAGGAACATCATACAATACCAGGAATCATGGCTTTGCCAAATTGCTACACCTATTTTGGGGGAAACACAATTCAATCCATGACAGTTGTTATACTGAGTCTACTGATGTGGCTATTATATGTGGCTAGTGGCTACCATTTGGGCCAGAGCAGAACCAGACACTTCTTTTAAAACAAAGATAGAGCAGCAAAGTTCTCTACTGCCAGAACAATGAAATGCCTTCCACCTGAATTCACCCAGACAATTTAAGATTTATCTTCATGAGTTCCAGGCTTTTAGACCCTGGATACGAACTGTCACTCAGCCTCTCTTCTAGTACCAAGTGATACCAGCTCCTTGGCTTCCACATCCCTTTCCCAGTATCACCCAAGAAGAATCATTTTGGTTCCAAACTTGCCCAAATAGCTTAGGGTTAAGTCTTCCCTCTGTCTGGGCAGTTGCAGCTACCTTTAAGAGTTTTTGCTTCCTAAGAGAGAAGGTCAGGCTGGGTAAGTGTCAAGAGCCAGAAATCCCAGATCAGCTCTGACCATGCAGCCAATACAGAGACTGCATGACTGAACCCAGCCCTGGTTAGGAGGAAAGGAGAAGGCCCCCATCCAACCTCTGATTAGATAGTCCCTCTAAAACTACACTGTTAGAAGAAATACTAATGAAATGCTTTTCAGGAGGAAAGATGGCGGACTTCAACTTGTTTACTTTGGGTACACCATCAGAAAAAAAAGATTGCTATACAGTTACATCCCGTTTGGTAGAGGGTCAGTGAGAACGAATGAAGCCCTTGGTGAGATGGACAGACACAATGACTGTGACAGTGTGTGCATCAGAGCCCACTCAGTGGCAACTAATGACAACAACAAAGCTAGATAGCCCATGTGTAGCTGGCCCTTTAAGGCCATCTCAGGACACTGGCTTTCTCTACAGAGCACTTGCAAGAAAGATTTCTCATCTTCCTCTACCTCAGGCGATCCTACCGGTCTTGGACCAAAGTCTGCATCACAAGGAATCTCTTACTGGTCACCACTAGAACAAAACTCAGTGGTACTCTCTCTTAGCTCACTGGTTTCCCTCATTCATGCCTCACATTTAGTAACTCTTATCAACCTATGGTTAATATGAATAATAAATATGTTTCCTCCCAAATACTTCCTTGGGCAAAAAATAGATTTCCCCCCACTTTTATGGAGAAAAGATGGGGTATCAGCCCCCATTAATCCAACAAAACTTGTAAGTCATTAAAAATTTAATATTGCTCAAGCTCAGGAAAACTCAGTCCCAGGTCTGGACCAAATCTTCATTCATTGTTTCATTTTGTCTTTAACATAATCATTCTCCCCAGGCCCCCACTGAGAAGCCCTTCCAGAGGACGCCTTGCACCTCTGCAAGGATCCCTATATCCTGGGCTCCCTTCTCCTCCTTCAGTTCCTGAGTCTCCCTCAGCCAGCTGTCTGCCTTCCAGTTCCTGCCCTGATATGTCAGAGATCCTTAAAACATTTCCTTTACCTACAACTCTTCATGTTGCCGTTGCTATATTCCTTTTTTTTTCAATTGTAGTAAAAAACTATATGACAAAACATTTACCAATTCAATGATTTCTACATTTATAATGCAGTAGCATTGATCACATTCATCCTGTTGGCCAACCATCACTACCATTCTTTTCCAAATTATTTTACTATCATTAACAAAAGTTCAGTGCCCTCTAAGCAATGATTCCCCTCTCTCCTACTCTGTCATTTCTAGTAACCACTAAAAAGTTTTGGTCTTTATGTATTTGCCTATGTCATGTAAGTGGGATCATACAGTAGTTGTCCTTTTCTGACTTATTTCATTCAGCATAATGCTTTACCCGCTTGTCTGTGGTTTATCCAGACTTCATTTCTCTTTATGGCTCAGTAGTATTCCGTTGTATGTATACACCACATTTTGTTCATCCATTCATCTGACGACAGGCATTTAGGTTATTTCTGCCTTTTGGTTTTGTGAATAGTACTGCAAGGAACATTGGTACATGTTCCTATAGTCTGCAGGGAGGGAAGTTACACATTTGAAGCCCACCTTTTATTGGGAACAACTGTGAAATCATATCTCAGTGCTCAAGGGGAGAAAATGGCAAATCCAAAAGACAGACCATAAAGAAGTTTGATGTCAAGGCAACTTCAGGCTCACTTATTTCATAAATCAGCCAGGGGTTCATTTTCCGCTCTTTCTGCCCCTAGCTCTGACTTGTTTCAAGATGCTGCCAAGTGCATTAAGACTAGAAAGCTTCACGCTGGCTTCCTCTTTTCCATGGATGACACTAAACTAAAGGTCCTCCAGAGACATTTTAGTAGATGGAATATTATTGTCAGAGAGCAGTTCAGCCTGGTGCCAGCAAAGAGCTCATGTTTGGAAAGATTTAGTGCCCAAGACAGTAGCTGTGGATGGTCCCTTTGGTTTCAACAGCCATCGTGATTCATAGAAAATAAATCTCTGGGCAGCTTAAGGAGTCTCTGGTTGCATACAGATCTGTGTCTGCTGTTTGAATGCTAGTACTAGGGAACATGGAACATTCTGTTTTCTCACCTAGAAAATGCGGGGTGGGGGGGGTGAACTATTTAACAACAGAGGTTGGGTCTGACCGACCATACCACTCAGACAGCCTCTGCTTTGGGGCAAAAAGAGCTAGAGGTTTTTCTTTCTGGTTTGCAGAGAAAATAATAACAATAAATAAAACTCAGAGTGATTTTCACAAAATTAGCAACAACAGCTTATCCTTGCTGAGCATTTTTTGCACTAGTCCTCTGAGACAGGCTGAATAAGAATGTTATAGCCACTGCACCGAGGGGGAAACTGAGTCCAAAACCTGTTGACAGTCTTAGAATAGCAGAGTCAGAACTTGAATACATATGTCGCTACTTCATCCGCCTTTCAATATCATTTTATATCTCAATTTCATTTTTAAATAAAAGCCATACGTACTATTTGTAGAGGACTGCTTGTATAAGGGAGTTCTTGAGTGGTGCAAACAGTTTATCTGCTCAGCTGCTAACTGAAAGGTGGGAGGTTTGAGTCTGTCCAGAAGCACCTCAGAAGAAAGGCCTGGTAATCTACTTGCAAAAAGTCAGGTGTTTTCTGGAGAAGGTAGTACAGTCAGAACTGTGCAGTGGTAACAAAAGCTTCTAGCAGTATTTTTTTTATATATTTTTTAAAAGACCTTAAAAATAAACACAGATCAAGCATTGAAAACTCTACAGAGCACAATTCTCCTCTGACACGTGTGATTTCCAGGAGTCAGAATCACTTTTTTTTTTTTTTTTTGCTTACATATGCATAAAGTGCTATAGTTTTATTGCATTTTGCAGATGACTTGAAAATTAGCTTAACCTACTAACACGTTTAAAAACAAACGTTCAGGGCCCCAAATGGCAGCCGATGAGAATGTTTGCTGAAGGGTGTACCAATCATGTGTGTTTCTGCAGAATATAGCACCGATTTAGCAAATGTGTAGACAATGACACAGAAGAGGAAAACATAATTACTTGTATCTGAGCATTCTTTTGTTGACTAAAGATTTTTTCCAACAAGTTGTCCTGAAAAGAAGACAATCAAAGGAGAGAAAGAGAATGTGTACAAAGAAAAGACTCTCTTTCACTCAGCAAAAAAAGGAGAGTATTATGAGAAGAACTACGCGGACACGCACACACTTACACGCACATGCACACATACTTTCTTTTCCAGGGCTTAATAAAAACTCAAAAACCAGCTTCTGCAAACAAAAGGCTGTTCCAGGTAAAAAACATATGCCCAGGGCACTTCCAACAGGATCAATCAAACACCAGATCGAAGAGCACAATTGAGCCATTTTCTTTTATTACAACAATTGATAAAATCCGGAGGAATAAAAGAGAATAAAACTCATTTATAATCCTGTTAGTCCTACATGACTATTTCCATTTTTGTAAATTTCCTTCTAGTTTTTCTTAATATGCGTATTTTTCAAAAGTCCTTAAAACGTAACTATTTTCATTGAGCGTACTAAATAGTCCAGAAGAGAAATTTAAGTTTTTATTTCAACACATTCTTGTTTCATGCTTTGTGGTGGTTGTTTTATAATTACTCTGAACATTATTCCAGAACTTTATCTCCTGGATAAAAGTTTTGGCTTCACAAGCTAGGTGTATGCAAGTTAAAGAAAACCTATTAGTATTCTCTTTGGCTTCTTCGATTGGCTTGGCTTGGGTTCTTCGACTCAAAGTGCGACATATACTTCCTAATGATGTCCTTCTCTCATTCTCAAATTATTTTAATAAGTAAGTCCATTATTTGTTTTAGCAAATGGAAATTTATGACCACGACTTCCGAGAGACGCATCACCCAGGTGATAAGGTGCAGTCCGTGACTGGCAGCGTGACCACTAGGCATGCTGTCTGGCATTTGAGTAATGCCAGGGTTGCAAGATAACATTTCTCTAGCACTAAAGAATTGGTCCTTTAAAGCAAAGTAATTTAATTTACAGTACCTGATTTGCATCATCTCCCAGTCCCCCTCAGGCAGTGTTCTTGAGAACTAGATTAGGGGATTGATGCTACACTGTTGTTGTTGTTGTGAGTTGCTGCTCAGTTTCCCCTGATTTATGAAGACCCCATGCACAACAGAGCAAAACACTGTCCAGCCCTGTGCCATTTCCACGACTGGCTGGGGATGAGACCATTGTGATCACGGGGTTTTCACTGACTGATTTTTGGAAGTAACTTTCCAGACCTGTCTTCCTAGTCTTAGTCTGGAAACCACTGAGCTGCCCCCGGCTTAGCATCCCAGCAACACACAGGCTTCTCCTGACAGACAGGTGGTGGTTGTGCATGAAGTGCATTCGTTGTGAGTTGAAACCAGGTCTCCCGCGTGGAAGACGGGACTTCTATCACTGAATTCCCGCTGACTTCCACTGGCTCATCAATCTGTCTGCTGTGGTGGCTTTCACGTTGCAGTGATGCTGGAAGCTATGCCACTATTTCAAATACCTGCAGTTACCTATGGTGGACAAGTTTCAGCAGAGCTTCCCAATTAAAACAGACTAGGAAGAAAAGTCTGGCAATCTACTTCTAAAAAAGCTGACCAATAAAAGCCTTATGCATAGCAATGGAATATTGTCTGGTACAGTGCCAGAAGATGGGCCCTTCATGCTGGAAAGCACTCAAAACACGCCTGGGGAAGAGATGCCTCCTCAAAGTACATGGTAAAACCTCCTCATAGAGTGTCCAAGTACAGTTGATCTTCATGAAGTGGCTGGAATAAAGCTTTCAAGATCTTCCTTTGCTGATGTGGCATGACTCAAAATGAGAGGAAACAGCGGCAAACACCCATTAATAATCGGAACATGGACTGTATGAAGCAAAGAAAGGGCCAAAGAGAAGACTGTCAATGAGATGGATTGACCTAGTGATTGCAACAATGGGCTCCAGCACAGCACAGACAGTGAGGATGGTACAGGACCAGGCAGGGTTTCACTCAGTGGTGTATGGGCTCACTGGGAGGTGAAACCAAGCACACAGCGCCTAACAACAATAACAGAAGGGTTGATATTTTGGTCTCAGAGCAGGATTTAAAAAAATAATTGTTAATTGGGTTTTTTACATCTCAAAATATTTCTATTCTAGTGGCCTTTACCATTAGAGAAACTTGTCAGACAAGAAGAAAGAAGATATTTGAATTTATCCTCGAAAAAGGAAAATAGCATAGCAATCCTACATAAAAGATACAATGAAAATCCAATCTATCTCTTGCTGGCAAACTAAATTCTCTGTTATCAATATGCAGGACACATCTGGGATCTTCCTGAAAAATCAAGAGGCAATTACTTTTCTAATGGTGCTGAGCATAATCTTTCTCGATATACAGCAAAGGAGGCAGGTGGACAGCTCATATATTGCAAACATGTCTGGAAGGTAGAATCATTTCACAACTGAAACCTTTGGAAAGAAGTGATCTATAGCTTTAGTCTTCTGATTTTAAAAAAAATAGTAGTGGGAACTTCTAATGATTTTTTGTGCGTGTGTGTGGTCATCACGTCTCTAATGAATCTGTATACTTTCTCAGCCGCTGCTTTAATGACTTCTGATTATCCTGGACATCTGCTGTTTTCCCTTACAAAAAAAATGTTGCTGTCACATTGATTCCAATTCATAGACACCCTGTAGCACACAGTAGAATTCCTTCACAGGGTGACCAAAAAACACTCGCTAGATTCAAACTGACAACCCTTTTGTAAGCAGCTGTAGGTCTTAACCAACATGCCACCAGTGTTTCTGTGTTCCTTTAACCTACCTAGGTGTTTGAAATTTTTATTCCATAGGTCAAATTCCAGTTTCATAGCATCCTGCCCATCCATCTACTGCTGGCTTTTTCTATTCATTCACCCACCTACTCCCTCAAACCAAAAAAAACAAAACCAGAGAGAAAGAAACCAAACCAGTTGTTAGCGAGGCAATTTCATGTCACGGTGACTTCTAGCTTGTCAATGGCTGCTAAGGTAATAGATCCCTTCTCTCCTGCTTTCCAGATACTGACTGTATTTCACCTTCAATTCTTGTCAGGTAGGTTTTAAAGTTCTACAGAATCCCATTCCCGTAACTCCTCCTGCCAGCCCTCTCTACCTAAGTTAGCCTTATTCACCTGTGCTGACTCCTTCCTGACTCTCTCCTCCTTTTATCCACAGTGGCTCACCCTGCTGTCTTTGAATGTCTGCTCTCTGCTTCTCCTTTCACCTACTGTTTGGCTGGAGCTTGATGAACTTTTTTTAAAACATTGATGATAAGGTGATTCCAACTAATGATAGCCCCATGTAGAACTGTTCTCCACAATATTTTCAGTGGCTGGGAGTTTTCGGTAGATTGCCAGGACTTTCTTCCAAGGTGCCTCTGTGTAAACTTCCATCTCTAACTTTTTGGTTAGCAGCAAAGCATTTAACCGCACCACTCAGGGACTCCACCATGCACTCAGTCAGCATTAATTCACAAGACTTTTAACATAAGACTCAGATCTTAGTCTCAAGAAACTTAGAATCAATCTTGAAATGAAACTTTCATGCCAAGGGTTATATAATAACTCACGAGAGGATTCTCTCAGGGTAAGTCATTTGCTGCATGTAAGCTGAAAAGTACATAATTTTAAGTGAATTTAGAAATTGAATAGGAAAAATAGAAGGATGGGGAAAGAAAAGAGTGTGAAGAAGAAAAGGAGAAACAAATTGATCTAATATATACCACCCAGTTTTATTTATATTTATATTATATTATGTTATATTATCTATATTATTAGCTAGTTAATCATTATTAAATCCTAGTTCTGGCTGGCCCCCAATTGAACCTGTTCCTAATGTATAGTCTTTAAATTGAGCATAATTCAGTAGGAAGTAAGAAGGCAGAGTGTGGTGGAGCTAAATGTATTATTTCTTATCCATGTATGAAGTATTTGAACTTGGCAAAAGTGTCTTAATAAACTTGTAGTGGCCATTTTGGTCATGAAACCTCTGTAGGTGAACAAAAAACAAAATCCATGAGAAGAAAGTGGTTTGTGCTTACCCTGGGCCTAACAAAGTAAACCAAAGGAAATCAAGTTTGTAAACAACACTGAGAACAGCCTGTAGCCATGCTACTCTTGAGGTTCTCGCCTTGAACTTCTGGAAAATTCCGTTGTTTTTTGATGGAGATAGGTATTTGGAAGAAACACCTAAGGGTAAGTGTTGCAAACAGATTCTCTTGTTCTTAGTTTCATACTGGGAAATTACAGGAAAGAGGGTGTCAGGATGGCTACACAAATGTAAAAGGATTCTTGAAATTCTAGACAAACATGTAGATTTTATGTTTTCCTTCAAATAATTTTTGAAATTTATCTGCAGAGTTGACAGCAGAAGATTTTGATTGCCCTTGTGAATTATTCTAACAGGAAGGTCATAGGAGGTGGGTTTTCTGAAGAATTACATGGAGATGGGTTTTCGTGACATTTACTAAAGCTTCCTGGCAAGTTCTTCCATGAGCTGGTCACATGACAATGCTGAAATGATAGAGTGAGGTCTCAGGGAGTCCTTCACTGAGTTGTGTCTTGGGTTTTCACCTACCTTTAACTTTTTTCTCATTCCCTCTTCATTTCTTCCCGCTGTCCTTTTTCTATTTCTGTTGTTGCTGTTGTTAATATCATAATTAAGTCCATATATCACACCTTGCCAATAAATTCACTATGTGCATAGTTGTAAATTTACAAGCATGATCAAGTAGGAAACATGCTATCTGATTTTTTTCAGATTGAACTGACTTCTTGAGATGGAAAGGAGTTGGGGAAAAGAAATATACTTGTTGTTACTTACCTTTGTTTAAAGTGCTGAAAAGTAAAGATGTCACCTTGAAAATGAAGGGACTCCTGATTCAAGCCAAGTGACTTTCAATCACATCTTCACATGTGAAAGCTAGACAATAAGTACAGAAGACAGAAGAAGAATTGACACCTTTGAATTGTGGTGTTGGAGAAGAATGTTGAATGCACCATGGACCACTGAAAGAACCAACAGATCAGTCCTGAAAGAAGTACAACCAGAGTGCTCCTTGGAAGCAAGACTAGAGAGACTGCGTTTTACATACTTTGCACATGTTGTCAGGAAAGATCAGTCCCTGGAGAAGGACATCACGCTTGGCAAAGTAGGGGGTCAGAAAAAAAGAGGAAGACCCTCAAGGAGATGTGTTGACACAGTGGCTGCAGCAATGGATGGCCTTAAGCAGAAATACAATTGTGGGCATAGGTCAAGGCTGAGCAGCATTTCCTTCTGTTGTTCACTGGGGTCACTGTGAGTCAGAGCCAACTCAGCAGCACCTAGCAACAATATTTACCTTCGCATTCTGCTTGCACGCTTCACCAGGAATGTGCGTTACTGTTGTCACTGCCATTAGTTGCTGGTGAATAGGCCCCTGATTCCCAGCAACCCCAACTCAAGAGAAAAAAATTCTCCCCAGTCCTGTATCATCCTCATGATCGATTTTGGATCAGACCATTGCAATTGATGGGGTTTTCACTGGATGATTTTTAGACGCTAATCACAAAGTCTTTCTTTTTTTCTTTTTTTATTATGATTGAATGAAAATGTACATTCCCATATAAATTTGCATGCCCCCCTATCTGTAGTTCCCACTACCCTTCCAGCCCAGTGACATCACACCCTCTCTGCTCCGTATATGTCCTATCCTCCCCAAAATCTCCTATCCCCTCCTCTCCACCCACTCCCCTTCTTCCAGTAAGAGGTCAGCAGGATGACATCCTATAGATGCATAAAACCATAAAGTGCACACACGTATGGTCACTCTGTGTCGCCAAGTCCAAGCCATTCCTGTCCGAAGAGTTGACCTCCCTTGTGATTTATGGACAGGGGAAGCATCAGGGCCAGGGGCCATGCTCCCAGGAGAACACCGAGGCCTCTGGATCATCATTTGCAGTCTTTTAGTGGATATCTCAGGATGCACCCATTTTTATTCTTGTGTTACAGTGAGACGCAACTTTGTGAACTCCATCATGGCTATCCCTGGTGGTAGCCAGACACCATCCAGTTCTTCTGGTCACAAGTCGATGTAGTCACCCACTCATGTGGGTCTCTGTCTTCTGAGTTCTTTTCCCTCATATTGTTTTGGTCCTTCGTGATCATCCATTCCTGCTGAGTTGGGACCACCTGCTGTACCCTCAGATGGCACCTTGGCAGCTTTTAAGACCCCAAACACCACTCACGAATGTGGGACACAGAGGGCTCTTAGCAAAATGTTAGTTGTGCCAACTGATCTTGATTTCCCCTGAAAGCATGGTCCCCAGCCACCTGCCCCAGCTACTCTGTCCTTGCAATATTGGGTTAACATGGGAGAAATAATCATGGTATGTTGAAGTCCAGTTAATACTAATCTTCTTTCAAACATGTACTGTCACAGATTTCGCCTAACCAAACTTCTATCAACTGTCTAATCTAGACCCTCCCCCCACCTCGCCCACCTTCCCTCTTTACCTTTGCAGCCGTCAGAGAGTCTTTTCTTCTATGCATGAGTCTGTTTTTAAGTTCTTATCATACAGGTCTCATACAATATTTGTCCTTTAGTCACTGACTACTTTCCCTCAACATAATGTTCTCCAACTGAAAGCAGGTTATGAGATATTTCCTGTTATCACCTTTGTTCTTTATCATTGCTTAGTGTTCCATTGAGTATATATACCATAGTTTATCTATGCATTCCTCTGTTGTTGGGCATCTGGGCTGATTCCATCTTTTTGCTATTGTGGACTGTACTGCAACAAACATTCATGTGCATGGATCAGTTGGTGTGAATGGCCTTGATTCTGTAGGACATATTCCGAGCAGTGGAATTACTGGGTCAAATGGTATATCTACATACAGCTTTTTAAGAAAGTGCCAGATTGCTTTCCAAAGAGGTTGCACCACTTTGCAATCCCACCAACAGTGTAGGAGAGTTCCAATTTCTCCACAGCCTTTCCAGTATTTGTTGTTGTACATTTTTTGGATCATGGCCAATCTTGTTGGGATGAGATGGTATTTCATTGTAGTTTTGATTTGCGTTTCTTTAATAGCTAATGATCCTGAGTGTGTCTGTGTGTGTTTTTTGGCTGCCTGGATCTCCTCTTTAGAGAAATGTCTGTCCATCTCTTTTGCCCATAGCTTAATTGGATGATTTATCTTTTTCTTATTGATATTTTGTAGTACCTTATAGATTGTGGAGATCAGGCATTGGTCTGACATATAGTTACCAAATATTTTTTCACATTCTGTAGGTGGCCTTTTAATTCTATTAATAAAGTCTTTGGATGAGCAAAAGTGTTTGATTCTTAATAGTTCTCATTTATCTATTTTCTGTTGATTGTGGTTTGTTTGATAGATTTTGAAGTCTGTCTATGTTGTGTATTAAAACTTCCATTGTTGCTCCTACTTTTTCTTGGGTGAGCTTTATCATTTTAGATTTGATATTTAGGCATTTTATCCATTTTGAGTTGGTTTTTGTATAAGGTGTAAGATATGGGTCTTGTTTTAGTTTATTGCAGATGGATATCCAATTTTGTCAGCACCATTTGTTGAAGAGATTGTTTTGACCCCAGTTTAATGTCTAAGGGCCTTTGTTGATCATCAGCTGTTTATAGGCAGATGGTGTCATCTCTGGGGTCTCAATTCTGTTATATTGATCTGTCTCTTTTTGTACCAGTACCAGGCTGTTTGGACTGCTGTGGCAATGTAATACATTCTAAGGTTGGGTAATGAGAGGCCTCCCAGTGTGTTGTTCTTCAATAGCACTTCACTTATCCAGCGCTTCTTCTCTTTCCAAACAAAGTTGGTAATTTGTTTCTCCAGCTCATTAAAAAAATGTCACTGGAATTTGTATTGGGGTTGCATTATAGAAGTAGATTGCTTTCGGTAAAATAGACGTTTTCACAATGTTAAGTCTTTCTATCTGTGAGCAAGGTAGGTTTCTCCCTTTATGTAAGTCTCTATTAGTTTCTTGCAGTACCATCTTGTAGTTCTCTTTGTAAAGGTCTGTTATTTCTCTGGTTAAATTTATTCCTAGGTACTTTATCTTCTTAGAGTCTATAGAAAATGGTACTGATTTGGTGATTTCTTCCTTAATAATCTCTTTGTTGGTATAAAGGAATCCTATGATTTACTTATGTTTTTCTTGTATCTTGAGACTTCCCTGAGCTCTTCTATCAGTTTGAGTAGTTTCCTTATGGATTCTTTAGGATTCTCTGCATATACAATCATATCATCTGCAAATGGGGAGATTTTGACTTTTTTGCTGATGCAGATGCCCTTTATTTCTTGGTCTTGTCTAATTGCTCTGGCTGGAACTTCTAGTACAATGTTGAATAGGAGAGGTGAGAGTGGGCATCCTTGTCTAACTCCTGTTCTCACAGTAAACTGTTTCAGTCTCTCTCCATTCAGAATGACATAGGCAGTTGGCTTTGTATAAATGGCCCTTACTGCATTGAGGAATTTGCCATCTATTCCTATTTTGTTGAGAGTTTTTAGCATGAAGCGGTGTTGAACTTTATCAAATGCCTTTTCTGCATCAATAGACAAAATCAGGTGATTCTTGTCTTTTGTGTTAACTGTGTGGTTGATCACATTGTTTTTCTGATGCTGAACCAGCCTTGCATCTCTGGTATGAATTCAGCTTGGTCATGATCATGATCGATTATTTTTTACATGTTGTTGTATTCCATTGGCTAGAACTTTGTTGAAGATTTTTGCATCTAGATTCATGAATGATGTCAGTCTGTAGTTCTCCTTTGTTGCTGGGTCTTTCCCTGGCTTTGATACCAGGGTTTTGCTGGCTTCATAAAATGAGTTTGGGAGTACTCCATCCCTTCCCATACTGTGAAATAGTCTTAGTAGTACTGGAAATAACTCTTCTCTAAAAGCTTGGTAGAATTCTGCAGTGAAGCCATCTGGGTCCTGGCTTTTTTTGGTTGGCAGTTTGGGGATGACTTTTTCAATCTCTTTCTTCGTGATGGGTTTATTAAGTTGTTCTGCTTCACTTTGTGATAATTTTGGTAGGTGGTATGAATCAAGGAGTTTGTCCATTTCTTATAGGTTTTCAAATTTGTTAGAGTACAGTCCTTCATAGTATTCTCTAGGTTTTCAACTTTGTTAGAGTACAGTCTTTCACAGTATTCTGTTACAATATTTTTGATTTCTGTTGGATCTGTTTTGGCAACTCCCCTCTCATTTCTTATTTGGGTAAGGCCTTTCTCCTTCATTTTAGTCTAGAAGCTCCATAGCAACCTGTTCAGCAAAGAGTGACATCCAAGCCTCCACTGACGTATGGTGAGTGGCTGCACAAGTGATACCTTCGCTAGGAGTTCAACTTGGATCTCCCACTTGCAGATAAGAATTTTACCACTAAACCACCTCAGGCTTCAAACATCTCTCACTGATTTTTAAAAGCCCTGTACCCGACTCGACGGCCCTTGGCTGGCTGGCTGGCTGTACTGTTAATTAATTAATATCACCTCTGAGTTGCTTTTCAGGAGAATTGGTTAAGATGCCTCTATAAATAGATTTTTTATATCTAGTGCTGTTCTCATATTAATGTATAACCAGCAAGAGGAAAAATGTATACAAACTTGGTGTACCTTAACCATTCGGGAAAAATTAGTTTTGTTTACATAACTTACATTTATCCCAGCCAAAGAAAGTCCTGAAATTTTCTGAAACAATTGTCTCTGCAGATTAGTGCAGCACTTTGTTACCTTACTAGCCACTGTTCATAAGAAAAGAAAACTAATGACAATCACAGTTGAGCAAGCCACACAGGAACCATCTCTCATCATTTCAATTTTTTTGCAGTTCACAACAGACTACAGGTTTTTAGTGTCTTCAATGCACAAATCTTAAGACTATGACTGAGTATCACTTCCTTAGGAACATAATCAACCTTTCCTTCTATAGAAGACAAGCTGATATGGGCCACTTCAGCAGAACTGGATGAACAGAACAATCGGTCTGAGTCAGTCCCAGGAACATAAATACAGCCCCCCAGTGACCAAGGAGACAACACTCAAGAGACGGGTAATAACATGGCCAAAGGTGAAACCTAGTAAAAAAAGAGATTTTGATCCATGACTTTGGCTGGACACAAACAGGAAGGAGGTACGTGAGTTTCCACTTAGGTCCTCAGGCCCCACCTCATGACCTATCTGACTTCTTTTGCAGTAAATGCATAGCAACAAACTAATATGTACTTGAGCCTTATTCTCCTAAAGTATAACTTCTCCCTGGCACTTGTCACTATTGACCATGTCCTGCTTAACATTTGATCCCACATTGCTGAAATTCCTTAGAGGGAAAGACTATGTCTAATAATACTAATAAAATTAATAATTACTACTAATTATGTTGGAAACTGTGGTGGAGTAGTGATTAAGTGCTATGTCTGCTAACCAAAAGGTTAGCTGTTCAAATCTTCCAGGTGCTCCTTGGAAACTCTGTGGCACAGTTCTGCTGTCCTACGGGGTCACTGTGAGTCAGAATCAACTTGACACCAGTGAGTTTTGTTTACTAGTTATGAAATACCTGTTATGAAATACCTGGAACTTTACATAAGCCTTACAACCACCCTTGACACTCTTCGATTTTCCCCAGGAGAATGGGACTTAGAAATAGGTGAAAGGATTTAGTTCACATTTCTGATGACACATTCCTAGGGGTCCTGGGCCTGTCACTTGTTAGCAATGTGACATCATAGAAACTAAGCCATCTACAAAGTATCCACCACTCCATAGGATCTGTGGTAGTTACAGGGAAGTGGGACATGTTGGAAAGTATATGAGTTTTAGAAAAAGATACGTTTCTGATTCCTGAATGCTGTTGTTGTTAGGTGGCGTTTAGCTCTGATCCACTCACAATGACCTTATATACTACAGAATGTAACACTTTCCAGTCTTGAGTCATCCTCGCAACGATTGCTCTGTTGGAGACCCTTGCTTCATGCCCTGTGTCAGTCCATCTCAGTGAAGGTCTTTCTGTTTTTGCTGACACTCTACTTTACTAGGCAGGATGCCCTTCACTGGGGACTGGTTCCTCTTGATTACAAATCCAAAATACGTGAGGCGAAGTCTCACCATCTTCGCTTCTAAGGAGCATTCTGGCTACTTTCCTTCCAAAACAGATTTGTTCATTCTTCTGATATTCCATGGTATATTCAATATTCTTTGTCAATACTGTAATTCAAAGGCATCATTTCTTCAATCTTCTTGTTCATCTTCCAGCTTTCACAAGCATATGAGGTGACTGAAAATGTCATGGCTTAGGCTCAGATGCACCTTTGTCCTCAAGGTGATATCTTTGATTTTTAATACTTTAAAGAGATCTTTTGCAGCAGATTTGCCCAATGCAATACGTCTTTTTGTTCCTTGACTGCTGTTTCCATGGGCTACCTGAAAGATACTTGGTAAACGAAAATTACCACCAATGCCATTGCCATCATTCATGATTATCATCATCCAATGTGAACTTTCTGCTCCAAAAACGAATACCAGCATGCCGTATTTTCCTGCAGCTGCCACATTGTCTGCAGCATGGTAGATACCCTTCTGATGTTCCTAACATACTCATCGATGTATTGTTACCTGCCAGTGTTGGCTGCTGATTTGTGACAACCCCATGCACAGTGGAATGAAATTCTGCTCAGCTCCATGCCATCCCCATAATTAGTTGTGGTTCAGATCATCGTGATCCATACCGTTTTTTGGCTGTTTTTTTGCAAGTAGATCAATAGGTCTCTCTTCCTGATTGAAATTAGTCTGAAGGTTCACCTGAAACCAGTTCAGCATTGTGACAACACACAAGCTCCACTGACAGACTGAGCCTGAACTGCACTGGCCGAGAATGGAACCTCAGTCTCTCACATGGAAGGCGAGCATTCTACCAGTGAACCACTACTGCTTCTATTGTTGATGGAATAATGGATGGTAATTTGCCTTTCCAAACACAGTAATACTGAGAAAAGGGAAAGTCCGTACAGTAACAAATCAGCATTCAGTTCTGTAAATCAAGCTGTAGTCCTTTGATCTGTAGGAACCCAGCACAGAGGGCAAGCCTTCAGACACACCTTCAACCATCACCTCCAGCTACAAGGGCAGGTAACAAAGAGTCACCACATAGGGACATCAGAACAAATTTGAAGAAGCAGGAAAGACCTAAAGTGATGTGTATAATCCCAGCTACACGCTTTGTCACACTGAAAGAAACACAGCCTTGTATACTTTAATCTTTTGACCTTGGGAATGGAAGGCACAGAGTGAAATCGTGTTTACCTAAATTTTACTACAGTGGAGTTAAAGGAAATCCGTTAACATCGGAAGTTATCATAAAGTTTTAAAAACATCATATTCCGGAGCCAATCGTAACACTGCAACTCAAAAAAAAATGGGAAAAAAAAGTACTTCCAAAAGCTCAATGAGATTTCTATCTTCCCATTGTTTAACAGCAACTGCTATAAACTATGTCCTAAAACAAACACAGAGCGCTCAAAAATCCACTGTTTAAGCTAAAAGTCAAACATCTGTCTCACTGCCTGTTCGTTTCACCTTGGTGCTTAAGGGTGTTGGTCTAACACTGCAAAAATTGGAAGCTTTTTCCTTTCCATGCATTACACTGAGCTGGTCATGAAGTTTTAATAGTCTTTATTAGTTCATGATAGTCTTCGCTTACAGCCTAAACAGACATGGAAAGAAGGGCCATAGATGGAGCGGAATCAGCCTTCTGATTGCAAAGGATGTGGGAGAGGGGGTGACAGTGATTAAAAGCTGGCCACATCTGGTTTGAGCCCTGCCTCTGCATTTTACTTTCCAAGCAGTCTTGGATTTGTTACTTAAACTTACTGGCTATAAGTGTCCTATTCATCAAAAACAATACTAAAGTACCTGGCTCGTATGGCTATTGTGAGGATTCAAAACAGATAATGTTTATAAGGTTTTTGCCTGGTTAGTTAGTAAGGGTTCAGAAGTAGAAACGATCACACCATTATTGTCCTCCTCCTGTTGTCTTCCTACTATTACTTGAAGGAAAAGTAACAGTTAAGTGTTCAGCAGTGACTGAGCAGTTGGCCATTCAAACTCACCCAGCACAGCTCCTTTGGAGAAAGACCTGGAGATCTGTTTCTGTAAAGATTATAGTGTAGAAAACCCTGTGGGCTAGCTTTGTTCTGTCACATGAAGCTAACAGGAGTCAAAATAGATTTGACAGCACCCAACAGTCAATGCCATTCACCGAGCATCTATTACAGCAAAGCGTGTAAGAGCAGAACCTGTGGAAGGTGGAAACCTGCCAGAGAAAGGAAGCTCAAACACTTTCCACTAAAATGAGCAACTGGAAAGTGGCAAGACTATATCCTGTCAACGGCAGAAAACCTTTGAGACTCAGAAGGGAAACAGGCAATCCCATCAATTTCTGGCTATTATAGGTTTCACCGTACATACCTTATCTATACTGTATATGGAAACGCTGGTGGAGTAGTGGTTAAGTGCTACATCTGCTAACCAAAAGGTGGGTAGTTCAAATCTGTCAGGCACTCCTTGGAAAATCTCTGGGGCACTTCTGTTCTGTACTGTGGTGTCACTGTGAGTCAGAATCCACTCCACAGAGCAGCATTTTTTTTTTAAATAATGTATATACCTGTATCTAACTTAAAAGCCACCGCCCATCTCCCAGTTTGTCACAGTGTGGTGGCTGGCAGGTTGCTGTGATACAGAAGCTGTGTCACTGATATTTCAAATACTAACAGGGTCACCACAGTGGACAGGTTTGGGTAGAATTTTCAAGTTAAGACAAACTAGGAAGAAGGACCTGGCAGTGAAAAGCTTGTGTATCACAACAGCGCTGTTTTTCTAATACATTGTTGGAAGTCTAGGCAATGTTTCAGGACAGAGTAATATTTTATTCTGTTCTGTATAAGGCTACCATGAGTCAGTTAGAGCCAACTCTATATTAACTAACAACTCTTAAAACCATGCTGCAAGGACAGCATCACTACTCCCACTTTACAGATGAGCCACACAGCTACAACATAGTAGAATGAAAGTTCAAATCTAGATTTGTTTTCCTCTAAAATCTGGATTCTTTCTGCTACACTTTACCACCTTCTCAAACCAAGAAACAAATCCAACCAATCACATGAGGTCACTAGGCCTGTCTTTCAAGGCACTTCTTAGTAAACTTGAACTGATTACCTTTTGTCTGGCACCTGAGTACATTAACTGATTTTACCACTCAGAGACTCCAGTGTAAAATAAACCTAATCCTGAACAAATATGTGAATGATGCACGTGCTTATCACTCCATAGTTAGAAATGCTGGTGATAATGTCATATTGTATCACTAAATAGTAAGCTTTTTGTTGTGATCACTCATTTTGTTTCATTAACTAATAAATCCATTTATAAAGACATGATAGCTAACATGTGAAAGAAAAACTATTTATGCATACCAATAGGACAGAACAATTTAAACAATTTCATTTCCCTATAAATTACACAATTTCAATGCGAATGAAAAATATCTTTAATAAAGCAATCTTCTTTTAAATGCATTTAAAAATGCTTTATTTTTCCTAACTAAAATACATTATCTCAAACTTTTTCATTAACCATCTCTCAAGAAAAGTCTTATGTAAAATATTCATTAAAATAGATTTCTAGCCCCATTTTGTGAGGCAAGGGATTGAAGTAAGCATACTTAATCTGCTACTTTTATGGACTCCAAAGGATTTTCCTTAAAAGCTGAAATATTTTAACCCAAGTATTTAAGCTTCAAACCAAACTTTAAGCACTAGAAGAAAGGTAAGTCAAATTTTGATTCGAGTCAAGACCCTTAGCTGAAAAGCACTTATGTTCTTAAAAATGTATATTAGATCAAATTCTCACAAACATTTTGGTGTGCACAGCTACAAACACATGCATTCTCTTCTGTGAATTCTGCCATACTGATTGAGCTCTCATTCTGAGTCATTTTAAAAATGCTGTTGTTTTCATATTCATTCAAGGAATGTTTTTACTGAACTCTTGCCTGTAGCAAATGCAAACCCTGAAACAACTCAAAGTAAAAGCAACAGAAGATACAAAAGATAACTATCCTGTCAGGGAAGCAGAGAGATATTTGTTAGGGGTAGAAAAACTCCACAGGGCTACAGAAATTAAGATATCAGAGAACAAAATACTGAACTCTGGTGGTAGGGCCAAAATGGCAGGGTAGTCAGATACTTCTTGCAATCCCTCTAACAACAAGGATTCAAAAAACAAATGAATTGATTATAGGTGACACTCTAGGATCCCTAAACATCAAAGGGCAAGTTGAGAAACCATATTGAGCTTCAGGGAAGGTAGAGTAGGTCCAGAAGCACATAGGACTGGCCAAAGCTGACCTGACAGGAGTTGGCACCCTACCGGCAGATCTCCAGCAGCAGTGAGATTGACAAGTAGAGAGGCTGCCTTCGGAGGGTGTCTTCCTCAGGGAGAGATCCAGTGACAGAGCACCTACTCACACCTCAGAAGAATCAGTGGAAGACAGCACTGGATTGTCAAAATTTAAATGGATTGTGTCTAATCTGATGAGAAATCTAAATCTTTCCTTAGGAGTAAAACTCCTTTCTCCCAGGCTTCCCTCTCCCTTCTCTGCACTGCAACCAGCTTTGGAGTCTGACACCATTTCCTGGGCCAGAAGTAGTACTCCTTACATGTGCCTAAGCTATTCTGCTAGACTTGGAGAGGGGATAATTTAACAAACAAGGGAGAATAAATAAAAAAATAAATAAAACAGTCTGCCAGCTCCTCTAAACTGAGAACTCAGGGAAGAAACAGTTCCTTTTCCTGGACTCAGGTATAATGGAATACGTCTTCCTCACACTCAGTGACATCTATCAGCCCGCTGCCTTCTCAGTGGCATGCAACCAAATACCTGTGCCTACAGCAATCACTGTTGTCTCTCTGGGACTGTAGAGGAGAGCTCGCACCACACACTTGGTGATCCAACTACCTGGGCACCTAAGTTGAGCACAAAGGAAAACTAAACACACTTGAGCTCACCTGCCTAGTACAGCTCTAACCATCTGGTGACAGGCATTAGAGTCTCAAAAGCACCAATAATCAAACTACCTCACATGACCTGGCTATTCTGGCATTTCAAAACAAAACAAGCTGGAACACAGTAAGTAAACATAAAATAAATAAATACAACAATTTACTGATGGCTTGAAGACAACAGTTAGTATCAAATTATTTGAAAACGCAGATTATAACGGCTTCAGAAAACTCCCAGATTAAAGAGTCAAGAAATTTTCCAGATGAGGATAATTTCCTGGAATTACGGGAAGTATAATACAAAAGATTACTATTTAGAACTCTTCAACAGATCAGGAAGGAGATCAGGCAAAATGTAGTAGAACCTAATAACAAATTGAACAAGTTACAAGAGAGCATACAGAAACAGCATTCAGAAATTCAGAAGATTAATAACAAAATTACAGGTGATTTAGAAGAAAGGCCTAGCAATCTACTTTGAAAAAATGAGCCATTGACACTTCACCAAAGAAGACACTCAGTCAGCTAACAGATACATAAGGAAATGGCCACGATCATTGCCATTAGAGAAATCTAAAACAAAACTACAGTGAGATACCATCTCACTCTAAAAAGGCTGACATTTATCAAAAATGAAAATTTAAAGAAACAAAAAAACACAAAATAATAAATGTTGGAGAGGCTGTGGAGAGACTGGAACATTTGTACACTGCTGGTGGAAATGTAAAATGGCACAACCACTTTCGAAATTGATATGGCACTGTCTTAAAAAGCTAGAAATAGAAATACCATGCAATTCAGCAATTCTACTTCTTGGAATACATACTAGAGAAATAAGAGCTGTCCCACAAATAGATACATCCACACCAATGTTCGTCACAGGATTACTCACAAAAGCAAAAAATGATGGCAATAATCTAAGTGCCCAACAACGGGTAAATGGATAAGCAAACTATGGCATATTCACACAATGAAATACTATACAGTGATGAGGAACAATGATGAATCTGGGAAACATCAAATGAAGGAATCTAGATGGCATCATGCTGAGTGAAATTAGTTACAAAAGGACAAACATTATACCAGACCAAGATTATAAAAAACTCAAGAAAAGGTTTAAACACAGAAGAAAATTATCTTTGATGGTTACAAGGGTGAGGAGGGGGTGACAGGGATATTTACTTATAAAAAATAAAAAATGAATTTTAAATATATATCCTTCCCCTGGAGTCACAGATACAACACACAGCTGCAGGCTAGGTCCTCCTGGATAACAAAGATTGGGTCTTACTTACCTGTATCTCTCCAGTACCAGCACACTGCCCAGAACATAGCACCTACCAAAATAAATTTGCCATCTTTGTCACAAGCCATTGTAGGACACTTAAATGTAAAATAGACACACATGTGAAACGAAATGGCTGTCTGCTAGCCCTGTCATCAATAGGACTCAGAAGTTTTAGAGTTTTTTTTTTTTTAATTTAAAAATTATCGGCTCTGTCTGGTGGAGGTTTCTTGGTGCCAAGGGAGTGACTTGGAAGATCTTGGACCAGAATCCCATTCTTTACCTGCTACCCAACACACACACACACACACACACACACACACACAGTTGACATTTCCTTAATCTACTGTAATGAGCTCTTAAAAACCAACCTTAAAACCCTGTCACTTCCACTATCAACTACAGTTTTACCAAAATCAAAATCAAACCAAACCCACTGCCTTTGAGTTGATTCCAACTCACAGTGACCCTGTAGGACAGAGCAGAGCTTCCCCTGTAGAATTTCCACAGAGTGAGAGGCAGATTTGAACCGCCTACCTTTTGGTCAGCAGATGCAGCACTCAATCACTATGTCACCAGCATTTCCTATCACTCCCCAGAGCCTCCTATATAAACTTTTTGAGCTACTGCTGACTTGGTTAAACACTCATTCTTAGGGACGGAATATTGTTAAATAGCCCTTGGGCAGTACAAATGGTAGATGTATTCAGTCGTTAACTGACAGGTTGGAGGCTTGAGTCCAACCAGAGGTGCCTCAGAAGAAAGACATCGAGATCTGCTTCTGAAAACCAGCCATCGAAAATGCTATGGAGCCCAGTTCTACTCTGAGACGTGTGGGGTCACTGTCGACTCCATGGCAACTGGCTTTATTATTAAGAACTGCTAGACTCTGGAAACTGAATGCCGGTGAGCCAATGGCCTGAGGGTCCTACTAGATAGTCCATAGCATCACAGGTTTCTTGTTGCAAAGAAAAGGTCCTCTTTAATGATCAAATGAAAATGCAAATTTAGGCAAAACAAATCAGGTTATTTGGAGGACAATATGCACACAGACGATATTAATGTGATTGTGGTTTCCTGAGGAAAGGGCCTCTATTTTGCTTGCAAGTAAAATGTCAATTCCAATTATTCAAACTGACACCGCACAGGAAATTGTATGAAAATTGAGGTTGATTCAGAAGAAGAGGCCTGAATCAGAGTTTTTGTTTTGCGAGGTGGGAGAGGTCAGCAACTTGTTCGTAGTTTTGATAAAGAGAATTCTTGAGTGGCTGAATCGAAGTCTCCCAGTGGCAGAACCTTCTTGAGTCATCTTGGACAAGGCTACTTCCTCTGCCATATCACTGTCTGTGGTTTAAATAAGGTCTTTCTTAAGTAAAAGTCCCTTTGGTGGCCACCCCTGCAAGGTGAAACATGAAGATGAGAAGTGTTTTATGAGATTTTCAAATGAGGTAATCACAGGAAAATTGATGGATTACTATTTTATTTTAATTATTATTACTATGAAAGTTATCAATGATTATGATTTCCTAATGGGGTATATCAATTATCTCAATAATGCTCTGTATCGAGCACCTACCTACAGCCTCTGTGACATACAAAATAAACATTTATTTAATTCACAAGTAGGCAGGTTGGCCAATTGGGGTAGGCTCAAGAGGACAATTCTTCTGGTCTTTGTTAGGCTCACTCTCATGTGTGGTGGCTGGCTGACTGCTACCAGATCTACAATGGTCTTGGCTTGGAGATTAGATCCCCAAGGAACCAGGAAGCAGAGGCGAAGAGACAAGGTCCTTTCTCCAGAGCACACAGAGAGAAAGGCTTCCCATAGAGCCAGCACCCAGCATTCGGACTTCTAGCCTTCTGAACTGTCAGAAAACAACTTTCTGTTTGTTAAAACCTCCTACTTGTGATATTTCTGTTATAGTGGCAGGAGATAACTAAAGTGGACGGGCACAGAGGCTGCAGCAATGGGCTGAAACACAGCAACGACTGTGAGGGTAGCACAAGACCAGGCACTGCTTCATGTTTGTGTGATCACTACAAGTTAGAACCAGTTCGACCACAGCTGACCACTACAACAGCAACAGATAATTAAGACAGAGTTTGGTACAGAAAGAGTGGGTTACAGCTCAGATCGTTAAAGCCCAGAAGTAGTCATGAGTAAAGGCTAGAAGAGTTTTAAAGTGTCTAATAGTAAATCCTGAATACAACACTGTCAGAAGTAGGAAAATATCCACATACCTAAAAGGAAGACTGGCTAATATGACTATTACTCAAATGTGTGCACCAACCACTGATGTCAAAGATGAGAAAACTGGAGATGTTTACTAACTTCTGCACTCTGATATGGAACAAACGTGCTGTCAAGATGTGCTGATAATTACTGGTAATTGGAATTAGGAAGGTAGAAAGAAGGACTGGTAGTTGGAAAATATGGCCTTGGTGTAGAAACTATGTTGGAGATCAAATAACAGAATTTTAGAAGACCAATGACTTCTTCTTTGCAAATAACTTTTTGAACAACATAAACGGCAGCTACACACATGGACCTCACTGGATGGAAAACATAGAAATCAAGTTGACTACCACTGTGCAAAGAGACGATGGAAAAGTTCAATATTATCAGTCAGAACAAGGCCAGGGAATGACTGTGGCAATGACCGTCAAAGAACTGCACATATTCAATTTCAAGCAGGAGAAAATTAAAACAAGTCTATGAGAGCCAAAATACAATCCTGAATACATCCCACCTGAGTTTGGAGACTATTTCAAAAACCGATTTGACTCACTCAACACTACTGACTGAAGACAAACTATTGGCAAACTGAACTCAGAGATGGAAAAAAAACAATGTCTCATGATCAAATCGCGTTTATCTCTGTAATGCAGATTTAGTTTACTGTTACAAAATCTAATAATGTAATGCATCCTAGTCACCAGTGAGAGGAGAAAAATCATGTAATGATGTGTTGCTGTCAGTTTGACTTTGGCTTTCAACAAGCCAGTGCTTGGCAGAATGAAACATTGCCTCGTCTGGCTTCGTCTTCACCATCCTTGGTGTGCCTGAGTCCATTGCTGCAGCCATTTGTATTTTGAATACAACCTATGGAGCTGCTATTTCAGCCCTACATTGGAAAATATTCTATCATTTTCTATAGGACAGACTAGAACCGCCCCAGAATTTCCAAGGTCTGTCTGGTAGATTTGAACTGTCAACTTTTTGGTCAGCAGCTGTAACCGTTAACCACTACAAGGTTTCCTTGTACCCTTAGGGACCACCCTAAAAGCTGGGAAGTCTGGCCTCCATTTTGTCAATTATCTGGCTTATAGAACTTTTCCTAACAGATTAACAATTACTAGCATTTATCAGTAGAGCTTGATGCTATACAGAGAGTTTTGTCTTTTAAACAGAAAATACTTGAAAATCCCCAAAGAGAATCTACCCATCAAAATACACTGTGCAGATGGAGGAAGACTATGGGGGCAGGGAGTGATGTGAACTGAGGGTCAAGTGCCATTTGTCGCTCTAAGTAGCCCCTTGGAAATAGACCTAACCATTCCTGAAGCATCTCAGTTTTACAAGGAGAAAATAGAGGGAAATAATCTTCTTTTCATAGCCTACATAAGAAGTTTTTCTTAAGACAAGGAAATTCCAAGCAGACAGGTCTCTGGACATGATTGCAGACTTCAAAGCCTTGACCAATTGCTCACTTCCATGGAAATCATTTTGGTAGCAGGTAGTTTTTAAACAGCTGATGCTGTGTTTTTCATGCTTCCTCTGTCCTGTAAAGGCCAAGCATCTTAAAATAGCATGACTGACCTCCAAGCTAAAACCTAAACACAGCAAAATAGGCAAATCTTCAGGCTGTATCTGATAGAGAGCTAACTGAACAACACAAGCTGTTCCTTCCCGGACAACCACAACTCTTTCTACCTGACTCACTGGACAGCTATGGGGAGGGGGCACGAGGATGAGGGTGACAGAGTGAGTTGTAGTGAAAAATTCTGCTAAACATGAGATATTTCCAGCAGCAATTCTTTTTTCTTTTTATTTCCTTTCTATGTAGGACACTAATGTGTCTGAAGTATGGCATTTCAAGTGCCATCTTTTAAAATAAACTTTTAATTTTAGAAGAGTTTTAGATTAACAGAACTGTTGTTTCAGTGATATGAGATTTCTCATACATTTTACCCCTGAAATCAAAAACCAAACCCATTGCTGCAGAGTCAACTGTGACTCGTGATGACCCCATGTGTTACAGAGTAGAATTGCTCTATAGGGTTTACGGTTCATAGAAACCATATTGGACCGAACAGAACTGCCCCATAGGCTTTCTAAGGCATTACAGAAGCCGACTGCCACGTCTTTCTCCTACACAGCAGCCAGTGTGTTCGAACTACAGATCTTCTGATTAGTGGCTGAGCTCTTGACTCCCTGTGCCACTATAATATTTATGTCCTAATTAATGAAGCAATTTTAATCTGCACCACCAGGGTTCCTTTTATTGACTCAAGTTTCCACACTTTATTCACATTTTCTCAGTTTTCTCCGAATGTCCTTTGTCTGTTCCAGGATCCCACACTGTATTTAAGTTGTCATGTTTCCTTAGACCAATGATCTCTCAGAATTTTCTTGTTTATGATGACCTTGGCAGTCTGGAGGATTATTGTTCAGGTGTTTCATATCAAGTCCCTCGATTGGGATTTGTCTGGTGCTTTTCTCATTATTAATTTGGGGTTATGTGTTTTGGGGAGGAAGACCACAGGGGCAAAGTGCCGTTCTCATTAAGTGCCATTTTTCAATATCCTGCTTCCTCTTTGTTTGGGTGAGTGTGAGCTGACGGGGGTGAGTATGCACAAAAATAATCAAGATGCTGTCATGATTCATCTTAGGTTACTGGGATTACTGGGTAAATACCCAGTTTTTATATTATATTATATATATATTATAATTGTCTACAGTTCTGCTCATCTGTGTTTTCTACATGTTTGGCAATGGACAGTTGCTTTCAAATTAGAAGAATTTTTTTGTTTTAATATCTGTTTTTTGAGCTGTTAAAATCTGTCTGAAAAGTAGTTACCCATAGCCATGCATTCTGACTGACAGCAATTCTACAAGGCAGAGTAGAACTGCCCTCCAGGGTTTTCAGGGAGCAGCTGGTGGATTCAAACTGCCAACCTTTTGGTTAGTACCCATATCTCTCCACCACTGAGCTCCCAGGGCTCTGTATACATGTAAGTTCTTCCCAGACCTCGTAGGAAGTAGATCTCCTGGGTTCCAGGGAGGTGGCCCTCCCTGAATAAAGTCAGAATAAGGCTCAATGCCATTTCACAGCTGTTTCTAGGTCAATGGACACACCTGAAAGACAGTCAGGGGAGGAATCCTGGAGGGGGAGGAAAAAATGTGATACCTGCCCTAAAGAACCATTCTTCCTTCAGATAAAAACTTTCAAGCATGGCTGCTCTGAGAGAATGCAGGCCTTTCCTCTCTCTCTCTCTCTCTCTGTCTTCGTGTCTCTGTCTCTCTCCCTGTTTCATTCGTTTATTCTCCGAACTAGTGTGTGCTGAGTGTACTAAAAATAGAGCCAAAACCCAAACCAACCCAGTGCTGTCCAACCGATTCTGACTCATAGTGACCCTACAAGATGGGGTAGAACTGCCCCACTGAATTTCCAAGGAGCAACTGGTGGATTTGGACTGCCAACCTTTGAATTAGCAGACCTAGCACTACCCAGCATGCCACCAGGGTTAACCTATTGCTGTCAGGTCAATTCTGATTCTTAACCACCTTTTAGGACAGAGTAGAACTGCCCCATTGTGTTTCCAAGGAGCAGCTGGTGGATTTAAACTGCTGACTTTTTGGTTAGCAGGTCAGCTTGTAACCACGGTGCCAACAGGACCCCAGGGACAACAAAAGATGATTGTCAAGGCACTTACTCTCCACTCAGATGGATGGAGCTGACAACGAGGACTCTGTGTGGCAGTGACAGACGCTACAACGGAAAGGAACACAAGGTGAAGAGGGGTCACTCCTCTTGGAAAGATGGGGTCTGCTACTTAATAGCAGGGGGACAGGGAAGGCCTCTCTCAGGAGATGACACTTGAGCAGGAATTACAGATCCAGGCAGAGGAAATGGCAAGGACAGTGGCCCAGGGGTAGGATGTGAGGTGTCAGGGGTGGCTCTTCGGCCAGCTCATGTAAAGCTTTGTAGATCTACACCTGCCGCTGTTGTTATCTGCCACCAAGTTGCCCTCCCCCTCAACCCCTAATTTGTGGTACAGTGGGTAAGGGCCAAGTCTGCTAACCGAAAGGTCGGCAGTTCAAATCTTCCAGGCGATCTTTGGCAAGGTACAGTTCTTCTCTGTCCTATAGGGAATCAGTTCAGCTGCAGTCGGTTGGGTTTTTTTGGTTTTAATGTCAGTGGAACGAAATGCTGCCCAGTGCTACGCCATTCCCACCATCAAGCTGTATATTAGACCACTGTGATACACGGGAGCTCACTGGCTGATTTTCAGGTAGATTGTGAGGTCTTTCTTTTTAGCTCCTCTCATCTGGAAGAACCCCTGAGTGGGCATCGCAGCCACTCAAAACGTCCACCAACAGACGGGTGATGGCTGCATGCGTGATACATTGGCTGCAGGTCGAACCCTAGTCTCCCACGTGGAAGGCAATGTCTTACCCCTGAATCACTACCGCACGCGATCAGTGTCTACAAGAGTTTCACACTACTAGATGGGAAACCACTGGAAGGTTTTTAGCGCAGCAGCAACATGCTCTGAACTAGCTATCTGAAAGATCACTGTTGCTCTTGTTTGGCCATTTGATTGTGAGTGGGGAGATGGAGTGGGGAAGGAGGGAGAAGGGTGAAGGAAGGAAGGAAAACTTTTTTTGACATAAATTGCTTTAGTTCCAGCAAGAGAAAAAGGTGATTTATCCCCTAAGATGGTAACGGTGGAGGTGGAAAAATTAGGTAGACTCTGAATATATTTTGAAAGAAAAGACAAAGGAATATGCTAATTAATTGGATGTGAGATGTTAGAGAACTTCCAAGTTTCACAGATATGAAACTATTTTGTAGCCAAAAAAATATTGCTTCTCTCAAATACTCTGCCTTTGAATTAATTGGGATTTAAAAAATTTCAGTCCATACACTCTCTCTTTGAGGAGCTAAAAGAAAGGAAGTCTTTTGTGTTTTCATTTATTTTTCTTTTCAATCTTCTCTCTCATTCCTTGCCCCTAAAAGCCATGTATTCTAATATGTTTGTGTCTTTAAACATGCTTGTACCCATGTTAAACCAAAAAACCAAACCCATTGCTGTCAATTACACCTCATTCCAATCCATATACGACAGATGTCAAATACAGTGTTCTTTTATGTATATTTGCATTTTTAATTTGCTAAAAGACACTGACTTTAAACTTACTTTCTTTTTTTCACTCAACACTGTACTTTTAAGGTTGATTCATGCTGCTGTCCCCAGACAGAGCAGGTATTTAACGTGCTCAGCTATTAGCCAAAAGATTGGGGGTTCAAGTCCATCTCCTGGTGCACAGGAAAAAAGGCCTGGCAGTCTATTTCTAAAAACAGCCATTGAAAACCTGATGGAACACAGCTGTATTCTGACACACATGCAGTTGCCATGAATTACTATTTGCACATATAGTTAATAACTTTTGTTTTCTCCATAATATTTTGCAGTATCTATAACCCTAGTGATAAATATCTAAGTTGCGCACAAATTCTTGCTGTTACAACAACACTTCAAGATGATCCTTATATAGACTGCATTTATAGATCTATTTGTGGGTATCGCTGGGATAAGATGACTCTAGTTTCCTATTTACATACTTTACTTGGCGTGATTTTAGGAGATCCTCATGTTCTAGATACTAATCTCTATCAGTTTTAGATATTGTGTTTATTTCCAGTCTGTCATTTATTTGTTAACCTTATCACTAAGTCTTAAGGAGTTCAGAAGACTTAAGGAGTTAGACATGAGGTAGGAAGGTAACACTTAAAAAAACAGCATGTGTAATACGGGCAGACCACATTGCCACTGAGTAGAGCATGACAGGAGAAACATTCCTGTTGCAAGTTGATTCGGTGGTGGAACAACGGTCCACCCTGGCTCATCTTCCTCCCTGCTTCACACTGTCTCTCTTGGGAGGGTTGCGTGCTCTGAGCTCATCATTTTTTTTTTTTTTAAAGTTTTAAAAAGTTGCTATTATTATTTTTTTATACAACTTAATTTATTTGTGCTGCTATTTTTGAGAATATTCACAGCAGGGCATATACCACTTCAATAGTTTCTACATGTACAGTTTGGTGACACTGACAACACTGAATTGTGCAGCCATCCTCACCCTCCTTTTCAGAGTTGTCCCTCTGTGGTGAACAGAAACTTACTGCTCCCCTAAGTTTCCTATCTAATCTCTCTAGCTGCTGTTGTCAATAAGATCCCATTCTTTACTGCTTATGCTATTGTTGGGTTTTAAAAAGACTTCAGGGGATGTCTCAGTTATCCAGTGCTGCTATAACAGAAATACTATGCGCGGATGGCTTTACAAAGGAAAATTTTATTCTGTCACAGTCCAGTAGGCTACAAGTCCAAATTCAGGGCATCAGTTCCAAAGGAAGACTTTCTCTGTTGGCTCTGGAGGAAGGTCTTTGTCATCAATCTTTCTTTCCCTGGGCTGGGATCTGCTGAGACACAGGGACCCAGGTCCTTTCCAAAGGACACACTCAGCTCCCAGCCCCGCTTCCTTCTTGATGGTATGAGGCCCCCAAATCTCCACTTGTTTCCCTTTCCTTTAGAGCCCAAGAGACTGCCTCAGGCACAATACAGTCTCACACCTTGTGTTGCCCCACCAACACAACTATCACCCATTCTCCCTCCTTAACGTCGTCGAGGTGGAGAAATATCACACAGTACTGGGAATCATGGCCTAGCCAAACTGCTATACACATTTTTGGAGCAACACACTCAATCCATGGCAGGGGGTATTTTTGATTTAAGGTTTAATAGTTGTCTAAAGGCAATTCCAGTCTTTTCTTAAAGCACAGTTGGGAGAAATACATTCAGCAGACTCTAGTCAAAACCTTTTTTAAATTCCAGATTGACATTTTTTATTGCCCAGTCTAGAGCTTAGCAAAAATATGAGTGCGGCCTGCCCGTCATGTCTTCTTTCTTCTTCTAATAGAAATATAATAGAAAATATTTACATAATGCTACTTACCTGACAGAAATTTTTCTTAGTGCTTTGCAAATAGAAAATTTTCTATACTTCAAAACAACTCGGTGGAGTAGGTACTCTTATTATTTCCATTTTACAGATTGAAAAACTGAGGCCCATAGAAATTAAGTGACTTGCTGAAGATGACACAACTAGTAAGTGGTACAGCCCAAATATATCTTTATCCCATGGGGAACATATTCTGTGTGTTTGGGAATGGTGTTGATGCCGTAACACTCCAACCCATAGAGCTTGTGATCCACGCCCTTTAGCAAATGACTAGAGCATGATTAGTTCAAGGATGAGAATGTGACCCAAGACCTCTGGAGCATGATTGGCTCAAGGATGGGCATATGACCTAGCTTGGGCCAAGTAAATCTTTCCTGAAGGTTTGCTGTCTGGGCTATGGGGCAATTGTCCTATTTCTGCGGATAATTCTAGGATGGTTGTGAGTCCTTGGCTGCCAGGGGCCATCATTCTCACTACACAGGACAAGAGATTGAGAGACTGACATCCAATGACATTACTTTAACCCCTTAATCCAACCACAACAGAAGCCAGTACGAACCTGGACTTTTTACTTTTGTGAGCCTGTTAATTTCCTCTTTTCCTTAACCTAGTTGGAGTTGAGTTTCTTTCATGTTCTCAAAAAATTTCTGTATACTTCAAATGGTCTACAAGCCCCTTTGTCAGGTTTCTGACCGCTAAATATTACTTGGATGCCCGTGGTGTCATAGTGGTTAAGCACTACAAAAGGTCAGCAGTTCACATCCACCAGATGCTCCTTGGAAACTGTATGGGGTAGTTTTACTATGTCATACAGTGTCACTATGAGTCAGAAATGACTCAACAGCAGTGCGTTTGGGTTCCTTTTGGGATTGCTGTTTAAATTGTCTTCCTCCAGTGAAAGAAATTCCCACAGTGTGAATTCAGTATCAATGTAGAATTGAGAAACCAAATTTCCAACTTTCTCTGGAGCCAGAATGCAGCACATGACTCCAGCCCTGGCAACCACCTGATTGTCTCCACACAGGATTCCACAAAGCATGGGGTTTCTGTCTTTGCTGGTGCTGGTGGTAACAGAGCTATCCAGCTTTCAGGAGCAGCAAAGGTTACACAGCCCAGAACTTCACACAGAAGGATCACTGGTCAGAACAGTAGTAACAGGAATAAAGCCAAATTCCTTTTATTTCCTGTTTGTATGTAGCAACAACATACTAACATAAGCTGTGCCTGACTGAATCTGTTCCTCCAGTTCTCCCAAGATACCTAAAATGCCATCAATATCCTTTAAAGAATCGCATTTTTGTTTAAACAAAGCCAGATGATTTCCGTAGTTTGCAACAAAGAACGCTGGCAGAATGATCCACAATGGCTAAAGGTAGAAACAACCCAAGTGTTCATCCACAGATGAATGGATAAACAGTATGTGGACATATGTACAATGGAATATAACTCAGCCACAAAGAAAAATGAAGTCCTGATACATGCTGCCACACAGGTGAAACTTGAAAACATGCTGAGTGAAATACATCAGACACACAAGGGAAATGTTATATGATCCCATGAGTTGGATCTGACTCGACAGCACTTGGCTGGCTTATACAAAATATTCAGAATAGGCAAATATGTAGTCTCTGAAGTTTATTAGTTGTTACTAGGGGAGAGAGGGAAGGGGCGTGGGGAGGTATGGCTTAGAGTCCTGAATTTCTGATGGAGCCCTGGTGGCACAGTGGTTAAGAGATCTACCACTAGCCAAAAGACTGGCAGCTCAAATTCATCAGTCACTCCTTGGAAACCCTATTAAGAATTTCTATAAAAGGTGATTAAAAAAATTGTAAATAGGTCACGATGATGATCATGCAACATGATGAATGTAATTAGGTCACTGAATTGTACATACAAAAAAATGGTTGAAATGGCAATTATTTTGCTACATGTATTTCACTACGATTATAATAAAAACAAAAAGAACCCTGGCTGACATACCTAGTTATAAAACACAAGTGCCATGAGAACAGGGGCCATGTCTCTCCTTTGCCATTACACCTCCAGCACATAAAAGAGTGGCTGACACATAAAAGGTGTTGAATACATGATAGAGTACAACTATAATCATATTACTCTTCTGCTCACAATCTATGAAGAAAAAAATAAAAAGTTATGAACAATCCTACCACTAGATACAATGATTATTAAATTTTCAGTGACTGTAATTCTAGCTCCTCTGTCTCTGTAAATATAAATACAGATAAACATGTAGATATATGCAGAGACACCAAAAACCAAACTCAAAGCTGTTGTTGTTGATTCAATTCCAACACACAGTGATCCTATGGAGCAGAGTAGAGCCACTTCATATGGATTCCAAGACTGTAAATCTTGATGGAAGAAGACTGTCCCATCTTTCTCCTGTGGAGTGGCTGTTGTGTTCAAACTGTCAGTCTTTCAGTTAGTAGCCAAGGACTTCAACAACTGTGCTACCAGGGCCCTTATATTAGGAAATTAAAGTTTATTTTAAGCAAAATGTGATTATAACACGCGTATTGTTTTGTAATGTGTTCTTCTTTCACCTCTCTTATTTTTTAAAGACCTAATACATCTTAGGCATTATTCCATGTCAACAGATTTTAGCTATATCATTATTCTTACTGGAAAATTGCTGCAGGGTATTCCACTGTTTATGTTTTTAAAAAGCATTGCTGTACAGTCATTTCCAAGTCACGGCAACCCCATGTGTGCCCGAGTAGAACTGTGGCCCATAGGGTTTTCAGTGGCTGTTTTTCAGAAGCAGATCACTAAGTCTTTCTTTCAAGGAGCCCCTGAATAATTTGAACCTTCAACCTTCAGGTTAACAGCTGAGTGAGGTAATGCTTTGTACCACCAGGCAACCCCATGTTTACATAAACCACAATGAAGAATCTGTTATTGGACTTTTAAGTTATTTCTCGTAGATATATGCCCTCTATGAATATATTCTATGTATCTATGAAATACACACACACACACACACACACACAGAGGAACAAATCTGTCTCAGAGGTACAGCCAGAATGCTCCTTAGAAGGGATGATGGCAAGACTTCATCTCACATACTTTGGACATATTATTAGGAAGGACCCGTCCCTGGAGAAAGACATCATGCTTGGCAAAGCAGAGGCTCAATGAAAAAGAGGAAGACCCTCAACCAAATGGTTTGACACAGTGGCTGCAGTAAAGGGTTTGAGCCTAATGATGGCGGTGAGTATGGTACAGGACCAGGCAGTACATCAGTCTGTTGTCCACGTGGAGAGTAGGGGTTGGGACTGATTCAGCTGTACCCGACAACACAACACACATGCGGTCTCTACGTATTACTTATTGTTGCTGCTGTTGGTGAGTCGATTCCAGCTCATAGCTACCCCGTGCTCCTTGCCATTTTCTTGGCTGTGATCTTTACAGAAGCAGATTGCCAGGTCCTTCTCCTCTGGAGCCCGTCAGTGTTTTCAAACCACCAACCTTTAGGTTAGCATGCAGCTATGTACAGACCGATGCTTTTAGAGAAATGTCTTGGACTTACTTGATTGAAACCTTCTTTCACTCTGTTTTTCCATAGGCACTTCTTTTATTCCTGTTTCTTTCACTCTAAATGCTTACGATCACCACAACAAAAATTAGAAGCACATCAAATTATTCACACTAAATACTAAAGGTTTTAAGGGCTTGTTGGTTTATTTGCTTCTTTGTGTATTTGCTGGTTTATTTATTCATCTATTTTTGCTAGATTTTTGGAGAACAAAATTCTTTTTTTAAGGCTAGATTTCACTCTATTTTCAGGGTCGAAGAGGAAATGTTCTCAGGTGAGTTTTTTTTTCTTTTAAAGCCACTTGACTTTTGCAAGTGGTGATATGTTCTGGGTAATCACATATAATGAACCATGCACTCTGAGAAAACCCTGAATTAATAGAAAAAAGAAGACTCGGCAAAGAAGAGGAAATATCTACAGGCTTCAGGGAACATAGTTTGATAAGTGAGACCTGTCAATTTTGCTGTTTTGTGATTAGAAGAAAATCCCACGAGGCACTGAGGGTTTCCCTCAAGGCTCGGTGAGAACGGACAGCGATCCCGGTGATTAGCACACCTACACGTTCATTGGGGGGCCTGTGTGTTTACTACTCTCTTCAGTCTTAGGGATTGCTTTGCTGCCTCCTCCCCAGAAATGCATCATCCTCTCAAAGACGACACAGTGTAAATAACAGAATTGTAAAAATGAACAAATGTACTCTTTTGCATTCAAGGTGGTTGCCATAGCAATGGTGAACCAAAGTGCAGATTTCCTATGAGCCAGCCACTCGGAGGAGAGCCAAGCCCTCATCTCTCAACCAGACACCACCTTTGCAGCCACGCATGAGACCCTCTTGTCGTGGAGTTAAAGAACACTCAAATGTATCTGAGAAGAGCTGCCCACCTTCTAAATCACAGATCTCTCAACGTCCCTCTCTAAGATACCCCTCAAACTGCACACTCAGACCACTTCCAAATGGATTCAGCAAAGAAGTGATTCATACCAGCCCCGAGCACTCATTAGGAATATTGGTACTAATGAACTAAGATAATTGATTGGAAATATGCACTTAAAAATCATTCTCCTTTCTGCTTCCAGTTTAGTGAGCTCTTTGCCGTTTAAGTGACATACAAATCTTTCCATGTCATTGCTGTGATCTGTTATATATACTGGGGGGGACATGGCCAGTTTCATATTCTGCTATCTTTATGTTCTTGTATTTTATCTTTCTTCTCTCCTTCTGTCAGCACCTCTTCTTCCTTTTCTATAATATTGTTTATTAAGTATTGGCGTCTGTGCCAGCAGTTAATGATTAGAATATATTAAGGAAATCACTGTTATCAGGATTCATCATTGGGATACAACCTGAAAAAGCTTAGAGAGGCAAGATCACGGGAGTCAGGAGACGGCAAGGCCAATACCAAGCACGCAGATCCCCGGATGTCTGAATTGTATTTGATAATGACAAGCAGAATTCACACACTGAACCCCAAAGTCTCCAAGCCACACTGGCCATGATCTTGGGCCAACTCAGAACACTTCTTTTTTTACCCCCACCTTATCTTAAAGACTTTTAATGGTAGATTTCCTCTTGTCTGGAAGAACCTTGACTGGGTCTGAAAAGCACTGAGTCCTGGCACCACCCATCTGGCATCCCCAGTGGGCACAGGAAGCTCATTCTCCAGGTTTTGAAAATCACGGACTTTTTTTAATCTCGTGAAGACTGAGAAGCTCCTTTCTAGAAAACAGAAAACGCAAGTGTGCACATGCATGTACAGACTCACATACACAAGCAGAAGCTAGTTTTTTTTTTGCTACAATTTGAAAGACTTCATGGATCTCCACTGAAGCCCAAGTCAAGGATTATGGAGTGAAATGCATTAGTCAAGAGAAAGAAGTAACATCCTAGATACTGACATCTAGTCCTCCATCCTGACATCGTTTCATTCATGAGTGCTGATTAAACACTTCCTTATGCTTATCCACTCAAGGTTGGTCTTGTAGTTAACTGCCATGCAGTTGGCCTCTGACTCACGGCAACTCCATTCTCAAGGGAACTAAATGTTGGTTGGCCCTGTACCATCCCCACGATTGGTTATGAATCAGATCCTGGTGATCCACGGGGTTTTCAGTGGCTGCTACTGGGAAGTAGAGCATCAAGCCTTTCTTCCTAGTCTGTCTTAATCTAGAAGTTCTGCTGAAATCTCGTCCACGTGTGTCTTAGTTATCTAGCACTGCTGTGACAGATACACCACAAGCGGATGTCTGTGACAAACAGACATTTATTTTCTCACAGTTTAGGAGGCTTGAAATCTGATATTCTCTCTCTGTCAGCTCTGGAGAAAAGTCTTCTGAGCTTCTGAGCTTCTGTTCCTAGATGGTCTTCATGTGGCGTGGCGTCTCTCTTCCGCCATCTCTGCTTCTCAGGTTCCATTGTTTTAATCTCTTTTGTATCCTAAGAGGTTGAATCAAGATATATACTGCACTAATCCTGTCTTGTTAACATAACAAAGACAACCCATTTTCAAATAGGATTGTAACCAAAGACATAGAAGTTAGGTTTTACAATACATACGTTAGGGGACATGATTCAATCCATAATGTCTACTGTTTGACCCCCAAAATTCTGTCCTAGCCACGTACAAAACTTGTTTACCCCAAAACATCATCTTGAAAGTCTTAAATCAATTTCTAGTTTAAAATTGCATTCTTCTGAAATGTCTAGATCAAATATAAATGAAATTTTAGATACAGTCTATCCTGGAACAAAATTCCTTTTCATCTGTGAACCTGTGAGATCAGGAATACAAGCATCTATTTTTGAATTACAATGTCAGAACAAGCAAAAAGTCGACTTTTCCATTACAAATGGGAAAAATTGAAAGGGGGGGAAACAGGTAGCAGGCACCTGGCAAGCCCAAAACCCAGCAGGACAAATTACATTACCTCTGATGGCTTGAAAACAATCTTCTGTTTTCTGAGGCCCTCCAGGCAATAGCGCCACCCTCAAGACTCTGGGTTTGGCCTTGATCATGACCTCTGGATTCTTGATGGAGCCTCTCAGCATTGGGATTCAGTTCTGCCTTCCACACCCCCTGGGATGGGAACTCAGCTCCTTTGGCTTAAGAAGACCCCGTTCTCCTAGGCCATCTGAATGACAACTCTGCTTCTTTGGCTTGGCAGGCCTTGTTTTTCTGTTCTTTGGACATGGCAGCCCTGTCCCCTCAGCTTTGGGTGGCAGCCTCATGTATCTGGCACACATCTGCATCACCTAATACTCCAGAATGAAGCTGGTGAAGATCTGACTCTTTGAGCCCTAGGAGTCTAGTTTCTGTCTCTTCTGAACTTCTGCTCCTGGACAACCTTCCTTTGGCTTGGCATCCCTTCTCCCATCTCTCTCTGCTTGCTTGTTTAATCTCTTTATATATCTCAAAAAAAGTGAGTTAAAATACACCCCACACTGATCCTGCCTCATTAACATAACAAAGAAAACTCATTCCCAAGAGGGACTATGACCAGTGTCATAGAGGTTAGGATTTACAACACCTATCTCAGAAAGACATAATTCAATACCTAGCAACATCACAGCAACACGCAAACTTCTACTGACAGACGCGTGGTGGCTGCACCCCAAGAACGTTGGCCAGGAATCGAATCAGGTTTCCAGCACGGAAGGTGAGAATTCAACCACTGAAAACCTCTCACTGGGTATTTTGAAATGGAAAACAAAAGAAAAAGATTAGGTCCTGGTTCTGGAGGACTTCACAAATTAGTGACAGGGATGGAGGAAGGCAAATATATGAACAGGGCACGTAAAAATAAAATATATAGAAGGGTAAAGGATTAAAATAAGTAAGCACACACACACACACACACACACACACACACTACAGAAAGGAAGCAAAGAAGGGCAAAAACCTCTCGAATGAGTCACAGAGGCTTCCTAGAAGTCATTCCAGTTTACAGATCAAACCAGACCAGCATGGGAAGGAAACCGGAAATTTTCAAAGAAGTTGTACTGAGGTCAGATAGTGTGAGTAGACTTGCTTTCCTATTAAAGTTCTGGTTAATTTTTCCCACATCCGGAATTGGGATGGAGAAAGGACGAACAGTTTATATGAAGTGAGAAACTTCTCTTTTCCCGTACAAGTGGTGTGGCTCTGCACATTCTCTCGGTGTTTTTTAAAATAGTTGTGGAAAACCAACAGTGCCAAGAAGCTATTTCCTTGTCACCCGGTGCAGGGTTACTGAAGGCAGAGAACAGCTCTGTTAGGGGAAGAGTTCAGTGCAAGTATTTCTTAGGCAGAGAAAAAAAATAACAAAAGGGCTTTTCCAACTTAAAATATTTACATGAACAGGAATACTGTGCTTTATCAATCAAACTTTATGCAGGGCTGCAAATCTGGGTAACCTTCCTCAGAGTCATGCCTCAGGGAAGTGGCTGAGCTATGGAAGACAGCGTTTATATAAAAACACATAACCAGCACTTGATTATTCGTATGTAACAGTCCTGAGAATAGAAGTTTTGCATAGGCAGTGTGTCCCACTGGATTTCCAAAACAACAGGAAAGGATGTATACTTTAGATAGCAGGTTCTGGCTTCCATCACTTTTTTGAAAAAAGATTTTAATACGACTGTCTGACCTGACCAAATGATTTTGACAAATGTAACTACAGCTGTAAAAAGAAACCACTGCATTTTAGAGTTTCACTCTAAGTTTACGTATCTAAAGTTCAGATAAATGACACTTGAGAAACACAAAGTTTTCAGAGATATGTAGGCTAGGACATGCCCGATTTCAAATCCTCTGAGGTGACAACTTTTCCCAAATTGTATAGATTGCAGCCAGCCAGCCAGCCAGCCAAGTGCCGTCGAGTTTTAATAGCTGCAGGAATAACCTAAACCATCACATGGAAGCAAATTGGGAAGGCAAAAAAATATCCTTATGACTTGAACATTTCTATTTTTTAATTGGACTTCTTTAATATCTGATATTATTATCAAATAAGAACATTATAAATTGGGAACAAAGTCATTTCTAAATACCGCACAAATTTACTGATCTGGTTTTGCATTTAATTGGAATTATTTGCTAATTACTTGCAAAAAAGAAGCAGAAAATGGTAAGAAAACACTCTGTTGGTCACGGGGGACTCGAGGGGAAAGCCCCAAAATTCGTCTTCCATGCCTACTGCTCAGAGGCTCACTGATGCCACCCCAGCTACCAAATTCAGAAGCCCTTTGTGTCTGATTTCCCTCCAAATCCACTGTAGCAGCTGGCACTACTATTCCTTTCTTGAAGCTCCTTTTTTAGAGTCTGTAACAAACCTCTCTGACTCTCAATTACTTTTTAAGCTAGCCTTTAGCCTGTTTCCGTCTCTCGGCTCTTCTTCCTACGTCTTTCCATCCTTCCTCAGACGTAAGTGTGTACCCATGTTGTTATTCATTGCCCATTTCTTCACTCAATATGCACTTTCCAAAAGGGTCTACACCAGCTCCATGAGTCCAGCCATCTCTTCTAGGCCAAGGTACCCACAACTCTGCTCCAGCAGGTGTGAGCTCTCTCACTGGCACACTTCAGTCACCCCAAAAATGTCACATGCCCACCAAGGTTTGCATAAAAGGCCTTACTGTCGACTGGCTCTCCTTTATAAAATCAGCCTCCTCTTCTTTAAAACTAATCAGCCCATTGAAGGAATAAAACGTTCATCCTTCTTCACTTGCCCTGTGCCTCTCTGACTCGGAATCTCATCCCGGCCCTTGCCAAGCCCATTCCTCCTGCTTGAAGGTGGAGGAAGGGCCTTTTGATCCTAGGCAAACATGCATGGCAAAGCTGGGTGGTGGAAGAAGAGGCCTTCCGTTCCAGACACAAACTGAGAGCAGGCCCTAGGGCCCCGCCACCTTCTTCTCCTTCACGGTTCCCTGTACCAGCAGCTGGTCTCTCTTGATTACAGCAAAGCCCCAGTGGGGGTAGGTGGGTTCATAGGCCCTCAGAGCAGTGAATCTTATCCACGCCCTCTGACCCCACATCTCTGCTGAAGCCTTGATGAAGTGGAAGAGCAAAGAGGTACAGCAGAGGAAGAATCCAACACGAGATGACCCAGACGAGGAGGCAGTGGGAACTGGGATAGAAATATGCCTTCTCGATCACTCGAAAGAGGTAGACAGGTCCCGGCAATGCTTAAAAGTGGAAACAACTCCTTTTATTGCTAAGTGCCTCATAGTTTACGAAGTAATCTCTTTTCATCCTTACTTGTTGCCCCTATTGTGACAAAGTGCTATGTCTGCTAACTGAAAGGTCAGCAGTTCAAATCTGCCAGGTGCCCCTTGGAAACTCTATGGGGCAGTTCTACTCAGTCCTATAGGGTCTCTACTAGTCAGAATCGACTTGATGGCACTAGGTTTGGCTTTGGTTTTATTGGTAGATTAGGAAATCAAGGTTTTAAGAAGATTAACTGTGATGTTTGACAGGTTATTCCAATTCTCCAGGCCACAGTTTCCTCATCTGCCACTAAATAAGTTTCTGGCATGTTCTAGCTTTAATATTTCATAAGGTGTACAAACCACTTGTGTACAAACCACTCCATGCCACCATTTCCATCATGCTTGTTTGTATAACCCTGGAAATCATGCCCTGTGACACCATGCCATCTCCCTCTGCCGACGACAGGTGGGTTCCACATCAGGTGTCTGAAAACTTCAAGTCATAATGCGTCTGTTCTGACATCATAAGCCACCTTTCATGTCCTTGATACTAGATGTCCACTTACCAAGTTAGAAGATCTCCCTCAGGTCTGGGGACAAGAATTCAAATTATCTGGCTTTAAGGAAGAAAAAGAAACAAACGGAAAGAAAGAGAACACCAGGCAACTGTGGTGGTAGGGCACTGATAGGCTGTTCGTGTCTGATCTTGAAGAAAAAAATGCAGACATATATGGATTATACAAATATCAAGGCCAGTAATAATCAGATCCTGCAAGACCTGGATTGAGTTGAGGTCTCTAGTGTTGCAACTGGTTTGCACTTGACTGCTAACACAATTGTTAGCAGTTTGAGTTCACCCAAAAGTGCCACAGAAGAAAGGCCTGGTGATCTCCTTCTGTGAGATTACAGTCAAGAAAATCCTGTGGAGCAGTTCTACACTACAGCACATGGAGTCACCATGAGTCACAATCAACTTGATGACAATGGGCTCAGTTTTTCATTTGGGGGTTGGGATGGAGTGGGGCAGGAAGAGAATGTTACCAGAACAGAAAAACCTTCATCTATGCTTTCCTCATTATTCTTCAGCTTCCAAAGAGTATTATGCAAGTATACGCCTTCAGGTACCCCTTGGTTTTATTAAATAACTGGTTGACAGAGACCTCTCCTGCCCAAAAGGCTTATGCTAGCATTCTTGGGAGCCCTGCCATACAGCCAAGTTTGCCCTGGGAGAATCAGGCTCAAAATTACATTTTCTTGCTTCGATCTTTAACAGACATCATGATGCTGATTTTTAATATAGATCTTTTTATGATGAGTTTGCAGCTGGTAGAATGACTTTTATGAGGACAAACCTGGTTCCTATGTATGTAATTTATTGGGGCTTTTAAGATGTAGAAATGTGAATGCCTGCCTAGCATGGGGATCTTTTTTTAATTACACATGCAAGTTTGTTTATGCAATTCTAGGGCATCCGATAAAATCACTGCATGACAAGAACAGGAACTGTTTATGTGACCTTGTGGCAATGAGTTGTGGTTTGAGGGTCTCCTCTCTTGAACTCTCTCTTTGTATATTAAATTCAATTAGTCCATGGGAAAAAAAACCAGTGATGCTGGTTAACGGAGAGGCTAAGCAGCATCTCAAGCACAGAAGGACCAGAAGCGGGCGGTGCTGGCATCGTCTTTCAAGAAGCCACACACTTCACATTCACCTCACAACCAGACATGCCAGACATCTCCCCTCACCATCTAGTTCAGGGTGCAGACACGGTGTCCAAACGGGCAAACTCATGAGGAGCAACCAGAAAAATTGCCCTGATGGAAACTGTAGGCAAGTCTCCAAGGCCCACTAGACAACAACCGGCAGGAATTCCTAGCCAAGGAAGATAACCCTTGGAGAAGGCACGTTATCTAAGCTCTGGTCTTTATCTCTGGTAAGACTTTACCAGCACTAGTTACCATTGAGGTGACTGACTCATGGCGACCTCCTGTGTGTCAGAGTGTGTCTGTGCTTCATAAGGTTTTCAGTGACTGATTTTCCAGAAGTCAATCTGCAGGTCTTTCTTCCAAGGTGCTTCTAGGTGAACTCAAATCTGTAACCCTGCAGTTAGCAGTCGAGCACGTTAACTGTTACACTACCCAGGGACTGTCGGTTAGTCCCAGGCATCTCTAAGTCCCCTCCCAGCTGTTCTCTCTCGGCATGTGTCTTCCTTGCTCCCAAGCTCTCTGCAAGGGCAGGAAGATGTTTGCTGCTCACTTGACTCATCACATAGACAGATAGATGTCTAAATAAATGATGGGGCTGATGATGACAGGCTTCAGCAGAATTTTTAAAATGATGAGCTATTACTACCTCATTCTCATCACCCACATAACATCTTTACAGTCCCTGCCAGAACTATCGTAATGAATTTTTTCAGTGTCCGAAGCAGTTCTGCGGAAATTACTCATTCCATCAGTCTTCTGGGTACAGCAGAATTCCGCGGGAGGTTCAGAAATGGGACCTGTTTTATTCGGCCATCTGTCGCCCCTTCTCTCTCTATGAGAATGTACATAAACAAAGGACCAGGGGGGAGCTTGCATGTGGTCCTCCCTTCTGTATGACCAGCACAGTGCTGTGCATGCAAATGGTACCTGTCATTGTCCCTTTTTTTTTTTTTAGTCACATATGGCCAGATCTTCCCCTTTCCCAGACATACACTTTCGGCTTTCTAGGTCTTGCGCAGTGCAGGTGACAAGTCCACTCACTGAGTGGAGGCAAGACTGGTGTATGCTACCTCCAGGCTGAAGCACTCAATCAGTCTCTTTTCTCCGGGGTGACCTCACCCCCCTAAATTCAGTCTTGCCAACCACAGATGGGCAAGTAACATGAACAGGAAAAAAGCTGTCATGTTCTAAGCTACTGAAATTTGGAGACTGCTTGTCATTGCAGGGAAACCCTTGTGACTTAATGGTTAAGAGCTATGGCTGCTAACCAAAAGGTCAGCAGTTCAAATCCACCAGGTGCTCCTTGGAAACCCTACTCTTCCCTTTAGGGTTGCTATAAGTCAGAATTGACTCAACAGCATTGGGTTTTGTCTGGGTTTTGATTGTCACTGTAGTATATATAACCTGGCCTGTCTCCATGAATATCCTCAAAAAATGTTTATTTAGGAGAGGAGGAAATAAATTTTGAGTAAAATTCAGTAGACTTATTTATTTTTGCATGTAAAGTATTTTACAATAATTAAGGCTCCAATTAATATTCATGAGTACATTTGATGAGCAGAATATCATACAAGGGAGTCAAGCAATTAGATAAGGCAACCTCTGAGAAGTATTAAAAAGCAAAGATGTCACTTTATGGACTGAAGTGTACCTGAACCAAACTGTGGTATTTTTCAGTCATATCATCTACATAGGAAAGATAGACAATGAATAAACAAGACCGAAGAAGAACTGATGGCTTTGAATTTTGGTGCAAGTGAAGAATATTGAATATACCATGCGGGGTCAGATGAATAAACAAATCTGTGTTGGAAGAAATATAGCCAGAATATTCCTTAGCAGCAAGCATGGTGAGACTCCGTCTTACGTACTTCGGACATGTTATCAGGAGCACCAATTCTTGGTGAAGGACATCATGCTTGGTAAAGTGAAGAGTCTTTGAAAAGGAGGGAGACACTCCATGAGATGGATTGACCCAGTGGGCTCAAACCCAGCAGTCATAACGAGGGTAGCTCAGCACCTGCCGTATTTCGCTTTGTCATACGGGTCCTTCGCGTTAGAACCACTGGATGCACCCAACAACAGTAAGGGCAAGAATTCCACAGTCCATTTCTTTTCAGAGCTACTCATAACTATGGGACGCTACTCCGGACTCTGCCAGGATACACCACTGGTCTTGGTGCTCACCTACCTACTGGTACTACACCTGTCCTTCAAACTAAAACTCCACTCAATTCCATCTAGCAAATGTCATTGAGCCCCTACTGTGTGCCAGGGTTAAAAAGGGAAAAATGCTCAAATATCAAGATTCGAGCCCAGAGTACAATAAAGGAGCCAACATATATGCAAATAATGGCAGTGCAATAGAATGTCAATTACAACATCCAAAGACATTATTTATAATGAAGGAATTTATAAAGTCTGTGAGAAGGCAAATGAGTGAGCCTTAATTCTTCTGCAGTAGGGATTTCTCCCAGAGGAGGCAGAACATGAAGAACAGGCTGGAAGGAGCTAGGCGCCCATGGGTGGAATGGCATTCTGGCAAGAGAAACAGCACAGTCAAAGACAAAACCAAACCAAATCCCAGTGCCGTTGAGTCAATTCCAGCTCATAGCAACCCTATAGGAAAGAGTAGAACTGCTCTGTAGAATTTCCACGGAGCATCTGGTAGATTCAAACTGCCAACCACAACACTTAACCATTACACCACCAGAGTTTCCAATCCAAGACAAGTGGTATAAAAATATGTGAGCATCCCAAGCAATCAAATAAAATTCAAGCACAATGAGCAGCAGGCAAGGAGATGGAGCATGAGACATAAGATTAATTTGTAAGGGACTTGCGTGCTAAGGAATGTGTGCTTTTTCTTGTGAGCACTGTGAGCCATCAGCAGTTCTTAAGCACTGAGCTGACATGATCAGATCTGACTTCTTCTGAGGAGATACATGTGTAAGTAAAGATATTTAAAATGACTATTTCTATTCAACTGCCCTTCCTTTAATCTCCTTGGGAGACCAACAACACTGATAAACACTGTCAGAAGATCTGAAAGAGATAGGCACAGGCCGATTATAAGATTTCTGGCCATTTCTGATAGTTCCCTAATCTTACAGGGAATCTGAACAGCCTTTGTTTTTGTCATTCAATGTGCTTTGAAATCCCCATTTGGGGCTGGATCTGGTGCCTCCCCGCTAATCTTCTGAAAGATTTATGGCCCAGCACTTCTGCATGTGATGTGGCCCTTTGATGGCCGTTACTAGAGCCGGAGGTGGTGGGGAGATAGTCAGCTACAGTTGAGGACAGACAAGCGACAAGTGTCCAGTGGAAATGTACCATGTGAGGGAAACAGGGCTCTGGGGAAGTACCTCAGCATTTCAGCTTCAGAAGAAGGCCCTTTGGGGAGCAGAGAGGGTGAGCTACCATTCTGCCAATGCGGAGCTCTGATGCTGAGCCCCTCTCTGCAGACAGCTCACGTGAGTGCTGGCACAACCGCCTGCAGTCAATTACACTCAGTTACACTCATCTCAGAGGCTTTGGTGGAAACACAGTCTCTAAATATTGAAGGTGACACTGGAGACCCAAAAATCACTTTGTTTTTGTTTGCCCCAAACCATGTACATTCAAGCAGGTGAAATACGTGTAAAAGGAAAACCTTCTGCAGCATGCCGAGGGGTCCCACCAAGGCACCCAGAACCTCATTCTGAGCATCGTGAAGCTTGGCTTCCTGGGTGACTTGGCCCAAAGTGGAAAAGTAAACAGCAGTGTAAGCAGCGGTGGCATCTTTGATTTGGGTTTTTTTCTATTTCACACACAATTTCTCCCCTGTGCAGCTTTGCAAATGCACTTTAACTCGCAAAATCCTGCTAGGTACCTGTTAATCTTGGATATGCCTATGTTCAGGATTCTCCTCTGACAGCGTCTTTTTTGGACTAAGGACTTACAAAGTAAGAAGGCTGGCACAGTTGCGGAGCATCAGGGGGCAGGTAAACGTGATTGAAGTGGTGTTAGCAGCCTATGGCTGTGTGTCTCAAGGAACCCATCGCCACCAAGTTGATTTCTACTCGTGGCTGCCCCATGTGTTGCGGAGAAGAATTGCTCCATAGGGTATTCTTGACGGTAATCTCCATGGAAGCGGACTGCCAAGCCTTTCTCTTCCACCTTCTCTGACTGGGTTTAAACTGCCAAACTTCAGGTTGGTTATCTAGTGAAAACCATTTGCACCAACCAGGGGACTTGTCTGAAGGAGGGAGTGTCTTTATCTTTGCCAGGGTGCCACGTGGTCTAGCACTGAGGCCAGATTGGCACTGTGTGGGGCATTTTATGGTAGGAGGCATCCTCTTACTGTTTTTGCCAGTCTAGAATCTGAAGGTGATGGGGACAGCCAGCTGTAGCATGGCTGGTGTGTGCTAGCGTGTGGCTGGCGTGGGTAGAGGCACTAGTGTACCTGACAAGTCTGGGCAGTGCTGCACTCCTTCAGAACAGCCTCCCTGCCGGCTTCCAGTCCTCACCTTCCAACACACAGAGGCCATCTTCTGTGTTGCTCTTCACTAGAATCTTGGAGAACACACAACAGAATTCCACTCTAGGGTGTTGGAAATCCCAGCCCCTCTTCCTGGCTTAACTCTACAATACGTCTCTACAGATGTAAGATGGTACCCCTCTTGGCTCACCTTCTTACCTCAAAGCTTTTCCAGCTTCCTACCCATCAAACTCCAAACTGATGAAAGCCATTTGGAGAAGAGCTGCAGCATTTCAGGAGAAGCGAGCCGTGGGGACGCTGGTCATGAGAGTAAGTGATGAAAGAACAGAAAGAGAACACAGCTTGCCCTTTAAGTTGCTGCCTGAGGACCAGGTGTTTGGAATCTTGCCCAGGTGTATTTGCAGGCCTGGCTCTGCTCTGAAGCCTCAGAGGCCAGGCACGTCTGTATGAAGTCCCGTGTAAAGATGAATAAAGAGAAAGTTGTTAGGTGGAAATAGAGGAAACGAGGGGTAGGATCAGGAGACCTGAGTTCCATCCTGATTCTGCCACCTGCTCACAAACAGTGGTGATACCATTGTCCACAAGACCAAGTCTAGACTTCCAAATGGGGCATACAAAGCCTGTGCGCTCTGGTGCCCGTTTGCCGTCTCCCACCTCATCTCCTTTGTGCTCCACCTCCAGTCACCCCCTGCCCGCCTCCTACACACCCTCATACACCCTTGGCTCCAACAACATCAGACAACTTGGAGTTCTTCAAACATCCCCTGCTGTTTCCGGTTCATGTTCCTCTGTTCTGAGAGTCCCTCTAGGCATCCGTTCCATTGTTTGTAAGTGCCAGCTGGGTGCCAGGCACAGAGAACAGGGAGCTGATTTTCCTGCCCTCAGGAGCTTACCTACGCATCCTTCAGAACTCAGCTTTAACATCCTTGCTTCCACCTGGCAGAGGTCCAGCCTCCCGTCTTTCTGGGAACCCTGTTGTTTTAGTCAGCTAGGGCTGCTCTAACAGAAATACCACAGAGTGAATGGCTTCAACAAAGGAACATTTAGTCTTACAGTCTGGTAGGCTACAAGTCCAAATTCAAAATGTCTGCCCCTGGGGAATGATTTCCCCCTTGTCAGCTCGAGGAAAAGTCCGGCATTGCAGAAATACCAGACTTGGTTCAGGGAGCATCTTGGCACAGGAACCTTGGGTCTGAAGGATGCGCTCTTCTCCCAGTGCTGCTTTCTTGATGGTATGAAGTTCCCAAGTCTCTGCCTGCTTCCCTTTCCTTTTATCTCTTGCAGGATGAAAGGATTATGGACGGTGCAAGCCACACTCCAGGGAAACTCCCTGTACAGTGGAGCAGAGAGGTGATCCTATGAAGGGATTTACAGCCCCACCCAAATCCTTTAACAAACAGCACAGGAAAACCACAAAACGGAGGACAGTCACAAGATACTGGGAATTATGGCCAGCCACATGGCTACACATATTTTTGGAAGGACACAGTTCAATCCATGACACCTGTGATGTTGCCCTCCTGGTGGAATGGTGGCGTCTGGGGGCCTCAGCTCTTTAGCACACCCCGATACCCGGATGCCTAGTCTCAGATGATGCAACTCAGCTCCAGTCTGATTTGGAGCCAGTGTTTTTGTCTCTTTAAGCCTGGTATGTGCAAGGGTATACATTTGGATACTCTCACGTGCTTTAAATACCTCTTTATTAAGCTCTATTGATTTTCTGGTAGGCATTAGATGATGACACATGATTTTCCTTCATAAGAAGGAACATAGATAACTTGAAATATAATGATATTGAATAAAATGCTGCTTACATTTCACCTTTTCTGCAAGGTCCTCCCAGATAGATTGCTGCCCTGGAGTTTAACTCTCACTCCTTTGAGCCCCACCCTTCAAAGATACCTGATCTACTCTCAAACCTCTCCCCCTGAAAGGCATGCATGCCCGGTGACTTGTATATGACCCTGACATTTGCCTTACCCACAGCTGTATTTTCAGGGAGTTCTGAAATAAATAAAGAATGCCCAGCCAAGCCAAGTGCCACTGAGTCGGATCCACCCAGAGAACATTAAAAATATAAAATATGCCAAAGAAAATTGAAAGTCACCCTAAAATCCTATAACCTAGAGATAACATTCTGATATGTCTCCTTCCAGCCAATCTGCATAAAGATCTACTTGTCTCTCTGTTTTTAATAAAAACGTTATCACCCTGTTGAGGCAATCTTGTAGCAAGCAGTAGAGGACTCATACCGTGATGTCAGTTCAGTTTGGGTTCTCAGTGGATTGCTGGTCTCTTAGTTATCTAGTACTGCAGTAACGGAAATGCCACAAGTGCACCGTCTTAGTAAACAGATTTCTTTTTCTCACAGTTTAGGTGGCTAGAAGTCTCAATTCTGGGGGAAGGCTTTCTCTCTCTGTTGGCTCTGTAGGAGGTCTTCATCTCTTCAGCTTCTTTTCCTTGGTTCCTTGGTGATCTTCATGTGGTATGCATCGGTCTCCCCCCATCTCTTTTGGCTTCTCTAGGCCTAATTTGCTTTTTTATATCTCAAAAAAGACTGACTCAAGACATACACTACACTAATACTGTCTCATTAATGTAACAAAGATAACCCATCTCAAACAGGATTATAGCCACAGGTATAAAACTCACTGCCTTCCAGTCAATTCTGACTCATAACAACCCCGTAGGACATAGTAGAACTGCGCAAGAGAGTTTCCAAGGAGGGCCTGGTAGGTTCAAACTGCTGACCTTTTGGTTAGCAGACATAGCACTTAACCACTATGCCACCAGGGTATCTACAGGTGTAGGGATTAGAATTTCCTGAATATCAGAGTAGCTCAGATTCCACTGTTACATATTCTTGTTGGGAGTCTCTTGGTAGCTAACTAGAGACATCCACCTAGAGACATCTCAGAAAAAAAACGCCTGGTGATTTACTTCAAATGATCACAGCTGTTTAAAACTCTATAGAGCACAGTTCCACAGACACTCAGGAGGTTGTCACGACTTGGAGTCAACTCAGTGGCAATGGGTTTACAGTACCAGGTGCCTCCCTTTTGTAGCATTTGTCTAGGATATAATTTAACATGGATTTTTGTCTTATTTCTACTATAGAAAATAAACTCTGAAGTTAAATGCTTATAGACTTCATTCCCAGTTCTATATTCCAAGCACCTAGCCCCATACCTATCACATATTACCAAAACCAAAGATACTAATCTAGTTAATTCTGACTCATGAAGACCCCCTGTGTTCAGAGTACAACTGTACTCCACAGGGTTTTAGTAGCTATAATCTTACAGAACTAGATTGCAGGCCTTCATCCGCGGCACTGCTGGCTGGATTCAAACCACTGACTTTTGGTTAGCTGTTGAGCTCAAACTATTTGTGCCACCCAGGGACCTTACCACTTATTAAACCAAAAACATCAAACCCAATGCTATCGAGTTGATTCTGACTCACAGCCAACCTATAGGACAGAGACAAACTGCCCCATAGGGTTTCCAAGGAGCAACTGGTGGATTCAAACTGCCAACTTTTTGGTTAGCAGCTGTAGCTATGAATCACTATGCCAACAGGGTAACCTGGTGCATATCAGGCACTCAATACTTGCTAAAGGAATAGCTGAAGGAAAGAACGGAAGTTTGAGCTTTTCTTTTCAAGTAGTGTTCTCTGATGAGATAAGCAAACTGAGCCCCTACGTTTCTTTCCTCCCTGAGAGCATACAGCCAATTACCGACTGAGAACAGCGCCTGGGGTACCTCTGGCTGTTCACTTGCTGTAGGGTGATGCTTCCTCCCATAAACCAGTCATATGGCTGCACTGAGTGGTAGGTTTATGAAACAATTTTTTTAAGCAAGGTCAGGGTCACGGATTGAATTGCGTACCCTCCTAAAACTGTGTAGCAGTTTGACTGGACCGTGATTCCCGGTATTGTGTGACTGCCCTCTGTTCTGTGATTTTCCTATGCTGTCAATCCTAATCTCTACCTGTATCTGAGAGACTGGATGATGTTAAAGGGGACTCGGATGGGACTGTAACCCCCTTCCTAAAGTCACCTCCCTGCTCCAATGCAAAGGGAGTTTCTCTAGAGTATGGAATGCACCACTTGTTATCCTTTCACCCTACAAGAGATAAAAGGAAAGGGAAGCAGGCAGACAACTGGTGACCTCATAATATCAAGAAACAGCACCAAGAGCAGAGTGCATTGTTCAGACCTGAGATTCCTGTGGTGAGACGGTCCCAGACCAAAGAAAGACTGACGCAACACAAAGACTTTCCTCCAGGGACAACAAAGAGAGAGAGAGTGCATTCTCCTAGAGCTGGCACTCTGCATTTGGACTTTCAGCCTACTGGACTGTGTGAGAATAAACTTTTCCTTGTTAAAGCCATCCACTTGTGGTGTTTCTGTTAGAGTAGTATCAGATGACCAGAACAGGAAACCACGGCTTATTTTTTCCTGGGGAAATATGGAAACTGCAAAGCTGTAAAGAGGCTAAAAAGTTATGACTAATGTTTGAAAGAAATTGCTTTTCACTATAGAAAATTACTGCGTGTTTTCCATCTCTGAACACAACTCCTCCAATCATGAAATCACATTCTTTTCTCCTTGTTTTTCTTTGCCTCTATCTGTGGTAGTGTCAGATAAAAGACACTCTATTTTTAAAAAATGAAAAAGAAGAAAATGAAGAAAAATAAAAAGAAGGTTAAGTGATCAGGTGAATTATTCACTAGGGTTCACTTTCTGGTCTTCTTGAAGTGCAGTTGGGTTCTTTATACTAGTTGTACTCCACAGAAAAAAATCTGTATGGGAGAAGGAAATCAAGTAGCCCATGACAAACAGGTCCTAGGAAATATAACTGAGAAGCTGTCCGGCATAACCGAGCTGGCTTGTTGAGAACCTGGGTGAAAAGGGAGGGACAATCTCCAGTGACAATTTTGATGGGAGGTGGGGGGAGCGTTAATGAGAGGTGCAGTGGGCATAAAAGCTGGTTCACAAGTTTAAATAAACAACAAACATGACTTTATTATCTCACATACTTTTGACAGTAAACCTCATTTATTTGTGAGGTACCAGCCACCAGGTGTGTGCCACTGTTGTATCCCAACTATTCTTACTTCTCTGTGTCTCTGCATTTTACAATATGTTTATTCTATTTCCTTATTGGCTAGAACCTGTTTATTGGTCAATAGTACGTAAATCAGGATTCCTCTGGCTATAAGTGGCAAAAAAACAAAAAAAAACCAAAAAACTCAGATTGACTTGGGCAAAACCAGGAGTTTATTATCAGAATAATGGGTTGTATCAGAAACTCTGAGAACAGAAAGAGACTTGGACATCAGAAGTACTTGGATCCGGCACCTGGAAGCCATCCTCAGTCTCTAATCTCAGCTTCTCCATTGAACTCTGTTCCTTATGCTGACTAGACAACAACACGGCAGCCAACAGCTCTGGGTGTGTTCTGTCTTATGGCTTCACTCACTAGAGAAACTATCCCAACTTTCTGATCTCTAGCCCAGAAAGTTCTGGAGAAGAGATTGTTGGTCCAGGTAAGATCACAGCTGTCAGAGTGGTGTCTCAAGCCTCCAAGTTTCTAAGATAATATAGTAGAATGGTTTCCATTCCAATCTCTCATTTTGTGCAAAACACATCTGAAATAAAATCAAATTCATCATTTTCTAAATGCCTCCCCAAATCCAACTTTTTGTGCCAATCTCTATCCTTCCTTTCATGAGAATTGATTAAGAGAACACTCATTTCTTGTGCAGGCTGCCTTGCAGAAAGGATATTCCCTCAGGCTAGATTATTTTAATTTCGACTCAAGTGAGAAGATTGGAATTTGAGAAAGAGGAAGAAATGCCTCCAGCTGTCCACTCAAATAATTGTTCTTCACTTGTAAAACTAGTATAAGGTATCCTCTTTCCCACAACATATACATCATGCTGCCCTCCCCCACTCAGCTGTCAGAGCAGGTAGGGAGGTCTCATCAGATTCTGATGTGACACTTTTTGTCACATATATCCCCACCCTGTGTGCCACTTCTGTCCTGTTCTCTGACAGGGCAGGTATTCTGAGGAAGATAAGCTTTTCTGGACCCAGCAAAGACAGAATCTACCATCCCTTTTTTTTTTTTCTTGCCTTGGAGGATCAAAGAATTCTCTGGGGACAGAAAAAAATGAAATATAATACTGAATCGATTTCACGTTTGGCTGTGAAATTTTTCTTTTAACTGGCTTCACTCTAGATTTTAAAAAAGAAGAAGAAAACAAAAAGAACTCAGGTCTCAAACGAAGGGCATAACCCTTTCAACAGGGCTCATTTTAAGTTTTCTCTCTTCTTTAAAACTGGGGTCCACCTTTGAATGAGTCATCATCAGAATATAGATGAGAGGCAGCAAAGCAGTGATGGACTCTTGAGCCAGGCCCCCTCGGTTCAAATCCTGGCCCTGACCTTTTATGGGTGACCTCAGGCAAGTAACATTCATTCTGTGCCTCAGTTTCTTCATCTCAGGAATAAACCTACAACTAAAGCCCATTGCCATCAAGTTGACTCTGATTCATGGTGACCCTACAAGACACAGCAGTACTGCCCATAGGATTTCCAAAGTCAAAATACCGAAGGCGGCAGACAGCCACATGTTTCTCCTGAAGAGCACTGGTGGGTTCAACTGGCAACCTTCCAGCTGTCAGCAGAGTACTTAACCGCTGTGCCACCAGGGCTCATCATCTGAAACATAGGAGATGGGAAATATTACTGGCAACTTAAAATGTAGTCATTCCTTCAGGTGCATTAGAGATAATGTCGAGGACATGGTAAATCTCATGAGAAAGCAAAGGTGCTAGATAGGCTATCCTTAGTTCTTCCCTAGAAAGATTTGTGTGCATAGCACCTACTCCAGAAAGACTTGTGTGCATATGAACTATTCCAGAAAGATTTGTGAGCACAGCACCTACTCCAAAAAGCTTTTCTGGGGTTGATGCACAGGCAAATCTGTACCTCAAATTTCCACAAAGGCAGCTATTCAAAAATACAGAGAAGCTGTATACATGTAAAATACGTTCTGTTAATATAAAAACCCCAAACCAAACCCATTGCTGTTGAGTTGATTCCAACTGATAGTGACCCTACAGAACAGAGTAGAACTGCCTCATAGAGTTTCCAAGGAGCACCTGGTGGATTCTAACTGCCAACCTTTTGGTTAGCAGCCATAGCACTTAACCACCATGCCACCAGGATTTCCTGTTAGCATAAACATGTTTAAATTCTCACTACTCAAAGTATGGAAACCCCGGTGATGTGCTCATATCTGCTAACCAGAGGGTCAGTAGTTTAAATCCGCCAGGTGCTCCCTGAAAATTCTATGGAGTAGTTCTACTCTGTGCTGAAGAGTTGACACGAGGTCAGACAATTAAGTCAGTGAACTTAATTGTTCTAAGTGCTACATACCTCATTGCTGAATATCACTACAGTCATCTTTGAAGAAATTCCCTTGGGAACTTTGCATCAATGCCAGTGCCTAGTCCACTCTTCAAAACAATTTTAGAACTCTTTCTGGAATAGCAGTTGAGCACAGTGGCATGGTGGCAAGTTCATGAACTTGTATAGTTGTCTACGAGGGAGTTTTTAACTAGTAAAAAATAACTGTATTGGACTACCCTCCCTATTCACCTGATCTGACCCCTAAAGTCTTTTTTCTTTACTCAAAGATAAAGGAAATATTGAAAGGAAGACATTCTGATGACATTCAGGACATCAAGGATAATATGACAATAGCTCTGATGGCCATTCCAGAGACAGTTCCAAAATTCCTTTGAAGGGTGGACTAGATGCTGGCATTGGTGCATAGCTTCCCAAAGAGATTACTTCAAAGATGACCTGACAGTTAGCAATAAGGTATGTAGCACTTTCTCTAGGATGAGTTTGCAAACTTAATCGTCAAGTCTCATCTGAGCCAGGATTGACTCAACCGCAGTGGGTTTGCTCAAATGTGGTCTGAGAACCAGCAGCAACATCACCAGTTGAGAGCTGGTTAGAAATGCAGAAACTCAGACTTGCTGGAAGCAGAATCTGTACCTTAACAAGATTATTCATCTGCACACTAAAGCTTGAGAAGCACTGGCTTAGATATAGTAACTTGGTACCACCTCTCTTAGAAGGGATATGTGCAGGGAAGTTGAAGGGGGCCTCTCATATCTTTGGTCACTGACCACTGTGTATCTATGGAGAGATAATTAAGGCAGACCAGGGGAGCTACTTCAAGAACATGTCTTCTGTGTATATTTTTGCTGTGTTGCTGTTGGTTGAGATCAAGTCAGTTGTAACTCATGGTGACCCTGTGTATCACAAAAGGAAATGTCACCCTGTTCTGCATCATGTTCACTATCATTAGTATGTTTGAGTCCATTGTTGCAGCCAAGGTATATTCTGAGTGGCTTCCAACCTAGGGCGCTCATCTTCTTAACACTGTATCTGGCAATATTCTATTGTGATCTACTGGATTTTCACTGGCTAATTTTCAGAAGTAGATCTCCAGGTCTTTCATGCCACACTTAGTTAGGAAGCTCTGTTGAAAACTCTCCACCATGAATGACCCGGATGTTATTTCAAATATTGGTGGCATAGCTTCTAACATCATAGCAACATACAAGCCACCACAGTATGATGAACTGACTGATGGGTGGTGATTTGTTACACCTTAAGCAAATTAAACTGTAAGACTGGATTCTGAACATGCAATAAGTATGCAATGTAGGCAATTCAATATATTGGACTAACTCAGGTCCATTATATATTCCCTGAGCTTAATTGCCTCCTTTTTGATTCAACACACAAATTACAACCAGTTTATACCTCTATCCTACCACTTATGTTCTCTAATTTTTTACCTTTCGTGTCTGCTCTATAAAACTGTATGTTTACTGACAATAAAACTTGTGTATCGCCAACACCTAATACCAGGACAGAAACAGTGAAACATATACAGTAGGCATTCAAACAAATGTTGGTTGAAATGAAAACTGGAGGTTTTCCAGATATTCACCTCTAGAAATAATATGGCATACAATAGCTTGTTAAATGTACTGAATTAACCCTATAATTAATGGATTTTCTTATAGAAGGATAAGAAAATTATTCTAGACACTGTCTATGTTTAACTAAAAAATCTATTAAGGATTTGATAATGACACAGAAAAAGCTCATTGCTCATCAGAGGTCCTGAAATTAGATAAGACTGTTGTTTTAGTCAACTAGTGCTGCTCTAGCAGAAATATCACAACTGGATGGCTTTAACAAAGAAAAGTTTATTCTTACACAGTTCAGTAGCCTGTAAGTCCAAATTCAGGGTGTCTGCTCTAAGGGAAGGGTTTCCCTCTGTCAGCTCTGGAGAAACGACCTTGTGTTGCAACAGTCTTTGGTCAGGGAGCACCTTGGTACAGAAACCTCAAGTCTGAAGGATGCTGTCTACTCCTGGTGCTGCTTTCTTAATGGTGTGAGGTTCCCAACTCTCTGCTTGCTTTCCTTTTCTTTTACCTCTTGTAGGATAAAACATGGTACAAGCCACACTCCAGGGGAACTCCCTTTACAGTAGAGCAGGGAATTGATCTTAGGAAGAGATTTACATTCCCACCCTAATCTTCTTTAACATACAGCATAGGAAAATCACAGAATAGTGGCCAATCACACAATACTGGTAATCACAACCCAACTAAATTTCTACACATATCTTTGAGGGGTTACCAATTCAATCCAGGACAGTTATTCTACTATAAAAATCTGTTTACTTGTTCAAGCTGTGAGGTTAATACTTCAATTTGGGCCTTTTCTTCTTTCCAGACCTGTGCAGTTATAGAGATAAACTGATCTCTAAGCACTGCTTTTGCTGTATCCCATAGATTCTGGTAGGATGTGTTTTCATTCTCATTTGATTCCATAAATTTCTTTGTTTTGTCCTTAATTTCCTCTATAACCCAAGGCTTTTTGAGCAAAGTGTTGTTCAGTTTCCATGAGTTTGTATTTCTACCTATGAATTTTCTGTTATTGATTTCAACTTTAATAGCTCTATGGTCTGAGAAGATACTTTGCAGTAAATCAGTGGTTTGGATTTTATAGAGAATTGCATTATGACCTAACACATGGTCTATTCTGGAGAATGTTCCATGTGCATTGGAGAAGAAGGTCTACTTATCCATTAATGGATGAAAAGATCTGTATGTCAATAAGGTCAAGTTGGTTGATTGTTGCAATAAGATCTTCTGCATCTTTACTGAGCTTTTTTCTGGATGATGTATCCATAACTGAAAGGGGAATGTTGAAGTCTCCAACTATTATTGTGGAATTATCTATCTCATTTTTCAGTGTTGTCACTATTTGTTCAATGTATTTAGGTACTCCGGTATTGGGGGCATAAATATTTAATATTGTTAAGTCCTGCTTGAGTATTGAATCTTTCAAAAATAACAGTGACCGTCCTTGTCCACAACAGTGGATTTTACATTAAAATCCATTTTCCCTGAGATTAGTATTGCCACAACTGCTCTTCTTTGTATATTTTAGCTTCGTATATATTATTCCATCCTTTAATTTTCAAATTGTTCATATCTTTAAGGCTAAGGTGTGTTTCTTGTGAGCAACATATAGACAGGTCATGTCTTTTCACACAGATGTCACTCGCTGTCTCTTTACTGCAGCATTCAGTCCATTTACATTCAGTGTAATTATTGCTAGGTATGTCCTTATTGCCATCATTTTGATGGAATTACTTTTATGTTGATGTTTCCTATACTACTCTTAATGTTCTGTTCTGGACCATTCTTCCTTATGGCTTATTTCAATGTTGGTTTTGTGTTCACTGAGACTCCTGTATTGCGTTTCTAATTTTGATACAATGCATTGTTAATCTGCTTTATGGCTACATGTATTATCCCCCTTAACGTACTAAAATTAAACCCAATCTTAACTACTGCATAACTCTTAAACTTCCTCTGTGTCTGAAATGGCTGTAATTACTGTAGTGTATCCCTCTTTTAATGTGATGGTGCTATAAGTTGTCATGATATGATCACAGATTCCCTCATTTTAATACTGTAGCTTTGATTAAGTTTTGTGACTTCCCTAACTGATTAGAATTTTGGATGATGTGTCCCGAATTGTCACCTTAAATATACATTTAATAGTTTTGTTTTTCTAAGGGCCCAAATTAAAGAATTAACCTTACAGCTTAAACAAGCAGAAAGAGAGCAGCAGAAGAACCCCTCAGACACCAGAGTGTATAAGGATTAGAGCAGAACTAAATGAATTAGAGAATAGAAAAACAATAAAAAAAAATTAACAAAACCAAAAGCTGGTTCTTTGAAAAGATCAACAAAATTGGTAAACCATTGGCTAAACTTACAAAAGAAAAACAGCAGAAGATACAAATGACCCAATTAAGAAATGAGATGGGAGTTGTTATAACAGACTCAGCTGAAATCGAAAATATAACAGAATACTATGAAAGGCTGTATTCTAACAAGCTTAAAAATCTAAAGGAAATGGATAAATTTCTAGATTCATATCACTCACCAAGGTTACCACAAGGAGAAGTAGATCAACTTAATAAATCTATCACAAAGAAAGAGACTTAAAAAGTCATAAAAAATCTACCAACCAAAAGAAGTCCTGACTTAGATGGCTTCACTGGAGAATTCTACTAAACTTTTAGAGAAGAGTTAACTCTGATACTGTTGAGGCTATTTCACATCATAGAAAGGGATGGAATACCCCCAAACTGATTCTAAGAAGCCAGCATAACCCTGATACCAAAGCCAGGGACAGATCCCACAGAAAAAGGAAATTACAGACCAACATCACTCATGCACCTAGATGCAAAATCTTCAACAGAATTCTAGCCAGTAGAATTCAACAGCGTATTTTAAAAAAAAAAAGCATTCATCATGATCAAGCTGGTTTCATTCCAGGGATGCAAGGCTGGTTCAACATCAGAAAAATAATTAATATAGTCAACCACATTAAGAATCACCTGATTTTGTCAGTTAATGCAGAAAAGGCATTTGACAAAGTTCAACACCCATTCATGCTTAAAACTCTCAGAAAAATAGGGATAGAGGGAAAATTCCTCAATGCAATCAGTAGCATCTATGCAAAGCCAAGTGCTTTCATCATACTGAATGGTGAAAGAATGAAAGAATTCCCTTTGAGAATGGGAACTAGACAAGGATGCCCACTCTTACCACTTCTATTCAACATTGTGCTAGAAGTTCTAGCCAGAACAATTAGACAAGACAAAGCGATAAAGGGCATCCTTATCAGGAATGAAGTAAAAATCTCCCAATTTGCAGATGATATGATTGTTTATACAGAGAATCCGAAAGAATCCATAAGTAAACTTGGAATAAAGGAGTTTAGCAAAGTAACAGGATACAAGATAAACATAAGTAAATCAGTAGGATTCCTTTATACCAACAGTGAGATTATTAAAGAAGAAATCACCAAATCAATTCCATTTACTATAGCCCCCAAGAAGATAAAATACCTAGGAATAAATCTAACTAGAGAAATAAGAGATCTTTACAAACAGAACAATAAGACCTTACTAGAAGAATCTAAGACAGACTTACATAAATGGAGTAATTTTAGCTTGCTCGTGGATAGGAAGACGCAACATTATGAAAAGGTCTATTTTAACCAAAGCAATCTACTTATATAATGCAATTCCAATACAAATTTCAGTGACGTTTTTGAATGAGATCGAGAAAGAAATCATCAACTTTGTCTGGAAAGGGAAGAAACCTCAGGTTAAGTAAACCACTACTGAGGAAGAAGAACACACTGGGAGGCCTCTCACTACCTGACTTTAGAAACTATTACACTGCCACAGTAATCTAAACAGCCTGGTACAGGTACAAAAAAAGACATATAGATCAATAGAACAGAGTTGAGACCCCAGAGATGCCACCATCCTCCTATGAACAGTTGATATTTGACAAAGGGCCCAAGATTTTAAACTGGGGTACAAACGGTCTCTTTAACAAATGGTGCTGACAAAATTGGATATCCATCTGCAAAAAATTGAAACAAGACCCACACCTCACATTTTATTCAAAAACCGACTCAAACTGGATAAAATACCTAAATATAAAATCTAAAACGATAAAGCTCATCCAAGATAAAATGGGATCAACAATGGAAGTTGTTGATATATATACTTCCATTGTAGACAGACTTCAAATGTAGACAGACTTCAAAATCTGACCAACAAAGCACGTCAACAGAAGAGAAAATACAGAAATGGGAACTACTAAGAATCAAACACTTTTGCTCATCCAAAGACTTCATCAAAAGAATTAAAAGACCACCTCCGGGATGGAAAGAATATTCGTTAACTATATGTCAGACTGGTATCTGATCTCCATAATCTATAACGATTTACAAAATATCAACAAGAAAAGGATAAATAATCCAATTAAATGATAGGTGAAGGAGATAGATATTTCTCTAAAGAGGATATCCAGGCAGCTGAAAGACATATCCTGAGTTACTCACAATCCTTAACTATTAAAGAAATTCAGATCAAAACTATGATGAGACACATCTCACCCCAGCAAGGTTGGCCATGATCCAAAAAAACAGAAAACAACAAATGCTGGAAAGACTGTGGAGAAATTGGAACTCTCCTACACTGCTAGTGGGACTGCAACATGGTACAACCTCTTTGGAAAACAATTTGGTGATTCCTTATAAAGCTGGAAATAGATACACCATTTGATCCTGTAATCCCACTGCTTGGAATTTATCCTTCAGAAACAAAGGCTGTCACACAAACAGACACATGTACATAAATGTTTGTTGTAGCACAGTCCACAATAGCAAAATGTTGGTAATCAACCCTGATGCCCATAAACAGATGAATGGATAAGCAAACTACAGTACATATACTCAATGGAAGACTATGCTATGATAAAAAACAATGAAAATTTTAGAAAATATCTCATAACGTAGTCTCATTTGGAAGAGATCATGCTGAGTGAAATCAATCAGTGTCAAAAGGACAAATTTTGTATGAGACCCTGTTACAAATACTGAACAGGAGAATTATCCACAGAAGAAAGTGCCTATGTTGGGTGTATGGGTGGGTGGGGGCTGAGGGTCTATCATAGATGAGTTAATTGATAGATGTTACAAATTGTATTCTTTTACTGTAATTAATAACAAAATAAAATAAAATAAAAATTCCTTTAGACATGAGGGACCCTGGTGGCACAGTGCTGAAGTGCTTGGAGGCTAACCAGAAAGTTAGTGGTTCAAACCAAATACTTCATATGTTTTGGTTCCTTGGTTTGCAGGTTTAGGATTACGGTTTCATGGGACATCCCAGTTGACTGTCCAAATAATGTGTATAGTGCTTCTGTTCTACCTCCTAGTTCATTGTGTGATGTCCTGTCATCTTAAAAGCTCTCAAGCAGCCATCAAAGGCACAACAATTGATTTTCTTCTCCTGGAGTGAAAGAGAAAGAAAGAGATTCAGGAGTAGATGGATTATCCAATAAGCAAGGTAAGCAATGGGCAAAGGGTACCAACAAGATAAGAGCATCAGTTGTCTAAAGCAAAGACCCATAGATGCCAAGCAGACAGGGCGCAAGGAAAAGTAAGCACCACAGTGGACGTGAACTGGCAGAGCACTAAATGAAACTAATAGCGGCTCCAGTGTGTGAGAATACGCCAGCTGGAAATAAAGCTCATGCAGGACCATGACGGCATCCCACGAGCAAGGTTGTTTAAGCTATGAGTCATGAGGCCCCTGTCACTTCAACACACTGTTGACATCTATCACCTGCTGTCCTCTTTCTTGAAATTCAAATGTTTTATCTTGGCAGGTCTCCAGAGAATGCACTACTTTGTTCTCATAAACAAGAGGTAGGGTTGGGCTGTTAAGTCTAACTCTTGCTACATGCACCCACTATGCAACTGGATCCAACACAAGCAGTTACTGGAAAGGATAAATTACATGAATAGGTAACAAGTCTCTGGTTCATTCTGAGAGAACCATCTTGTGCATCCACATCTGCCGATCCAGCAACTCTAGCCAGAAGCCCTAGAAATGCTCCTAACCAGTACACCTGCACAAGGGTATTATGTTGTGCCCATCCAGAGAAACAACAAATGGGAACTCCAGACCCAGTGAAGTGCAAAAGCAAGGGAACTGGAATAAGTCTACACTGAAATGAACTCAAACAAGTTACTTGTTAACTGTATAACATTTATACACAGAATGCTACCCCAGTTTTGTAAACAATAATATTTATAACCTTAAAACATATTTGGCATACAAGCAGATCAAATTTAGCACATACTCAATACATTACTAGCATGAGTAATAATTTAATACTAACATAGCAAATGTCCAAAAAATACTCAAAATATTAATATTTAACACAGAAAGTTTCAATTTCTTGTTTGTCTTAGTTATCTAGTGCTGCTGTTCTAGAAATACCACAAATTGATGGCTTTAACAAACAGAAATTTATTCCGCACAGTCTAGAAGTCTGGAAGTTCAAGTTCAGGGAATCAGTTCCAGGAGAAGGCTCTCTTTTTCTATTGGCTCTGAAGGAAGATTCTTGTCATCAATCTTCCCTTTGTTTAGGAGCTTCTCAGCTCAGGGTCCTTGGGTCCAAAGGACACACTCTGCTTCCAGCACTACTTTTTCAGTCGTAGGAGAGTCCAGTTACTCTGATTGCTTCTTTCTTTTATATCTCAAAAGAGATTACCTCAAGACACAATCCAATCCTGTAGACTGAGTTCTGCCTGATTAACGTAATTGCCACTAGTCCTATCTCATCAACTGTTTTAGTCAGCTAGGGCTGCTCTAACAGAAATACCACTGAGTGGATGGCTTTAACAAAGGAAGGTTTATTCTTACATAGTCCGGTAGGCTGCAAGTCTAAATTTAGGGTGTCCGCTCCAGGGGAAGGCTTTCCCCTTGTCAGCTCTGAAGGAAAGTCCGGTATTGCATCAGTCTTTGTCCAGGGAGCATCTTGGCGCAGGAACCTTGGGTCTGAAGGACGCACTCTTCTTCCGGTGCTGCTGCTTTCTTGGTGGTACAAGGTTCCCAAATCTCTTCTTTCCTCTCTTTCCTTTCATCTCTTGAAGGATGAAAGGATTAAGGGTGGAGCAAGTCATACTCCAGGGAAACTCCCTTACCGTGGAGCAGGGTGGTGATCTTATAAAGGGATTTACAGTCACACCCCAGCATAGGAAAATCACAAAATGGAGGACAGTCACAAGATATAGGGAGTCATGGCCCAGCCACATGGCTACACATATTTTGGGGGGACACAGTTCAATCCATCACACCAACATCACAGAAATAGAATTTACAACACATAGGGAAATCACACCAGATGACAAAACGGTGGACAATCACACAGGCAGATGCAGGTGACGTGTGAATTTTAGAGTTTAGTATACATACATAAGGCATCCTACTGGTTTCCTTTTAGTGGGGAGAGGAGAAAGTGGAGAGGAGGGGACAAGTGCTTGTTGAATGGATACTGGAAGTAAAAAGTAGAAATGAAGAGTGTGCTGTCACAGGGTAAGGAGAGCAGACAGAGTTCAGAGAAGCAGGTGCTCGGGGTTTTTATATGGCAAATTACCTTGGATTGTGAAAAATGGTGGACAATCACATAAGACTGGGAATCATGGCCCAGCCAAACTGATACACATATGAGGTACAACAATTAAGTCCGTGAACTTAGTTGCTCTAAGTGCTGCCTACGTCATGCTGAATATTACTACAGTCACCTTCAAAGTACTCCCCTTGGGAAGGTATGCACCATGGCCAGTGTCTAACCCACCCTTCAATGAAATTTTGGAATTCTTTCTGGAATGGCCACTGTGCACAGTAGCAAGGTGGCAAGTTCACCAACTTAATTGTACAGTTGTCTGTGAGGAAGTTTTTAGCCAGTACACAAATAACTCTATTGGAACATATTCCCTACTCATGTGATCTGGCCCCCAATAACACTTATCTTAACCTGAAGATTAAAAAAAATATATTGAATGGAAGACATTTTGGTGACATTCAAGACATCAAGAGTAATATGATGACAGCTCTGATGGCCATTCCAGAAAAAGAATTCCAAAATTTCTTTGAAGGATGGACTAGATGCTGGCATCGATGCATAGTTTCCCAAGGGGAGTACTTCCAAGGTGATGTAGTGATATTCAGCAATGAGGCATGTAGCACTTTTCCTAGGATGTGTTCATAAACTTGTTAGACCTCATACTATAGGGTGACACAGTTCAATCCATGACACCATTCTAATATGAGTAAGTGGAACAGGGGACACCACAGATTATCAGTGTGCAAGGCCTCATATGCCTTAATCCAGACCTGAGTAGGAGGAGGATATGGAATTTGTGGTTAATTGCCTCCATGAACAACTATCTCTTTTTCCAGGTAACCAGAAGAACTGAATGGTGCCCAGCTACCCTCACTGAACATTTTGATTGAGGATTCTATAGAAGAATCTCGATCAAAAAGGGATAAGTACGGAAAAGAATTTCAAGTTCTTATTCAATCCAGATTTTATGGAGTCATAGAGGCTGGATGAACCCCTGAAACACTTGCCCTGAGAGCTTCTTTAAACCTTAAGCCAAAAATACCCCCCTTCTTAAAACCAAACAATAGTTAACCAGTTAAGCATGTCAGCATTGAGCATTATACTCTTTTAAGATCGGTTTCAACTGACAATAGTAACTCAAAAAATTAGACAGAGGCTTAAATGGCAGCAAATTTGTTAATGGATGAGAGCGTGAGAATGGTTAAGCAACTTGAACAGTGTAATCAATGTCATTGAATTGTACACATGCAAACAGCTGAACTGGTATGTATTTGGTTGTGTATATTCTCAACAATGAGAAAATAAATAAAATTTAAAGATACTCCTTTGTTATCAATTTCTTGGGGAGAAGTACTGAGATGTGAAAGGTGGCAGGGAAAGCCAAAGAAGAATTTCTGGACAAAAAGCTTGGGGAGAATACAAGAGGGAATAGAAGGAAGAGCAGGTCCCTCTCCTGCCTAAAAGTGCACTTTGGTTATTGAAGTCATTTCAGGTTCTAGATCTCCCCAACTCATGTGGAGAAGAAGACTAGATTTGACCAACAGAGCACTTGAGCAGTTCTGAAATTTCCTGTAATATATGTCTTTGCTTAAAGGTTCTGGAATGGGAATCTGGGATCACTTCTAGCCATCGGGATCGCCTCTATTGCTACCAAGAATTACTGGTGACAATCTTGGAAATGCTTCTTTGATGTCAATTCCCTTGTTCTTTTCCTTATAGTGAGTCAGAGCCAAACACACGAAAAACATTTGTGTAGCTTACACACTATTTTTTATGGAAAGAGAACTGAGAGACAGACATGAGTCGACAGACGGAGACCAGTGATAAAAAGTTATATTGAAGAATGTGGTCTCAGTATCTGGTCAAATGCAACAGCTAACTCTATATTCTGGAATTCGACTAATCCATCAGGTAATGGTGGACAGCATGGCATCTCCTGCATGGTCAGGGCCTGTTCTGTTACACTTACCTTGTGGCTGGGCATGCGTACCAGATAGGACTTTCTCTGTAGGCAGGCAAAGCCCAGGAGAAACAATCCAAAAGGAACTGAGCCTGCTTCCAAATTCACCAATCAGATAGGGCAGAAGAGGCCAGGAATGTTACTCCAATGGGATTTCCCCAGGTGTACACATGAAGAAGACGAAAGCAGCATCATGTAATGATTTCTCTCTCTCTTTTTGGGAGGCCCTTCCCCAACACAAACCACAACGGTTTCTTTGTGGGCCCACATGGGGAAGATCTATGTTTAGCCACCAGAAGGTTTATAAGTGGATCTAGCTAGCACTGAATCAAGGATCCAAATAGCACATTAATCCAACATTGAAAATTGGCACCCTCTTCTTTTTCTCATAACAAAATATATCATCCAATAGACAAGGTCTGACAATTAAGTTCATGAATTCCTCCTAGAAAAAGTGCTACATACCTCACTGTTGAATATTACTATGGTCACCTTTGAAGCACTCCCCTTGGGAAGCTAGGCGCTAATGTCTGTGCCTAGTCTACCCTTCAAAGCAGTTTTGGAACTCATCTTCTGAAATGGCCATCAGAGCTGTCATCGTATTATCCTAGATGTTCTAAATGTCATCAAAATGGCTTCCTTTCAATATTTCCTTTATTTTCAGGTAAGGAAAAGAGTCATTTGGATTCAAACCTGGTGAGTAGGGAGGATGTTTCAATACAGTTATTTGTTTACTAGCTAAAACCTCCCTCACAAACAATTATACAATTAAGTTTGCAAACTTGCCACTGTGACACCATGCACAATGGCCATTCCAGAAAGAGTTCCAAAATTGCTTTGAATGGTGGACTAGGTACTGGCATCGGTATATAGCTTCCCAAGGGGAGTACTCTGAAGGTGATCATAGTGATATTCAGCAATGAGGTATGTAGTATTTAGAACAAATAAGTTCATGGGCTTAATTGTAGGATCTCAGAGGTTCTGAAATTACATATATTGACAGCATAAAGATATTCCAATAATAAGAAATTTCCCTTTATTATCAGATTCTTGGAGCAAAAGCCAAGTCCAAGGACTAAGCCCATTTTCCAAATTAAAGTCCAAAGATATCAGACTTCTGAAGTTAATCATGTTGCACTGTGAATCCAAAATTATTAATATTAATGAATTTTCAACTAAAAAAAAAGACAAAAGACTCCAAACAAACAAAAAGTAAAACAAAAGAGAATATGCTTTCTTTCTGAAGCTATATCCTACGCTTTCTCTCTCTGGGGTGGATATAGGTTTTTTCAGGCCTCAAAAGACTCTCATGAATGAAGTCTTTCTAGAGAATCTAAAGCTATAATGTGACACATATAATTATCAGAGTAGTAGCTTCATACCCACAAAATTTAGTAAACAAAGGTATTCTCAGCTATTCCAGGAAAAACTAGGCCCCCAAATTAGGGGATAGTGTTGCCAAAGACCACTGCAGAGAGGCGGTGGCATCTGAGAGGGACAAGAGAGAAAACTGTGAAAGGAGTTTTCCCAGGAGCCATGCCAGAGGCCCAGCATTGGAACATACATTCAGTTGGGCAACATCTATGCAGGGTATAATTGTGACACAATGTTTTTACCATGTCTATAGAGGGTATCTGTGCCCTGAGAAACGCCTTCTTAGAAATTCGGGATGTTGGCACTTGGTCTTACATGAGACCTTTCTTTTTCCTCCATCGTGTTCAAAGCATCTAAGTTTCTATTTGCCTCCGAGTTCTGCGTTTCTAATAGCTCAACCTTGAAGTAAAGGTGGGCCTTCATGGACACAGGTCCCCAGATTCTCTTGGAAGCATGAGTAGATAATTGATACTGGCTACAATGGTGCTTCAACTGTCTCATTACAGAACTGCTGAGGCTGGTAAAACCCGCTTCCTGGGACAGCCTCCCCAGCCTTCACGTTTGTTTCCAGTGGAGACCCAGCCTTAGCAGATGCCTTCATTTGTAGAGACTGTGCTCCAATGGACAAGGAAGGATCCAAACCTCTGCCATTTGCAACTCAATACATGGTTTTCTTCAGGTTTTGGTGGTTGCAGGATTTGGGAATCATTGCTCTCTGCTCTGTTTTAACCCACAGAGGTGAACCCTGGTGGTATAGTGGTTAAGTGCTATGGCAACAGGTCTGCAGTTCAAATCCATCAAGTGCTCCTTGGAAACCTTATAGGGCAGTTCCACTCTGTCCTGTAGAGTCACTATGAGTCACTGACACACTGACACGTGTGACTATTGTCGACACACTGACAATAGTTTTTCTGGTTCCCCTGCTCCTCTCAGAAAAGCTCAGCTGAGCTTCTAATCTATTCCTTTTTTTTGGTCCCCTTCTCTCTCCATTCCATGAAGACCTAGACCATTTGCCGGCTTGAGTCTTTCCATCCTCTCCCATGTCCTTTACTTGTGTTTTCTGAAAAGTGCTCACATTTAATCTTCTACAGTGAGAGGCAGAAAGTTAATGGGTTCTATGATCGACTATAGTGACCATTATTCAAACAAATACTGTCCTTGGTCAATCCCTGAGCAGGATAGGAAGCCCTGGGTACACAGTGGTTAAGTGCTACAGCTGCTAACCAAAGGTCGGCAGTTCAAATCCACCAGGTGCTCCTTGGAAACTCTAAGGGGCTGTTTTACTCTGTCTGTAGGGTCTCTATGAGTCAGAATTAACCTGACAGCAGTGAATTTGATTTGGTTTTGGAGAGGGAAGTCACTCCTGTGAGATACGGTCCATCAGATTCTGATCAAATTCAGGGCTGCAAAGCTCCCCTCGGGTATGTTGCATCTTTGCTAGGTCTTCTTTTGATGTTGTGGTTCTGTAAATTTCTTGGTCACGAACCCACAGGTAACAAGCAATCCCTACATACCTCCCTACATTAACCATTGATGCATCCCCAATAACACTGTAGTGTTTTTGAAGATCCTCAGGATAAAACCTTCTCAATTCTATCCACATAGAGTCTCACCTCTTTGAACAATTGTTCCAATCATTTTTTCTTTTGCTTTTTTTTTAAATTGTACTTTAGATGAAGGTTTACAGAGCAAACTAGTTTCTTAAGAGACAACTAATACACACATGGTGTTGTAACATTGGTTGTCATCCCTATAGTATGTCAACACCCTTCCCTTCCCAGCTTTTCCCCTCCCCCCACGTCTTCTTGTCTTTGCCCCTGAGCTGTTGTACACATTTAGCCCCCTTTTGTTTTACAGGCCCATCTAAACCTTTGGCTGAAGGGTGAATCTGAGAAGTGACTTCATCACTGAGTTAAAAGGGCTTTGTATTCTCAGGGTTTCTCAAGTTTCTGTCAGACTAGTAAGACTGGTCTTTTCTTGGTGAGTTAGAATTTTCTTCTACATTTTTATTCAGCTCTATCTGGGACGTCTATTGTGATTCCTGTCAGAACAGTTAGTGGCAGTAGCTGGGCACCACCTAGTTGTGCTGAACTCAGTCTGGTGGAGGCTGTGCTCACTGGTGTGGCTACTGGTATCAGCCCATCTCATGGATGGCTTCTCTCCTTTTCACTAGTCCTTTACTTCATCAAATATGATGCCTGTGATGGTTAAAGTTGTGTGCCAACTTTCCGGGCGGGAGGGAGAGTGTTGGTCATAGATTAGTCAGCAGATAGAAATTTGGTCAGATGAAAGCTGTAATGGCACACAGTAGAGTAGGTCACCTTAACTGGACTTCACCATAAACTGAAAGGTTTTCTAAACTCAACCTAATATATCAAAGTATAGAGTTGAAGGGACGGGGGCCTGGGGACCATGTGTTCAGGGGACATCAAGGCCAACTGACATAACTAGTCTTTTGTTAAGAGTCTTCTGCACCCCATATTGGTGAGTGGCATCTGAGGTCTTAAAAGCTAGCAAGATGCCACCTGAGGTATGACAAATCGTCCCAACTCATCTGCAATAGCTGACCACCAAGAATAATAAAGATATAAGGAAAAAGAGCCCAGGAGACAGAAGAACACTTATAAATTGGAATCTGTATCAACATGATACCAGAAGAAACAGATGGCGCCAGACTACCCAGTCCAAGAACTCTACCAAAATACTTGAATTGGTGGTCTGACAGCCACGAGGATCCCCTCATAACATGCTCCCTAGACCTGCTGCTATCCCTGATTCAAAACCAGTATTTAGTCAACTCTGAAGACAAGAATGCACTGGACTCACGGGCACAGTGTGACCATATGGTGTGCATACTTTATGGCTCTAGGCACTTACAGGAGGCTGTCCTACTGGTCTCTTTCAAGATGGAAGAGAAGAGGGTACAGAGAGGCAGACAGATGTTTGTTAAGAGGATACTAGACACACAGAGTGAAAAGGAGGAGGGGGTTGTCAACAGGTGGCAAACGCAGAGGGAGCTGCAGATAGGGTAGCACGCAAAGCCGATTTGGATTAGATACTTTCACTTAATTACAATAAAGAAAAAAAAGTTGTCTGTCAGCTTGGCTCGACCATGATTCTCAGTGCCTTGAAAGTTGTAAAATGTTGTAATCGCTTCCAAGATCAGATCTGATATAATGTGATCACTTCCATGATAGGATCTACTGTGAGTAGCTAAGCAGCTTAAAGGATATTTCCTTGGGGTTAGAACCTGCATAAAATAAAAGTGGACATTCCGGCAAAGCCCATGGACTTTTGCTTACTCTGGATCCTGCAGCTGGCTTCTGTTGGTCTGATCTCTAGTTCTTGGGACTTCAGCTAGCAGCTTACATGTAGTCTTGCCTCCTGATCTTGGGATTCATTGACTTTTTCAGCCTGTGAGCAAAAGTCCTGCTATCTGACCAATTGATCTTGCGTTCACTAGCCCTTGAAGCTAGTCAAATCAGGAGACACCTCTGTCCCAACCCCCAGACTTGGAACATTCCAGCCTCTAAGACCACAATGAGCACTTTTGTTGATATAAATCTCTCTCTATATATATTTATATGCTTTACTGGTTTTGCTTCTCTAGAGAACCCAGCCTAAGACAATACCCTTTAGTAGCAATTGGTCTTTCTTTAGGACAGGTCCAAATTAAGTAAGAGAAACTTTTGTTGTCCTTGCTTGTAAGGAACATTCTGGCTGTACTTACTCTAGAAATGGCAGTCCATGGTATATTCAATATACTTTGACAGTACCACAATTCAAATGAGTCAATTTTTCTTCTGTCTTCATTTTTCATTGTCAAACTTGTACAAATGCAGAAGGAGATTGACAAGACCATGGATTGAGTCAAGCACACCGCAGTCCTTGTCTTAGGCTGTGTTCTCTAGAGCACCAAAACCAATGGATCACACACACACACACATACACACACACACACACACACACTCACACATATATATACACACATATGCATACACAGAGAAAGAGAGAGGTTTATTTCAAGGAAATGGCTCACACAATTGTAGAGGCTGGCAAATCCATGAGTTAGATATCAGGCTGAAGGCTTCTCCTGACTCACTTGGTTTCAGGGGCTGACAAACCCAAAATCAGCAAGTCAGACAGCAGGCTACTGGTTCACATCTGAAGAACCACTGGTCAGAGGATGATGAGTCACATGCAAGATCCAGAGACAGTGAGCTTTGGTAGAACATCTATTTATGCGTATATAATGGATGCAGGTCACACCCCTAAGGAAACTCCCCCTTTCAACTGATTGGCTGCTCGCTTCAGAACATAAAATAGAGAATGATTACCTAAAAACTATCAAACCAGTGAGAATCATCTGTTAGCAACATTGACATACCACCTTGGCCATCACAATCCACCCCTTGGAAACCTGTCATCTGTACATATCTTCTTAAACCACACATAATCTCTAAAGATAATCATACAGTCATACTTGTACCTAACACGATACAGCAAACATGTGTACAACTGAAAATGCACTAGCAATGATTATATCTTATATTTTATAATAAGTAATGGAAGAAGTGAGGAAAGAAAACTATTTGCTCTGTGTGTGTGTGTGTGTGTGTGTGTGTGCGTGCGTGTGTGTGTGTAGCATACACTCCTACATGTATAACAAAACAAGGAAGGGATACTAAAAACAACTATAGTCCTCATTTCTGTAACTGGTTGTGTCGTCATAGCCAGTATTTTGAATTACTTTTTTCCACCACCCATTCTGGACTCCCTCTGCCCTCAGCAAGAACCTCAGCTAGTCATGGCTCTTTGCCTGGCAGGGTGACTCAGTCTTGACTGCCTGTACCAAGCAGTGCCTGTGCAGTTTAAGGTCAAATGGCAACACTATACACATTGAGACTGAAGAACTACAAGTTCACTAACAGCCAGCCACTTCCTGTGAATGGTGTTTCCACAACGTTGTCGGCTGAGACTGAACTCTCACCTGCCACATATGTTCTAAGCCTAAGACCTAAAGCTGCCCCAAAAGAAGCCTGCTTCAGAAGCTTCACTCTGCACCTGTTATTTTTCTCTCCAAATATGCATTCTTGTCTAGATCTATGGTTTCAGGTTCACGAAACAGATACAAGTACTAGCAAGAGCCCAAGAACTAACACTTGTCCTCCCTGCATGCTGTTGTTGTGAGGTGCTTCTGAGTCTGTTCTGAACCATAGCAAGCCTCTGCACTACAGAGCAAAACACTGCCCAGTCCTGCACTGTGCCCACAACCATTTTTATACTTAAGGCCACTGTCGCAGCCCTGTGTCAGTCCATCTTGTTGAGGGTCTTCCTCTTTTTCGCTGACCCTCTACCTTACCAAGTGTGATGTCCTTCTCTAGGAATTGGTCTCTCCTGGCAGCATATCTAAAGTACATAAGACACAATCTCACCATCTTTGCTTCCAAGGAGCACACTGGTTGTATTTCTTCCAGAACAGATCTATTTGTTCTACTGTTCTCTAGTTCTCCCTACCTAAGTTTCAGATAATTACCTCAGGGGGAGATCCAGGATCACCAATACTACTCTGAATACCTTCACACTAATAAACCTGTTTGGAGAATGTGGCTTGGGTTTGCAATCAAGTGACCTTACTGATAACTTACCCTTGAGTCAGACTTACTCATCTGGACAGGGGCTGAATTGAATAATAGCCCCCCCTTTCCCAGAATAAAGAGCAACCAGACTTGGAATTTGGGCTCAGGATTCATGCTAACTTTGTGGCTTTCAGGGTTCTCAAAATGGTCTCTGAAGTATCATCAAGAACTGATGATTCTGTGGCTGCTGAGTTAATAACTTCCATCTGTTCTAATCTCCAGACTGGAACTGGTTTTCAGCTTCAACTTCTTATTGCATAGTTTCTGAATTTCTGAAGGACCACATCCTATTTGTCACTGCTCCCAAAGCTTCCCATTCTCAACGCGTCATTTCTCAGGCCAGCCCCCCCATGCCCTGTTAGCCTCGCTCACCTCTTGTGCGTGTGTGCGTGTGTGTAGTAAGACTCCTTTCCACCTTCCTTCTCCTCTTACCCACCTTTGGCTCCTCAGTCCAGTGGAGACGTGGGACCAGCTTACTGCTTTTCACCCACTGTTTGACTGGACCTTGATAAACTTAAAAAAAAAAATTGTCCACAGTGACCCTCTGACTGTGTGTTAGAGTAAAACTGTGCTCCACAGGATTTTCAATGCCTGATTTTTTGGAAGTAGCTTGGCAGACTCTTCTTCCCAGGTCTTCTGGGTGGATCCAAAGCAGCAACCTTCCAGTTTGCAGTGGAGTGCCCTAACTGTTGGTACTGCCCGGTCACTCCTTAATAAGCTTAGGTCCCAGCAATTTCAGTTCGTGCTCCTCGGCTTCAGGAGTCCTTCACTTTCCCTGCCTCTCCTCCACTCGGTCATAGAAACATCACAGAACATCCTTAGGGCTTCAGGACAGAAAAGCGATTAACCAAATTCATGGAGCACAGGTGCCAACATGGAAATACTTTTTTTTAAAGCCATACGCCTACCTAAAATGGCTTCATCCCTTCTCTGATTATCCACCCTGGGGATGAAACTGCTCAGCTTCTCCTGTGGGGACAATTCAACTTTAAAGACCCTTTTATCTGCCATGTCATTAAGACCTGGGGGAAAATTATTATTATTTAACATGTATCAAGAATTTCAACTCCCCAAAGCTTCCCATTGATCTTCCTCTCTCTAGTTATATACTTTGTACGTCCCCTGCCAGCCTTTCTGTAAGGTATCACTGCTGTAGGGATGCTGACAAATGCTATATAAAAGTCTATGAAATTAGCCTAATGGCTGCCATGCTGGTCCCCTAATGACATAGTAGGTAAGAAGCTCTTGAAATGCAAGTGCTTCAGGCAAGCTTAAAACTGTTCCTGTCATTGGACTTTGTGATAAATAACCAATTTGTAACTATTAAGGGTATTGCCTCATAACCCGACCTTTGGCACCCAAACTAAAGGACCCATGAGGATATCCACTTCACTGGGGTTCCTGGAAGTGAACTTGCAAAACCTTCAGAGGTTATCACCTGCCTTTTCTCTTCCAGGCTTCCTCATCTCCACGCTCCTGCGCCTTTCAAACCTGCTGTGTTGGTTGTGTTTTTTCCCCTTTGTTTCTGCCTTTCTCATTTCCATCAAGGAGCCACCAGTTACATGTAACTATTTAAATTTTAATTAATTACAATTAAATAAAATCTAAAATACAATTGCTCAGTCACACTAGCCACATTCCAAGCACTCATTGGACATCTGTGGCTAGTGGTTACCATACTAGGCAGCACGAGATTATAAAGCATTCTCATCATTGCAGAAAGTTCTCAGACAAAGCTACTCTAAATCTTTCCCTAGATGAGTCCTCTCATGGCTTTAAACAGTGTCTTTCTGCTGGTAGTTCACAAAACCAGAATTGTTTTCTCAGTTTACAATCCAAGACATGGCTTAAGTCATATTTTTATCTAGATGGTTCTCAGCCCTGTGAAACTTACTGAATACTAATTCCTATGCTACCCAAACTCCATTTCCTGTTTCTTAGACAATTCTCTTCTTAAAGCCATCCACTTGCAGTATTTCTGTTACAGCAGCATGAGACGACTAAGACACCTGACTTACCTCCTACTTCAACTTCTTGTGCCAGACTTCCCTCCCCCTGGTCACACGTAACCATCACCAACTTTGGACCATTTGTGGCACATGTGACTAATTTTTCCCCAATATCCCTTCCCATATTTTAACTGAGCCAAGGCCACTCAAAATAAAGACAATGTTTCCCAGCACCCCTCTCAGCTCAATGTACCACACCATCAGGTTCTCTTCCAAAGGAGCTGAAGTGTGTCTGTTAATTTCTAAGTCAGGTTTTAACAGGAAAGGATACACCCTTCATTTTTGTTGTGGACTGAATTGTGTTCTCCAAAAATGTATGCTGAAGCCCTAACCCTTGATACCACGAACATGACCTTATTTGGAAATAGAACATTTGAAGATGTTATTTGTTAGTACGGGGTCATATTGGAGGAGAGTGAGTCCTATTCCCATCTAAGTGGTGTATTACAAAAAAGGGGAACAGATACAGAGTCAAAGACAGAGGAAGGGCCAAGGAGGCGGATGCATCTCCATGCCCAGGAACACCAAGGATTGCTGGGAGCCGCCAGAAGCTGGGAGACAGACATGGAGTCATTTCTGTCTTAGAATGCTCAGAAGGAATCAGCACCAAAAATTATACAGTCAATACCCTGATTTGGACTTCTAACTTCTAGACCTGTGAGACAATATATTTCAGTTCTTTAAAGCCACTCAACTTGCAGTATGTGGCAGCGCTAAGAAGCAAATATATCTGTCCCTCTTGCCCTTTCCTGGTAGTGAGCATTCCTGAGCTATACAGTGACAGTAACACTGTACGAATGACCAAGTCACAAGACAGGAAAGAACTTATACTTAAGTTTTCCAGAAAGAACCATCATATTGACCTGGCTTTAATGTAGGAAAGAAAGAAAAGACTGTCTTCTTTAAAGCTGTAGAGGTTCCAAGGAGTACCTGGTGGATTCAAACTGCCAACCACTACATCACCAAGGTTTCCAAACCATTGTTACAATGCATCTCTGTTGGAAACCCTGTTTACATAGCTGTTAAGTGCTAGGTTGCTAAACAAAAGGTCGGCAGTTCAAATTTACCAGGCACTCCTTGGAAGCGCTATGGGGTTGTTCTACTCTGACCTATAGAGTTGCTGTGGGTCACAATTGACTTGACAGCACTGGGATGCTTTTTTGGTCATAGCTACAGAATCAATATCCTATTATCCCCTCTTGCTCCTTAACTGGTTTTTTCTTTTCTTTTCTTTTTTGAGGATTGTAAAGGCTATGCACCAAAGTGTTTACATTGTTTATCTCTGGATTGTGGAATTACAAATGGTTTCATTCTTTTAAACAGCTTTATTGAGATAAAATTTACATACCACAGTGACTGACTCACCTAGCATATACAATTCCATGGTTTTTAGTGCATTTACAGAATTGTGCAACCATCACCATAATCAATTTTAGAACATGTCTATCACCCTTAAAGAAAAGGCACATCCATACTCTGATAGCCTCACCCTGTACGGACTAACCAACCAACCAATTGCCATCAAATCAATTCTAATTCGTGGCAACTCCATGTGTGGCAGAGTAGAGCTGTACTCTACGCTGATGGCTTTGACGTTTGATGGACTTTGATGGCTTTGACATTTCAGAAGCAGATCTCCAGGCCTTTCTTCTCTTCTGAGGTACGTTTGGGTGAGTTTACGCCATCAACCTTTCAATTAGTAGTCAAATGCTTAGCCATTTGTCCCACTAAGGAGTTACCACTAATCTATTTTATATCTCTATGAATTTGACTATTCTCTACATTTCATATGAATGGAATCATACAATATGTGATCTTTTGTGACTGGTAGCATTCACTTAGTACAATGTCTTAAAGGTTCATCCATGTGATAGCCTGTATCAGTACTTCAATTCTGTTTCATTGCCAAATATCCCATTGTATGAATATGCTTCACTTTACTGATCCATTAATCAGTCGACAGACATTTCGGTTGTTCCTGCTTTGGGCTTTCTAAATAATACAGCTATGAATATTTACATGCAAGTTTATGCATGGATATATGTTTTCATTTCTCTTAAATATATGCTTAGGAATAAAATTGCCAGGTCATATAATAACTGTATGTTCAGCTGTTTGAAGACCTGCCAGACTATATTTCAAAAGCCCACACCATTTTACATTCCTACTAGCAATGTGTGAAGGTTCTAAATTTCCCACATTCTCGTCAGCATTTATTATCGTCACTTTTCTACCGTACACTGCGTAGTGAGTCTGAGGAGCCCTGCTGGCACAGGGGTTAAGGAGTAAGGTACAGACTTCAATACCAGCAATTCCAATCCACCAGCCACTCTTTGGAAACTCTACTGGCAGTTCTACTCTGTCTCATAGGGTCTCTATGAGTTGGAATCAGTTCAATGGCAGTGGGTAGCGGGTACGCTGTGGTACCTCCATGTGGTTTTGATTTGCATCTCCCTGGTAGCTAATGACGTTGAACATCTTTTAATTTGCTTATTGGCCATTTTTATATCTTCTCTGGAGAAATGTCTGTTCAGGTCTTTTGCCCATTTTTAACTGGGTTGTCTTTTGAATTGACCTCTTGAATCCATTCACTGCTCTCCATCTCTCTAGCCCTAGATTCCATCATATTTCACCTGACCACATCAAAAGCATCCAGATTGGTCTTCCTGTGTCCACCCTTGCTCCCCTCCAACCTATTCTTCATATAGTATTCAGAACAATATCTTTAATCTGCAAATCTGACCTCATCGCTTCTTTACTTAATACCATTCACTAGTTTCCCACTGTTCTTAGGCTATTGATGTTATGGCTGTACTAGAAAACTAATACATTTTCTTTTCCTCTTCCCCTTTCCTAATGATATGTTCCAAATCCTTTATATTGCCCAAGGTGACCTCTCCAGCTCCACTTTGAGCTTCTCCATCCCTCACTCTGCTCAGCCACACCAGTCTCCTTTAATCCCCTCAATTGCCCCAAGCTCCTTCTCACTCCCGAGCTTCTACATGTTACATACCCAGCAGGATTTTACTGATCACCTGTTGTATACCAGGTAGTGGCTGAGCATGGAAAGTGCTCCAGAGACTAAGACTAAAACATCTGTTGTCTTTTTGGCATGAGCAATCTATAGAGGGAAAGAAAAGTCAAACAACTAAACAAATGGTGATATAATGCCAGTTGTACAATGTAACATGAAGGAAGAGTACAGAGCATTGTTTCTTCATCTCTAAAGCTCTGCCACCTGGCCTGAACACCGCTCCGCTGTCACCTCTTCAGAGAATTCTTTCACGATGTCTCAGATTAGATCAAATTATTTTATAATGCATCCTATAACAACTTTTCAGAATTTACTTTACAAACTTGTATGAATTATTTCAAGTCTTTATAATTATTGGTTTAACATCCCCTTCATTGCATCATGGGTCTTCTTCCCACAGTATCCTTGGTACCTAGCAGTTTCTGACACATTAAAGGTCTTAAGCAGATGCCTGTTGAATGAATAAATGAACTCATGAATAGAACAAATGAATGCTGGCTGAAATCTTGGGTTCCCAGTAGTGCTTGAGCAGGATATCTGCTGTCTTAGACCTCCTACTCCTTTCATCGCTACTGCCAAGTACCAGGTAGCATCTCCTGTAATTTAGAGTCATAGAACTCCAGATCTTTTTTTATTCCCTTCACTCCAAGTACCCAAGGCAGAACAAGCTCCTTGTCCTTCTCAAAGGTGGCTCATGAGTAGCATCTTGCTCAGATAGCCATTGGAATATAAGGAACAAAGACAGCAGTGGAATTCCTGAGACAGGAGCTATGTAGAGTTAATCACAGTTGAAACCCTCAATATGTTCCAGAGACAATCACAAACATCACCCTGACTTCCTCCTGCGTGGCCAGTCAACTAGATTGTCACCTCTTTTGGTTTTATTTCCTGGCTATTCTGGGTCCAATTAGAATGCTGTCTTAGCAACGTAGTTCACAAAAAATCCAAGATCTTTCTTGGCTAGTTCTCTTGGCATAATTCCAAGGCCAAAGCAAAGTCATGTCCCCTCCAGATGCCTCCCAGCCTCAGGGCCAGCAGCCTTCCAGCACTAGCTCTTCCCAGCCTCCCACCATGTCATTCAGTTAAAACTGCCACATCATATGTCTAGTATGTCTAGTAAGATCTGCCTTCCCCTCACCTCTCTGATCAATCTCAGATCCTCCAGCTTCCCTTTCTTTATTTCCTGATGGCTTCTCACTCCACATCCCTGGGATCCCAAAGTCATCCATCTTTTATTGAATTTCTTTCATAAACCTCACTGGACTACTTTTGGTGTGCATTTTAATGAATACTCAGGATAAAAGAAAACTAAGTTTTTAGGAAAAATGAATACCCATGATATGGACATAGTTGAGGAAAAGAAACACTCCTGTACATTCAGTGGGGCCTAATGCACACCTGTGCTTCTCATAACCTGTCACTGCCCTTCCACCCTTTGCTAATTCCTTGAAAGCAGAGACACATCTTAAATCTCCAACGCCCAGTGCCAAACACAAAGCCTGCATGTGGTCAGTATTCAATGTATATTAAAGGAAGGGAACAAGGAAGGGAAACAAAGAAGGAAGGGAGGCTCTTAAGTTTCTGCAGAATTCTACTTCTTAACTACACTGTTAGATGGATTGGACTTGGCAATGCAGAGAGACCATATATTGGATGCACTTTATGGTTCTATGCATCTATAGAATATCATCCTGTGGACCTCTGGCTGGAGGAAGGGGAGTGGACGGAGAGGAGGGGAAAGGAAACTGCTGGGAAGATGAGACATGTATAGAGCAGAGAGGAATAGTGTGCTGTCACCGGACAGGGAGAGCAGTGGAAGCGGCATATAGGTGGGCATGTAAATTTATATGGGAATGTACATTTTCACTCAATCATAATAAAAAAAAAAGAAGTTGAGCTATCCAATAAAGTAGCCACTAACTATATGTGGCTATTTAAGTTAAAATATAAATATCAGTTTTTCATCCTAACAAGCCATAGTTCAAGCTCTCAATAGCCACATGTAGCTACTGGCTATCAAGACAGACATAGAACACATCCATAATCATAGTGGGCATGTTTCAGCAGAGCTCAAAACCAAAACAAACTGGGAAGAAGGGCCCAGGAGTTTACTTCTGAAAAAAACTGTGCTGTGAAAACATTAATAGCAGCAGAATATTATCTGATATAGTGCCAAAGGATGAATTCCTCAGGTTTGAAGGCACTTAAAATATGACTTGGGAAGAGCTGCCTCCTCCAGGAAGAGCTAACCTTAATGACATGCATGGGATCCATCTTCTGGGAGCTTCATTTGCTGATGTGTGCAAATCAAAACGAGAGCAAACAGCCAGAAACACACATTAATAACCAGAATACAGAATGTATGAGGTATGAATCCGGGAAAACGGGAAGTCATAAAAAATAAATGGACTACATAAAGATTCATATCTTAGGGATTAGTGAGCTGAGATGGACTGGCATTGGCTGTTCTGATTTGGATAATCATATAATATCCTATGCAGGGAACGACAAATTGAAAAGAATGGCATCGCATTCATTGTCAAAAAGAACATTTCAAGATTTCATCCTGAATTACACGCTGTCAGTGACAGGATACTATTCCTATGTCTACAAAGAAGACCAGTTAATATGACTATTATTCCAATTTATGCACTAACCACTAATGTTAAAGATGAGGAAACTGAAGATTTTACCAACTTCTGCAGGCTGAAACTGATAACCACTAGTATCCAACTGTGGGACAGATTATCAATTGCTTAAAGCTGCAAAAAATTACAGCATGATTACAGGAGCCAAGTTATGACTTTGAGTATATCCCACCCAAATTCAGAGGCTATCTCAAGAATTTGTCATTCTGAACACTAATGACTGAAGGACAAATTGTGGAATGATATAAAGGACATCAAACACAAAGAAAGCAAAAGGTCCTTAAAAGAGACAAAAGAAAGAAAAGACCAAAATGTTTGTCAAAAGACACTCTAAAACTTGCTCCGGAATACCAAATAGCCAAATGAAAGGAAGAAATGACGAAGTAAAAGAGCTGAACAGAAGATTTCAAAGGGCTCAAGAAGACAAACTGAAGTACTATAATGAGCTGTGCAAAGACCTGGAGTTAGAAAACCAAAAGGGAAGAACATGCTCAGCATTTCTCAAGTTGAAGGAACTGCAGGAAAAATTCAAAGTCTGTGGGTAAAATATTGAATGATGCAGGAAGCATCAAAAGAAAATAGAAGTAGTACCCAGAATCACTGTACCAAAAGCTGTCAGTCAACATTCAGCCATTTCAAAAGGTAGGATATAATCAAGAACCAATGGCACTGAAAGAAGTCCAATCTCCATTGAAGGCACTGGTGAAAAATAAGGTTTCAACAATTGATGGAACACCAACTGAGATATTTCAACAAACAGATGCATTGCTGTAGTACTCCGTTGTCTTTGTCAAGAAACTTAAAAAAACAGCTCCCTGGCTAACTGACTAGAAAAGATATACGTTTATGCCCATTTCAAAGAAAGATGATCCAGCGAGTACAGACATCATCAAACAATATCATTAACATCTCATGTAGATAAAACTTTGAAGAAAAGTCATTCTAAAGGTTTTATATCAGTACATTGACAAGGAACTGCCAGAAGTTCAAGCAGAAGAGGATGTGTAACAAGGGTATCATTGCTGATGTTAAATGGATCTTGGCTGAAAGCAGGAACTACCAGAAAGATGTGTACTTGTGTTTTGTTGACTACATGAAGGCATTCAACTGTGTAGATCATGAAGAGTTATGGATAACATTGCAAGGAATGGAAATTCCAGAACACTTACTTCTGCTCTTGAGGAACCTGTACATAGACCAAGAGGCCATCATGCCAACAGAACAAGGGGATATTGTGTGGCTTAAAGTCAGGAAAGATGTCCATCAGGGTTGTAGTTTTTAACCATACTTATTCAACCTTTTGTTGTTACGAGCTGTTCAGTCAGTTCCAACTCACAGCTACACTGTGAACAACAGAACAAAACACTGCCTGGTCTTGTGCCTTGTCCACAATCATTTTTATGCTTAAGCCCATTGTTGTGGCCACTGTGTCAATCCATCTCATTGAGGGTCTTCCTCTTTTATGCTGACCCTCCACTCTACCAACCATGATGTCCTTCTCCAAGGACGGATCTTTCCTGACAACATGTCCAAAGTATGTAAGATATAGTCTCCCTATCTTTGCTTCCAAGAACCACTCTGGCTGTACTTCTTCCAGAACAGAACTGTTGGTTCTTTTGGCAGTCCATTGTACGTTCAACATTCTTCTCCAACACCACAATTCAAAGGCATTGATTCTTCTTCTGTTTTCTTTGTTCATGGTCCAGCTTTTGCAAGTGTATGATGCGACTGAAAATACCATTGCTTGGGTAGGGCACATTTTAGTCTTCAAGGAGACTTTCTTACTTTTGAATACTTTGAAGAGGTTCTTTGCAACAGATTTTCCCATTGCAATGTGCCTTTTGAATTCTTGGCTGCTGCTTCCAAGGGCATTGATTGTGGACCCAATTAAAATGAAATCCTTCACAACTTCAACCTTTTCTCCATTTATGACAATGTTATTACTGGTCCAGTTGTGAGGCTTTTTGTTTTCTTGATGTTGAGGAGCAATCCATACTGAAGGCTGTGGTCCTTGATCTTCATCAGTAAGTGTCTCAAATCTTCTTCATTTCCATCAAGTAAGGTGGCACCATCTGCATAACACAGGTTGTTAATGTATTGTCGCCTAATCCTGATGCCTTGTTCTTTTTCATACAATCCAGTTTCTTGGATTATTTGCTCAGCATACAGATTATAAAGGTATGGTGAAAGGAAACAACCCTGACACATGCCTTTCTTGACTTTAAACCACACAGTGTCCCCTTGTTCTGCTTGCACAACTGCCTCTTGATCCATACACAGATGCCTTAAGAACACAATTAGGTGTTCTAGAATTCCCATTCTCCATGACAGTAGCCATAATTTAGTATGAGCCACACAATCAAATACTTTTGCATAGTCAATGAAACACAGGTAAACATCTTTCCAGTATTCTTTGCTTTCAATCGAGATCCATCTGACATCAGCGATCATACCCCTGGCTCCACATCCTCTTCTGAACCCAGCTTGCATTTCTGACAGTTCCTTGTCAATATACTGTTGTAGTCACTTTTGAATGATCTTGAGCAGAACTGTATTTGCATGTGATATCAATGATATTGTTTGATAATTTCCACTTTCTGTTGGATCACCTTTCTTTGGAATGGTCATAAATATGGATCTCTTCCAGTCAGTTGGACAGTTAGCTGTCCTTCAAATTTCTTGGCATAGACAAGAGAGTACTTCCAGAACTGCATCTGTTTGTTGAAATATCTCACTTGATATTCCATCAATTCCCGGAGCCGTGTTTTTCGCTAATGCCTTCAATGCAGCTTTGAATTCTTCCTTCAGTACCATTGGTTCCTGATCATACGCTACCTCTTCAGATGGCTGAACGCCAATATCTAAGAAACTTGCCTATATGAAAAAATGGGACATCAAGATTGGAAGGACACTCATTAATAATCTTCATTATGCAGATGACACAACCTTGCTTGCTGAAAATGAAGAAGACTAGAAGCATTTACTAATGAACATCAAAGACTACAGCTTCAATATGAATTATACTCAACATAAAGAAAAAAAGCCCTCACAGTTTGACCAGTAAGCAACATCACTATAAACAGATAAAAGATCGAAGTTGAGGATTTCATTTCACTAAGTTCCACAATTAACACTCATGGAAGCAGCAGTCAAGAAGTCAGATAATGCATTGTGTTGGGCAAATCTATTGCAATACACCTGTAATGGTTAAGGTCGTGTGTCAACTTGGCTAGACCACGATTCTCAGTGATTTGATAGTAGTATGATGGTACAATCACTTCCATGATGAAATTTGATATTATGTGATCACCTCCATGAAGAGATCTGCTGTGAGTAGCCAATCAGTTGAAAGAGAATTTCCTGGAGTGTGTGGCCTTCAGTGAATATAAGTGGGTATTCTGGGAAGTTATGTGGGCTTTTGCTGGCTCTGGGTCCTGCAGCTGGCTTCTGTTTATTTGATCTCTGGTTCTTGGGCCTTGAGCTAGCGGCTTGCCTTTGGTCTCATCCATCAATCTTTGGGATTCATTAGACTTCACAGCCTGTGAACAAGAGCACTGCTCTCTGATCTTGGGTTCACCAGCCTCTGTGTGCATTAGGAGAAGCCTATATCTAGACCCAAGGACTAGGGACATTCCAGCCTCTACAACCATGTGAGCCATTTCCTTGACAAAAATCTCTCTCTTTCTCTCTATCTATATACACACTTTATGCTTTACTGATTTTCCGTCACTAAAGAACCCAGCCTAAAACAAGATCTCTTTAGAGTGTTGAAAAGCAAAGAAGTCACTTTCAGGACTAAGATGTTCCTGACCCAAATCATGATATTTTCAATCACCTTATATACATATGACAGCTGGACACTGAAGAAGGAAGACTGAAGGAGAATTGATGCATTCCAATTATAGTATGACAAAGAAAGCTGAACATATCAAGGACTTTGAGAAGAATGAACAAATCTATCTTGGAAGAAGTAAAGCCAGAATGCTCCTTTAAGCAAGGATGGCCATACTTTGTTTCACATACTTTGGACATGTTGTCAGGAGGGGTCAATCCTTCGAGAAAGACATCATGTTCAGTAAAGAGGAAGGTCAGCGAAAAAGAGGAAGACTCTCAATAAAACAGATTGACAGTGGCTGCACTGATGGGCTGTAGCATGGCAACCGTTATAATGATAGCACAGGACCAGGCAGTGTTTAGTCTATTATACATATGGTCGTTATGAGTCAGAACTGACTGAATGACACGTAAAAGCAAACTGAAGCTTGTATTGGACATGTTCTAGAAACCTTCCAATTGTCCATAAATATTTTGTTCGAGGGGAACTAGAAAACACTTGACTGTGGTTTTGCTAATAATGTGTTGAAAAACTGAAAGATCCTGTTCTCAGAGTCTGAAAAGAGTGTAGGCCATTCCAGTTTTATTTCCTTCAGAAGATCAGAAGAAAAATCAAAACCAACCAAACAGAAAGATGCTTGATTTATCTGAAGATTACACCTGTAAGCTCCTGCTAGAAGGCACCTAACAACAGGATGACATAACAAGACTTCATAAAATCATCATAAATTTTATGGACCAAAACAGCAAACTTGAAAACAAATAACAAAAACCCTATAATAAATTATTTTTATTACTTTAGACCCTAGCCCATGTTTGAAATACAATCCCCCACCACAGGGATCATATCAGTCAGTCTACTTGACAAACCCTGTAAAAGCAACTGGACATCAGGTACGAAATCTCACTGATTTTAACTAACATGACATTGTGAAATTATTTTTTTTTAAATGTACCATCATGGTTAACAGTATAAAAACTCTGAAGGAAATTCTCTTTTCAGCAATTTTTTAAGCACACTGTAGCAATAATGTATACATAGGTATATTTTTCTACATTTGTTAAAATATGTGTCCCCAGAATGTCTGCTTAAAGAATTTTTATTAGCTTAGATCTTGTTATTCTACTTACTTAAAGGACATAAAGCGAAAACAAAATTCTTCAGCTCAGAATTTTCAGTGAAGTCAGAGCTTCTCTTGTCTCTTCCCTTACCCCTTGATTTCTTTCCCCTGCAACCTTCATTTCGAAATACTGAGGTTTTGCTGTTGCGATGGGTTGAATGCCCTCCAGGCCACCACTGCCTGTCTACCTTCAATACACACACTCAATTCAAAAATATATATTGGACTCCTAAACCCTATTTCTATGGATGTGCTCCTTTTGGGAAATAGGTTTTCTTTGTTAACATGGCTATGCCGGTGTAGAATGTGTCCTAAATCTTTTATGATTTATGAAAAGACCAGGTTAGACACAGAGACATGCACATACTAAGTAAGCCAAATGCCATGTGAGGATTACCAAGAACCAAGAAATACCCTGGACTACTAACAAGAAAGAAATGGTCATGGCTAAGAGCCTGATTTCAACTTTGAATCTCTAGAACAATGAGAAAATAAATTTCCGTTCTTTAAAGCCATTCACTTGTGATAATTGTGTTACAACAGCAGCCGTTAAGACAACTGTTTTTTCAGACACCGAGGTGTCTTCTCACTAAACTGGATACAGACAATATTTTTTGTAGGCAGGTTTCCCAAAAGCGACATAAGAAGAGCTTCTGCTGAAAGCTCAGGATGAGAAGAATAGCGGAATCCACACACAAGATAGAAAACTACATATCCCCTGCAGAATGGCAAGAGAATACGTGACAAGGAAACCAAGAGAACAGTCTTAACAATGTATTCCAAACTTCTGCAGTTGTTTATATTTTCCGACAGATGAGGAGTTTCTATATATATCTGTGCTTAGCAAAATTCTTTTCAGCTCAGGCTGTATCCAAGGAATTATAGGTAAAGCACAACAGAATTTTCTGCATCTAGAGTGAATGTTATTTCAGACTGATATATCAGATATACAAAGCATTCAATGGCTAGGCTCTTCTCTAAACCATGCCTTCCTCTTTGGTGCAGTGATACTAAGCACTGAATAATTAAAGCAAATGTACAATTAGTTGATTGTACAATTCAACATAGATCCAACTGTGTGGAAAACCAAAGACAGTTTTGGCCCTTTGCTTTGGTCCTAAAGGTCCTGAGATATTATGGTGATATCTCCCACAAAAACAAAGCACAGGGTAGCCACCAACCTTCAACGAGACAAAATATGCTTGACTTTATGTCTCAAATCTGAGAACACATTATCTCTTGGAATGTCTGTGACTCCAAGGTCTCCAGACTCCTAGACAATGTTGACAATGTTTCTTTTCCCTATGGTCATTGTAACGACATTAATGCCTCCAAGACCTTAATCATTAGCTGCTTCATGTCTTTTCTAAAATTAATTCATGAAACATGCATATAAGAACTGACAACTAAGTTCACAAGCTCATTCTAGAAAAAGTGGCACATACCTGCTTGCTGAATATCATTAAGGTCACCTTCGAAATACTCCCCTTGGGAAGCTATGCACCGATGCCAGCGCCTAGTCCACACTTCAAAACGATCTTAGAACTTTTTTTTCTGGAACAGCCATCAGAGCTGTCGTCTTATTACCGTTGATGTCCTTAATGTCATTGAAATGTCTTCCCTTCAATATTTCCTTTAACTTCAGGTAAAGAAAAAGGCCTTTGGGGGTCAGATCAGGTGAGTAGGGAGGGTGTTCCAGTACAGTTATTTGTTTACTGGCTAAAAAATACCTCACAGACAATTAAGTCTGTTAACCTGCCACCATGCCAACTGCGCACAATAGCCATTCCAGAAAGAGTTCCAAAATTGCTTTGAAGGGTAGACTAAGCACTAGCATCAGTGTGCAGAGATTCCCAGGGAGTGTGCAAGGTAACCACAGTGACATTCAGCAATGAGGTATGTAGCACTTAAGACAATTAAGTTCATGAACTTCACTGTCAGGTTCATGTATCTCCAGCCCTAAACTCTCATGTGAACTGTAGCCTGCCCCACCTTCAGCCTGGTTCCACCAGTGATCTTCCCCATCTTGTCAGTGGTAGCTTCATCCTTCTAGTTGCTCAAATCTAAAATCTTGATTTCATTTTTGACTCTCCTCTCTCTCCCATTCCTTACATATTATCTCAGCAAATCCTGAGTCAGGTTACTTCTCACATCATCACTGCTATCTTGGTCCAGTAGTTCTCAACAATAGTTGTCAACTTTTCTCCCTGGCTGATATTTAGTCACATCTAGAAACATTCTGTTCTAACCTCCACTTGTTTGTCAGTTTGTTATACTGTGGGGGCTTGTGTGTTGCTATGATGCTGAATGCCAGCAGGGTCACCCATGGTGGACAGGTTTCAGCTGAGCTTCCAGACTAAGACAGACTAGGAAGAAGGACCCAGCATTACATTAGGAAAATCTGCTGCAAAGGACCTCTTTATGGTATTGAAAAGTAGAGACATCACCTTAAAGACCAAGGTGCACTGGACCCAAGCCATGGTATTTTCATCATATGCATTCAAAAGCTGGGCAATGAATAAGGAAGACAGAAGAACAACTGATACCTTTGAATTGTGGTGCTGGAGGAGAATATCAAATGTACCACGGACTGTCAAAAGAACCAGCAGATTTGTTCTGAATGAAGTACAACCAGAGTGCTCCTTGGAAGCAAAGGTGGTGAGACTGCATCTTACATACTTTGGACATGTTGTCAGGAGGATCAGTCTCTAGAGAAGGACATCATGCTTGGGAGAGTGGATGACACAGTGGCTGCAATAAGATGGACTGACCCAGTGGCTGCAATGAGGGGCTTAAACATAAAAAAGACAGTAGGCATGGTGCAAGACCAGGCAGTGTTTTGTTCTGTCATACATAGGATTGCTATGAGTCTGATCTGACTTGACAGCACCTAACAACAACAACAACAGAAACATTTTTGGTGTCAAAACTGAGAATAGGGGATGCTATTGCCACCTTTTGGGTAGCAGCCAGGCATGTCCCCTAAATATTCTACATTACACAGCCTCACCTTTCACAGAACAGTTATGCAAAATGTCAGTAGTGCTAAGCTTTGCAAACCGTAGTCCAAGCCACTAACTCTCTCACCTGGATTATTTCAGTTATCTCCTAGCTGTTTTTTCTATTTTTATTCTTATCTTTCCCCTGTAGCTACTTCCCACGTAACATCCAGAATTATCCCGTTAAAATAAATCAGATCATGTCATTTCTTTGCCAAAAACACTCCTACTACTTTCCACCCACTCAAAATAGAAACCCAGGTCTTTGCAATAGCCTACCAATGCTTACTCAGTAGGGCCTCTGTTACTTTTCTGATTTCAGAACTTTCTGTTCTCCCCAGCTCTGACTCCATTCCAGATATCCTGCCTTCCACTTTATTCCTTGTATATCCCAGATATGTTGTTTTTTGTTAGTTGCCACTGAGTCGGCTCTGACTCATGAGGATTTGGCGTATAACAGAAGGAAACACTGCCAGGTCCTGCACCACCTTCGTGTTTCATATACAAGGACTGACAAATTCCCAAACTCCTCCTAGAAAAGGTACTACATACCTCATTGCAGAACATCACTATAGTCACCTTTGAAGTACTCCCCTCGGGAAGCTATGCACTGATGCCAGCGCATAGTCTGGCATCAGAGCAGTCATGGTATTACCCTCAATATCCTCAATGTCATTACAATGTCTTCCTTTCAATATTTCCTTTCTCTTGAGGTAAAGAAAAAAGTCATTGGGAGCCAGATCGGGTGAGCAGTGATGATGTTCCAATACAGGTATTTATTTACTGGCTAAAAACTCTGTCACAGACAACTACACAATTAAGTTAGTGAATGTTTGTCACAGTGTCACCATGTGTAATAGCCATTCCAGAGAGTTCCAAAATTTCTTTGAAGGGTGGACTAGGCACTGGCATTTGTGCAGAGCTTCCCAACAGGAGTACTTCAAAGGTGACCACAGTGATATTCAGCAATGAGGTATGTAGTACTTGGAACAATTAAGTTCACAGACTTAATTGTGCCACCTTGTATATGAGCCTCTTGTTGCTGCTATTCTGTCACCTGGAAACCCTGATGGCATAATGTTTAAGAGTTACAGCTGCTAACCAAAAAAGACAGCAGGTCGAATCCACCAGGTGCTCCTTGGAAACATTACAGGGCCGTTCTACTCTGTCCTATATGGTTGTTATGAGTCAGAATCGACTCTACGGCAATGAGAACATTGTGTCAATCCACCTCACCGAGGATTGCCCTCATTTTTGCTGGTCTTCTACTTTTCTAGCAATTAGCCTTTCCTGATGACCTATCCAAAGTAAGCAAGACTAAACCTTGCCATCCTTACTTCCAAGGAGCATTCTGGCTGTACTTCTTCAAAGACAGAGGTGCTCAGTCTTCTCGCAGTCCACAGCATATTCAACATTCTTTGCTAACACCATGTTTCTAATGCATCATTTCTCCTTCTGTCTTCTTTTTCCATTGTCTAGCTTTCACTTACCTATGAGGCAGTTGAAAAGACCAGGGCTTGGGTCAGACATGCTTCACTAATCAAGATGACATCTTTCCTTACATCTAAAGAGCTCTTTAGAAGTAGATTTGCCCAATGCAACTGGTTGTTTGATTTCTTGATGTCACTTCCATGAACATTGATTGTGTTTGATCTAAGTAGAATGAAATCATTAATAACTTCAGTTTCTTCTTCATTATCTTGCTGATGTTTATATTCTTACCTAAGGGTCTTTACTCTTAATCCTTCTGCCTAAAACACTTTCTCTCACTTGTTTGCACAACTGACTTCTTGTCTCCAGTTGTGCTGATGTTACACTTTCAAAGAGATCAACACTAACTTACCCTATGTAAAAGTGCAGTGACAATCTTTCTAGACTGACAATGCCTGTCTCCTTTAACGTTTTACTTTTCCCCTTGTGCTTATCAGTTCAAACTTGCTCCATCCTTGACACATTTATTTGGTTTATTATCTGCCTTCCCCTATTAGAATGTAAGCTCTATGAGAGTGCGTTTTTGTTTTTGTTTTTAATGTGACAGCACACTCTGTTTCCATCCTGGGTTCCCCATGTCCATTTGACCAATTCTTGTCCCTTCCTGCCTTCTCATCCTGCTTTTGGATAGGAGCTGACCACATGGTCTTGTATATCTAATTGAACCAAGAAACACATTTCTCATTTGCATTACTTTTTGTTTTGTAGTCCTAATTTTTTCCGATCAGTGGGCTTTTGGAAAGACTTCAGTTCTGGGTTAACAGTGTTTCTGGGGCCATGATTTCAAGGGTTCCTTCAGCTGTATCAGGGTCACTGTGAGCCAGAACTGACTCAGTGGTAATGGGAGGGATAGATTTGGTTGGTCTGGGTCCCCCCCAGTCTCCATCAGACGAGCAAGTCTAATCTTTCTTTGTGACTTTGAGTTCCATTTTATGCTTTTTTCCTGCTCTGCCCAGGATGTGCTGTTGTGTTCCCTGTCGGGACAGTCATTGGTGGAAATCAGGCACCATCCAGCTCTTCTGGTGTCAGGTTGGGGAAGTCTTTGGTACGTTTGGCTCTTCAGTCCTTCAGGCTAACATTCGCCTTGTGTCTCTGGTTTTCCTCATTTTCCTTTGCTCAAAGTAGGGTGAGACCAATGTATGTGTCTTAGACTGTGTCTCACAAACTTTTAAGACCCTGGATGGAGATTAGGAGTTTTTGTTTGTTTCTACTCTCCTTCCAGCAGTAGAAGGCCTAGCATATGGAAATCTGTTGAATAATTAAAGAATTAATACTCTTTCACAGCGGATAAATTAGAACATAGAAACAGAAAATAGAAGAAGAAAATGTAAATAGTATGTAAATCCACCATTCAGAGTTAACTAGTCTGGATATTTTCCCTTTTTGAGTATACATATGTTTTAATCCAAAAACACAGACTTTGGAGATCAAAGGTCATTTGCATATCACCTTGGACAAGCGGTTCAATTTCTTTATGGCTTAGTTTTTTCATATCAAAAATTAGAAGTTTCTACCTCTATGGGATAATGCAAGGATCATTCAGGAAAATGCATGAAAAGCTTTCAGCATAATGTCTGGCACACAATTAGCACTCAGTGGGTGGTGAGTTTTATTATTAACATAAGGTGCATGCTGTTTTGCATCCTTTTTATTCACTTACTATTTTGTGAACGTATCTCTATGTGCATAAAAAGAAACCTATGACATTTACTGGCTCCACAATATTCCATCATACAGCTACATCATAACTTACCAGTTATGATCCTCTGTCGATGGTTAACGATTACCAGCTGCCATCAAGATGATACCAACTCCTTGGAACCTCATGTATGTCAGAGCGGAACTGTGCTCCTTAGAATTATAATGGCTAGTTTTTTACAAGTAGATTGTCATGCCTTTCAATCAAAGTGCCTCTGGATAGATTTAACATCCTAACTGTTCAGTTAGCAGCTGAGCATATTAACCATTTATACCATCCAGGAATGCCAATGGATAACTAAGCTGATCCTGATTTTTCTCTCTATCAATGTTAGAGATGAATATCCTGGTCAGAATCATTTAAGAGTCTTATATCTTTGAGGCAGAAACTCTAGGTTAAATGTTGTACATGTGCTTAAGGCTTTTTAAACACCTACCTAAGACACAATCTTTACAATGAAAGCTTCTAGATGATTAGCAGAATTTGAAAGATTTTTGGCACTGAGACCAAAGTAGACCATTTCATGAAAATAACTCAGTGGTGGCAGAGTCTGGGTAGTTCATTAGAACAGAAGACGCTGGGTTAGGGGAGCAGTAGGAATCCTCGTCTCCGCTCGCTTCTCTCTTTTACATTTCAAAAGAGATTGACTCAAGATACAATGTAATCTTGTAGACGGAATCTTGCCTTATTAACATAACTACCTCTAATTCTGCCTCATTAACATCATTAGAGGTACAATTTACAAGGCATAGGAAAATCATATCAAATCACAAAATGGTAGACAATCACACAATACTGAGAATCCCAAGTTGACATGTATCTTGGGGAGATACAATTCATTATCACTACTTCCTGGATCACTGGTAACCAGACATGAGGCTGGAATGCCCTAAGCATAGATGACTAGAAGTGGCAGAAATGGGTTGCTTCAAAAAAGAAAAAAAATAAAACTTAGTGTGCACTTGGGGAGCCACTGAAAAATCAGGAAGATTCCTGCAAATGTTGCCATTCTCAGGCAAGTTGTAACAAACACCTAACAATAACTCTAAAATGCTTGATAAATTTCCTAATTATTGCACTGTAAAATAACTTAAAAGAAAAGAAAAGAAATAAAATATCCTAAGTAAGCTAATGAATTACAGGTGTCTTCTTCTGGTATTCCCCAGGCAAGTTAACACCTAGATTAAACAGAGTGAGCAGAGGTAGATACACAGTAGCTAGTCAATCAATAATTTAATTATAAATAATGAGAATAGATTAACCTGATCAACAACAAGACTTTAATGAACAAATGAAGTTATCTACCTGGTCCTCCCTCTGAAAATCAGGAAGCTTCTTTCCATTTATCCCCCTAGAAGGAAGAAATAGAAAAAGAAGCAAGAAACTGCCTTCATCCCCACTCTTGGTCTTCCAGATACCAGGTGGAAGAGCACTCACGTCCACAGAGATGGTAGAATGATTCTTTTCATGAACCAGGAGTAACCCAGGCTTTGCTACAGGAAGGATTAGATCAGCTGTCCAAGGCTGCCCACAGATCCACCCAGAATCTTCTGTGAGCTTCCTTTCAGAGAAGGGGAGTCTGTACCTCTCTCTGCGTTTTGGTGTGACTGCGTCCACAGAGCTCAGTTCCTTTCTCCCAGCACCCGCTTTGGTGGGTGCATTTCTCTCCACTTCTCCTTTTTGCCCAAAACATCACTGACCAATGACTTGAAACACATACTTAATAATGTCCTTTATTTTTCCAACACATAGGTTAGTGATAAATTAAGTTAGTTACTTTTACAATTTCTGCTACTACTGATGACATTAGCTAACATTTTTAACTCACACTAAGTGCCAGACCCTACACTAAAGATTTGTTTGATCCCCATACCACCTTTGTGAAAATGGAACCATGTGTTGGGTTTTGAGAAGGCTCAATAGCCAGCATTCCTGTTTCTTGATGGAGCTGATAGTTAACTGAGAGACATAGGTGTCTGGTAAAATAGAAATGAAAATCTCTGTGGTTACAAACACTAAATATGCAATACATACGTGGTAACACTGGTGAAGGGTGAGATAGTATGGAATATTGGGGAAGTTAGCACAACTTGACCAAGGGAAGATCATGGAAGCTCCATAGAAACATCTGAGCTCCCTGAGGAACTGAATTACTGGGCTGAAGCCTGGGGACCATCGTCTCAGGGAAGAACATCTAACTCAGATGGCACTGCATAGTTTATAAAGAAAACGCTCTACATTTTACTTTGGTGAGTAACAGTCTTAATGGCTGGCAAGAGGCCATCTAAGATATTCCACTAGTCCCACCGCATCCAGAGCAAAAGAGAGAGAAAAAAAAAGGACACAATGGAAAGATTAGTTCAAAGGAGTGCTGGCTTATAACTACCACGGCCTCCATCACACTGAGTCCCATAGAAATAGATGGTGCCCAGCCACCACCACTGACTGCTCTGACGGGGCTCACAATAGAGAGTCTCAGACAATGCTGGGGAAAAATACAGAACAAAATTCTAACTTACAAAAAAAGACGAGACTTAGTGGCCTGGCAGTGATGGGAAAAATCCTGAGACAATGAACCTTGGCATCCTTTCAACTCAGAACTGAAGTCTCTCCTAAGATTCACTCTTCAATCCCATAAAACAAATTGAGGGGCAAAGATGAGAAGACAGGAGGGGACAGGAAAGGTGGTAATAGGGAACCCAAGGTCAAGAAGGAGGAATGTTGGCATGTTGTAGAATTCACAATGTTACAAAATAATGTGTGCATTAACAGTTTAATGGGAAACTAATTTGCTCTGTAAATGTCCATCTAAAAGACAATACAAATACATATATGTGTGTGTGTGTATATATACATAATCTTGATTACAATATAGTTGGTAAGGCAGAACTTAGCTGAGGTCTATGGTCAGGTGAGCTTCTTAATATTGTACCACAGAATTAAACCAACTTATCCAATCCCAAGAAGCACTAGACCATCACTACCTGATCTCCAGAGTTCTGACCCTATTATAAAACAAGAGCAAAGCTGAATGTGTCCTTCCTGCCAAGCCAAGTGCCGTCAAGTCGGACCTGACGCGTGTCCCTCCTATGAGCAGACAAATACGGAGCAGGTCAGAGGACGAATGAGTAAGGGCAGAAAGAGCCCAGGGTTGCTAGCTTCACGGAACGCAAAGCCAGAGATGATATTAAAAAAATAAATAAATAAAAAGCTGTCAACATTGTAATTACCCCCAGGGTCACATAGCTGATTCACTAAGTATTTCCAACCACGGTCACCATAGTCCTGAGCTATGAGAGGAATGTGAGCTCTGAGTTGAGCAGGAGATGAATAGCCAGCTGGTGCATGTATACATTTACCCACCTGGTTGTTAGACTCCCTGGGGGACACATTTCTGTACATCCTACTGTGTCCACACAATTTCACAAACACTGAGCACCCACTGTGGGTATGGTACTTGTATGGCTAGACATTTCAGTAATATTTGAGTAAATTTATGAATGAATGAGCACATGGATGTGTGTCACTTCTATCCCTTTATCCACCCAAAACCCACTACCATCGAGTTGAGTCCGACTCATAGTGACCCTATAGGGCAGAATAGAACGGCTCCATAGAGTTTTCAAGGAGCGCCTGACAGATTTGAACTGCAGGCCTCATGGTTTGCAGACTAATTCTACACAGTCTCTGCCAAATCTTGCTATCATCCAGTCTTGACAACAGAGTGCACTAGGAATTACACGTGCTGCTCAAGATGGAAACAAGGGAAAAAGCAAATGAGACTGGAGAACGAATGCTTTTAAGTGAAAATTCAGAAATTCCCTTGCTAAGGCAAATGCCCATGGTGAGGTCAAATCCAATCTAGTGCTAGAATTCAAAGGGTCTCAGCCAAGTGTGCTACCTCCTAACTGTGGCTTGTATGTTACTACAATGCCAAGAGCTATGCCACCAGTATTTCAAATACCAGTAGTGTCACCCATGGTGGACAGGTTTAAATACAACTAAGTTAGCTTGAGTAGGCAGAAAGGCCTGGCTATCTGCTCCCACAAATTAGCTGATGAAAACCCTATAGACCTCAAGAGAACACTGTCCGACTTACTTGCTTTGGACATGTCATCAGGAGAGATGAGTCGCTACAGGCGTACATTATGTTTGGTGAAGTAGAGGGCCAACCAGGGCACAGGAGGGCCTCAGTGAGACGGATTAGCACAATACCCTCAGCGATAGACCCAAAGATGCTAGTGATGGTAAAGATAGTGCAGGACAAAGCAACATTTCTTTCTCTTGTACTTCAGGGCCCCAGGAATTGGAGTCAACTCAATGGCAACTAATAGCAAGCCAAGAGTGAGGGGCATCAGTAGGGCATCTGTACATCATTTGACAATAAACCGAGTCAGTCATTTCTAGCACAGGTCAGAGAGCAATCAGAAAGCTAGTTCCAGAGCTGGGGTAAGGGAAATGCAAGGAGATGGGAAGATGAAAGCCTCAGCTAACAGGATCCAGCACAACTTCTAGTTTCAGAAAGAATTTGGAATGGAACCTACCGAAAACCAAACCCACTGCTGTTGAGTCAATTCTGACTCAGTGACCCTATAGGACAAATTAGAACTGCTCTAGAGAGTTTCTAAGGAGGACCTGGAAGATGTCAACTGCCAACCTTTCAGTTAGCAGACTTGGTACTTAACTGCTATGCCACTAAGGTTGCCTGGAATGGAACCCAGAGGGCAAGTAACTGGACAAGCAAGCAGACTGCCAGGGCAGGCAGGGAAGCTAAAGCGTGCCATGCGGTAAGGGGGCACAGCTCTTCCTAAGCCACTGGGCATCCAGTCACAGCCACCTTCCCGCTCTCAGGTGCCAATAAGGAAGAGCCAATCTCCTGATGTACCGTAGTCCTTGTTCTCATTGGATCGCCACAGGGTGACACAGAACCCCCATGGAGCAAGCTCTTAATAATCCAGTGGAGATGCTGGGGTCACAGCTACTTTCTAAGAGTATTATGACCAGAAAATGTATTATCCAAAGTGAAATTTCTTTGAGAACACAGAGGATCATTAGTAACTACTAAAACTAATGACTAAAAATATCAACTTTTCTTGGATCTTCTAAACACGTTTGTCCAGTCTACTTCAAAAAAGCATACTGACCCCAGGAGCAGCTGTTTTTAAATGGAAACAATAATTTTGTGCTGTCTTCTTCTCTGAACCCAGAAGGATGAATGTAGCTGACCCTGTGGCTGTCCCACACCAGCCATGTCTAGCATCACCCAGGTGTACCCACAGCTGAGGGAGACAGCTTCAGCCTGTTGACAGCTTCTTACCTCAGGTGACTGTATCTCTCTGCTTTCTCTGCCTAAGTCTTTCTTTGCATCATGGAGCTTCTTCTGATGCCTGAAGCAATACAGAAATGAGTGCAAATTAGTTCCCCTGGGAGACAATTCTCAACCAGTGGTAGCTGGTGGATGGATCCCCCTGCTTCCCCGTATCTGAGGCATGACTCCGTGATGGCTCCCCATGCTTTCTCCAAGGTCTCCCAGCAGGACTGAACCAAGTCACTCACAGCAGCGACTCTCACTAACACATCCTTCACTGACTTTCCTCTCCTTCCTGTCTCACTTTCTCTACTCCTTCACTTCTGGGCCCCGGGATGATCTCCTAAATAGAGAACCTGAACTCAAGTCTTGTTTTAAGATATACTTTGAGAGAAACTAAATTAGGACACTAGAGATCAAACAAAACACCATTCAACCCTGCAATTACTAAGGTTCTATTTTTTCTGGATTCTGGGAACACAACAATAAATAAACCAAAGTCCCTGCTTTTGAGAGAAAAGACAGCCAAAGCAAACATACATCTCCAGACCAAGTAACCAGTTCTATAAGACGGCCTGTAATTTCCCTTCTTTCATTTTCTTACTAAAAAGTAGTTAAGATTACAAATGACACCATTGTTGCTATGACCCAGCACAGCCCTCTGCTTACACCCTTCAGGCCACTTCTCTGAGGGATGCTGGTAAACGCTTCACCCAGCAGATATTTATGGAGTTTCCACCAGACACCATGCTATGCACAGGGCATGCAGAAATACACAAAACCTCATCCTGCACCCAGTGATCTCACAGTCAAGTTGCATCCAAGCATTTAAACAACTGAAGGGGTCTGGCCAGTTCGAGCCCAGGATTCGGATATGTCTGATGGCTGGCACAGGAGACTCACAGGCATCTGTTTGTTTGAGATGATTTGCATCAGGAAAGGGTCTTGCTTGGAAGGGTTGTAGGACTGAGGAGGACAGCATGGACTCTGTTTCCCAGTCCAGTTCCACAGGCTCCTTTCTGTGCTCTAGGGGTTATACAGCAAAGATAACGGGTTTGCTTTCATGAGGGTTTCTGAGAAATGCAGTGCCAAGCTGTGTTGCTTTGCTGGGCAGGTGTCCAAGTACCGTGCAGAGGGAAGAGCAGGGTATTTGCCCCGTGTCATTCTGGAATGCCACAGGCTTCAGCTCCCTCAATCTGCAGGGAGCCAGCAGTGCTCTGGCTCCAAAGGTTTGCAGCTTTGAGAACATCAAGATGCGACACAGCAGGTGTAGACATCAGTGCCACCATGCTGGGCACGAGAAGTGTCTGCAGAGGGAAACATTAGTGACTCCACCCTCAAAGAGCATGGAAAATAGTTAACATCATTGAGGACCCCGAGGTAAGAAGGAAGAGGTTTCTCCTGAGCCCTGGTGTACCTCTCACAGAATACTGAGGCTCACGGTAGGTCCTATATTATGTCAGCGAAGGTGAACTTCCAGTTATTCCTATGAGTGTGAACCCATGGTCTGGTAACAGCTAAGAAGTATTGTGAGTGCAGTTGATTATAATGCCCTCAGATCCATAATATAGAAGAAGTAAGTGGTTAAGAGCTTGGCTGCTACCCGAAAGTCAGCTCCTTGGAAATGCTTTAGGGCTGTCTGTCCCCTAGGATCACTGCGAGTCAAAACTGACTCAAGAGCAATGAGTGTGGTTTTGGCTTTGCTTATTGGAGCATACTATAGGAAGAAATGACCTCACCCTGAGCAGATAGTAGAGGTTTCTCTGAGGTGGAGCTGGGCCTGCAAAGATGAGTGGTAGTTTTCTTCTGTAGGAAAAACAAGGTAGGAGTATTCCAGAATACAAAAAGCAGTGTGGTCAGGGAAAGCCTGGTTTGTGTGTGAAGGATCTGGTGTGCCTGAAGAATACGGGTAAACTAAGGAGAGAGAAAAAAAGAGGACAGAGTGAGGTAATGACAGGACGGAGGGGGCTTTCAGTGCTGTACCGCGGATGTGGACTGTTATTCAGGAAGCAGTGAGGGACATCTCACGCCTTTGAGTCAAGTCTGTTGTTTTAACAAGAAAGCACTGATGGCTGCTGGGAGGGTGGTTTGCAGTCAAGCATTTTGTCTTGTCCCCTCCTTTTGTCTGGAGAGGGTACAATGAGGAGGTGTTCTGGTTACTTCCCATCTGCCCTCCCACCTCCATTCTCTACTCCACACCAATCGGCTACGTGCCACAAAAGTTTGCCCCTCGGGGCAGCATCACCCTGGTTGCCTTGCTCTCTGCTTTCCGGGTGGGCTTGTCCGATGTGAGACACAGTGAGAGATCAGAGGACCGGAGGGAGAGAAAGGTGAAGTATTTATTGGCCTGCTGCCCCCTGCCTTGCCACAAGTCCTGGAAGCAGCTATGATCTTCCTCTACATCTTGCCATAGCTTTGCCAAACAATCTCTCTATTATTATCAAGAAGATTTTTATTAAATTACAATATATTACAGTTTTCATTTTAATAAGATTTTCATCTGTGGAATAACAAGACATAAAAACCTAACTTGGCAAAATTGTCTCTTGGGGTTCTTATGAGTGGCTTTCTCCCAGATGTTCTGTAATTGCTTCACAGCATTGAGCTCTAATTCTTGTAACCCTGGACTTGTACAGAATGCTGAGGGAAAGCTGTTTGACTCAGAAGTGCTTTTGCTAGTGGTAATCATTACTGTTCTGTGCCTTCCAGTTGAATCTAACCGACAACGATCCTGTATGAAAAAGTAGAGCTGCCCCATGGGATTTTCTAGGCTGTAATCTTTAAGGAAGCAGGTCGCCAGGCCTTTTCTGCCAAAAAGCCACTAGCTGGGTTTGAACTGCCAATCTTTTGGTTAGCAGCCCTTGTTGAAGCCACTGTGACAATCCATTTGACTGAGGGTCTTTATCTTTTTGAGTGACCCATCTACTTTACTCAACGTGATGTCTTTTTCCAGAGACTAGTCCCTCCTGATCACATGTCCCAAGTTCATGTCTCACCACACACACTTCTAAAGAGCAGTCTGACTGTACTTTTTCCAATATGAAGTTCATACCCTAATAGGCATGAAGTGGTATCTCCATGCGACTTCAATGCTTCTCCCTGATGGTTAATATTTTATGATGAGCATGTTTTCATGGCTTATTGCCACTGCTGTAGCTTTGGAAAAAATGTTTCCTCAAAGTCCTTTGCCTAGTTTTTCATTGGAGAGCTCGTCTTTTAGTTGTTGAGCTGTGTCTTAGTCCTCTAGTGCTACTCCAACAGAAATACCACAAGTGGATGGCTTCACAAAGAGAAGTTTATTCTCTCACAGGCTAGTAGGTTACAAATCCAAATTCAGGGCATCTGCTCCAGATGAAGGCTTTCTCTCTGTGTCAGCTCTAGAGGAAGAGACTTGTCTTCTGCATTCCTTTGGTCTGGGAGCATCCCAATATAGGCACCTTAGTTCCAAGGGATGCACTCTGCTCCCAGTACTGCTTTCTTGGTGGTATGAGGTCCCCAACTGTCTGCTCACTTCTTTTTCCTTTTATCTCTTGCAGGATAAAAGGTGATTCAAGCCACACCCCAGGGAAACTTACTTTGGATCCGGGAAGCAACCTTAGTCAGGGTGTTACAGTCGCACCTTAATCCTCTTTAACATCATCTGATCTTGCCCCACTAACCAACCACAGGCAAAGATTAGGATTTACAACACAGGAAAATCATAAAACGGCGGACATCACACAATACTGGAATTTGCGACTCAGCCAATGGCTACACACATTTCTTTGGAGGACAAATTGTAAGAACTCTTTATGTAGCCCGGATATTATACCCTTATTAGATATACAATTTCCAAATACTCTCCCATTTTGTAGACTGTCTTTTCACCCTCTTCATAGTATTCTGTTATGTAAGAAACTTTTTAATTTTAGCAAAGTCCCATTGTGTTTTGTTGCCTTTGCTTCTGGTGTCATATTTAAGAAACCACTGCCAAATTCAAGATTGTAAAGACTGTCCCTTATGTTTTAAGGGTTTTATAATTGAGCTGTTAGCTAATGGCCTCTGCTTTCAAAAGATTAGTGCCTTGAAAGCCCTGTGGAACAGTTCTGCTGTGAAACACATGGGATTGCCATCACTTGGAAATGACTAGAGAATATCTAGTTTAGTTTAGAGGCAACAGAACCACCGGACTCCCTGGAAAGAATCATGTACCGTCTACAGGCCCTTGAATTATACCCATGATATCTTTGCATCCAATAATTCACCTCAGCTGACAGACTCAAAAAGAGTAGATATACAATTGATCTTTAAACCCTAAAATGGTAATACGAAGGAGAGCTGGTTTTATTATTTGTTGTGTCCCTGTCAGCTCAGTCTAAGGACCTCAAGAGTGAATCTATCATCAAGCACTTGTAGGTGACATTTGCAGAGAACTTAAAAATCATTAAGAGGGATTCTCCCTCCTAAAATGCTGTGGCGTTCTGCTTTTTCTGGCCCTTGTTAATGGAAATGAAACTGAAGCAAGTTATGCCGAGGTTACAATAAGGGAGTTTATCCGCAGTGAAGTGGAATTAGGAAGCACTCGGCCTGCTATTAGCAAGTGAATTGCATCCCCCAGGAAATGCTAGTGGTGAAAAGTGCTACGGCTGCTAACAAGAAGATCAGCAGTTCAAATCCACCAGGAGCTCCTTAGAAATGCAGTGGGGCAGTTCTACTCTGTCTTTAGGGTTGTTATGAAAAAATGCCATGGGGCAGTTCTACTCTGTCTCTAGGGTTGCCATGAATCAGAATCGACTTGATGGCAGTGGGTTTGGTTTGTGATGCATCACCCAAAGAGATCTATTGAAGTCTTAACCTCCTGTTATCTTTGAATGTGACCATGTTTGGAAATAGTGTCTTTGAGGATACTATCATTTAAGTTACCCTGCAGTTGGAATGGAGTAGGTTGGGTTCTAATCTCATCTGAATGTTATCCTTAAAGAGGAGAAAAAGAAACACAGAAAGACAGACAAGAAAGTATGTTTATATATCAAGGAACGTAGGGCTACCAGAAACTCACTGCTATTAGCAAGTGAATTGCATCCCCCAGGAAATGCTGGTAGCGAAAAGTGCTACGGCTGCTAATAAGAAGATCAGCAGTTCAAATCCACCAGGAGCTCCTTGGAAATGCAGTGGGGCAGTTCTACTCTGTCTTTAGGGTTGTTATGAAAAAATGCTATGGGGCAGTTCTACTCTGTCTCTAGGGTTGCCATGAATCAGAATCGAAATAAGAAAGGCTGTGCCCCCACAGACTTCTGGGAAAACACGGCCCTACTGACACCCTGAAATCAGATACCTAGCTTACAAAATTATGAGAAAATAAATTTCTGTTGTTTAAAGCCACCTTCTTTGTGATATAGGCAATCTCCAGATTACAAACAACTTCCATGCCTAAATCTGTCTGTAAGTCAAGTTTGTATGTACATCAGATTGGTTAGATATGGTCTGTATCTAACACCAGTTAGTCAAATCTTTGTCTTAGTATACAGTACATAGTGTACATTTCTATGCACAAAAACATTAAAGGAAAGCTTTCAGCTTTACTAAAACATCTTGAGCACAATAATGAAGTAATAGGAGTGTTTTGATGTGTACCACAATGTAGTGCCCATTTGTGATTATGAACCACTGAGTATATTGCAAATTTTTAATATAGTAGGCTTTATGGGGTTGGTTCGTTACTAAGGGTTGTACAGGTAAGTAAGTCAGACATTGGTAATCCGGGGCACTCCCTGGACTTTGTTAAGGCAGCCCCACTAAAGTAATGTAGTAGAAGAGGAATGTTTGAGGATGAGGAATCAGCAAGTCAAAAGCACCTGTGGTTAAGATGTGCTGCCTGAGAAATATCGGAAAGACCGAAGTAGTGTGAGGGACAGAAGGTGAGTTTCTGGAATCCTGTCTCGTATCTCCCCTCCTTTCAGTGCCTGTAGGCGCTCCAGGGACTGAACCGGCAGCCCTCCAGCCCAGGCTAGAATGCAATTAGGAGTTCCATTTCCTAGGGGTGGCTGGAAAAGACCCAGTAACCCAATTGATTATTGCTCCCCCACAAAAAGCGTGCAGCAATTTGGCTAGACCATGATTCCCAGTGTTACATGATACTGGCAGGCAGGACTCGATGTGTAAGACTGTGTTGTGCCTTCAGGCAGTCTTCTGAGATTTAAAGGAAAGGGAAGCAACAACCAAGTTAGAAACGTGGCACCACCAAGAAGCAGTGCCAGGAGCAGAGCAAGTTCTTTGGAAAGCACCAGAGGTCTCTGCACCTCAGACACTGCTAGTCTGGGGGAAGATTGATGACAAGGACCTTTCTCCAGAGCCAACAGAGAAAGCTCTCCTCTGGACCCGAAGCCCTGAATGTGGACTTTGAGCCTACATTTCTGTGAGAAAATAAATTTCTCTTTTAAAGCCATCCATTTGTAATATTTCTGTTACAGCAGCACTAGATGACTAAGACAGTTACTGAGACCAAGAATCAAGAAAAGGTATTGTCGTAGTCATCCAGTACTGCTATTACAGAAATACAAGCAGATGGCTTTAAAAAGAGCAATTTTATTCTGTCAGAGTTCAATTAAGCTGTAAGTCCAAATTTGGGGCATCAGCTCCAGGGTGAGGCTGGAGGAAGGTTCTTGTCCCCAGTTTTCCCCTGGACTGGAAGCATAGGAGGCGCAGGTACCCAGTGTCTTTCCAAAGGGTAAGCTCTTCTCCAAGCACTGCTCCTGGGTGGTATGAGGCTCTCTACTCTCTGCTTCTTTCCCTTTCCCGTCTGTCCCCAAGAGACTGCCTCAAGGCACCAGTTCATCTTACCACTGAGTCCTGCCTTGCCCACACAGCTACAGCCCATCCCCCCTCATTAACATCACACCGGCAGGATTTACCACGTAGAGGAGGATCACACAGTACTGGGAATCCTGACCTAGTCCAACTGCTACGTGTATTACGTATCTTTGTGGGCGCACTTCAATCCACCACAGGCATGAAGCAGGAACGTGAGACCAAGATACTGAAACCAGAGTAGAGTTCAGGAGAGGAAAAGTATCAGGAACTAGGCAATAGGCCAGATAGTAGAATCGTACAAGAGATTAGAGTCAACAGACAGCAAGAATGCGTTGGGGTGGAACCTCTCAGTAAATGAGTGGAAGGCTCTACCGGCTACATCTCCTCTATGGAAACAAGAATGTATGTTACACCCAGGGACTAAAACAGTGCCTGGCACGTAATAGGAACATATTACATATTTAATGAATACATGATTAAATTAACTTCTCTAAATCCCTTCCGCCTTTAACATATGACTGTACATAAAGTATGATGGCAACCTGGTAAAATAACCCCAAAACCAAAAAAATATTTTTAAATGGTAAGTTTCTGTCTGGTCAATTCCAACTCAAATAATCCCAGCCAACTACAAAATCAGTTGTCGCTGAATCACTCCCAAGTCATGACAAGCCCATATCTGCCAGAGTGGTGCTGTGCCCCATAAAGTTTCCAGTAGCTGATTTTTCAGAAGTTGATTGCCAAGCTTTTTTTGCTAGGCATCTGTGCTTGAACTTGACCTAAAAGACAAATGCCAAAACCCTGTACATAAATGGGCTAATTTCATAAAGAGAAAATTTAAGCAGGATTGTCATACGAAAAAATCTCAGTCTCATAAAGAATTTAAAGATACATATTAAAATGATACATCAGAGAAGTTTCAAAGGGAGAGGAATAATACTGATGGTGTTGGTACTCACACTGCTGGTGACGATCTAAATCATTACACACTTCCTCAAAGGCAGTTTGGGAACACCCACCAAGAGTCTTAAAACTGTTACATCTACTAACTCAGAAATTTCATTTTTAAGAATTCCCTAGGGAAATAACAGCTGCAGACACATACATGTAGAAGGTAGGAGTTGAAACATCATGCATAAAAGTGAAGCAAAAGGAACTACATTTCTACTATTAATTGAATAAAACAACAACAAAAACAAACAAACCCAGTGTTGTTGAGTTGATTCTGACTCACAGCAACCCTAGAGGACAGAGTAGAACCACCCTGCAGAGTTTCCAAGGAGTGCCTAGTGGATTTGAACTGCCAGCGTCTTGGTTAGCAGACATAGCACTTCACTACTACACCACCAAGGTTTCTATATATTAATTAAATAGTCAAGAAAATTTAAGAGAATGACACAGTTATTAAAATTAAATTTATGAAGAAATAATAGCATGAGGATCCTAAAGTGAAAAAAGTTTCAAGTAGCAATCAATGTTGTATAAAAAATATCACCTCCCTTATATAAAGCAAATGAGGAATACACAAAGGACTGGTGAAGACATACTTTTGTTTGTATAATAACATTCTCTGAAAGTTAGAATAAGTGACAATAGATTTCCTTCTTACATTCTGCTATACTTTCAACATTTTCTACTATGAAGACATGTCATTACTTTTAGCAGTTATAGTAGAAAGCAAAATATTTTAATAACTAGTATAAATGCTTCAAGCAAAGACACCCCCACTGTCAACCATGCTAGTAGAAGGAGCTCCAGTGGTGCAGTGGTTAGGTGCTTTGCTGATAACCAAAAGGTCAGTGGTTCAAACCACCACCAGTGGCTCTACCAGAGAAAAGAACCAGCAATCTGCCCCGGAAAAATCACAGCCTAGGAAGTCCTGTGGGGTAGTTCTTCTCTGTCACATAGGGTCTCCATGAGCTGGAATTGACTGTGTTACCCAGGGACCTGTACTCTCCTATATTTTCTAAATTTTCTTTAATGTCTTATTTTTATAGTAAAGTTTTTAGTATGTCCTTTTTGTAGGCAAGATGCAGCTTAGGAAATGGAATGGAGCTCAGCCCCGACAGTGGTCAGAGAAAAGAACTCCATGGCTGGAAACCAGAAAAGATTTCGCCGCCACTGCCCTTCATCCAGGCCTCATCATTCCACTATCCAGTCAATAGAATCCACTAGAATTTTCTGTGCAAGTGGAAATACTCTGTGTGTCCCATTTCTGTGGTTACTGAGCACCTGAAATGGGGCTACTGCAACTGAGGAACTACATTCTTAACTGTATTTAGTTATCTTTGGTTAGTTTCATTTAAACAGTTACAGGAAGCTAGCAGCTAGTAGGTTAGACAGCAAAGACCTAGACTACCCCAATCTCTTTGTGACAAGTCTCCTTCCCCTCTTATTTCCAAATTTTACTACAAAAAAAAATATATTTTTATGCTATTTCCCCTCTGCTCATGGATCTACAATATCTTCCAAATTCTTGCCACATTCTGTGTAAATGTTAAAGTTCAGGCAAATCAAGAAATACTCATGTTGCCCGGGAGTAATCATTAATAGTTTTACTTGTATGCTCTCTGAACCGTCCCAGTTTGGAAAATCATTGTATAGTCAGCTGTTACAGATTGAATTTTTTCCCCAGAAGTATATGTCAAAGTTCTAAGCTCTATCCCTGCAAATGTGACCCTGATTGGAAATACAGGCTTTCTTTCATTGTGCTAATAAGGTCACACTGGAGTAGGGTGGGCTCTATATCTAATCACTTCTAAAAAGAGCAGAATAGACACAGAGCTACACACATAGGTGGAATACAGTGGACAGAGACAGATACATCTGTAAGCCCAGGAATGCTGGGCATTGCTCGCCAATACAAGAAACTGAAAGAGACAAGCGATCTTTTTGAGAGCCAATGCCCCGAATTCAGACATCTAGCCTCCTTAACAGCAAAGGAAGAAGATCACCATGAGGACTCTGGGCCAGCCAAAGTCACAGAACTTCGGGTCAGCAGCTGCGGGCTTCAGATTATCAACCTATCCAGGAACACAAGACTGCCCTGGGAGACTTATGGGACCAAAATTAAAAATTCAGCATTCACAGCTTCACCACTAAAACTTGAGTTTGGGCACATGGAAAAAAAAAAGTTTTGGAAGATAAAAGTTTCAAAGGAAATAAAAGTTTCAAAATTCAAAAGGTATTCTCTGAAACCTATGTCTTCCTTCTTGCCATTCAGTGATGTACTCCCTCCACTGAAAGCTACAGATGCTGTCAGTGTCTGGTATAGACTTCCAGAGGTACAGTTTATAGATCCAACTAATGCATTTATATTTTCCTCTTTACCCAAATGGTAGAATGCTATATATATGCTCTTTGCTTTTTTCATTTAAACTTCTTGGCGATATCTCCACTGCAGTATATAAAAACTTCTTTACTCCTTTTCAGAGCTGCTTAGTAATCTCTTTGGATGTACTATCATGTTTTATTTAAGAAGTTTCCCTTTGATGAACATGTGGGCTATCTCCAGTCCTTGGTTATTAAAAACAGCACTGCAGAGAACACCCTTGTGCGCAGATCACTTTGCCATGGAAAAGTTCTTGAAAGTGAGATTGGTGCATAAAGGTAGGAGCATTCTCTGTTTTGACAGACGACACCAACTTGCCTTTCCTAAGGAAACCCGACCTGTGAGCGTGCACATCATTTAATAACAGCCATCCCAGGCAGACAAGTCAGGCTGCTGAAGTATAAACACTCCTCTCTCCTTCTACACAAAATCTACTCCCTGGCACATTGTTGGCACTCATTAAACATTTGTTGCAAAACTCTAGTGGTGCAGTGATTAAGAGCCAAGGCTACTCATTAAAAGGTTAGCAGTTCACACCCACCGGATGCTTCCTGGGAGCTCTGTCTGTAGGGTCACTGTGAGTCAGAATCAACTTGGCAGCAGTGGGTTTGGCCTTGGGACTCTAGGGGGTGCAGATAAGCAGGAGGACGAGTGGACAGTAGACAGGAGGATGCACAGACAAACAAACAAGCAGACGGCTTTAGTTATCTGGTACTGTACTAACAGAAATACCAAATGTAGACAGTTTTTAAAAAGAGAAATATCTATTCTTACACAGTCCAGTAGGCTACAAGTTCAAACTCAGGATGTCCACTCCAGGGGAAGGCTTTCTCTCTGTTGTCTCTGGAGGAAAGCCCTTGTGTTGCATCAGTCTTTGGTCAGGGTGCATCTTGGCATGGGAACCACAGGTCTAAAGGACACGCTCTACTCCCAGTGCTGCTTGCTTGATGGTATGAGGTTCCCAACTCTCTGCTTGCTTTCCTTTCCTTCTATCCCTTGTAAGTTAAAAGTGGGTGCAAGCTACGCTCCAGAGAAACTCCCTTTACAATGGAGCAGAGAGGTGACTTTAGGAAGGGATTTACAGTCCCATCCTTATCCTCTTTAACATACAGCGTAGGACAATCACAAAATAGAGGGCAATCACACAATACTGGTAATCATAACCCAGCCAAATCTCTACACATTTTGGGGGGGACTTAATTCAATCCATGATACAGATCAAAATCAAGTCTCACCTCCCGCTCTGCCTCTATGCTGAAGCTCACTGGTCAGACTCCAGCCTACACTTTCTTATCCTCACGGCCACAGAGTTTAAGATGTAAGTGTCCTCTGCTTCATCAGTTCCTTTTGTGCTTCAAATTAGTATATGTTCCTGGAAGGCAAGGACCACAGACGACAGCAGTAAAGAATGTAGTGGCTGGATTCCCAGCTCAGCTCTTTACCAGCTGTAGGATCCTAGGCAAGATAGTTAATCAGCCTGGCACCTATTGCTTCATACTCCTAATGGGAAGGGACAGCACTGATACCTACCCGCATAGGTGGTGGTGAGAGGAATAGATGTGCTAATGTGAATAATAATCTTAGAATATATGTGGCCAACAGCAAGTTTACTTTTCCCTATGACTGTTTCCATTCTCTCTTCCCCATTACCTAGAATGACAGTGCCTGCAAAAGCCATTCTGCTTGATACTGGCTGAATACGAAAAGTGTGTCATAGATGCACTGGGAAAGCAAAGACAAGCCTTATTCTACCACTCAAATACTATTTCTATTAAGATCTAAATTTATATCCACATCATGTTTATATCTAAATCTACATACAGATATAACTTTCAGTTTCTAGTTGAAAAAGTATAATGACCCAATAAATCCTATGTTTTGCTAATTCTTTTTCATATTGATTAGACAAAGAAAACTTTTTTCAAAGATCTTATAGTGAAATGACTCTCAGCTTTCACACACTGGAGCTCTCTCCCAATCTGATTTTTTATACCTTTTACTAACTTAAAATCTAGTTTCTATCATGTTTACCACTCTGTCTAGGATACTTCCAATTCCACTTCTGTCCGCACCAGACTGTTTCAAAAGCACATACTAGCACATAATTTGCAGTTTATTTTAGCATTAAGTTTTTCCTTCTTTTCTAATTGTTATTCAAACTTTTCCTGCTGGATAACTATCATGATGTAAAAGCTGGACCTCTGAAAATAAACATGTTTCACTAAAGAGAAAACAAAGAAGCATTATGTATTTCTCTACTGATTCCCTGCACTTTAATTAACAAACAATTTTAGTTAAATAAATTCTTCCAGCACTTTGCTCCTGATGCCAGCTGATCAACTTGGTCCATATCCACTTAGCTCAAGTCAAGGCAAGATTCGAACAAGCACACATTTGTTCATTTCATGTGTATTTCAGTTGATCTCCTGTGAGCCAAAGCTACACCACGGAATAAAACCCCAAAGTCTTTGCCCTCAAAGAGATTTCATTTTAATGGTGGGAACACAGATCACAGAGCTAAGCAAAAGCAGTAGCTTTTCTAGGACTTCATTGCATTAAATGATTTTGTTTTGGAAGGAGCAGAAGTGAAATTATCCGCGTTGTTTGCTGACACCTACTAAATGTATCTGGCTATTTGCTCTGGTTTCTAGTTCATTCACTTTGGCTACAAAGCATTTACCCCAAAGCTCTGAATTTCCTCACTCTTAAACATCCCTGTAATCAGATCCAGTCTCCTCCTCACCTCCTTGATCTCTCTTCTCAAATAGAGTTGCTAATGATGTGTGCATGTGCCAGACTTGAACAAATGTTAAACTGCAAACTACTTTGCGTCTGTTAAATTCATCCTCGGCTCCAGAGGAATCCTTGAGTTATGACAGATGCTGCTTCCCTGGGGCTTTGGCTTTCATTGATCAGCTTTGTTGATAAGGAAGGAAAGGAAAGTTTCCTCTGCGACCACCGTTTGAATGTAATTTATTGTGCTCTGTGAGAAAACAGGAGAGCAGAAAAGGTACAGACAGGTGGTAACATAAATGAATTGTGATGGATGACTCTTGGATTTTAGTTTCCAAGGAAAATGCTTTTAAGCCAATAAATTATTCCAATGGTGTGTCAAATGGGCTCCTTCTAAATTTCCAAGGTTCTTGGAGTTCCCAGGAGGGTCTAGATTATATATAAGGAAGATTGTAGCATAATGTTTAACAGCGAGACACTAAACAGACTGCATGAATCTGAATCCTGGCTCCACTCTTGAACAAGATATTTAATGTCTCTATGCCTCATTTCCTCACATGTAAGATGAGGATGCAGTCCCTGTGTGGTGCAAACAGTGAACACAATTGCTAACCAAAAGACTGGAGGATCGAGTCTACCCAGAGGTGCCTCTGAGGAAAAGCCTGGTGATCTACTTCCCATAAACAAGCCATTTAAAGCCCCACGAGGCACAGTTCTGCTCTGACATACCTGAGGGTACCATGAGTCAGAATCAGCACAGGGGTAACTGGATTTTACTGGTAAAATGGGATAAAAGTAACACTTCACTCACAAGGTTATAGGAAGGATTAAGTGGGTAAATATCTAAAAAGTAATTAGAAAGCTCTAGAGAAATGTTTGATTTTTTTGTTAATACTATGACTGTATTTTGCTTGCTGCTCAGTCTGTCGGCCCATGCCTTCACTTTTCTCCTACCAACGCTCTGTGACACCATTACTGCCCTCATTCTTTCAAGGGAAACTGAGGAAGGGCCTCATGCTTGTCTTCCAAGTCCATTTAAATTTCTGACTTTGCTTTATCCTTATCTAGGTTTTATTAAGAATGTATTCTGTTTGCTTACTTATTTGTATTTTCAATTATATATGGAAGAAAGTTTTAAAGGCTGGATAGAAATACTTTAAACTGTTCATTGCGGTTGTCTCTGAGTGATTAAGATTGTAAGTGGCTACAACAATGGGCTCAGAGATACTAACGATTGTGAGGATGGTGCAGACCAGACAGTATTTCATTCTGATGTTCATCAACTGGCTGTGAGTTGGAACCAACTAGACAGCACCCAATAACAACATAATAACTGTCTTCATCTTGTATGTGTTTTGCAAATTTTCTAAATAAAATTTGTGTGCATCTGTTTTGTAAGTTTTCTAAATGCAGGGGTGTGTGTATGTGTTTAAAAGTTGTTATTGTTAGGTACCACCCAGCTGGTTCTCACTCATCTTGACTCTGTGTACAACAGAGCCAAAGTGCGTGGTCCTCAGCTGTCCTCACAATCGTCTCTGTGTTCAAAGGTATCGACTCTTTTTTGATCGTTTTTCACTCATTGTCCAGCTTTTGCAAGCACATGAGGCCATTAAACATCATGGCTTGAGTCAGGCACACTTTAGTCCTCAAAGTGACATATGTGATTTTCAACACTTTAAAGAAACACTTGCAATAAATTTGCCCAATACAATCCTTATTTGAATGAAACTGAATCCTTGACAATATCAATATTTTCTGTTTGTCATCATGTTGCTTATCAGTCCAGTTGTGATTATTTTTGTTGTCTTCATGTTGAAGTATAATTCATACTGAAGGTTGTGGTCTTTTATGTTCATCAGTAAGCAAGCAAGGTTGTGTGATCCACATATGCAGGCTGTTTATGAGTTGTTCTCCAATCCTAATGCCAACTTCTTCTTTATATAGTCCAGTTTCTTAGATTAATTACCCAGAATACAGACTGTATAAGTGTGGTAAAAAGATATAACCCTGCTGTATGCCTTTCCAGACTTTAAACACCGCAGTATCTTCTTGTTCTGTTTGAATGACTGCTTCTTGGTCTCTGCACAGGTTCCACATGAGCATGATTAAGTGTTCTGGAAATCCCGTTCTTCACAGCCTTGTCCATAATTTGTTATGATCCACACAGTTGAATGTCTTTGCATAGTCAATAAAATACAGGTAGACGAAACATCTTTCTGGCCTTTCCTGCTTTCAGCCAAAATCCATCTGACATCAGCAATGACAGCCCTAATTCCACATTCTCTTCTGAATCCAGCTTGAATATCTGGCGGTTCTCTGTCGACCACTTCTGAATGATCTTCAGCAAAATTTTATTTGCATATGATATTAATGATATTTTCCGTGATTTCCTTGATGGCACTTGGCTGGCTCAGTGATTTCCAAATTTGTTGTGTCACCTTTCTTTTGAAGGAGTGCAAATAAGAATCTCTTCTAGTTGGTAGTCCAGGTAGTTATCTTCCAAATTTCTTGGCATAGACAAGTATCTCCAGAAATGCATCTGTTTGTTGAAATATCTCAATTAATGTTTCATCAGTTCATGAAGCCTTGTTTTTCACCAGTGCTTTCACTGCAGCTTGCACTTCTCCCTTCAATACAATGAGTTCTAGATCATATATACACTACCTTCTGAATTGGTTAAATGGGAATCAATTTTGTTTTTCTTTTTTTTGGTAGAGTGACTCTGTGTATTTCTTCCATCTTTATTTTTTTAATCTATTGTGCTACAGGTGAATATTTACAGCTTGAATTAGTTTCTCATTCAAAGATTTATACACATATTGTTTTATAATATTGCTTGCAATCCCCACAATACGACATCACTCTCTCCCTTTCCACTCCTGGTTCTCTGTGTCTATTCGTCCAGTTCCCTTCCCTGCATGTCTTTCTGTCTTCCTTTTGGGCAGGAGTTGCCCATCTGCTTTATATACTCATATGCCCATTGCTCATATACTTGATTGCAATAAGAAGCGTGGTTATTGTTTGTTTTATAGGTCTGTCTAACTTTTGTCTGAAAATTGGACTTCAGGAGCAGTTTCAGCTCTGAGTTAGCCAAGTATCTGGAGGCCATAGTCTCAACAGTTCCTCCAGTCTCTGTCAGACCACTAAGTTTGGTGTTTTTTATGAATTTGACTTTTGCTCTGTCCAGGATTCTCTGTTGTGATCTCTGTCACAGCAGTCAGCGATAATAGCTGGGCATTTCTTAGTTCTTCTGGCCTTCCATCTTTTTTTTTTTTTTTTTTTGAATGTTTCTTGCATCACTCACTATTTTGCCTGTAGAATCCTTTAATATTACAGCTGGAAGTCTGGAGTTTTTTCTTCACTTCCTTCAGCTCATGAGATACTAAATATGTTCTTCTCTTTGAGTTCTCCAATGACATATTATTATAATACTTTATCTTCTCAAGCTACCATCTGAAATCCTCTGTTCAGTTCTTTGACTCAATATTTCTTCTTTTCCCCTTAACTACTCTATGTTCAAGTACAAGTTTCAGAGCCTCTTCTGACATCCATTCTGGTCTTTCCTTTCTTTCCTGACTTTTTAATGACCTTTTGCTTTCCTCATGTACAATGTCCCTGATATCATCCCAATACAATGAAACATATAAAATAGGGAAAGAGCAAATTTCATCCATTTTCTGTCTTCCTCAATAATTCATTCAACATTCTCATCAGAGCATATTAGTAACAAATCAGGAACTCAGTGTTAACATACAGGATGAAAACTAGCTGACTTTTATACTTGCTATTTGCTATAGTGTTGTTACCACGCCTGGTGGTCTGTTAGGCCTGTGATAGATCAAACTTCTGCAACATAATTTATACAAGGAATTTGTTATACACATATGGTACTGAGAAATACTTCACCTGAGATAAAGGTAAGTCTATATCTTAAATCATTTAACATTAGGATGAAAACAAATAACAAGAACAACAGCATCTTCCCTATCTGAGGATGAATTGCTTAAATTTCAAGGGGTTTTGTTAGTACCTAGTAAACTGGGCATTTCTATTATAAAGGTCCTGGCCTGAATCTGAGGTTAATTTGATGCTACCTTGTAGCTATAGAGACCATTTCTCCTTTAATAATACTACTCTAATGTTCATTTATCTTTTCCAGTTTCCTACTCACTTGAAAATCTGTTGAGAAGAGATTATAGGCTTGGTAGATTGCATAAAAAATTAAAATAAGGACAGTTTAACCTCACACTAACCTTGTTGAAGAAAACAGCCTGGAGGTGAATTGTCTGAGCTCAAGAATTCAGTGGGGGGCAGGGGCGGAGTCAAGATGGTAGACTAGACTCATGTCTCTCTAAATCTCTCTGGAAACCAAGACCCCACTCTCAGTGAACACAGGCTTGCGCGGACCAAAGGTAACTCACCATTTTGATTTTTTTTCCTCTGTCTTGGCTGACAGGCAGAGCTGGTACTTGACTAGCTGCTGATCTCGGATGCACTGCTGGTGGGACCCACAAGTGTTATTGCCATGTTCTAAGAGCCTGGCTTTGGACTCTATACACCTCGGCTTCTCTGGCCTATCTTTCTTTCTCTGCCAAGTGGTAGCCGTACAGATGCTCTTATGTAGGACACCATCTTGATTGACCGGGAAATGGTGAAGCCCAGGCAGAAGCCCTGGCCAGACTTGGTTCTTAGGCTGGGAGGTGGTGCCTACTGGGGGGAGAGTGTTTTTCCAGCAGGGAGATGGTGTTTTGCACAGTGTTGCCTGGGGCTGGAGCCCAGCAGCAGAGGCTGTGGACTCTGCACATTTTGGCATTCTTGGCCTCTCTTTTTGCCAGGAGCCTGGTCCCAGCCAGCTGGCAAGCTTGTGTGCAACGCCATCTTGCTTCACTGGAAGGCAGAGTCATCCATACAGAAGCCTCAGCTGGATCTAATTCCTGGGCTGGGAGGCAGTGCCTACCCAGAAGAGACTGCTTTTCCAGCAGAAAAGCAGGATTCTACACAGTATCACTTACAGCTGGGGCCCGAAAGCAGAGGCCAGCAGACCAGTATCCTTTCTGTATTTTGAGCTAGTTTATAACATGTGGGGTTCAATATAGAGGTGCTTACATTGCTAGCTGGGAAGAGGGACATATACAGCTGAAAACTTGACTGACTGTGGAAGTTGTCAAATACTTTTTACTTCTCACTTTAAGATGGCCTACAGAAACAACTGTGGTCGTCTTCACAGCATCTCTCCAAGGCTCTATTGATCCACATGAAGCCCAAAAAGTAGCAAACTTTGGAGAAGATAGTAATCCCGAAATCACCCATGGCATCAGAAGGCCCCCAAAAGAAACCACCTCAGAACTTTCCAGACAAAAAAGCTTTTCTGAAACTATCAGAAAGTGAATACAAAAGGATTATACATAGAGCAGTCCCAGACCTTATATAAAATGCAGCAGAACAAAACGAAAAATTAAGCAAGCTGTTCGATCTGATGCAACATCAGTACTCAGAAATCCAACAGATCAAGAACAAAATCAAAGACATAGAAACTTCAATTCAAAACCAAGAAAACAGAATAGAACAAATGGAAAAGAGAATTTCTGATTTGGAAGACAGAGCTGCTGACTCCAACATCTATGAGGGGAAATCAGAAAAAAGAAACAAGAAAAATGAAGAAGCATTAAGAAGCATGTGGGACTCTATTAAGAAGAACAAGTTATGATTAATTGGAGTTCCTGAACAGGCAAGACACCTGAGAACACAGAGTATTGTTGCTGGGCATCTGACAGAAAACTTCCCAAAAATCATGAAAGAAGAGAATATAGATATCCAAGATATGTTGTGAACACTACTCAATGGACAGACCTCAAGAGAAAGACTCCAAGATGTATGTTTTAGTCAGCTAGGGCTGCTTTAATAGAAATACCACAGAGTGGATGGCTTTAATAAAGGAACGTTTATTCTTCCATAGTCTGGTAACCTATGAGTCTACATTCTGGGTATCTGCTCCAGGGGAAGCCTTTTCCCTTGTCGGCTCAGGAGGAAAGTCTGATACTGCATCAGTCTTTGTCCAGGGAGCATCTTGGCGCAGGAACTTCAGGTCTGAAGGACACGCTCTTCTCCTTGGTGCAGCTTTCTTGATGGTGTGAGGTTCCTAATTCTCTGCCTGTTTCTCTTTCCGTTTATCTCTTGCAGGATGAAAGGATTAAGGGTGGTGCAAACCATACTCCAGGGAAACTCTCTTTACAGTGGAGCAGAGAGGTGATCTTATAAAGAGATTTACAGTCCCACCCTAATCCTTTAACATACAGTATAGGAAAAATCACAAAATGGAAGCAAGTCACAACGTACTAGGAATCATGGCCCAGCCACATGGCTACACATATTTTTGGGGGGACATAATTCAATCCATGACAACATATTAAAATCAAGTTTAACAAAATGAAACATAAGCAGAAACTCTTAAAGGCAGCAAGACTCAAAGCAAAGCTAACATTCAGAGGGAAACCTTGTAGGCTTTCATTGGATTTCTCAGCAGAAATGATGCTGGCACAGAGACAGTGGCATGACACATTCAAAGCCTTGAAGGAGAAGAACTTCCAACCAAGAATTACATACCCTGAAAAACTATCTTTCATATATGAAAATGAAATTAAGACATTCGCAGATAAACAGAAACTCAGAGACTTTGTAAAAACCAAACCAAAGGTATAAGAAATACTGAAAGAATCTCTTGGCTTGAAAGGAAGAAAACCGCTAACTTTATATTTCAGAAGGACACATTATCCAGGATCCTACTGAGTTAGGGAAGGCTCCAAACACAATCAAAGCTATAATAGTGAAAGAAACAATCTAGTGATCATATCACATAAACTATGATATCATCGTATTAGAAAGAGGGATGTAATACAGTTGTTATAGTCCCTGCAGATGGAGAGGAAGTTGACAAGACTAGTAGTAATCAAAACTGGATTTATATATAGTTTATTAACCAGGATCATAGGGGCAGCCATAAAGCACAATAAAGATGCAACATGCCATATCAAGATATGTAATACAGGAGTCTCCACAACCACAAAACCAACCATGAAAAGGTGACAAATCAACTCACAAAGAAGAAAGTCACAGAACAGATTAATAAGAACAACAGAAAACATCAACACAAAAATAAACATATCACAATGGCAGCACTGAACACATACCTATCAATAATTACATTGAATGGGAATGGACTCAGTGCTCCCATAAGGAGACATTGAGTGACATCTTGGATCAAAAGACATGACCCATCTATATGTTGCCTAAAATAAACTCACCTGAAAGATATGAACAAACTGAAAATTAAAGGATGGAAGAATATATATCAAGCTAACAATGAACAAAGAAAAGCAGGTGTGGCAATTCTAATCTCAGATAAAATTGATTTTAATGTAAAATCCATCATTGTGGACAAGGATGGACACTATTTATTGCTGAAAGAGTCACTACACAAGCAGGACTTAACAATATTAAATATTTATGCACCTAAAATTAGAGCACCTAAATATGTCAAAGAAACACTGACTACACTCAGTAAGGAGATAGATCACTCCACAATAATAGTAGGGGACTTCAATAGTCCACTCTCAATATTGGACAGATCGTCTAGAAAAAAAAGCTCAATAAAGAAAAAGAAAACCTTACTGCCACAATTAACCAACTAGACCTCATCGACGTATACAGAACTTTCTATTCATCAGTGGACAGCTACAGCTTCTTCTCCAGTGCTCATGGAACATTCTCCAGAATTAGGACATAAAGCATTCTCAACAAAATCCGTACCACTGAATTAATGCAAAGCATCTTCTCAGATCATAAAGCCGTAAAAGTTGAAATCAATAGAAGACATAGGTAGAAAGTGGAAATCGTGGAAACTGAACTACACCTTGCTCAAAAATCCATGGGTTATAGAAGAAATCAAGAATGAAATAAAGAAATCTATGGATTCCAATGAGAACAAAAACACTTCCTTCCAGAACCTATGGGATACAGCCAAAGCAATGCTCAGAGGTCAGTTTATCTCCATAAATGCACACATCTGGAAGGAAAAAAAACCAAATCAAAGAACTGACACTACAGCTTGAACAAGCAGAGAGAGAACAACAGAGGAACCTCTCAGGCACAAGAAGAAAACAGATCATAAAGACTAGAGTAGAACTAAATAAATTAGAGAATAGAACAACAATTGAAAAAATTGAAAAGACCAAAAGCTGGTTTTTTTGAAAAGATTAACCAAATTGACAAACCATTGGCTAAACTTACTAAAGAAAAACAGGAAAGGAAACAAATAACTCAAATAAGAAATGAGAGGGGAGTTGTCACAATAGATCCAACAGAAATCAAAAATATCATAACAGAATACTATGAAAGACATTACTCTAAAAAATTTGAAAACCTAGAGGAAATGGACAAATTCCTTGATTCATATCACCTACCAAAACTATCACAAGGTGAAGTAGAACAACTTAATAAACCCATCACAAAAGAGGAGACTGAAAAAGTTGTCAAAAAACTGGCAACCAAAAAAAGCCCAGGCCCAGATGGCTTCACCACAGAATTCTACCAAGCTTTTAGGGAAGAGTTATCTCCAATACTTCGGAGACTATTTCACAGTATAGAAAGGGATGAATACTCCCAAATTCATTCTATGAAGCCAGCAAAACCCTGATACCTAAGCCAAGGAAAGACCCAACCAAAAAGGAGAACTACAGACCGATATCACTCATAAATCTAGATGCAAAAATCTTCAACAAAATTCTTGCCAATAGAATACAACAACATATCTGAAAAATAATCCATCATGACCGAGTTGGATTCATACCAGGGATACAAGGCTGGTTCAACATCAGAAAAACAATTAATGTAATCAACCACATAAAGATCACGAAAGACAAGAATCACCCGATCTTGTGTATTGATGCACAAAAGACATCTGATAAAGTCTAACATTCATTCATGCTCAAAACTCTCAGAAAAATAGGAATAGATGGCAAATTTCTCAATGCAATAAGAGCCATTTATACCAAGCCAACTGCCTACATCATCCTGAATGGAAAGAGACTGAAACAGTTGCCTTGAGAACAGGAACTTGGCAAGGATGCCCACTCTCACCTCTCCTATTCAACATTGTACTAGAAGTTCTAGCCAGAGCAATTAGAAAAGACCAAGGAATAAAGGACATCTGCATCAGCAAAGAAGAACTAAAAATCTCCCTATTTTCAGATGATATGATTGTATACGCAGAAAATCCCAAAGAATTCATAAGGAAACTACTCAAATTTATAGAAGAGCTCGGCAAAGTATCAGGACACAAGATAAACATAAGTGAATCAGCAGGATTCCTTTATACCAACAATGAGATTATTAAGAAAGAAATCACCAAGTCAATACCATTTTCTACAGCCCCAAAGAAGATAAAATACCTAGGAATAAATTTAACCAGAGAAATAATAGACTTTTACAAAGAGAACTACAAATCCTTACTACAAGAAACTAAGAGAGACTTACATAAATGGAAAAACCTACCCTGCTCATGGATAGGAAGACTTACCATTGTGAAAATGTCTATTTTACCTGAAGCAATATACTTATATAATGCAATCCCAATGCAAATTCCAGTGACATTTTTTAATGAGACAGAGGAACAAGTTACCAACTTTGTCTGGAAAAAGAAGCCCCAGATAAGTAAAGCATTACTATAAGAAGAAGAACACACTGAGAGGCCTCTCATTACCTGACCATAGAACCTATTACACTGCCACAATAGTCCAAAAAGCCTGGTACTGGTACAAAAACACACAGATAGATCAGTGGAACAGAATAGAGACCCCAGAGATGACATCTTCTGCCTATTGTTGATAGTTGTTAACTTAACAAAGGCCCTAAGACATTAAACTGGGGTAAAAACAATCTCTTCAACCAATGGTGCTGGCAAAATTGGATATCCATCTGCACTAAATTAAAACGAGACCCATATCTTACACCTTATACAAAACCCAACTCCAACTGGATAAAAGACCTAAATATCAAATCTAAAACGATAAAGTTCATCCAAGAAAAAGTAGGAACAACAGTGGAAGGTTTAATACACAGTGTAGACAGACTTCAAAACTTGTCAAACCACAAGCATCAGAAAATAGATAAATGGGAACTACTAAGAATCAATCACTTTTGCTCATCCAAAGACTTTATTAATAGATTTAAAAGGCCATCTACAGAATGGGAAAAAATATTTGCCAACTATAGGTCAGACCGATGCCTGATCTCCATAATCTATAAGGTGCTACAAAATATCAATAAGAAAAAGATAAATCATCCAATTCAGTGATAGGCAAAGGAGATGGACATACATTTCTCTAAAGAGGAGATCCAGGCAGCCAGAATACACATGCAGACATGTTCATGATCATTAGCTATTAAAGTAATTCAAATCAAAATGACAATGAGATACCATCTCACCCCAACAAGGTTGGCAGTGATTCAAAAAACGCAAAACAACAAATACTGGAGGCTGTGGAGAGATTAGAACTCTCCTACACTATTGGTGGGATTGCAAAATGGTGCAACCTCTTTGGAAAGCAATCTGGTACTCCCTCAAAAAAATGGATATAGATATACCATTTAACCCAGTAATTCCACTGCTTGGAATATATTCTGCAGAATCAAGGCCATTCACACCAACTGATATATGCACATGAATGTTTATCGCAGCACAGTCCACAATAGCAAAAAGATGGAATCAACCCAGATGCCCGACAACAGAGGAATGGATAGGTAAACTATGGTATATATACTCAGTGGAACACTATGCAATGATAAAGAGCAATGATGATAACAGGAAATCTCTCTTAACCTGGTTTCAGCTGGAGGACATTATGCTGAGTGAAAGCAATCAGCGACAAATGGACAAATATTGTATGAGATCCCTACAATAAGAACTTAAAAACAGACTCATGCGTAGAAGAAAAGACTGTTTGATGGCTGCAAGAGTGGGGAGGGAGGGAGGCAAGGGGGAAGGTTTTAGATTAGTTAATAGAAATTTGATTGGGTGAAATCGGTGACAGCATACATTAGGAAAAACATCAATAATAACTGGACTTCAACACAATTTGAATACTCCTCCCACCTTAACCCAATATTGCAAGGACAGAGTAGCTGGGGCGGGGGGCTGGAGACCATGCTCTCAGGTGAAATCAAGGCCAAATGGCACAGCTAGTGTTTTGCTAATGAGGACTCTCTGCACCCTACATCAGTGAGTGGTGTCTGGGGTCTTAAAAGCTGCCGAGCTGCCATCTGAGGGTACAGCAAATGGTCCCAACTCAACAGGAATGGATGATCACCGAGGACAAGAATGACATGGAGAGAAGAGAACCCAGAAGGCAGAGAGACTCATGTGAGTGGGTCTGTACATTGACTCATGACCAGAAGAAGCAGAGGGTGCCAAGCCAGCCACCGCTAGTGATAGCCATGATGGAGCTCACAAAGGCTCCATCAATGGCAACAAGAGATTAAATAGGGGTGCACCCTGAGATCTCCAATAAAAGACTGCAATTGATGGTCCCGGGGCTTCAGGGTTCCCCTGGGAGCATGGCCCCTGGCCCTGATGCTGACCTGTCTGTAAATCATAATGAAGGTCAGCTTTTCGGACAGCAATGGATTGAACTTGGCAACACAGGGTGACTGTATCTTCTGGGAATTTTAAGCCGGTACTTGGCTTGACATGCACCTACAGGATGTCATCCTGCTGACCTCTTGTTGGAGGAAGGGGAGTGGTTGGAGAGGAGGGGATAGGAGACTGTTGGGAGGATAGAACACATATGGAGCAGAGAGGAGGGGTGTGCTGTCACTGGGCAGAGAGCAGTGGAAGCTGCATATAGGTGAGCATGTGAATTTGTAAGGGAATGTACATTTTCATTCAATCATAATAATTATAAGAAAAAAGAATTCAGTGGGGATTGGAGCTACTCCTCAGTCAACTTACAGTCTCTCTACAAATCTGAGGCATTTCATGGAAGATACATGGTGACAATGAGAGCAAGGTGTATGCCCTTCTATGTCTTCCATGCCAGTTTTGCAACTTATTATTACAACAGAAACCCAAGAGAAAAAAAACTGTCCAAAGTACAACAGAACCTTATATTAGCTACAAATTGCCAAAATAATGCTGTACAATAAAGCGTCCTACAACTTAATGGTTTAACATAGCAACAGTACTTTGGACATGTCGTCAGGAAAGATCAGTCTCTGGAGAAGGACATCATGCTTGGTAGAGTGGAGAGGTAGTGAAAAAGAGGAAGACCCTTGACAAGATGGATTGCACAGTGGCCAAAGAATGGGCTTAATGATAAAAACAATTGTTGACATGTGCAAGACTGGGCAATGTTTTGTTCTGTTGTTCATAGGGTCGTTATGAGTCAGAACGAACTCGACAGCACCTAACAACAACATCACCACAGCAGCCATGTATTATTTCTCAGTTGGGTGGTTCTGCTCACTTGGCCAAGTCTGAGCTAATCTTAACTGAGTTCATTAATGCATGTGTGGTCAGCTAGGGGCTGTCTGGTCTAGGATGACCTCAGCTGAGCTGACTTGGCCATATTCTACACAATCTCCAGCAAGCTCTCTTGGGCAAATTTACATAGTAGACAAAGAGGATCCTGTGAGCTAAAATGAAAGTATGCATAACTCTTGAGACCTATGGTTGGAAAGGAAATTTCATCACTTCCACCGCTTACGATCAACCAAAGCATGACGTAAGGCCACCCCAGTTTCCAAGGCTGGAGACACAGGGAAGAGCTGAAAGTCATGTTGCAAAGGGCATGGAGCACATGAAAAGGTAATGAGTTGGGGTTGTTTTTGAAATCAACAGGCCACAAATTTGAAACATGTTGGCATTAGAAATAACACCAAGTTTGTAATGTGTTTCATTAATTTTTTCTGAGACTGTGTAAATCACAGGATTTTCATGAAGACAGAGCAAAAAAAGATGCAAAATTATAGTAAAAGACCATCTGAGAAACCATCAGCCACCACATCATATCTTGAGCCCAACCACAAGGTATTTCCTCCTCTTAGAAAAGACTCCCTTAATTCCTGATGATTTTGTAGCATTTGTAAGAAAAACAACCTTAGTCTGGGGCTCCTTCACAAGCAAATCATTGCAGTCCTGAAATGGGCTTGTTAGGTACCCAGGGTGATAAAATACATCTCCAGTACCAGTCTTGAAAGAATACAGAGCAGAGATATCACTGAGGTTACTCTTTTAAGTCTCCTGATCCTATGGTTTTCCTAGCAAATCAAGTTTTGGTAAAAGGGAGGAAAGTAACTTGAGTAATTACTCCATAACCTATAAAATACCCTGTTTTAAATACCACTGTAATAATTCATATTCAAAATTGTATGCATACTCTGATTGTAACCATGTAAACTGTATAATTTAAGGACAAAGAAGTACCAAAAATACACAACAGGAAAAGTACTCAGATGATGAGATGGTGGCGTTTTTCTCATTTTAAAAAATTGTGTCCTAATGCTGGGATTATACTATTTTACAATGAAAGGAGGGGGATGTGAATAGGTTGAAAGGAAAGATTAATGAGCATTTATATTCAGTAGTGTACACATCATGAAACACAGAAACTCGGCATTGTCTTTTCCTCAAAGCTGACAATGAGATATTCAAAATGACAAGAAACACAAAAGCAGTCCAGTATTATTCTTGAGGAAGAGTTACGTGACTCCACTATCATTATTTAATTCATATAAAATACTTTAAATAAGTGGTTGTATCTTCATCTTGTGAGTTTTATTTAGCTGATTTCTATAAATCTGTCTGACAATGACAAGCTGGCAGGGCCCATGTGCTGAAGCATTTCTAACAATACAATCACAGTAATTTGAAAAAATAACAAAAGAATAATCACAGCCATATATTCTCAGAGTGGTTTTGAATATAAATGCAAAATTTTGGTAAATATCACAATTAGTGTATTTGAAGCCTAAAAGAAAAAACCTAGCTCAGTATAAAAAAACACTGCAACTTACAGTGTTAAATAATAAAGTTAACTTGATGTAAAAGGAAAGAAAACATTTTATATTTTGTTTTGCAGAGTGGAGCACAAAGCTTTTAATCTTAATAAAAGGATGCAGCCCTGCCTGAATTGGGAAAACAGTGTTGCTCTAAGGACTACTTAGTAGCTTATGAGCAGCAAATTGAGGATTTGAGTTTATTCTTAGATCCTGCCTCTACCTCATACTTCCCTATCAAGAACAGAAATAACCACAATAAGAAATTTCATATCCATGCCATGGTGGTTTTTTCCAAGTTATTCGTGCATGCATTTGGTCTTCTAATACTCTTCCAATCCTGTGGAATAAATAGCACAGAGTCATTCTATACAAGAAAATGGAGCTCAAAGAAATGTAAGCAACTAGGTCAAGGATACACAGCTGCTAAGTGGAAGGATTTGTTAGGATCACCACTATGGGCAGCAGAAAAAGAAAATTGGAAATGGTTATTATTTAGAAAAAGTATACAATATTACCTGCTTGTTAGAGAGTAGTCAAAAATACAAAGCAGAAAGAAGTAATTTTAAATGCCCATAATTCCATTTATTAGAGAGAGCCACTTTCAACACCTTGGAAGAACTCTTTCAAGATATAATGATCTGTAAGCTACAGTGTTTTATACTGAGCCAGGTGTTTTCTTTTTGGCTTCAGATACACCAATTGTAACATTTAACATCTGCGATTATTTCCTCATCAGTTCTCCCCATTTCTGACAGAAAATAACTGTACAAAATCTGACAATTACATTCTCAAGCTCATCCTAGAAAAAGAGCTACATACCTCATTGCTGAATATCACTACAGTCACCTTCAAAGTACTCCCCTTGAGAAGCTATGCACCAACACCAGCATCTAGTACACACTTCAAAGCAATTTTGGAACTTTTTCTGGAACAGCCATCAGAGCTGTCGTCATATTACCCTTGATGTCATGAATGCTATCAAAATGTCTTCCTTTCAATGTTTCCACTATCTTTGGGTAACGAAAAAAGTCATTGGAGGCCAAGTCAGGTGAGTAGGTAAGGTGTTCCAATACAGCTATTTGTTTACTGGCTAAAAACTCCCTCACAGTCCTGGTACATTGCAGTCTTTAAAGGATGTCCAAATAGTAAACATGTTTGGTTGTTTGTTTGGTTGGTACAAATTCATAGTGATATCAAAAAACGGTTAGCAAGATCATTTTGACTCTTGATTCGGACTGACAGAACTTTTTGGTAGTGGAGAATTGATTGACTTCCATCGTGTACTTCAACACTTTGCTTCAAAGTGGTATTGGTACACCCATGTTTCGTCACCAGTGTCAGCACTGGCCAAAACATCATCTTGCCTCTCCAAAAAGTCTTGGCAAACTTTGACTCTCCTTCGCTTTTGTTCATCAGTGAGCATGTTCGGGACAATTTATGCACACATTTTTCTAATGACAGGATTTTCAGTTAACATTTTCCTGTTTCTCTACCAATGTTTACTTGGTATGCTATGCTTCTCACAATGAGTCAACAATTTCAACACACAATATGAGGAATTTTTGCAATGTTTTCATCAGTTCTGTTCATTACTGGCCGCTGTGATCTTACTTCATCAGTGGCACTTTCTCTCCCCAGAGAAAAATTTTAATCAGTTTGTACACTGCTGTTTTCTTCACGGCATTATTCCCATAAACTTGTACTAACATGTGCCTGATTTCACTTCCACCCTTGCCAAGTTTAACAAGAGATCAAATATTTTTTCATTGCTCTAATTCAAGCTCTGACATTCTCACAACAGGACACAAAAATACACAACAGCAATAATGAACACCACTCAGTAAGACACTGTCACATGTTGACACAAACACAGCTGTGAGACACTGATATACCAAGGTTATGAAATCTTACTGAGTTGTTTGTACAGAACTGCCAACATAAGTGCAGGTGGCAAGTTTGTGAACTTAATTTTCAGACCTTATACTATAATTTCTTCCACAGTGAATAAAGAAAGAATGATAAAAGGTTGTTCCTGCATCCAGCTCCCACTCTAGCCCTATTTCTCTGCTTTCCTTTAGAATAAATTCCAGTCAAAGAACTACCTGGAATCCCTGGCTCCCATTCTCTGTCTTTCATTTCCTCTTTTCTTTTCCATAAATATACATGCACAAACAGAGATCGATTGGTTTAGGTTCAGGTTTTTTTCCCCTTCCCCCAGCCCCAGATGGAAGCCATCTGAGTTTTTGTTACTTTAATTTCCCACAGGCTAGCGCTAAAGTTCAATTTAAATTTGCATACGAGTAACTGATGAACTGTGCTGCAGTCAGCACCTGGTCTCGGTCTGACTGCTGGCATGGAGCCTTTCCATCACCTTTTCCACAGATGTAGTCGATTTGATTCCTGTTTATTCCATCTGGTGAGGTCCATGTGTACAGTCACTGTTTGTGCTGGTTAAAAAAGGTATTTGCAATGATGAAGTCTTTAGTCTTGTAAAATTCCATCATGTGATCTCCGGAATCATTTCTGTCACCAAGTCCCTGTGCTCCAACTACTGAGGAAAACTAGAACAAGTCCACGAAAGTCAAAGTATGACATTGAGTATCTCCCACCTGAGTTTAGAGACCATCTTAAGAACAGATTTGATGTGTTAAACACTAATGACCAAAGACCAGATGAATTGTGGAATGACATCAGAGACATAATCCATGAAGAAAGCAAGAGGTCATTAAACAGACAGAAAATAAAGACCAAATTGTATGTCAGCAAAGATTCTAAAACTTGTTCTTAAACATTGAGCAACTGAAATAAAAGGAAAGAATGACAAAGTGAAAAAAACACTGAACAGAAGATTTCAAAGGGCAGCTCAAGAAGACAGAATAAAGTACTATAAATTGTGTAAAGAGCTGGAAAAAGGAAACCAAAAAGCATGGCCATGTTCTGCATTTCTCAAGCTGAAGAAAAACTTCAAGCCTTGCTTTGCAATTGTGAAGGATCCCACTGTTAAAATATTAAAAAACTCTGGAAGCATCAAAAGAAGATGGAAGGAATATACAGAGTCATTATACCAAGAAGAACTGGTCAATGTTCAGCCATTTGAAGAGGTGGCATATGATCAGGAGCTGATGGTACTAAAGGAAGAAGTTGAAGCTGCATTGAAGGCACTGGCAAAAAACAAGGCTCTAGGAGCTGATGAAATATCAATTGAGATATTTCAACAAACAGATGCAGTGCTGGAAGCGCTCACTCATCTATGCCAAGAAATCTGGAGGACACCTACCTAACTTACTGACTGGAAGAGACCCATATTTATGCCCATTCCAAAGAAAGGTGAACCAACAAATTGTGGAAATTACCAAACAACATCATTAATATCACACACAAGTGAAATTTCACTAAAAGTTATTCAAAAGTAACTGCAACAGTATATTGACAAGGAAATGCCAGAAATACAAACTGAATTCAGAAGAGGACTTGGAATCAGGAATAATACTGCTGATGTCAGATGGATCTTGGCAAAAAGCAGAGTAAACCAGTAAGATGTTTGCCTGTGTTTCATTGACTACACATAGGCACTTAACTATGTGGATCATAACAAATCAGGGCTAACATTGCATAAAATGAGAATTTCAGAACACTTAATAGTGCTCTTAAGAAATCTGCACATGGATCAAGAGGCAGTCATACAAACAGACCAAGTGGTGACTGCACAGTTTAAAGTCAGGAAAGGTGTGCATCAGGGTTGTATCACTTCACCATACCTTTTCAATGTGTTTGCCAAGCAAATAATTTGAGAAGCCATATTATATAAAGAATGAGGTAACAGGACTGGAGGATGACTCATTAACAACTTGCATTATGCAGATGACACCACCTTACTTGCTAGAAGACACTTTGAAATACTCACTGATGAAGATCAAAGACCACAGCCTTCAGTATGAGTTGCACCTCAACATCAAGGAAGCAAAAATCCTCACAACTAGACCAGTAAGCAACATCATCATAAATGAAGAAGGAATTGAGGTTGTCAAACATTTCACTTTACTTGGGTCCACAATCAACACCCATGGAAGCAGCAGCCAAGAAATCAAAAGATGCATTGCATTGGGAAAATCTGCTGCAAAGGACCTCTTTCAAGTATTGAAAAGTAAAGATGACACCTTGAAGACTAGGGTGCACCTGATCCAAGCCATGGTATTCTCAATGGCATCATATACATGCAAGAACTGGACAATGAACAAAGAAGACAGATGAATTCATGCCTTTAAATTGAAGTGTTGACGAGGAATATTGAATGTGCCGTGGACTGTCAAAAGAACAAATAGATCTATTATAGAAGTACAACCAGAGTGGTCCTTGGAAGCAAAGATGGCAAGACTGCCTCTTACATACTTTGGACATGTTGTCAGGAAGATCAGTCCCTGGAAAAGGACATCAGGCTTCACAGAGTGGAGGGTCAGAGATGGATTGACACAGTGCCCACAATGATGGGCTTAAGCATAAAAATGATTGTTGACATGGTGCAAGACCAAGCAGTGTTTTGTTCTGTTGTACATAGAGTTGCTGTGAGTTGGGACTGACTTGCCCGCACTTTAACAACAACAATAGCATTAAAAGGTCATTATGAGTAGGAATCAACTCAATGGCAACGGGTTTAGCACCTATTGCAAACAATGTTCTGCCTTGGGCAAGTCTACTGCAAAAGACCTCTTTCAAGTGTAAAAAGCAAAGATGTCACTTTGACTACTAAGCTGCACCTGACCTAAGCCATGATGTCTTCAATCACTTCATCTGCAGGTGAAAAATGGACAATAAACAAAAAAGACTGAAGACGTGATACCTTTGAATCATGGTATTGGCAATGAATACTGAATATACTATGGATTTCCAGAAGAATGAACAGATCTGTCTTGGAAGAAGTACAGTCAAAATGTTCCTTAGAAGTGAAGATGGCAAGACGTCATATCACACACTTTGGGTATGTTATCAGGTGGGATCAGTCCCTGGAGGAAGAATAATGCTTAGTAGAGGATCAGCAAAAAACAGAATAATCCTTGACAAGATGGATTAACACAGTGGGTCAAACACAGCAATGATTGTAAACACAGTGGAAAACTGGTCAGTTTTTCATTCCATTGTCCATAGGGTCACTATGAGTCAGAACAAACTCAGTGGCACTATCTTAGTGCTGCTGTAATAGAAACACTACTTTAACAAAAAGAAATTGATTTTTTTCACAGAAATGTAGGCTAAAAGTCCAAATTCAGGGCATCAGCTCTAAGGAATGGCATTCTCTGTTGGCTTTGGAAGAAGGTCCTTGTGGGCAATCTTCCCCTAGACTGGGAAATTCGGAAGTTCAGGGACCTTTCCAAAGGAACCACTCTGCTCCTGCTTCTTGGTGGTATGAAGTCCCCAACTCTCTGCTTGCTTCCTTTTCTTTTATATCAAGAGATTGCCTCAGCCAGGCTACAATCTTACACACTGAGTTCTGCCTCACCAACACAACTGCTGCCCATCCTCCCTCATTAACATCACAGAGGCTGTGTTTATGACACAGGAATAATACCATGCAACACCAGGAATCATGGTCTAGCTGAATTGCTACACCCATTTTGGGGTGAATACAATTCAACCCATGGTAAGCACTTAAGAATAACAATAAACACATAAATTTCCTACCAATGAGTCCAGAGTCACTGACATTTCCTTACTAGATCTAATTAGCATAATTTCATCAATATAATGGACCAGTGTGATATCTTGTGGAAGGAAAAGGCAACTGAGGTTTCTGCAGATTAAATTATGACATAGTGCTGGAGAATTTATGTACCTTGAGGTAGGACAGTGAAAGTGTATCACTGGTCTTGCCAGATAAAGGCAAATTGCTTCTGGTGGTCCTTCAAAAGAGATATGGAGAAAAAGGCATCAATAGCTGCATGGCAGATACCAGGAGATGTATTAATTTGCTCAATCAATGAAACCACATTGGAAAAGTAGCTGCAACTGAAGTTACTACCTGCTTAAATTTTAAATAATCCACCATCATTCTCCAGGGTCCATCTATATTTTGCATAAATCAGATAGACAAGTTGAAGGGGGATGTGGTGGGAGTCACCACTCTTGCATATTTTAAGTCTTTTGGTTAGCAATAATCTCTGTAATCCTTCCAGGAATGCGATATTCCTTTTAATTTACTGTTTTCCTAGGTGGGGACAGTTTTGATGTCTTCCACTTGGCTCTTCCTACAATAAAAACCCTTGCTCCACATGTCAGGGATCCAACATGAGAGTTATATAAGTTGCTGAGTGTGACTTTCCAATTATGTGTTCTAAAACTTGAAAAACCACTACACGAGGGGTTTGGGCACCCACTGGACCCACCGTGTGACAAAGTTAACCTAAGATTCTCTGAGTAAATTGACCTCCAAATGCCCCTACTCTGACTAGTGCCCTAGAGTGATGTTTTGGGTCTTCTGGAGTTAGTGTGAGTTCAGAGCCAGTATCACGTAATCCCCAAAAAGTCTGATTATTGGAGAGCAGAGCCAAGACGGTAGAGTAGTCAGATGCTTCTTGTGATATTTCTAACAACAGAGACTCAAATGAACAAATGAATTGATTATGTATGTGTTTTAGTCAGCTAGTGCTGCTCTAACAGAAATACCACAAGTAGCTGGCTTTAAAAAGAGGAGTTTTATTTTGTCACAGTCCAGTAGGCTAAAAGTTCAAATTCAGGGTGTCAGCTCCATGGGAAGGCTTTCACTGCTGGCACTGGAGGACAGTGCTTGTCATGAATCATCTGCCAAACTGGAAGCCTCAGAGGCACAGGGACCCTGGTTCTCTACAAAGGGCGTAGTCAGTTCCTGGCACTGCTCTTTGGTGGTATGGGGGCCCCAAATCTCAGCTTGCCACCATTTCCTTTTTGTATCTCAAGAGACTGCCTCAAGGCCCAAAATAGTTTCACACATGACGCCCCGCCCCACCAACACAGCAGTCCCCATCTACCCTTATTAATATCATAGAGGCAAGAATTCCAACATGGAGGGTCACACAATACCAGCAATTATGGACCAGCCAATTACCACAGATTTGGGGGGGAACAGAAGTATCTAGGATTGACTAGACCAGATCCACTGGGAATTGGCTGCAGCCAATATGGTGTGTCCAGCAGTGGTGTTTGGCAGGCATTCTCCTCAGTGAGAGAGGCTGAGCAGAGGGAGAATAAACCAGATCCTCTAGAACCAGTGAAAAACCTCATTCTATCCTCAAAAACCAAATGGTTTCTATTGAAGCTACCATGTGCAGATATAAAACTTGCCTTCAGGATAAACTTCTCTCCCTTTTCCCAGCACTACTTTCTACTTCTCTGGAGTCTGATGTCATTACCTGAGCTGGAAGTAGGACTACTTATGTACGTCCTGAACCATTCTCCTAGACTCAGAGAGGGAATAATTTAGCAAACATAAGGAAAGGTGAAAAAGATCTGCCTACTCCCCTAAGCCAGAAATTCAGGGCAAAACAGCTTGTTTGACTAGGATCAGGCATAAGGGGACACCCTTCCCTCACAGACCCGCAGGGATAGCTGTCACCCCATGCCTTTCTCAGTGGGCAGTGTGTGCAGCCAGATACCTGTGCCGACACCAACCACCACTGCCCGTCTAGGACTGTACATAAGAGCGTGCACCACACTCTTGGTGACTGACTATGTGGACACTTGAGCTGAAACCATATAAGAAATAAATGGACTCCTAGGCTTACATGTATAGTAATAGCTCTAATCACCTAGTTACAAGATGATAGAGCTTCAAAGGTGCCAATACCTGAACTAGCCCACATGACCAGCCAATGTGGTTATTTTGAAACAAAACAAGAAGCTAGAACACAGTAAGCACACTAAATAAATTCAACAATTTACTGATGACTTGGAGACAACAGTCTATATCAAATCATTTAAAGAGACAGACCACAATGGCTTCAGAAAATCCCCTAAACAAAGAATCAAGAAATCTTGCAGGGAAGAGAATTCCTTGAAATTATCAGAGGTAGAATAAAAAGATTAATATTTAGAACTCTTCAAGAAATCAGGAGGGAGATGAGGCAAAATATATCACAGAATAATGACAAACTGAACAGGATGTAAGAAAGCATACAGAGGCAGAGTAGAAATTTAATAATAAAATTACAGAATTAGACAACTCAGTAGAAACTCAAAGGAGAAGAATTAAGGCAATGGAAGGTCAAATTAGTAAGGCTGATGATAAAGCATATGGCACCAACATTTAGGAAAGATCAGATAAAACAATTTTTTAAAAAATCAAGAAACACTAAGAATTATGTGGAACTGTATCGAGAGGAATAATCTATGAGTGACAGGAGAACAAAACCAGGGAGGAATTGCAGAAATCACAGAATTGTCAAAGATTTGTTGACAGAAAATGTCCCTGATGTCATGAAATAAAAGACGGTAACTATCCAAGACACTCAGCAAACTCCATTCATGGTAGATCCCAAAAGAAAGACCCCAAGGCATATTATAATCAAACTTGCCAAAATTAAAGACAAGGAGACAATTTTAAAAGTGCCTAGATACAAAAAAAAAAAAAATAACCTACAAAGGAGCCAATCAGACTCAACTACTCAGCAGAAACCATGCAGGTAAGAAGGCAATGGGATAACATACTCAAAACCTTGAAGGAAGGTAATTACCAGACAAGAAATTATACATCCAGCAAAACTGTCTCTCAAATATGATGGCAAAATTAGAACATTTTCAGATAAACAGAAATTTAGGGAATTTGCACAAACCAAACCAAAATTACAAAAAATACTAAAGGGTGTCCATGAGTTAGAAAACCACTAATATCAGGTAACAACCCAAGACTAGACAGAACAGACCAAGTGAGTATCAACCCAAAAAGAGGAGTCTCCATATTAAATCAAAAGCAAAACACCGAACATATGGAAAACAGAGGTGTCATTATGTAAAAAATGACAAACTAATAACAAAAAAGGACTTGAAAAACAGCCATATGTCTTTCAAATGGAGAGCAAGTCAATGCAATACAAAGAAATTAAAAACTTGTTTAAATTTAGGAAAATGGGGTAAATATTAAGGTAACTTACAAAAGAAGTAAACAATCTGACATGCAAAAAATTTTTAATCTAATTATTTCTTATTTCCCAACTAACAGTTACTCTTATAAAAGGATGCAGGTGCCTTAAGGGAAGGCTGGAAAAAATACTAACAGCGTAAATTTTTGGCAGTGTAGTGGGGTCCTTCTTCAAGGGACCCTAAGTCTTTTAAACTGGTTCAACTCTGGGAATTGATTGAGGGACCATGACTCTTTATTATGTCAGTTGGAGTTAGACTGCCATTTCCTAGACTTAGAATTCTTCTGTTTGTACAAATTAAGTAATTGTTTACTGAATTTCCCATCTGTTTCACTCCAAAAGACACCACAACTAAGTAGGCACTGCCTAAGCCCATATAAGTCATATTTTTCTTATTTCTGCTTTGACTGCAGTGTCCATTATGGTAACCACACTCACATTGTCTTTGCCAGCTGAGTGCTATCACTTGGCCCCTACTACCATGAGGTCCAGTGAGCCTCACTGTAGTTATGTGTCTTAATTCAATGAGGGCACTTCCCATTATCAAATCTGACTTATGCAAAATAACAATCACAGCAGTCTTCAAAGGTGCTGAACCTGCCTTCACAAATTTGTGCCTCCCAGTTGTGGTAAAAATTTTGTCATGTAAGCACTTTACAGGTGAGTCTGTGGGTCCAACTTGATAAATCCACTCTAACATGCCAATTTCCCTAAGCTTTTGGATGCTTTCTTCTATAATATACTAAGGCAAGTCTGGCAATTCAGCTTTATTTCATACAGGCCAATGTTTAATTCATGCTTCAGTGAATCAACCAATTAAACTATCAGATACTTTTCTAACCTCTCAAGCTGAATTACTGAACAAAGAATCTCTACTTAGTGAGCCCCTGTCAATAAACTCAGACTGATCCAGCTTTTTATGTTCCTTGCACCATTATCCCACACCTTTAATACCATCCCGGTATATATTCCATAGGTTTCTGTTTGTATATATTAGAAAAATCAAGCAGTTCTTTTGGAGAGTAGCATCCCTCCTCCTGGGTTACACTGTATTTTTCATTTTTTGGAGCTTTCTGGGACTTAAATCTAGTTACAGGTCTAGAATCAAAAATGGGAGATATAGATAGGTCGAGGCAACCTTCAGCAATTTCCTATAAGGCATCTTTCTCAGACACTACCCCAAATACCAACTCAGGTAACATCTCACACAAAGACTCTTCAGGCAGCGCTGGGTTAGTCTCATCAGATGCAGGTAGACAGGGGATAATAGTTTTATCGGGTAGGGTGGCTTAGCAGACAAAGACAGAGTAAGCTCTTCAAATGGGAGTAAGACAGCTGGCTCTACTGGCAGGCATGATTTCATGGACTTTATGGGCTCAGTATCTCCAGCTTTCTCATTGTTTACCTGTGATAATTAAGATTGCGTATCAACTCTGTGGGGCCGTGATTCTTGATGCTCATATGTGATCAACAGCATGCTAGGATCTGCTGTGAGTAGCCAATCAGTCGAAAGGGAGTTTCAACTTATATTCGTCTGAATATAAGATGACATTCTGGCTTTTATCTGCTCTCGGTACTGCAATTGCCTCCTGTTAGTCTTACATCCTGTTCTTGGGACTTGAGCTAGCAACTTACCCACTGATATTGGAATACACTGATCTTCATAGCTTAGGAGTGAGAGCTCTGCTTTCTGATCTGCCGATCTTGGATTTGCCAGCCCCTGCAGCTATATGAATCTTGATCTTCTGACTTGGAACATTTCAGCCTGTACAATGGCACAAGCCATTACCTTGATATAAGCCTATATATCGGCAGTTCTACCCTGTCCTGTAGGTCACTATGAGTCAGAATTACCCAATGACAATGAGTGTGTGTGTGTTTTAATGTGTTTATACACTTTACTGGGTTTGTTTCTCTAGAGAACCCAGACTGCCCACGTGTACCCATCCCAAGTTTCAAGGTCTCACTTCTTCCTAATCAATGCCTTCATTTTAACTTTGGACATCACTTGAGATTGGGAATTCAACTGGCTTTATATCAAGCCACACTACAGTAAGACTCTGGGTTTGGTTGTCAGCAATATAAGCTGTTACTACAGCACATAAAGCTTTTTTAAGGGCATAAGTGCTGATTTTCAGGTATTTTATGTGGGATTTAAACTGTAACCCTGAAGCTCTGAGTTTGTCTCTTTCACTATTTTGTCTAGCAAAACTAGGACCAGTCAAGTGGCCTCCTTATACTTCTTGTTTTGACAAAACTGTAGAAAAGTATCAAACATACAATCACCCACAACATTTTCTTTCACAAATATTTGATTATTGGTGATGATATCTTATGTTTCTACTGCCACCTTACTCCACTAATTAGCAGTACCCTCTTTACTACTGAAAGCAGAGTCATTAGTACCTTTAAGACTAGCCAGACTTGAAATCTGATACAAAAACTCAACCTTACAATTTTATTCCTCTAAAACCACACTTGAAACCAGGTGTCCTAGGCCGAGTTCTCTAGAGGAGCAAAACCAGTGAAACTTATATAGAGAGAGATTTAACTTACAGTGTGGTGGAGGTTGGCAAGTCTCAAAAATCTGTGAATCAGGCTGGAAGGTTCTTGATTCACAAGATTGAAGGGGCTGGCTGATCCTCAGACCTGCAGGTCAGGCAGTAGGCTGCTGGCTCACAGCCCAAGAACTGGAGGTCAGATAATGACAAGTCAGATGCAGAATCCAGAGCCAGAGCAAGCCTTGCTGGAATCTCCATTGGTCTATATGTCTCTTTTGTACCACTACCAAGCTGTTTAGACTATTGTGGCAGTGTAATATGTTCTAAAGTCAGGTAGTGAGAGGCCTTCCAGTATGTTCTTCTTCTTCAGTAGTGTTTTACTTATCTGAAGTTTCTTCCCTTTCGAAACAAAGTTGAAGACTTGTTTCTCCACCTCATTGAAAAATGTCGCTGGAATTTGTATTGGGATTGCATTATGTAAGTAGATTGCTTTGGGTAAAATAGACATTTTCACCTATCCGTGAGCAGGCTAGGTTACTCCATTTATATAAGTCTCTCTTAGTTTCCTGTAATAAGGTCTTACAGTTCTCTTTGTAAAGATCTCTTATTTCTCTAGTTAGATTTATTCCTAGGTATTTTATCTTCTTGGGGGCTGTAGTAAATGGAATCGATTTGGTGATTTCTTCTTTAATAATCTCACTGTTGGTATAAAGGAACCCTACTGATTTACTTATGTTTATCTTGTATCCTGATGCTTTGCCAAACTCCTCTATTAGTTCCAATAATTTACTTATGGATTCTTTTGGGTTCTCTGTGTAAACAATCATATCACCTGCAAATAGGGAGATTTTTACTTCTTCACTGCCAATATGAATGCTCTTTATTTCTTTGTCTAGTCTAATTGCTCTGGCTAGAACTTCTAGCACAATGTTGAATAGAAATGATGAGAGTGGGCATCCTTGTCTAGTTCCCATTCTTAAAGGGAATTCTTTCAGTCTTTCACCATTCAGAATGATGAAGGCAGTTGGCTTTGTGTAGGTGTTACTGATTGCATTGAGGAATTTCCCCTCTATTCCTATTTTTCTGAGAATTTTAAGCATGAATGGGTGTTGAACTTTGTCAAATGCCTTTTCTGCATCAACTGACAAAATCAGGTGATTATTATCCTTTGTGTTATTAATGTGGTTATTTACACTAATTGTTTTTCTGGTGTTGAACCAGCCTTGCATCCCTACAATGAAACCAACTTGATCATGATGAATTTTCTTTTTTTACATGCTGTTGAATTCTATTAGCTAGAATTTTGTTGAAGATTTTTGCATCTAGGTTCATGAGTGATATTGGTCTGTAATTTTCTTTTTTTGTGGGATCTTTCCCTGGCTTTGGTATCAGGGTTATGCTGGCTTCACAGAATGAATTTGGGAGTATTCCAACACTTTCGATGATGTGAAATAGCCTCAATAGTATCGGAGTTAACTCTTCTCTAAAAGTTTGGTAGAATTCTCTGGTGAAGCCATTTGAGTCAGGAATTTTTTTGGTTGGTAGATTTTTGATGACTTTTTCAGTCTCTTTGTGACAGATTTATTAAGTTGATCTCCCTCTCCTTGTGATAATCTTCATGAGTGATATGAATCTAGAAATTTATCCATTTCCTCTAGGTTTTCAAACCTGTTGGAGTAAGGCCTTTCATAGTATTCTGCTATGATATTTTTTATTTCAGCTGGGTCTGTTGTAACAACTCCCATCTCATTTCTTAACTGAGTTATTTGTATCTTCTACTGTTTTGTAAGTTTAGCCAGTGTTTTATCAATTTTATTGATCTTTTCAAAGAACCAGATTTGGTTTTGTTAATTTTTTTTATTGTTTTTCTATTCTCTAATTCACCTCGTTCTGTTCTAATCCTTATAATCTGTTTTCTTCTGGTGACTGAGGGGTTCTTCTGTTGCTCTCTTTCTACTTGTTCAAGCTGTAAGGATAATTCTTTAATTTGGGCCCTTTCTCTTTCCAGATGTGTGCAGTTATAGATAAACTGACCTCTGAGCACCGTTTTTGCTGTATCCCATAGATTCTGGTAGGATGTGTTTTCATTCTCATTTGAGTCCATAAATTTCTTCATTTTGTCCTTGATTTCTTCTGTAACCCAAGGCTTTTTGAGCAAAGTGCTGTTCAGTTTCCATAAGTCTGAATTTCTACCTATGATTTTTCTGTTACTGATTTTAACTTTTACAGCTCTGTGGTCCAAGAAATGGTTTGGATTTTATAGAGAATTGCTTTATGACCTAACTCATGGTCTATTCTGGAGAATGTTCCATGTGCATTGGAGAAGAAGGTCTACTTATCTGTTGATGGATGAAAAGATCTGTAGATGTCAATAAGGTCAAGTTGGTTGATGGTTGCAATAGGATCTTCTGCATCTTTACTGAACTTTTTTCTGGATTATCTATCCATAACTGAAAGGGGAGTGTTGAAGTCTCCAACTATTATTGTGGAACGACCTATCTCATTTTTAGTATTGTCAGTATTTGTTCAGTGTATTTAGGTGCTCTGGTATTGGGGACATTAAATATTTAATATTGTTAAGTCCTGCTTGAATATTGAACCTTTCAGCAATAGTGACCATCCTTGCCCACAATAGAGGATTTCACATTAAAATCCATTTTACCTGAGATTAGTATCACCACGCCTGCTCTTCTTTACATATTGTCAGCTTGGTATATATTATTCCATCCTTTAATTTTCAATTTGTTCATATCTTTAAGTCTAAGCTGTGTTTCTTGTAAGCAACACAGATGGGTTGTGTCTTTTCATACAAGATGTCACTTGCTGTCTCTTTACTGGAGCATTCAGTCCATTTACATTCAGTGTAATTATTGATACGCATGTGCTTAGTGCCATCATTTTGATGCAATTACTTTTATAGTGACGTTTTCTATATTGCTCTTAATGTTCTGTTCTGGGCCATTCTTCTTTATGGGTTGTTGTTTCAGTGTTGGTTTTTTGTTTCTTGAGACTCCTGTGTTGCATTTCTTATTTTGAGACAATGCATGGTTAATTTGCTTACGTCTACATGTATTATCCCCCTTAATGTACTAAGATTAAACTCAATTTTAACTACTGCATAACTCTTAAACTTTCTCTGCATCTGAAATGACTATAACTACTATAGTGCATCCCTCTTTCAATGTGATGGTACTATAGTTGTCATGATATGATCACAGATTCCCTCATTTTAATACTGTAGATTTGATTAAGTTTTGTGACTTCTCTAACTGATTAGAATTTTGGATGATGTGTCCTGAATTGTCACCTTAAATATACATTTAATGGCTCTGTTCTTCTAAGGGAAGAGCTTCTTTCAATATTTCATATAATTTTGGTTTAGTCTTTACCAAGTCTGTAAACTTCTCTTTATCTTCAAAAGTCTTAATTTCACCATGATATTTGATAGACAATTTTGCAGGATAAATAATTCTTGGATGGAAGTTTTTCTCCTTCAGGGCTTTGAATGTGTCTGTTCACTGTTTTCTAGCCAGCATTGTTTCTGCAGAGAAGTCAGAAGAAAGCCTATGGGGTTTCCCTCAGAGCATTAGCTTTGCTTTGAGCCTTTCTGCCCTCAGAAGCATCTGTTTCTGTTTGGTCTTATTAAGCTTGATTATAATACATCTTGGCATCCCTCTTTTGAGGTCTAGCTTTTGTGGTGTTCAATAAACATCTTAGATACCCATGTTGTCTTTTCTTATAATCTCAGGAAAGTTTTCAGTCAGCATCTCTACAACTATACTCTCTGTATTGTCATTAATCCCCCCTTGTTCAGGAACTCCAATTAAACATAAATTACTCCTTTTAATGGAATTCCACATGCTTCTTAATGCTACTTCATTTTTCTTATTTCTTTTCTCTGATTTCTCCTCATAAATGGAGGTGTCAATTGCTCTGTCTTCAGGGTCACTGAATCTAACTTCTATCTGTTCAATCCTACTCTTTTGGCTTTGGGTTGAATTATCTAACTCTATAATTTTGTTATTGATCTGATGTATTTCAGATTGTTGATGTTACATCAATTCAAATCGTTTACTGATTTTTCATTTTGTTCTACTGCATTTTGTTTAATCTCTAGGAGGGTTCTATATATAATTCTTCTGTATTCTTTTTTTTTTTTTTTTTTTTTTGACCTCTGATAGATTCAGAAAGGCTTCTTCATCTGGGAAATTTTTTGAATCTTTGCTTTGGGAATTCACCATGAGTCGGATCCGACTCGACGGCACTTGGCATTTTGGGAATTTTCTGGAACATTTGAAGTCTTCTTTAAATGATGAATTATGGTCTTCCACCTGCATACCATCTAAGCACTGTTTGATTTCTCCGGTATTGGAGCTACAAGAATTGTTGGTCACCAGCTGTCTCTAATACTCTGGTGATTTGCCCCAGGTGGACTCTCTGGGGTGGAAGTCTCTGTTTATCAGGTGACAAAGAGGCCACCCTACTTATGGAGAAACTGGGGCTGTCAGCCAACCCTACAATGTTGGTCAGAGAAGTGTGGAAAGAAAAGTTGCCAAGCCTCTCAAGGCACAGATCTCCAGGCAAATACATAGGCCTCTCAGCCTTAAAAGTAAACTTCACTTCCATGCGGAGAGCTGACCGGGTGCTGGACTAGGAGCTGTCCAACATGCTGGCCAAAACATGTAGTCAGGAGCAGCAAACTCTGCCTTCCAGCTGATAACGAAATTACATTACTGGACATTCGTGGAAGCTGCAGTTCTCTGATACCTAGAACAGCAGAAGTGGAGGTCAGACAGCTGTTGACTCATTTTTGAGAGGGGAAGATTAGGCTGATGCTGGTGCCTAGTCAAATATGTTAGGTCCTAGGGCTCCCTAAATGTTCAGTGCTCCATACAAATATCATCCAGGCCTTAGTTCTCGGAGGGAAATGAGGAAATGTGTGTCTACTTTGCCATCTTTTAATGGTCTCCATAATTTCTTATGATCCACACAGTTGAATGCATCTGCATAGTCAACAGAACACAGGTAAACATGTTCTGGTATTCTCTGCATCCCTAGATTCTTGTAATTTCAAGATCTTAAAGAATTAGGCCCATATCAACATATGGAGGAAGTATATATAGTCCTTGTTTGCTACCATTTGCTTGGCATTTCATGTTCCCAAGAATCCATAAAAAATGTTCATTGACATCTCCTGACTTTACTCGGAGATTTTGGTGCAGTGGGAAATATGCAGACTTAGGACTCACTGAGTGCTAGAAGAGGCACCCTAACACTTCCACCTGTGAACTGTGTCATCTTGGACAAAGTATTTAACCTCTCAGACAGTTGGTCTCCTATTCTCTCACATAGGAATGCTACTACCTACTGTACAGGACAGTAGTAAGGCTTAGATGACATAATGTATGTAGGGCACCTGACAAGTAGCTTGTCGTTAATCAATATTAGCTTCTTATTCCATACCCTAAATACCATTCTCCTCCACTCTGCCAATACCTTCATCTTATCAAAAAAGCCCCCCGAACTAACAAGAAAAACCTGTACTACTTGATCCTCTAACATTTGATGATTCTGAATTTTTGTTATTGGAAAGCCTGGTGGCGTTTTGGTTAAGTGCTACATCTGCTAATCAAAGGTTGGCAGTTCAAATACACCAGGCACTCCTTGGAAACTCTATGGTGTAGTTCTGTTCTGATCTATAGAGTCACTATGAGTCAGAATCAATTTGACCTCAGGGAGTTTGGTTTTGGTTTATTCAGTTTGATACTGAAAGCCTCTGATTGATGGTAGACAACAATAATAACCAAAAAAGTAAGTGGGTAGAGGGGCCCTCTTTTCTGTGTTTTCAGATTTCCTCTGGCTAGAGGTAACTACAATAGCCCCTCAAATAAAACTTCTCTGTCATTTAAAAATAGCCTCCTTTGGAGAAATGCCCACTTAATTCTGCAGTTTTCTGAGCTGAACATCTATCAACAACAATGGACTGAAAGCCAGGAAGCTTTCAGTCATTTACAAAGTCATACCTGTAGTCCGTGTTACCTCTCCTTTCCATTTGCAATCACTGAAGATTTAAGTTGAGGTCAACTTCTCTTATGAACAAATACAACTTGAAATCATGTTTAATATTCAGGCTGAATTTCATTCCATATTAATTCAGCAGTCATTTGGTCAGTATTTAATGCTTGCTAGGTTTCATAAAATGCCATTATTTTATACACGCAGAAGTAGCTTGAAGAGTATTGTTGAAGTTTAAAACACACTATATTATACAAAGTAAGAGGAATTAGTGAGAGAGAGGAGTCCCTGAGAGACACAAACAGCTAATGCTCTCACTGCTAACCAAAATGTTTTAAGTTTCAGTCTACCCAGAGACACCTCAGAAGGAAGGAGTAGAGATTTACTTCTGAAAATCAGCCATTGAAAACTCTATGGAGAACAGTTTTGTTCTTGCAAACTGGAGGTCCCCATGAGTTGGAAACAACTCAGCTGGTAGTGTGTCAGGTACTGAGATAGTGTTGTAGATCAACAGTGAGGAACAAAAACCCAGTCCTGCCCTCAGGAAGATTATAGTCTATGGCAGAAATAATAGACAATAGAATGTTATTTTTGTTAGAAGCCATTGAGTCAGTTCCCACTCATAGCAACTCTAGACACAACACAACAAAACACTGCCCAGTCTTATGCCATGTCCACAGTCATTTTTATGCTTAAGATCATTGTTGCGGCCACTGTGTCAATCTGTCTCATCGAGGATCTTCCTCTTTTTTGCTGACCCTCCACTCTACCAAGTATGATGTCCTTCTCCAGGGACTGATGCTTCCTGACAACATGTCTAAAGCATGTAAGACACAGTCTTGCCACCTTTGCTTCCAAGGAGCACTCTGGTTGTAACTCTTCCAGAACCGATCCCTTTGTTCTTCTGGCACTCCATGATACATTCAACATTTGTCTCCAACACCACAATTCAAAGGTATCAATTCTTCTTTTATCTTCTTTGTTGACTGTCCAGCTTTTGCATGTATATCATGCAGTTGAAAATACAATGGCTTAGGTCAGGTGCAATTTAGTCTTCAAGGTGACATATTTACTTTTCAGTACTTTAAAGAGATTCTTTACAGCAGATTTTCCCAATGCAGTGTGTCTTTTGAATTTTTGGCTGCTGCTTCCATGAGTGTTGATTGCTGACCCAAGTAAAATGAAATCCTTGACAACCTCAATAGTTTCTCTACTTATGACAATGTTGCTTACTGGCCCAGTTGCGAGAATTTTTGTTTTCTTGATGCTGAGGTGCAATCTATACTGAAGGCTGTGGTCCTTGATCTTCATCAGTAAGTGTTTCAAATCTTCTTCACTTCCAGCAAGTAAGGTGGCGTCATCTGTGTAATACAGGTTGTCAATGAGTCTTTCTCCAATCTTGTTGCCTTGTTCTTCATATAATCCAGCTTCTCAGATTTGCTCAGCATACAGATTGAAAAGGTATGGTGAAAGGACACAAACTTTAGGCAAACCTTTCCTGACATTAAACCACACGGTGTCCCCTTATTCTGTTTGCACAACTGCTTTTTGATCCATATACAGATTCCTTAAAAAGCAGTTAGATATTCTGGAATTCCCATTTTACACAATGTCAGCCACAGATAAGAGAACAGAAATAGATAATAAACAAAAATACTACACACAGCTGTATGATGCACAATTACAGCAGAGTCACAAAGGAGGGGAGGGAGCGCCATGACTCTATCTCTGGCACCTAGTCTAGGAAGGTGGGTTCCCTGAGAAAGTCAAATTTAAAGCAGAACTTAGGGATAACTGATAAGATCAAGAGTATGGCACATTGTGGCAGATTATATTTTTCTAAAACTGGTCACAACAGTGTGTTTGCTCCCACATGCTTTTCCAGAACTTGTCTCTTTACTATCAAGTATTAAAATCACTATTGCCTCCCTTTGCACCGGGGCAGGACTTTGCTACTGCCTTAACCCATCAAGTGCATGGAAAAGTTGCTGTGTGACTTTTGAGGTAGGTCATAAAAGGCAATGCAGGTCCAATTAGCCTCCTGTCTTGGAACGCTCACCCTTGAAACCCAGTCATAGGAAGAAGCCTTGGTGGAACGGCCAGCAGCAGGATGCCAGCTGTGTAGTGAACCTTCTAAAAGGGATCCTCTAGCCCTCCATCAAGCTACCCCGGGCGATGCCACGTGGAACAAAAACAAGCCTTCATTGTAAACTGAAAATGCATGAACAAAATACATGATCCCTGTTGTTTTACAATCTCAAGTTAGGGTGGCAGCTTACACCGTAAGAGATAACTGGAAGACAAATTATACACAGAGCCAGCCAAGTGCCGTCGAGTCGAGGTGAACTTATTTCAAGAGAACAGACATGGCCAGAAGCCAGAAGCAAGGAGAGGCTTAGCCTGTCCAAAGATCTGAAAGGAAGCTGGTGTGACTATAGCAAAGGAGAATGGGATGTGAAAGGAGGCACAGGAAAGGCTGGGGGACTCAGGCCAAGAGTCTCGGAGGCAGGGCTCCTTATCAGCTGAACTTCACTGGTCTGGGTGCACAGATTGCATCCAGTTCCTGTAACCGTGGCTGCAAAAAGGCAGCTCCAACACCAATCTGAGGTGTCCTTTGTCACTACCAGCAAAACTTCACCATGTCCTGCTACAGGCACCAGCATCAGTAGGCAGTTGTCCCTCTGCTAAGCTCCTAGGTTTGGCAACGCCCCCATCTGTTCTATTTCCCAGCCCCAGGAACTGCAGCTGCTGCCTACAGTTACTAATACTAGGCATCAGTGTAATAAAGTTTCTGTATTAAATTCCTTGTACTTGAAATACCTGGGTAGTTTCTATTTTCTTGAATAAATCCTGACAACTGATGGAAGGATCCCTTTGATACTCCGGTCCTTTCTTTCAAAGTTCTCTGTGCTCCCCATAATTAAAGAGGCAATACCTCCTGGCCCTTGGTGAAGCACAAATTGACCATCAGTTCTAATTGGTTGCTGCTTGTGCTGTAGGTTGATTACCAAGACACAGTAAGATTACTAGGCTGTGTTGAGATGATTGAACATTATTGAAATAAATAGATTTGAAATGATATCAACCTTTGAGACTCTCTTATGAATTCCTCAACAGTTTGGGAGCAGACACAGAGAAGGCAGGTGGTGGGAGGGATCCTATCACAGCTTTGGGATCAGAGGGATAGAGGGGTAACAGAATGTGAATTTATTTCAAGAGAACAGTCATGAAGATGGGCCAAGGGGTCCAAACTAGATAAGGAAGAAGGGAAGACAGGAAACTGGATAGGAAAAGAGGGGTCGATGGACTGGAGGGGTCAATGGACTTGGGGGGACAGCTGGGAGGGAGCTATCGAAGAACAACCACAATGTGCAAGGCTTCAATAAGCAGAGGGAGAGGACGTTGTGACTGGACAGTAGGATTTTAAAATTAAAAATTCCAGGTGGGGACTAGGCTCTCTGCATCATCCGTTAGCCCCTGTGTGCAGCTTCACTCCTGCATTAATCTATAAATATCTGGGACTGAGATGTTATAAAAACACCATGCAGTAGAGAGAACACTTCTTCGAGTTACATTTGAGTAGGAAATGGCCCCACTGTCCTCCTGCTGTGTAACCCTAGGCGAGCTTTGTAATTTGTTACTTTTAGCATTCACTTCCTTTTCTCCTTTTCAGTATTAAAACAAAGTTGTGAAAATAAAATAAAGTGATACATATATGTATATACGAAGTTCTCACGTGGCAGATATGCTACAAATGTTGGCACCCTGCCCCCTCCACACACCCGAATCACCATCCTTTTCTCACATGCACAGGATAGAACTCAGCTGATTTAAATTATAATCCTCGAGTCCTGCGCACGCCTTCAGAACTGGTTCTTTCAGCACCTGGGAAGCCTCCTCAGCCGACTAGGAGACAGAACTGGTAGTGTGAAGCTTTCCAGACCACTTCGTTAGCATCAAGCAGATGCCCACAGGCCTTTCATTCACGGAGGGCCTAGGCCTCGGGAAGAGGTAACACAGCAGAGTAGAAATAACGAAGCCTTTCATGCACTTAGACACTGAAGAGACTTTCTGTTTTATCACTGGAAAGGCTCCTCTTTACATTGTAGCAATAAATAGGTTAAAAAATACATACGAATATCAATTTTAAAATATACAGGTAGCTAGGTTTCACTAACGGAGATCAAAATTGGCCTTAGTGTCTCTGTATAATTTAGAAATGTCGCTACTTATGAGATTTTCGTGCACAGCAGCTAGGAGACCTGAATTGCCTCAGACAGATATCTCCATTTCAAGTATTCTGTCCTATCAGACCCCCCATTTGAAATATTCTGTCAGGCCATGTATCACGCTGTGTCCTGGTGTGGAGCTTTGAAAATATCATCATCATAATTTGAGGCAGAGGAGAAAGTAGGACATTCTTTTCTTCTCCAACTTGAAAGAAAATTATTTATTGCAAAAACAACATTATAGCAACATGACCAGAAATTTTACTGAAAGAAAAATTCACCCCTGAACTGAGCATACCAAGACATCAAAATGTTTTCTTTCTTCTATGTGCCCTTCACCAGCCTTAATTTGTGGAATATTTGTGATCATAGCATAGAATTAAAACATAAAAATAAAGTAATGCCAAGGCTGTGTGAGTTCTCAGACCTACACTCTCCCACCCTCTTGTCTGACTTGCCTACTCAACAAGATAGAAGTTAAGTGTGGGAGGCTTTCTATTCCTCCCAGACCACCTGCAGGTGGCCCAAATGAAACCCCCCCAAACTCTCAATCAATCAACATTTCAAAACATCACCTACTGCGTGCTTGGCTCTCCTCTAGACACAAAGGAGATTGGGGGAGGGAGTATAGGAAAGAATTAGAAGGCCCAGTCCTTACTCTCCAGGGAAATTGCCATGGCAACAGAAAGGGGGCATCAGAGGTGATGGAAAAAGGGCAAGATGACAGTGAGAGGCCAGGGCCTAACTGGGGTTTTCACCCCATCTTGTGTGTGCAGGATACAGCTGCCTTCTTTGTTCTTTGTGAATGAAGCCACTGATAGTAGTTTCTGGGGCAGAGTTTCCCAAAAGTGTGTCATGAGAAAGAGGCAAGATGTTGATGTGCTAAGCAGTAAAAGCAGTTCCATGGTCAGATGAGTGGAGACACAAGGGTTAAAGAAAACAAACAGGTTTCTTCCTGTGGGAGATCTCAGAGCATTAAATGTACCAAAGGGCAGTGTAAATCTCGATGAGCAGACTGGAGCCGAAGCTCACTTGCTCACAGAGAACATCTGAGGGACCAATGGAGGAGCACACATTGGAACTGCTGTCCCACAATATTTACTCTCATGCCTGCTCATAGAGTATATTCTGGATTTTTCCAGATATTTCTAGGCCAAAGGAAACCATTCCCTTGCCTTCCTTCCCATGCCTGGAAAATGACAGAATGGAAGGGGAACAAAATGCTGGACTGGACTGTTCCCTGGGCAGAGATGCCAAAAGGGGAATGAGAAGGAAAAAGGACCCAAAAGAGACACCATTTATTGAATACCATCTCTGCTTCCAGAACTATGCTTACAAGGGACAACTGAGGAATGATTACTACTGTAACTGAGAACAAGGGCACCCCCTAAACAGAAGACCCCATGACCTGGTTTCTGTGACCACCTTCCTGAGGTGATAGAAATCCCAGCCTTTCCTCATTTTCTTCTCCTCCTAGCACCTCTTTGCAATGTCTTTGTAACACAATCAAATTAACAACAATGTGAAATATTAAGTAGGAAATTTAGAGGGCAATGAGTTTATGTGAATTGGGAGGAGAGATTCAGAAAAGGATAGCAAGAATGGCTACACAACTTGAAGAATGTAATCAATGTCACTGAATTGTACATATGGAAATTGTTGAATTGATTAATGTTCTATGGCCTATATTCTCAACAACAATAAAAATAAAATGAAATTTTTTTTAGCAAGCAGCCATCTAAGAAGCTACAATTGTTCTCAACCTGCCTGGAGCAAAAGAAAATGAAGAACATCAAAAGACATAAGGAAAATATGAGTCCAAGAAACAGAAAGGGCTACATAAACCAGACTCTACAGCAGTGTGAAACCAGAACTAGATGGTGCCCAGCTACCATCAATGCCTCCCCTTACAGGGAACTCAACAATGTGTCCCTGATGGCACAGGAGAAATTTCAGGTACAGAAGTCAAACTCTAGTGAAAAAGACCAGCCTTGATAGTCTGATAGACTGGGTAGTCCCTGGAAGACATGACCCCTGGATTCTCCATCAGCCAAAGCTGAAACCATTCCAGAAGCCAACTTCTCAGAAAGATTGAACTGGTTTGTAAGACATAAAATGATGCCAGCGAATGTGCTTCTTGGTTTAAGTAGATACAGAAGACTAACTGGGAAGCTCGTGTCCAGAGATGAGACGAGAGGTCAGAAGATGACATGAGCTGATTGAATGGAAATGGGAAAATCAAGGGGTGGGGAGGTACGGGCTGTCACAGTGTGGGGAAGAACAGTTAGTGTCACATAACAAAGAGTGTGTAAGTTTTTGTGTGAGAAATTCAAATTATAAACTTTCACTTAAAATGCAATAGAAAATAAAATTTTAAATAAAATTTAAAAACCGTGGATCACTATAGTCTGACCTTCTCTTGATCATGGGGCTGGAGCAAGACTGGGCAGCATTTTGTTTTGTTGTGCATGGGGCTGCCTCAAGGCAGGAGCACCCAATTCTACAGCAGCTAACAAGAACACGCAAGTCAAACCAATGACTTCACTAAAGGCGCTGTGTTTCAGTCTTGTATCATTATTTAGACTATTTTACTTTCCTCCTCTCCTCCGTGTGATTTCTTCTGTAACTTTCATGGGTCGCTCTATCTTTCCACTGCCGAGTCCTGTGGTTCCCAAACATGGCTGCACATCGGAATGATCCAGGGTGTTCTTTTAGAAACCTAATGGCCATACCTCATCTCCGACAAATTAATTTAGAATCTGTGAGTGTCAGATTCAGTCATCAGGTCATTACAATTTGCAACCAACACTGAGAGCCACTAGCATAGTCCAAGGACTGGATTTTCTCTTTTAGCAACTCTGGTTCCTGAGGAAGCAGATTCTTTTTCGTGTGGAACCCAATTCACTCTTTATTTTGAGACAAAACTGTACTCTTTGGACACCTGAATCCTAATTTACTGGTTATTTATCCTTCCAAGCAAAATTAACAGCCAGGTGCACTGCTCAAAGTGCTACCCATTGGGAAAATTCCCCCTTTCCATGGTCCTTCATGAAAGAGTGAGAAAGAGGTTGCTGTGCTGCCACCGTCCGCTTTTGAGTTGTGCCTACGTATTTTACAGACCTATCTGTAAACCAGGTACTAAACGTCTGTTACTCCTCTGTCCTTCTGGTCTCAAAGTTGTGGTAGGATCCCTCCCGGAGCAGACACAAAGAAGGCAGGTGTGGAGACCGTGGGTATTTGGGCCACTTTCTCACTCCACTTACTCATACCTTCAGGTCACATTTGAGCCTGATGTTGTGTATACCACTTCTGTTTAGTGATGTAGTGCTGCTGTGTCTGACTTTATCACTCTGTGGGTCAGACAGCACCCAGATCACGATGGGCAGCTCAGGTTGCATCATCACTTGGTAGCCCATAGTTAGGCCTTCAGTGTCTACTGATGCCTAGTAACAAGCCTAAAACTGTCACTCAAAAGGAGAGCAGTATCTGCAGGTGAAGGCAAGGCTTTTCTCCAAAATCCCAGAGAGCTGCACTGTGTTCACCAACAGAGTCCTGCTGAAGACTCCAAATACTATCATCTGCCACTAACACTTCAAGTACCACTGTTTTAACTGGATCACACAGTCGATGTCACCAAGAAGCTTTCGTGGCAGCCTGAACTTTGCTGCAGAGGCATCTTTTGTTCTGGGTGCCACTCAAAACCAGCAGTTTTTCTAGTCACCTGATAAGTAAGGTGAAGTAGCAACCAAAATGAAGGGTATGTTGCCTCCGAAATCCAAAACACTCACTAGGCATTGTGTCTCCTTTTCCGTTTAGGAGGGCTCAGATGCAATAATTTATCTTTCACGTTAGAAGGAATATCTTAATATGCCTCATACCATTAGAAATTTCACCGAGGTAGAAGTTGCATGAATCTTTGTCAGGTTAATCTTCTATCTTCAGACATTCAAATATCTTACCAGTAAGTCTAGACTAATTGATAGTACTCCTTTATAGGTCAAGTCATCAATTAATGTCATCAACATAAGGAACTAGTGTGAAATTTTATGAAAGCAAAGGCAATCAAGGTCACTGTGGACTAAATTACGACACAGGGCTACAAAAATTGATATACTCCTGAAGCAGGAAAGTCAAGGTGTGTTTCTGGCCTTGCCAGCTGAAAGCAAACTGCCTCTGATGTATCTTTGAACAAAGAAGGCATAACCTCTTCAGATGAGGCAAGAAGGCTGGTTCTGTTGGCAGGAATGATTCAGTGGAATTTAGGAACTCAGTGTCTCCACCCTCCTGCTTATTTGTCCATAGGTCCCCATTCCAAGTTTCACAGTCCCATTTCTTCCCAATTAATGTCCTCACATTAGAAGTTGGAAATCAAATGGTCTTGTAATTCAGCCACTCTTACAATAAGACTCTGCATTTGGTTTCTGGCAGTATCAGCTCTGTTACTACAAGAACTAAGGCTGTCTCTTAGGCCACAAGTGGCAAATCCAAGGTCTTTTTTATGTAGCCTTTGAGCTATGACTCTGAAGCCCTAAGTTTATCTCTTTATTGCATCACTTTATCTAGAGCAAATAGGACCAACCAGCTTTCCTATGTTTTCATTTTAACCAAATTGCAGAAAAGTATCAAATATGCAATCATCCAGAGCCTCGCTTATCACCAATACTTGTTCTACTGGTTGTGATACTTTGACTATTAATCTTGCCACCTCATGACATGGATCAGTCACATGCTTTTTACTAGTGGAGACGGAGTTACTAGCTCCTTTAAGACTAGCCAGACTGAGGACCAATTTAGAAAACACATCTTTACTATTTTCTTTTTCTGGACTCACTCTCAGTACCAAATATCTTAGGCTGCGTTCTCTAGAAAACTAAACAGTGAAAGGAAGAGAGAACTCAGACTAAGATATGTATATGTCTTAGGCTGGACTCTGTATGGAAGCAAAACCAGTAACAAGTATAAATACATGTAGAAAGACATTCATATAATGGAGAGCACTCACACAATTGTAGGGGCTGAAACGTCCCAAGTCCTGGATCATGATACAAGCCTTGGATAGACACAGAAGCTGGAGAACCTGAGGTCAGCAGATCAGAAATCGAAGTCCCACTCACAGGCTGTGAAGGTCGGAGAATCCAAGATGGCTGGGGAGAGTGCAAAGTTTCTGTGGATTTACATAGCAGCAGGGGTTGGCAAACCTAGGACTGGAAGGTCAGGAAACAGGACTTTGACTGACAGGTTGCAAAGATTAATGAATCCCAACCACTGCCAGTGCAAGTCCCAAGAACTGGACATAAGAAGACAAAAATGGCAGTTGCTGGATCTGCAACAAGTCAAAACCCTGGCAAGGTGAGCCAACCGGAAGTAGGCTATGGAAGGTGGAGAGATGAAGGCTGAGGGCGGTGAGCTACCACAAGCCCTGCCCCTGCTGGTATCACGGCCTACTCCATCTTGGCAGTGACCACTTCATACAGGGGCCAAAACACTGAAAATGATGGCCCAGTAAAACTGACACCTAGTCTTAAAAAGCAGAACTATAGATACATATATAGTTACGTGACTGGACAGTGTTTCATTCTATTATACATAGGATCACTAAGAGTTGGAATAAACTCAACAGCACCTAATAATAACATAGACCAAAGGCTAAAAAAAAAAAATTAATGCCATTGAGTCAATTCTGACTCATAGTGACCCTATAGGACAGAGTAGAATTGCCCCCTAGGGTTTCTAAGGAGGATTTGAACTGTTGATATTTTGCTTAGCAACTGAGGTCTTAACTACTGTGATACCAGGGCTCTGTACGTAGAGAGAGACTTGCGTCTCAAGGAAAAGTCTCACGAGGCTGTAAGGGCTGTCAATCCGAAGTCTGCGGTCCAGACATCGTACTGGAGTCTTATCCGGACTTGTAGCTGTAAGAGGTGAAAAATCCAAGATCAGCAGGTAAGATGGAAAGCTGCTGGCTTCAGACTGCATAAGCCAATGAATCCCAAGATCGGCCAGTAATGTCAGGCTACTGGCTCACAGGCTGCAGAGACCAATGAATGCTAAGTTGAGCAGTAAGACAGTGGGCCACTGACTCTAGTCCCAAGAGCCACAAGTCAGATGGAAACAGAGCAGCCAAACTTAACAAAATATCTATATATGTGTATCCTATATATGAGACAAGCTGATCCGACGGCACTTGGCTTGGCTGGCATCTCCATGGAAATTCCCTTTTCAATTGGTTGGCTGCTAATATCAGATCACAAAACGGGGGATGACAACGTCAGATCGCAAAACAAAGCATGGCTACATCATCACATAACTGCAAAATGACTGAGAATCATGGCTCACCCAAATTGACACACAACTTTAGTCGTCACAGTATTTAACTAGCTGGCTATCGTCTGTCTGTCAGTCCACCTATTGACCAATCTCTGTCTCTCTGACTCTAGCTTGAATACGTGGCATATCTGTGCTGATGTACTGTTGAAGTCACTTTTCAATGATCCTCAGCAAAATTTTATTTGCATACAATACTAATAAACTATTGATATTTTCGCATTCTTAAAGATCATCCTTCTTTGGAATGGACACAAATACAGATTTGTTCTAATGAATCTCCCAAATTTTTTAGTATAGCCAAGTGAGGGCTTCCAGTGTTGCATCTGTTTCTTGTAACATCTCCATTGACATATCATCAGTTCCTCTAGCCTTGCTTTTAGCTGATGCCTTCAGTGCATTTAGACTTCTTCCTTTAATACCATTGGTTCTTGGTCATATGCTACTTGCTGAAATGGCTGATCACTGATCAGTTCTTTTTTGGTACAGTGACTGTGTATTCCTTCCATCTTGTTTTTCACGCTTCCTGCATTGTTCAATAGTTTGCCCATAGAATCCTTCAGTATTGCAACTTGAAGCTTGAATTTTTTGTCCTCAGTTCTCTCAGCTTCAGAAAGGCTGAGCTTATTCTTCCCTTTTGGTTTTGTAACTACTGGTCTTTGCACATTTTATTATAGTACTTCATTTTGTCTTCTCTAACTGCCCTTTGAAATCCTCTGTTCACCTCTTCTACTTAATCGTTTCTTCCATTCACTTTAGTTACTTGATGTTCAAGACTATTTCAGGATTGTATATTTTCACTTAATCATAACAACAAATTAAAAATTAAAAAGTGTAAGTTTCAAAGTCTCTTCTGACATCCATTTTGGTCTTTTCTTTCTTTCCTATCTTTTAGTGACCTTTTGCTTTCTTCATGTATGATGTCTTGAAACAAGACTCGTTATCTCACACCTTACACAAAAATTAACTGTAAATTGATCGAAGACTCAAATATCAAACCTGAAATAATAAAAATCATGCAAGAAAAAATAGGATCAACGATGGATGTTCTAATACACAGCTTAGACAGACTTCAAAATCTAACAAAGCACGATTAACAGAAGAGAAAATAGATAAACGGGAACTACTAAGAATCAAACACTTTTGCTCATCCAAAGACTTTATCAAAAGAGTTAAAAGGCCACCTACAGAATGGGAAAAAATATTTGGCAACTACGTGTCAGACCATCATCTGATCTCCATAATCTATAAGGTCCTGCAAAATATCAAAAAGGAAAAAGGAACTTAATTAAGCGTTGGGCAAAGGAAATGGGCAGACATTTCACTAGAGAGGACATCCAGGCAGCCAAAAGACATATGAGAATATGCTTATGATCATTAGCTATCAGAAAAGCAGAAATCCAAACTACAGTGAGATATCATCTCACCCCAACAAGGTTGGCCATGATCCAAAAAACACAAAACAACAAATGCTGGAGAGGCTGTGGAGAGACTGGAACTCTCCTACACTGCTGGTGGGATTGAATCAAATCTATTCTTGACATGGTCTCTAAATTCAGATGGGATGTTCTCAAAGTCTTACTTTAGGCTCTCGTTGGCTTGTTCTAATTTTCTTCAGGTTCGTTTTGAACGTGCGTATCAACAACTGATGGTCTGTTCTATGGTCAACACCTGGTCTTGTTCTAACTGATGATATTAAGCATCTCTTTCACAGATGTAGTCAATTTGATTCCTGTGTACCACATGTGATGAAATCCGCCTGTATTGTCCTCATTTATGTTGTTCCAAAGAGGTATTTGCAATAAGTTGTTGGTTTTATAAAATTCTGTCATTGAATCTCCAGTATCATTTCTACTACCAAGGCTATATTTTCCAATGATGAGTCTTTCTTCCGTTTCCAACTTCTGCATTCCAGTCACTAGCAATTATCAACGCATTTTGAGTGCATGTTTGATTACTTTGAGACTACAGAAGTTAGTTTAAAATCTTCAGTTTCCTCACATTTAGCATTAGTGATTGGTGCATTAATTGGAATAATAGTTGTATTTACTGGCCTTCCTATAGGCATACAGACGTTCTATTATTGACAGCATTGTGCTTCAGGATACATCTTGAAGTTTCGACAGTGAATGTGATGCCATTCTCCTTCAGTTTATCATTCTCAGCATAGTAGAGCATATGTACATTTATATACATGTATATTATTATTTGTAAATACATAATCATATAGGGATTAGTACTCAAAAAATAAATCTGAAAGATGAACAATGACAAAAATTTGAAAACCAATGGTCTAAATAATCATATTACAACATCTGAGCATATATAAAATGGAAGGGTTAACTTGAAATGTAAATTAAGAAACGGTAAAAACAGCAACAGTTGGTCAGTGTTTATCCCTAACTTTTAAGGAAACTGGCTTCTTGGCCAGAAGAATGCTTATCAGACACATACAGAAGTATGCCAGATACTATGACTTAAATGTTAATTGTTTAAAGTTGTCTTGTCCTCTGTGCTTATAGTGGCACCTGTGCACCATAGGTCATAATCTGAATTCTCATGTCAACTTTCCTAAAATGAGATGATGTATAAACCAGCCAACATCTGACTCCAAATCTATTAGGAAGATATATTGGATTAGTTAACTAGCTTCCTGGTTTAGCAGTTGGTTTGGATTGGGGTCGCTGGAAAATTGAGTAAATGGGAGTCAGGTCTCCTCAGCCCAATTACCTGTAAGGAAACATCACACCTGGACCTCTCTGAAATTCTGTCCTGGTGCCACTGGCCTCTCTGTTTGGCATCACCTTACAAGTGTCATTTAACACATATACAACTTAATTTATTCAAATCCCTGGTATACAAGGCCTTCTTAGCCCATATGTATTTTTGGGAAAGAAAAAAAAAAAGGTTACCAGCAAGTCGATTTCAACTCATAGCGACCCTATAGGACAGAGAACTGCCCCATAGGGATTCCAAAGAGCACTTGGTGAACATAAACTACTGATTTTTAGTTAGCAGATGTAGCTCTTAACCTCTACACCAATAGGGTTTCCAGAGGAAAGGAAAGCAATCTTCATTGTTACATGCCTAATAGTAGAATCCTAGCCAATACGGAACACACAAAATGAAGTATAAGGTGAAGACCTGATCAACAGTGCCTTCTCATCAGATTTCCACTGGTCACTGTTCTGCTTCCTTTAACTACTTTCTAAACACAAAGAAGAAAAACCACAGGGCCATGCTATTCAAGAAACTTAAATGAGTTCTCACTAGTGGTCTACAAAGGCCATTTTCTAAGACTGATAACCTGCAAAAAAATCCAAACCTATTGACATCAAGGCAATTCTGACTCGTGGTGACTTGTGTCACAGAGCAGACATTTTCCATAGGGTTTGCTTGGCTATAATCTTCACAGAAGCAGGTCATGAGGGCTTTCTTCTGTGGTGCAGCTGGGCAGGGCTGAACCACCAGCCTTTAGTTTAGTACCCATACCTTTACCATCAAGGTCATTTCGATTCATAGCAACCTCGTAGGACAGAGTAGAACTGCCCCACAGAGTTTCCAAGGAGTGCCTGGTGAATTCAAACTGCTGACCTTTCGGTTAGCAGCTGTAGCTATGACACCTGCTGCAAATCATTTGTATCAGCCAAGAACTGTCGATTAAAAATGGAGAGTTTTGAGCAAAGAAATTCTGATTCTTCCCTCATACCTCTTTATAGTTCCTGTCACCCTAATACCACAAACATTTCTCAATCAGAAGAAACTGAGGAAGGTCCAGCAAAGCTGATAATATGGATTTTCGGTTGACCTACTGAGTCTGCCTAGGATAATTTAGAGTCATAAAATTTCAGATCTGGAAGATCTCACAAAATTGAAGGATCTAACTCAATCCCTTTACTGTGTAGGCGTGGGATGTTTAAGGACCTCCTTCCCTATACCATTTCAGACCAACGCAGGTAGAAGTTTCTTATGTCTTCTCACCCCAAACCCGCCTGCAGAGAGATGCCTTTTCACCTTCTGCCAGGAACGTTCACTTCCTCTTGTTCGCCTCTCTCCTTTCCTGCCAAGCTCTACCATTAGCTTCAAAAGTTTGAAATTGCCTCCCTGTGTAACATGATATTGAATTTTCATATCCTACACATTGAAAGTCTGTGCTTTCTAGTAAAACATTTATGTTCATTCCTACAAGCTCTGGTGTTTAATATTTAAAGAAAATCATTTGGAATTTAGAAAAATATCTATTTTTTTCTCTTGAAGTTCAGTGTAGTTTTCCCAAATTTTGGGCTGCACTGGGAGTCTCTTTGGCAATCAAAATCCTTAATTTTCACTCTTTCTCTTTGTTATGTAACTATTAAAAAAAAACTAATCCTTTCTCAGGAATGATTTTCTTTTTGTATATTTGGAAATTACGTGAAAAAATATATTTATATATATATATGTATGTATTGTGAAACCCTGGTGGTGTAGTGGGTTAAGTGCTACCACTGCTAACTAAAAGGTCAGCAGTTCAAATCCACCAGGTGCTCCTTGGATACTCATGGGGCAGTTCTACTCTGGTCTCTAGGGTCGCCATAAATCAGACCCAACTCAACTGCACTAGATTTTACGTATACATGTACTGGGTCTGACAATTAAGTTCGCAAACTCATCCTAGAAAAAGTGCTGTATACCCCAGTGCTGTGGTTACTTTCGAGACTACTCCCCCTGGGAAGCTATGCACCAACAACAGCACCTACTAAGCACTTTAAAGCAGTTCTGGAACTTTTTCTGGAATGGCTATCAGAGCTTTCATCATATTACCCCTGATGTCCTGCATGTCATCAAAATGTCTTCCTTTCAATATTTTCTTTATCTTTCAGTAAAGAAAAAAGTCAGATCTGATGAGTAGTGAGGGTGTTCCAATATGGTTGTTTCCTGGCTAAAAACTCCCTCATAGGTAACTAGACAATTAAATTTGTGAACTGGCCACCATGCCACCATGCACAAAGGCCATTCCAGAAAGAGTTCCAAAATTGTTCTGAGGTGTGTACTAGGCACTGGAGTCAGTGCGTAGCTTCCCACGGAGAGTACTTCAAAGATGATTGTAGCAATATTCAGTAATGAGGTATGTAGACCTTAGAACAACTAAGTTTGTGGACTTAGTTGTCAAACCTTGCATATATGATAATGTCTATCATCCCCAAACTAGTTGATAACTACTGCTGTCTGGCTCATTCTATCATTCTATGACTTAGACCCTACCACTAGCCCTTGTTCTTCAATGCTCCACTCACAAAGGAAGGAAGATGTAGGGGGCCGGGGGCCCTCTATACAGGGAGGGCCAGTGCAGTCGTGCAATGCCACCACTTCTACTATGACAAAAGCAGTGGTGATGACGATGACAGAGTGGAGTCTGAGGCTGCGTTTCTGTGTCTCCCAGTCTTCCCCACAGTGAGCAGCTCACTCAGCACTTCCCTGGACCCAGAGAGAGATCCTGGAGGGGCATGGAGGGCTGGTGACCTGGTGTTTTGGTCAGCTAGGGCTACTCTAACAGAAATACCACAGAGTGGATCGCTTTAACAGAGGAAAGTTGATTCTTACACAGTCCAGTAGGCTACAAGTCCAAATTCAGGGTGTCCCCTCCAGGGGAAGGCTTTCCCTCTGTCAGCTCTGGGGGAAAGTCCTTGCATTGTCTCAGTCTCTGATCAGGGAGCATCTTGGGGCAGGAACCTCAGGTTTGAAGGATGCACTCTTCTTCCACTGCTGCTTTCTTGATGGTGTGAGGTTCCCAGCTCTCTGCTTGCTTCCCTTTCTTTTTATCTCTTGTGGGGTGATAAGATAAAGGGTGGTGCGAGCCATACTCTGGGGGAAACTGCCTTTACAGTAGAGCAGGGAGGTGACCTTAGGAAGTGACTTACAGTCCCACACTAATCCTCTAACATACAACATAAGAAAATCACAAAATGGGGGACAATCATAAAATATTGGGAATCATGGCCCAGCCACATGGCTACACACATTTGGGGGGGTACAGTTCAGTGCACTACACCCAGCTTGAGAACAGAGTTAAGGGGATGGAGCAGTGGGAGACCTTGCCATCAGAGGCTGCGGCCAGAACCAGAGACTTCTGCAGCGGGCCCCTGAGCAGAAGCCCGCACAGTCTCCAGAGCCAACAATCCTACCACCCTCAAGAGAGGCACGAAGAGTGTCCCTCTCGTATCTAAAGACCCAGACTCCTATCAACTTCTGGGAACCAGGGGAGCCACCTGGAAAGCGGAATCGGAAATCCTAAGCAGCAACTTCACGAAGACTTAAGTTGAGCCTTTGTCCTCTTTTTCCTGGGACTGAGAGGGCTTCCCAGGTGCAAAAGTGAGTTAAAAATGAGGGAAGTCCTGAGCACACCAGACAGTGAATCACCCTAGCCTTACTACTACACCCATTGTTGTCTAATTTATTGCAATTCGTGGACACCCCAAGTGTTGCCGAGGAGAACTGCTCTGCAGTTCTGTAATCTCTGCAGAAGCAGATTGCCAGGCCTTCTCTCAGTGGCACTGTTGGATGGGTTCAAACTGCCAATATATAGGTTAGTAGTAGAATATAAATTATTTGTGCTACCCAGGTACCCAGCCTAGCCTTGAAAGACTGTTTAAATGTTTAAATTGAGCTAAAATTTAAACTAAGTTGTACCCAGCAGAGTCTCACACACACACACTACCCGCTTCAGGAGAATCACATCAGAGTAACAAACTGCATTTTCTTTGTTCATCTAAGTTGTGTTGTTTTTGTTGTTAGGTGCCTTCAAGTTGGTTCTCCTTTCTAGTATCACTACAGGGTAGAGTAGAACTGCCTCATGAGGTTTTGAAGGAGCTGATGGTGGATTTGAACTGCCGACCTTTTAGTTAGCAGGCAAGTTCTTAATTACTGTGCCACTAGAGCTCCCTAAGTTCCAACACTAGCAAATCTGCAATTCTGCTTTGTAATTTTCACAGCACTTTGCCCATATTCTCTGGCTTAATCTTCCCAACAGCCCTGTGATATAGATGGAAAAGGATTGTAGGAAACTTATTAAAGATGAAGCTGACAGAGTTGCCTAAAAGCACTTGACTAGTGAATACATTGCAGGATTGGAACCAGAGTTGCTGATTCTCAGTTCTCAGCATATGATGAATCTTTAGAATCCAGGAATTTGTTACGTAGGCTTATCTTTTTCAGTGATTTAATTTCATTAATAAATTAGATCCTGAATATCCATCAGTGTCGATTATTATTCACTGAGTGTTCATTGGCTACACAGCTCAGTTCAAGACCCCAGGCAGATACGGTCACAGCTGAACAGCAGCTGCAGGTGGCAGGCCCCACCTGGCTTCCCTGCTCAGATGACAATAGCCAGGCCAGAACAAAGAGCAGGTCAGATCAGAGCGTTAATCTCTGTGTGATGCTTCCCCCTTGTGGCCAACATGATGCTCTGGACAGGAAGTTAAGAATTGCTCCGAAGGTCTTCTGGACTCACCTGCTCAGGTAAGACAGCACGGGCCTGGGTCTGGGGGTGCTACCCCACAACCTGCCCCTAGCTCAAAAACTGCAGAAGGATGGAGCTTTTTCACTCGTCTTCTGCTCCAGTCAGCGTAAGGGAAGTGAGGTGCAGTTTTGCCTATGAGAAATCTGAAAATTGTTGTTGTTAGTTGCCCTGGAGTCAGCTCTGACTCAGGGTAATCCCAAGTACAACAAAAGGAAACCCTGCCTAGCCAGGCAGCACCTTTATAGTCATTGGTATGCTCAAGTGTGTTGTTGTGGTCACTATGTTTTTTTGAGTGCCTTCTAACCTAGGGGGCTTGTCTTCTAGCATTATGCCAGAGAATATTCTGTTGTGAGCCATGGGATTTTTACGGCCTAAGTTGTGGAAGCAGGCCACTAGGTTTTCTTTCCTAGTCCGTCAGCTCTGCTGACCACTATGGATGGCCCTGCTGGTGTCTGAAATAATGGTGGGACATCTTCTGGCATCACAGCAACATGCAAGCCACCCAAGTGCAACAAATGGAGAGACAGGTGGTGAGTCTAAAGATTAGGAGCCACCAGATGGAGGCTCTTACCTCTAATTCTAGACAAGAACTTGATCCTTGATTGTCAGTTGACTCCCTAGGACACATCAGTGCTTGGCTGTCAATGAATGTTCAACACATTTGAAGGTGTCTGTAGATAATGTGGAACCCTGATCATGTAGTGGTTAAGTGCCACAGCTGCTAAACCAAAGCAGCAGTTCGAATCTACCAAGTGCTCCTTGGGAACTCTGTGGGGCCGTTATATGCTATCCTGTAGGGTTGCTATTAGTTGGAATCGACTCAACGGCAGTGGGTTTCATGGGTTTTTGGTATGTTGTCAGCAATCGCTACTCTCAAAGGATGGCCAGGAAGTAGAATTGTTGTTTAGGAAGCACTGACTTTCTGCTTATGGTGGTAGAAGCTTTAGCAATACATATTGGTGATAGTTTCACAATGTGACTGATGTAGCTAGTGTCGCTGATTTATATACATGAAAAATACAGAATTGTCAAAAGTTGCTTTATCTTTATTTTTACAAGAATAATTTTTAAAAGGACGGCTGAGAACTGGGTGAAGAGTTGGGTCACCATTCTGCAGTCTGACTAGAGCTGTCCTTGAGCCATCCTTTGTGCTGTTAGTCTTTCATTGCTTAAGTATTCCTTCAGTTTGACATAAATGGAATTAAAATATATTTAGAAAACTATGATTTTTATTTCTCTTGGCAAGCAAAGAAAAATTCTGGATTAATTTCCTAGAACCCCTTACCATCTCTAAAGCTACCTTGTTTAAGTCTTGGGGCCCACCATGGACCACAAGGTCCCAAGGACCATGACTACAGCTATTTGTATTGACCATCTTTAAGAGTCCAGGGGCTGGAGAATATGGGACACGTAGAGGTTGGCATCTAGAGCTTCACATTACGTATAGCAACAAAAGCAGTCCGCCTACGATGGCAGACAGTCTGGGAGTAAGCAGATGGGCAGACAGAGGCTGGCAGTAGTGGAGGCAAGGCAGAGGAATTCATGGCAGACAAATTCTGGAATTATTTTTCTGAAATAAGAAACTCCAAGTAGACAGCACCACAGTAACACATTGGTTAAAAAACATTTCAGCTGAACTTTTCCCACAGTGAGTTTATATTTGTCAGTCCAAAGTAAGGAGATGGGTGGGAATGGAGATGAAGGTGAGAGCTGAGATGGCAAAAGCCTTCCTATTTGATTTCTGGTAGAAAACCAGCCTTCTGTTCTTCCATAACCTCCCTCCAAGACAAGGTCAGATCCCCTTTTCTTTTTTTTTTTTTAACAATTTCATAATTTTATTTGCTAATCAGCTGTTTGTTTTCACCCTTATGACCATCTGTAGCTTTATGAAAATGGTGGCAGGTTTCTAGGTAACCAATGCATAGAGGTTGCTTAGTGAATCTTCATCCGTGTTATGCTCCATAGGCAACTGTTCATGGACACAGGACAGGACACTCACTCCTTTGGCCCAGACAGCTCCGGTGAACTGGGTGCCAGTGTGCATGTCTAGCATTCTCGCCCCCGTCGGGGCAAATTTCCTGACCTCCCTGAGTACTTGGAGGGCATACTTCTTGAAAGCCACTCCACAGATGAACTTGTGAAAGTCAGTGGTGTCCTCTCTGGTCACCGTCTTATTGATAGCAAGACAGCCCCTCTTCTTGCCACTCTATTTTGCAGAAACCATTGTCCCAGGATCAGGTTGGAAAGCCAGATCTTTTTTCCATACATTCATTGTGTTCTATCTTGTCACTAAAAGCTTTGTTCATAACTCTAATGAAGTAATTATCTGGGTAATTATTTTACTAAGTCTTTCTCCATCATTGAACCATAAACTCCAGGAGGACAGAGATGTCAACAACTATTTTAGAGTTACGAGTAGACGAACGAAGGACGGTATCACTGAGTGACTATGTGCTAAGTGCTGCGCCAGGCACAGCAACTACACTGAGGAATAAGACAAAGACAGCCTGCCTTCAAGGAGCTTGTAATTGAACAAGTAATTAGAAGGCTGATGGATGCTGCGACAGACAAGCAGTGAGCTATGGGGGCCTGCTGCAATCTGACATGGGTTTGGGGTACATGGATGTGACACCTCAGAAAAATGCATGATGATTCACTAAACAAAGGGGTTGGGGAAACGGAGGAAAGAACTTTCCAGGCAGACAGAGCTCCACGTGTCAAGGCCTCAGAGAAGAAATAACTTAGCTCTTAGCAAGGCTGAAAGGAAATCATTGTAGTGGGAATAGAGTGAAGGGGAGAATGACGCAAAGAGATGTGGGCAGGGCCAGACAACGCAGGGTCTTTGGGGGCTTTTTATTGAGTCACACTTTTCCCTGAAGGCAATTAGAAGCCCCTGATTGATATTAAGCCATGGAATGATGTAACTCGATTTGCATGGGTTTGAAAAAAATAATCATTTCTCTGCTGCTTCTCAGGAAATTGGTTGGAGGGAAGGAAGAGACTTGATTGAGGGGAGACTGGTCAAGAGGCTACTAGGCAGTCCAGGTGAGGAGTGATACAACCTTGATCTCTGGCAGTGGTTGTGGGGGAGGAAGGCATGGGAGGATTCAGGAAAATTTGATTAGTTAATAGACTTTAGAACAGGATCTGCTCCTTGCTTACTGCTCTGTAGGCATTTGTTGTATTTTGTTATAATAAATACAATGTCAGTGTACCACTAGCTTCCTAATGTTAAGAGACTATCTAAATACTCTTTGAAATATGAGTATTGGCTACAAAATTAAAACAAAAATACTGTTTTATAGCTAAAAGCAGGTGAATAATTATGCAAACTTCATTGATAATCATATTATCATTACCAAGTTATTAGCAACTATGAAACTTAACCAATAATAGAGATGCATATATATTTGGTAATAAACCAAGACTATTGGAAAAATAAAGATGTCACCTTGAAGACTAAAGTGTGCCTGACCCAAGCAAGTCATGGTATTTTCAATCACATCATAAGCATGTGAAAGCTGGACAAGAACAAAGAAGACAGAAGAATTGATGCGTTTGAACTGTGGTGCTGGAGAAGAATGTTGAATGTATCACGGACCGCCAAAAGGATGAACAGATCTGTCCCAGAAGAAGTACAATCAGAGTGCTCCTTGGAAGCAAAGATGTCAAGACTGTGTCTTACGTGATTCTGACATGTTGTCAGAAGGGATCAGTCCCTGGAGAAGGACATCATGCTTGGTAGAGTGGAGGGTCAGCGAAAAGGAAGAAGACCTTCGACAAGATGGATTGACACAAGGGCCATAATAATGGGCCTAAGCATAAAAACAATTGTGGACATGCCACAAAACCAGGTGGTGTTTCATTCTGTTGTTTGTAGAGACCCAATTCAGTGGCACCTGACAACAACAATGACATTGGAAATAGAGTATATCAGTGAAATAATTCATTCCACTTCCGATGTCTAATGATGCAATGTTTAATTATGTTGTATGTGATGAGAATCTTCCTGTACAAATGAAACTGAGAACTACAGGGGATGCCAGAGAGAAACAAGTAAAGGGAGTGGTGAACCCAGAGTGAAGGAGTGGTAAAGCAGGTGTAAGAGCAAGGTTTTCAAGCAGACTCACTTAGACTTTGTGTGACTTCTTTTGCTTTCTGGTCTATTTTTTAACCTGGACACAAATGAGTTGAGTTGAACAAGATTTCACAGTGTGATTGATTCTGGACTCCAAGACACTAAAAAGGTGACTGGAGAAGAGCTGCCTCCTCAGAGTAGTCTACCTTAATGACCTGGATGGACTCAAGCTTTGGGGACCCTCATTTACTGATATTGCATGACTCAAACAACAGGAAATACTTTCCATTAGCAAACGGAAAATGGGATGTACAAAGTATGAAACTAGGAAAACTGAAAATTGTGAAAAATGAAACAACACATACACATTGATATCCTAGGCATCAGTGAGTTGAAATAGACAGGCACTGGCCCTTTTGAACTGGGCAGTAATTGGTCTCCTATGCCGTGAATAACACAACAACTTGACAAGAAATGGCATTGCATTCATCGTCAAAAAGAATATTTCAAGATCTATTCTGAAGTCTAGTGCTGTTAGTGATGACATAATATCTGTATGCCTACAAGAAAGACCAGTTAATACCACTATTATTGAAATTTACCCAGCAGCCAAAGATAAAGAAATGAAGATTTTTACCAGATTCTGCAGTCTGAAACTGACTGAACAAGCAATCAGGATACCTTGATAAATACTGTGATTAGAATGGAAAAGCTGGAGGAAAAGAAAGATCCATAGTTGGAAAATATGGCCTTGGTGATAGAAACAATGCTGAAAAGTGTATGATAGAATTTTGCAAGACCAATTACTTTTTCACTGGAAATACCTTTTTTCATCAACATAAATGGTAACTATACACCTGGATCTCATCAGATGGAACACACAGGAATCAAATCAACTACATTTGAGTAAAGAGATTATGGAAAAGCTCAATATCATAAGTCAGAACAAGGCCAGGAGTCAGTGAAGAACAGATTATCAATTGCTCATATGCAAGTTCAAGTTGAAACTCAAGAAAATTCAAATAACCCTGTGAGAGCCAAAGTACCACCTTGAGTATATCTCACCTGTATTTAAAGAACATCTCAGGAAAAGATTTGATGCATTGAATACTAATGACTGAAGACCAGACGAGTTTCAGGGTGGCATCAAGGACATTACATGAAGAAAGCAAGAGGCTGTTAAAAAGATAGGAAAGGAAGAAAAGACCAAAAGGATATCAGAAGAAACTCTGAAACTTACTCTTGAGTGCTGAGCAGCTAAAGCAAAAGGAAGTGATGAGGAAATAAAAGAACTGAACAGAAGATTTCAAAGGGCAGCTTGAGAAGACAAAGCATTATAATGGCATGTGCAAAGACCTGCAGACAAAAAACCAAAAGAGAAGATCACACTCAGCATTCCTCAAACTCAAAGAACTAAAGAAAGAACTCAAGCCTCAAGTAACAATAGTGAAGGATTCTAGGAGAAACACTAAACAATGCAGAAAGCATCAAAAGATGGAAGGAATACAGTCATTGTACTAAAAAGAATTTGTCAATGCTCAGCCATTTCAAAAAGTAGCATATGATTAGGAACTCAACGATACTAAACGAGTATGTCCAAAATGCACTGAGGACATTGGTGAAAAACAAGGCCCTAGGAACTGGTAGAACATCAATTAAGGCTTTTCAACAAATGGAAATACTCACTTATTTATGCCAAGATATTCCTATTCCCAAGACAGGTGATCCAACTGAATGTGGAAAATATCAAACACACTGTTTGATATTAATTATACTAATTAATATCATACACAAGTAAAATCTTCTCTAAGATCATTCAAAAGCTGTTGCATCCATATATCTACAGGGAACTGCTAGAAATCTAGACCAGATTCAGAAGAGGACATGGAACCAGGGATATCATTGCTGATATCAGCTGGATCTGTGTGGTTCGGAACCAATTATGGATAACGTTGCCAAGAACAGGAATTCCTGAACACTTAATTATGCTCATAAGGAACCTGTACATAGATTAATAAGAAGTTGTTGCAGCAGAACAAGGGGATAATGAGTGGTTTAAAGTCAGGAAAGATGTGCATCAGAGTTGTATACTTTCACCATACCTTTTCAATCTGTGTTCTGAGCAAATAATCTGATAAGCTGGGCTATATGAAGAACACTCCATCAGGATTGGAGAATGACTCATGAACAAATACCTTATGTTGTCGACACAAATTTACTTGCTGAAAGTGAAGAGGACTAGAAGCACTTATTGATGAAGATCAAAGGCCATAGCCTTCAGTATGGATTACATCTTAACATGAAGAAAACAAAAACTTTCACAAGATCAATAAGCAACAACCCAGTAAATGCAGAAAATACTGCAGTTGTCAAGGATTTCATTTTACTTGGATCCACGATCAACACTGCAGAAGCAGCAGTCAAGAAATCAAAAGACAAACTGCATTGGGCAAATGTGCTGCAAAAGACCTCTTTAAAGTGTTGAAAAGCAAAGATGTCAACTTGAAGACTAAGGGGAGTCTGATCAAGCCAAGTTATTTTCAATTGCATCATATGCATGCGACTGGTGGACAATGAATAAGGAAGACAGCAGAAGAATTGACGCCTTTGAATAGCGGTATTGGAGAAGAACGTTGACTATACCATGGACTGCCAGAAGAACAGACTGATTCATCTTGGATGAACTATAACCAGAGCGCTCCTTAGAAGCAAGGACAGTAAGACTTACATACTGCATTTAGACATGTTGTCAGGAGGAATCAGGCCCTGGAGAAGGACATGATACTTGGTGAAGTAGGTCAGTGAGAAAAAGGAAGATCTGATGAGCTCAAGCATGACCACCATTGTGGGCACGGTGCAGGACCAGGCAATGTTTCATTCTGATGTAAGTAGGGTCTCTATGAACTGGACAAACAAAGATGAACAACTCTGTCTTGGAAGAGAAACATCCGGAATGCTCCTTAGAAGCAAGGATGGACAGACTTTGTCTCAAAACTTTGGACATGTTATCAGGAGGGACCAGCCCCTCAAAGAGGACTTCATCTTTGGTAAAGCAGAGAATCAACAAAAAAGAAAAAGGCCGACAGCCAGATGGATTGCCAGAGTGGCTGCAACAATAGACTCAAACACAGCAGCCGTCATAAAAGGAGAGCAGGACCTGGCATTGTTTCTTTCTGTTGTACATAAGGTCTCTGTGAACTGGCACCAGCTCAGTGGCACCTAACAAGAGTCAGACGACACAGCTGTATCCTCCATGTAAATGTAACTCCAAAGGGAGGAAAACATCTAACTTCCTACAAAGACTGAAAAAATACAGATGTGACCAAAACATGAAATTTTAGCTTCTTTGGAGAGTCTGCTGCTCTCTAGCAACCCCTTGTGGTATTTGGAGCAATCTACAGCTCAGCACCTCTGTTCTCGACAATGCTTGAACTGAAAGAGGACTGAACTAATGAGTACTTCAAATGCATTAGATCTGTCGCAGGAACAAGATCTTACAAATCTAGTAAGAATGAAGTTAACAGCAATCAAATAAAATAAGCAGTGAATTCATTTCCTGCACATCTATAAAACTCAATTCTTCTAAGACAGCCAATTGTGTTAAGCTTTCTTTCTCCCCCATCTCTTCTTCGCTCTCTCCTCTACTTCTCCAACTTTTGCTAAGATCCTACTATGTACCACCCCTACAGCTGCAGTTGAGGATGAAGAGATGTATACAATATCACAGTCCTGTAGGAAAGATAGCAAAAATGCTGGCCAGGGTCAGATCACATATCAGCTTTTCTGTCCTGAGATTTGAAGGAGAGACGGAAGCATGTAGGATTTAAGCAAGAGGATGCTGTAATTCAATCTGTCACTTAAAAAAGACCATATGAAAATGGGATGAAACTGGGCTGAGAATACTGCAGAATGGTAGACTAGGAGATTAAGATGCCAAGACAGCCTGACCCAAGGCAAAGGCATTGGATACCAATGAAGGAGAGCGCAATTTGAGGAGAGATTTGGGAATGAAGTTGAAGGACTTCACAACTAATCAGTTCTCTAAGCTAAGTGGCTGGTAATGTCAATAACTGATATAAATTTGGGAGATCTAGGGTAGAAGGATCTCTGGTGGCACGGTGACTACGAGGTTGGCTGCTAACAATTATGTTGGCAGTTCAAATCCACCAGCTTCTCCTTGGAGACATTGTGGGTAGTTCCACTCTTTTCTGTATACATGGCTGACTCAACTTCTATGGGGGTTTTGCTTGTTTCAGGCTGGGAGATGGGAGAAGGGAGAATTTGATACAGAGTTTAGATGGTTCCATGGAAAGAGTTTTGCACTGCAGTCAGGCTCCTATCCTGATGCCATCTCTTGCTTAGTAGCTCTAGACGTGTTACTAACTACTTTGAACATTCTTTGCCTCTTCTAAAATACAGGAATAATAATGAGCTGTCATACGACTGACATTAGGTTTACTTAAGACATGTGATACTGATCTTTATACATTATAAGACCACATTCTTTGTTATCACTAAAAAGATTATTATTAAAAAAACAGTAACTCATAAAGGATTGCCAACTTTTAATTTTGTGAAGTAAAGTCACTTATGATAGAAATATCAGCTATCACCACGCTTTCCTATTTAAGGCCATGCTAAACACCAAACAGGAAGGCCATTATATCAGCATAAAGAAATACTGCCACTGAATTAATTCTTACCCATAGTAACCCCATAGGATGAAGTGGAACTGTTCTATAGACTTTCAAAGGAGTGCCTGGTCAATTCAAGCTGCTACCCTTTTCGTTAGCAGATGTAGCACTTAACCACTATGCCACCAGAGAATCTATCAGCATAAAGGAGAACTACTTACAGTTTGAAAAATGTGTTACATTAAGTTTATCATTGTTCTTTCTCTTCATTTCAACTCCCAGGTTACAAACCTCAGAGGACATGTCCCAGACTAGTCCCAGTGCACAGACCCACATTAGCAACCCCAAGGCGGGGGAGTGCTCACCATCCGTGCCTACCTTCCTCTGAGTGTTAACTCTCAATATTTGGTCTCTTAGGGGTACAAATAACCAATGAACCCATATTCACAGCGGCTCACACCTGTCTGGGGGCAGAGTATCTACCTTAACATTATCTAGGTAAATTCATGTGATCTGATCAAAGAGCAGATATAGAAAGCTACAGGAGCTGTACTGGTTGGTCTTACCTAACATAATATCACATACAGAACCCTACATTAAAAAACAAAAATTAGCAGGCATGATTCCCCTGGTGTATAAAATATGGTTGGATTTATGACCATTATAGTTTGCACTCTCAAGATCAGCTAACCAGAACTCACCCATTATGCTTCTGCTCAAACTTTGTTACTAGTTTATAAAAAAAAACCTCCCACCAGACTCTTATTCACTGTTGTTCTAAGCACAGTAACTTAACAACTCAAATAGAAGTAATGATATTTTGGAAAGGAAAACAGACTATGAAAACAGAGGAAGAAAACAGAAGGAAATTGGCCTTTTCCAGAAGCAAATTAGTATTACTACTATTATTCCAAGAAATAACAGTTTCCCAGAGCACACCCTCTATACACAGTGTCAAAATGCTAACAAAGAAAGACTTGTCTAAGTAAGAACAGTCAGAGAGCATCTGAACCAAGATGGTCAACTCTACTTAAAAGACCTCAGCATAAGAAATTCTAGATTTCCTGAAGCATTCTGGGGTATGGAATGGGGACAGATTGCTAGGATGGGAGGAACATAAAATGCCTAGGATGCAAAATCAAAGGAGACGCTCAACACGCACAACTCTTCGAGCGCCCCTAGATCTCGCCCTTGAGTGCAGCTACAAGGGTAAAAATTTCCATTCTCAAGCCGTTAACACAGAGGAGCACTATCAAGTGGCTAGCCCTCAGCTCTCGTGTAATCTAAATGCAGACTATTATGTACTGTCCTCCACACTGAAGCATGCCTCTATAGATGGACTGGGTCCTTTGCCAAGTAGTCTCCAACAGAACTTAACCAGAGTCCTGAATTTGAAGAGGAATTGAGATTGAAGAATGTTTGCTTATTCAAATCAGAAGTGGAGTAAATTCTCAATTTTAACAGGGAAAAGCCCTGTGTTTCTGAGAAATCCACTCAAAATTCTAAAATATACATGGTTGTACCTTAAGAAAATAGCCACCACCCACATCCACCTATGCACTTAATTCCAGTAGATCTCAAGATCAGAAGTTCCCCTACCCAGCTCTTCATCCTTTTACCTCATTCCGGGCTTAGACAAATTTCCAGTAAAACTCTGGTTCTAGTTAATATTATGGATATAATTATTTCCTTATGCCAGTGCGGCAATGCCAAGAGTGCATTCAGTAGCAGTGTTTGATTTTTATGAATTCAGGAGAAGTTTTATTTAAATATGAGAAGCCCTTTCAGACGTGCTTTGCTAAAAACTTCCCATAAATTCATTGTCCTTTTTCCACTACAGAACAGCGCAGACATTATGTGTAGGCATGTTTGAATTGACAAACACGGGCAGAGTTTGGCTCAAAGCTAAGTTTGCCCTCAGGAGTTACTGGAGATTTGAGTGTTGCTTTCTCAGTTAGTCTGCTACCCTGACGCTTCCTCTATAGCTCGTCCCTCCACAGATGGGCAATTCATTCAACCCTGCAACAAAGATTTACTGAGCACCTTCTGTGGATGAGGGACTATTCCAGGCACTGGGGATCTATCAGTGAACAAAACAGATGTAAATCCTATCATCACAGAGCTTACATTCTAGCTGAAGAAATTAAAAAATAACAATAAACATAATAGATATAAATATTTAGGTAAACTATACTGTAAGTTAGGAGCCCTGATGGCGCAGTTCAGGAATCAGCTGGTAATCAAAAGGTTGGTGGTTTGAAGCCACCAGCAGAAGAAAGATGTAGTATTTTGCTTCTGTAAAGATTTACAGCCTTGGAAACCCTATGAGACAGTTCTACTGTGTCCTGTAAACTTGCCGTGAGTCAGCATCTTTTCGGCACCAAACAATGCAACAACATACAGTAAGTTGAAAGGTTATCAGTGCTATGGGAAAGGAAAAAGGAAAACGGTACGAGCTGAAAGCAGGGCTAAGAAGGGGTGGGGTTACGATGGTGCTGATGGCAGTATTAAATAGGTTGGTACAGAAAAGGTAAAACTGATGAAAGTGAAGGGAATTATTTAAACATAGATAAAACGAAAACCAAACTCACTGCTGTTGAGTCAATCCTGACTCATAAAGACCCTGTAGACAGAGTAGAACTGCCCTGTAGAGTTTCCAAGGAGCGCCTGGTGGATTTGAACTACCAACCTTCTTGTTAACAACCATAGCCCTTACCACGATGTCACCAGGGTTTCCAAACATACATGGAGAAGAGTATTTCATTACAGAAAAAAACAATAATAAAAATGGCCATAATGTGGGAATGCCTAAGGTGTGTTCAAAATAGTATTGAAAATTGTCTGTTGTTAAGTGTCACGGATCCAGTTGTGTACCCCCAAAAGGTATTAACTGGCTAAGCCATGATTTTCAGTATCATGCGGTTTTTCCTTCATTTTGTTATTTGATGCATTTATACTATGTGTTATAAATTCTAACTTCTATGATGTTAATGAGGCAGGATTAGAGACAGTTATGTTAATGAGGCAAGACAGACTCGATAGGGTTAGGTTGTGTCTTGAGTCAGTGTTTTCTGAAATCCAGGAGAGAAGTGAGCAGAGAAGAGAGGAACCCTTTTACCAACAAGCAAGTAGGACCAGGAGCAGAGCTTGTACTTCAGACTCAGGGCCCCTGTGCTTAGACCAAGGGAAAATTGATGACAAGGACCTTCCCCTAGAGCCAGCAAAGAGAAATCCTTCCCTTGGAGTTGGTTCCCTCTATTTCGGCTTTCAACCTCCTAGACCACAATTGGATAAATTTCTGTTTGTTAAAGCCAGTCACTTGTGGTATTTGCCTTACAGCAGCATAACGTAACTGAGACAAGAGGGGAAAGAGCAAAATGGGTAGATGTTTTAAAAGGCTGCTATAATAATTCAGGTGAAAGGCAATAGTGGCTTGTAAAAATGGAAGAAATGAAAAGTGGTCGGGTTGTCAAAATATTTTGGATACGCTTCTAAAGCAGAACCAAAATCTCAACAGATTAGATGTAGAGTGTGAGAAAGAGAAAAAGTGGAGTGAAGAATGACTACCAAATTTGGTACAAGATAACCATTATCATAGTTGCCATCAAGTGAGATGGGAGAGGTTGAATGTGGATCAAGTCTGAGGGAAGGAGAGGGAGTTAAGATTTTGAGTTAAGAAGTCACCTATTAAACTTTAAAAGAGATATTGAATAGGAAGGTGGAAATATGAATCTGTAATTCAGGAGAGAGGACAGAGTTGGGAACATACATTTATGAGCTGTCACCAGAATATAGATGTTATTGAGGTTATAAATTTAGATGAGATCCCTGTGTGCCCCCGCCCCCAAAATGAAGCTCAAAGACTGACCCTCGGATATTCCAGCAGAAACAGAGGGCAAGAGATGAAAAGGATCGGCAAAGAAACAGAAAAATCAACCCATGGTGCAGCAGGAAAACCAAGAGTTTAAAGTCTTGGAAGCTCAGTGAAGAAAGTGTATTAAAAACTGGAATGGCAAGGAAAAGAAGATGAATTGACAAATGTTGTTACATATAATTTTGGAACAAGAAAAAAAAGGCTGGAGATGCCGATGCTAATTAGACGTAGTTGTCTCATGGGATTAGTCATCTAGATTTGAAGACTAACGGTCATGGTTTCCCAGGACAATCCAGTCAATTGGTATAATGTAGTTATTACAGTTTATGTTCTCCTCCTGGTATAATAAGTAGCGCCTAGGGTCATAAAAGTTTAAGAGCAGCCCTCTAAGACACAACTGTTGGTCTGTTTCTTGGGAACAAAACAGAAGGAAATCCAAGAATCAGAGACAGAACCAGGCTACAGGATGAACTGTCTCCGTGAACCACTGCCTACTCCACCTTGAGACCAGAAGAACCACATAGTATCTGGCTACTACTACCAAAAGTTTTGATCACGGACACAGTAGAAAGATCCTGACAGAAAGGGATAAAAGTGTGAAACAGCACTTTGAATGTTTAAAGAATTCACACTTTCTGGACATACTGAGGGTGCAGTGGTCACCAAGACTATTGCCTTGAGTCGTTCTTCAAACCCTGAATGAAACTATTCCCTGAAGTCCTTTAAACTTAGCAAAAAGTAAAGATTGTCACCCTTGGATATTGTGCTATTTTTTAAAATGACCTATCTAAGACCAAATGAATAACAGCTACTGAAGCGCAGATGAGGAGTTTGCGGGGCAGGAACATTCAATCCATGGGAGTGAAACAGCTAGAACAGAAGTAATCAGAACAACGACACAAGGAAGGATGTGACCAGTGTCCCTGAAAGTTGTGTCTAGAAACTGTTCAATGGGAGAAAGTTTTGCTTTGTACATTTTCACCAAAAATAAAATTAAAAAAAAAACAAACTGAAATGGTACACATTCCCACATAGCTTTTTAGTTTGTTATGATAGAAAGTATCACTTAGGATGCATTTAGTTACTTAAACACACATTTTTCTCATGCAAAAAAAGGCTTTCAAGGGCAGTACATCAGGGTTGACACACCTGTGCAGGAATGTCATTACCGATTCAGTTTCCTGTCTCTGCCACTGTAGTGTGTAGTTTCTAACACCAGGATCAAAACACGGCTGCTGCAAGTCCAGGCGGTGTCTGCAAGTTCTTGACAGAAAGTAATGAGAAAGAGAAAGTGAGAAAGAAAAAATCTTCTTCCCCAGGCTTTGCCTCTTTAATGCAGTTATACGGAAGTCCTACGTAGAAATTATACTTACATGTTATTGGCCAGATTCATATCACATGAATTCATATCACAAAGTCTAGCTACAAGGGAAACTAGGGGCTTGAATATTTTGCTTTCCAACACTTATATTAGAAAAAGGCAATAAAAATGATATTTAGAAAGAGTGTTAATTGAGCCAATAAATACCTTCTGCAGAAGTTTAAAAAAATGCAGAAATAGGATCTTGCGGCTGTAAAATTAGATGTAAAGCTGCAGCTTCCAAGGTCCTCTCTCCTTGGTAAATGGGTTTATCTAAATGACTTTGAATACATATCTAAGGAGAATTGTAACCGAACAGTTGCCCTGTTGATTCCAGTAGAACCTCATTTTGTGTTTATTCTAATAAATAACTAATAATTTCATACATGACAATCTTTCCTTTCAAATTCTATTAGACCAATACCAGTCTAAGAAGCAGAAAAATCACTTCAAGAGCCAAAAAATGTTTCAGCCCCATTATTACTTTTAGGTTAGGAAAAGACTGACTCTGCTCCTGTCTTTCAAAGCGACATGCTATCAGTAGACTACGAGGTCTGACGATTACGTTCGTGAACTCCTCCTAGAAAAAGTGCTACATTCCTCATTACTGAATATCACTATGATCACCTTCAAAGTACTCCCCTTAGGAAGCTGTGTACCAACACCAGCACCTAGTCCACCCTTCAAAGAAATTTTAGAACTCCTTTTCTGCAATGGCCCTCTGAGAAGTTGTCATATTACCCTTGATGTCCTGAGTGTCATCAGAATGTCTTCCTTTTAGTATTTCTTTTATTTTTGAGTAAAGAAAAGTCATTGGAGGCCAGATGAGGTGAGTAGGGAGGGTGTCCCAATACAGTTATTTGTTTACTGGCTAAAAACTCCCTCACAGGCAATTATACGAGTAAGTTCACAAACTGGCCACCATGACACCGTGCATAATGGGCATTCCAGAAAGAGTTCCAAAATTACTTTAAAAGGTGGACTAGGAGCTGGCATTAGTGCATAGCTTCCCAACTGGAGTACTTCAAAGGTGACTGTACTGATATTCAGCATTGTGGTACAAAGCACTTAGAATAATTAAGATAGACTTAATTGCCTGACCTTGTGTGTGTCATGGATTGAAATGTGTTAACTTGGATAGGCCATGATTCCCAGTATTGTGTGGGATCTGATTATCCTCTGTTCTGCGTGCTGTATAAATCCTAGCCTCTATGCTTGTGGTTGTGGTTTCATTGGGGAATGAGCTGTTTCTTACATTAATAAGGCAAGATTAGATCATGTTAAGGAGGATTAAGTTATCTTTGTTATGTAAATGAGCTAGGATTTGGATGGGTTTTACCTTTAGTCACCGTCCTTCTCTCCCCTGCAAGAGATAAAAGCAGAGAGAAGCAACCAGAGAAGACAGACCTTGCTACCACCAAGAAAGAAGAGCTGAGACAAAAGCATGTCCTTTGGACCTAGGGTTCTGGTGCTGAGACCCAAGAGAAGCTTGATATCAAAGACAGCTGATCTCCAAGGAACACTGGGCCCATAGATGTTGGAAGAAAATGAGAACATTGCTCCAGAGCTGACAGAAAGCCTTCCCCTAGAGCCAGCACACTGAATTCAAACTTCTAGCTTTCAGAACTGTGACCAAGTATGCTTCTGTTTGTTAAAGAAGCCATCCAGGTGTGGTATTTCTGTTGTAGCAGCACTAGATAACTAAGACACTATGTTTATTAAATATTCATGAGCTCATTTTGTAAGAGAAATGTCAGTTCATAAATCCTGACTTACTATTTTCTTGCCTTAGAATGCTCCTATGTTTTTTCAGCTGAAAAAAAAAAAAAAAAAGAGGAATCCTTCAAATCCCATCTCAAATGTTTCTTTGTAACTACCTCCTTTCCAGCTGATTAGAGGGTATTTTCCCAGTTCTCTGATAATATTTTGAATTGCCTATCAATGAATTTCTATTATAATTTGTAGGATGCAGCTAAAGTAATGCCTAGAGGGAAATTTATAGCATTACATTCTTTCACTAGAAAGAAATGTGATCTTAGATAAATGCTGCAAGCTTCTACACTATGAAACTACAAAAAGAACAAATTAAGTATAAAATAAGCAGAACAGAAGCAATAAAGCAATCAATCAAATAGAAACCAGACAAACAATAGAGAAAACTGATGAAATCAAATGCTGATTATTTGAAACTATCATTAAAATTGATAAATAAAAAAAAAAGGACAAATTACAGAATCACAAATGAAAAAGACAGGAAAGAAAAAAAAAGAATTAAATCGGATGTTAGAAGAGACTCCAAAACTTGCTCTCAAATATTGATCAGCTAAAGCGAAAGGAAGCAATGGCAAAGTAAAAAGACCTGAGCAGACGATTTCAAAGAGCAGCTTGAGAAGCCGCCAAGCTCCCTCGAGTCAGATCTGATTCATGGCGACCCTAGTGGTCAGAGCATGAGAAGATAAAAGAAAATATTATAGCGACATGTGCAAAGAGCTCGAAATGGAAAACCAAAAGAGAAGAACACATTCTGCATTTTTCAAGCTGAAAGAACTGAAGAAAAAACTCAAGTTGCAATAGTGACGGATTCTTCTACAGGGAAAATATGAAATGACTCAGGGAACATCAAAAGAAGATGGAAGGGATATATAGAGTCACCTTGCCAGAAAGAGCTGGTTGGTGTTCAGCCATTTGAAGAGGTAGGATATGATCAGGGACTGAAGGTACTGAAGGTAAAGTTGAAGCTGCATTGAAGGCATTGGCAAAATACAAGCCTCCAGGAATTGATGGACTTTATCAACTGAGGTATTTCAACAAACAGATGCAGCACTGGAAACATCCACTCATCTATGCCAAGAAATTAGAAGGACAGCTACCTGGCCAACTGACTGGATGAGATCTGTATTTATTCCCATTCCAAAGAAAGGTGATCCAACTAAATGCAGAAATACTGAACAATATCATTAATATCACACACAAGTAAACTTTTGCTTGAGAACATTCAAAAGCAACTCCAACAGCATATTGACAAAAAACTGCCAGAAATTCAAGCTGGATTTGGAAGATGACATGGAACTAGGGATACAATTGCTAGTGCTAGATGGATCTTGACTGAAAACAGGGAATACTAGAAAGATGGTTACCTGCATTTCACTGACTATGCAAAGGCATTTGACTGTGTGGATTATAATAAATTATGACTAACATTCTATAAAATGAGTTCCAGAACACTTAATTGTGCTCTTAAGGAATCTGTGTATGGATCAAGAGGGAGTTGTGAGAACAGAACAAAGAGATATTACATGGTTCAAAGTCAGGAAAGGTGTGCGTCAGGGTTGTATTCTTTCACCACATGTTTCTAATCTGTCTGCCAAACAAAAAATTTGAGAAGCTGGATTATATGAAGATGAATGAAGCATCAGGATTGGAAGATGACTCATTAACAACCTGTGTTATGTAGACGACATCCCCTTACTTGAAAGTGAAGATTTGAAACATTTACTGATGAAGATCAAGGACCACAGCTTTCAGTATGGATTGCATCTCAACATCAATAAAAAAATCCTTGCAAATGGACCAATAAGCAGCATTGTCATAAATGGAGAAAGGATTGAGGTTGTCAAGGATTTCGTATTACTTGGGTCCACAATCAATGCCCATGTAAGCAGCAGTCAAGAAACTAAAAGATGAATTGCATTGGAAAAATCTGCTACTGAGGATCTCTTAAAGGCATTGAAAAGTAACGATATTACCTTGAAGACTAAAGAGCACCTGACCCAAGCCATGGAATTTTCAATCATATCATATGTATGTGAAAGCTGGACAACAAACAATGAAGACAGAAGAAGAACTGATACTTTTGAATTGTGTTGGAGATGAATGTTGAATGTTCTATGGGCTGCCAATAGAACAAACGGTTCTGTTCTGGAAGTATACAACCAGAGTGTTCCTTGGAAGCAAAGATGGCAAGATGGCATCTTACACAGTTTGGACACGTTGTAAGGTAGGACATCATGCTCGGTAGAGTGGAGGGCCAGGGAAAAAGAGGAAGACCCTCGATGAGATGGACTGACACAGTGTCCACAACAATGCCCTTAAGCATAAAAACGATTGTGGACACAGTGTAAGACCAGGCAGTGTTTCGTTCTGTTTTGCATGGGATCACTATGAGTCAGAACCAACTCGACAACACCTAACAACAACAACAACATTACAGATCCTAAAGATATTAAAGCAAAATAATGGAATATTATCAACAAATTTATGCAAAAATATTCAACATACATGTGTAACTATACGTACGTATATATAGATCACGACCAAGTAAATTTTTTCTAAGAATTGGTTTAATGTTTGAAAATCAGTCATTGTAATAAACTCACCATACTAGCAGATTAAAGAAGGATAATTGCACAATAATTTCAATGAGTACAAGAAAAAAAAAAACCTTTTAAAAAATCCAACAGCCATTCTACATTTAAAAAAAAAAAAAACCCTCTGAAAATTAGAAATATAAGGAAACTTTCTCAGCCTGATAAAGGGTTTCTATGACAGAGAGACAGAGAGGTTGAAAAAGAGCTAATTTGCTCATTGTGCAGTAAAGGACTAGCTCAGCAGTAAAGGAAGGTCTTCTCCACACATTCCAAAGTAAGGATTGGCCCATTACTTTCTTCTGGAAAGTAACTTCTAAACCCTTGGAATGTCTCGCCCTGCCTGATAAGAGTGACTTTGCTTACCTGAGGGCCTTGGGCCACATGAGATAATGTTTGCTAACAATGTGATGTATGGTGGGGAACTTCAGCCTTGAGGTATCAGATTGACCGCTGGAAGGGTTGGAGACTGTGAGTCAGCTGTGAGGGTGGTCAGCCGTGCTTATGTGATCAACTCCCGAGAAAATCCCAGACACCTGGGTTTGGGTGAGCTTCCTCGGTTGACAATGCTCTGTGCGTGTTGCCACACATCACTGCTGGGAGAAGTAAACACTGTCTGCAATATGCCTCTGGAAGAGGGCAATTGGAAGCTTTTACCTGAGTCTCCTGGATTCTGCCCCACATGCCTCCTTCCTTTGCTGATTCTAGTCTATATCCACCTACTGTAATAAATTGTAACTGTGAATATAATGGCTTTTCTGAGTTCTGTGAGACCTAGCAAATTATTGAATCTAAGAGTTGTCTAGAGGACACTTGAATAGCAACAATAAAACATTCACATCACTCTTGCTACAAATGGGAAATTGCTGTTTTCTTCTTCCTGAAGAGCTGAAGTATAATAACTCGATGAACAAGTATAACAATAAAAATAACTTTAATATCTCATAACTGCCTCTACCTACCTATTCTGTAGAGCTATTTTTTTCCTGTTATCTTGGTTAAAATTTAGAGTTAACATAACTTTTATTATGCTTAGATAACAACATGTTCTTTATTTCTTCCTGTATAAGACCACTGCCATCAAGCAGATTCTAATTCAGAGCAACCCTACAGGACAGAGTAGGAATGCTCCATAGAATTTCCAAGGAGTGCCTAGTGGATTCAAACTGATGACCTTTCGGTTAACAGACGTAGAGCCTACCCACTATGCCACCAGGGTTTTCATCTTCTGGTATGCCAAGCCAAATGCCATCAAGTCGGATATAGTAACCATAAATTCTGAACTTCTTGTGATGTTTTAATTTCTATTTCCCCAGCTTGGACTTAACTGGAGAGAGAAAACCTGCAGTGGTAAAGAGATCATTGCTGTTCCTGTCATGTGCTGTTGAGTCAGTTCCGAAGCACAGTGACCCCATCTATAACAGAATGAGGCACTGCCCAATCCTGTGCCCTCGCCACAGTGGTAGGTATGTTTCAGCCTACAGTTGCAGCCACCGTGTCAGTCCATTGCATTGATTGTGGAACCAAGTAAAATGTAATCATTGCTAGCCTCAATCCTTTCTCCATGTATCGTGATGTTGCTTACTGGTCCAGTCACGAGGATTTTTGTTTTCTTGATGCTGAGGTGCAATCCACACTGCAAACTGTGGTCTTTGATTTTCGTTAGTAAGCGTTTCGAATCTTTCTTTACTCCAGCAAGCAAGGTTTGTGTCATCTGCATAACGCAGGTTGTTAATGAGTTTGCTCCAATCCCAACTTTTTGTTGTTCTTCATATAGTCCAACTTCTTGAATTATTTGCTTAGCATACAAATTAAAAAGGTATGGTGAAAGGATATAACCCTGACACACACCATTCCTGACTTTAAACCATGCAGCGTCCCTTGTTCTATTCTCATGACTGCCTCTTGATCCTTATGCAGATTCCTCATAAACACAACTAAGTGTTCTAGAATTCCCATTTTATACAATATTAGCCATAATTTGTTATGATTCACACAGTCAAATGCCTTTGCATAGTCAGTGAAACACAGGTAAATATCTTTCTGGTATTCCCTGTTTTCATTCAAAATCCATCTGACATCAGCAATCGTATCTCTGGTTCCACATCCTCATCTGAATCCGGCCTAATTTCTGGCAGTTCTCTGTCAGTTTACTTTTGCATTTACTTTTGAGTGATCTTGAGCAAAATTTTACTTCCATGTGATATTAATGATATTATTCAGTAATTTCATCATTGGGTTGAATTACCTTGCTTGGGAATATGCATAAAAATGAATCTCTTCCAGTTGATTGGCCAAGTAGCTGTCCTCCAAATTTCTTGGCTTAGATGACAGCACTTTCAGTGCTACATATGTTTGCAGAAATACCTCAGCTGATATTCCATCAATTCCTGCAGCCTTGTTTTCACCAGGGCCTTCAATGCAGCTTTGACTTCTTTCAGTACCATCAGTTCTTGATCATATGTTACCCCTTTAAATGGTTGAACATCGACCAGTTCTTTCTGGTACAATGACCCTATGTATTCTTTCCATCTTCTTTTGGTGCTTCCTGAGTCATTTCATGTTTTCCCTATAGAATCTTTTACTATCGCCAACTTGAATTCTTTCTTCAGTTCTTTCAGCTTGAGAAATGCAGAGCACATTCTTCCCTTTTGGCTTTCTATTTCCAGCTCTTTGCTCACATCATTCTAATACTTCACCTTCTCAAGCCACTCTTTGAAATCTTCTGTTCAGTTCTTTTACTTCATCAGTCCTTCCTTTTGCTTTAACTGCTAGATTTCAAGAGCAAGTTTCAGAGTCTCTTCTAACATCCAATTTGGTCTTTGTTTTCTTTCCTGTCTTTTTAATGACCTCTTGCTTTCTTCATGGATGATGTCTTTGTTGTCACTTCACAGTTCATCTGGTCTTCAGTCATTAGTGTTTAACACATCAAATCTGTTCTTGAGATGGTCTCTAAACTCAAGTGGGATATATTTAAGGTTATACTTTCATGTATCGCTAACCAGTTTTAAAATTGTCTCCTTATCTTTAGCTTTGGCAAATTTGATTACAATATGCCCTGTGTCTTTCTTTTGGTATCTACCCTGTGTGGAGTTCAGTGAGCATCTTGGATAGGTATCATCTCATCTTTTGTGATATCAAGGAAGTTTTCTGTCAGCAAATCTTTGATAGTTCTGTGTTTTCCATTATCCCTTCTGTTTTGGTATTCCAGTCATTTGTAGATTATTCCTCTTGACAGAAAACCACAAAATTCTTAGTGTTTCTTGATTTTTAAAAAATTTTTTATCTGGTTTTTCCTCAGTTATGTTGGTGTCATGTGTCTTATCCTCATTCTCACTAATTTGGCCTTTTATTGCTGCAATTCTGCTCTTTTGACTTTCTACTGAATTATCTAATTCTGTAATTTTACATTAATTTTCTGAATTTCTAATTCCTGTCTCTGTATGCTTTCTTGCAGCCTGTTCAGTTTGTCATTATGCTCTGCTGCATTTTGCTTCATCTCCTTCCTAATCTCTCAAAGAGTGCTAAATATTAATCTCTTTTATTCTACCTCTGATAAATCCAGAAGTTCCCTTCATCTGGAAAATTTCTTGATTCTTTGCTTAGGGAGCTTTCTGAAACCACTGTGGTCTGCCTTTTTAAGTGATTTGATATTGACTGTTGTTTCCATCAGTAAACTGTTGTATTTATTTATGTTTCCCTGGTATGTTCTATCTCTTGTTTTACTTTGTTTTAAAATGTCCAAATAGGCTGATCATTTATGCTAGTTTGGTTACTGGTGATTTTGAAGTTCTAATGTCCTATCTCAAAGTGATTAGAGCTCTTACTACGCATGTCAACTCAAGAGCCCATTTACTTTTCTTATACGAGATTCAGCCTAGATGTCCACATAATCAGTCATCAAGTGTGTGGTGCAAGGTCTCCCTTACTATCCTACATGGGCACAAGTGATTGGTGTAGCACAGGTATCTGGCCACAGGCTGTGAGAAAGGTAAGGGGCTAGCAGCCATCCCTGAATATCTGTGAGAGCGGCATGTCTTCCCTTATGGTTGAATCTAAGTGAAGGAACTATTTCTGCCCTGAATTTCTAGCTTAGGGGAGTAAACAGATTCCCATCTCCACCCCCTAGTTTGTTAAATTGTTCCCTCTCTGAATGTGGGAAAATGGCTCAAGATAGGCTTAAGGAGTCCTACTTCTAGCTCAGTTAATGACATCAGACTCGAGAGATGGGCACAATGCAGAGAAGGGAGGAGGAAGCACTAGAAGAATAGAGAGAGGTTTATCCCAAAGGAAAGATTGAGATCTGCACACAGTAGGTTAGAAGAAAACCATGTAGCTTTTGACAATCTAGTGCTGTTTTTCACTGTCTCTGGAGGTGCTAGTCAACTCTCCCATCAGTTTCTCCTGCTGAGAAAGATCCCCTCCAACTGCCACCACTTTGATTACTACACTGGCTGCAGCCATTTCCAGTGGATCAGGTCTGGCCAGTCCAAGGTACTTCTGAACCTATTCTCCATTCCCTATTGCTCAACTTTCCCTTTGATATTCAGGGCTCCTATGATGTCATATGTAATCAGTTCATTTGTTCTTTGGGGTCTTTGTTGTTACAGGGATCATGGAAGTGTCTGACTCCTCTGGCATCTTAGCCCTGCCCCTGTGTCACAGCTTAAGAACCCAAAACTTAAGAAACCCTAATATCTTATAAGGATTTAAGTAAACCTGGCCAACTTTTGTTCGACTGAGACACTATCTTTATTACATTATACTGGACATCAAACAACTGTGCCCTCCACTCTAAAGGGAGACTTTTATGTTTATCTTCTATGACTATAAGAATCTTGTCTGTTGCATTAATTGCTGGATCTCAGGGACTACAGTTAGTTGTGCCTAGCTAAACACCATTGAAGGACGGGGGGATAAAAGTTTTAGGAGATGGATGGATGAATGGTGGGGTAGATGGAAAGGGGTAGAAGGGTAGAGGGGTAGAGTGATGGAAGGATAGAAGGGTAGAAGGGTGGAGCGGTGGAACATTGGAGAGATAGATATGGAAGGACAGAGAGATAGAAGGGGAAAGTTTAGAGGGATGAAGGGTGGAGGGTGGAGGGACGGATGAGTGGGGGGATGGAAGGATGGGGAAGGAGGGATAGAAGGCTAGAGGAGTGGAAGGATGGGAAGGTCATCAAAGCGGAGTCAAAGCACAGATGACCCACAAGAAGCAGAGCCACCAGGTATGACTACCCCAAACCTAGCTCCCCATTCTCAAAGGCTCCAACCGCCCTTTCTGTCTTTTAGTTGTACAAGATCTTTAATTTTTCAGAGGGCTTCAGGAAGTCACACTCTACAGACTATCCCTTGGCTTTTTGTTACTCCTAAGTAAGGATTACATCCCCAACCTATCACAAATTTCTGCTCTGCTCCATTGCATGATGCTCTCCCCGGGTAATTAGCTATCTGAAATTAACCCTGCCAGCTGCCTCATTTAGCCTGAAGCATTTTAGAGAACAAGTAAATAAGGAGGAGGCTGTCCTATAACAAATATTATAGAATTATGGAATTAATTTAAAAAATCACTTTGGGACTCTTAAAAGCCTATGAGCAACCATCTAAGATACTCCACTAGCCTCACCCCTTTGGGAGCAAAGGTAAATGAAGAAAACTAAAAGACACAAGACAAACATTAATCCTAAGGACTAATGGACTAAAAATACTGCATCCTCTATCAGGCTGAGTCCAGTGTAACTAGATGGTACCCAGCTGCCACCAGTGACTGCTCTGCCAGGGATCACAACAGAGGCTCCCAGGCAGAACTGGAGAAAAATGTAGAGCAAAATTCTACCTCCAAAAGAAAGGCTAGACTTATGGCCTGACAGAGACTGGAGAAACCCTGAGAGTATGGCCCCAGACACTCTTTTAGCTCAGTAATAAAGTCACTCCCAAGGTTAACATTTTAGACAAAGATTAGACAGGCCCGTAAAACAAAATGCCAGAGGCACACCCACCTTGTGGTAAGGACTAGAAAGCAGGAGTGGACAAAACAGCTGGTAATAGAGAACTCAGGATCAAGAAGGGAGAGAGTTGCATGCCATGAAGTTGTTAACCAGGGTCATAAAACAGTATGTGTACTAACTGTTGAATGAGAAACTAGTTTGTTCTGTAAACCTTCATCCACAGTTTAGAAACAGAAAGAAAGAAATCATTTTCAGTGGCTGGATCACTGTATCCTGATTGCATGCATTTTTTTTCCAAGGAAGAAACCAAACTTGTCTTCCTAGGGAGAGAAATAATGTCTAAGAAGCTCAGATTAATGAAATGAGTATCCATTCTGGAGTTATCTTCACATAAACCAAATATTATCTGCCAAGCTATGGGCCAGCAAGCTTAAGAAAATAAAGAACACCGTGGAATACTCAGGAGAAGAAAGAGTTACTTCATTCCTAATCAAATATGAAACACGGACTGGCCAACCAGGCTGTAGTTCAAGCACCATACAGAACACTGGAACTGCTTCTGTTTGGAGCAGTCAGCATGAAATATAATGAAATTCCAAATAGAAGACAGGATACACATGTTCCAGAGGGAAGTCATTAATACCCATGAATAATGATAAAGCAAAATACCATCTGCCAGGATAATGTGGCACATCTTTTAAAATTCCAATTAGCCTATAAACTAGAGACAGGGAGCAAATACGCTCACCATGCCATATCTAACCATGTGTCCTTGGTGTCTCCACGGCTTTATGTGTAAACTAAAATGTGGGTGACAAAAACATCACCATGTATGAATATATTTTGGAGAAAGCATTCATTTCTTTTCTTTAGGACCCAGGTGCTGTTTATGCAACCAGGTGGAGCAGAGTGTTATAGCCTGCTAATTAAGACCACATATGCACTATCACATATAGTCTAACAGTGGGGTGAAAAAATTTTATCTGTTAGAAGCACAGTATATTAATTTTGCTGTAACGATGTGGTTGGATTTCATCGTTCTATGTATTTGGAATTGGAGATAATGAAGCATTTCTATTGCCCTGTTATCTCGGGGAAAACTGCCTAGTTTATGATGATTTCAGATATTCTAAGCTATTTGCCTAAGCTGCATTTTATGAAGCGTGTAGCTATTAAAATCATAATACCCATTATTAGAACTGTTGTATTATAGCATGAAAAGAAATTGCTCTGATTATAAATGCATGAAATAGTTCTATGGACTCACTAGCCCATCACTTTTCTTTGGGAAAATAGCTCAAGGAGCAAAGCAACTTACTTCTGAACACCCATACTTCCCAGTACCTGTTCCTCTTCCTACAGTTCGTTGCAGTGTAAACCACACTGAATTAGTGCTTGTGGAATTTCAATCCCAGTATTACTATTATTCACTTGTACAATTTTGCAAAAGCCACTTAAATCTTTTGGTGCCTTGGTTTCCTCACTGACAAAATGTCTACCCTGCCTCAAAATGCTATTTTGAGGAGTAGAAAGAGGTAAGTATGAAAAGTCTTTGAAAAAGTGTAAACACCCTAGAATAGTAAAAGCCATTTTTATTATCATGAAAAGATAAGAAAGCAGAGTTGTTGGCATCGTGTTAAGAGAGAGAATTATATATTTAAAAACACAAAGATCTCTCTAGGCAGGATTTGGAGCACACTGATGCTAGCACAGGCAGCCACTGTTCAGTCAGCAGGGTAACAGTTCCTGAGAAGTTGTCTCCTTTGTGGGGCTGAACGGGGTGCAGAACCAGTAACTAACCTTACAGCCACATTTTTTTCTAGAAGTATGCCAACAAAATATGTTTAGGTATATTTGGATTGCCAAATATTTGAATTTGTGAAATAAGGAGTTACACTGGAATAGGGTACTATATTCTGAGCATTAACAACATAAATCAATTTCCATTATCCATGAGTTGGAAATAACGAGTTGTATCATTTTTTTCCCCTTATGTCATGTGATTCAGCAGATTTTAGAACACAAAAATCACACCACACGCCACATCTCATCTCCTCCTAGTGCTGTTTTAAAGACTTGATTTCTGAGCAACGTGGGGCAGAAGACAACTTTAGAAAACTGCGGATAAGCTGAAAAGCAGGTAATTCACATGCAGACATTCAGGAATTTATGGTGATAGCCATAGCTAAGACTTGGGATCAGCATCAATTTATCTTTGTTTCTAGGTATCTAGCCTAGAAAAACACTACTACACATGCACAAGGTGTTCATGAAGTCATTTTAATGGCAAATAATTGGAAACAAACTGTAGGTCCATTTATAGAATGTGATTGCAAAAACTTTGGTACACTGACAGGTTAGGGTACTATGCAGCTGACCAAAAAATGAGAGGGCTCTATCTGTGCTTCTCAAAGAGCTCTCTAAAACTCAATATTAAAAGAAAAAAAAGCACTTTGCAGATGATTGCATAAACTACAATTCCACTTTAAGTAAAATGAGAAGCAAAAATAATGGTGTGTATACACCATGGCTATTTTTCTACACGTATATGTATGTACACACCAAATATTACATGTCAGGCTATGGGTAGCAGGTTGAAGAAAACTACAGGCACAGTGGAATGCTCAAGAGAACACAGACTCTTCATTTCAAAGAGTTCCTTCATTCCTAATCAAGTCTGAAACATTGACTGGCCAGAGTCTGTGGTGGTGCAGTGGTTAAAACCATCAACTGCTAGGCAGGTCAATGATTTGAAACCACCAACAGCTTCTTTGGGAGAAAGATGTGACAGTCTGCTCCCACAGACTTACAGCCTTGGAACCCCATGAGGTCACTATGCGTTAGAATTGACTCAGTGGCAGTCGGTTGGCACAGTGCTGTAGCAGTAGTTACGCCCTCAGCTGCTAACCTAAAGGTTTGTGATTTGAACCCATCAGTAGCAGCTTCATGGGAGAAAAATGTGGTCGTCTGCTTCCCTAAAGATTCCTGCCTTGGAAATCTTCTGGGGCAATTACAGGGTTACTAGGAGTAGAATTGGCTCAATGGCACACAACAACACACAAGTCTATAAGGTTCCTGGGTGATCTAAGCAGTTTGTGCTTGACCAGTAAGACAGCCAGCAAGACAGCCCTGCGGATCAGTTCTACTGTGTGACACATGGGGTCTCCATGGCCAGAACTCACTTGATGGCAGTGAGCTTGTTTTTTTTTAATACATGTGTATGAAAGTCCCTGGGTGGTGGAAACAGTTAACACACTTGACTGCTAATTGAAAGACTGGCAGTCTGAACCCACTCAGAGACACTTTAGAAGAAAGGCCTAGTGATCTGTTTCTGAAAGTCACAGCCATAAAAACTACAGAGTATAGTTCTGCTCTGAAACACATGTAGTTACCATGAGTCAGAACTGACTCAATAGATGTGTAGAAAGGGGACTAAAAAGATAAAGGAAAGAACACACACTGAAGGATTCAGTTGCACCTCAGAGAAACAGGACAAGGACAACAAAGGGGCATGGGCAAAGGAAACACTGTACTTCATGTACTTCTATATTGTTTTAGGAAATTCTGGTGACATAGTGGTTAAGAACTACAGTTGCTCACCACAAGGTCAGCAGATCAAATCCACCAGGCACTCCTTGGAAAACTTGAGGGGGCAGCTCTACTCTGTCCTATAGAGTTGTTATGAGTCAGAATTGACTTGACAGCATCAGGTTTGGTTTTGTTTTATATATTGTTTGAATGTTGTATTGAATAAAAGCAGTCATGGGTTCCTTATGCAGAGGAGAAAAACACCACACAATAAAGACAAAGAAATGAAGCAGAATCCCAAATAGGTCAAGTACTGGTCACCTTTAGGTTCAAATGATGTCGCAGGACTGACTAGTTCAAAAAGTGTATTAAATCTTAAATGTTCTGTTAGTTCCACCAAAACCCCAAAATGGGCAAATGGGAGAGGGAAAAGCAGAATTATTACTTAAGGAGTTCTGAGTCTGTGTTAAGGGTGAAGGAAAACTTGGAAATGGATAGTAAGGATGATTCTACACTAAGACAAATGTAAGTAATGTCACTAAATTGTATAATGCAAAAATGGCTGAAACAGCTGGTGTTTTGTTATATGTCTTTTAACACAATAACAACAAAGAAAACCTAAGATGCTTGTCATAGATTGAACTGTGTTCCTCTTTGGTGTGTGTATCAATTTGGCAGGGCCACGATTCCTAGTATTGTGTGACGGTCCACCACTTTGTCATCTGATGTGATTTCCCTGAGTGCTGTAATTCCTGCCTCTATGGTCTTAGTGAGGGGTGGTGGGGACAGTTGTGTTAATAAGGCAAAACTCCATCTATACGATCAGATTGTATCTTGAGTTGTTTTCTTTTGGTATATAAAAGAAGCAAGCAGAGAAATACAGGATCTCATACCACCAAGAAAGCAGTGCTGGGAATCAAGTGCATCCTTTGGACCCAGGGTTTCTGAAAGGTAAAGCTTCTAGTTCAGAGGATGATTGACAAGAAGGACCTTTCTCCAGAGCCAACAGACTGAGCCTTCTCCTGGATGGAGGTGATACCCTGAATTTGGGTTGTTAGCCTACTTGGCTGTGAGGAAATTATTTCTCTCTGTTAAAGGTATCTACTTGTGGTATTTCTATTACGAGCAGCACTAGATGACTAGGATAATGGCATTTTACTGAAATGTTGCTAAGAAAGTAAGCTGAACAGATTTGCTATCTGATTAAATGAAAAACAAAAATGCTGGAACTTCAGCATAACTTTAAATTATGTATATATATCATTTATTGAAATATAAAAATCTTCATTTACACATTTTAAAATGAAAACATGAACAGGGGTATTTGTAATACATCTTGTGTAAGTGGGCCCTCCCCATCAAATTCGTTCTTCTCACACATTCACCACACCATTGTTTTGGGAATACTTACGTATTTTTCTCTTTATTATTTCTAAAATATAATTTTTGGACATTCAAAAGTGCAACAGTTAATGTGCCTGTGGGGAATATCACAGTTAAAAAAAATATAAACAAAGGCAGTGATACAGCTTGTCATACATGTTTTGGCAGTATTCTCCAAGTCTATATAGAAATACATATATACACATTGATGTATAACATCATTTTATCTAATGTCCCGCTTCACAAAAATAGGACCATTTTGTAAAGATTGGCAGACCACATTTTGAGGACATCATTGATTATCGAAAAACTCCAAAATTGTGTTTCTCAAGCCAGCTTTGATTGTCATCATAATAGAAAGCAGAAGGGTCAGCAAATTTTCTTCTGGGAACTTTTCAGGAGGTCAAAAAGGAAACAAATCGGTGGTACACTGAAAACACTGTAAAAACACGTGGTCACAAGCTCAGGTGGGAGCATTGATTGGACTTGACACTGCTGATCTGAGAATTTTCCTCCGGCCTCAGGATGTCATACAAAGCTCAAAGTACCATCAAAACGCAAAGCAACAAGAGAAGTGAGAGTGAGTGATAAACAGAATGCTTGAGCTTCGGTTCTAGACACGCAAAAAGTATTCCAAGTGTAACTGGCTCTACAGAGTCTATCTAGTAAGGTTTTCTTGTTTGAATTGGCTAGTCGGGCTCAGTCTTCACACTTACTATGAAAAAAGGCAGACAGGAAAGTTGGGGCTTGCAGTACAAGTACGATTAGACCAGTAGGTAGTCAAGTACCTTGTTATTGCTTTTCCACCTCCCACAGCCTCAGCTGCCACAGCACAGACAGTGACTGCAGTAATCACAGCCCATGTTTCATTCACAGGGTGTCAGCAATTAAGTGGGACTGCAAAGAATGCCAACAAACTCAAACCAACTAGCTCAAGAGTTTGGGTCGATTTGACAGTTCATCCACCAGTCTAACTTGAAAATAATCAGTAAGATTTTTTAATTGTTTTACACCAAAAGACTGACCTGGTTAGAAAAGAGACTCAGTGCACTGAACTGCATTATTTTTAAACATGTTTTCTTCTGGAAATTACAAAGACACAAACGCACTTCCCCCATGCAGTGGGAAGTGATGTCTTTACTTTTCAGAAGAGCTGTCAAAGCAAGATTTCACTTTCTCAGCCTCAGCTAAGGCTGCAAAATGAAATTAAGGGTAGCGATTGCTGGCTATATGGCATTAAAGACAACTGACCAAAAGCCACGAATTTAAATAACAAGTTTCCTGCACGACTGACTGCTAGCCCAGTTCCAAATTTCAAATTGCTGTTTCTCCATGGTAACTTCCTGTAACCTAAACTGATGGCACCCAAACTTGGCTGATCACAGCAGCCAGGCTGTTTAGAAAAAAACAGGTTCCTGCCCCCCCTAGACCTAATAAACCTGAAACTCTTGAATGAGGGACCCAGACTCCTGTGATTCTGGCTGCCAGTCACATTTGGGGACCACAGATTCCAGCTAATGCATGTAGAGTCTTTCCTAAACAATGCCTTTATAGTCTCAGACTCTCCAACTACTTCTCTTTGAGGTAAGAAATGAGGAAATGAGGCTGATGTTCACAGTATTCTTCTGGCTCTTTTAGGGTTTGTAGAATCAAAAATATATGTATGTTGGGATCCACCAAAGTTACCATCAGGCATTTTAAAAACCTCTGCAAATCCAGTCTTTTTGCTGACAGTTGTGTTTTCCACTGGGAAATAACATGAAAAGTCTTGGGCATAGGTTATGCCTTTATACTGAGAACAGTTAGGGTTTTGTGTTTTGTTTGAAATCCATTTCATCAGAGGGTAGTTAATCATTTTTAGTACAGGTAATTAGGGAATCTATTAGTACACAAGTAGAAAAAAACTTTTGATTTCCTGGAAGACACTACTTTTACTTTGTCACTATGTTCAACTAAATTTAATCCACTAAAGCTATTTCCATATCTTATAGAGAAACATGTTATTTCATATAAATTCCAAAGACTGTCAAACTTGTCACCTACTTAATAACGATTTTTTTTAATTGTGCTTTTCAGTAGGGAAAAGGTGTTACATATTACACATTTAGTATTACTGATAACAGCAGAATTATTATAAACCTAGATTACAATATGAAAATGAATTGTTGGGCTTCTAAATGACCCAAATCTATTTTAAAAAGGCTGGTTAATTATTATCCTTTATCTCTTTAAAACTAAAAAAAAAAAAAAAGTAAAATGCTATAGTACCAGTACCTTTTTGATTCAAAAGTGGTTTTGCACGTACTTCACAGGAAAGTCCAACAGCAGCTGACACCAGGTTTCAAGAGAGAAGTACATGAATGGATTGAGTGGTCTCTTCAGAAGTCCAGAGAAGACAGTTAATACAAATCTAAACACACCCTTGTTAGAGTTATTTACATAATTACAATGCTGGAGTTTTGTCGCAGTGAAAACTGTGCACACTGGAATCTCACCAATGCCCTTGAGACATAAAGATTGTCTTCTGTGACCTATTTATCTCCTTGTCCATCTACCTCCAAACCGCACACACCGCTGAGATGCTACTAAGTGCCACACGTGGCAACACTGGAAAAGTTTGTTTCAATAAATCCCACTCATTCATACTTAGAAGGTTCCCTGAGGCCCTTGGCTGGGAACTTCTCTTTCTGTATCATCCAAGTCCTCCTCTCAACCTCTGCATTGCAATAAAGTGGTTTCCTTAAGGTATCTAAAGGCAGCACCTGGCGTGGAAGGTGACTCCTGAGTCCACCGGTTACAGGAAGCTGTCCTCCACCAGGTCTGAGGAGTCTATGCCAATGTCATCCATCATGTCGATGTCCTCAATGGTCTCGTCCTCTCTCTTGATAAAGGTAGAACTGCTGGAACCTGTCTCAATGGCACTCTCTTCAGAGGTCTGTGAGCTAGGGTAGAGAGTGAATGGGAAGGGTTAACTGAAGTCTACATACAGACTAATTAGGCTGTGTTACACTTCCAGGATGTTCCATCAAAGGCAAGCTCTTCCAGCAATATCCCTTAACACTCAAATTCAGGGCTGCCTAGGTTGGCAAGATTCTGCTCCCAAGCCAGAGAGCTACAGTAGTAGCTCACATGGAAAATGGTAGTCCACAGCTAATCTTGAAATTTGCTTTGGCCCTTCAGCTTTCCTTCTCTTCTGTCAAGTTTTTAATCAAAGTTGCTAACAAGCTACAATTTCTACTTTACCTACTCACTTCTAGTGGAAGAGAAAATAAGCAATGCATGATCAAAAGGTATGGGGAAAAGAAAAGCAGAGGAATTAAACATCTGCAAGTTGCAATCAGGCCAATAATCTCCTCCCTCTGAAACCTACTGAGTGTCCATGCTGTGTTCTTTGGCTTTCATCCCCCGCCACCGACCCCTCATACCTCCTCTTATTCCCGTCTCTACCTTCTGAGCCTTGAAGGCACAGGTGAAGGCTCTTTACTTACTCAAGTAGTGGTTAAGAGAAGCTCTGGAGTCAAATGACATAGATCTGGAATGGTTCCACTGCTTCCCAGCTGAGTGAGGTTGTAGAAGTTACAAAACAACCCTCAGGTTATCGCCTCGTAAAACAGAATGACAATGGTACCCAAGGCACAGGACTATTGTTGTTCTTGTTGTTGTTAAATGCCAATGAGTTGGTTCTGACTCAGAGTCCAAAGCATGTGAGATGAAGTCTCACCATCCTTACTTCCAAGAACTCTTCCAGCTGCACTTCTTCTGAGACAAATTTGTTCATTCTATTTTTGTCTATTCGAATTTGTTCATCCATACATGAAATATTCAATATTCCTCACCAACACCGCAAGTCAAAGGTGTCCACTCTTCTTCAGTCTTCTTTATACACTGTTCAGCTTTCACATGCATACAAAGCAACTGAATATATCATGGCTTCGATGAGGCATGGAAAGCCTAGTGGCAGAGGGGTTAAGTGTTATGGCTGCTAACCAAAAGGTCAACAGTTCAAATCTGCCAGGCACTCCTTGGGAATTCTATGGGCAAGTCTACTCTGACCTACAGGGTTGCTATGAGTTGGAATGGACTTGATGGTACTTGGTTTGGTTTGGTTTTGGTCAGTGAGGCACACCTTAGTTCTCAAAGTGACACCTTTGCTTTTTAACACTTTGAAGAGGTCTTTTGCAGCAGACTCACCCAATGCAGTAAGTCAAAGTCATTTGATTTCCTGACCACTGCTTTCATGGGCAATGATTATGGAGAGACCTAAGTAAAATTAAATCCTTGACAACTTCAGTATTTCTCCATTTACTATGATGTTGCCTATCAGTTTAGTTGTGTGGATTTCTGTATTCTTTATGTTGTGGTATAATTCACACTGAAGGCTATAGTCTTTGATCCTCATCAGTACACACTTCAAGTCCTCTTCATTTTCAGCAAGCAACTCTGTGTCACCTGCACATTGGAGGTTGTTTAGGGGTCTTCCTCCAATCCTGGTGGCTCCATTCTTCTCCATATAGGCCACCTTCTAGGATTTGCTCAGCACAGATTGAATAAGTATGGTAAAAAGATACAATGTTGACACACACCTTTTCTGACTTTAAACCACAAAGCATCCCCCTTTTTGCATGTGATAAAATGCTCTTAGTCTATGTACAGGCTCAGCATGTGCACAAGTAAGTTTTCTAGAATTCTCATTCTTTTCAGTGTTACTTATAATTTATTATGATCCACACAGTCAAATGCCTTTGCTAAGTCAACAAAGCACAGGTATGTATTTCTGGTATTTCCCTGGTTTCAATCATGATCCATCTGATCATCAGTAATGCTATCTCTCATTCCACATTCTCTTCTGAATCCAGATAAAATTTCTAGCAGTTCTCAGTCAGTGTAATGCTGTAAGAATTTTTGAACAATAAGCAAAATCTTACTTGTGTGTGATATTAACGAATACTGTTGGATAGTTTCCACATTCAGTTGGATCACCTTTCTCTGGAATGGGCATAAATGTGGGTCTCTTCCAGTCAGCTGGGCAGGTAGCTGTCTTCCAAGATTCTTGTCCCAGACTAGTGAATGCCTTCAGCAGTGCGTCTGTTTGTCAGTTGGTATTCTGCTAGTTCTGGGAGCCCTGTTTTCCACCAGGGCCTTCAGTGCCACTTGCACTTCTTCCTTCAGGACCATTGGTTTTTGATCCTACAGTGCCTCCTGAAATGGCGGGATGTTGACCAGTTCTTTTTGGTATAGTGACTCTGTGTATTCCTTCCATCTTCTTTTGATACTTTCAATAGTTTGCCTCCAGAATCCTTCAGTATTCCATCACCAGGCTTGAATTTTGTTTTTTCTTTTAGCTTGAGAAATGTCAAGCAAGTTCTTCCCTTTTGGTTTTCTAACTTTATCTTTCCACATGTCTTTATAAGACTTCACTGTCTTCTTCAGCTGCTAGTTGAAATCTTCTCTTCAGCTCTTTTACTTCATCATTTCTTCCATTTGCTTTAGCTACTCTACATTCAAGTTCAAGTTCTAGTGTCTCTTCTGACATCCATTTTGGACTTTCTTTTATTTTAACACACACACACACACATATATAGCATTTATTCTAATTTTACCTACTTTTCATATTCACAGGATTCAGAATTCAGAAAGTAGAGCAGAGACATCATGAGATGTTTTTGCCACTCTTCCCCATACCTCCAAGAGGAGAGCAGTGTTCTGTCTTTTTAATGACCTTTTACTTTCTTCATGTATGATGTCTTTGGTATCAACCCACAACTTGTTTGTTCTTTGATCACTGGTAATCAGTGCTTCATATCTATTCTTAAGTTGGTCTTTAAATTCAAGCAGGATATACTCAAGATCACAGTTTGGCTGTCATGGACTTGTTTTAATTTTTTTAGCTTCCACTTAAAGTTATATATGAGCAAGTTCCATATTCTGCCGCTGTTTGTGTTCTAACTGATGATACTGAGCTTCCTCATCATCTCTGCACAGATACAGTCAGTTTAATTCCTGTGTATTTCATCAACATACAGTTGCCATTTTGTTGTCAAAAAAAGGTATTTTCAATGAGGAGATCATTGGTCTTACAAAATTCTATCATGCAGTCTCCAGCATTGTTTCTACCACCAAAATCATTATTTTCTAACTACTGATCTTTCTTCTTTGCTTGCAACTTTTGCATTTCAATCACCAGTAATTATCAACACATCTTGATCGCATGTCAATTTCAGACTGCAGAAGTTGGTAAAATGCTACAATTTCTTCATCTTTGGCATCAAAGGTTGGCGGGTAAATTTGAATAACAGGCACATTAACTGGTCCTCCTTATAGATAGATGTATGTACATTATCCCATCACTAGTAGTGCTGTATTTCAAAACAGAACTTGAAATTCTCTTTCTGACAATGACCGCAATGCTGTTCTTCAATTTGTCATTCCAGCAGAGTACAGCATACGATTGTTTGAATCAAAAAGGCCAACACCAGTCTACTGCAGCTCATTAATGCCTAGAATATCAGTCTTCAAGCATTCCATTTCACTTTTAACAACTTATTTTCCTAGATGCATAATTCAGACATTTTACTTTATGATTACTAATGGAAGTTTGCAGCTGTTTCTTCTCATTTTGACTTGTGCCACATCAGGAAATGAAGGTTCTGAAAGCGTGACTTCATCTACGCCAGTGAGGTCTGTTCTACTTTGAGGAGGCACCATTTCCTCACCATATTTTGAGGACCTTCCAGCTGGAGTGCTTCATCTTCCAGCAAAATATAGGATAATATTCTACTGCTATTTATAACATTTACACTGGCAAGTTTTTAAGAAGATCTCCAAGTCCTTCTTCCTGGTCTGCCTTGGTCTAGAACCTCCACTGAAAACTGCCCACCATGGGTGTCCCAGCTGCTACTTGAAACAGCAGTGGTATTAACTGTCAGCATGAAAGCAACACACAAGCTACCACAGTACAACGAACTGACAGATGAGCAGTAACAATAAAAGGAAGCTATAATTTATCATTTGAACTCTGACATGAAGTCAAATAGCACCCGGCTAACATAAATTGTTAATTTTCTTAGGTATTACCATGATATTGTGGATACACAGAAGAGTTGCTTATTCTTAGGAGGTATACTGTCTTGGTATTTTCTATTTAGTTTCAAGATATTTCAAGAAAAATAAAGTAGGAGTCTTCATGTACGTGATATATACAATGCATATCACATACACAGCTACATACAGCAATTGTGGCAAACTGCTAATCACCACTAAATCTAGATGGTGGGTGGCTATATGGGTGGTGTTTATATTAATCTCTTAATTTTTCTGCACATTTAAAATTTTTCATAAAAATATGTTTGCAAAAATAATCCTCCCTAAATTCTCCAGCCTGGTATGATTCCCTATCTCCTCCCTTCTCTGAATTCATAACTCTCACACTCTTATTATCATACTGCCTTACTGCTATCTGGGACACCCTGGTGGTGTACTGGGTATGTGTTACAGCTACTAACCAAAAGGTAAACAGTCACCCCTCAGAAACTCTATGGGGCAGTTCTACTCTGTCTTATAGGGTTGCTATGAGTTGGAATCGCCTCAGTAGCAGTGGGATTTTTATTGTACTGCTACCTAAATTTTTATGTGTATGTGTTCAATCCAAACAGATTATCACTGGATGGGAGGCAGGAGTATGGTTTATTCTCCTCTTTGTGTAGCTGTAGTTCTGTGCTATATACATAGCATATTAACAATAAACACTGGTTGGACAGCTGCTCAACCTTTTCAGCTGCCTCCTATTTATTCAGCCCAGCTTGAACTCTCAACTTCTTTTCCCAACTCTCCTTATCCATTCCCAAGCAGACAAACAAACAAAAAAAAAAGTTCTCACAGGGTCAATTCTGACTCCCGGCAGCCTCGTGTTTCAAAACAGAACTGTACTTCAGAGGGCTCTCAATGACTAGGGACCTTACAGAAACCCCGGTAGTGTGGTGGTTAAGTGCTATAGCTGCTAGCCAAAAAGTCAGCAGTTCAAATCTGCCAGGTACTCCTTGGAAACGCTATAGTGCAATTCTACTCTGCTCCATAGCCCCATATGAGTCAAAATAAACATGATGGCCACAGGTGGTGATGGACCTTTTGGCAGCAGGGAATTTCCAACTTTTCTTTAGTAGCTGAGTGCTTAACGATTTAGGCCATTCAGGGTCTCCAGCAAAGAGCCAAGCCTGGCCAATCAGAAGTCCTCCCCACTTCTCTTCTGGCCTGGAGAACACAGAACCTATGGAGCAACTGAGCTGCAGTCTCCCTTCACAACCGCACACACTGGGCCCTTCCTGACACCGGAGCTTTTACCCTGATTCCTAGTTTGTATTCCACCTATGCACCATCCCCTCCTGGCCCTACACCTGTCCCAAGCCCCAGAAGGGTCATGTTAGAATCATCTAGAAATATTTCCAAATTCAATGGACCCTGGGAAGATTCTGCGACTCCTTCCCTAGAAGAGATCCACTACCAGACAGAGCTTGGTATCAGTGGGCCTTCCTCAGGAGTGCTGGGGAAGGAGAGGATGAGAAACGTCACTGGAAGCTGAGGCTGCTGCCCACGCCTACCTGTGTCTGTTCCTCTTGCCCAGGTCTTCATCCTCAGGAACAGGGTCTATGTCAGGCAGAGGGATGATGTAGCCGCTGTCCGCGCTCAGTCTCTGCTCATCGAGACCACCCTCCCAGTCTTTCGGCTTGTCTTCCTCGTTTTTGTAGGTGACACCAATGTACGCATTGTCAGAATCCACACGCATGCGGGCCACGGCAGGATGGTCGCTCTTCAGGAAGTCCAGGTGAATTTTCTCATAACTCTGTAACCATTCATTCAACACATGCAAAGTGTTACTGACTAGACAGCAAAACTGAATACAAAGTCTGAGAACTTACCTTCATTTGACTATATGTGTTTCCAAACTACCTCACAGCTGTAAGAGTTAAACAATTAAAAGGGAGTATATGTCAACCACCCCCAGAGATGTAAGCCATGCAGAGAAAAGGCAACTAATGATCTCACGATGCTGGATCAGGATTAAGATATCCTTCTCCAAGTCAGTAGCTACAAACGTGCTTGTAACTCTGCCCTAAGACCAGCACACATGCCGCTGGCCCCTATTACACTGTTCTGCTAGGGCTTAGAGGAGCCCCATCAAGTGATGAGGACTTCCGCTGGGCAGTCTTCCTTATCTCCAAATGTTGGGAAAAGGTAACTCAAAAGTTAGTGCCCCATGAAAGAGTCTGGTACAGCAATGGTTAAGCCCTTAGCTGCAGACCAAAAGGTTGGCAGTTCAACCCATCAGGCATCTCCATCAAAGAAAGACCTGGAGATCTGCTTCAGTCAAGATTACAGCCTAAACAACCCTACTGCCAGTTCTCTTCATCACTTGGCTTCCTGTGAGCTGACAGCACCTACTACAACCAGCATCCAGCTTAGAGCAAGCCGAGAGCAAAAAATGTCTAAATAAGAGTTTTTTAAAAAAGGGGGAAAAAAAATAGACTCCACTTTCAAGAAATGTTACAATCTCTTCCCATCCACATCTGTGCCAATCAGAGTCTTTGACCTCAAGTTAATTTTCTTTTGCCTCCTAGACTGCCTCACTTCAGGGATTTGTAATGGACAGGGAAATAATCAATAGACAGAAGTATTTAATTTCCAGTCCAGCATGCAGCTTCCTAATGCTGTTCCTCCTTAGAGAGAGGCCACTGGGATGAAAAGCCTGCTGTGTGCTGTTGAGTCGATTCCAACACACAATGACCCTACAGGACAGAGTAGAAATGCCCCATAGGGTTTCCCTAGGCTCTAATTGTCATAGAAGCAGATCACCAGGGCTTTTCTTCCGTAGGCTTCAACTTTAGGTTTAGCAGCAAACAACTGAGCCACTAGGGCTTCTTGTGAAAAGCCCACCTAGTTATTAACGTGTATCTAAGGAATTGAGTTTAGTAGACAAGCAAGCCTCCATTTCCGTCTCGGCACCCCAGCAAAAAGGTTTCATCTATTTACATACACATTTGTTCATCAGAACAATGGTTCCTATGCAATCGAATTCCAGCTGCAGCCACAGATAACAGCTGAGGTTGTTCCTCTGAATCAGCTGGTAAAAGCTAATTTTGCAGGGATTTAAGAACATTCAAATTAGCAATTTTATGGCTGTGGATGTCTCAGACTTCTAACTGCACAGTAGCTTCAGGTGCTCAAACATCTGGAGACTGAAGTGCTTACAGGTGTTGCACACTTAAGAAAGGATAAGAGGGGCTGGGAATGGGAGAATTTTGATCAGTCACTGAGATCAGAAGGCCATGGAACACTCCATCTTTTTCCTCCTTTGAAACAGTTCCCCTAAAACACGGATGAAGAGTGCTGCTTCATGATATAAAAAAACTAAAACCAAACCAGCTTCTGTAGAGTCAATTCTGATTCATGGTGATTCATGTGTACCAGGGAGAACTGCTACATAGGGTTCTCATGCTTGTGAACTTTCAGAAGCAGATTGCCTGGCCTTTCTTCCAAGGTACCTCTGGGCGAGTCTGAACAGCCAACCTTTTGGTTAGCAGCCCAGTACATAGCCATTTGTACCACCCAGAGACTCTGCCTCTTGGCCTGACTTCTAGCTACTCTCCCGATCCTTTGCCCATTCTCTGCTAACCATCTCAGGAAACTCACACCAACCTGTTTATATTGTCCAGGCAGCAGATTCTCCACAATTTCACTCAGGTGGTAGAAGGAGGGTCTCTTCTCGGGCTCACTGTTCCAGCACTTCACCATGATCTCATAGCTGAAGAGACACAGAACTCAGAGAGGGCACAGGGTGTCCCCCTCCCCACAGAGAGCCCACACCCATGACAGGCATGAAGGGTAAGGGCAATGGAATACGGAGGGAGCTCACACTTCGCTGGTGGCATGGTCAGGCTTAGCCATCCGGTACCCACTCTTGATCTTATTGTAAAAAGTCGAATCCACCATCATGCCAGGGTAGGGTGTGCCACCTAAATATCAGAAGATAAAACAAGCAGTTTATTAACAAGCATGGGCAACAGACTGTAGAAACACTTGGGGTGAGAGCTAGGGATTCTACAACCTTCAAGTGCTGGTTCTTTCCAAGAAATTAAGTGTGATCACCTCCTTGACTTCCCAGGCCTGCTCAAATCTTAAACTGAACTGAGACTACTTCTAGGGTGGTCGAAGCTAGGCACCCTAGGCAAAAACCCTACAGCTTCAGAAAAAGTGCTAAAGGGTTTTCAAAGTTTCTTGAATACAAACATAACACGTTGTTGTTAAGTAGATTCTGAGTCATGGCCACCCCATGTGTTACAGAGAAGGACTTCTCCCTAGCATTTTCTTAGCTGTAATGTTCATGGAGGCAGAGTGCCAGATCCTTCTATGATGCCACTGGGGGTGTTCAAATCTGCACTCTTTGGGTTAGTAGGCAAGAGCAAACCATTTGCGCCACCCAGGGATCCTTCTGACTACTAAACCAAAAACAAGAGCCACTGCCATCAAATCTACTCTAACTCACAGAAACCTGTAAGTCAGAACTGCCCCATAAGATTTCCAAGCAGTGGCTGCTGGCTTCAAACTACAGACCTCTTGGGCAGCAGCCAAATGCTTAACCACTGCCTCCAGCTCCAATCTACACCAGAACCAGTTGTGGCCAAGTCAGTTCAAACCACATGTGTGCCCAGTAGAACTGTGCTCCATACAGTTTTCCAAAGCTGTTTTTTTTTTCAAAGACAGATCTCCAAGGCTTTCTTCTGAGACAACTCTGGGTGGACTCGAACCTTTAACCTTTCAGTTAATAGCCCAGCATGCGAACCATATGTACCACCCAGAGCCTCCAGTATTGCTCTATAATACCCAAAACAACACAGACGTCAGACCAGTACCAAGGGAGAAGATCTCCCAAAGCAGAATGCCGTAAGACCAGACATCACTCAGGGTGGTGTAGAGGTTGTCGAAGATGCTCTCAGGAGCCATCCACTTCACAGGCAGGAAAGTCTGCAGGGAAGAAGGGAGGAAAGTGAATCCAGTCTACACACTGATAATCTACAACCACAGAAATGGAAAACTGGTCGTTCTGGGCTCCTGATAACCTGTACTAACCATGCTGCCACATTAGTGTCTCTGTTGCGTGTTTTCTGCACTGCTGTCCTCTAGCCAGCAGAAGAGTGCCTGGTACCTAGTGAGTGCTCACCAAATATTTGATGAGTGGTGAATGGCCAATGTTGCCTCTTATGTCCCCTCCAAAAAATAAGGTTCAAAAACATTTAATCCTGGATTTTTGTCTCAAAAAATGTGAGTCCTGAATGCAACTGAGCCCTGTCAAATTAAAAACATATCCAGTGATCTGTGAGCTTCTGAATTGAAGACACAACCAGTAAATTTCCCACCACTGCAAAGAGACCTGCATTAGGAGAAAATTTTACAGCCTCTATTGTCAGGCTGGCCCAGCCTCAGAGGACGTACTAGCTGGAGGCGGGCAGTAAAGCGGGCACAGCAGCAACCTTACCCTGCCCAGGACTGCCTGGGGAGATAACACAGATTCACATCCTTATTCAAACGGGGTAGAACACCGGCTGCACCACAGTGCACCGATTCGCTCAAGGGCCTAAAGCTGTGTAGGAAGAGCCCACACTACATGAAAACATAGGCCACATGGAGCCTGGATTCAGAACACACCCTGCCTAGACGGTACAACAATCCCACGGCCTCTCCCCTTCAGTGCAGGTGGGTCACCTGGAACTCTACACACAGGTTGCAGATGCACCCCAAGTCACATTTGCTTCGAGGTGCAAGGGGCAAGAAGAAAGTCCAAGTACAAAACAGAACGCTTAGCTTTAAAGAAACTGTTCCTCTAGGACAATACTCAAACGGCCTTATTGTTTAACGATTGCTACAGATGCTTTCTGAAAATCTGATAAAAGCTGGAGCTGCTCTCCCTGGAAGTGCGCACATGTACATGAACGCACTGAATTTATCTATAGACAGCCAACAGTTATTCAGGTCCAGCACATGCCAGGCACTGTCCTAAGCATGTGACCTGAATTAACTGATTTCACCACCACAGCAATCCAGGAGGAAGTCCTATTACCACTTTCATCCTACACATTGGGAAAGAGACAGAATATTCACGTAACTTGCCCCAAATCCCAATACTAGTTAAGTGGTACAGCTGGTAGTGCATAGGCAGAGCCTCTGCTTTCCTTATGAGTCCAGGAGTCCTCTCCTAGCTCTCCTGGATTCCATAGGAAATAAGGGTACCTGATGGTCAGAAGCTATGCCTGATTTCAGAGTCAAACGAGGGAGAAAAAGCAAGTAAAACGAGGAGACAGAGCACTTACGCTGCCTTTTGACACGTAATTAGAATCATGCATGATGTCTCTGGCCAGACCAAAGTCACAGATCTTCACAATTTTCCCCTGAGCCAGGAGGACGTTGCGTGCAGCCAGATCCCTGTGGACACACTGTAGGGAAGGGAGGAAAATGGCTTCAGGACAATCCATCAACAGCTAGACAGCATCACCCCTAAAAGACTGGGTACTTTATGGCAACAACAGGAGCTGCTGCCACAACACCTCAGGCAGGGTGTCCTGATCAAAAAAAACTGACCTCCCCATATCAAGTCTGTCATCGTCATCCCAACCACTCCCGAAATAGATGGCACACTGGAGATAGAGGAGACACCAGTGGTGGCAGACTCCTGCCTTGCCGAGGGGAAGAAGGAGGGTACAGAAATGAGAAGCAGCCGTGGCTACCCGCCTCTCCAAGATCTCCGAACATCTGCTTCCCCGCTTGCTCACTCTGGAACCTGAAATCTGGATCTACAGAGGTCTCTGTGCCTTGAACACACTTAGGTTGGTTGGTTTATTTTTGTTTTTTGAACATGCTTACATTTTTTGAAGCCAAAAACTCCATGCCTCGGGCAACCTGATAGGTGAAGCTCAACAAATCCAACAAAGTAAGGCCTTCTGAGTTATCATCCGAAAGGTTGGTCTTGACTTCTGAGTCTGTGGAAAAGATTCTGATTATATCGGTGTGGTGGGAGCATGAAATGACACCATCAGTCCCACTCCTTCTGGGCTGGACTCTTGTCTGCCCTGTCTTGGACAAAGACTGTCCAAAGAAAACACATCTATAATTTTCTTCTTATACACAATTTCTCCATCTCACAAGAAGGGTATCTATACTATGCAAAGGTTGTTTCCTTAAAAAGCAATATTATCTGGAAAAATATATCTAGCCCAGAAAATAAATAACAAATATACATGGGGGGATTGGATGGGGAATGTATCCATAGACACACATACTTGGAGTCCTTGGGTGGTGCAAACATTCGAGCACTCAACTAGTAACTAAAAGATTGGTAGTTAAAACCCATCCAGAGTAGCTCAGAAGAAAGGGCTGGCAATCTACTTCCAAAAGGTCACAACCTGGAAAACCCTGTGGAGCACAGCTGTACTCAGTACACATGAGGTCACCATGAGTCAGAATCGACTCAACAATAGCTGGTTTGGGTTTGGTTTACGTATATATGTTCCTATATCCTTAAGGGACAGTCAAAACCAATCTTTTTTTCTTTCCTCCTTCCTTTCTTTTTCAGCCTCACTTAGCAAATCACCTGAATTGTCTTTACACAAACACACACTCACACTTACACATCTTCCATGTTGAATGTACATTAGGCCCTTCTGAAAAAATAGCTCCCAAAAACTGATTCAGAAAGGCCACCTTTCCAAGTACTTGAATTATTCTGTGGAAAGAAACATTTAATACCAATCTGAAGAGCTAGCACTCTTCCAGATCAGTGTAAATGACTTTGCATCTAGTTCACTTTGATCGTAACTTGTCCACTTTCCCCAGTTATCCTATCTGGAGGGGTTCCAGAGTTTTCGAGGAAGGAAGCAACCTAGGCCAGCAGTTGTCAGTTCTTTCTACAAGATTTCAGCAAGTGAAGAGTGGCTCCAGCCACTCACAGATTTCCAGCCAGCCACAGCAAGGCCAGAAAGCAGTGGTCTGGCTGCCAGCAGGGCCCAGGCCGCTAGTGGCTCAGGCTCCTGTGCCATCTGGAGCCAAGTCCACCAGCGCAGCCCAACAAGCAATGTAAACTATTTTTAACAATAAGGGAGGGAGAGGAACTGTAACTCTCATTGGCTAATGTTTAAGAAGCACTTGGATGCTCACCCATTTGGCAATGGGAAGTGAATGGAACTTGGAGGCTCAGAAATGGAAAACATTATTATGTACTGAGCATTGCAAAACAAGCACGTTCTTTTTTTCAATGGATCATGCCTTTCACTTAGGAACCCTGAAAACATTCAGAACATGTTAGTGATTTTTCAGAACAGTTTCTATGGTAACTCAACACTTTTTGCACTGACCAGGGCCAATAAGACAGGTTCACAGGCCAATGACAGACCATCCGGTAGTTACCTTCCTTTCCCCACTCCAAGCCTGTGATTAGGCTGCAACCCCATAGGGCTCCCTCCCTCAACCACAGATACGGGGTGGTCCAGGTGGTATGGGTATCAGCTCCTTGGAGTTTAGAAATTAATTCAACTCTGCCATATGTTCATCTGCTTTGAAAACAGATGATCCTCTTTCCAACAACATTTGATTAAAACAGCCACCTCCCTTGTCAGAAAGTATAACCTCAGATTGTCTACTCTCCACTATCCATCACAAACAGGACATTAGGAAAGCTTTTTACTAAATATTCAAGTATTTATTCAACTCATAGATGCCACAGACTTACCAAAAAAGAAAGTTAGGAACCAATATAAGACTTCTAATTTTTCCAAGTTTAAGGACACTGACAAAAGAAATGTTAATAACCATCATGTTTTCAGTTTTTTAAACGAGCATATCTGAAACTATTCCCTGATGTCACCTTTAAATTGAGTAACACATTAGCTCTAAAACTAAATGCCGTCACACTTGAGTATTGCATTATTTTCTTTTTAAATTATCTACATGAGACTAAATAATCAGCAGCTATCTTATAGAACAGATGAGAAGGCTGAGGGCACTAGCAGGGCATTTAAGTCAACAAGAGCAAAACAACTGCAACAGAAATAACAAGAACGGTGACACAGGGCAACCAAGGCCGCCAATGTCACTGATCGTGATGACTAGAAACTGGAATGAAAGCTGATTTTGCTGTGCATATTTTCAACAAAAATAAAATACACCTTTTTAAAGGGCATGTTAACACCAAAAAAAGCAGATCATGGCATCAGACAGGACCACTCTTTAAATTGATCACACTGAAAGCTCAAAAGCTTCACTGTGTTAAATGTGACTTGATTTGTTGGCTCACTTTCAATTTACAGGTCAGAGACGTGGAAAAACAGCACAGAGCAGTACCAGTGCACAGACTCGCGTGAGTGACCATGTGGCCTGGGTGGCCTGTTTACCACCCATCCCTACCTTCCTCCAAGCATTTTAAGTATCCCATTAAGTGACTGAAAGATCACAGCACCCAGTGAGTGAGTACAGACATCTTTACCTAACACAGATTTCTTCTTATACGAGGCTGGGCGATCATACAGTGATCTCTGGATGTCCGAATACTTAGAGACCTCTTTCCTCTCCAACATGGGGACATACTGCGTGGTATCGGCTTGTTTCATGTCCATGTAGTCCCCATTGTGATCAAAAGACAGAATAACGTAGCTGTAAAAACAGAAAAAGAAGTCTTAGCCAGGGTTCCCCTCTGGGGCAGTCACCAAACAGTCAATAAAGGATGGCTGAAAAATCAAACCTGTTGCCATGGAGTCAATTTTGACTCACGGTGACCCCACGTGTTACAGAGTAGAACTGCTCCACAGGGTTTTCTTGCTGTCATCTTTACGGAAGTAGAAGGCCAGGCCTTTCTCCTTCAGGCTGCTGGATGGACTTGAACCATCACACTTTAGGTTAACAGTTGAATACAAATAGTTTGATTCATCCAGGGCCCTCAGGTGATGACTAAGTCCCTATGATGTGGCAGGAAGTATGTGATAGGCATTGAGGTAGAGGGATGAGCAAAAGCAACATCAGTCCCAAATCTGCGCCCTTCCTGTGTAGGTATGAGCACGAATCAAATAATCACATGAAGACACGGATGATCTCAAACACAAGTGTGCTCTGAAGGAAGGAAGGAAGGTTGTGAAAGCAAATGAAGAAAATGACCCAATCTGGAGAGAAGAAACAAAATCAGGAAGAACTTTCCTAAGACATAAAAAAAAAAAAAATACTTTTACAAAGAAGGGAAAGATTGAGGGAATGTTTGGTATGGTACTTGGCACGTATAAAGGCCTCAACATGTTTCATTATTTACTTATCAATTCACTTACTGGTTTTCAGTGCCAGTCTCCACACCTCATTTGCAAGAAGCCAGACATCCCAAACAGCTTCATCTAAGACTGCGGTGCTATGCTGTCATAAAACTGATTGTCTTTAAGTCAATTCCAACTCATAGCAACCCTGCAGAACACAGCATAACTGCCCCATAGGGTTGCCAAGGCTGGGATCTTTCCTAAAGAACACTGCCACTCTTTCTTCCAGTGAGCAGCTACTGGGTTCACACTGGTGATCTTTTGGTTATGAGTCTAGCAATTAACCATTGCATTATCAGATCTCATTATAGTCCTACAGACTTACAAAATTTTAAAGTTTGAAAAATGTAATGCATTGTCTTTGCTATTTTTCTATTTTCTTGGGCCACATAACCAGGGAAGATAATAACTACTGCTCAATAATACTTAACACTATTTGGTATCCATCAAGTAACTTGAATTCATTGTACATAGATTCATGAATTCATTGAATTCATTGTACTATCTGATGTTTACAGAATTTAAAATCTACAAGGATCTTTGCAGTGACCTGGTGTCTGTAGTGAAGATTTAAACTACTGACTTGATTTATAAGCCCAAATTCAACAAGGGCCAGCATCTCAAGTCAAAAGGTGCTCAGATAGTTAGTTACGAGTTACAAAAACTTACACATCAATGGGCAGAGCTACATTTTCTAGGTCCTAAGTGGACCACCACAGAAGACAGATTCAAGGACTCAAACAATGGATTGCATCTGGCAAACTGGCTGCAAGGCCTCTTCAAAGTTTTAAAAGGCAAATACATCACTTGGCTAACTAGAGTGCACCTGACTCAGGCCATGTTCTCTTCAATTGTGTCACATGTATATAAAAGCTGGACAACGAAGAGGAAGACAGAAGAACTGATGCATTTGAATTGTGGTGCTGGTGAAGAATATTGCAGCACCAGGAGAACAAACACGTCACCAAGAAGTAAGACAGAAGGACTTCAGCTCACTTACTTTGTACACGTCACCAGGAAAGACCAACTGGTAGAAACGGACACCATGTTTGACTGAACAGAGGGTCAGCAAAAAAGAAGGAAACCCTCGACACAACGGTTTGATACAACAGCTGCAACCATGGACTCAAACATGTCAACAAACACGAAGATGGTGTAGGACTGGGCGTGAGCTGGCACTGACTTGGTACCAGCGAACACCACCACCACCACCAACAGATCACATATAAATAGCAGCATGGTTCCCTGAATTAAATCACCCATCACAGGCTGTACCACGTCCCAGGATGACTGGATGACAGGACGACTGTAAATCTTGCTACCTCCTGGCTCTGAATTGGCAGATGCTGAGTCCATCAAGACATGGTTTCTCTCCACTAGAAGGTTTGTAAGACAGTGGTACACAGCAGTGTCTCAGCACTCACCTCCGTGTGCTTTCATCCGCGGGGTTCAACCCAAAGATGTCCAGCTCTTTCTTTGGCTTCTCCGGGTGGTGACTCAGGAAGCTGTCTCTATTCTTATGCAAGTAGTTGACCAAATCCCCATAGAAGCAGTACTCAGTGATGATGTAAATAGGGCCTGTGGGGACCAAAACCAGTTTGGAGATGGATATGAAAACAAACAACAGAAAAGCCACGGATTGCTATGTTTGGACTTGCAAGACATGTTGCTCAAAAAAGTGAGCTTCCATCAACTCCACTGAATCTAACCAACTCCATTCAAGGTACATATATATATACACACTTACAAGTTTGGGAGAGGAATGTTGAGAGTTAAAAAGCCTTGTCCCAGTTTTCACAGCCAGACGTGTTCCATCACAACCCCTACTCCCGGGTCAAGAAGCTTACCTGATTTGGTACAGGCTCCCAACAAGTTTACAATGTTTAAATGCGGCCCCAGGTGAGTCATTATCTTCAGTTCAGACATGAGAGCTTGTTTTTCACTGGATCTGGCGGTGGCTGTTCAAGAAATAAGTCATCTATCAGGTCAACTGAGCCCCTGTCTGTTCTCAGAAAAAGTCGACCACGTGGCTACGTCTGTTGAACACTGCTTTATTTACCCAGAATTTAAAAAAGAAGCAGACAGTGACTCAGTCAGGGTGTTAATAACTAATTCCCTAGTCTTTAGGAGTCCCTGGATGGTGTGAACAGTTAATGCATTCAGCTGCTAACAAAGGGCACAAAGTTCAAGTCCACCCAGAGGTACATGGAAGAAAATTCAGGTTATCTATTGCTGAAAACTCAGCCACTGCAAACCGTATGGAGCGCAGTTCTTCTCTGACACACACAGGCCCATCATGAGTTACAGTCAACTTGACAGCAGCTGGTTTAAGTAAAAACAGTAACTCTTGACTTTGCAACATGCAGACAGCAAGAATAGTCTAAATAAAACTAGTTGACAAAATAGCCTAAATACACATAAAATCTAGAGTCAGAAGAACTGAGATCCAGTCCTAAATTTGGCATTTACTAGCAGTGTGATTCTGAGCACTCACTTAACATCTCCACGCTCAACGAATCCCCAGGAAGAGGCACTTACGTTTGAGCATCTTCACTGCTACTTTCATCACAGGCTGAGACCGGCTTAAGCCATAGGCTGTTCCTTCGACCACTTTCCCAAATGCCCCAGATCCCAGGATACGACCTGCAGAAACATTAACACACACAAATGTCTGCAGTCACCTCTGCCAACACTCTCAGATGCACAGCTGGGGGTGGGGGGTGGGTGTGTTTCCTGTATTGAGTAAGCATAATTATTCCTCCAAGCCTTCACGTCAAAAACAGAATTGAGCCCACAGGGAAGGAAATTAGTGTAATTGCTTTTGTCAAATAACATTTGCAAGGGAAAAGCAAACACAGCCGAGAGAAAGGGGGGTGAGGCCCTTCTTGGTGTGAGCACTCTGTCTAGCTCCTGACTGGGCCAGACCCAGGCTCCTGTGCACTTGCTCTTGGTGGCTCTCATCCAAGCCCCCTGGTTCTCTGCTCTTCTGTTTGCCACATGCAAGTGGTGACACCTACTGCATCAATAAGTCTGTAACTACTGAAAATACTTCCTTTTTGAAAACATCACTGATTCCAACAAATGATGAGGTAAAAACTCTGAGCTGGCCTTCTCACTTCCTGTTTGTCAGGATGGTGCCCCAGGAGCATCGAATTTTGCTTCATATTGGGAGACACAAAAGGATATTAAAGCCGTTGACTCAACCCTGCAAGAGATTCCAGTCTGGGGGACATTTCCTGGGGTAGTCAGGCACCCTGTGTAGAGACCAGCCAGGGAAAGACACAGCTCACAAAGGACACCAATGGCATGACATTGCCTCTTAAATGCACGTTTACACTGTGGGAAACTCCCTGAAAACTGTTGCTTTACGATACACAGGTACAAAAATGCCTCTTGGGATACTAGGGATTTTGACCTTTTCCTCCATCTATTTTTACATGTTAATTCCCCTAAGCTTTCTTGTTCCTCTTTGTGAAACAGAGGGAAAAATAATAGAGAAATCTTAATCCCCTGGTAAGCGTATTTGTAACTGGGCACAGCTACACTGCTTTGTTTGGTCTCAGTTTAAGTAATAATGAGGAACTAAACTCCACTATACTTTGGAATGAGACAGGCAGATGATTAAAAACTGGCATTAAGCATCCTTCAAAGTACATACCAGTAGACTAGTCATGGGGAAACCACCTCTAGCTCTTTCATTTGTCTCTGTCCTGTTTTCATTCATTCAAAATGCAATTAAAAAAGAAAACAAAAATTCCTTTGGACTCAAGAATCTCTCGTTTGGTCTCAACCTAGGATTGAAATATCTGAAAAGTTTGTCATAAATTGGATTGGTTGTGTTTACATTTTTTACTTTAAAATTTTCCTATGTTTCTATACTCAACATTCTATATATATTTAAAGACATATCTAAGCCATCCTTAGAAGATACTGGATCAAAATATCTTTCATGGGTATCTATTCATTTATCATCTGTTCCTTTTTAGTCACAGAAATTTATTTTGTTTCAATTTGTGACATTTCCAAAGCAAAACCATTTTGGTAGGTATCTCTGCCAAGCCTTCTCATATTCTTTTCTCCCTTTGTACAATTTAACTATAATTTGCTATGGAGAGGGATAAAAAAAAAAAATTATCATTGCAGCAATCTGGCTAACTCATTTTTTTATTAACTAAAATATGTGCTTTATTCAGATCCTCTCATTTTTTACCTAATGTACTCTTCCTGCCAATTAACTCATTTTTAAGACTGAAAAATATTTCCGAAAGCAAATTTCTATTGCCTCATTCTTTCTAAGCACAAGCTCAGATCCCTTATTCCTCCACAAGCCTATAAATAGTAAGATTACATATAAAGCAAAAAGAAGTCTTGGCATTCTGATCAGGGCCATCATAGATGGATCCTGATAAAATTGGAAAACATGTAAAATAGAACCTCAAAATCCTTAAAGAAAAAAAAAAGAAAGAAAGACAAAAACAGACTCACTGCACTGGCTGAGACTAGAGGACTCCCTGAGCCTACTGCCCTGAGACACTCTTTAAACCTTGAACTGAAACTAGCCCCTAAGGTCACGTTTTCCCCAAAAAATAGGTATGCTCACAAAAACAATACTCTCTGTAAACACTACACTGTTTTAAAAAATCATCTGCATGAGACCAAACAGTCAATAACGACTTTAAAACAAAGATGAGAATGTCAGGGGGCAGGGACGCTAGATTAATGGAAACAGAACAACCAGAATGGAAACATGAAAAAACTCACCATTGTGAACAATGTAACCAAGGTCACTGGACAATTTGTGTATAAATAGTTGAATGGGAACCTAAACTGCTATGTAAACCTTCACCAAAAATTCAAGAAAACGGTAGGAGGGGAGTATTGCACGATCACCCCAATAGGAGCTTACCAAGCACTAGTCCATCTCTTGGAAACTCCCATCTGGAGTCATAAGGCAGCTGCATGGGATCCACATAAATATATTCATGTCCATCAGGGCTGATTGACTCAATGACCCTCCAGCGAATTTCATACCTGGGTTTCTATAATCAGGACAGGTTAACTGATGAGTTACCCAAGTTCAAATACACCAAAGCTGAACTAACAGCAGCAGCAGAGTATATGGACAGAGCAGCATACAACCCATTACTGAGCTCCTTCTCTGTATCACGCACTAACTTAGCTGCTCTTTTTGCTCTCACAGACTTCAAAGATTTTTTGAGTGTTTTGAGAAAATACCTACCTGTTTCCAGATGACAACCAGGACGGTTAGTGAGATGATGACAATCACCAAGAGCACCAGGACTGCAGCCGCCACCGTGAGTTCCGAACGCAGAGCTAGAAGGGGAGAGAGAGAGAGAGACCTGGTAGAGAACTTTCTCGTGAACACGTGAGGGAAAGGAAGGTGGTGCGACAGGCCCCGGGCCAGAAATCACTGCTGGCGAGGAAGCGTGAAGGCAGACTGGCTCCTTACAAGGACAGGCCATACCATCTCTCAAACATGTATCTGCAAGAAATGTCTACACTTCCCCTTCCTTTAGAAACAGACAAAAAATCAGGGCATCTCAATACATCTTCTCAACATGCTCCACAACTAAGCCATTGGACAGCATGGGAATCAGAGCAGTAAAGACTGATACATGGGTTTAGCAGCCACTATGAGCTCAGAGGAAACCCTGGTGGTATAGCAGATAAGTGCCACAGCTGCTACCTCAAAGGTCAGCAGTTTGAATCCACCAGGTGCTCCTTGGAAACTCTATGGGGCAGTTCTACAGTGTCCTCTAAGGGTCACTATAAGTCAGAATTGACAGCAATGGGTTTGTTTTTCAATGAGCTCAAAGGAGTCACTGGTTGGTGGAAATGGTTAATGCCTTCAGCAGCTAACCGAAAGGTTGGAGGTTCCATCCCACCCTGAGTAACCTCAGAAGAAAGGCCGGGCAGTCTACTGAGAGAAATCAGCCACTGGGAGCCCCGCCGAACACCACCCTAATTTTGATACACACAAGGTCACCGGACGTCAGAGTCAATGTGATGGTAACTGGTTTTAGTAAATTCAGAAATCTTAATTTGGTAAGCTTTATTATTTGGTGAGACTGGATTCTGTTTACACAGCTTTCGGTTTTCCTGAGAGATGTTCTCTTTCCATCTCAACTGCTGTCAACAGCAACCAAATAGCCGATCTTCCTTCCACGCTTCTTCCCCCACACAGCACTGCTCAGACTAGAGACCAGGGAGCTACAGTCCTGAACAAGCCAGATGCCAAGTAGCCTTTACAAGGATGCACTTTGGAATTTCAATCTTGACAGAAGAGCTCCCGCAAAACATCCAGAGAAAGCCCTCCTGGAGGAGCACCCCTAGCTGACTTTCTACTTGGAGACTTCCATGTCTGTCAGACCCCATCTGGGACTCAAAGTTTCACGTGCAGGAGACGGGGCCCAGCTAATGGCTTAGACAGAGCTGTTCTGACCATTGAGCCACTCACTAGGAGCCACCAGCTTCAGTTCCCGGTTCTCAAGCCCAAGGGGATTCTTAGCCAGGCATCGAACTGCAATGGTCTCCTCCACTTTGGTGAAGGTCACACGACCCTCCATGGTGCTCTGGTCTCGGGAGTAGATCTCAGTGACAATGTTTGAGACATTGCTGGCCAACACCGTCCATGAAGTTTCATTATTACATCTGGAGAGGAAAAGGACGTAAATATAGAGCAGTTATTGGGAGTGGCTGAGGAGACAGCAGCCATGAGAACAACCAGAAATAGAAAGCGATTCTCACCTTGTCTACATTTGGGGTGCTGCAGACTGACTTTCTTATTTTGTATTCAGACTAACAGGAAACCTTGTGGGAGTTACTGCTTAATGAATGCTGAGATTCTACCTGAGCTGACGAAAAAGTTTTCAAAACGGATAGCAGTACCCCAGAGGAGCAGTGGTTAAAGCTCTCTGCTGCTAACCAGCAGATCAGCAGCTGGAACTCACCACCTGCTCTATGAGAAAAACTCATGGCAGTCAGCTTCCGTAAAGATTCACAACCCTGGAAACTTTACAGGGTTGCCATGTGTCAGAACTGACTCAGTGGCAATAGACTTGGTTTGGGATTGGATGGTTGTGTAACATGAGTATAATTAATGTCACTTAAAAATGGTTATATGTGTTTTACCACAATTTTTTAAAAAAGAGAAACCCGGGGGGAAAATCTTGGTGTATTTTCTGGGCACACACCCAAAGAGAGAAGAAAATGCATGTGGACAGGAAAAGTTAACTGTTTATGAAGGAGGCAGAGGTAAACAAGTTTAATAAAATATCACTATGATTCCAAAACCTTGAACCAATCACCTAACTGAACATCTCAAGTTGAAGAATATTTAACAACCCACCCTCCATTTTCCCTCTCTTTCAGAAAGGCCTGGCACCCTCCCTCCTCACCCAGGATGGTCCCCACGCCACCCACACTGAGAAAGCCACCGAAGATGTTACTTGGGCTAGAGCACGCCCCTGGCTGAGTTGGGATACAGAATCTAGCTCCACTCAGTATCTAAATCCTGTCCTCTCAAGCTCTGAGACAGGGTATGGCTGGGAAGCTCAGCCTTCACAAGAATAAGCTAAGGCTTTGAATACAGCCAGCTGCCGTGGTCTGAATACAGCTCATGTGCCCCTGTCAGAGGGCTGAGACAGAGGAGGAAGGGAGTCAGCCTCCACCTAACAGCAGGTGGGCACAGAAGGGAGTGAGCAGCTACGTGGGCCCTCCACCTAACAGCAGGTGGGCACAGAAGGGAGTGAGCAGCTACGTGGGCCCTCCACCTAACAGCAGGTGGGCACAAAAGGGAGTGAGCAGCTACATGGGCACACTTCTCATTTGTGTTCACACGCCAGTCTAGGCACAAGTATGCATATGAGCAGAGGAGTTCACCACATAAGAAATGGGAGGTAAAAACGTGGACTGGAGTTGTAAAAATTCTCTTAGAACAATGGTTCTTGAAATTCATCATTTTTTTAGATTAGGGCTCCTCTGACAACCCAGTGAAAGAAACAGACCTTCTCCTGTACTATTCCAGGACATAAACCCACTCTGAAGCAGCTCAAAATCCCAGCTTGTAGCTCATGAGTGACATGTGCCTTAGGCCAAATAAGAAATTGACAAGGATCAACTTCAGTGAAAGGAAAGACAATACACTGCACAGTGAAATTTAGCCCCACTGGACCATAGCGAAAACAAGTTTCCTAGACACATTCAGACACTTCGAGGGACTGAAGCCTAAGGATCATAGTTTCCAGTGACATCTAAGTCAACTGTCATAATATAGTTTATAATGAAAATATTTCATATCCCACTTTGAAGAATAGTGTCTGGGGTCTTAAAAGCTTGTGAGCAGAAGTCTAAGACATCTTTTGATCCCATCCCACTCAGAGCAAAAGAGAATGAAGAAAGCCAGAGATACTAGGGAAAAAAAACTAGTCCAAGGAACTTAAGGAACAAATGAATTAGAGACTCTACCTGCCTAAGACCAGAAGAACTAGATGGTGCCTGGCTATCCCCAATGACTGCCCTGACAAGGGATACAACAGAAAGTCCCACAGAGAGGAAGAGGAAAATGTAGAACAGAACTCAAATTCACACATGAACACCAGACTTAATGGTCTGACAGAGACCAGAGGAACTCCTGAAACTATGGTCCCCAGACGATCAGTTAGCCAAGAACTGAAACCATCACTGAAGCCCACTCTTCAGACAAAAACTAGACAAGACTATAAAACAAAAGAAGCCCTGGTGGGGAAGTGGTTAAAGAGCTTGGCTGCTAACCAAAAGGTCAACAGTTCAAATTGACCAGCTGCTCCTTGGAAACTCCATGGGGCAGTTCTACTTTGTCCTACAAGGTCACCACGGATCAGAAGCACCTTGATGGCAATCGGTTTGGTTTCTGGTTACAAAACAAAAAATAATGCACATGAGAGAAGTCGGTCACAAAGGACCTCGTTAGATGATTACAAACCCACTGCCAGAGTCAACTCAGACTCGGAGCAAGCCTCTAAGATGGACTGGAACCGTCCCACAGGCTTTTCAAGGTGGGGCTGGTGGATTCAAACTCGCTAGCAGCTAAATGCTTAAACACTGTGCTGCGAGGGCTCTGAGATGATTCTGTGTATGTGAAAGGGCCACAACAGGCTAACACTAACAACAGAACTGGTTGTCCTGGGCTACAGAGGGATGACAGATTGAGGGTATGACAACTAAAGGGTATGAGGTTACTTTGTGGAGTGATGAAAGGGTTCTAAAATTGGTTGTGGTGATGGTTGCACAACTCTGTAAATATACTAAAAACCACTGAATTATACATTTAAAAGAGTGAGATTTATGGCATGTAAATTATATCTCAACAAAGCTCTTATGGAACAAAACGACAAAAAACGTATTTGTGCTCCTTTTTATCAAAGGAGAAACATTCTGACCCCAAAAGAAAAAAACAGTATCTAGTTTCCATACTTTTTAATATCCTTGCAAATCATCCATTCAATGTCAGGAAGGGGGGTTCCTGCAGCCGTGCACCTCACAGTCTGTCCCCCACTAGAGCCATGGTGGTCATCAACCAAGTCCACGATGGAGGCAGGAACTGCAAGGGATTGAAGGAAGGTAGCATTGAATGTTTCGTGTCCCAGAACTCTGGAGACTGCAAATTTCAAGTCTGAGTTCAGACCTCACCCGCATGGCACTGGAACTCACAAATCAATTAACCACCCTGGAGGGCAAGTAAATCAGTTGTAGGGAACAGTGTTCCAGTTTTGACAGACCCACTTGCTTATGCGCATTTTTGTAGTTTTAGCTTTTGGGGATTTGTGCCCTGTGGTGTTTCAAACTTATGTGAGGGAACTGCAAAGACCCTGTGGTTACATGGCTTAAAAACAAGGAAGTTCTTAAAATTATACTGTAGTTGGGAATTCAACTAATGAGTTCAGCTAAAGTGTAATATGAAACAGCATTTACCAAAGTGTAGAATGTTATTAAGTTTTAAAGAATTTTGATTTTTTTAATCTGTGACCAAAGAAGTCAGGGATGTGCTCATGTTGAATCACAATGTACCCTGAGGACCAAGTGAGCCCATGTGGAACACACTGGGTACACAGCAGTTGCTCAGCGTAGGTGCTGGACTTGAATATAAAGAGGCTGGGCACCCCATTACAGTAGGGGCCACTGCACAATGTCCGCAAGGGAAGCTGAGCAAAAAGGTCAAACTCTGCAGAACAACTCAAGGTCATCCAGATCCCAGAATGGAGGTGCCATATTGGGAAATGGGTGCAGAGGCACATGTTAGTGCCTAGGAGTTGCCAGATTATTCTAGGGTAGTCCAGAGCCTCCCAGAATTATCAGAATATATTACTCCAGAAAAACTATCCCCAACATCCCTGCTTTCCCGCTGAAGTGTTCTCTTTCCTCGTTTACACAACAGAAAAGTGCCAGACTCCCTGAGCTACCAATGTCTTTGTATCACCTTTTCGGATCCAACTCGATGGCACTTGGCTGGCTTTGGCTTACATACCTTGTGTCAACAGTTCAAAAGTATAGCTCTTCACATCATCTTCATTTTGAACTACAATAGTATAATGTCCACTGTCTTCTTCCTTAGCACGGATCAGCTTTAATTTACTTCGATACCTTAAAAGAGAAGGACTGTCTGCTTCAACAAGTATTAGCTAAATAAATCTAAATTATCAAGGTACTACATTCTTCAATTTAAAAAAAGTTTTTGGGAAATCCCTCCCCCCCTTTTCTTGTCTGTATCAACTCTTTTCTGAGATTCTCAATACATTTCCCATATCTTGAAGGTCTAAGTCATAGATGCTTAATTCTTAAAACAGAAAACTAGGCATCGTACCATGAGGAATGGCTTACGTGGCTCCAAGAGCAATCAGCTCTGGTAAGACCTGACTTGTAGAAGAGAGTAAGCCCATTCTATCAGCCTTTTTTTAAAAAAAAAAAAAAAAAAACATAAAAAACCCTCAACTTTCACCTTTCAAGGAAACGCTCGGTTCCCCTAAATATCTGTCCTATAGGTAGATCAGCCAAACAATGGAACACAACTAGAAGAAAGAAGTGAGAACCTTCCCTAGTACTCACAGGCAGAGATCTCAGGGATATAATATTTCCACTTACTTGTATTTGCTTAAAGAAACTCTGAAGGGTTTCGAAAGAACTTACAGAAACTAATGAGGAAGCAGGGGAGCTAGGAACGTCACAGCAGGAGGGCAGTGAGGATTTGATAATGTCCTTTCTTCATGTTTGTTTTTAAAGCCTGGGATCTCATCACGTACTCAAAAGGTGACTAAGAAAAATGTATTTCCATACATGATTAAAGGGAAATTTCCAAAATTTCCTATACTCTTTATAAATGACATTTGGACCTCTGCGAGTGCACAGGTATTTAGTATTTGCTCTATTTACAGCCCTTCTTAATAAAATATCACAGTGTGTAAAAACACTGGGAGTGGAAAAGGAAGTACACAGGTTAAGCACTGAAAAGACCTTGGGCATTCCTGAAATTCTCTGTACCTCAATTTCCTTATGTGTAAAATGGCAATGGTACAAATGGCATGGGTCATTTTGAGGGCTACTGAACTCTTTTTGGGAACCCAGGTGGCACAGTGGTTAACAGTTACGTCTACTAATCAAAAGGTCAGTAGTTCAATCCACAGGCACTCCTTGGAAACTCTATAGAGCAGTTCTATCTGTCCTATAAGGTCGCTGTCAGTTGCAATCGACTCGATGGTAGTTGTTTTCTTGTTTTTGTGTTTACCTCTTCCTGCCTAAGATGTCAAGGCATTTGGATCTGTCATACGAACACACTGAGCTGGCCACCTCTTTATCATACTGATCAAGCTTCAGGGATGGCTTCTCTGAGACAGTCCCCTTAGGCATACCTGTCTTCCCATGACTAGATCGTCTTCTGTGGTTCATTCTCTGCACTTGTTTGATAAAGAAGGCCAATAGTTATAATGATTTAAGGTCCACGAAGCCACAGTCCCCATCCGTGTTGCTCATGCTTGTGTCTCCCAGCACATAACAGGAACTAAAACAGCATATGCTGAAGGAACTCTTACATCCCTTCAACAGACAGCTTTCCAGAAGCATTTCGCTGGCAAGCTTGTCTTTTCACTACTGTTGATAGTGGCTTGCAGACAGTGCTAGCACAAGGGCTGGGAGGGCTAGCTATGCCAGAAACACCCCACTGTTCACCGTCACAGTCCACTGGAAAGCTCAGATCTGCCCATTTGCTTGTGCTCCTTCATTTCAGGCCATCAGACGGCCTCCCAGATCCAGCATTCCACTTGCTTTACCATCACTGTTCTACACATGTCATAAAATCCATTTTCTCCCATGCAGCTGCACAATTACTCATTGAACTTAGTCCAGAAAAAATGAAAGCACATCTGAAGTGAAGTGAGCTGCTACGAAAGGTTCTATTTTCCGTTTTCCTGACTTTTGTCTCTTTCTGACAAGGTCTCCAGCTGGGTTAAGTGGGCCCTTCAAGATGTAGGTTCTGGCTTCAGATGACAACCATAGCTTAAAACTGCAAGAGACCTCAAAACAGTATCTGATTCCTTGTCTTCAGAATATAAGATATTATCCCTACCTCACAGACGAGGAAACTGAGGTTGAGTGGTCAATCACTCAAAAACTCCCCAGCACCAGTTAAGACATGAATAGTCTCTGAGCACAGAAGGGTGAGATCTAAACTAACCACCTCAGGTGTCTCCTCTACACAAACTTAACCGGGCTCAACTCGTATCTCCTAGACAGGCCTTCACTACGACAAATGAGTTTCAAATTAAACCCATGATGCTTTATTTTATGAAAGTTTACATGATAATTTCCTTTGCCACCGGAATCACCATACATGTCCACTCTCAACAGGGCAATAAGGAAGATACATGCAGTCCAAAAGGGTCCAGTTTTACTTTCTTTCTCCCATTCCTAGCTGGATCCAGTAAGTTGTGTTTCACCAGGAAGCAGAGCTTTTAAGCCCTTCTCTCTTTGTTTTTAATCAAAATACCAAATTGTGGTATTTCAATTAAAGATACATGACTTTCAAGCATTTCTTAACTCAGACTATTAAACTTTCTGGACTGACTTCTGGTTTGGGTTACAAGATAAACACACATGTCTGTCTAGCTAGGGCCACACAACAGAAAGAAAAGACACACTTGGGAAAGGTCTGCCTTTACCTTATCTCCTCAATCCTTTCTATGTCAGTGGTGATCTCGGTCAGGTTTTCAATCTGCGTCACGTTGTCCTTCAGCCAGGATATTCTGGGAGGAGGATAGGCCTTTATGTCCACCACAAAGTGTTTGACTTCATGCAGGTTGACAGCTTCCAACTTGCTGAAGTTAGGTTTGATTTCAATGAATCCTTTCTCTGTACAGAGAGAAGTTTCCATTAAATAATAATTACTGGACAGTGGATGCCCGGCAGCATGGATGACTGACAGTTCAGAAAGCAGACCGTACCATGAACAGAAATGGTGACATTCTTCATTTCTTTGACCTCTACGGTGGCCTGGTGGGCAGCACATTCGTAATCTCCACTATCTTTCACTGTGGCCTCAGGGATTTTCAAAGTGTACACCAGCTTGATGGATGGGACTTTGATTTCCTCAAGCATTGTGATGCCTTTGCCTTTCTATAGTGGAAGGGAGGAAAGCCAACTTTTTAAAAAACTAGCCACTGAGAAAATTGTTTCAGAAGGATATTTAATGACACAGGAAAATGCTGACTCTATGCTGCTGAGGAGAAAAGCATGTAACAATGTCTGTCAATTAGTAAACATATATATGAGGTCTGACAATTAAGTCTGCCAACTGAATTGTTGGTAAGTGCTACATACCTCATTGCTGAACATCACTGTGGTCACCTTCCAAGTACTGCCCCTGGGAAGCTACGTACCGATGCCAGTGCCTATTCCACCCTTCAAAACAATTTTGGAACTCTTTCTGGAATTGCCACTGCACACAATAGCACAGTGACAAGTTCACGAATTTAATTGTACATTGTCTGTGAAGAAGTTTTTAACCAGTACACAAATAACTATTGGAACACCCTCCCTACTCACCCAGTCTGGCCCTAGATGAGTTTTATCTTTACTGGAAGATAAAGGACACCTTTAAAAGAAGATGTTTTGATGACATTCAGGACATCATGGGTAATACAACAACAGCTCTGATAGCCATTCCAGAAAAAAGACTTCCAAAAGACTGGGCACTGGTATCAGTGCTTCCTAAGGGGAGGGAGCACTTTGAAGGTGACCACGGTGATATTCAGCAATGAGGTATGTAGCACCTTTTCTATCATGAGTTCATTAACTTAATTGGCAGACCACTCCTGGATGGAACAGATTGACAATTCAAGTCCACGCAGAGGTAGTTCGGAAGAAAGCCCTGGCCATCTACTTGTGACAGATCAAATCCACTGAAACCTTAAGGAACACGTTCTCCACTGACACACATGTAGTCACTAGGGGTCAGATCAACTTAATGGCAACTGGTTTGGTTTTGGATCCGTAAGTGCGAAAAATATTTAAAGAACATTTTCCTGAGAATACTAACAGTGGTGCTGTGAGAAGCTTGTGCTCTGTTTCACAATATTTTACCAAGTTTCAGCAGTAAACCTACATGACTTTTATATTCAGTAAAAAAAAAGTTGTTTTCAGAAACGCTATTTTGATCACGTACTTTTGGGCCAAAAAGTATATACTTTGGTTTGGAAAAAACTGTTTATGTTTTATGGATTAAAGTCAATCAACTATGAATGCAAACAAAATGTACACTTCCTGAACTACGTGACTCTTCCTTCAATGCATGTGCTTTCTAAGGCAAAGTGTGAAAATGCCCAACTTCCAATCAGGCACTTCAGAAAGAGAGGTACAGCAGCCCCAAGACAGTGTGCCGAAGACAAACGGGTGAAAGAGGAAGAGCAATGGATAACAGCAGAGAAAACAATCAACTGCAACAAAAAAGATAAGCACACAGTTACAACACGGGAGTAAAGGAAAAGCTTGTGTCTGGCTGTGCTCGCCACGAGGCCACCAGAGTGAGCACCACTAATCACTTCCACAACGGGCCTTCCTACACACAGTTTCTGCTACACACTTAGCACAACCCACTAGAATGAAGGAGACGCAGTGCGCCCCCTTCCGTCCTCCTCACGCTCTCCCTCCCCATTCTTCTGTGCAGGCACTGGTCTCTGGCAGATGCCTTGGATTTAGCAAATACCACTCAGTCTCAGCTGAATGACTAAAGCAGTGAATGTTGACTGAAGGTGAGTTAGGAAGAGACAAAGCAGGCAGGTAGGAGGCAGAACAGGAAGGCACAGTGTCCTAGATGTCAAGGAAGCTGAAAAGGGCGAGAAATCAACAGAATTACATGCCTCAAAACCCAAAGGACATGGGAGCCAAGAAAGTGAGATTTAACTGATGTCACAGCAATTAGAAAAATTTAAAATCCATTGGCTTTTTTAGCTCTTCTAAATTTTTTGGTTGTTACCTTGTAGCCACAGAAACTTCTCTGTTTTTGACTTCTGGAAAGATGCCTCAACGAGCAGTCAGGATGCATCCTTGCAGGTCCTGATCTCAGCTACTGTCATCTCAGATTCTACCACTGATCAAGAGCCTTAAAGGTCACTGTTACGGACTGAACTGTGTCCTCCCCCAAAATACATGTTGGAATCTTAACCTCTATACCTGCAGATACAATCCTATTGGGAAATAGAGTTTTCTTTGTTCGTGAGGCCATATCAGCATGTCATAAATCTAATCACTTCTGAGTAATATAAAGAGTAGGATAAGCACAGAGACAAGTGAGCACAAATGGGGGACTCTATCTGATGACAATGGAGACAGATGAACACACAAGCCTACAAACTCTGAGGATTGTCAAGCACTAGCAACTGCAGCAGTCAAGAAAGTCCCTTACTCTAGAACCACACTTGGCATTCAGACTTCCAGCCTCTTCAACTGTGACAAAATACATTTCTGTTCTTTAATGCCTTATACCTGTGGTATTTGTTACAGCAGCACTAAGAAACTAAGACAGCCATCTACTCAAATTATCCTCCTTATAGAGATAGGTAACACAGCCGAGGGTCAGCAACAAGGAAGGTCCTCGATGAGAAGGAATGACACAAAAGCTACAACAGCAGGCTCATGCATGAACAACGGTGAGGCTGGCACAAGCCTGGCAGTGTTGCATCCTATAGTGCACTGGATTGCTATGAGTGAGAAGGGTCTCAGTGGCACCTAGCAATGACATAGAAATTAGTGAGATCTAGAAAAGCTCTTTCAGTTACAGATGTAACAGGAATACATGGCTGTTGAACCACGCTGTGCTCCGTTGCACGCCCCCATGAGCTCTGAATGTACCTACCACTTCTCCAGGGTAAGTCCACTGAAGGTCAACCACTTCATTGTTAAAGACCACGCAAGTGAGCACAATCGTCTCCCCGGACTTATACACAGTTTTAAGAGCTTTCATTTCAAGGTCAAGTTCTGATGTTGCTATAAGAAAGAGAGGAACAAAAACAAGGTCCTAAGTATCCATAGTATGGTTAGAATTCCAGGAGGTTTGGGGTTTTTTTGTTGTGGTTCCATTTAACAGGACATATAACAGCTGTGTGCATGTGTGTGTCTCTCTGTTTAAGAAAACCTTGAAAAATAATCTGCAAACCAATTCATTCAAGACAAAAGTTTTTACATCTCTAAGTCTGTAGTTCTAAGCTGTATACATAATTAGGCATGTAGCTACTTTATACAGTGCCTTAACACACTGCTATCAACCCCATTCATGGTGACTCCATAGGACAGAGCAGAACTGCTCCACAGAGTTTTCAAAGAGCCAACTTTTCGGTTGGCAGGCAAAGGACTTGACCATTACACTGCCAGGGCTTCCTGTAGAGTCCCCAGGTGGTACAAATGGTTAAACATGCACAGCTGCTCAGTTTTGAGTCTACCCAGAGGCATCAACAACAAGGCCCAGAGATCTACTTCTGAAAAAAATCAGACAGTACAAACACTGTAGAGCACAGTTGTACTCTGACACACATGGGTGGCCATGAGAGGGAGTCAACTGTGTATATCTAACATAGAAATACAAAGTAACAACACCAGCAACAACCATCAATTCTAATTAAATGACACCATGTAGTTCTGAACACCTGGGTTCATTGTGGTTGTCCGATTGGACCACCCCTTTCACTGACGTATTTCTTCCTTTAGTCAATCAACTAACTTTTGCTGACTGGCACTCTTTCAGGCACTTTGTGCCTGTCTATCATTTAGTCTCCTTCTCTCTTCCATTATACTCTAGTTATTTTCAGCACTTTTCCAGAACCACAAAATAAGCCCTTCATAATATTTACACAGCATAGTCTTCCTGCTGTAGACCTACTGTGTACAGGGTAAGTACTTGAGGAATGTCTGTTGACCAGAACTTGCATTGGGCTTTGCCATTCACGTGAACCACTCACTTCAGAGGGACGAGGTCTACAACTTCAGGCCCTACTCAAAAGCAAACTACTTAAGTGATTAAAATGAATCCAGGCATCCAACTCCCATGGACAGCAATTTGTTTTTAGGGCCTCTGTGGTCAGGAATGTGAGTAAGAGGCTTATGCAAGAAAAGAATTCTTAAAGTGTTTTGAAGTCGTTGATGAAACATGAAATTTTACAGAGGTAAGAAAGCTTTTTGGCCTTTAGTAATTTTAAGTGCAGTTACTACCATAGCCCCCAAGATCAGCGAACCATTGTATGACTCCTAAATCCCCAAATCAGAATTCAAAATCTCCATCACTAGTGACTAGGATTTTAACAATGCTGCATACTTTTTTTGGCCTGCTGTTCTTGTTTAAAGGAGGGAGAGGGGACAAGTACCTTTGAAAGTATACACATTAAAAGAGTCAGTCCTGAATGTCTTCCCTTTGACAGTGGCCTCACAGATATAGGGTCCATTGGTGAAAGTTCCATTAAAGCCCTTTTTGCTGTCATAGGAGGCATGAACCACTCCATTGTCATTGTGCAAGGTGACGGAGGTCTCAGGGTCAGTGGTGCGGCACGGTATGATGGAAGGGTCATCCTCTTGCACCACAACTAGATAGTCCATTGTTTCCAGAGGGACAAAGGCTGCATCCGGGTCTATGGTTAAAAAAAAAAAAAAAAAACTTAATTAGATATTAATTTTACCTGTACACATAGATCCAAAAAAATCACCCCACTGGCACTGCTCTTATTAGGTGGGAATTTGACCTTTCCCCACACATTCGGAGTCTCCTGACTGAATGCAGTCACCCCAGCAGCCAGGACATGATTTAAAGGAGGAAGTTTTGATTTGCTTGTTTTTCAAATCAGATCAATAAGGGTTTTATATGTGTATGCGAAGTGTATGTTTCTTTTTAAAAAAAAATGACAAAAAAAACTGAAACATGATTTGCAAATCAGTTTATTTAAGACAGAATTTTTAAGATGTTCAAACCCATTTCCTGCAGTTGAGTCAATTCCAACTCAAAGCAAATTCTAGAGGACTGAGTAGAACTGTCCCATGGAGTTTCCAAGGAGCGACTTGTAGATTTGAACCGCCAACCATTTGGTTAGCAGCTACAGCACTTAACAACTATGTCCCCAGGATTTCCTTTAAAATCTCAAAGTCCTTAATTTTGAGTTGGTACACACAATTTGGAGCCCTGGTGGCACAGTGGTTAAGAGCATGGCTGCTAACCAAAAGGTCAGCAGTTCAAATCCACCAGGCACTCCCAGGACCCTCTAAGAGGCAGTTCTGCTCTGTCCTATAGAACTAACCTGGAACTAACCTATGGAACTAACCTGGAGGCAACAGGTTTGCTGATTTGTTGTTGCTTTTTTCCTTGTATACATAATTTGGCATGATGATAAGCAGAAAGACTAGTCAGAAATTCAAATCAGAATCTAAACAACTAAAAACAAACACATGCAATAAAACAACAGTTCAACTCCATTCAGGAGAACAAAGAACAACAGAAAAATTCATAATTAAAAAATATGAAACGTCATCACTAGCCATTAGAGAAATGAAAACTGAAACCACATAATGGGACATCATCTCACTCCAGAATTACTGGCATGAATCAAAAAAACTGAAAATAACACACGATGGTGAGGTTTCAGGGAGCTCAGAACCCTCATGCATTGCTGGTAGGAATGCAACATGATACAACCATTTTCCAAAACAATACAGAGCTTCCTTGAAAAGCTAGAAATAGAAATACATACAATCCAGAAATCTTACTCCTAGAAATATATCCTAGAGAAATAAGAGCTATCACACGAACAGACACATGCACACCCATGATCACTGCGTCATTGCTCACAATAGCAAAAATATAGAAATGACCTAGATGCCCGTCAATAGATGAATGGATAAACAAACTAAGGTACACACACATAGTGGAATACTACACCACAATAAAGGACAATGATGAATCTGCAAAGCATCTCACAGAACGGATGAATCTGGAAGGCATTATGCTGAGTGAAATAAGTCAATCACAGAAGGACAAATGAGACCTCTACTGTAAAAACTCATAAGATAAGTTTAAACACCAAAAGAAACAACCTTTGATGGTTTACATGGGAGGGGTGGGGTGGGAATGGAAAACCAGTAAGAGACAATAGGTAGGTGCTAACTTTGGTGAAGAGTAAGACAGTACACAGTTTTGAGGAAGGAAGCCTGCACAACTTGTCCAGGGCAAGTTCATGGATGCTCCACCATCAAACTCCCCGAGGGACGAAACTGCTGGGTTGAGGGCTTTGGGGACTATCGTCCCAGCAAACATCTAGCTCAATCAGCATAACACAGCTTATAAAGAAAATGTTCCACATTCTACTTTAGTGAGTAGCATCTGGGGTATTAAAAGCTTGTGAGTAGCCAGCTAAGATACTCCCTTGGTCTCACCTCACTGCAAGGAAGGGAGAATGACTAAAACCAAAGACACAAGCGAAAGACGAGTCCAGAGGACCCACAGACCGCAAGTACCACAGCCACCACCAGACGGTGACCACCTATGACCAACGACTACTATGACAGGGATCACAATACTGGGTCCCAGGCAGAGCTGGAGGAAGGTGTAGAACAAAATTCTAACTCACAGAGAAAACAGACCTACTGGCCTAACACAGCTGGAGAAACCCCAAGAATACAGCCCCCAGATGGCCTTTTCGCATAGTACTGAAAGTCACACCAGAGGTTTACCCTTCATCCAAAGATTAGACAATCCCACAAAACAAAGCAAGATTAAAAGGGCACACCAGCTCAGGTGTAAGGACTAGAAGGCAGGAGGAGACAGGAAAGCTAGTATAGGAACCCAAGTTTGGGAAGGGAAAGAGGGAGAGCAGTGACATGTCAAGGGGTTGGCACCCAGTTTCACAAAATTTTTTAATGAGAAGCTAGTTTGTTCTTTAAACCTTTAACTAAAGTACAATAAAAAAATATTAGAAACCATAAAAAATTATGAAATACTTTCGAAAATTCATATTGCCCATAGTTAACATTATTAAAAACAGCATAGTAATCAATGAGATGGAATGATAAGACAGTCACAACAGTGGACTAAAACATATCAAATATGTTGAGGACAGCACCCAAAAAAAAAATCAAACCCATTGCCATCAAGGCGATTCCAACTCACGGTGACCCTACACAGGACCCGGCAATGTTTCCTTCTGTCATACCTAAGTTGGTACTAAGTCAGAACCGACTCAACGGCAGCCAACAATAGGATGTGAATATATCTTTTAAAAAATAATTTCTCAAGTAATAAATAAGACACACAATTCCACAGCCTGAGGATTCTCTATCCAAAAGAAAACTAGCCACCTAGTCTCCTGTGGTCAGCCACACTCAGAGCTCCAAGCACCCGTCGCAGACAGAGTCCCTTACTCTCCGCCATGACCAGCACTGCACGTTACCCGGGTGGTGTCTGCGCCGGGCAGAGGGAAAACCAGAAGAATTGCCACGCGCTCCTAAGCAGATTAAAACGACAGGACTCATGGACCTTCAATGAGCTCACGTTCCTGCTGTTGTCCTTACTTAGAGACTTTCACTGAAGGAACAGAGTGGAGCATTTATGTGTGCACGAAGCTGGGGTGACATTCTGAACACTCAGCCCCTGTGAGACAAAACTTTGCCCTGTTAGGAGGGAAGGTACATCTGTGTAGCAGTGTCATGAAGGAAGGGAAGAGGCGCCTGATCCTTCAGGACATTCACAGGGAATCTGTCCTTGTCATTGCTGGCTGCTGTTGAGTCAGTCCCTGACACACAGGAACCCTGTGCACACAGGATTGGACCGCTGGGATCTGTAAGGTTTCCAGTGACTGATTTTTGGGGATGTCTGATCCAGGAGTCAGTTAAGAACAAAAAAAAAATTACCTTGACAAGTCAGAAAGGTAGGGCAATATACATCACAGAAACCAGTTACTCCAAAGTCATACTTCTGTACCAGGAGACTTGACTTCTGCCAAAACCAGGATGGTGACAGCTGTCAACACCATGGCCTTTGCTGTGTGCTAAATCAAGGACTCTAGCTACTTTCCCCTTTTCATTCACTCATCTGCATACTGAAATTGCCACTGCTTGAATTTGTTTCTGGAGCTCCAATTTTTTTAACATTGTTAGCAAAGATTTCAGCAAGCCAATCTTTAAGTTAATTTCAGCTTCAAATACAGTTTAGTAACCATATCAGTCGGGTCACCTTTGAGATGCCAGACTACCCTAACCGTCGTGTTCAGTCCACACAATGTTTGAATAACCCCAGGGTTCTTCTTTTAAGAGGTGTTCTTGGTAAAAACTAACATAGATGGGTGGATGGCTGCGCTCGCAGACAGACGGACAGATGGATAGACAGACCATCAATATAACCACGAAACAGCACACAGAGAATGCTGATTAGATGTACCAAATGCAGGCCAAGTCCCGGTCTAAATGTAGTCCACTAGTGTGGCTGCCTAGAGAATGCACCACACATTCCTCCCACTTAAAAAAAAAATAAAACCAAACCCATTGCCAGAGCTGATTCCAACTCATAGCAACCCTATAGAACAGAGTAAAACTGCCACACAGGGCTTCCAACGAGCAGCTGGTGGAGTTAAACCGCCAACCTTTGGGTTTAAAGCCGAGCTCTTAATCGCTGCTCCATAAAGGCTCCTTCTTCCAACTACAAGGGTTAGTTGTCCAGGGCATCGCCTCTGAAATCCCTTACAAACTTGTGCCCCCCAGGGCTACTTCAGGCCAGTGACAGCAGAGCAGAGCTCTAAGACAGACCCTTCCTAGCAGACACAAGAGGCCACTACCAGCCAACCAGCTCCAGGTTCTAGATTCGTCCGGCTTCCCGCCGACAGCACAGCGGAGTTTCCATGCCACCTGCTGTCTCTCTCTGGTTGACACAGGATCAGACCTGCTATGAGTTAATACCATTCTCTCATAGGCCTTTCCCCTAATAAAACCATTGCAAGTTTAATCCTGGGGTCCCTGGGTGGTGTAAACATTTGGCTACTAACCTAAAGGTTGGACGTTTGAGTCCAGCTGGAGGTACCTTGTAATAAACCTCTGGCAATCTACTTTTGAAAAGTCAGCCATTGAAAACCATGTGGAGCCCAGTCCTACTCCGACACACTTGAGAGGAAGGGTTCCAGTCCTACTGTGACACACTTCGGAGAGAGGGGTCCAGTCCTACTCTGACACACTTTGGAGACAGGGGTCCAGTACTACTCTGACACACTCAGTGGTGGATGGGTTCAGTCCTACTCTGACACACTCGGTGGGGGAGGGGTTCAGGCTTACTCTGACACACTTGGTGGAGTTAGCAGAGCCCAGTCCTACTCTGACACACTTAGGGAGAGAGGGACCCAGTCCTACTGTGACACACTTGGGGGTGCCACTATAAGTAGGGTCAACTCAACAAGTTAACTGGTTCACGTTTAATTCTACCTTACTCTGCTTCTCAGCTTTTCCATCAGTATGGAATTTTCCTCTCAATTTTAATGAAAAACAAGAAAAAAGTCCCTTCCAGTTTGTTCACCAAGAATAAACATACTCATACTGAATGTGAAATTTAAGATACAGAAAACAAATATAATGAATTATAATCAATCCCAAGACAGAGCCTACCTAATTTTTCCATCCTCAGCACTTAGCCCAGTACTAGATACGTAGTAAATGCAGTTATCACTTGCTAAACTTGACTAAATACAACATAAATGAGTACATTTCACATTTTTCTCACAACACCCATGCCAAGGGACACGGTACAATAAAAACAGGTTTCAAAACTTAATACAGCTGTGCCGTGTGACAGTGACAATTTCTCCATAACGAGACTACAGATGATCTCTATTTAACATTGTGTGCTCACCCATGTTTTCTTCATCCATTGCCACAGGCATTTTTTTTTTTTATTTAAGAAACCTCAGTAGAGCCCATACAAGAGACAGACAAACACCGTGGGTCTTGGGTCTCCTCCACTCACCTGGCACATAGATATAAACATGCCTGCCTTTGATGTCACTTTCTTCGGTCTCACTGTGGTTATAATAGCACGTGTACAGTCCTGTGTGGGCCGCCGTGGCACTAGCCACTTCCAGCACTGTCACAAAGAGGCCACTGTTGTTTTCCTCATTTCGGATTTCTACCTTCGGCTTCACTTCTTCAGACATGGGGTACTGCCAGTTCACTTCACTCTCCCCAAAGCATCTCAGAGAAAAGGACGAATTCAGCTGCACCACTTTTTCATTTTCATTTGGAAGGATAGAGGGTAATGAAAGCTGGCAGAGTATTAGGCCCGGCCCTGTGAAAGGAAACATGCTCTGAATGGGATGTGGCCAGAAGAGACAGTCTCACCCCAGAGAACTGAGGGGAGCAACAAAGGCAGCTTATCTGAATGATGTCTCTTTCTATGCAAAAATCCATTAATCCAGATGCCATGAAAGGCCCCCCATTGTAACAGCAGCAGCATCTGCTGAGGGCGGCAGATCCTGCAGAGGCCTCAGTAGTTCCCCCAAACACCCCCGAATCCCCCCTCCAGACACTCAAATGGACACAGGCTGTCTGACTCCAGTTCCACATTATAGATTCTTATGTACAACCAGGAACTATCCCAAAACATCACAGGCTCAAGCACATATGGCTGCTTTACAGTCCCTGTTCCCTGGGGAGGTTTCCCTCGGTGACAGACAGGATGCCACTGGGGTGGTGGGCCTGTGAGCCAAACACACAGCAGATTTGTGCTCAGGAACGGCACCTCTTCTGTTTCTTGCAACGCTCTGGCAGTCCTTCTCACTTTAATGAGTTCCAGAAACCAAAGCCCGGTCATGCGGATTTTAATTTTTTTTTTTAATTTTTCTTTTAAATAAATGAAACTTAGAGTGAAAACCCCAAGTTATATCAGTCTAGTTATATCAAATTCATACAAGAGATATTAGAACTTATTTAATCATTGGTTAATGATCTCTAGTCTCCACTGGAGCCTGACACAGTGATTACATCAACTCCCAGATCTGATCTGTGATCAGTGCTGTCACTTGTTAAGACAGGAGCTATAAGGGCATCTGGGTCACCCAGTGCCCTGTAGGTGGGGTATGTATAGTTAGTTGAGTTTAGAATTATTCAACTGTTGGCTGTACTCAAACTCACCATATCCATATAGATGAGACCTAAAGACAGTAACAAGCTAACTCCTCAGACTAAAAAGCTTTGCTTTCATGTTGAACGTCTGTAATGCACAAATATCTGGGGGGAAGAAAACAAGCTAAGAAATTCCAATAAATACTGAACTCCAATGGCATCCTGCTGGTAGCAAAGAGTTCATGAGATTCCCCGTAACTCAATCACTCATCTATCAATTAGATATTAAAGGGGATCTATCAATTAGATGCTAAGGGAAAGGTTCCTAAGACAGGCATGATTTCCTGAGCTAGAACTTCCTGTTAGTTCCTTTGAACATTCTTGAATTCATCTGATCCACCTCTCCCAGTAACATACATCCCAGGCAAAGTGGGAGAGATGTAGGAGAATTTGGACTGTTACTAATAATTGACTCTGGGATGTACATACATTAAACAGCCACAGGAGGGTGATCTTTGAACAAGGGAATGAGTGATATACAGTGACGCAAACTGTGGTCACTCTAAATTACAGTCTATAATTCTGTTGCTCTTCTCTCTTGTGAATGGTCTACACAGAGTACAGGTAGGAACATAGCATGGAGCTCAGAACTTAGACAACGAGGCTCCCCTGTTCCCTGGACAATGAGGACTGGCATTGGTACCTGTGAGGAGGCAGCCTAGGACGAGGAGTACCCGTCGGGGATCCCCCATCATTCCGGAAAACTGAAAAAGTCAAACACAATCAGCGTTAGCCAATAAAACAATCAGCAAGCTTCATTCTCTCAGTGCTTTGCTCTAAGAAAATGTTAACAGCATCATTTAAGTCAAAAATGTCCCAGTTTAAACAAAAGCTGTGGTTAAGACATTAAGATACTTGAGAACAGATAAGGGCGACAGTGGAGCAAGACAGTGAGCACAGTTAATGTCACTGCATTGTACCTGCGAAGATTGTAGAAATGTGCAAAGTTTTATCACCTATACTTTTATTACAATTTTTTTAAAAACCAGTAAGATGCCTAAAAAGAAAGAAATCGATCACCTGATGGAGTGCCAAGATCAGGGCAGGGAAGCTGAAAGGCCTTTGTGATGGCATGCGGCTTTCAAATTTTTTGAAAAGTCCATGTTTATCATCTTGACATGTGTCCAAGAAACAGGAGAAGCGTTCCTCTTAGACCATTTAAATTATGAACGAGAAACACAAAGAAACTTAAGCAGTTCCTTGACTTTCAAACTAAAGCCGTGTTCCCTCAAAAACGGTTGCTACTTGCAATGTGTGTTCGCTACAGAAAGAGAGCACACCCTCTACAACCCCTGAAAGAGTTGCCTGGGCTACAACAAACAGCTTAATGTGTAAGGGACAGTCAGAGCTAGAGTTTTGCCCACTAACCAACATCACTTAGAGGATGTCTTTGTGCTACAATAGGTACAGCCTGTCCCGGACTGCTAACTGCGCCCCCCCAGTGGAACCACGGAAGAATGGCCTGGCAATCTGCTGCCATTAAAAAAAAAAAAAAAAAACACAGCCAAGAAAACCCTTTGTCAAGCGGGATCACTACGGGTCAGAACGGACTCCACAACAACAGGTGATTCACAGCCTCGAGCTAAATGAGACATGGAAAACCCCAGGCACAGGCATGAAAGGGAGAGTACAAAGAAACTGAAGAAGGAAATGGGAGAGAAAGTGTGACAAAATTCCTGGGGGTGGGGGCGGGGGTGGGGAAATCAGTAGACACTAGGATGAAATGCAGGTTCTGCGGAAACCGAGGGTACCTTTTCTCGTGGAAGGAGTAACACCTGAAGGAACTGAATTCTTCACTCTCTGATTTGCCACAACTGAATCTGAAGAATGAAGAAGTGGCAGGAGACACTGAAACCGAATCAAACACAAGCAGAGAAAGAAGCAGGCAGGCAAGAAGGAAAGAAGTGGGACAGGAAATTAAGGCAAGTGAAGAAATTAAAGAGGGGTCCATGTTGCTGATGGGGTAAAACCACTGCAGAGTCTGCTCTGGAGAACTCACTGAAAAGAGCTGCGCTTTCCATCCTCTTTCTGTATTCACGCACACCTCCCCCCACCTTTATTTACTTCCCACTCCACTTCCCACATGAAATCCTTGATAAAGTGCTCAATGCACACTAAATAGACGCGCAGCTCTTGGGGCCCACTGAGCCCTGGTTTGGAATGAAGAGGCCACACTGAGGAGCCCTGGCAGGGGTGCAAGCTTTAATACAAGCCAGAATTACCATCCCAGGCTTGGTAGGCAAGGGAACCCTGAGAAAACCACAATTCGTGCAGTGCAGTGAGATGATAGGATTTGTTGCCTTGCTGCCTTTGGGACCTAAAACTGTGCATTATGGATTAAACTGTGCCCTCTAATACATGGATGTTGTAAATCCTAACCCTTATACTTGTGGGTCGGTACCCATTTGGGAAAAGGGTTCTTTCTTATGCTAATGAAACAGAATCAGGGAAGGGGCATCTTAAGTCTTTTGAGAGATAAACAAGCACAGATAGGAGAAGACAGCTTCCATATCACAAGATCTCCAGGGAAGCAAGGAACAGAGAAGCTGAAAAGAGACAAGGCCCTTCCCCCAGGCCCAAGAGAGACAGAAAGGCTTCTCCTGGAGCTGGCGCACTGAATTTGGACTTCTAGTCTCTCTAACTGTGAGAAAGTAAATTCCTGTTCATTAAAATCACTCACTTGTGGTGTTACTGTTACTTCAGCACAAAGAAATTAAGACACTGTGTATACACTATTTCTGAGTCAGCTGTCTGAAAAAAAATAGGATATTCATCATATGCTTGTGTTTAGTCCTAGCTTTGTTTTTTCCCCCAATTTCTGTGGTTGCAGCTGATGTCTGAATAGATAAGAACCTAAATGTAGTTGTCGGCGGTGCTTGGTTATGGATTCTTACCGTGAGGTGGCCTACTGGCAGGAATCAGATTTCTGCCCCATTGGATTCCTTTGGGAAGAATGGAGGGAGAAAGGAATGCTCGTAGAGTGCTGGTGAAAGAGGCCTTACTGTGGACAAAGAAGTGACATCCTCTTGTTTCGAAGACAGAAAATGAGAAAACACTATTTACTGAGCCAAAGTGCATGGTCTGTGACACAGACATTATTTGATTTTAACAAGGGACAGTTGAGGGTCAGAGAGATTAAGCAAATTACCCAAAGTCACTCTGCTGAGGGCAGAGGCAGGATTCTAACACAAGGTCTGTGTGATACAAAAGCCATGCTCTTGCCACCTCACCATATGGCCTCATTCAAGAGAGGGGCAATGTTTGAGCCTCGCCATTCCCATCTAACCCGAATCCACGCCAGCCCAACTATGCCCCGATGCACGTAGGAGCCTGCGTCCCCTCTCAGGCTCACCAGAGTGCTGTGAACCCAAACACGATTTGCCCAGTGCTGGCTGGCTGGGTGGCTTCTGAGGGTCCTGGCCTGTGCCCACGGGTTGCAGGGTTTCCACCCCAGAGTTGGCTGGCCAGCCTGATTCATTGCAATTAGCAGTAAGAGAGTGTGTTTGTGCATATAAATATCAACCTCCCACTGATAATCCACTTAGCCAACCTCAAAAGAGCCCTCCGGAGCCAGCCCAATGGCTTGGGTTTTAGCACATGCATATCCCGTATTACGATAGTAGGGATTGCCAATGAGGCATCTTTAAAGTATTCCACAGCTTAAAAGAGTGGGCTCCCTGCTTTTACAGCACAGGCTCTGTGGAGCCTTCTGCTCTGCCCAGGCTTCACCAGATTTCCTTCTGGGCACCCAGATACCAGAGACCTAATGCCAGCAAGGATTACCAACACACAAAGTGGGCAATGAAAACAGGACCTCCACACAAGAGATAATGATGCAAACGCTGAGAATCAACATGTGCTTGCTGAAGATCTCCAGCTCCCTACCCAGATAACAGGGATTCCCTGGCTGGAACGCCAGGCATAGTTGCGAAGCTTCATGTCATGACTCATCTATAACTCAGACAACTTCCTGGAGAATAACTGCAGAGGTTTTGCCCATGGGGAGGTAATGGGTAAACAACAGGAGAGATGGCAGCCTCTCTGGTCAACCTAGCTAGTTCTAGAGCTGTTCTACTCGGGGAATAAATTCTCATCTCCCATCAGCCACCCTACACTGGAGCTCATCCAAAAGTCAGAGGTGCCAATCAAAGTGATGGGGGTTACAGATTCGGAGATCTGAGACACTGTGACAGCCAGCAAAGACAAATCACTTTGCAGGAACAACAAATTTCAGCAAAATCTTTTTTCCAGTCATGGTGGCACAGCACAATGAATGTCATGGGATCACTGTATTCTACCTGAAAAAAAAATGTGGAAATGGCAAATGCTTTATTATATACATATTACCCGAGTTTTTTTAATTTTGGGAAAAAAATCATTATTATTTCTCTCACAGCTACTCTACATTGAACAGCAGGCCCAATCCTCTATATTCAGTATTCTACAAACATCTGTCACAAGTCAGAAACGCAAACAGGAAAGAGAGTGCACTTGTCACGTTCCCTCTCAGGCAGGAGACTTGTCGTTGTTGTTCTCCCACTCTCCACTCATTCTCTCCGAAGGCATCACGGCTACCACACTGGACTAGGTTCTCACCCCAGGTTTGACACACAATCCATCTCTCGGACTCTGAGTTTCTTCTACAAATCTAGACTCAGCAACACTTGCTTAAGGTTCCTGGGAAATACAGTTTGCACTCAACTGCTAACCCACGGTTGGCAGTTCAAACCCACCCAGCTATGCCAAGGAAGAACTGCCTATAGACTGCTTCCGTAATGATCATAGCCAAGAAAGCCTTAGGGAGCAGTTCAACTCTGTCGCACATCAGGTCACCACAAGTCAGAATCAACTCAATGGCAACGATTTTGGTTTTACTTGCTTGTTTTACTGGATTACTGTAACAAAGAAATACATCATTCAATTAAAAGTGCTTCGGGAATTGCAGCAACTGGTTTTAATATTGAAACATTTTTCTAGAACCCTAAAATGTTTGGGATGAGAGAAATGGCACAGGCAGTACTTTACTGGAACTGTGAGGTCCCAGGGGCCAAGTTATTTGCCCTGCTTCTGCTGCCTAGGGTGGATCTGAACCAGATTCCCAACCCAGGCCAGCAGTACACTCCTGCGCCCTTGCTACTCCAGTTTGGGGGCAGTGGTGGTTCAGTGGTAGAACTCTCAACTTGCAGGCAGGAGATCCCAGCATGATTCCTGGCTAGCATCCTACAAGGGCAGCCACAACGTGTGGCTCAGGAAGGCTCCCATGCTGCTGTGATGTTGAAGAGGCTTCAGTAGAGCTTCCAGACTAAGACAGACTAAGAAGGAAGGCCTGACAACTTACTCCTGAAAATAAGCCAGTAATCAAGCTGTGGATCACAATAGTCTGATCTGCAAACAATCTCATGGATGATGCAAGTACCAGGCAGCATCTCCTTCCCTTGTACGTGGGGTTGCCAGGAGTCCGGAGCTGAGGCCACGCCACTAACACCACCACACAGTGACGCAAATATTTGCAGTCACTAGCTTTCTTTCTCTTTAACTTGCTGCCATCTGTCCCCCTGTAAACACAAGTGAAGAGCCACTGAGTGGGACTCTTGAGCTAAAGACAACATGCTTTCCCTGAGAATAAACAGAAAGCACACAAAGCCAGGGCCCTCTTTCCAGGAGCAGTAAGGGTATGTGGCATTTTCAGAAAGGCAGAAAACTAGCCTCCAGAGATCGCCACTGCACATGCATTTCACTGCAGGGCTGTTAAATATTGAAATGTCACCCCACCCTAACATGATTAAAGGCCACTGAAGTCACAGAGCTCCAAAAGCCACTCATGATTTCAAGATTCAGATTTCCAAGGTTCTTAATTTCAACTGTTCTGAGTTAATTGTAACTGTGAAAATTACATAGTTTGTCTTTTCTCTGCTGCAGAGGGAACGTTCTACTCAGTCCCAAAGCTTCAGCCAGGCAACACAAGGGCAGGTCTACATTGGCCACATAGTCTTCCTATTTTCCAGAGAGGGTGTGTCTGCCGGGAACCCTGCACCCAGCGAAGGCCTATTTCATTGTTTTGATCTCACTGAGCTCTCCTGGACATTCCAGTGGATGGGGCTAGGGTATTTTCACGCGGGAGCATTTTATGGGACAATCTAAGCCATAAACCCTCCTCCTTTCTCTGCACCAGGAGAAAAAAGTGACACTTCCTTTAGAGCCTCACCCAATGTGTGTAACTCTGGGCCAACTTTAAATGTACAAGCTTTAGCCTCAGAGTGACTAAGTATCCTGTGCCCCCCCCTTCAACACACACACACTGCGTCTCCTGACTCATAAACAGAAATGCAAATATTAGCCTTCTTTGAGAAAAGATGCGCTCTGAGAACCACAAGTTGTAAAAAAGCACTTTGTACCTTACATATATGTGCAACGGATTAACAAGAGGGAAAAATACACAAAACACATGTTGCTTGTCTAATGATTTTGCAGCTTCTTAAGAAATTGTAAACCTTGGTGACATGGTGGTTAAGTCTTGCTACCTACATCTGCTAACCAAAAGTCCAGTAGTTCAAATCCATTGGGCTCACCTTGGAAACTCTATGGGGCAGTTCTACTTTGTCTCTAGAGTCACTATGAGTCAGAATCGACTGTTTAGCAGTGGCTCTTTCTTATAAGAAAAGAAATCTGTTGTATAGTCTTTTACTTGAGACTAGCAAGTGAACACCGCATCCTCCCAACGCTGTTACCCCTTGCTTGTAGTCTGCGGGAAGCACAGTCACATAGCTGGTCGTTGCAGTTCCTAAATACGACCGGCAGATGGAAGTGTTGGTCCAAGTACGTGCACCCTGGGGGGGGGGGGGGGGCGGGGGGGCCGGTCTCTCAAAAGCGTTTTGAGTTAAAACGTCCCAAATCTTAACTTACAATCTCCTTCTTTCATAGTTTATGTTTTTAAGGTTTTGTGAACTCAGCTCAAAGCCTGTAGAATAGGAATAGGAAAACTCGGCCGAACAATGCCTAAATATCCTCGGGGGCCTCAGGAAACTTGGGTGAGGGGACCGCATCCTCACTGAGGCATCCTCATCACCCTCACTCCAAGTAGGTCCAACAAAGCAGCCGCGTCGCCGAAGCCAGGAAAACATCGCCGTAAGAACAGCTGCCACCCTGAGGCCGCAAAGGTACAGCAGTAAAAGCCCCTGGAGAGCAGTCGGAGTCACTCAGTGTTTTGCCTCGCCACATCAGAGACTACACACACTTGTGGCAGGGAGATAGGAGGGTGCGGCGAGGAGGCCACCTGGACCGTTCTGCCCAAGCTGTTCTCACGCCATTGTCAACCCTCATAAACTCGCTCGGCAGGGGACGCGACGATCGCGTAGCCCGGGAACCGCAGGCTGATTGGAAACGACTGTTGCCGTTGCACAATAACGGAGGGTCGTAAAATAAACAAACAGCAACAGGCCGCCTGCGCGGCAGGGGAATTTATGAAGGGCTTGAAAACAAAAGTCGAAAACTATCCCCCCGAGAGGGTCCGGGATTCTTTTATCCTCCACCTTCCTCCTTTTCTCCCACCTTTAATGATAACGACACCTCCACTCTCATTCCCGAACTCTGGGACCTCAGCACCCTCTCGCCCACCTAATGCCTCCTGGGGCATACGATGCCTGCAAAGCCTCTAGATGACGCCTCAAGAAGAAGAAAAGGTGACACTGCTTATTCGTTTGGGGTCCTCTTCAGTTCCAGTGCTGCGCTCGGGTGCTGATCGCCGTTCACGAGCCCGCCAGAGGGCGCAGCAGCCCCGCGAATCTCGCTCGGACCGCTTGCTCGCCCGCAGCTCGGGCTCCGGGTCCCCGACAGCGCCGCCCCAACAACCGCTCGCAAAGCTTCTCCAGAGAGGTTCGGCCTCGGCAAGGTCCGACCCCGACACCGCCCGGCCCCCTGCCCCGCCACACTCATATCAGTACGGCGTGGGTCGCTCACCTTCCCGCCGCGCCGCCTCCGCGCCTTCGGTGCCGGGTTTTAGTGGTAACGCCGGGTCCCCTTCTCTTGGCCCCTGGGCCCCTGTCCGCAGAGGTCCGGGCCTCAGCGTTTCAGCCACAGTCCAGCCTCAAGCAAGACGCTCGGCGTCTGCATTGTTTTCATCTGAGACCCGAGATGGGGCCAGGAGGGGTGGAAGGAGAGGGGTTGGGCTGGGGGTGGGGAAGCGGTTTAGGGTTACAGCCGCGCCAGCGCCTCCTATGGGCCCAAAAGACGCACAGCTACTGCTGGGTTAGCGGGGAAGCCAGAGGCCATCAGAGACTGCGCCCGACTCGGCTTTTAAGAGCCCGGCCTTCTTCCCAGGTGCCACTTTGCCCGATGCTTGCCTTTGCCGCACTACCCCACGCCCGTCCGCGTCTCCCTCTCCTCTTTCGCCTGGGGCGAGGAACGTATGCGACGGGAAACTGGAAAGAAGTGCTTTAAACCCTAGACTCCCTTTATCCTCTTTCCCTTGTACAGTCTACCTTTCCAACCGTTTGCTAGCTTGGCGACCACTGTAAAACAAAAGGAAACACAGCCGAGCCACTGCAGCAAAAGAGGATCACCCGCACACAGAACGCAATCTGAAGAGGCAGTTGTGTCAGGACTTCACGCCAGGTGTTTAGATTAAGTCAACAAGAGCCCCTCCCCGACGGCTGGTGCCACGCGCGGACCCTGCTAGGGACGCTAATTGCCGCACCTTTGGGTCCCCGAGAAAGCTTTTAGCTTTTGTTCCCAGAATCGTTACTTCCCCACCGGCTTTCAGTAACCCGGTCGCAGTTCCCAGGAGGCCAGAGGGAGTCCGCCCCGCTAGGGTCTGCAGGAAGACGCTGGTCACCACGTCCCCAGGACGCGTCCGGGCGCGACGCGCCTCCCACGTCCCGTCCCCAGGAGGCGCAAAACCCGCCCGCCTCGGCGCCAGACGCTTTTGCAGCTGGAAAGCCCGGCCCTATGCCCCTCCCCCTGCACCCCTCCAGAGCCCGCGCCCCGGGAGGGAAGCTGCCCCAGGCGGAGAGCCAGAAACCCGGGTTCTGCATCGGGTCCCCCAGTCAGCCTAAGGGCTGGAGGAAAGACCGAGGCACTGGAGGTCAGCGGCAGGCGCCTTCTCCTCGCCCCATTACCGCCTCCGCTCCGTGTCTCCCACCCTTCCATTCCAGGCCTAAAGTCTAGCTGCACTTTGGTCGAGCAAAAAGTAGCACTGTGCCACAGCCTCCAAGCAGGGACTGCACACAGTCAAAAGGATGATACTCTGCCCCACCAGGATCATCACCGCTCCCTCCTGTCGAGGAAGCAAGGAAAAGGCCCCCACAGAGAGGACTGCGGAAAAGCAGAGGCCGAGGAGGAGGGGGACGCAGTGCAACAGTGGCAGGTCGGTTAGGCGGTAGAGGGTGTAAAAACCAGACACCAGGCGGCAGCGGGTGAGGTACGCGGGGCCCGGTGCCTCTTTCTTTCCCTCCTTCGAACACCGACGCTCTCTCAACTCTAGGGTGTTAGGGTCCTCACGCTGTGCGACCGAGAACTATTGAGCTCGGTTTGCCCTAGATGCCTCCAGTGCTGCAAAAAGCTGACTAGTTCTAGTCGGGAGCAACCGCAGCGAGACGAGTTGGTCCAAAATGTTGAGCAATTCGACTATAGAGCCAAAAGAGCTATTTCCCATACCGCCCAGCCCAGGGCTTTTCCAAGGATCTGGGCCCGGCGTGGAGAGACTTGGACTTCATGGGGGCCATCCACGCTCTCTCCCTAGCACCCACTTGCCTCCCACCTTTGAAAAAGAAGGGGCAAGTTCTTCAGACACTCTGCAAGTTCCGAAGTCTAGGCGGAACTGAGGGCGCAAAGTGTGGTGGGGTGAGCGTCTGGCTGCTGGAGAGATGGGTAGTGGATATACAGCCCGTTCTTCCCAGCTGAAACCCAGAACCAAGAAAACGGGCAGCTTCCCCACACCTAGCGGGACCTCCCGGGTTCCTGGTGGCCAAGATCCTTTCCACCCAGAGCCGCTGAGCCCAGTTGTTTCAGAGCCAAGCGGATGCCGCCCGCTCCGCTGGCACTGAGGGATATATTACTCTCACTCGTAAAAGTCGATTTCCACGGTGATAGACGGCAAAGGCAGGGCGCGAGGCTCTGAAGCGAGCCGGAATGCAGGCGCAAAGAGGACGAAGAAAGGAGGCCACTTAGGAGTACGAAGCAGCGCAGGGAGCGCGCAAGCGGCGAGTGCCAAGCATCTGGCCGAGAGAGAAATACCGAGATCTGGGAGCGCGCTTCAGGGCTCCAGAGTCCCAAGGGAAGGGGAGAGGGCGGTTCGCCCCCCACCTTTCTGTCTTACCTGGAACCAAGATTCTCCTTTCCCAGGCGTCCCTAACTTCCTTCCCCACAATAAATTCGGTACTCTTCTGGAGACCTCCGCTCTCCTTTCTGAGGGTGGGTAGGATTGGCCAGCAGCAAAGTCCTAGGCTTTGCAGAATTGGTTCCAATGGAGGAGGAGAGCGTGCTGGGACTGGTGAGAGTGGGAGACCACCGCGCACAATAAAGAGCCTCTAGGAGCGCAGTTCTAAATTCCTCAAATCCCAGTTGCAGGAATGCGAGGCGACGACGACTTCTTCACTCGAGGCCAAATGTGTTTGTCATTACTTCAGACCGCCAGTCCGCGCCGCCGCCGCGACCGCCCCCACAACTCGAGCGCACTGCGGGGCTGGCGCCCGCTTCCCCTCTCACCACTTTGACCAGGCAAGTGGCTGGGACGCGCCCCAAACCGTCGCCCAATCCCGCGCCCCCTCTGATCGTTTAGCAGCCGCTGAGTCTGGACCGGACTCGCTCCCGGCGCAGCGCCGTCCAGTAATTACGCGCGCTCGGCCGGCGCCATGTGCACCCGGCCGGCATCCCAGGTCCTCCCTCCTCCAGCTGAGCCCTTCACGCCTCTCCCGCCCCGAAGCCCCTTCAGCGCCTCTCCCGGCCTCTGCGCTCCCTCGGTTCTCCAGCGGAGCTCCACACCGAGGGTTGCAGTGCTGCCCCGCCAAACCGCAGGCGAGGAATGAAAATATTCATTTAAAAAAAACTGTCATCTTCCAGGATCCACTGCCAAGAGGGCAAAACACCTCTGCTCTCATCCCAGGGTTACTTGGTGCCCGTCTCACCATCCAAGAAAACCACCCCACCCCCAAAAGAAACCTCAAAAATGTAAGATTAAACAATTTCTTTGAGAGGCCATAGGGTTGTTGGGAACACAGTGCTTTTAAAAATAAGTCTGGAAAACGTGTTTTAAAAGAAAAAAAAAATCCCAGACTTTCTAACTCTATGGTTGTCTTCTCCCCAAGTGAAGTTTATTCAGAATAATTTATTCTCTAGAAATACAACTGGAATGCAACTCCGATTTCTTTTTCCCTCAAGACACAAAGTTTCAGTGAAGTTACCTCACCTCGTCCAGCCCTACAGTGTCATCAAGGCCTTCGCTTAGAAACAAAATTCGATTTTCTTTTCTTACCTTCTCCTCCTCTGTCAATCCGCAATGAAAATCCTACACATGGAGTTTAAAGCCTGTCCAGGGCCTCCACTCCTCTCCTGCCGTTCCCTCCTGTTTCCCTCTAGCTCCAACTGTAATGGGCTCAAAAAACGCGTTGTGTAATTGATTCAATGTTATAGTCCATCCTTCTAAAACTAATCATTTGCTCTAAGTAAATAGCTGTCAGAAAATGAAGCCCCCCCACCCCACCCCTTGGCCTTTTCAAAATAAAAGTTTCCCTCGAACTCTCGGCTCCCGGACTGTCCCAGCCTCCAATTTGGCCTTCGCTTTTGCTCTTACGCAATCAGAGGGTCCAGCCCCAACCCCCAGACTTCAACAACAACTGGGGGGCGGGGCCAAGCCTACCAGATGGGTTGGGGGGATGGAAGGGGGAGGTGTTGATGCTCAGCGGGGAAAGGATTTTCGTGAAAATGCAAACTGCTTATCGTTTCCAGAATGAGTTTGCCTCCAGAGTTGGGGGGTGTTAACCTCCGCTGCTCCATCGTTTCGTGTTCTCTTGAAAAAGAAGAAAAAGAACACGTAAAAAATGTACTCAGTGCCCAGAGAGAACATAAATCCGGAATCTAGAAATATCCTTTCTGGAGAAACTCCTCACCCAACCAGAGATGTGGTCTCCAAGCGGCTCCCATGTTTTGAACCTGGTATCTTTTAGGAGAAGTGCTGAGTCGTGGCTAATCCTTTAATGGGATCAGGCAAACTCTAGAGTCACATACGACCACGATGGTTTTTTAAAACTGGATCTGAAAAAGGATAGAAAGAATCGGGGGTCTGCTTGAATTTGGATGGTTCTCCGGCAGAGCGACCCTTACTCTCACGTAGCCACTTGTCTTACCGTGCCTTTTGTTTTTGGGGTTATCTGGGCGAGGTCATGCAGTCTTCTTTCTCGAAAACAAAAAGGCGCAGGCTTGGACATTTGGGAATCGTCCACAATAAGCCTGCCTCCCTTGCGTCCTGGGGTGGAGTGCATTTTGACCCTACCCGCGCCCTCTTACCTTCGTAGGTCGGACCCCACGAAAGCCCTAGGTTGAGACCGGGTCCCCAAATCTCGTGCCCAAGGCGCGAGGCAGGAGTCGGCGACTGGAGAGAACGATCCTGCTCGTGAGGGAAAGGGGGCGCTGACGCTCCAGGAACCAGGTCTGGACTGAATGGGGCTTCGGAGCGAGCGTGGGGGAGGAGAGCGCTTTCACCTCCTCGCTTTCTATAATTTTCAATTCTTCTCTTGGGAGAGTAGGGGTGATCTTTATACTACCTTCCCCCCCATCAACACACACATTCTCAGAGTTGCCAGAGAAGCCGGAATGAGGCGGGCAATTTGGAAAGCTTTTTCCTGACCGGGGAGTCAGGGCGCAAAACGTCAGGCGGGGAAGGATGTTCCTGAGTTTAACAGGGCCGAACTTTCGGGGTGTCAGTCTGGGAAACAGGGCCCCTGGGGCTGGACTGGGTCCCCAATCCCCCAGCCCTTCGTGCGCCCGCCTCTCGTGTATCTTCAACTCGGGTGACTGCACGGCCTGCTATTACTTCCACATGTTCCTTCAGGAAATCACTGAAGGCAAATATATGAACAGCCCGTTGTTCGGAATGCTAACAGGATACCGTAATGTTTGTAGATAATGCACGGAGACTAGCGCGCCTCTAAAAAGCTCAGAGCGTGGAATAATAAAGTGGGGGCTGACTTTCATGCTGTTATTAAAGACAAGTTCAGACTCAGGTTTTTATTCCAGAGGTTTTTATCCCAAGAGGGCAGGAGCGGAGACCAGGAACCTACCCAAGAGGGTCTGCTCTGCAACTGAGAAACTGCCAGTCCAGCTGGCAGGGGTCTCCTGCACGCAGAGCCCCAGCGCTCCCCGCCCACAAATGGTAACTTCACAGTTCATTTCTGAGACGCTTAAGGGGGCCCGAAAAGCAGGCGAGGCGGGGCGGGGGAGGGTAGTCTTCGTGCTGTAACTCCCCGCCAAGCTTAAAAAGCTAAGAATGGATGAGCCAGCGAGCACCCAGTTGTCCTTCTGGTAGTAATTACCTGCCTAATTTGAATGATGCCTTTGTTATGATCATTAACAAACATTTGCTAAAGGTTTCCATGTGTGACATTCTGGACGGTTTAAAGGCCTGGAGAGCTGACTCCCGGGATAGCTCGCCGGTGGGGGTGGCGCAGGAAAGCAAATGGTTCGGGCAGATTTTGCCTACTTGGGACCCAGCAAAAAACCGGGAGGTCGACATCTGCTTTCCCTGAAAAGCAAAATAAACCCAGTGGTCAGGAGCAACGTGGAGGCAGGACGCCCTGGAACCCAGGCAGTTCGTCCCAGAAACCGAGTCCTGTCCTATGCTTGCTTCCAGGCGTCTCCCACTGCTTCTGGGCGGGTTTGAGTCTTCGTGTTCGCACTACGCGTCCGGCCCATGGTCTCGGGAGAGGAGGAGACAGCCTCGGGAGAGGTGGAGACGGCACGGGTCACTCTGCCCTAGTGTCCAGGGAGATGAGCAAGCCTAGCAGCCCTTTTCTCGTGTTATTCTGAGATCCTACCAGACTGGTATCCGACGACAGGTAGCCGGAACCTACAAGTAGCTACGCAGGCCGAGGTGGGCTATGGGATATTCTCTCCCCTTCCTGAGCTTTGACTAGTGACCCGAGGAAGGGAGTTGGAGAGGGCACCGGCCTGGGCTGCTGGCAAAGGTCGCAGCCCGGTCCGGAATTTTCTCTGGCTCTTGAGGGTTTTCTTCGAAAAGCGGGAGCCGGGTGACAGCGACCAGCGGAGAAGGCAGTCCAACTCCTTAGCTGAGCTGAGGCAAGTTTAGGGAAGGGTGGGGGTGCGGCTGTTCTGGCTGTGGCCTCTCTCGGCTAGGCCCGCAGGCAACCTGAAATTAGTTGTAAAGGTAGGAAGAGAAGCTGAGCCCACCTTCAGAAAGAAAGCCCTGCGAATTTTTTACAGACAAATGAAGATGATCTTTAAAAACAGCCATCTCTCCCTGCCCAGTCTCCCAGGCTGGCTCCTCCAGCTCCTAGGATCCCACCTTTGGCTTTCGAGGGCATCTCCTGCCGAGTTGGCTCTTTGTTTCTTCTCTTCTGCTTTGACAGCTGGCCCCCAGCAACGACCCTAAGTCTCCAGAGTTCAGAGGTTCTCGTTTATTTTTTAGCTTTAGAATACTGAAGACTAATGTTGGTTGTTGTTAGGTACCCTACAGCCAATTCTTATAGCGACCCAGTGTGACAGAGTAGTACTGCCCTGTAGGATTTTCTAGGCTTTAATCTTTACAGGCACCGATCACTAGGTCTTTCTCCCGCGTACCCTCTGGGTGGGTTCCAACCACTGACCTTTCAGTTGGCAGTCAAGCGCTTAACCTTGCCACCAGGGCTCTCTTATCAAAATCTTGGTTGGGAAATTGACATTTAAATACACTTGGGTTTTTTTGTTGTTGTTGTTGTTTTAAGTGTTAATAGGGGCGGGCACATTTCTGGCTTTACCACTTAAAAATAACAGGCGGTTTGTTGGTTTGCAAAGAAAACTGCACTAACTGCTTCCCCCTTCCTCGGCCCCCAACTTTTGACAGCCACCTCCCTGGGCGCTGCCAAGGAACCTTTGCCAAGAAGGCTCGGAGGAGCTTGTGGATGTGGCGCACAGATGTAAGGATCTCGGGAGTGGGGGTGGGGGTGGGGAGACTCCGCCCTTGCCTGGGGCCTGCCTCAGCTCAGGCTCCTATGCTTGCTCTGTGCGCCGGTTCTGCACGCTCAGAATTCAGAGAGGCTCAAGTCACCGAAAAGGAGAAGGAGGAAGAGGAGGACTCCAGACAGGTTCAGGCTGGAAGATACTTGGTGAAGGCAATTAGCCGCTCTCTGCCGCTTCTGCCGCACCTACCTCCTGCTGCTGGCTGAATCTAAAGGCGCAGCGCCTTAGCCGCGGCAGAGAGAGAAGTAGAAAGTCGTTTCTAGGGAAAAGAGTCCTGACTGGCAGCACTCTCTCTGAGGGATTCCCAAGCCCGCAGCCTGCTAACTGACCTAAGCTAGGACCCGGCTGTTCACCGTGTTTTATGAATCAGCCCAGCGAGCCTGGGAAAGACGTGGCAGGACCGCAGCACTGCTGGATCTGGATTGCTTTGATTCCCTTTCCTGGCTTCCTCAGTCTGGGGGTATTTTGGTGCCTCCTCCTTCCTTCTCCCCTTAAGACTTAGTTTTCAGTTGCTTTTAATTTGAAAACGCATGTGAGGGGTGGGGGAGGGAATGACGAGGCGGGGAGGTCTGCTCTTTATTAGGGGCCTCAGCCAGCCAGCTTTCCAACACACAGCTGTGGCCGGGAGGGGACGTAGGCTGGATCGGCTTAGGTCATCCTGAAAGGGCCTTGTCCTCTGGAAGTCCTAGGAGGACAGCAGGCCCCTGTGATTTAAAAAAAAAAGTTCTCAAGTAGAAAGGCTTTGGGAAATATAAAGCTAATAGAATTTGGGTTCCACAGTTCCATTAATTATGTTGTTAAGTGCCATGGAGTCCATTTTTGACTCATAGTGACTCTGTGTGACAGAGCAGAACCGCCTCACAGGGGTTTATACGGTGAAATCTTTGCAGAGGAAACCGTGGTGGTATGGTGGTTAAGTGCAACGTCTGCTAACCAAAAGGTCGATAGTTCAAATCCACCAGGCACTCCTTGAAAACTCTAGGGAGCAGTGGTACCCTGTCCTGTAGAGTCACCGTGAGTCAGAACTGACTAGATGACAGGGAGGTTGGTTTTATTTTTACCTTTGCACAAGCAGGTCACCAGGTCTTTTCTCCGGAGGAGGAGCTCCTGGGTGGGTTTGAACTGCTAAGCTTCCAGTTAGCAACCAAGCCCTTAACTGTTGGCCACAGGTGACAATAAATGTTCCACTAATTACAGTACATATGACATGTACATCATGTTACAAACATACTACATAGGTTTGACTAGGAGTCACATGATATATTAGGGATATTATTTAACTTTCAATGAGGTATGCATGATTACTCCCATTTAATGGATGGGGAAGCAGAGTCAGAGAGGCTAGGTAATTTGCCTACAGCAGCGCTGGAATGATGCCCAGATCTGTACTTCCTGGTTTCAGTTACTGTGTGACCTGATCAAGACAGGTCTTGTCTTCAAGTCTCAATTTCTACATCTGTACAAATGGGTACAATGTTGACAGTACTTCCCTCGAGTGTTAGAAGATTAAATGAGATGATATATATGAACTCCAATTTGGAGCTAAATAAATTTTCTCATTGTCTTTTCTTTGTTGAGCTTTTCCATATGCAGAGAATTTTCATACTGATCCATAGTCCCCGGTCTCCTTATAGTAACCCTCAGAACTGTATGAAGGACAGTCTGCTTTTCTATTTCACACTTCCTCTTAGAGGTGTGGCATCGGGGGAAGGGAACCTAGTTCCCAGCTCTTCCTCCAAATGTCTCAGACCCTCTGAAAAAACGAAGATTCTCTCTGGTCGTCCCAGGTGCTCTAGCAGGTGTAGGTGATAGTACAGACACAGCCAACTCCTAGAACCACACCATGTACAACAACCATGTACAAATGGCATTAAGAAACCCTGATGACAAAGACATGAATGTCTTAAGCAGGTGGACCCCAGTGTCCAAGAAAGACCTAAAGACGACACAGGCCAACAACACCAAGGCCAGGGATACATGGATGGTGAGGTCCTCTAAAGCCCCAGGAAGTCAAGTGCCAGATCCCAAGAGGCATCAACCACCAGCTCAGTCAACTCACCAACTTTGCTCTTTCTAAGCTTGGAAAGCATGCTCTTATCGGCATTGCCAATGGTCTCAGACTCTGCTGGCCAAGGCAAAGGCTCAAAGTAAGGCTAAAGCTCCAGCCAAGGCTTCAACTTGGGCTTTCGCTGTGGGTCAGGCTCCCAAAGATTCCAACCACCTCCCCCGCCCCCCAAAAGCTCCTGCCGCCAGCTGGAGTCTGACTCATAGCAGCCACATGGGACAGAGTAGAACTACTCCACAGAGTTTCTAAGGAGCACCTGGCAGGTTTGAACTGCTGACCTTTTAGTTAGCAGCCATGGCACCTAACCTTTGGGAAACCAGGGTTTCCCCAAAGGTGCCCAAATTCTCACAAAAGCTCTGAAGCAGAATTCTCCATGTGAGGACAAAAGGAAGATCGTGACAGCCTGGCTTGCCATGTGCATGGAGATGGTGTTCCTCTGTGCTGCGTGTACAAACTTGAGGCAGGAAAAAAAAAGAACCAAGGTGGGAAGGCAAAAGGAGGACCCAGGAAGGTGTCATTATAAGTAGGATTGCCATGATTCAACTACTAATAATAAAATACTCAAAGTAGTATAAAAGCCAGATCCTTGACTTAAAGGTGCTTGATACTCAGCTCTTAGTCTTCCACATCTACCTATTGCCATCCATTGGAGAGACTGAGGCAGGGCTCACTTTAAGGGACCAAAATATATGTATAGGTCAGTGACAAAGAGCACTCAGTGCTCCAGTAATCTTTCCTTCCTGGAATCAAGTCTTCATTTCACAGTCTCTAGTGCAACTAGGTGCGGTCATCAAGAAAAGTTCTGCCCAGTGGGATGTAAGCAGAAGTAGATAGGACTGCTAAGAAGCACCCTTAAAAACAAAAGGCGCAAGACTTGATGGTCCAACACCCTGCAGGGTCACCCAAGAGCATGGCCCCTGGTCTCGCTCCTACCCCAGAGATGCAACTAGCACTGAGGACAATTCTTTAGATAAAAATTGGACTGGACTGTAAGGCACAAGGCTGTTGGAACAGCTCCCCAACAGGAATGAGCAGGGAGGGTGGAAAGGAAGGGACAGGACTGTGTTGTCACAGGGCTGGGATAGCAGATGGAATTGTATAGAGGTCTGTGTATGGGGTTTGATATGGCAAATTGACTTCATTTGTAAATTTCACTCAACCATAATAAGATATAATTAAAAGAAAATAAAAGGCCCATCCTTCTTATTCTGGTCTTTTTGCTGGAGAGAAAGCAGATGCATGACTGGAGCTGCTGCAGCCGTCTTAGACTATGAGGCAAACTTGAGCATAGAAATGGTACACTGTGGTACGATCACATAGCAGGTCTCTCATCTGTGAAGCATTCAACAAACCCTGACAGATTTCCTCTTGCCTTCTTGAAAGTGGGAGAGAAATAAAATTCTGTCTTGTAGGTCCTTTATTTTGAAATTTTCTGTTACTCGCAGTAAAACTTGACCCTAACTAATAAAGCTAGAAAGGGCTTACTCATCCTAAGTACAAATAAAACCACTTTCAGTCAAATATGAAAACTGTCTGAGATAGAAGAGCTGAAAACACAGACACAGCTGCCTGACATCCTCATTAACCCTAGCAAGCCTTAATGTCTTCCTCTGACGTGTTCATATTTACAGTTCCCGTATGGGATGTGAAGTGGTGTGTGTGTGCATGTGTGGGTGTGTGTGCATGTGCACATACTTCCCTACACTGATTTCAATGTGCTAATTGTTCATTTGTCTTTGGACAAATGTGAGGGAGATGAAAGGAGGTACACATTAGCTCTTCTTTGCCTAGCCTTCTTCCTGAGCTTACTTTTTCATCGTTATATTCTTACTCTTGCCTTTTTATATTTTTACAGTCTTCACATTCTGGCCTTCTCTCTCTGCTGCCCCCAGACTTCAAAGTACTTACATTACTTTTTGATTTTTAGTGTTTTTAAACAATATGCCTTCAGAAAGGTGAGCTTTGTCCCCACAATTTAAGGTAATAGACTGCTCTGGCTGATAAACCTGTCATATCGCCAGACTTAGGCAACTAGCAGCCCTTGGCAAGGAAATGAAGCCCCAAGAGACAAGGAGAAGATGGTTCCTGCCTGAATCCGGAATCTGTTGTGTAATCTCTGGGCTTCTCTGCACTCACAGCAGTAATGTGGCTTTAGATACACGTGAGCCATCAGGGGACTCATCTCAGCTCTCATCTGGCTAAGTATCAGTAAGTCTTTATCTGTGTATCCTTTCTGCTTATAGTTAGAGTGGACACTCACAGCCCCACCAGAAGAATCAAAATCAGCATTCCTCTGTGGTCTTGTCTCCTCAGCCTTCACACTACCTGACTATTACAGTCAGAGGACAGATGTTTGTTCTGCACTTTTGTGCCAGGCACTGTGCTATACTCTGAGAAGCCCTTGTTCACAAACAAGCAGACAAGGTCTCTGCACTGCAGGGTTTAGCTTCTTATAGGAGAGACAGTGGGGAGAGGAAACCAGGCACTGAGGAAAGGGCAGATGTGTTAAGTGTTCTGCAGACAGCCAGATGTTGTGCGGAGCTACCACAGGGAAGCCTGAGCTGGTCGCTTATTAGAAAACTGTCTCTGAGGAGGTGATATTGGAGTCTGCCTGTAACACTAAGGAAAGAAACTGTATTCAGGTATTATTTTTAAGTCACTCAGAAAGTCCAGGTCTTCGTTCAAAACAGTTAAGCTCTGGACTACTAACTGAGAGTTGGTTGTTCAAATCCACCCAGCAGCTCCATGGAAGTGAATACTGGTGATCTGCTTCCAAAAGCTCACTCACTGTCTGGAAAACCTAAGGAGCAGTTCTGCTCTGCACACACGAGGTCACCAGGAGCTGGAATCCGCTGAAGGGTAACTAGCAAAGACAAGTCTTGCAATAAGTCTATGTTTAGGGCAATAATACAGCAAAGCACACTTCCTCATTTCTAGGAAATGACAGTTTTTAGTGATTCAGAAAGAAAAAAAATTGCTTTCAAGTGTGTTCCATCTCATAGTGACCCCACAGGGTGGAGCAGAAGTGGTCCATAGGAAGCAGCTGGTAGACAAGAACTGCTAACCTTTTGGTTAGCACCTGAACTCTTAACCCCTGTGCCTCCAGGGCTCTGTAGTGTTTCAAAGGAAATATTACTATCTATTATTGAATCATAAAGTGATTGAACACACTCAACTAGGAAATTGCCTTTGTCCAAAAGAGACGATTCAGTTCCCCTGGGACTATGGTGAAATTTGAATGTGACTGAGACTCATGACATCCCCAAATCTGATGTTTGTATCATCCCAGGGGTGGAGTTATCTTTGAGAGATAAGAAGAACACATACTGTTCTCCAGCTCCTGAGCTAATGTTTCACAGGATGACAATGACAGAGTGTCTGTCTTTGATTAAGGAATATTTTCAATTCTTCGTTGCATACAAACAGACTTTCAAGGTTGGCCCCACGAAATAAAGAACCAAAGCCTCTCCAAGGATCTCCCAAGATGTTTCAAGTTCCTTACTGTGTTGTGCATTTGGTTAATTATTTTCTTGTTTCTTAAGTGCATTCACAGGTTGACCTCCCTGAGTGGTGGATGCCTAAACAGTTGACGCTGATTCCTCCTTGGAGGAAACTCATCTTGTCCTGTCCACCTCTGCAGGGCTGTGGTCTCGCACCACTAGAGGGCTCTAGAGGCCAGCTCAGAGTCCAAATCCCGCCCTAGCAAGGCCACAATAGGGCCTGAAATGAAGCCACGGGTTTGAAGCACTCTGGAAAGCAACCAAGTCAGGGTCTCCCCAACCCTGAACTCTCCCCAGCCACCCAAGGAACTGGTTCAATTCCCATTCCGCCTCCATAAGCCAAGCCCTAGGCTGCACTTGAGAAGTCTGACCAACGCAAAGTCATCCTCAGGACACGAGAGCTTGGTGGGCACCAGGAAGGACTGGGCTGCAGCAAGTGTATCACAATCCACACTCAGGCAGGCAGTCTCCATCACCTGCCAGTGATCACGTTCTGTGCTAGATGGTTGTTGTTAGGGGCCACTGAGTTGAATCCAGCTCATGGTGACTCCACGTGTGTAGAGCAGAACTGTTCCACAAGGTTTTCAACCTGCCGCCGACTTCTACCTTCTGCTTTCACTCCTTAGAGGAAAAGAAACAAAGAGGAGTCAGATACACTTCCACACTGTCGCTGCTGGTTGCTCTCTAGTCCATTCTGACTCATGGCTACTCCGTTACTGCTTCATAAGGGGTTGTGAACTTTCAGAAGCAGATTGCCAGGGCTGTCTTCTCAGGTGCTGCTGAGTGGGTTCCAACTGCCAGCCTTTGAGCTAGTCTAGTAATTGCACATCACTCAGGAAGTCTAAGCCTTGGTGCAGATGGCTAAGCGTAACACAGTCAAGGTAGAGGTACAAATTACAGCGCCATGAAAGCGTAGAACCGCTTAGCTGCCCAGCCTGGAGGCTGGAGAAGTCTTCCTGTGGCACTGACAGCTAAGTTTTGAAAAGACATTAGAAACAGCCAGAGAAGAAAGGGTATGGATGTGTTTCTTATAGAAGGACTGGCGTGAACAGGGAGATACAGGCAGGAATAAGAGGAGAGAGGCTGTGCCCACCGTCAGAGACAGGGTAGCAGAAATGGTCACCCTGATCCCGGCTGCTTGGGCCATTCCAGAGCCGACTTGGAATCCCACGTCAGCCGGGTCCTCAGGGACTTCAAAGAGATAACCCAGGACACAAATTTCAGTTCAGCTCAAGTTAAAATGTCCAAAACTGACTCCTGTAACATACATTAGTGTCTCATAATGTTCCTTCTGGAAAAATTACCAGAACTCTTAAACATAACAAAAACCCAATTGCTGATAACGACTGTTGTAGTAAGTTTTGCATTTATTACCACCAAAGTGATATTTTAATAATTATCCTATCTTGTGGAAAGATTTAGCTTATGAGGCTATTCTGAGTAAACATTTTAAAGTCAACAGGTATTATAACAAATATTTCTATCAACCAATTTTCCATGACAGCCCAGTGAAACACCCAGTGTTACTGGGGTTAGTCACATTGTGTTCACTGGAAACATAAAGGTCAGTTGAACCACCAACTAAAAGGCACGTGCCTTTGGGGTTCTGCCATGTTACCACAGAAAAGATAGCATTCGAGTGACACAGGAACACCTCTTTGTGAACAGTCTTAATAGTACAGATCCAATGCTTGTTTCCATTCTGGTCGAATTTAGGCATATTGGAATGGCTTCCAATCTTTGTGTTTAATTCTCTTATCCTAACTCATCTTCTACTAAGTAAGTGTGAAATGGCGTGATTTGTTTGCTAAAAACACATGGAAGTCAATTTTATTCAATTTTATGCTCCTTGAGATAGAGCCACATGGAAAGTACTGTACACACAGTGAGGAAGTAATATAAATTCTATCCAAGATTCCCGCAGGTCATCTGAATTTGCCAGTAACAGAATTTGAATTACTTTTGATAACTCTGGCATATGTGATTGCTGTTTTTATAGCTCAAAAGAGTTTAAATATCAGCTATTTTTAATGGTTAACCCGACATCTAGCCTATTATCTATTATTATCACTAGAGATTCATGTCATATATTTATTCTGCAAATTTAAAAAGTGAATTGCCTGTAGCTATGTGGAGCCCTGGTGGTGCAGTGACTGAATGGTCAGCTGCTAACCACAAGGTGGGCAGTCGCTGTCCATCAGCCACTCCGTGATCTTTTCAGTCACCTAATCTGCACGGGAAAGCTGGCTGATGAGTAAGGAGAACTGAAGAACTGACGCCTTTGAGTTACGGTGTTGGAAAAAAAATATGGAATATACCATGGACTGCCAGAAGAATGAACAAATGTGTACTGTAAGAACTACAGCCCGAATGCATCTTGGAAGGTAAGATTTTATCTCACACACTTTGGATATATTATCAGGGAGGACTAGTCCCTGGAGAAGGACATCATGCTTTGTAAAGTGGAGGATCAGCAAAAAAGACGAAAACACTCAAAAAGATGGACTGACAAAGTGGCTTCAGCAATAGGCTCAAGCACAGTAAGGATTGTAAGGAAGGTGCCAGACTGGGGAGTGTTTGGTTCTGTCACACATGGGGTTGGAACCGTGTCGACACCAGCTAACAACAGTAACAACATAGCCCCACTGCTCAGTGGACAGTGCTTTGTACACACTGTGCACTCAGTAAATGTTTGCCGACTAAGTGCATGTGCTGTATTTTAGGCAACAAGTAATGTTTAATATCATATTTAAATGTAGGGTTTTGGCTCTCACCAAAGGAAGGCATTTTGGTCTAGATAGATGGAAGAAAACAGGACCAGAAGGGTTGTGGAGAAGGTGTGAGGGAAGAATTAAGCAATACCAAGACCAGTAGCCCAGGACCTACAATGTCAGCAAGTGAAGGGGTCTTCGGATTAAAAAAACTAGCAGAGTTGGAATTAGTCCAAAGATGTTCCCTAAAGAAGAGACCTATAACTTATTCCCGGGGAAAAGGATTGGGTATTCTAGAAAATATATTTTAAAAAATCAAACAGCCCTCCGTTACCCCAGGAAACATCCTAACGTCTTCCAGGAGAGAATGCCCTTTTCTAAGGACTTAAGTTATTACTAGAATTGCTGGGCATTGCAGACATTTAATGTGAGTGGCTGCTAACCTAAGACTTGGGGTTCAAACCCACCCAGAGGTGCCTCAGAAGAAAGACCTGGCTGTCCTTCCAGAAAGCCAGTCACTGAAAGTCCCACAGGACACAGTTCTGCTCTGACACACAGGGGTCACCATAGTCAGAAACAACCTATGGTAACGGGTTAAATTAGGTCTGAAGGATCAGCTCACGCAGATCCTAAAGCCAGTAACTTTAGTGTGAGAAAGAATAGGCTTTAAATATTCATACATTTCAATAACAATGGGGACAGAATTCAATAACGTGAAAAATTGTGTTCACGGGAAGAATTTTGAGAATATGCTAATTATTACAAATTGGTAGTTTTACACTGTTCTTAAATATTTCAGACTCTCTTGTGCTCACCTGTTTTCCCTCTATTGTCTGCCCTGTCAAACAGCACCCATCTGACAGCCACCGCTGCATGTTGCACACTGGACTAGAGAGGCGAAACCCTCTGTGTGTGAGCAGAATAGGAAAGTACAAGTATTCAAATGAGAACAAGAGCAGGATTTATTGTCATTTTCATTTAAAGTGCCATATTAACTTTCCAGATAATTAGAAGGTATTCATTCCCCACAGCATATGCATTTAAAAGGTTCGTTTGGGCTCCAATAATCCTCCTGATTTTGCCACAAAAGTATGTTTTGAATAATGAGCTGCATTCTCAGCGTATCTCAGCCCTGCAGAAATGTGCATTTCTGCAGGGGAAAAGGCATGTTAAATTAAATATTGTTATTTTATTGTGTAAAATACCAAATTTCAAAATAATAAGAATAATTGGTGGCAGGTCATTCAGTAAACCCTTGTGGGAAGGTCTCCTAGGTGCTCAGGTTACAAATTGACCAGGCAGGTCCACATGTGCGAAGAGCTGGCATTTAACAAGGAAATACACAGTCAGCTACAGTAAAATGTGCTGCAAGGGTAACGTGGTTGATTTAGGAGTCCTGGTGGTGCAGCGGTTAAGTGCTTGGATACTAACGGTAAGGCCTGTGCTTTGAACCTACCAGCCATCCCACAGGAGAAAGAGGTGGCAGTCTGTTTCCATAAAGCTGTACAGCCTTGGAAAATCTGTGAGGCAGTTTGACTCTGTCCTCTAGGGCCCTTAGGAGTCACAATCAGCTTGACAGCAGTGGGTACCAGAGTAGTTGATGTGGGAGCACACGTGAGGGTATTCCTCTCTACTTGTGGGAGAGGCAGGCATCACCCAAGGTCTCAAAGAAGCTGTTTGTTCTTGCTTGAAATTGCTTTTCCCTTTCTTTCCAAATTCAGCTCAGTTGCCATTCCTCAGAGAAGTTTTTCCAGCCTCTTGGCTGGAATGTTCACAGTGATATCTTCTGGCTCTCAGCAGCTGGTACTTGTGATACAGCTATTTGAACAGTTTTAAGAGGCTTGGAGAGTATGATTGCTGGGAGTGTGGGCTCTGCAGCCAGGGAGTGTGGGCTCTGCAGCTAGACTGCCTTGCTAGAATCCCATCTACTGCTCTCGAACTGTGACATTTTATTCACTTCACTGTTTCTCAGTTTTCCTGATCACAGTCAAGCTGCAATGAGTTAGTCTGAGTAAAACACGTAGAGGACGCAGTGTGAGCACCCAGTGAAAGTTCTATTATTGTTTCACAGTTATCTTGTCTCTTCCACATTACTGCTAGGTCCTTAGCCGCAGGTCCCATAGCATTTTCCTTTGGGTGCTACCCACACAGCCCCCAACCACAATCCACCCCTTCTGCTGTCTAACATGGCCTTCTGTTCATGTCAAGTGCAAAAACTGAACTTTGGCATTGATAAGAGGTCTTGTTAGACCTCTTATCAATGATCCATATGATCCAAATGTGGATTCTTTGTGAAAGCCATTTGCAAAATGCATAAAGAACATCATTCACATCAAATGCTTACTTAGATTCATGCTATCGCCAAGTGACTCTTTACATTTACCCTAAAACTTTGAGATTGTTGTGTAAATAAGTGATGAGGCCTGATGCTTAGTGATCACTTACCTTGTACCCAGCAACTGGCTAAGCCTGTTCCATGAATTATGTTACTTAAATCTCACTTAAATTTGCAAAGCACTTTCTTGCTCTTATAGGAGACCTTGAATGTTGCTGTGTGCTCATTTATTCTTGCACCAAAAATAAAATGCAGTCAATAAAATTAAATTTTTATTATCTAAATACACTATACCCTTAAATTACATGCTACTTTGAGACCATTTCTTTCTGCAAACTTGACATAATTACAATGCCATTGTAATTCTGCATGTTCTAATTCTAAAATTACCATGCACATAGAGGGGAGATTCCTTTGTACCTTCATAATAGGAGATCTCTCCACTACTCTCAAAAGTGTGCATACACAAATGCACAGTCAGCTATGCTGTCAGAATATATTGTACAGGTCAAACCGTAATTAAAATAATTATTATTTATATAGCACCATAAATGTATCCACCACTTGAGTCATAATCACAGTAGTTAGAGACAGAAAACAGCAATTACATAATCTAGCCAAGCCCAGCGAGTTTTCTTCAGCCAAGATCCCAGCAGAGGAGTTCTGAGCATTAACTTCAAGCAAAAATAACAGACATGTGGATAAAAAGTTATGTTTCCAGATTTCCACATTCTCTTTACTTCGCTGGAATTTTTCATTCATTCATTCTTCAGCAAGTATTTCTTTTCTTTCTTTTTTCTTTTTTTGTGCATTGTTTACAATGTACCAGGCCCTTTGCTAGGAGCTAGGACTGATACCTAGAAGAATATGAAACAATTCCTACCTTCAAGGAACCCTCAGTTCATAAGAAAAGACAAAGATGAACGCATTCAGAGCCTCCTCCCAGAGGCTTGTAATCAAATGAGAGTGACTTAGGAAAAAAAAAATGATGTTGTGTCAGAGCAGAACTGTGCTCCAAAGTTTCCAATGAGTACCTCTTTGGAAGCAGAGCACTAGGCCTTTATTCTGAGGTTAACTCCAGGTATGCTTGAATGCCAGCCTTATGCAGCAGGGGAGTGTGTTAACCATCACACCATCCAAGGACTTACATGTGTGCAAAAGACTCTAATACTAGTATTGTGAGAAGAAATTATAATAACCAAGACTTAAGGAACTTGTAGGAGTTCCCGGTTGGCAAGAACAGTTGAGTACTCAACTACTAGCGAAAGGTTGGTGGTTTGAATCCACCCAAAGACTCCTCAGAAGACAGATTCAATCTTCTTCCAAAAGTTCACAGTCTTTAAAATCTTATGGAGCAGTTCTACTCGGCACAACTGGGTTTGGCATAAGTCAGAGTCAATTTGATAGCAACTAACCACGAAATACAACCTGGGACTCTTATGATGTGGCAGGCACTGTGCTAGGTGCTTTACACACACTTTTTTACTTAATACTTCCAGCAGATTACTAGATAGTCATTATTACTGTTATCCATTTTACAGATGATGGAAATGAGGCATGGAGAGATGAAATAACTTAGTCTCAAATAGCCAATGTCTTCTGCCAGGCCCCACTCTTTCCATTAAATGTCTCCTGTGGTTTTAAGAGGAGCCCTGGTGGTACAGTGGTTAAGGGCTTTGGCTATTAACCAAACAGTTGGCAATTTGAATACACCCGCTGCTCTTTGGAAACCTGTGGGCAGTTCTTTTCTGCCCTATAAGGTCGCTATGAGGCAATCAACTCACCTTGATGGCACTGGTTCGGGTGTGGTAGGTTTTTGGAGCTTTCATTACACGCAGGTGTGTCTTAGTCATGTAGTGCTGCTGTAACAGAAGTACCACAAGTGAATGACTCTAACAAAGAGAAATTTATTTCCTCATAGTAAAAGAGGCCAAAGCCTTAATTCAGGGCATCAGCTCCAGGGGAAGGCTTTCTCTGCTGGCTCTGGAGGAAGTTCCTTGTAGTCAATCTTTCCCTGGACTGGGAGCTTTCGAGTTGCAGGGACCCTAGATTCAAAGGACATGCTCTATTCTAGGCACTACTTTCTGGTGGTAAGGTTCCCCACTCTCTGCTTTCTTCTTTTTCCTGTATATCTCAAGAGATTTCTTCAAGACACAGTATAATTTTATACAATGAGTCCTGCCTCACTAACACAACCACTGCCCATCCATCCTCATTAACATCATATAGGCAAGATTTACAACATATAGGAATATCACACAATACCAGAAATCATGGAATAGCCAAATTGCTACTCATGTTTTTGGGGGGACATAATTCAAACCATGACATTCCGCCCTTTGACCTCCCCAAAAATATCACATCTTTGCAACATGTGAAACATATTCGTATCATAGCAAGAGTCTTAACTCAAGTCCCAAATCCAAAGATTCCTCTTTATCTGGGAAATCTGTAATACAAGTTAGCTGCTTCCAAACGTACAGTAGCAGAACAGGCATGAGTTAGACATTTCCCATTGCCAGTGGCAGAAATTGCAGTCCAAGAAGGCATAACAGGCACCAAGCAAATTAGCAGAACACATAACATTAGCCCTCAAAGCTTTGAAAATGATACTCATTCTCTGAGACATTTTACACAGTGACTACACTCTCCAGATTCTGAGTGAGTGCCCCTTGGCCCTGGGATACAGCTCTACCTTACAGCATACTGGGACTTCTGCTCTGCTCCCTGAGCTTTAGGGGCACCATTTTCCTCGTCCAGTTGAGTGTTCATCTTACCACCTCAGCCGGCAGGCCCATTCTTCTGCCTTCGGGGCATGGAAGCCGTACCCCCTCAGCTTTGGGCAGTTGACCTGACCTCATCCTGCTGGCACTCATGATCAGCAGCCCCGCCTTCCAGAACTGAGTAGGTGAAGATCTGATTCTTTGAAACCTAGCAGGCTGTGGCCCTACTCTTTGAAGTCCCAGAAGCCATCACTCCACCCATAGAAACCCCTGAGATTATGGCCATACCTTTCAAAACTTAAGCACCTTGGCTTCTTGTGCTCCTTGTCTCTTTAGCCTCTGCTTCCTTGGCCTCTTGGTCTGGGCCTCACGCACATCTACAACCACCCTGCTGGAACAAGTGTTTCAAAGCTCTGGAGCTCCATAAACAAGTGCCCAGAGGTACCCCATTCTGCCAAGAAGCCTCCTGTACACAGTCACTCAGCTGTCTTCCTCTGTGGGTCAGCAGGCCTTGCTCCACTGATAAGTGCCCCAAGCTGTTACTGGGAATAGCATCATTCTGACCCAAAATAGGGTTCTTATTCTTTACTGAGTAAGAACAATCAGGAGAGAATCTACAGTTTCCACACCAGCAAAGACTTACTAGAAAAGCACTTACAAGCAAAGACAAGGAGAACCTAGGCAGTGCTTACCTTTGTCTTTGGCTTTGTTGGGGCTTATAAAGGATTTTAGGAGTCTCACATATGCATGCCTCAAAATTTGGTCTAGACCCACTCTTCTGAAAAGCAACTTTAGGGATAGTTTAAGCAACTTGTACCTGTATATGCATAGTAACACAAATAGCTTATCACTCTGGAATGTTCCAGAATGTGGTTAGGATGGCCTTTCATGTTCCTGTCTCACTCTCCCCTGAAGAATTTTGTACTTGTAAGTCTTTATGAGTCACAGGGTAGCGGTATCTTCTTCTATATCTGCTTCACACTGAACAGGGATGCAGGCCTGCCTATCAAAGTAGAAATCCTTCTCTGGCTTCTCTAACGATTTGTAAGGGCCGGCATGACCATTTCTAGGTATTGGCTAGAACCATGGAACATCATTAATGTTACGTGGAACTGTTGTAACCTAGAAGAAACAGATTTAACAAAGGGTTTAAAGAGACAAAGTCTGAAAACAAATAACAAAAAGATTGCAACTAAAGGTCCTATTAAGCATAAAAACCAAATAATTGACGGGAAATATCCTTGTTAGCTAATAGTTACTTGAACTTTCTGAACCACCAAGTCTTTTCTGATAATGTTTGTGTCCTGAGTGTCACTTCTCCTGAGGAGTTTATATGCATGAAACAGGAGGTGCTGGCTAAAGCATAAACTCCTCTTCATTCTGCAAGGAGGTGGTCTGAAAACCATACTGGTAAAGGGATCTAGGGAGGTATGCAAGTCTTCTCCTGAGTCTTCTGCAACTTCTTCAAGTATTGCACAGATATTTTGAGCAGTTTGGGCATTATAGATTATTCCTCTAGTCAGACCACTGCTTACCAAGGTGACTACTTCTAGGACTCTTAAGGCAAACAGTATCCGTTTTCTCCTTCTGGGGCTAGAGAGGTATAGGAGGATATCAAGGGTTTAAGGAGATGGGTATTATGCTCATCCCAAGTTCTGTGGCCAGTTGATCAGTTTCTTTGTACACTGCCATGCTCTAGACAACTCAGGACTAGGAAGGAATGGTTGTGATTCCATGGGCAAACAAACCAGATTCTGAGAATGACACATAATGAATGTTCTTGTACTGAATTAGCCCAGTCTTGTAAGATGTTCTCTGAGGTGCAGTTTGGGAAGGCCTTATTTGTCTTCAGAGCTCCCCAGTCTGCCCTGGCCCACTCTAAATCCTCTTTTAGCTTGTTTTTGTTGTTTGGGGTCATTGGGCCCCTGGGACATTTCCAATGTCATATAGACTGTGCATGTTAATCCACTGTCCAAGTCTCACTGCTTTGGCAGACATAGTAGCGAAGGAACAATCAAAATATTCAAAGGCAAAGACCCAGGTTGGGGAGTAGGAGAACATGATGACTAGTCAGGTTTTCCATTGACTGACAGATGTAATTTGGGGCCTCAGTGGTAGTGTCCTCTGGTTCCTGTGGGGTTATACCTTTCAGATTGACAGGAGTTGGGGTTACTAAAGTTATCTGGAAAAGCCACATCTACTTTTCTGCTAAATGATCTTATGGGGGATATACCCATGTAGGAGGGTGTGGAAAAACAAATACTCAAAGTTTTGCACTCACAAGTCCAGTTCTCACAGTTTCAGTGACTGTATCCCTTGGTGTCCAGGAGAGGAGAGAAGTACTCTGGCTGTTACTTGGAATAGAAGCTTTAGAAGAGATTCTCCACATAGGTTCACTGTCAGTCGGAAAGGGTCATCTAAATTAGTATACTTGGATCTACCATACAAGAACATATTGTCTATAAACAACACACACAGTTTGTCTATCCATAAGTAGCATCAGTAGCTCATTTTTGAATGCCACAGAAGAAAGTGTGTTCTGTAAAACTTGAGTTTGTGTATTAATATGAATACAGAGACATTTACCTGTGAAGGCACAAACGGTTTCCTTGTAGAATAGGATATCTAATGTTATTCTGTTTTATAAATTGATAGCTCAAATTTCAAACACTTCTCTGGGTGTGATATTTTCTGCTTTGCTAAATTTAACGATAGGAATTTATAATTTGAGAGCTACAATATAAAAACCCATTAGTTAAATAATTTAGGAGAAAAGAAAATGGTTTCTTACATTCAGAAAGTAGAGCCTTAAAACAATATTCCCACATAAAATCTATAATATCTTTTTGTTTACTCGGTCTTGTGTCATTATATTCTGTTGCACATGATTTTGAATCAGCCACAGTCTGCAAACCCATCACTTTCTGTATAAGAGTTTTGGAAATCTGGATATACAGTGCTCTTCACAAGTCTAATATAGTCTTTTTGTTGAGATATTCTGGTAAAACAGTCTTATAAAATCAGCAATGTAAAAGTAAAATCAGCAAAGATAAGTAAAAACTTATCTGTAGATGACAAAATTTGATATGGCCATGATTCCTTTTTGAAAATAAATACTCTTACTAGTGGAAATAAGACAGGGACATGAAGGACTAGTCTTCATTCCAAAGTGATAAGCAACTTGCTTTACCATCTACAACTGACGACAAGTTTTTTGAATTATCTCTGAAGCTGTTTTTCACAAAAACCAGCTTAGACCACATTCAGAGACTTAGACAGACAGGACAGAAGTGAATTCTATGCGTTCTTCCAATGAGAGCACCAGAAAGCTACAACCAGGTTCAGGGAATAGAATCAGGGAAGCAGGAAACTGTGCAGGTGTGACACCCCATAATAAGTCCTGCTACCAGTCCCAGAATCCCCCATTGCAGAAGCCATCTTGAAGTCTGTTTGCACATGCATCTCATTACCTTAGCCCCACCTTTTCCCATTTTGTTAATGAATAAAACATGGCATCATTCCCACTGTAAAATCCTTTATGAGCCATAAAAAAGCCTCTGTTAAGGGACGCAAGGGTAAATGTTGCTTAGGCTCCTTTCATCTCCACTTGCAAGCTCTTTTTCTAATAAATTATTGCTAGTGCGGAAAACCATGTATTCTCTCCTGATTATTGTTACTCAGTAGAAAACAAGAGCTCTGTTTCATGGGTCGGAATGGTGGAGGCCATCTACAGAAACAAAATTTGGTGAACCAGCCAGGAGACTACTCAGCGAAGACTGAGGTGAGGGCTAGCATCAATTAGATCTTGGATTAGAGAAGTTTGGGAAACCTTGGGCAATGAAGAGGACAGAGCAGCTGCTGGTATTTCCCCTCCCCTCTCCCTCACTTCTCTGTTCACCTCCAGGGCATCCCTGTTCCTCCAGATTAAATGTTACTTTCACTTTTCACTAGCAAAGACTTTCTTTCCCTTCCATTATTGTAAAAAGTGGTGAATGCAGGTTGAATAACTACCTAGAGAACAGACCAGGGTAAAGACCAAATAAAATCAAATTTGCTAAAAAAAAAAAAAAAAAAAAAAAATCTTTAGATAATAGTATTTCTAAATATAACCATTAACTGTGTTTTTAAAGAGCTTCAGAGATCATACTTTTTACAATAATACAAAGGAAAGAAACAAACAAAAGTCACCGGGAGCTTCTGGGGTGCAGGGACCACAGGTCCAAAGGATGCACTGTGCTCCAGGTACCACTTTCTTGGTGGTATAAGGTCCCCAACTCTATGCTTGCTTCTCTTTCCTTTATGTCCCACGAGAATCACCTGATTTTGTCCATTGATGCAGAAAAGGCATTTCATAAAGTCCAACACCAATTCATGCTAAAAACTCTTAGCAAAATGGGCATAGGCGGAAAATTCCTCAACGCAATAAGGGCCATTTATACAAAGCCAACTGCCTACATCATCCTGAATGGAGAGAGACTGAAAGACTTTCCCTTGAGATCAGGAACTAGACAAGGATGCCCACTCTCACCTCTCCTATTCAACATTGTACTAGAAATTCTAGCCAGAGCAATTAGACAACACCAAGAAATAAAGGGCATCTGCATCGGCAAAGAAGATGCCAAAATCTCCCTCTTTGCAGATGATATGATTATATATGCAGAGAATCCCAAAGAATCTGTAAGTAAGCTACTCAAACTGATAGAAGAGTTCAGCAAAGTCTCAGGGTACAAGATAAACATAAGTAAATCAGTAGGATTCCTTTATACCAATAACGAGACTGTTAATGAAGAAATCATCAAATCAATACCATTTCCTATAGCTTCTAAGAAGATAAAATACCTAGGAAATAATCTAACCAGAGAAATAACAGACCTTTACAAAGAGAACTACAAGTCCTTACTACAAGAAACTAAGAGAGACTTAGATAAATGGAAAAACCAACCCTGCTCATAGATAGGAAGACTTAACATTGTGAAAACGTCTGTTTTAACCAAAGCAATCTACTTATATAATGCAATCCCAATACAAGTTCCAGCATCATTTTTTAATGAGATGGAGAAACAAATCACCAATTTTACTTGGAAAGGAAAGAAGCCCCAGATAAATAAGATACTACTAAAGAAGAAGAACACACTGGGAGGCCTCTCATTACCCAACCTTAGAACATAATACACTACCACAGCAGTCAAAACAGTCTGGTACTAGTACAAGAACAGACAGATCGATCAATGGAACAGAACTGAGACCCCTATGACACCATCTGCCTATGAACAGTTGATATGCAACAAAGGCCCTAAGACACTATACTGGGGCAAAAACAGTATCCTCAACAAATGCTGCTGGCAAAATTGAATATCCATCTGCAATAAACTGAATCAAGATCCATATCTTACACTTTATACAAAAACCAACTCCAACTGGATAAAAGACCTAAATATCAAACCTAAAACGATAAAGCTCATCCAAGAAAAGGTAGGAACAACAATGGAAGTTTTAATACACAATGTGGACAGACTCCAAAATCTGTCAAACAAACCACAATCAACAGAAGAAAAAATAGGTAAATGGGAACTACTAAGAATCAAACACTTTTGCTCATCCAGAGACTTTATTAATAGAATTAAAAGGACACCTACAGAATGGGAAAAAATATTTGGCAACTCTATGTAAGACCGACACCTGATCTCCATAATCTGTAAGACACTACAAAGTATCAATAAGAAGAAGATAAATCATCCAATGAAGTGATGGGCAAGGGAGATGGACAGACATTTTTCTAAAGAGGAGATCCAGCTAGCCAAAAAGCACATGAGGACATGTTCACAATCTTTAGTTATTAAACAAATTCAAATCAAGACTACAATGAGATACCATCTCACCCCAACAAGGTTGGCTATGATCCAAAAAACACAAAACAACAAATGCTGGAGAGGCTATGGAGAAAGTGGAACTCTTCTACACTGTTGGTGGGGTTGCAAAATGGTCCAGCCTCTTTGGAAAGTAATCCGGCATTTCCTTTAAAAAATGGGTATAGATATACCATTTGATACAGTAATTCCACTACTTGGAATATATCCTACAGCATCAAGGCCTTTCACACCAACAGACACATGCACAAGAATGTTTATCGCAGCACAGTCCACCATAGCAAAAAGATGGAATCAACCCAGATGCCCAACAACAGAAGAATGGATAAGTAAACTATGGTATATATACTCAATGGGGCACTACGCAATGATAAAGAGTAACAATGATTCCAGGAAACATCTCATAACCTGGTTTCAACTGGAAGACATTAGTTGAGTGAAAGTAGTCAGTGACAAAAGGCTAAGTATTGTATGAGACCCCTATGATAAGATCTCAAAACCAGACTTATGTATAGAAGAAAAGACTCTTTGGCAGCTGCAAGGGAGGGGAGGGAGGAAGGGTGAAGGGGGGAGGGTATAGATTAGATAGTTGCTAGAAATCTGGTTGGGTTAAATCAGTGATAGCACACTTTAGAAACAAGAACAATATTAAGTAGACTTCAGCATAAGTTGAATACTCCTTCCATCTTAACCCAATATTGCAAGGACAGAATGGCTGGGGCAGGGGGCAGGGGACCATGCTCTTAGGCGAAATCGAGGCCAGTTGGTGCAACTAGCATTTTGCTAAGAGGGATCTCTGCACCCCACATTGGTGAGTGGTGTCTGGGATCTTAAAAGCTGCCAAGCTGCCATCTGAGAGCACAGCAAATGGCCCCAACTCAGCAGGAACAGATGCTCACTGAGGACCAAAATGACAAGGGGTAAATACAACCCAGAAGATAGAGAGACCCACATGAGTGGGTGCCTACATCGACTTGGGACCAGAAGAACTGTATGGTGCCCGGCCACCACCAGTGATAGCCGCGATGGAGCTCACTAAGCTGAGTCTCACCAGCAACACAAGAATAAAAAGGGGTGTATTCTGAGATCTCCGCTAAATGACCTCAGCTGATGGTCCAGCAGTTTTGGGGTTCCCCTGGGACCATGGCCCCTAGCCCTGATGCTGCCCTTGCCATAAATCATAACGAAGGTTCTATGCATCTACAGGATATCATCCTGCTGACCTCTGGCTGGAGGATGGAGAGTGGGTGGAGAGGAGGGGAAAGGAGACTGTTGGGAGGATGAGACATGTATGGAGCAGAGAGTAATAGTGTGCTGTCACCGGGCAGGGAGAGCAGTGGAAGCTGCATACAGGTGGGCAGGTAAATTTATATGGGAATGTACATTTTCAGTCAGTCATATTAAATAAAAGAATAAATAAATAAACATTAAAATAAATTAACCATTACAAGGAGGAATACCTATTGCACCTCAAAAGAGAATTTCCCTCTCAAAGGCTGCACGTGTTTCTCTGAAGCCTCTCTCCTTAGACTAAAGATAAAATACACATGTACACCGGAGAGATACAGAGAAGCTTAATTTTCACCTGGCTTCTGCTCTGAAACATTTTATGACAGTGAGTATCTTTAAACATCAACGTGTCTCTAATTATGAGCTTCCTAATCTGGTGAACTTTGGTGCCATCTCTCTTTACTGAGGAATTGATAGAGAAGTGACTTAATCAAGATGCCTTCCAATCTGGCAGTTCTGAGCAATCTATTTGCTGGTAGATCTCGCCTTGCTTCTGTCCAGGCTTTCGTGCTTCCTGATTCCCTGGGGGTAGATAGAAGGAATGGTGATATATGGACATGTGCTCACTTTATTCCTTCAGACATGCACATGGAAGCCAGTGGTGGTTGCCATGGGAGGTAATAGAGGTGTACATGAGATGACCAGGGACTTCTCTAAGAGAACCTTGGTACAACCATTCCCAGACCTCTTAATTTATCCTATATCTAGCTCTCAAGGCCTTCTTTTGTATCGTGCTACCATCAAGACTTACAGGAACTCTATAGGACAGAGTAAAACTGCTCCACAGGGCTTCTAAGATTGTAATCTTTATGGAAACAGACTGTCATATCTTTCACCCATAGGGTGGCTGGTGAATTTCAACTGCTGACCTCTTAGTTAGCAGACAAGTGTTTAATTACTGCACCACCAGGACCCTTTTCATTTTGTACAGTAGACGCAAAGGTAGGGGCACTCAGGATACCACTATGTGTGAACTCTTAAAATTCCCCAAGATACTCTTGAGCCTCTTGGAAAAAATTGTTCAGGTAGCCTGGAAATTGTTTTTATGGCTTACAAGGCATGACACAGCTATGAACAAATACAAAATAGAATCTGGATGACTCATCAACACTTAATATTTGTTGGTGGTCTTTACTTGGTCACTGCTCAGCTGGTAGACAAACTGTAGAATGGAAGTCCAGTCATAATTTAGAAATTTTTCTACTAGTGCCACATTATTAAAACCACTGTCACCGGTAGCAAGAATGTTCTGTTGTAAGGAAAAGCATCATAAAGTTTAGTAAAGCAAAATAGCTTTATTTGGCAAAAGGGTGAAAGTGGGAAGCAGACAAGTATATTGCCACAGTGATGTCTGCTCAACCCAGAAATATTACAGAACAGGCAAAAATGGGAAAACAGACAAGAAGACTGCCACAGCCATGTTTAAAGAATATTACAAAATCATTAGTATATATACCACTGAAAGCTTTGCCTTTTCATAGATTGGCTAGAAACTTTGACCCTACATTTTGAATTGTCTTTCTGAACAATCACTGGTACAGGTTTCAGTATGACAGTCAGGAGGGTCTTTATTGGTCCAAATTTTCCACTCCTATATGCTAATAGAAAAAGATAAGTGTGGAAAGTCTGGCATGTTCTGTTCAAAGGGCTTATGTGAAAGCTTCCCTAAAAGATATTTTCCAAGATTATCCCATCTATTGTTTTTATGGAAATTGTGGTGGTTAAGATTCTGTGTCAACTTGGTTGGACTATGATTCTCAGTGTTTGAGCAGTTGGATAATGTTATGGTCACCACCATGATGGAATGTGCTGTGGTACTGGCAGGGTGGGGCCTGTGGTGGCTCACTGCCCCTTCAGCCTTCGTCTCTCTGCCTTCCACCGTCTACTTCCTGTTTGCTCACCTTACCGAGGTTTCCACTTGTGGATCTAGTTGCTGTCACTCTCTTATCTTCCAATATCAAGTTCTTAGAACTTGAGCTAGGAGCTCTTAAAATTCATAAGTATTTAAAGCCTACAAGTAAAAGTCGTTTTCCATGACCTGCTGATCCTGGATTTTCCAGCCCCTACAGCTACGTGAATCAGCAGGAATCTTTCAGTCTCACCTGCCATCTTAGGATTCACTGTGCTTCGCAGCCTGTGAATTGGAACCCAGCCCTGTGATCTGCTAACCTTTTATTCGCCAGCTTCCACAGTTGTGTGAGGCTTATATCTTCATCTAGGACTGTCAGTCTCTACAATTGCAAGAGCTGTTTCCTTTAGACAGACAGACAGATGAATGGATGGATGGATGGACAGACAGATAGATAGATATGCTTTACTGGTTTTGCTTCCCTGGAGAATCTAGCCTAAGACAATTTGGTACTGAGAAATTTGGGTGCTGCTCTAACAGATACCCGAAATGTGGAAGTGATTTTGAAACCTTATATGGGTAGAAGACTCAGAAGGAAGCAAGGAGAACTGTTAACCCTGAAAAAGGCACAGATGGTGAGAAGCAGAAGCAGATGGGCAGCAGGAGAATCAGGAGCCAACTCACAGAGACAGATGAGTTCCTGTGTGCAGGAGGCTCTGGGTGGAGTGGGGTACCAGTCTGGGCTTAAATCATTGCAGCTAGTCTTGCTGACCCATGGAGGGAGAATGCTGAGTATCTGTGTGCAGTAGGCTTCGTGGCAGAGGGGGGTGCCTCCAGACACTTAAATTCGTGGAGATACAGAACTTTGGAACACTTGCCTCAGCAGGGCAGATGCAGGCATGAGGCCTGGGCTATAAGGCCCATAGGAAGCAGAAGCTGAAGAAACAATAAACACAAGCAACTGAGCTGCAAAGATCTCAAAATGTATGGCCATAACCTCAGGGGTTTCTAATGACGGAGCCATGGCCTCTGGTGTTTCTAAGGATGGAGTTGTCACTCAAATGGACTAGGAAAATGTTGTGTCTAAAGCCAAAGGAGCAAAGTTGTTGCCTCATTGGTCCCAGAAGGTGGAGCTGTAGCACAGGGCTAAGAAAGCCTCCATTCTGAATCCAGAGAATGTGCCCAACATGCAGAGTCTAGAAGGTGGGAATACTGTGCAAAGTATCTCAGAAAATGGAGAATTACTTTCGAAGACTTGAGGACTAATGTAATGTGTTCTGCTGACTTGCTTGGTACCATTCTCATGCCTTTGTTGCCTGCAGTTTCTCTCATTTTTAAGGGAAACGTCTAGCTTGTACCTGCCTGTTCTATCATTGTATTCTGGAAGCAGGTAACTTGTGTTCTAGATTTTACAACTGAAGAGGACTTTTTGGACTTTGGACTTGAACCTACTACTTTTGCTATGATGTGCGTATGTTTTGTATGTTGAAAGATGTGATTTGGGAGATTTGAAAGATGAAACATCATGGATTGAAATTTGTTCCCCTTGAAATGTGTGTGGCCATTTGACTAGACCACAATTCCTTGTACTATGTGCTGTTCTCCTAAGCTGTAAACTCCAGCTCTATGAGGTTAATGAGGGAGGATGGGCAGCAATTGTGTTGATGGGGCAGGACTCAATGTGTCAGATTGTTTTGTGCCTTGGGGCAATCTCTTGGCATATAAGTGAAAGGCAAGCAAGCAGAAAGTTGGGGACATCATACCACCAAGAAGCAGTGCTAAGAGCAGAGAGTGTCCTTTGCAAAGGACTTGGGATCCCTATGCTTCAGAAGTTCCCAGTCCAAGGGAGGACTGATGACAAGGACCTTTGTCCAGAGCCAACAGAGAAAGCCTTCTCCAGAGCTAATGTCTTGCATTTGGACTTGTAGCTTATTGGATTGTGGGAGAATAAAATTTCTCTTTTTAAAGCCATCTGCTTGCAGTGTTGCTGTTACAGCAGCACTAAGACAAATTCCTGTGGCATAGTGCTTAACAGCTTCCTCGGCTAACCAAAAGGTAGGCAGTTCAAATCTATCAAATGCTCCTTGGAAACTCCGGGGAGAAGTTCTATTCTGTTCTACAGGGTCACAAGGAGTCAAAATTGACTTGACAGCAATGTTTGTTTTTGTTTTTTATTTATACCTTAGGGCCTACTTGATGTATCCTTGTGAGTCCTTATGGGCCCAGCTCCAGGTGGGTCACATTCTCTATGCTCAAGGACAGGGAATAATGATTTCAATATTATTTTCCAAGTCAGTCCTCATATTCCATTGGCAGCCACAAGAGCCTGACGCTGTGAACATGAACATATTTCAATGGAATTTCCAGACTAAAATGGACTAGAGAGAAAAGACCGAGCAACCTACTTTTGAAAATCAGTTAAATAAAAACCCTACGGATCATAATGGTCCAATTCCCAATCATGGGATGTATAGGACAGAGCAATTTTTTATTCCAATATGCACAGGGTCGCCATGAGTCAAGGACAACTCCTCAGGAGCTAACCACAACAACATGTGGGGAGAGAGGGATGTATAAGCAATTATCTCCAGCCCCAAGAATTTTTGTCCTATTGCAGGAGATGAGGAACACAGAAGAAACAACCATTCAGTAATGTCAATGATGCTGGAATATTGATTTTGACAGTGTGTGATGGGAAAACTGTGCCCAAGACATAGATAAACCGCCAGCCTAAAGTATACCAACTAAAGCTGGGCTAAGTAAGCTTTCCAAAGGAGGGCTCAGTCCTTTATTATTTATACTCTCCTTGCCTAGCCATCCTAATAAATCAAAATCTCCCTAAGGGAAGAAGAACACTATTTGTTAATGCATCTCTTTATTCCCAGAGCCCTTATTTCAGCAGACTAATACTGGAATGGAGTCCCTGGGTCATGCAAGTGGTTAATGTATTTGGCTGCTACCAAAAGATTGGTGGTTCACGTCTACCCAGAAATGTCTTGGAAGAAAGACCTGGTGATCTACTTTCAAAAAGTCAGCCACTGAAAATCCTATGGCTCACAGTTCTGCTCTGACACATGTGGGGACATCATAAGTTGGAATCAACTTGACAGCAACTAGCACTGGTAATTTTAGAGTTAGTCTTCAGTTCCAAACCCTAGCTTTGCCACTCACTGGTTCCATAACTTTAAAGTCTGTTTCCTCATCTATAAAATAAATATCTATTTCATTGGGTTGTTAGGAGGAGTAGATGAATCACTGTGTTTTTAAGGGTCTAGAACAATGCCTGACACACGGTGCGTGTTTACACATATTATTGTAAGAACTTTGCCACCAAAAGTACTGAAAAAACTAGCATATATCCAATAACTAAAACTAATGCTTATTTTTCACTGGTTCAAGATTTAATAAACAGATAAAGGAGAGCATAAAGACGGAAGAGCTGAGTTCTAACAGCTAAACCTTTGAAAACTTATTCACATAGTAGTCTTTATTGAGTACCTACTATGTGTTAGGTAACCCTGGTGTTGTAGTAGTGAAATGCTATGGCTACTAACAAAAAGGTCAGCATTTCAAGTCTACCAGGTGCTCCTTGGGAACTCTATGGAGCAGTTCTACTATGTCCCACAGGTTCACTGTAAGTCAGAAACGACTCGATGACAGCAGGTTTGGTTTCTTATCATGTGTCAATGGGATGCAATGATGACCAAGACAGACCAGAGTCCTAGTGGAGTCAGCACAGAAATGAGATGTAGGGAAACAGAGTTTTCTTATGTGACAGAATCTGACCATGCTGAGTAATCGTGCTTTTAGTCAAACAATTAAGATTCACTGAGCCTCTAGAATTAGTATCCTACTGTGCAATTGCTTTGTGCTGCTTCTTGCACAAAACAGGTGTGGAAATAAAAAAGAGGTAAAACATAGGAAAAAGATTTTGAGGGCCTCGGAACACCTTCAAAGGGCTTGCTTGGGGTTGTTCATAGTCCCACAGGTTAAAAATGCAGAACATCACCAAATATTTTTTTGTTGAAAATTGGAAATTTGATTGATTAAATACGCTCAAATGACATCAGAAAAACTACAATGTGGTTTCCTTAGCAAAGTCCTTCTGTCCTGAATAAATGTTTGGCAGTAAAGGCTGAGAATAGATTTTTTCCCCCACATTTACACTCAAGACATTGCTTTGCTTCAGAATATGCCTCTGTATTTAATAAGATTCATTGAAAGCATACCCACAAAAACATCCTAAATCTTTGAAGTGTTGTTGTAAATTCTGTTTCTTGGCCACACTAACAGAAACCTAGCTAAGGATATCCCTCATCCTCCTGCTGAAGAACTTGACAATGTCAGTCATCCACATAGATAACTTCATCTGCTGGGATGGAGGCACAGCCATTCTGCCTGGCTGAGACGGGGCAGCTGTTCTCCACCAGAAAGAACTCTGCTCAATATTTTGGGAGGGAATGAACACGGAAAGCTGTAAGGATGACCACGGCCAGCCAAGTGCTGTCGAGTCGGATCTGACTCATGGTGACCTATGGTGACCCTAGGGGCCAAGGCACAGACATGAATATGCTGGAAGCTTTGCAGGAACATTCAAAACACTCTTCACAAGTGATAAATGACAAGTGCCATGGGTTGTCTTAATGAATACCAGCAGCCAAACTCCAGTAGAAGGAAAACAGTTTCATAAAATAAACAGCACTGCTCTGAAGAATGAGTTAAAAAACAACTCCAGACCCCCCAAAGCTTAAAGTTGACTTGTGAACACCCTGTTCTCGGGTACCTGGTAGTAGGGTGCAGTTCTCACACCAGCCTGAAGACAACTCTCAGGGCCACTTCACAAGCTGGTATTTCAGCCATAGCAAATAATGCCATTCACATAAAGGAAAAATGCAATCTAAAGTCTTCTAGCAGCAGGAATATGAAGAATGATATTTTCCACATGGCTGCACTAAAGTTCATTAAGACAGACAAAAATGATTGCAACTTTTGTAGAAAATTCCAACTTCAATGTACTTAAAAATATTCAGAAACCTGGTAAAGATTTTCCTGGGAAATTCATACTTTTAAAAAAATAGTATTTGAGGTTTCTTGGAATAGGGCAGTATTCTGATACATTTTGCAAATCGAAATAGCTATTCTAAAAATAGTTATTGTTGTCAGGTGTAGTCGAGTCAATTCTGACTCATAGTAACTCCATGTGTTAGAGCAGAACTGCTGTAGAGTTTTCCAAATTGTAATCTTTACAAGTACAAATTGTCAGATTATACTTTCAAAATAACACTGAAGAGAGCTCCTTCCTTTCCGTGTTGAGGGTGCTCACTACCTACTCACGTCACCCCACAGCACGGAGAAATCAAACTGTACAAACTGGATTTGATCCCAACCAGTAAAGGTTGGCGAAGATGCTGTGTAGTGCCTTGGTTTTCATTTTGCATTGTTTCGTTTCCCAGAGTGTGATGATTAAACTTGTTTACGTCTTCCACAGTCATTTTGTTTCAAAGTATTGCCAAAGCAACAGGGAGCATAGACTCTCCATGCAGAGGACAATAGACAAGGTTTACAGGGCATATCACTGTGTCTGTAGAACACAGAGTCCGAGGTTGGGTTTGCAGTCACTGCCAACACTCATCTAAGATACTTAAGCTTATGGCTGGGAACACAACAGGACAGGAGACTGCTTTGTCTGGGGAAGATCCAGAAACCTAGATAGAATTTTTCTAATATAATCGCCTGTCAAGTGATCACCCAGCCTCTGTCCACAGTCAGAAATTCTCTGAGTTTCTTTGGGTGTGTTCTAACCAATTGTTTGGGTGTGTTCTAACCAATTATCTGCTTGGGATTCTTTCCGTCCCTTTCATTTGCTCATTCTGCTCTCTTTCCTTTCCCTCTGTGTTGTTATTGTTGTTGGCTGCTCTCAGGCCCGCCCCTAGCTCATGTCGACCCTATGCACAAGGAAACAAAATGCTGCTGGGTCCTCACAACCAGACCAGTAAGCAACATTGTCATAAGTGGAGAAAGGAACCAGGTTGTCAAGGATTTCGTTTTACTTGGGTCCACAAATCAACACCCATGAGAGCAGTAGTCAAGAAATCAAAAAACCCATTGCACTGGGAAAATCTGCTGCAAAGGGCCTCTTCAAAGTATTCAAAAGTAAGGATATCACCTTGAAGACTAAAATGGTCCTGACTCAAGCCATAGTATTTTCAATCACGTCATATGCATGCAAAAGCTGGACCATGAACAAAGAAGATAGAGGAAGAATTGATGCCTTTAACGTGTGGTGTTGGAGAAGAATGTTGAACGTACCACGAACCACCAAAAGAACAAATAGATTTGTTCTGGAAGAAGTACAACCAGAGTGGTCCTTGGAAGCAAAGATGGCAAGACTGCATCTTACATACTTTGAACATGTTGTCAGGAAAGATCAGTCCCTGGAGAAGGGCATCATGCTTGGCAGAGTGGAGGATCAGTGAAAAAGAGGAAGACCCTCAACAAAATGGATTGACACAGTGGCTGCAACCATGGGCTTAAGTGCAAAAACAATTGTGGACTTGGCTCAAGACCAGGCAGTGTTTTGTTCTATTGTTCGCAGGGTTGCTATGAGTCAGAACCGATTTGACAGCACCTAACAACAACAGCTGAGTCCTGTCACATCCCTATGGTCAGTTGTTGATTACACTGTGCTCTATAGCGTGTTCACTGGCAGAGTTTTGAGAAGAGACTGTGAGCCTTTTCTCCCCAGTCCATTGCAGGGTAGCAAGTCCTCTGAAATCTATTCAGCACAACAGCAACTCCCAAGCCTCCATGGACAGATGAATGGTGACTGGGAATCAGACCTGGATCTTATACTCGGAAGTCAAGAATTCTACCAATGTCTGACTTCCCTTCTTTAGTTTCTAGATTCTATAAAGTCAGTGTCAGAGCAGCATTATCAATTCTCAAATTCTCCTATTTGACAAGAGATTTTGACAAACATACAGAATGCATGCTTACTGGAAGCCTCATCTAAACCAAAACCCAAACCCTCTGCCATGGAGTCAATTCCAGCTCACAGTGACCCTATGGGTCAGAGTAGAAACTACCCCCTAGAGTTTCCAAGGAGCACCCAGAGGATTTGAAATCACCAACCTTTGGTTAGCAGCTGTAGTACTTAACCACTAAGCCACCAGGTTTTCCAAGCCTCATCTAGATACCCACAAATCCACGTACACAGCCATAACTTTTCAAAGTAGAACCTGGGCTCTTGGTTTTATTAACTTTTTAAATCTTACTTTTTAATGTTGTATTTCAAGCATGAAATACAGCACTATTCTAAATTTGGGCCATGGACAGCTGCTACTTGACAAAACTGTTGTCACTGGTCAACAGCAAGACAGGTACAGAAATTAGGAGTATACACTTAGAAACTCTTGTGAGGCAGTTTCATGGAGTAGCAGCCTTATGGTGAATCTAACAACAAAAATTGGAAGAGGTATCCTGTATTTATATATCTTTGTTGTTATTTTTAGTTCATTCTTCTAGTGTTTCATTTTATTGCATTTATAAAAGTATCGATTTGTGATGAATTGGTAACAACAACAAAAATCTGATCCTTCACCATATACAGTTTGGAGAGCAAACTAAGCAGACACCATAAAACAGTACTCATATACCTAATATCTAAGTTTTATCAACTCTTAGCATTTGACAATATTTGCTTTTCCTGTTTTTAAAAGAGATAAAACGTTATATCTTGTCCTTTCTTTTCCCTTCCCTCCCATTTTTCCTTTCCTTTAATGGAAAAAGTCCCTATGTATTCAGATGGTTAATTCTCTCTGCTGCTAACTGAAAAGCTGGAGGTAAGAATCCACTCAGAGGTACCTCCAAAGAAAGACCTAGTGGTCTAGTTACAAAAAAGTTACCCACTGAAAACTCTAGGAAGCACGGTTCCCTCCTGACACGCGTAGTGTTTGACCTTGACACACCATAAGCCTGAATCAACAGCAACTGGTTTTTAGTGTACGGAGACCTCTGTGACTGGGGAAGGAAAGGAGAATGCAGTGGTTTAGCAGGGGGAATCAACCTGAACAAGACAAATGGGGTGCCCTCCTAAAGCTGTGTGGAGTGTCAGAGCCCAGAGGAGTGAGGAAAGTGTCCACACATAGTGCCAGCTGAGATGGGGTGTCAAAACTGAAGCATGGTAAGAAGGATTTTCACACAGAGGGGCAGATCTGCATAGGTAGCTCAAGTCCAAAAAGAAGGCTTCCACACAGGAGACAGGGTGATGAAAAAGATGAGAAATGAGCTATATTCGGGGAGGCTAATCCAATAATAAACATGCAAGGATAGTAGATGCCAAGTATCAATGGGAAGAGAGAAAAATAGGATAAATTCTGTGGTGTTAGAGCCATAATGGTACAATGGGTAACAGCTCAGCTGCTAACCAAAACATCAGCAGATCCAATCCACCAGACACTCCTTAGAGACCCTACGAGATAGCTCTACTCTGTCCCATAGGGTCACTATGAATTAGAATTGACTCAACAGCAACAGGTTGGGTTCAGTTTGGGGGCAAATTTATAGCTTTCCACATACATAAATCAACATAAACATAAATATATGTGTAAATGGCCTATGCCAAGCCAAGTGCCATAGAGTCGGAAATGGCCTATGCATGAATATATGTTCCTCTGTCCTGGGCAAATCAAGGAGGTTGGTCACTCTGGATGGGTGGTGAGGGGTGAAGGTAGTAAGTGTACCAGTTGCTGTGGAATTGATTCCAACCCATGGCAAGCCTTTTCAGTGGCTGGTTTTTCACTGAGCAGCCCAACATGTTAATCATTTGCACCGTAGAAAGTGGGAGAGTTCAAGTCTACCTGGAGCCACAGTTTTGCTCTGCCACGCATGTCTCCATGAGTTGAAGCCGATTCAAGGGCAGTTGGTTTATTCATTAATGTAAAACTAGTAAATCCTGTGTACTGTGTGTGCCTGGCACACAGCAGGTGCTGAATAGCTGTTGCAGTGAGTTGAACTCTAGACTCTCAGATTCTAAGCTTAAGCTGTATTTGTTTTTCTGAACACTTCCTCATCATACCTTTCAGATAGCAGAGGTGGGTGGGTCTTATTTACATAAACAGAATTTACATTATCTTAAAATATCAGTATTTCGAAAGTGAAAGGATCTTGATAACTACCACTTCTTCACCACTGTTTTTGGAAGTAGGGAATGTTTTTGATTGCTAAAATTCTTTTTTTTACTAAAAAATGTATTTTCTGTGGGAAATTTGAAAAAAAAATGACACCAAATTAAACATTTTATTAATGCCACTCTGGAAATTCTTCAGGACAGTTCTGCTCTGTCCTATAGGTTTGCTATGAGTCAGAACCTACTCTATGGCAAAGGCTTTTATATATACACATATATATATAAATGTGTTGCTCAGGGTAAGGGGTGGGAATCTGACCAGCAGTTGTATACTGCTGTGGCTAAGCCTATTGGTTTTGGAGTCAGAAACTATGGTTTGCAATTCTGGGTTCCTTAGCACTGTGACTGAGGGCAAGCAACTTTGTTGAGTCTGAATTGCCTCCACTCTATGAAGAGAACATAGAGAGTAACAGTAGCCATACAATAGTGTTGTTATAAGGACTAAATGAGATAATAGACACAGGACACTTAGCATAGTGGAATGAATAGTGCTGATTGTTATTAACAAGATCACAAAATACTAAGAATTCTAGTTTAGTGTGACTCCTATAAGGTCACTATAAGTCTATTTTTGGCCTCAAATATTAATAAATCAGTAAACCAATTGCTGCAAGTCTATGAGATCCACCAATTAAATTCATGAATTTAATTGTTCTAAGTGCTACATGCCTCATTGCTGAATATCACTGTGGTCACCTTTGAACTACTCTCCTTGGGAAGCTACACACCATACCAGCACCTCGTCTACCCTTCAAAGCAATTTTGGAACTCTTTCTGGATTGTGCACAGTGGCACGGTGGCAATTTCATAAACTTAATTATATAGTTGTCTGTAAGGGAGTATTTAGTCAGTAAACAAATAAGTGTATTGAAACACCCTCTCTACTCACCTGACCTGGCCACCAATGACTGTTTTCTTTACCTAAAGATAAAGGAAATATTGGAAGGAAAACATTTTGATGACATTCAGGACACATCAAGGGAAAGACTAGGACAGCTCTGATGGCCATTCCAGAAAAAGAGTTCCAAAATTGCTGTGAAGGGTGGACCAAATGCTGGCATCAGTGCATAGCTTCCCCAGGGGAGTACTTCAAAGGTAACCACAGTGGCATTCAGAAATGAGATATGTAGAACTTTTTCTAGGATGTTTGCAAACTTAATTGTCATACCTCACGTGACTGTCAGAGAGTCTCACACCGGGTTTACAATGACTGATTTTTCAGAATTAGGTCACCAGAACTCTGGGTGGATTCCAGTCTCTAATCTTTTGTTTAGAAGCTGGGCACATTAACTGCTTGTACCATTTGGGGACTCTTAAATATTATTAGGTACTGTTTTTAAAAAAGTCTGAGCATCTGATCTGGAGCACAAAAGAATGAAAGACATCAAAGACATAAGGAAAATAAAACCCCAAGAGACAGAAACAGCTTCATAATTCAGGGACTATATCAGCACGAGACCAGAAGAACTAGATGGTGCCCAGCCACCACTAATGACTGTCCTCACAGGGAATACAGAGTAGAGTCCCTGTAGCAGGAACTCTGTAGCAGGAGAAAAATGAGTGTGAAGAACTGGAACTCTATTAAAAAGACCAGAATTGATGGTGTTACAGATTGTAGGGTCCCCATAAGATATGGCTTCCAGATTCTCTGTTAGCCCAGAGCTGAAGCCATCCCTGAAGCCAACTTTTCAGACCAAGATTGGACTAGACTATAAGACATAAAATGATACTGGCAAAGAGTGTGGTTCTTGGCTCAAGTATCTACTTGAGGCTAACTGGGCAGCTCCTGTCCAGAGGTGAGATAAGAAGGCTGAAGGGGACAGGAGCTGACTGAACGGACAAAGGAAATACAAGGTGGAAAGGAGGAGTATGCCGTCACAGTGTGGGGAGAGCAATTAGAGTTACACTGTGTGTACCAAGTTTTTGTATGAAAAAATGATGTTGGATTGTAAACTCTCACTTAAAGCATGATTATTTTTTAAAAACCTGATTATCTGTATTTAATATAGATCCTACACAGCCTCTTAATCAAGATGCCCTTTACCCCATTGACGCATGCATCAGAGAGCCTTGGTTTCATCGTTGTTAAATGTGCAGCTGCTGACCAACACTTTAGCCATTCAAATCTACCAGCCACACCTTAGAAACCCTGGGTAGCAGTTCTACTCTGTCCTTCAGGGTCACTACGAGTCAGAATCAACTGCATGATCAGCAAAACTGGTGTTCTGAAACCCTCCATTTTCCGTGTTAATACAGCTTCCAAACTAGAGCTAACTGAATACTGCTCCTGAGGCTAGAAAGAATCAGCAAAGGCTTTCAAGGGTCTCACTTGCTCTCTACGAAAATGTGCGGTACGGGAAGTTCCTGACTCCTTTTCTCCAAACACAAAGGCTGAACGAACAATCAGCCCACACTCCCATTTGGTAAATGGCATAAATTTTATCATTAAGTGCATTAAATGAAAATTTAGTCGACGTTTAAAAGGATCATATCAAGAGAAACTACATGTAATGAAAATTAAGTCAACATTTATAATTCAAATTTTTAACTGGTAACATTGTACTTAGCAATTGCCATTCTATTTACATCATCTATCTCAGGGCTTTTTGTCTGCAATTCTCTACACTGTGACAAACAGGTACAAAAATAGAAATGTTTGAGAGGTTTAAAGGTTTTCACTTCTTTGCTTTCCCAAATGTATTACCATGTAAGAGGCTTATTTAAATAATGGATTTTAAATATTCTTTTAAAAAGGGCATCTGTATACACTTCATCGTTTTATAAGCTAAGAATACACAGTAAGAAATTTATTTTATGCATAATATTTACCTTCCTTATTAGTTTATTTGTAATTCTTTATGTTTACACAAGGCTGCTTTTATAAAAAATGATTTGTGGTTATTTTTAGGTAAACACTTAAAAAGATATTTTTGGTTTTCAGTTTCTTTCTTCAAGGAATTCTTTTGTTAATTTCTCCTGGAGTTCAATGTGTAGTACTTAAAGACAGGCGCAGTTCACTCTCATGGAGCTTAAGGCCCAGCAGAGAAAGCAGAGATGCTCAACAATTCACCAGAATTGTGAGGAGTATTAGAACAGGGGAGGTACAGTGTAACTCAAGGCAGGGCAGAGAGTTAATGACAATCTGAGGCAGCAGGAAAGGAGCCTTGATCTGGAGACTTTGAGTTTGCTCAGTAGAAATGAGGAAAAGAGCATCCCTGGCACAGGGGGCGGCACAACAGCAGTCTAAAAGAAGCCAGAGTATGGTAAGTAGAAGGAAAAAAAGTATGGCCCCAAGGTGACAGCGGTGAGGCACGCAGGGACTGTGTCACTAGGGTCTCATAGGCCATGGTGATGTTTTGAACTTGATTCTAAGAAGATTAGAAAATAACTGAGAGGTTTTATGCAAGAGATTGGTATGATCAGATTTTGCGTTTTTAAAAGCTAATATTCAGGTGGAGTGAGGAACGCAAGGAGGTCAGAGCGGAAGAAGGAAGGCTAGTCAGAAGCCTACTACAATAGTATAGGAACCTATGATTTTTCATTTGTGCTACAGCGTGATGGATCGACATGATAGCTGCAACAACAGACTCAAATGCACAAGTGGTTGTGAGGAGGCATAGGTCCACGCAATGTTTTGCTATGAGTTGAAGTCAATCCCATGAAAACCAGCAACAACAGAGGACGGTGGTAGAGAATCGAGAGAAATGTCAAAGTCAGGAAACGTTTGGCAGGTGGAATAAACAGGATTTGGTATTTGATTGTATTTGAAGGATTGAGGAAATGAAAGAATCAAGAATAATTGACAAATTTCTGAGTGAAGTACCTAGATAGATGGCAATGCCACTTCTGGGGATAGATAACCTTGGAAGAAGGTCAGGCTTGTGGATAAAATGACAAGACTGAGATGAAGATGTCCAATGTACCAGTGGGTGCTGGGGTCAGAAAAGCCAAGAGGTTACAGCTGGAGGCTTGGGTTTAGAAGACAAAGCCGCTTAAGAGAAATCTTAAGTCAGAAGAGGAGAAGAGATGCCCAGCAAATATAGCAGACTGAAAAAAGCAACAACCTCAGAATAGAACCTTGAAAAACTCCAACATTTAATGACTGGAGAAGGATCCAGCCAAACAAGTAAGTGAATGCCCTTGGAGAGAGCAGTCGGCAACACTGAACACTACTGAGCTGTTAAACAAGAAAAAGATGAAAAATTCCTTCTGTATGTACTTAGCAAAACAGAGTGGATGGAGGTCACGGGAACCTTAAGGTAAACATCTAGGGCACACTGAGGTGACCCTTGACTGTCAAAATAGGATGCTTGTTCTCACTGTAGCAGGCACTGGGGAATCACCAAAGGTTTTTGAGCAAGGGAGTATGATTGCAGCTGTTGTTGAGAGATGGTAATCCAACGACAGAGTTGTATTAGAAGTAGGTAGTATAGTTACAAGGCTGTCACAATAGTGGTCCCTGGTTGGTGTAGTTTATGTATAACTAGTACCCTAAAGCTTGCTAGTTCAAATCCATCCAGTGGCTTTATAGAAGAAAGGCCTGGGTATCTGCCTCCACAAAGAGTATAGCCAAGAAAACTCTATGGAGAAGTTTTACCCTGTAATACATAGGATTGTCCTTAACTTCAACAACAACAGGTATGGTTTTGATTTGGTGGGCAAGAGGAAAAAGCACCTGGATAGGAGACCTGAAGCAGAGCTAGAAAGTAATGATAAAAGTTGCATGGGTTGGTGCATTTTCCTGTTGCAAGGGAAGAAAGTAACTCAATTTAACTTGAATAATAAGAGAGACTTGTTGGTCTCATCAATGAAAACTCCAGAGCAATGTTAACTTTAGGCAAGGATAGGATCCAGCAGCTCAAACAATATTTCCAAGGATTCATTATTCTCTCTCTCTCTCAAAAAACAATTCTTTTCTCCTGTGATGCAGCTTCACTGTTAGGCTCCATCTATGGTCAGCATCTTCTCTTCTTATAAAGGAACAACTTCTACTATTCAAAACTCACAGTATGGAGGAAAACAGCCCAACAAATGTTTTCTTACACGTTATTGTCTCTGATAGTGTTGAAAACTACCCCAGAAGTAACAGTGTGACCAATGAGATGTAAGCCCACCCCCATAATTTGGAATAGAGTTATCTCTACCCAAATCACTTGATTGGCAATGGAAGAAAGAAATTTTGATGTAAGGATAAAGAGAAAAGTATAAGATTGATGCTAGTGAGGTAACAAACAACTAATCATCATACAAAAGTATGAAAAATAATCTTTGTTTTAATACTCCAAAATTAATCTTTAATATCTACTAGGTCAATCTGCTAATAGAGTCAGTGCAATTAATTGAATTACAGTAAAACTATTTTAATTGAGATGAATTAATCAGAAAAAAATAGAATTAATTATAAACTAATTAATTATTCTAGTCTAACAGGCATGCGGAACCAACTGTTGAAAGAAGAATTCACTTGTAAGAAGGGTGAGTTTCAGCAGAGAATAGATTCGTTTGTAAACACATTTAAAAATATACTGGAATGGTTAAAAACAGCTTAGCCTCTTCAGTTAGGTATGTTGGTTAATTTTATGTCAGCTTGATTGGGTAATGGTTCCCAATGGTTTGGCCAAACACTAGACTAGTTGTTGTTCCATAATGTAATATAATCAAACAATCAGCTGAAAAGGAGTTTTATTAGGGTGTATTCCACCTCCAGATTACAAATAAATGTCTGTATAGGACTTGTTCTCTCTTGCTCTCTCTCTCTGTTCTACCCTCTTTCTGTTGCCTGATCTATGGATCTTGGGGCATAAACCTGCAGAAGTCTCCATCCTGCCTGACAAATATTGATTTTGCAGCCCCAAAAGCGTGTTAGCCAGCCCCTTGAAATAAATCTCTGCACACACACACACACACACACACACACACACACACACACACACACACACACAAGCACGCATGCATGCACGCAGACATATATACTAAGAGTTCCATTTCTCTAGAGAACCCTAACTGAAATACTAGGTTACTGGTCCCATACCCACATCAGTGTGGTTTTCATATTTCATTTGCTTGGAACCTCCAACCTATGCATCAAGATCTACTTGTAAGTTCCTAACATCTGCTTTTTAAATTATATTCCCAAAATGGTATCTGTAAGCCTATAGTTCAAGGAGATACAAACAAAGCAGTCAGAAGCTCCTAAAACTTTTTATCAACCTCCATCACTCTATCAGTCACAAGACATTAGGAAATAAAACCATCCTGCTTTAGGCAAAAACTGAACAAGGACTTGTGGTATTGGTGGCTCTGCTGATCTTGGCTGTCTCTCTCTCATGCTGGAGTACTGGCTGACTGCGAGGTACTCTAGGATAGCATTTACAGCGCTAACTGGGCTTTGCTCCATGTGGACACTCACCCTCTGACTGGCCGAATCAGGCTTGTTTACCTAGCAGCAGCAGGGCTCCTAGACCGGAGAAAACAAAAATATATAAAAATTCTTGAATCTTCAAACTGATACATTGTCACTTCTCCTACAGTATTACCCAAAGTCAGTCGCAAAGTGTGTCTAGATTCAAAGAATGCAGAAAACTACTCCATCTCTTCATGCCAGCCAAGTTGCTATAATGTCATATAACAAGGGGTATGGATGGAAAGCCCTGGTGGTGTAGTGGGTTAAGTGTTACGTCTGCTAACCAAAAAGTCAGCAGTTCAAATCCACTAGGTACTCCTTGGAAACTCTATGAGGCACTTTTACTCTGACCTCTAGTGTCGCTTTGAGTCAAACCTGACTCGACAGCAATAGGTTTATGGATCCAAAATTCTTTTTTGATAAGGATCACCAGGAGTCCAATCCCCAAGATAATAAGATTAATCCAATCTGCACTTTCCCACTTCTCCATGAATGTGAAACCAGCTGCCCCTCTGTAACCCACTCTCTACTGGGTTCAGTAATTTGCTAGAACATCTCGCAGAGCTCGCCTGCTGCCCTAGTTCTCTGGTGCTGCTATCACAAATGTATACCACACGAGGATGGCTGTAAGAAAGAGAAGTTTATTTTCTCATGGTAAAGCAGGCTTGAAGTCCAAACTCAGGTTGTCAGCCACAGGGGAACGCTTTCTTTCTCTGTTGGCTGCAGAAGAAGGCCTTCCTCATCAATCTTCCTCTGGACTAGGAGCCTCTCTGTGTGGGAACACCAGATTCAAAGGACATGCACTGCTCTTGGCGCTGCTTTCTTGATTTGATATGAGGTCCCTCTGCCTCTCTACTCCCATCTTCATTTTATATCCCCCCCAAATTGGTTCAAGACACAATACAATCTCACAAATTGAGACCTGCCTCGTCAACACAGCTACCACCCATGTCCCCTCATTAATATCATAGAGGCAGGATTTAGAAAAATCAGCTCAGATGCCAAAATATTGGCCAATCACACAATAGTGGGACTCGTGGCCCAGCCAAATTGATACACACGTTTTTGGAGGACGTAATTCAATCCATGATGCAGACTGAATTTAGGATTATGTGATTTATCAGGGCAAAAGAACGCAACTCAAAGTCAGCATCAGACGACAGGGGTGCACAGGTCAGTCTAGATGGGCCAGGAAGAAGAGCTTCCACTTTCTCAAGAGTAGCGTGTCTCTCCCCTCAGCAACCAGGAGCGCTCCCAGGCAGGACAGCTCTCAGAGCCGAAAACTCCCCAGTCGACTGTATCCTAGGGCTTTCATCAGACAGTCCAGACACTTGTTGTCAGGCACCAGGTGGGCTTCCTAGCCTGGCTGGTGCCCCCCAGGTTCTCAGGTGTAGTCAATACCTCTCAGTTACTTAGGAAATCCCCAAAGATTATTTTTCCGAAAACTTAGAGCAAAAGCCAAAAAAACGGTATTCATTGCACCACATGGGATTATCAACTGCTGTTGAGTGAACACCAACTCAAGGCAATACCATCTCCTGATGACCTCATGTGTCTTAGAGTACAACTGCGCTCCATAACACTTTCAGTGGCTGACTTTTCAGAAGTGGATAACCAGACCTTTCTTCCGAAGTGCCTCTGGATGGACTCCAACCTCCAACCTTTTGGTTAGTAGTTGAGCTGTTAACCATTTGCCCCATGCAGAGACTTTGACAGGGGGATGCAGGAGGCCATTAGCTGGAGCCTCTACTGTAATCTTTCTACCAGGGTTTGGAAGAGTGTATCTGTTCAATTCACACTGTAGAGTAACTTGAATGTAGTAATCAACAAACAAAAATGCCGGGTGGTAGTGGTGGCAGTGATATGTCTGTTAAGGTTTTGTGCCTCTCTTTAAAACTGTAGAGTATACATCTACTTTGAAGAGTTGCATCTTTCAAAATTACAAGTAAGCAAAGGAATCTGAAAACAGACTGAGCCTTTTAGAAGCATATTATTCTAAACCATCTACAATCTTAGTGATATTTTTTCTAAACAGGTTGGCAAATTGAATATCACATTTTTATGGAAACAGCCATACTTGTTTATAATTTGGTGCAGAGATTGCATCTTTTTAAAGAAAGGAACAGGTGCATGCTTACCTTCTTCTCATTGTAAATGGTTCCAGATGGTGAGTATTCATTTCTGGAGCTTCTTAAGAAACATCTGTTCACAATATTTATATTTGGCTTTATTTTATTTTCCAAAAATTGCATTTTAAATACAGTTCCCTTTAAATTAAAAAAAAAAAACCACTCCATTTTTTCCTATTCACAAGACAAGTCTTCCCATTAGTTTAGTCTCACTTTGTGCACAAGCTCTACGTTATTATACTGCAAACAAAGCTACATGTAAATGGTAACTCTGTGAAAGCAAGAGAAATGCATAGAATCTTTTTTAAAATAGTACTCTAATATTGTTGTGCACAAATTAATTGTTTCTTGATTAAAAGGAATCAATTTTGTTTTCTTCTTCAATTGTTAGACATCAAGTTTTGAAATTTATTTTAAATGTTCTCAGAAAAAAAACAACAGGCTGTGCTGAGATACTTTACTGACAGGGAAGCTGGTCATTCCTCCCATTGAGTGCAAAGCTTTTATGACAAAAATGCATTCTCCCCAACAAAATGCATAATAATTATAAATGCTTCAAAATTGCACACTATGAAAAGCCAAATGCAATGAGAAAGGAAAAAAGAAAGCCTTTTCAACATTTAGACAATAATGTACTAAAACCCTGTTTACACATTGTAAGGCACAGCTTTCTTTGGGATTGCTAAGAATTCTAACTTGTGATACAGTGGAGAGAACCTGGGAAGTGGACTGGATTTAGTACAACAGTTCTTAGAACAAGACACTCTTCAGCTGGTCCAGCATGCATTCTAGGCCAGTTGACCTCCTAGTCCCCCTTTGCCACACCTGTAAACCCAAACCCATTGCTGATGAGTCAATTCTGACTCACAATAACCATACAGGATAGAGTAGAACTTCCCCCTAGGGTTTCCAAGAGCCACCTGGTAGGTTTGAACTGCTTACCTTTTAGTTAGCAGATGCAGTCCTTAAGCCACAACCACCAGGGTTTCCACGGCATGAGTTAGAGGTCAAACTAGGACACGAACCCATGCTGTCTGTGCTTTTTAACTACCATTTCCTATTGCCCTCTTTAAACGGAGTTTGTGCTCTGCAGCTCCCCTCCTCTCCTTCCCCACCCCAGGACCCTCGCACACATGGTTCTCTGCCTTCAGACATTCTTCCCTCCATTCTAATCATGCCTGAGACTCCTTCTCAACTTTTATACAACCTAAATGCCATCTTTTTGGAAAGTCCTTCTCTGAGCACACTCAGAGGGTCCCTCTGGGTTTTTTTCGCTATCGCTGGCATCCATGTTTCCTTCTTAGAACTTAACACAGTTTCAATTTATACTTATTTGAAGGTCTACTTCCTGCTAGGTGCTGTGTGGGTCTCAAGGAAATCACACAAATAGAGTTTATCTTCAACAGGTAATTGTTGACTGAGTCACTGAATGAATGAATAAATGGCCCAAGGTTTGACTGAACTTAAAGGAACATCAGTAGACACCATATGAAGGAGCTAGGATGATAGGAGGGGCAGATTTGCAGAGCCTGGTTTTTCCCTTCCTAAGTAGCCAGATGGCAGCTTTGATGGCTCAGTGGGTAGACCTGTCACTTCCACCAGAGAGATCCAAGTTGGATTCCAAACCAGTGCATGCCATGTGCAGCTACCACCGGTCCACCAGTGGAGCTAATGTAGTTCATAATGCTAAACAGTTTTCAGCTGAGCTTCTAGATGAATACAAACTAGGAGGAAAGGCCTAGCGATTGGCGTCTGAAATTAGCCAATGAAAACCTGGTGGATCACAGTGGTCTGATTCACAACCATCGTGGAGAGGCCAACTTGACAGCTGCTAAGTGCAAAACAGCTGAACTCCAGGCAAAAGTCCTCAGGGGTAAGAAAGCATTTTTCCTTCTTTAACTCACCAAATCAGCTGTTTCTAGTACGCTTTTGAGTGGAAGCCTCATGAGAAGCGAAGCAAAACAGCTTCTTACAGGTTTCTACCTCCATAAGAGATGACATGATCTTTCAAATTTTTTTGCCATCCCTTCTCTTGAAGCCCTGGTGGTGCAGTGGTTAAGAATTCAGCTGCTAACTTAAAGGTCACAGTTCTAATCCACCAGTCACTCTTTGGAAACCCTATAGGGCAGTTTTACTCTACCCTATAGAGTTGCTATGAGTCAGAACTGACCCCATGGCAGCAATGGGTTTGATTTTTTTTTTTCCTGTTCTTGACAGGAAGCTTTAGTGGCCCACTGATTAAGGCACTTGGTAGCTAACTGAAGCATCAGTGGTTACAACCCACCAGCCACTCTGAAGGAGAAAGATGTAGCTGTTTGCTTCCTTAAAGATTTACAGCCTTGTAAATCCTATGGGGGAGTTCTAATCTGTCGCATAAGGTTGCTAGGTGTCAAAATTGTCTCTACAGTACTGGATTTGGTTTGTTTTTCTCTTAAAAACTAAGTGACAAAACACAAAACAACAAATGCTGGAGAGGCTGTGGAGAAAGTGGAACCCTCCTACACTGTTGGTGGGGTTGCGAAATGGTCCAGCCTCTTTGGAAGGCAATCTGGCGCTTCCTTAAAAAAATGGATATTGATATACCATTTGACCCAGTAATTCCACTACTTGGAATATGTCCTACAGATTCAAGGCCTTTCACACCAACGGACACATGCACCAGAATGTTTATCGCGGCACAGTCCACAATAGCAAAAAGGTGGAATCAACCCAGATGCCCAACAATAGAAGAATGGATAGGTAAACTGTGGTACATATACTCAATGGAGCACTACGCAATGATAAAGAATAACGATGATTCCAGGAAACATCTCCTGACTTGGTTTCAACTGGAAGACATTATGTTGAGTGAAAGTAGTCAGCGACAAAAGGACAAATACTGTATGAGACCTCTACGATAAGATCTCAAAAACAGACTTGTGTATAGAAGAAAAGACTCTTTGACAGCTGCAAGGGAGGGGAGGGAGGGAGGGAAGACAAGGGGGGGAGGGTTTAGTTTAGGTAGTTACTAGAAATCTAGTTGGGAGAAAGTGGTGACAGTACACATTAGGAACAAGAACAACATTAAGTGGACTTCAGCATAACTTGAGTACTCCTTCCATCTTAACTCAATATTGCGAGGATAGAGTAGCTGGGGTGGGGGGCGGGGGACCATGCTCTTACACGAATTCCAGGCCAATTGGCACAACTAGCGTTTTGCTAAGAGAGCTCTCTGCACCCCACATTGGTGAGTGGCATCTGGGGTCTTAAAAGCTGCCAAGCTGCCATCCGAGGACACAGCAAATGGTCCCAACTCAGCAGGAACGGATGCTCACCGAGGGCTAAAATGGCATGCGGTAAAGACAACCGAGAAGACAGAGAGACTCACAAGAGTGGGTGCCTACATCGACCTGGGACCGGAAGAACCAGATGGTGCCCGGCCACCACCAGTGATAGCCATGACGGAGCTCACAGAGAGGAGCCTCAGTGGCAACACAAGAATAAAAAGAGGTGCATCATGAGATCTCCACTAAAAGACCTCAATTGATGGTCCAGCGGTTTTGGGGTTCCTCTGAGAGCATGGCCCCCGGCCCTGATGCTGCCCGTTCCCATAAATTATAACAAAGCTCCACTCTTTGGACAGGAATGGAATGGACTTGGCAATGCAGAGTAACCATATGTTGGAAGCACTTTATGGTTCTATACATCTATAGGATATCATCTTGCTGACCTCTGGCTGGAGGAAGGGGAGTGGACGGAGAGGAGGGGAAAGCAGACTGTTGGGAGGATGAGACATGTATGGAGCAGAGAGGAATAGTGTGCAGTCACTGGACAGGGAGAGCAGTGGAAGCTGCATATAGGGGAGCATGTAAATTTTCATGTGAATGTACATTTTCACTCAGTTATGTTAAATAAAAAAAAAAAATAAGTGACATCTGAGGGTCTACACCTGTGTTACTTTCCAAATTACCTCCACCTTTACCAATCACCCATGCTTCTGCAGTGTATATACCATGTACTCCAGCCCCCCGGAATACCATCTTTGAGGTACAGACAGTAACATGTATCTGTAGAAAATTGGAATCACTGGGGTCGTCATTCCAATCCCTTTGTGCCTGCATCCCTACTAAAATGTGAGAATCTTCAAAGCAAGGATCATTTCGCAATAATACATTTTAACACTGGTGCAAAGCCAGAAACCAAGCAGCTGCTCACTCACTAACAAGTGAATGGGTTAATGGCATAGTCCTGTCCTTCAGGAAGTATATCAAGTTGGTGAACTAAGGCATAGGAAAGTGGACAGATAACTCCAAAGCAGTTGTTTGCTAAGGACTAAATGAAAGACCTTGTAATTATTGCTAAGGAAATCCAGAAAAGGGAGAGGTAAGGGAGTGCTGTGGTATGTTGGTAGGTGTTCAGAGGTGATGGTGACAGGTGGAGAGGGCAAGAAGGTCACTCCAGGGACGGCATAGGGTATACCTGAGATGTTGAAGCAGGAAAACATTCAGCATGTTCACTGAGTTTAATGGATGTGGGTGGAGTACAGTAGAGGGTTAACTCCATCGAGATGAGGAAACTGAAAATGTTGGCTAAGGATAGATAAAGCCCAAAATGCTTAGCTAAAAGTGTTAGATAATGTTTAATGGCAGAGAGAATATTTTTTTAAAGGAAAATGACAATAGATACTTGGGAGGGGGGGAGTTGATTTGGCAACACAGAGCAGATGAATTTGAGGTAGAGACAGAAATACTAAGAGCTTAAATTCATGTACCTAAAACCAAAGCAGTTGCTGTTGATTTTAGTTGATTCCAACTCTTGGTTTACCCTATGCATTGCAGAGTAGAACTGCACTCCATAGGCTTTTCAATGGCTGTGATCTTTCAGAAGCAGATCACCAGGCCTTTCTTCCAAGGTGACTATGGGTGAGTTCAAATTGCCAACTCTTCAGTTATTGGTTTGTGTGCCTACTCAGTTGCGTCACCTAGAGTCGTGACACTAAAAACGGATGAAAAGTAAAATAGGCCTGTATTTCTGAAGCCTGAGTTGCTGGGTAGTGGGGACTTCATTCAAAAGAGAGGATCGGCCAAGGTACAGTCAGCTGGAAGTGTCCAGGAACAGATGGAAATGTGGAGATGGAGCTCAGGACAAAGGTTACTATGAGAGACATTAGATCTGAGAATAAGACTTACGGAGAGGATCTTAGATGCCATGAGAGAGGCTGAGAGCTCTGAGGGAGAATGTAATGGATTGAATTGTATCCCCCCAAAATATGTGTCAACTTGGTTAGGGTGTGATTCCCAGTACTGGGTGGTTATCCTCCATTTTGTGATTTTCCTATGTGTTATAAATCATAATCTTTGTCTGTGGCTAAAGAGGATTACAGTGGGATGTAACACCCTGGCTCAGGTCACTTCCTTGATCCAACTTAAAGGAAGGTTCCCTGGTGTGTAGCCTGTATCACCTTTTATCTTATAAGAGATGAAAGGAAAGGCAGTGAGGTAGAGAGTTGGGGACCTCATACCACCACAACAGCAGTGTCAGGAGCAGAGCAGGTCCTTCTGACACAGGGTTCCTGCATGGAGAAGCTTCTAGTCCAGGGGAAGATTGATGACAAGGGCCGTCCTCCAGAGCCCACAGAGAGAAAGCCTTCCCTTAGAGCTGATGCCCTAAATTTTGACTTGTAGTCTACTAGACTATGAGAAAACAAATTTCTTTGTGTTAAACCCACCTGCCTGTGGTACTTCCATTTTACCAGATGGCTGAGATGCCTGAGAGAGAGTGTGTAAGAAATGAGAAAAGCACAGAATCTTGTGCAGTGCCCACATTTATGGAACAGGAGAAGGAAAAGGAGATAAGTGAAACCTTCCACGATTTTACATCTCTACCCCTCAAATGGGTGGCCTACAAGTGTAAAAAGAAAATTCTGAGTCCCTCTGATTATTCTAGAAATGTTCAGTAAAGCATTGAAATGTAAAGTTGCTGGAGGATAGAAAGGTAGTGATTTCAGGGTACTTTCCCAGCTGTTATACTGGCAAGTCTTTGCTATGTTTCGAGGAGGAACAATAGCTGCTTGGAAAGAAATGAATTCTTAATGGTTATTAGCTTCTAGCCAGTTTTTCTTGCCAAGCTTAGAGAGGCAAATAAATATATGAGGCTGCACAACTAAGTCCGCAAACTTAATTGTTCTAGTGCTACACACCTCATTGCTAGATATCACTATGGTCACCTTCGAAGTACTCCGCTTAGGAAGTTACGCACTGATGCCAGCACCTAGTCCACCCTTCGAAGCAATTTTGGAACTCTTTCTGGCATAGCCATTGAGTATGATGGCACGGTGGCAAGTTCACAAAATTAATTGTGTAGTTGTCTATAAGGGAGTTTTTAGGCAGTAAACAAATAACTGTATAGGAATATCCTCCCTACGCACCTGATCTGGTCCCCCAGTGACTTTTTTCTTTATCCAAAGATAAAGTAAATATTGAAAGGAAGATATTTTGATGACATTCAGGACATCAAGGGTAATACAGTAGAAAAAGAGTTCCAAAATTGCTTTGATGGGTGGACTAGGTGCTGGTGGCAGTGCATCATTTCCCAAGGGGAGTACTTTGAAGATGACCGTAGTGATATTGAGCAGTGAGATATGTAGCACTTAGCACAATTAAGTTTGCAGACTTAATTGTCTCTAGTTCAACAGAAACTGAAGAAACCCAAAGAGTATGGCCCCTGCACTCTCTTTTAAATCAGTACTACCAAGGTTTACTCTTCCTTCAGCCAAAGGTAGGTCTATAGGGCAAACAAGCTTCCCAGACACATTCAAACTCCCCTAGAGAGTGACTTACTAGCCTGAGGACTACAGGGGCCATGGTCTCAAGGGACATCCAGCTCACCTGGTACAGCACAGTTTATAAAGAAAATGTCCTGCATGCTACTTTGTGAATGGTGTCTGGCTTCTTAAAAGACAACCAGTGGCCATCTAAGATACTTCTTACCTCATCTGGAGCAAAGAAAATGAAGAAAATCAAAGTCACGAGGGAAATTTAGTCCAAAAGTCTAATGGAGCCAAGCACTACAATCTCTGCCAAACTGAGCCTGGAACAACTAGACAGGCTGCCACCACTGACTGCTGTGACAGGGATCTGATAGAGGGTCCCAGATAGGAAAAAATGCAGAACAAATAAACAAACAGATAAATAAATGTAGACTACAACTCAAATTCACATGCACAAAAAACCCCATACTTACTGATCCATAGGGCGAACAACAACACGCATGAGGAACACACTATATAGATGCAGTCATGTTTTTGATACCAAACAGTCATAACCAGCTGTTGTAGATTGAATTATGTCCCTCCAGAAATATGTGTACCAATTCAGCAGGACCGTGAGTCTCATTATTTTGTGACTGTCCACTATCTGATGAAATTTTCCTATGTGTTGTCAATTCTATCACCATGATTTAATAAAATGGACATGTGGTAATTATATTGCTGAGCTCTACAATATTAGATAGTGTCATGGATTGACTTTTGTTGCCCCAGAAATATGTGTAGCCATGTGGCTGGGCCATGATTCACAGTATCTTGTGACTGTCCTCCAATTTGTGGTTTTCCTATGCTGTGTGTTAAAGGATTAGTGGGGGGGGGGGGCTGTAAATCCCTTCATGGGATCACCTCCCTGCTCCACTGTAAAGATAGTTTCCCTGAACTATGGCTTGTCCCCCCCTTAATCCTTTCATCCTATGAGAGATAAAAGGACAGAGAAGCAGGCTGAGAATTGGGAACCTCGTACCATCAAGAAAGCAGCACCGGGAGAAGAACACATCCTTCAGACCTGAGATTCCTGCACCAAGACGCTCCCTGGACAAAGACTGATACAACATTGGACTTTCCTCCAGAGCCGACAAAGGGGAAAGCCTTCCCCTGGAGCAGACATCCTGAATTTGGACTTGTAGCCTGCCAGACTGTGTAAGAATAAACCTTCCTTTGTTGAAGTCATCCACTCTGTGGTGTTTCTGTTAGAGCAGCCCTAGATGACTAAAACAGATAGTGTCTTAAGCAAATCACTTTTGAGATGTGAAAGAAGTGAGCAGAGAGACTGGGGAACCTCATACCATCAAGAAAGCGGAGCCAGGAACAAAGCACATCCTTTGGATCTGAGGTTCCTATGCTGAGATACTCCCAGAGCAAGAGAAGACTGATGTATCACAAGGACTTTCCCCCAGAGCTGACAGAGAGAGGAAGCCTTCTCCCAGAGTTCACATTCTAAATTTGGACTTGTAGCCTACTGGTCTGTGAAGAAAAAATTTCTCTTTGTTGAAGCCATCCACTTGTGGTATTTTTGTTATAGCAACACTTGACTGAGATACCAATCCCAAAACAAAAAGGAGAAGGCAGGAAGGGATGGGCAAACTGAACAGTTGGAAACAGGGAACCCAGGGTGGAGAAGGGCGAGTGTTGACACATCACAGAGTTGGCAACAAACATTGCAAAACAATTTTTGTGTTGTTTAATGAAAAATTAACTTCTGCTAAAGCACAATAAATAAATAAATATGTAAGGAATAAAAAAAAGGAATAAGCTTATTTTTTGTAAGAGAGAAAGCAAAATAAAAATAGAAACAGAGAATTTGTTGCCTAAAATCATACACTATTAGAAGCACTAGAGGAAGTTTTCAGGTTCAAGGGAAATGAAATCCAGATGGAAGTCTAGATTTTTAGAAGTCATTGAAGAGTACCAGCAAGGGCAAAGTTGTGAATAAAAGTAAAATATTCTTTCAAACATTTTTCTATAAAAGACTATGGATTGCTTAACACAAATACAATGATGTTGTTGTTGCTAGGTGATGTCTTAGTCATCCAGTGCTGCAGTAACAAAATACCACAAGTGGATAGCTTTAACAAAGAGAAATTTACTTCCTCACAGTCCAGTAACTACAAGACCAAACTCAGGGTACCAACTCCAAGGGAAGATTTCTTCTCTCTGTCAGCTCTAGAAGAAAGTCCTTGTGATGCATCAGTCTTCTCTTGGGCCAGGAACACCTCAGCACAGAAACCTCAGGTCCAAAGGATACACTCTGCTCCTGGCACTGCTTTCTTGATGGTCACCATGTCTCTGCTCACTTCTCAAAAGTGGTTGGTTTAAAGCGCCATCCAATCTTGTGGACCTCATCATTATAACTGCTGCTAATCCATCTTTATTAAATCATAGTGACAGGAGTTGTAATTCATAGGAAAATTTCATCAAATGACAAAATGATAGACAATCATACAAAACTAGGAATCCTAGTCCTGCCAAATTGATAGACATGTTTGGGGGGAAGAAGAGTTCAACGCATGACAGGTGACACAGAGTTGGTTCTGACTCATAGTGACCCTAGGTACAACGGAACAAAATACTGTCTACTCCTGTGCCATCTTCACAGTCTTCGTTTTGCTTGAGCCTACAGCTGCAGCCATCATGCCTGTTTGTCTCATTGAAACTCTTGCTCTTTCTTGCTGACCCGCTACTTTACCAAGCGTGATGTCCTTCTTCAAGTGCATGGGATGAAATTTCACATCCTCCTTTCTAAGGAGCATTCTGGCTGTTCTTCCAAGACAGATTTGTTTGTTCTCCTTGTAATCTACAGCATATTCAATACTCTTGTCCAATACCACAATTCAAAGACAGCAATTCTTCATTGATCTTTTTTATACATTATTAAGCTTATGCATCATATGAAGCAATTGAAAATATGATGACTTGGGTGAGGCACCCCTTGGTCCTCGTGTCAGTTTGGCTGGACTATAATTCACAGGGGTTTTAAAGTTGTGTAATGATATAGCTTGGCAGTTAGGCAGTGACGGAGTGCTTGTGTAAATGTGTAGTCATCCTCCGTGATGTGATCTGATGTGACTCCCAATCAGTTGTAAGAGTCATTTCCTTGGGAGTTTCACTTGTATCAAGTACATGTATGGACATTCTGGCAAACCTCATTTGATTGCTTATCATCTGAACCCCATTTCTTGGGATTTGAGCCAGCTGCTTGCTGTATTGTCTGCCAAGTTTGGAATTTGTTGGCTTCTTCAAACTGTGTATCTGCCAATACGAGATTTGTTATCCTTCGCAGCCTATGAGCCAGCCACCTGCCATCCACACTGTCAATCTTGGGTTCATCATTCTCTGCAGCTACTGAGTCTTTAGAGGCCTCTGACCTGACACCTGACTTTAAGCTTGCAGCCTTTAAAGCTGTTTGGTCGAGATAAGTCTCTCTCTGTATATATGTACCTATACATATACATGTAGGTATACATATATACAGACTTAGATAGATAGGCACTAAAACCCAAACTAAAGCTATTGCTGTGGAGTGGATTCCTACTGGGAGCTGGGAGCTACTGTGTCCTAGCCTCCTTGCCCCCTCCTCCCTCTCTCCGTATTTGTACCTCTCTGCTTGGTGCCTTGAAACTATTTACAGAATAGTAAGAACTATTCCTTGAAGCTATTAGCCCAGCCTAAGCTATCTGTAATATGATAGGCCCAAAGCTAGAGCTATTTCCTTGAAACTATTTACAGGTTAATGGCTCAGCTTAAAACTCTTTGCATGTCTCTGTCCTTTGAAGGCAAAAACTTCCCTGTGCTCTGTAACCAGTCAAAATACAAAGATCATGACCACTTTTGTCAATGTAACCAATCAAAATACAAAGATCATTATGACTTTTGTGAATATCATGCCCTGTTGACTTCCTACGTGTTAAGCCTATAAATAAAGTTGTGTTAGCAGACCTGGGGTCCGTGATTCTCCATAAGAGATCATAGTCCCACCTGGCCCCAACTTTGTCTTGTGTGACGTGTTTATTTGTTCTTGTGTGAGTCACATGTTTCATGTGTGAATGACATGTTTTCATGTATGAGTGAGATTTTCTCATCTTTTTGCCTGTCCATATTCGGCCCCAGACCCTGTCCAGTGCTGGCCACTGGGGTGCCAGGTGTGGTAGATTCCAACTCATAGTGTCCCTAAGAGACAGAATAGAACTGCTGCGTAGGGTTTCCAAGGAGTACGTGGTGAACTCAAACTTCTAAACTTCTGGTTATCAGCCGTAGCTGTTAACCACAACGCCACCAAGATTTTCAAGTGTAGATACATACATACATAGAAGGAGAGAGAGACTTCACTGATTTTGCTTCTCTAGAGAACCCAGACTAAAACATTTAGTACCAGAAGCAGTTCTAGAGAAACAAAATCATAAGGATGAGTTTTCTAAACTGCTTCTCAAGTCTAACTGGTCTTAAAGGTGCAGATAACTGCTTCTAGTGATGAAGAGGTCCCTGTTAATCCATGGCATGAAGTGACAATATTAATACATAAAATAGATCATCAATAGATCAAGTATTGGTGAAAGGTGAGGCTTTGAATGATCACATTTGATATTTTCTATAATTTTGTCAAAATAAGAAGCTGGTTGGCTGGTCTTACTTTAGCTAGACAAAGTAGTAAAAGAAAAAGATGAGCTCAAACTTCAGAGTCACAATTCAAGTGCCACATAAAAGACCTCAAATTTGCCAATCGTGCCCTGAAAAAAACTCTTATTTCTTGTATTAACAGAGCTAATACTGATGGGAAAAAGAAAATCCAGAGTCTTATTGTAGAAGTTGCTAAATTATAATATCAATGGAATTTCCAAACTTGAATGAAGTCTCAAGTTAAAGTGAGAATATTGACTAGGAAGAATTGGGATTCTGAAATTTGGAAGGGGGCATATAGGCAGACAATTAAGAAGCTGGGGACATTCAGTCTCTAATTCCTTTGATCCAGTCCTGCCGACAGAACTAACCATCTTAACTCCATCTAGAGAGATCAGTCCATTTTTGTCTCCTAAGCTATCCTCCCCATTAAAATCTTTATTGCTTCCATCCCTACCTGATAAGATCAATCCAGTTGTGTCTGAAGAGTTTCTGAGTTTTGTGTGGGATGGTGCTTGGGGTGTTGTCTGAGCCATTGCCTGAGGTAGATGCCTTATTAAGACATCGCTAATCATCCCCAGGAGCTACCCTTGCCAGCCATTTTTGCTTTTACACTGGTAACTAGACATAAGCCTTCCTCCAAAATGAAACCTTCAACTCATAGCGATCCATAGGACAGAGTAGAACTGCCTCATAGAGTTTGTAAGGAGTGCCTTGTGGGTTCAAACTGCCAGCCTTTTGGTTAGCAGCCATAGCAACTAACCACCACACCACCAGGGTTTCTGATATAAGCCCCAAAATGTCAAGTACAAAATGTGACCTAAGAGGAGAAATGCTATACTCCAAAAGAACTGTTTGGCTTTTCTAATATATACAATCAGAAACCTGGGGCATATGTGTGAGAACATTTATTGCAGTGTGGGATAATCATGTAAGGAACACACAGTTGGATCAGTATGAGTTTATTTATATGAGTTCACTAAACATAGATTCTCCATTCAGTGTTTCAGCTTGAGAAATCAGGTTATTAATGTAGTCTTAACTCAGAGTTGTCTCACAGTGGATCCAACAGGTCCCTGAGCCCATCCTGTAGTGATTTTGCCAGTTCCAGAATGCATAATTGCAGTAAACATAACCGTACTGGATCCCTGACTTGTGGAGTAAGGACTATTATGGTAGGAAAAGCCAAGCAGAATCTATTGGAACTGCCTTGTCTAGGAAAACATAAACCAAAAGCAATGACACATTCCTGAAAAGATTATAGAGATTGCTGTGGCCATCAAGGACTTGGAGGATGCATGCGTGGTGATTTCTGCCACATCCTCACTCGTGTCTTTGGCCTATGTAAAAAACAGTTGGATCTTGGAGAATGACAGTGGCTTATTGTAAACATATCCAGGTGGTGTCTCCAATTGCAGCTGCACTCCCAGACATGGTTTCATTGCTTCAGAAGATAGCATATTTCCTGGTACCTGTTATGCAGCTATTGAGTTGGCCAGTGCATTATTCTCAATTCTATTTTTGAAGGAACAAGGAAAGCAGTTTACCTTCAGCTGGCAAGGCTAGCAGTATACCTTCTCTGTCCTACCTCAAAAGTACATAAACTCTCTAGCCTTACGTCAAAATTTAGTTTATACCAACCTTAACTGCCTTTCTCTACCATAGGATGCCACACTGATCCATTTCATTTGACAACATTATGTTTATTGGACAAAATAAGGAAGAAGTGTCAGTGACTCTAGATTTATTGGTAAAACATTTGCATGCTCCCCAGGCCCACTGGCATTAAGTTAATTCTGACTTGTAGCCATATTATAGGTTTCCAAGGCTGTATATCTCTACAGAAGCAGACTGTCACATCTTTCTTCTGCAGAGCAACTGATGGTTTCCAGCTACAACTACTGCACCATAAGGGCTCCTTATATTTCAAACTAGAGGGTGGGACATTAATCCCGCAAAAAGTCACGTGCCTTTCACCTCAGTGAAATTTCTGGGAGTCTAGTAGTGTGGAGAATGTGGAGATAGTCCTTCTAAAGTGAATGGTAAGTTGTTATATCCTACTAAAGCGAGGCACAATCCCTTGTTGTCTCTTTGGATTTGGGAGGCAACATACCCATCATTTGGGTGTGCTACTCTGGTCTATTTATCAAGTGACTGAAAAAGACTCTAATTTTGAGTGAGGCCCACAACAAAAAAAGCCTCTGTGACAGGTTCAGTCTGCCAGGCCAGAAGCTCTACAAATGGGGCCATATAATTCAGTTGATCTAATAAAGCTTGACGTTACAGTGACAGAAGGAGATGCTGTTTGGAGCCTTATGCCAGCACCTATTGGTGAGTCACAGCTCAGACCCTTAGGGCTGTAGAGCAAAACTCTGCAAATAACTAATTTCCTTTCAAGAAAAGCTTTTGGATTATTACTATGCCTTGTTGTTAGGTGCTATTGTGTCAATTCCCAGTCATAGCTACCCTATGTACACTATCCTATGAAACACTTCCCAGTCCTGGGCCATCCTCATAAGTCATTGTTATGCTTAAGCCCATTGTTGCAGAGACTGTCAGTCTATCTCTTTGAACATCTTCTACTTTTTTGCTGACCTTCTGCTTTATCAAGCGTGATGTCCTTCTCCAAAGTATGTGAGATGAAGTTTTGCCTTCCTTGCTTCCATGGAACATTCTAGCTGTGCTTTTTCCAAGACAAATATGTTCTGTCTTTTGGCATTCTGTGGTGTATTCACTATTCTTCATGAACATCATAATTCAAAGGCGTCAATTCTTTTTTGGTCTTCTTTATCCATTGTCATGCTTTTATACGCATATGAGGTGATTCAAAATACCATGGCTTAGATCAGGACCACTGTCATGGATTGATTTGTGACTTACTCCTTTCCTACCCCCTGCCCCAGAATGTGTGTAGCAATTTGACTGGGCCATGATTCCTGGTATTGTGTGATGTTCCTCCCTGTTGTAAACACTGCCTCTATGATATTAGGAGGGAGGGTGGGAGGCCGTTATATTGATAGGGCAGGACTCAACATCTAAGATTGTGTTGTGCCTTGAGGAAATCTCTTGAGACATAAAAGTAAGGGAAGCAAGAATAACATTAAGAAAGAAGCAGTGCTGGGAGCAGAAAGTGGTAAACATGAGATTGGGGTTGTGCAACATCTGAAGGCACATGTAAGTTGCATGAGAAAGTGGCCAAAATACCCACATTTGGCACTCCTGTCGTGTTATCTGCCCCCTCCAGGTCTGCACGTAAAGGCTGATGGAAAGTTTCTTATGATCAGCTGACTGAGAAAGAGAAAACTCATGCCTAGTTTACAGATGGTTCTGCATGATACGCCAGCACCACTCAAGAGTTGGTATATGTAGTGTTTAAGCTTCTTTCTCAACCTCCATAAAGAACAGTGTGAAGGAAAATCATCCTAATGAGTAGAACTTCAAGCTATGCACCAGGTTGTTCACTTTGTTTGGAAAGTGCAGCAGCCAAATGTGTGACCATAGATTGATTCATGGCTTGTGGCCAATAGTTTCACTGGATGATTAGAAACCTGAAAGGAACATGATTGGAAAGGTGGTGAAGAGAAGGCGTGGGGTAGAGGTATATAAACAGACTTCTCTGAATGGGCCAAAGAAGTGAATATATTTGTATCTCTTGTGAGTGCTCACCAAAAGGTGGCCTCAACAGAGAAGGATTTTCACAATCAAGAGGATAGGATGAAGCATTCTGTGGAAACCAGCCATCCTCTTTTCCCAGCCACTCCTGTCATTGCCCAGTGGGTTTCTAAACAATGTGGGCATGTGGCAGAAATGAAAGTTATGCATGGGATCAGCAATATGGACTTCCTGTGACCAAGACTGACTTAGGAAAAGCTGCTGCTAAATTTCTAGTTTGCTAATGTTACAGACCAATACTGAGTCCTCAATACGGTACCATTTCTAGAGGAGAGCAGCTAGCTACCTGATGGCAAGTTGATTAAATTGGACCACATCCATCTGGAAGGGTCAATGCTTCTACTGGGATAGACACTTACTCTAGCTATGAGCATGCCTTCACTGCACACAATGCCTCTGCCAAATCCAGCATCTGTGGACTCACAGAATACCCTATCCACCATCACAGTATCCCGCACAGCATCACCTCAGATAAATGGACTCCCTTCACTACAAATGAAGTGCAGCAATGGGCCCTTGCTTATGGAATTCACTAGTCTTACTGTTTTCTCTATCATCCTGAAACACCTGGTTTGGTAGAGTGATGGAATGGTCTTCTGAGGACATAATTATAGTGCCAGCTATGTGGCAACGATTTCCAAAATTGTGACAGTGTTTTCCAGGAGGGTGTGTATACTCTAAAACAGCATCCAGTATATGGTGCTGTTTCTCCCATACTCAGGATTTGTGGTTCCAGGAAGCAAAAAGTAGAGATTGGAGAGGTACCATTCACTGTTGCCCCTGATGACCCAAAGTTTTGCTTCCTGTGCCCCCTACCCTATGTTCTGTGGATCTAGAAGCCTTAATTCCAAAAGAAGGAATGTACCTACCTAGAGACACAACATAAATTCCATTGAAATGGAAATTCATAATGCCACCTGGCTACTATGGGCTCCTCATGCTTCTGGATCAACAGGCAAAGAAGGATGTTACCATATTTGCTGGTATGACAACCAAGGGGAAGTTGGATTGATGTTTCACAATCTACATAAAACAGAGTATGTCTGGAATATAGGAGATCCCTTAGAACGTCTCTTAGTACTATCATGCCCTGTGATTAAAGTCAATAGAAAACTGTATCAACCCAATTCTTCCAAGATTATTAATGGCCTACATTCTTCTGGAATGAAGATTTGCTCTGCTAGGCAAAGAACCACAACCATCTGAGGCGCTTGCTGAGGGCAAAGGGAATACACAGCAGGTGGTGAAAGAAGGGTGTTCTAAACACCAGTTACAGCCACCTGACCAACTGCAGAAACAGACTGTAATTATTGCAAGTGTTTCTTTCTTGTATGTATGCATCAAATATTTTTATTCTTCTCTTGTAAAATATAAGATGTAAATAGGGTTAGTATGTTTTCAGTTGTACATATGTGAGTTGTATCATGTTAGGTGCATATATGACTTTTTAATTGTCTTTATTTAGAGATTTATGTGGTTTAAGGAGATGTGAAAAGGTGCCAAGTTGATGAAGGGTGGAGTTGGTTGTGTAGTAAAGGTTACGTGTCAACTTGACTGGGCCGTACTTCTCAGTGGTTTGGGAACTATGTAATCATGTAATTTGGCAGTTATGTAATAATGTAGTTACCCCTGTAATGTGATCCAGTGTGATCAGCCAATCAGTTATAATGGGAGTTTCCCTGGGGATGGGGCCTGCATCCAGTACATATATAGAGACATTCTGGCAAAGCTCCTTTACATGCTCTGGATCCAGGATACTGCTCCTCATTATCTGAACTCCAGTTTGGGGGACTTGAGCCAGCTGTCTGCAATATTGCCTGCTGATCTTTGTTAGCTTCCACAGCCTGTGAGCCAGTGGTCTGCCTTCTTATCTTCCAGTTTTGGGACTCATCAGTGTCTTAGTTACCTAATGCTGCTATAACAAAAGTACCACTACTAGATGTCTTTAACATAGAAAAATTTATTCTCTCACAATCTAGGAGGGTAGAAGTCCATATTCAGGGTGTCAGCTCCAGAGGAAAGCTCTCTCTCTCAGCTCTAGGGGGAAGTCCTTGTCATCATTACTAACCTGGTCTAGAAGCTTCTCAGTGTAAGAAGCCCTGGGTCCAAATGACACACTCTGCTTCTGAAGCTGCTTTTTATTTTTTTTGTTACGAGGTCCTGTCTTTCTGCTTTTATTTCTCTTTTGTATCTAAAATAAATCAATTTAAGGCACAACTTATTCTTGTAAGTTGAGTCTTGACTTATTAACATGACTGCCTCTAATCCTGCCTCATTAATATCATAGAGGCAGGATTTACAACACACGGGGAAATCACATCAGATGACAAAATGGTGGACAATCACACAATACTGGATCCTGGTTTAGTCAAATTGACACATGTTTTGGAAGGATATAATTCATTACATTCCACCCTTTGGACTCCCAGCATTCATGTCCTTGTCATATATGAAATATATTCACCTCATGACATCATAGCAAGATTTTTAATTCAACTCCAAGTCCAAAAGCGAAATATTCCTCTTTGTCTGTGAAACTTAGACTACAACTTGTCTGCTTCCAATATATATAATGGTAGAAAAGCTAATCCATTACAAATAGGAGACATTGGAGGGAGAGAAGGGATAACAATCACCATGTAATTCAACAAATACATTACATTAGTTCTCATGCCTTGAATGCAATCCTCTGTTCTCTGAGACCACTTAGGCAATGGCCCTGCCCTCTAGACTCTAGGTGTTGGACACACTCTTCAGATTCTGAGTGGAGGCCCCTCAGCCCAGGGCTTTAGCTTTACCTCCTAGGCTCACTTGATGACAACTCTGCTCCCTTGAGTTTGGGTGGCCCTATTATCCTGGCTCATCTGAGTGGCTACTCCACCCTTTTAGTACCCTCAGACGTTGCGGCCTCACCCTTCGAAACTGAGGTAGCTCTGCTTCTTTGTTCCTTGTCTATTCAAATTCTGATTCCTGGTTCTTTGCCCTCTCTGTCCATCAGAGACTCACTGCCAGTGTCTGCCCTGCTGAGGCAAATGTTCCAGTGCTCATTGGCCCCACTGATGATGGTGAAGGCATTCCACCCACCAATGAACTTCAGCCACAAGGCACTCAGATCTAGCTCCACTGGTAAGTGCCCAGAGGCACCCCACTCTGTCAGAAAGACTCCTGCCAAGGCGGTCAGCTCTCTCACTTAGTGGGCCAACTGCAACACTGTCACTTGCTGATCTCCTGGTTCTGCTGCTACTGTTTTTTCTGCTGCTGCTTCTCACCATCTGGTCCATCCCCACCGTCACGGTTTTCCTCACCTCCTTCTGAGTCCTCACCAGAATTGTGTTTGGTGTCCATAATTGCTAATAGGCTCTTTAAAACTCTGATTAGGGCCACATTATATGGATCCTTACAGAATGGGGGGAAAAAATGCTAAATAGAACTCAAATTCTTAAAAAGTCCAGAGTTACTGGACAAGTTGAGACTAGAGGACTCCCAAGACTAATTGCCCAGAGATCAACTTTAAACCTTGCACCCAAATTATCCCTTGAAGTCACCTGCTAGCTCGAAAATAGATTGGATCATAAAAAAAGACTGTCACCTGAAATGAGTGTCTTTTTAAAAAAATTAAAAACTATAGGAGACCAAATGTTCAAAAATTAAAGAATAAAATAAACAGAACTGCAAAGATACGCAGATAATCCCAGGGACAGAAGCAGCTGAACGACAATAATAAGCATAGAATTCAGCTAACACTTAAATGCTGTTATTCTCTAGTCTTTCAACGCAAGCCCTCTGCTGTTTTCTTTCCAGTCTCCTTTAGGATTACATCCTCCTTCAGGGCCTTGATGACCTCCTACATACTGCCTCCAATGTCTATCCTCGACCTAACTGCTACTCCCACCCCTGAGATTCCATTTCTTACCTATTAAAGAAAAAAGTAACCCAGTGCCATTGAGTAGATTCTGACTTACAGCAACCCTACAGAACCGAGTAGAACTGCCTCATAGAGTTTCCAAGGACTACCTGTGGATTCAAACTGCTGACCTTTTGGTTAGCAGATGTAGCATTTAACCACTATGCCAACAGGGTTTCCTCTTATTAGGCCTCATAAAATAAAAGATAAAAATAAATTTTAAAAACCTCTTGCCATGGGGTTGATTCTAACCCATGTCAACATATGTTATGTCCCATAATCACCTCAAATTCAGTATGACTTAATCCAAAATTCTCACCTGCTTTCTCCAGCCTTGGATGACATTTTAATTCATTTCTGAGGGCTGATAGGCCAGAAATAATGCATTAGCAGAACACATATCAACTGCCTAAGGAGCAAGGATCAGACATGGAAATGAAGACGTGATCCCTCAATGTGCCTGACACTGTGCCTGGTGCTTTCTGCAAATTACCTCATTTTACCCCTAGAGTAGCTGAGTAGAATCACTAAGGAATTTGATCTAGGTCATTCAGTGATTAAGGGACAAGAATGGGTGAGATCCTTTTATCATATCATGCTACTTTGGTAATGGACCTACAATACCAATATGAGGACACTCAGGTATGCTCCCATATCTTCAAATGAGACATGTCTGTACAGAAAAGCAGCAATACCATCTTATACAGACAGGAACTGACATACAGTGTATTCAAGCTACAGCAAATCATACTTACAACCATCTGTTGTTTTATACTTTTTGTCTTCAGCAACACATACTACATGCAATGTTGTGGTGTCTAATATGCTGATGTTCTCATTGGTAGATGTTTATATGCAATGTTTCCAACTCCCAAAAGACTAATAAAGCTTAGATTTATAAAGATACTGATAATAAAAGGCAATGAAGATGAAAACTAAAAAAAAATTTTAAAAAAAGAGAGACATTCAACTTACATCAAAACTGATTTCCATCACAGTCATCAGAATGGAACGCCATCATGGGTTTGGGGCTACCTGTACAAAGAAATAACATTAGTATGGCAGGATAATTGCTGGAGATACTCAATTATGTTGTTGTTTTGTAAATTTTATTTATCTTCTTGTTGCTGAGAATATACACAATGAAAACGTACACCAGTTCAACCATCTCTATGCATAAAATTGATTAACATTGATTACATTCTTCAAATTATGTGACTGTTCTTGCTGTCCTTTTCTGTCTTCTTCTTTCTGCTTTAAGAAACATGGTAGGAAAATAATGCTTCTTAAAGATTTCTATGTCCTAAGCCTCAGAATTTGTGCAGATGTTACCTTAAATGGCACAAAGGACTTCACAAATGTGATTAAGTTAAAAATCATAAGATGACAGATGATTATTTGAGTGGCTCAGATGTAATGACAAGGGTCTTTTAAAAAGGAGGCAGGATGATCAGAGTGAGCAAAGGAGATGTGCGGATGGAAACAGAGGTCACAGTGATATGGAGCTACAAGCCAAGGAGTTCAGACAATCTCTAGAAACTGGAAGAGGCATGAAAACAGATTTTCCTCTAAACATCCAGAAGGAATGCAGCCCTGTCAATACTTTGATTTCAGCTGGTAAAATTAACTCCAAACTTCTGACCTCCAAAACTACAAGATGATAAATTTTATTGTTTGAAGCCTCCGTGTTTACTGTAATTTGTTACAGCTGCAGCCATATGAGCTGTGTGAAGGTTGGTATAACACACAATATATTTTTCCACTTCCCAATACCAACAAGATAGCTTAGATGTCCTGCCAGAGTCTAGATTACTTTACTTACGTACATGTAGTGGCCTGGCTAATGGGGTGACTTGTGCTAACAATTTTTGTTGCCACATCCTCAGAAGCAAAGACCCCCCCCCCCGAAGTTTACAGGGAGGTAGTGATCTATAGGAATCCCTGGGTGGTGCAAATGGTTAACATACTCTGCTGTTACAAAAGGTTGGAAGTTCATGTCTATCTAGAGACCCTGAAAGAAAGGCCTGGCAATCCACTTCTAAAAAATCAACCATCGACAGCTCTGACAGGCATGGGGAAGCCATACATTGGGATGAACTTGACAACAACGGGTTCTGGTACACATAGAAATCCATAAAGGGAAAGATGAGAGGTTGATGATGAAATTTAAGGAAAAGAGTTATTTCCCCAGGATTAAGGACAGGGCGAGGGCTAGAGGTGTGCTGAGACTGTAAGAGGCCCATGGGTGGCTTCCACATCTCACCCAAGGAGACATAGCTTCAGGAAGACTGGGAAGCAGGCCAACGAGCTCCAAAATCTTGGAACGGCTGTGAGGTTCTCTATGGCTGAGGAAGTGATCATGACAAGGCCCACAGGAGACAGAGTCTCAGAGCCTGCCCAAACCATAAGTGTTTGGCAGGCAGGAAGGACCAGCCTGACTAGTGGAGTCCTGTAGCAAAGGAGCTATAGTAAAACCTAATGCTTCCGACTGGAGACTGGGCCCCTCCCCATTTCTGGACAAGATAAAGATCTCAGCCAACATAGATTTTTAGATGATGCTAACAATAGGTAGGGAGTCCACCAGTGGCACAAAGAGTTAAGCACTTGACTACCGGCTGAAAGGTTGGGCTTCAAACATACCTGGAGGTGCCTCAAAAGAAAGGCCTGGGCACCTGTTTCTGAGAAGTCACAGCTTTGAAAACTCGATGCAGCACAGTCTAGTTTGCAACACATGGGTACGCCATGAGTCAGAACCAACTCAAGAGAAATTGGTTCAGGCTTCTTTTTTAAACAAGAGGGGGAAATTCCCCCAAGACATAACTGAGATGGTCTTTCTTGTCACCTTGGTTAGTAAGGATTAGAAGCCAGGGTTAATTTGATTCACAATGTGTAGGCTATTGGGTGTAACATCCAGATATTGTAGAGCAATTCATGAATAAACATGTTACAACTCCAACTCATGGCAACCCTCTATGTGTCACAGTAGAATTGAACTCCACAGAATTTTCAGTGGTAGCTTTTGGATGTATAATACTTGACCTTCCTTTCGAGGGGCTCTCGTTGGATTTGATCCTCCAACTTTTTGGTTAGCAGTCTAGCACATTAACTATTTGTATCACTCAGGGTCTGCAACTCATATCTACCCCCACTGGATTTTGGAGGAAAGCTTTTCCTCGGTGCATTTATGAGAATAAATAGATGAAAGAAAGGGCACACAGAACAGTAAACCTTTAATTATGTAAGGTAAATGTTGACTTTTCCATTTAGAGAAGTTACATCTATGGAGACAGAGGTGTGTAAAATCATACACATTTCTGCTGCTCAACATAATGAAACAGCCCAACTCTCTCAAAAATTTCATTTCCCTCTTTATTACCCATTGCAGTCTAGTTGATTCCAACTCAAAACTCAAATCTTCATGTCTTTAATAAAACCTCTACCATGTTGTAGTTTTTTTTAAAATCATGACATAATTTTCATCAAAGAAATGTTCAAAAATTCGGCATTCACAAATAGCTTGATACCAGCAGCCACCTGTTTGCGTTGTAAACAGGTAGCAAGTTAGAAATCTTTGAGAACTTAATTGCAGTGTGGACAGCTACGGAGCAAGCCAGCAGGTTACTGTGGCAAATCCATAAAACCAATTCATGTACATTGTGCAAGCTGCTCAATCAACGAGTATTTACAAAAGACGAATCAGCAAAGAGAGGAATACGTAAAACAAGAATAGAGCTTTGCAGAAAAAAGAATCTGTCTTTGGATTTTTAGAAGTGATTAGAATGTTCTCGTAGGGCTCCTTTAGTGCTTCTTTCTGCTTTCTCAGGAAATAATGACAGGTCTCGCCAAATGGGAAAAATCTAAACTCATTAAAGTTTGTGTCATACTTGATTGAATACAAAGGGATAGAATTACAGACTCGTTCTTATGAGAAAAGAGCAAGAATAGAAAGCACGGAAATTGGAGTTTCAACCATCAATCTTAATTTGTACCTTCCCCTGGGATTTTCTAACAAGGCTTCAACTCTCAACTCCTGTCAAGAGCCATCCTCCTCTAAGAATTCCCAAGGATGCCCTGACTTGTCACTCAACACCTTCTAACCCATACGTGCCTGAAAGGTTATTTGTTTTCTTTGTTCTTCTGGTCCACTTCCATTTCCTTCAGATCTCCTCAAGAGATGCATGCTGACTTTTGTTTGGGGGACTACATTTACGTGTCAGCTACTCCTCTTCCCTCTCTGAGAGGATGCCATAAGCCCAGAGAGGCCACCTTAGTGCCCTGGAGATCTAGAGACGCAGGCCTTCACCCTTTCTGGTTTTTAGATGAAACAAATATTAAGATGAGATACGAGTTGGATGAGGTGAGGTAAAAACTCATGGTCAATTGAGACAGAAATATTTTTTTCAATCTGAGATAATCTTTAAACCTTAAACCAAAAGTATCCCCAAATAATAGTTTAGTTTAACTAGTATAAAATGTCTGCCTTCAGCACTACACCCTTCTAAAAATTATATATCATCTGTTTACAGAAATAATGTCCATGTTATATATTCTTTTCAATAATACAGTTACCCCCTTTTGCATAAGTGAGCTATTCTTCATGTTATACATGTGGTATACTACTTATGCAGGCACATTATTTGCACAAAATACAGTATACAAATCAAACCGACTGAAAGATTACAGTCATGCTAGCAGTGGAGGAGCAGCTCAGAAAAGGGAGAAAGGTTGCACAACTCAAAGAATGTAATCAACGTCATTAAATGGTATATGTATAAACTGTTGAATTGGTGTATGTTTTACTGTTTATATTCTAAGCAACAATGACAACAGAATAGATACAATTTAAAAAAGTGAAAAAGACCCAGGAGCCATCATGGAAGCTTTCTCACCAGCCAAATCTAGGGTAATTAGTGCATCAAGAAAATGAGAATAGCCACAGACTTTTAGCTCATAGAATGAAATGAGCATTCATGAATCTACACTGATAAGAAAGAAAGCTATGAAGAAAGGTATGTTAGGCTGGGTTCTCTAGAAGAGAAAAACGGTAAAGCATACATATATAGATATATAGAGATACAGATGTTTTTATATGCATATATATATGTAGACAGATTTATTTTGGGGGAATGGCTCATGCAGTTGTGGAGACCGGCAAGTCCCAAATCCATGAGTCAAGTGTCAGGCTACAGGTTTCTCCTGATTCATGTGATTGCAGGTGCTGATGAACTCGATATCAGCAGGTAAGCTGGCAGCCTCCTCATTTATGGAGCTATAAGAGTTAGCAAATCCCAAAGCCTGCAGGTCAGGAAGCAGGCTGCTGGCTCATGTACCAAGAACGGCAGGTCAGCGAGTGATAAGTCAGATGCAGGACTGAGAGAGCAAGTTTTGACAAAACTTCCATTAATACTGGAGGTAGGCCACACTCCCAAGAAAACTCCCCTTTCAACCAATTGACTGCTAGCTTTAGATCACAAAATAAAGAATGATTAGATTATATCTGTGAAACCACTGAGACTTACTGCCTGTAATAGTAACCATCCCAAAAGGTAAGTTCTTTCTTCTACTATAACTACTATAATGCCAACTAGTAAATGTAGAAGGGATGGTGGAATTCAAAAAGTGACATTGACGTTATGGGAATGGTTATTTTAGGCAAGAATTATCAGTGCATGCTAAGATCATTGAGCAAAAATAATTGGAGATGAAGTATTCACAAAGTCTCAAAGTATTTCCTCACAAGGCACCCAGTAAATACAGAAGTTAAAACAGTAACTTCACAGCAGAGAAACTTAGACAACACCCTCTTAACCCAGTGATCAAAGTTAACATCACCTGGTCTGGACCATGTATCATATACCTCCTGATGTGATGTACTTAAAAAGACACATATCACTTCTGTTGAATTCCTGCCAGAAATGTATTACTTGCGTCTAACCATGAGGAATAGCAGAAGAAATAAAATTGAAACACATTCTTCAAAACAAGTAACCTATACTTTAAAAAAATGTCAAGAACATGGAAGACTAAAGAATTATTCCAAATTAAGGCAGGCTAAAGGGACACAGCAACTAAAATAGTATGATTATCCATTGTATCCTGGGCTACGAAAAAAGAAAAAGCTGTCTCTCTTACCATAAAGGACACTAGTGGAAAAATTGGTCACATTTGAACAAGGTCTCTGGATTAGAGGATACTTTCCTGCTGGCATTAATTTCTCTATTTTGATAATTTTACTGAGTCATATAAGAAAAAGTTCTTGAGTTTTAGGAAATACATTTTGAAGCATTTAAAGTATTTGGGGGTACTTTAGAAAGTAATAAGAAATTAAATATGTAAACGTATGTGTGTGGTAACTTAATCTGGAACACTTAAAAATAATTTATGTAAATGTGTAGGACGTGTGTGTGTGTGTGTGTGTGTGTGTGTATACACATACTTGTTGTTGTTAGGTGCCATTGAGTCTCTTTCATCTCACAGTGACTCTGTGAACAACAGAATGAAACACTGCCCGGTCTTGTGCCATGTCCATAATTGTTTTTATGCTTAAGCCCATAGTTGCAGACACTGTGTCAATCCATCTCATCAAGGGTCTTCCTCATTTCCACTGACCCTCCACTCTACCAAGCATGATGTCCTTCTCCATAGACTGATCTTTCTTGACAACACGTCCGAAGTATGTAAGATGCAGTCTTGCTGTCTCTGCTCCTAGGGAGCACTCTGGTTGTGCTTCCTCCAGAAAAGACATGTTTGTTCTTTTTGTGGCCTGTGGTACATTCAACATTCTTCTCCAACACCACAATTCAAACATATCAATTCTCTGTCTTCCTTGTTCATTGTCCAGGTTTCGCATGCATATGACATGATTGCAAATACCATAGCTTGGGTCAGTCACTCTTTAGTCTTCAAGGTGACATCTTTACTTTTCAATATTTGAAAGAGATCAAAAACAGCAGATTTTCCCAACAAAATGTGTCTTTTGATTTCTTGATTGCTGCTTCCATGGGTGTTGATTGTGGATCCAAGTAAAATGAAATCCTTGACAATCTCAATCCTTTCTCCCTTATGACAATGTTGCTTACTGGTCCAGCTGTGAGGATTTTTGTTTTCCTGATGTTGAGATACAATCCATACTGAAGGCTGTGGTCCTTGATCTTCATCAGTAAGTGTCTCAAAACTTCACTTCCAGCAAGTAAGGTGGTATCGTCTGCATAACGCAGGCTGTTAATGAGTCATCCTCTAATTCTGATGCCTCATTCCTCTTCATAGAATCCAGCTTCTCAGATTATTTGTTTGGCTTACATATTGAAAAGGTATGGTGACAGGCTACAGCCCTGACACACACACCTTTCCTGACTTTAAACCATACAGTGTCCCTTTGTACTGTTCACACAACTACCTCTTGATCCGTATACAGATTCCTTAAGAGCACAATTAAGTGTTCTGGAACTTCCATTCTCCCCAATGTTATCCGTAATTTGTTATGATCCACAGTTGAATACTTCTACATAGTCAATAAAACACAAGTAAACACCTTTCTGGTATTCTTTGCTTTCAGTCAAGATCCATCTGACATCAGTGATGATATTCCTGGTTCTACATCTTCTGAATCCAGCTTGAATTTCTGGCAGTTTCTTGTCAATATACTGTTGCAGTCGTTTTTCAGTGATCTTGAGCAAAATTTTACTTGTGGGTGATATCAACGAGATTGTCCAGTAATTTCCACCTTCGACTGGCTCATCTTTCTTCGGAATGGGCAGTCAGTTGGCCAGGTAACTGTCCTCCAAATTCCTTGGCATAGATGGGTGAGCACTTCTAGTTCTGCATCTGTTTGTTGAAATATCTCAACTGATATTCCATCAATTCCTGGAGTCCTGTTTTTTGCCAGTGCCTTCAGTGCAGCTTCAACTTCTTCCTTGAGTACCATCGGTTCGTGATCATATGCTACCTCTTCAAATGGCTGAACATCAACCAGTTCTTTCTGGTATAATGACTCTGAGTATTCCTTCCATCTTCTTTTGATGCTCCATGAGTTGTTTAATATTTTCCCTGTAGAATCCCTCATTATTGTAACTTGAGGCTTGAATTTTTTTCTTCCGTCCTTTCATCTTGAGAAACACAGAAAGTATTCTTCCTTTCTGGTTTTCCTTTCCAGCTCTTTGCACATGTTATTATAATACTTTCTTTTGTCTTCTTGAGCTACTGTTTGAAATCTCTGTTTATGTCTTTTACTTTGCCAGTCCTTCCTTTTGCTTTAGCTGCTTGACTTTCAAGAGCAAGTTTCAGAGTCTTTTCTGACATCCAATTTGGTCTTTTCTTTCTTTCCTGTCTTTTTAATACCTCTTGTTCTCTTCATAGATGACATCTTTGATGTCATTCCACAATTTCTCCGGTCTTCAGTCATTAGCTATCGACACAACAAATCTATTCTTGAGATGGTCTTTAAACTCAGGAGGGATATACTCAAGGTCATACTTTGACTCTTGTGGACTTGTTCTAATTTTCTTCAGTTTCAATTTGAGTTTGCATATGAGCAATTGATGATCTGTGTCACAGTAAGCACCTGGTCTTATTCTGACTGCTCATATGGAGCTTTTCCATTATCTTTTTCCACAGATGTAGTTAATTTGGCTCCTGTGTGTTCCATCTGGTGAGATCCATGTGTACAGTCACTGTGTTGGTTAAAAGAGCTTTGGAACACGTACCCTAGCAGGGCAGATGTGAGCCTGAGGCCCAGGCTGTGCAGCCATAGGAAGCAGAAGCTGAAGAGACAAAGAGCATGAGAAGCTGAGCTGCCTCCATCTCAAAAGATATGGCCATAACCTCAGGGGTTCGAAAACATGGTGCCAGGGCTTTCTGTGTTTTGTCGGAGTGGAATTGCCACTCAGTTGGGTGAGAGTTTCTGACCAAGTGGACCTTGAAGGCAGAGTTGTAACACAGGGTTGGGGGTGTCCACTCAGAATCCAGAGAGTGTGGCCAATACCTAGAGTCTGGAGGGCAGGGCCATTGTGTAGATGCCTCAGAAAATGTAAGAAAGTTTTCAAAGTTTTGAGGGCTAATGTAATGAGTTCTGCTGACTTGCTTGGCGCCCTTTCCTTGCAATTTCTCCCATTTGTAATGGAATGTCTAACTTGTGCCTGTTCAGCCATTGTACCTTCGGAAGCTGATAGCTTGTATTCTAGGTTTCACAGACGTAGAAGAGTTTTTCTATTTTGGACTTTGAACTGATTTAAGATCTCTGTCATATGGGATGAATGTGTTGTGTGTTTCAAAGATGTGATTTGGGGGATACTAAAGAATGGGATGCCATGAACTGAGTTGTGTCCCCCCCCCCAAATATGTATAGCCATGTGCTTGGGCCATGATTCCCTGTATTCTATGATTGTCCTCCATTTTGTGATTTTCCTATGCTATATGTTAAAGGATTAGGGTGGGACTGTAAATCCCTGCATAAGATCACCTCCCTGCTCCACTGTAAAGAGAGTTTCCCAGGAGCATGGCTTGTACCACCCTTAATCCTTTCATCTGGCAAGAGATAAAAGGAAACAGAAGCAAGCAGAGAATTGAGAACCTCACTCCATCAAGAAAGCAGTACCAGGAGAAGAGTGCGTCCTTCAGACCTGAGGGTCCTGCAACGAGATGCTCCCTGGACAAAGACTGGTACAATACCTGACTTTCCTCCAGAGCCACCAGGGGGAAAGGCATTCCATTGGAGCAGACATACTGCATACAGACTTGTAGCCTACCGGACTGTGAGAACAAATCTTCCTTTGTTAAAGCCATCCACTCTGAGGTATTTCTGTTAGAGCCACCCTAGCTGACTAAAACAGTGATCAATACATCAGATTTGTTCCTGAGATGTTCTTTAAACTCAGGAGGGATACACTCAAGGTCATACTTTGGCTCTCATGCACTTGTTCTAATTTTTTTCTGTTCCAATTTGATTTTGCATATGAGCAGTTGATGACCTGTGTGACAGTAAGTACCTGGTTTTGTTCTTACTGGTGATATGGAGCTTTTCCATCATCTTTTTGCACAGATGTAGTTTATTTGGTTCCTATGTATTCCATCTGGTGAGGTCCATGTGTACAGTCACCATTTGTGTTGGTTAAAAAAGATATTAGCAAAGAAAAAGTCGTTAGTCTTGCAAAATTCTATCATACGATCTCTGGCATTATTTCTATCACCAAGGCTGTGTTTTCCAACTACTGATCCTTCTTCTTTGTTTCCAACTTTTGCATTCCAGTCACCAGTAATTAGCAACGCACCCTGATTGCATGTTCAATCAATTTCAGACTTGAAAAGCTGGTAAAAATCTTCAACCTCTTCGTTTTTGGCCTTAGTGGTTGGTGCACAAATTTGAGTAGTCATATTAGCTGGCCTTTCTTGTAGACATATGGATATTATCCTATCATTGACAGCATTGTACTTGAAGAGAGGTCTTGAAATGTTCTTTTTCGTGTTGAATACAACACCATTCCTCTTCAAGTTTTCATTCCCAGCATAGTAGATCATATGATTGTCAGATTCCAAAAGGTTCAAACCAGTCCATTTCAGCTCACTAATGCCTAGGATGTCAATGTTTATGCATTCCATTTTGTTTTTGACAATTTCCAGTTTTCCTAGATTCATACTTTGTACATCCCATGTCCCAATTATTAATGGATATTTGCAGCTGTTTCTTCTCACTTTGAGTCACACTACATCAGCAAAGAACATCACGGAGGCCTTAATCTGTCCATGTCATTAAGGTCGACTCTACTTTGAGGAGGCAGCTTAGATGAATGTACTTGGGAGAATAAAAATGAAAACAGAGATCACATGATAGACTTTTGCTGCAATAATGACTTATTTATTGGAATGCCTTTTTCAACAATGTAACTGGCAGCTATACGTGTGGACTTCACTAGATGAGAAAGACAACAATCAAATCAAATACAAGGTCTGACAATTAAGTACCTAAACTTAATTGTTTTGAGGGCTACATACCTCGTTCCTGAATATCGCTAGGGTCACCTTCGAAGTACCACCCTTGGGAAGCTATGCACTGATGTCAGTGCCTAGTCCACTCTTCAAAGCAATTTTAGAACTGCTTCTGGAATGGCCATTGCACACAGTGGCACAGTGGCAAGTTTGTGAACTTTATTATAGAGTTGTCTATGAGTGAGTTTTTAGCCAGTCAAGAAATAACTGTACTGGAACACCCTTCCTGCTCACCTGAGTCCCTGGATGGTATAAATGGTTAACCCATGTGGCTGCTAAGTGAAAAGTCAAAGATTTGAGTCCATCAAGAGATACTTTGGAAGACCTGGTGATCCACTTCCAAAAGATCTAAAAGTTGTGTGACCTTCAAATTGCAGGTTGTTAATAAGTCTTCTTGCAATCCTGATGCTGTATTCTTCATACAGCCCAGCTTCGCAGGTTTCTATTGCTCAGCACATAGATTGAATAAGTACAGTGGATGGATACAGTCCTGACACACAGCTTTTCTGATTTTAAACCTCTTAGTGTCTCCTTGCTCTATTCAAATGATTGCCTCTTGGTCTCTGTACAGGCTCCTCAAGAGCACAAGTAAATGTTCTGAAATTCTCAGTATTTGCAGTGTTATCCAAATTTATTATGCTCTACAGAGTCAAGTACCTTTGCATAGTGAAAAAAGCCAAAGCCAAGTGCCATCGAGTTGGATCCGATAGTGAATACAACACAGGTAAATATTTTTCTGGTGTTTTCTGCTTTTAGTCAAGATCTATCTGACATTAGCAAAGATATCCAGTGGTTCACATCTTCTTCTGAATCCGGCTTAAATTTCTGGTAGTTGCCTGTCAGTGTACTATGGCAGCTGTATTTTAATTATATTCAGCAAAATTTTATTTATACGTGACATTAATGATATTGTTTGATAATTTCCACATTCTGTTGGATCACCTTTCTTTGGAAGGAGTGAAGTATGGATCTCTTTTGGTCAGTTGGCCAGGTAGTTGTCTTCCAAATTTCTTGGCATAGACGAGCGAGCTTTTCCATCACTGCATCCATTTGTGGAAACATCTCAGTTGGTATTCCATCTGTTCCCGGAGCCTGGTATTCACCAATCACTTCAGTGCAACTTAGACCTCTTCTTTACATATCATCAGTTTTAAGCATACGCTACCTCTTGAAATGGTCGAATATCGATCAATTATTTCTAGCACAGTGGCTGTGTATTCCTTCCATCTACTTTCGATGCTTCCTTCATCATTCAGTATTTTGTCCATAGAACCCTTCAGCATTGCAATTCGAGGCAAAAATCATCTCGTGGAAGGACAATACACAATACAGGCGAAGCCAGCACAAACGGACCAAGCCCAAAATAAGAAGTTTCCTTAACACAACCAAACACTTCAAGGGGCAGAATAGCAGTGCTGGGATCTGGGGTCCATGGTTTTGGGGAACATCTAGGTCAGTTGGCGAGTGATGCCTGGGGTCTTAAAAGCTCACAAGTGGCCCATGTAAGATGCACCAGTTGTTTTCAATCCACTTGAAGCAAAGGAGAATGAAGAACACCAAAGACACAGCAAAATATTAGCCCAAGAGACAAAAGGGCTACATAAGCCAGACACTCCACTAGCCTGAGACCAGGAGAACTAGATGGTGCCCACCATAGTAGATGTCCACTCTGAGAGTCCCTGACAAAATAGGAGAAAAATGTGGAACAGAATTCAAATTCATGTAAAAAGGCCAGACTTAGAGGTCTGACTGAGACTACAGGAACCCTTGAAGCTATAGCCCCCAGATGCTGTGTTAACATAGAACTAAAACAATTCCCAAAGCCCAGTCTTCAAGACATACATCAGACCAGAATATACACCATAAAATAATACTCATGAAGAGTGTGCTTCTTAGTTCAGCAGATACACAAGACCAAATGAGTGGCTCTTGGCTGGAAGTAAGATGAAAAGGCAGGAAGGAGTTTGTAGGAGGGACACAGGAAGCCCAGGGTGGAATGCGGAAGTGTGCTGTCACATTACAAGGATGACAACTAGTAGTCCCATACATACATACATATATATATACATACATATATTTGCACGTAAACTGTAAGTTTTCACCTGAAGCACAATTTTTGAAAAGAGAGAGAGATTGACCCAAGACACACCCTATACTAATCCTGCCTCACTAGCATAAAAAAGGCAACACATTCCCAAGTGGAATTAAAACTCCAGGCATAGAGGTAAAGAATTACTATATACATGTGTATGTATGTATGTATGTATATGGGGGAAATACAATTCAATCCATAACACTCAGCTATAAAGAAAGACGAAATTCTGATCCACACCACCATGTGAAGAACCTCAAAAACATTATACTGAATGAAATAAGACAAATACAGTATGATTTCACTTATATGAAATATCCAGAATAGGTAAATCCCCAAAAGATTAACAGTTACTAAACCAAAGCTGTTGACATCCAGTCAGTTCTGACTCATAGTAACCCTATAGGACAGAGAAGAACTGCTCCACAGAGTTTCTAAGGAGCTCTTCAGTGGATTCAAATAGCCAGCCTTTTGGTTTAAAGGCATTGCACTTAACCACTAGGCCACCAGGGTTAGAAAGGCCCTACTGGCCTTCCAGGAAACCCTGGTGGTGTATTGGTTAATTGCTATGTCTGCCAATCAAAAAGTCGGCAGTTCAAATCCACTAGACGCCCCTTGGAAACTACGGAGCAGTTCTACTCTGTCCTGTAAGGCCTCTTATGAGACAGAAGCAACTCGACAGCAATGGAATTTGGAGTCTTATTGGGCTTCTGTGGAGTAGCTATTGAATTTGTGTTGCCACCTTTTAGTTAGCAGCCAAGCTCTTAACTATTGTGTGATCAGGGCTCCTTAGTAGGTATTAAATACACTGCTGTTGAGTCAATTCCTAGAGAATAGGAAAAGCAAGAATGGGGAAAGAGACTGAGAGTGAGAGAGAAACACACAGGTGGAAGTAGAGCTGAAGTCGGACAACTGGAGGCTCCATGTGTAAAGACCTCGGTAAGAATCCACACATAGAGATTACTGGAAGAAGTTTCTGATTCAACACAGGAAACATGTCCACAATGGTCAAAACTGTCTGTAAACAGAATGGGCTGGAGGTGGGGTGGGATGGGGTAGGAAATAGCTTCTCTCACAGGAATTGTCCCAGGAAGTGGGGTGACTCTGCTTTCACAGAAGACACCAATGCAAACATAACACGATTGGCTAGAGGTCTGGAAACCACTCTCAGCTGGGATTTTTGAAGAAACTTTTCAACGAAATGACTATTTGCAGTGATCTGTACAGGGTTAAGAGAACTACCAAGAATTTTGATGCATTCAAGGACAAGCAGAAGAGGAAAAGCATTTCCGTCTTTATATCTGAAGCATAGGGGGAGCCTGTTTTAAGTGCTGGAGTTTTGGAAAAGAGACTTTCAGAGGAAAACAACTTTTCTGGAGAGGAAGCCACTGCTCAAACTGGGACTCAGTAGAGTCCCCAGAAAATATCAGTATTTCTCTACTTCTCTCTCACAGGCAGCTGTTGTTCCACCTTTTGCAAAGCCACTCAATCGCCAGAGCCCACTGGAAGCTGGAGGGCAAGGGGCTTCAGGTGATGTCTTTTATAGAGATAGAGGTACCAAAGGACTGTCTCTGGCAACATGTAGCAGAACAGAGGAGGGCGGAAACGAATCTGTAGGGGCAAACTGGGAGTTTACTAAAAATTTTAGAAAGTCTCCCCGTGGACTATAAAAAGTAATAAACGGTGAAGGGAATCCCAACTGATTTGGACAGGGTAGAAACTGGAGCTAATGGCAATTCTGGCCCTGCCTTTCCCACATCTCTCTTCCACCATAGCAATTTCTTCGGGAGTTTGGGTGCACGCCATCCACTTTCCCTGCTCCCTTGCCTGGGCAAAGCAGTGGTGTTGAAAGCCTCCCTACTACTGCCCTGGTGACCCAGGGCAGCAGATGGGCCTCCATCCAGCTTTACAAAGGCGAAGGGGCGAGGTCGTGGCACGTGTCTCGCCCCACACGGGCGTTGATGCCGGAGGGGTCTGGCCAGTCCTGCTTGGCGCTAGGGAGTCTAAGCCACCATTCAGAATGTCCCGGCCGCCAGACAAGCTAGGCTTTCCAGAGGGCAGAGCCTATGTTGGTCAGGTGGCAAGTGTCCAAGGAGGAGCCGTCTTCTCCTCCGGGTCCACCCACCGCCCCTCCTTAGCCCCCGGCCCAGACTAGGACACCCTCACAAAAAAAACTTTTGCCACACTATTAATATATTCACGTTTCCTCCCACTTTCCCAATGGGCTACCAGCTGCAGAACTCCTGAATAGAAAGCTTAATTGTGCTTTGTCATGCAGAGTACTTAGATTTTCTATAGAAGGTTACAAAGGACCATTTGAAGTATTTCTTTTTCGCCTCATAGTGAACAATTTGCATAGGGCACCTCTGCGCCTGCCAGACCCAGGTAGCTGCGTCAAAGCTCAGGGGGCCCCTGGGTAACAAAACTCAGCGCTGTTTCCAAGAGGCGCCCGACCCCGCCTCCGGTCCAACATCCCGACTTCTCCACTCCCTCGGTCACGGCCAACAGGCAGCTGATTTAGACAAGGCGAGGCCCGGAACCTACACGCCTTGTTGGTCTGGTCCCTCCTGTTGACCCTTCCGTGGCCTCAAGCCACTGGGTCCCTCTCCAGCTCGGCTGAAGCCTGTTCCAGACCGGGGCTCCTGCAGGTCCAGATACCAGACGGTTACCCAATGGGACTTTCTGGCAGCTTACCCCGTGCAAAAGGCCAGAGAAGGTGCAGAAGGAATTGAAAGCTGATTATGATTTGAATGCAGCGCTGTTCATTTCCCCTGGTTGATCGGCAGGGCTGCCTTCAGAATATCTTTTCTTGTTGCTTGTTTTGACAGTTCAGATCCAGGTCTATGTGACATATAAAGCTAATAAAATTCTAATTTCATTGTTAATCTTATTTCATCACAGTATAGGTTTTTACCCTCACACCTGCGTGGCAGGGTGTAATTCCATTAATTGAAAAAAAAAATCAACATATTCATTGCATGTCTTTCCCCTGATGATATATTGTGAGCAGTGAGTTGAAAAAGAACCATTTATTCCCACCATGAATGAGTCTGCATGGGGCGAGAGTTTCACCTGCCCCACAGTCAATTAGGAATGTATCGAAAAGTCTAGCAGAAAACGAGTTAAATTAACCATTCTCTAATGTTCTTGTGGCCCTCCTACATAATCCCCCCTTTTCAACATGCCCCAGAAATTACCACATGTTGCAAGGTTCAAATGGTGCCTAATGAAACTAAACGCTTCTCCCTCTAGCACCATAGTCAGGGGAGCCCTTTTGCCGTCCTTCAAAGTCTGAGGCCTCTGCTCCGTGATTCTGTAGCCTTACTATTAAAAAAAAAAAAAAAAATTAAACTCGCAGTAACAGGTGAAGCTACATCCTTCCCTCCCTACTTCCTGTCACTGATGACTAGGTGAGATTCTGAGACACCCAGGACAGGGATGGGACTGCAGCTTGGGCATCCCTGCCCTGTGTCCCCACAACAGGGGGCTGGAGTCCTGGGATTAGGAGGGTTCAGTATAGCGACATCTGCCTAAAGAACAAAGAGAGAGAGAGAGACCAAGGCAGAGACAGAAAAACAGAGACAGAGACTCAGGGACAAGCTGATAGAAAGTTAGGGGACACAGACCTGAGAGACAGACAACACTATGCCTCCAGGTCTCACATCCCCAAGTTAAGAGTCTGGCTCTAGTCACTCATCAGCAACCCCCCCTCCACCGCCCCTGCCACCAAAAAGGCATTTTGAAGTCTCAAGATGCAAGACCCTAATAATTAATCGTGGTCATTAATTAATTAAGGAGGAAAGGGGGAGGTGGCTCGCTGCTGCTTGACCCCAAACAATTTAAATTAGTCTTTGTGAAAGTGAGCTCCAAAAGCATGCCCTCCTCCTCCTTCCTATTCTTTCACAATCTCAGAAGTTCCCATTAGAATCCTCGGCGGCCTCAGGTCAGCACAGCCACAGGGCCGCTGGACTGAACTGAGCCCAAGCTGGCTTCTGCTCTCTGAAGCTGGCTGTGACCACAGGCAGGGAGCTCTTTTCCATCGGGAGCAGCTCCCACCTGCCTTTTTTTTCCTCTGCACCTGCTGTGGATTGTTTTTCCCCTGAACTTGACAAATCAAGCAGTTGCTTGTGTTAAGTATTAGCCTCGGGACCTCGCTCACAGGCTAAATATTGCTACATTCTGCCTGCCTCCTTTTTCCAGTCTCTCTCTCTCCTTCCTCTCTGTCTGTCTCTCTAGCCTTTTTCCTCCCTCTTGCTAGAGACTTGAGTCTCCTGTTTGAAATGGTGCAGCTAATACAAAGTCATCAAAGCACTATGGTTCTTGTCTTAAAGTGACAGCCCGCTTTATGGGGCTGTTTGAAATACGCCCCTTGCTTTTCAATGTCTCTCTATCCATCTTTGTCTGCTCTTCAGAAAAGCGGACAATATAAAGCTGAGCCTGGCGAGCTCTCCACGCTCAGGCCTGGGCAGTGCCAACCTCCGCCTTTAAGCAGATTGAAATTGTCACTGCTTCATTAATCTGAAACTAGTTTCTTTCCTAAGCACACAGCACACACTTCCGATCTGTCGGGATCCACCGACAGGAGCTGCTGCGGCCTTCCTGGGTGTGGGATTTGGAAAGCTCAACTAAGGTACAACACGGCTGTAGGAAAAAGCAGGACTCAGCTTGAAGAAAAGTAATCCCCAGTGCCAAAGGGCCGACTGTTGACATAAGTATACTAGGGAAGCATGTAACACTATATGCAGAGACAATTGAAGACTCAGAATTTGGAGAGTATATTTAAGAATCAGGAATCCAACTCTGCAAACCGAGATTGGTACCATCACGTGGAACATCTTTAGGGACTGTGGGAATCTTACAAGCTACCCACTTTCTTTCCCCAACAGAAGAAATTTCCCTCCAAATTGGAAGTAACACTCCTCACTCTAATTTGACTCTGTTCCTAAGATTTCTCTTTAAGTACCTGTTCTGTCTTTGACCCTCTCTAGCTCCAGCCTAGCTAACTGCTTCCAGTGCCAAGTCCCTGCATGCAGGAGTTCTGGGTCCCTGTGCAATTACCATCTTGTGTGAGATGAGCTGCTTCTTTTCTTTATACCTCCACCATTAACAAAAGATGATACAAAAGATTTTTCTACTTTTAATATTTCCAGCCGACTTAGAATAGCAAATTTTTGGATTCCATTCCATCTAATTTAGGGAAGAGATGTGGGTATTTTTTTCATAGAAGCTCAATTTTCAGTAATGTGAGCCTAAAGATTTATAAAATAGATTTATATTAAATTATGTTAATAGAAGCCTGGTAAATGCATCATTTAATTGCATGGAAAAAAGTTCTCTTTTAAAAGGTATGTCACCTTAACATTCAAAGATTCCCTGTGAATAATGAAAATAGGAACAATTGCTTTGATGCACTGCGTGGCATTCAATGTCTAGGACATCTTTAGGCTGTGTTTGGAGAGGATGGGAGGAACTGCTTTTAAGGGAGTGATTGCTCCTTGAAACTCAACTGCCTAGCAACTAGGTTCTATTAAAACTATCATTCTTCTTTCCTAACCCCACACCCTTATGGCTGGCTCTGGGATCCTGGCCTCAAGCTGTTTCGCTTCATCATTAAGTTCATTTCTTCTCCCCCTTCCCCACCCAAATGCTCAACTTTGAGTCCCAACTCAAGTCCCTCAAAGAAATTTCACAAAGAGTACCAAGAAAAGTGAGTGGAACCTGTAGAAGAGATAAAAGTGGTAAGCAAAAAATAAACCTGGAGAAAATTACCCTTCTCCTTTCGTATACATGATCACCATCTATGACTTTGTCTTTCTAACATGCACTCACCCATATGCATACATGCATGTACAGAAACACACAGACCCTATTGCCCTCTATAACCTCTTCCAGTTAAAACAAATACCTTTCTGGCAATGACTTGTCTAACCACAGTCAGAGTGGCTCGAATAAACTGTAGTTTTGACCCAGAGTGGACATAAGAGACAGAATAGGTTGGGACTCGAAGTGAGGGGAGGAAAAATGAGGCCACAAATCAAAGACATCACATCTTCACATTTTTGTTTCTCCTAAAATCCTCAGCTAACTTTAAGGCTAGAGGGACAGTGACTGAGTTGTAATGACCACTTCAGAATAAGGTCCCCAAAGCAATGCCTATGGGGCACCAATGTCTCTATCATTTGGGTTCACTGGTACCCAGCTAGGTCACTTCTACCCTTAGCACAGTTTGCAGCTGAGAAGCCTTGCCTGGTGCTGCTATTCATGTCAGGCCCTTGGCCTTGGGCATGTGTTGATGGCTGAGTAAGCGGGCAAGAGAAAAGGTCTCTGCTCCTCTGCTCTGAAGGTCTGAGCTGGGCCAGGGCACAAGGCAAACACATCATTTATCCTCTCCATTATCTCTCCTCTCCCCAGCTCTTTCCCTGTTTAAAGTGACCACAAGACTTGTTCTCAACAAAGTATATCCAACCACACTAATTTTCATTTTCATCCTCTTTTACTCTTTCCAGCAAGTGTTTGTAGGCAGTTGCTTCCTGAGAGGACATATTTTAGGGACAGGAACTGGAGGGTCACGCTTAAAAGTGGACCCTCAGTGTTTCCTAGTTAGAGAAATTATCAAGGGTGACTGCACATCTGGAGAAACTTCATCAAGAGTGCTTGATCTCAGGGCTGCTCAGCAGAGACTTTGGGTATTTGAGTCTGGGTGTCTGGATATTGGCTTCAGTGTTCTTAACCTCAGGTGAGGCTGTAGGCCTTGATTTCCAAAGTCTCATTCAGTTTTGCAACCCTTGGAAACATCAGCAGTTTGGGGTAGTGGTTCAAAATCTGCTCTTCTAGAGGAGACCGCATGCTTTAAATAGAAAGTGACAAAAAGGTACACTCACCATGGCATGACCTAGAACAAGGCAGAAGAACTCAAGAAATCTTTCTTTGAAAGGAGAACATACAATCTCTATCTTTGATGTGGCCTGAATCTTTCTGCCTCTGGTGGGGGATCCATTGTCTATTACCCTTTGCCTTTGGAATCCCACCTCACCAACCACCCCCCAAAACCAGAGGGTGAGGGCCTGTGAACATCCAAGCAACCCAAAACCAGCAGAGAAAGGCTGGAACCACCTTTTTCCTTCTCCAGGCCCCTAACTAGGTGCTGCTTAGCAGTAAGTGGCCACTGCCTGATTCTGAGCCAAGCCAGGGTAAAGAGGCTGCGGCCTGAGGCTGGAGCCCTGCAGGAGTGGGCTGAGGGAGGGCTGGGCCTGAGGGAGGGGTGGTAGAGGGGCCTTGCCGGTGTGAATGGAAGGGGGCCCAGAGTTCTGCCCACCGTCCAGATGAGGCTCCACTTGGGCAGCAGCACAGACAGCTACTGCAGGCGCTCTTTGTCCTTTTTTAAAAAAAATTTCCCCCAAAGGAATTATTCTCCGTAGACACCCCCCCCCCCCAACTTCCCTTCTGCAATCCTTTTCTTGCGCGCCAGTGACCAGTTTGTCTGTGGGGAGAGAGGCAGGATCTTTAGGAAAATGACGCAGAGCTGTCTCCTCCCTCTGCGGTGCGCAGGACCAGGAGCCCGGGGCTCTGCGTGTGAGAGACCTAGGAGAGATTCAGGGTTGGGCAGCCTCCAATGCCAGGGCTAGAGTGGCCGCAGGCCGGTAACCACCGCGCAGGGCAAAGCGCTGGCTCTACTCGCTGCACAAAGCAGTCTCAGCTCCCGCATTCAGCAGGGCACTGTGGAGTCCCTCCTCCCTCTCTTCTGCCTCGTCTGTGCTGAAAGAGGAGTTGGAGGGCCTCTGACTCAGAAAGCTTTCCTTTTCTTGAGGTGTGTGTGTGAGAGAGAGACAGAGACAGAGAGAGACTCTGAGCAGAGACACCAGAGTCACACCCTCTCCTCTCCTTCCCAAATTAGCTTCCCAGTCTCAGTGTTGGAGCCCTGCTAGCACCCTGGTGTCTGGACCCTTTGTTCTGGGACATCTGACTACCTTTATCAGTCTGGACAGACCACTCTAAATAAATCAGAAATAAGAAAACTGTGTATGTATGTTGTAAACAGTTCCTGTGCCTTGAACTTAGAGGTCGGCATCTTAATAGTAAATAGTCAGAAATAACACTAGTAGGACTCAGGTTACGCAGAATGAAGTCTCCTAATTTCCACATTTCCAGCTTCTTCACCTTGTCCCTCTTAGGTGACAGGCCCAGGCTGCACAGAGGAAACAGACAGAACTCCATGTTCTCCAATACCAAGACCAGGACTGGGTGTGTCAGAATGAACTCAGCTAGTTGGCAGGAAGGACAAACTAGAAAGGATCCAATTTCAGTTCCAGTGAGGGATGCCAGAAGAAAACCTAAAGGCACATCTAGGTTATTTTGGAAAACTAAAATGTAAATCTTTAGACAGTTTCCTTTCTCTGATGTTGGGTTTCTCAGCATTGAAGGAAACCAGCAAATTCCTCACCATGACAAACAACCAAGGACACATGGTTACAAGTAATTTGCAACATCTTTTGTAAAAGTTTCTATGTGTTTGCTTCCAACCTGTCTGATTAATTGTCACATTCATAAAACTATTCCAATGACAAGGGGCACTGATGATGAAATACTTAATTAAGCAGGGGCTGCTAACCGCTAACTGAAGCAATGGGAACCCAGCAGCTGATTCTGAAGAGAAACATGCGGAACTCTGATCCAGTAAAGACTACAACCTTAGAAACCACATGGAGCTGTTCTACTCTGTCCTGTAGGGTCACTATGAGTTGAAATTGACTGGATAGCGTCGAGTTTTTATTCCAGCTATGCAAATTCCATCACACAATTCAGGCTTTAATACCAAAAGAGATGAACAGAAGCCTCCACAGAAAACAAGTATTAGGTGAGCAACTTTCATTCAGCCTTGCTTCCAAAATTAAAAGATTTGCCTGTCTTTAATTGTCATGGGAGTGGTTTGTTCTGTGAACTACGGGGTCATCTATTTTGAGGGTGCTACCTAGTAGGTAGCATCATGACTGATGGTATTCTGTTGGCAGAAGTTTCTGTTACACAGAAAACTTACAGAACCACGAACTTTCTCAAGTCAAGAGACCCACATTATCAAGTTTTAATCAACACTTACTTCTAGGTCCTCAGCAGTTTTTTCTTAGGCATGGGGGGGGGGTACCACAAATGTAAAAATAGTTTTGTTTCATTTATTTAAATAAATATAAATATAAATTTTATATAAAATTATTCACATACAAAGAGACTTCCACGACTCAGATTTGAAACACTCCCCAGGCAAATTTTCTGAAAGCAAGACCTACAGGGTTTAATTTTCTAAATTGTTTGCAAAGTCAAAACTTTCATTTTAAAAACAACAACAGAAAAGCATCTGGAACCCCCAACTCTTAGCAGGGTCTGACAGAAGGGAAGGGAAAATGACATGCACTTTCAAAAACTCTCTACAGAGTTAAGCCAATGCTGTTTTTTCTCTGTTGTATGATGAAACTGAGCTAAATTCTAAATTATTTACATTAAAAAAAAAATCTGTGACTGTGAGCAGAGCCCAAACAGGTGAAGAGGGGAGCTGAAAGGTCAGGATGTCTAGCTCAGTACGACTGCTCAGCATGGTCCTTCCCCAGTCCCAGCCGCGGTGGTGCGCAAGGTTTGGGGGCCCAAATTGCCGCTGCTTTAGTGCGGCGACCGGGAGCAGGTGAAGGGAAGGAGGCGGCCCTTCCTCATAACGGGGAAATCTTGTCGTCGTTGGCCGAAGCCGGCGACAAGGAGTCCTCGTCTTCAGAGCGCGAATAGTGCGCCTGGCTGCCCACGCACTTGCAGCCCGCGCGACTGCTTCTCTGGGTGCCCTTCCCTTCCTTCTTGTGCTTCACTCGGCGGTTCTGAAACCAGATTTTCACCTGCTTCTCCGATAGGTTCAGGTACGTGGCGATTTCAATCCTCCGGAGTCGAGACAGGTACATGTTAGAAGAGAATTCCCGCTCCAGCTCCAGGAGCTGTGTGCTGGTGAACGCCGTCCTCATCCTCTTACCGTTAGGCACCTGGCTGGCATCCGAGCCTCCTGCGACGGGCCGAGAGAGGGCAGAGAGGTAAGACTCAGCCCGGGTGCCATTCCTTGGTTAGGACGCCCCTTTAGGACCCACCCGAGGAAGGCCAACTAAATTCCTACATCCATCCTCCACCCTGTCGCATTTCACGGCACGTCTTGGCTCACTTAACGAGGCAAGAAAGGGACTCCCAAAGTAAGGGAAGGCCTTGGATGCGCCAGACTTAAAGGGGGAGGAGGGCTTGAAGGGCACATTTGGATTATCTCCCATAAAGCTCCGTGGGGAGGGAGAGGTGGGCTGGCTTAGTCAAAAGAATAGGAACCTTTAGCCAGCCCCAGTGCAGAGATTCCACAGGTAACTTCTAACACACTGGGAACCTAAGGCTGCTAATCTCCATTTTCTACTCCCTCAAGTTGGAGATCCCAAAGGACTCCACAGATGCAAGAGTCTGGTACCAGGTACGGTGAGTGAAGCACATCGGATTGCGTGGAAAGGCTAGCAAGCTAACTTGTACCTTCCTGGAACTTTGGGGGAGGACTCCATAGTTAGGCTAAAGGCGCCTCTTCCCTCCGCACCCCTCACCCGCCCTGCAGGGAGCTCCCACTTTCTCCACTGGAGGCGGAAAGTTTGCGCCTACGAGCGTTGCAAGAGAATGCGCCAGACATAAGTGTCCAGAGATCCCGCCCTACCCATGGTGAGGCAGTGGAATCTCCGAGGGTCGGCCACGTTGTAGGTGGTGGCTGCGCAGACAGGTGCATGGTGCTGTGGATGCCCCAAGGCCGCCGCCGCCGCTGCCGCCGCCGCCGCCGCTGCGGCTGCTGAGCTGGGCTGCTGGGGTTGGTGCTGGTGATGGTGGTGCTGCGGCGAGTGGTGGTGATGGTGCGCGTGGCTTACCCGCGGGCAAAACTGCGCGTCCCCAGGACTAGAAGAAAACTGGCTCTTGAGCAAGGGCAAAGCCCCTGGGGTCCCCGCGGCCCCGGGGCCGCCGACTCCTGCGCCCACGCCGCCAGCGCTAGCAGGCCCTCGAGAGGAGTGCAGGTGCGAAGTGACGCAGAGCGGGCACACACAGAACGCGCCACTCTTGCGGGACGGGCAGCCAGGACCGGACACCGACATCACCAACGGGGATGGCACGCCCAGCGGGATGAGGAAATCCGGCCCGGGGTGCGGTTCCGGCAGCGAGGGCGCCGGTCGGGAGGAGTCCTTGATGATGAGCGAATCGACATAGAAGGAGCGCGACATGTCTGGAGGGGTGGGTGGCTGGATGGCTGGTCTGGCAGAGGTGCCCCCTCCCCTCTCCTGTTCTGAGGTTGGCCCTGGGCGCAGCGCGAACTCGGGCGGTCAAGCCCTTGGGAATGCGGAGGTGCTGGCGTTTGGGATACGAACAAAGGGGTCCCCAGAGAGGGCTGGTCCTCACGTCCCCCGCCCGGCGCCCCGGCTCCGGGATTTTATAGCCCCCACCCTGGCACGTGATGCTGCGGTGTACCGCTCGACTCTGGTTCCTCCGCAGCTCCCCACCCTCGGGATAGGCTGCCCGAGTCACAACAGAAGCTGCGAAGAGGGGCGGGCGCGCGGCAGGGAAGAACGGAGGGGGAGGGGTTGGGGGAGACTTTGCAAAGTGTAGGTTTTGTTAATTTCGCAGAGAAACCGGCCTCCCCCATCTCCTCTATCCCTTTTCTCCGCGCTTTCTAGAGAAATCACAGCTCTTGGTGTTCATCCCACCTCCCTCTCTAGCCTGGGCCGCAGCCCAACTCTTCCCTACACCCTGCCTCAGAGCACACCACGTGGGGAGACTTCGAGTCCTTTTTAATAGGGATGCCTAGTGCTCCGGCTCCTTGGTGCCAGCGATGGCTGAGCCACGGTGCAGTGCGAGGCCCGTGGCTCAGAACTAGGCTGTGCGCTCTGCAGCCTGGCAGAGGTTTAGTTCTGGAGCGTCTTACCAGCCACAGTCACCTCCACAACTGTTCTCCAGCTTGTAGCTTATGGACTTGGCCGAGGTCATTCAAGTAGTTAGTTCTGGAAGAATCAGGAGCCTAACAGTGAGGTCTCCCAGCTAATAAGTTGCCAAATTTTTCATTCTGATGCTTAAGGAGGTCTAAAATGTTTTTGCAGTTGGGGCTCTGCTGGGGACCCTGAGCCCACGATCTTTTCCTGCACCATTTTTCACAGCTCTCCCTTTGGCAAGGGAGGGACCTTGAGAGTCACCCTTTCTCCCCTCGAATCCCTCTACTAGCATATTTTGAGGACAATCCTCGACCCAGGGGCTTTGGAGAGAGGATCCCAGCTCTATCCGTCCTGGGGCCAGCCAGGCAGAGGCCAGAGTGGGAGGAGGCCTTTGTTCTGGGCGCAGCTAACTGCTGCCAGCATTCCTTTTCCGGGATATTGCCATCCTGACAAGGTTAACCCAGAAGCACTCTCTTCTCTGCACACTCCAAAGCCAAAACAGGGAGTTGGGCCACCAGAATCCTGGCTCAGGATGAGAGGAAAAGTGGTTTGGTTAAGGAAATCTCTATGGGTCGGGGGGTTGGGGGTCTACAGGGAGCTCTGGATTTAATCAGAGTCATTTTGATGGGTGGCGATGGAAGACTCACTGTGGTTGGTTGCGGGGGACGGGTTGCCAGGTTTGGGATTATTGCTTATTCTACAAAGCAAGAGGACAGAGGTGGTGGCTTTCTATCCTCCCCTCTCCATGTAGAAAAGTGAGCTGCAGTAGGGAAGCTAAGCAACAGCTACATGCCTCTTCCTTTTCCAGAACAGCAAACTGGAGGCCAAAGTTCACCTAGATGCTAAGAAACTTGGGGACAGAAGGCCTTGCAGGTGCCCAAAGCCAGGAGAGCACCAGCTTCCAGAGCTGGAAGGATGGCTCTGTTTCTCTGTCCACTGCCTTACTTTCTCTCCTGTCTTTCTCTATGACCATCTCTCTTGCCTTCTAGAGAAGTGTAATTGGGTTGCAGGGATGCCCCGCTCTGGGGAGCCCAGGATTTATGGATGGCAATTAAAGTTTTATGAATTGCAGCTGAGGCTGGTTATTGAGCTATTTGAATGTGATTAGAATTCAATTAGAAAGCGGTTAGTGGACGGTGGGTCTCCCGAGTGTAAACAGACAACTATTTCAGAAATGCGCTAATCCAACATCTTGTGACAACAATTAAGGAGTCTCAGGGCTTAACTCGGGACAGCTCAGCTGTGACTACTTTTGTACCACAGGGTTTACTGCTGCAGCCATCTGAGACACTCGGCCTCACTTAAGTCAGGCCCAGCCTGCCCTTGTCACCACTCTCGAATACAGGCAGGTCCTGAACCATTCCAGCCAGGAGAAAGAGACTTGGATCTCAACAATTAAGAGGTGCTTAATGGCAGAGCGTTTTTACAGCTTAAACTATTGAAATAGGTAATGCTATTTCCCCTTTCACTTTGCTTCCCCTCCCTCTTCTTTTTGATGCTAATAATTCCTCTCTCATTTTTTTTCTCTGCGTTAGGGAGAAGGTTCTCCAGTGTCTGCTTGGGGTCACAATTTGTCAGTAGTTCTGAGTGTGCTCATAGAAAAGAACTCCTGTGCTGATGGGCCAGGAATCTGAATCCTCCAGGAGTTATGGTAGATCATCTCCTTTTACAAAGAAGCCTAATTAGGCGAGAAGCTTAAGCATCAAAATTAAATTTATGGCTGACTATGGAAACACTGAGTGCCAAGAAATTCTCAGAGCTGAGAGGCCTTTCCTTCAGTGTTGCTTCCTTCTAGTTTTAGGACTGACGCTGCAAGGTGAGTGGCTTAGGATCAGGCTGTGATGGGAAAGTAAGCCAACTGTGAGAAGCTTGCCTTCTGGACCCAAACAACAAAACCCAAGCAACAGCAGTAACAACAACAAAAACCCTCTCCTTGTTGTCCAGCCAAATTTGACTCATAGTGACTCTATAGGACAGAGCAGACCTAGGGTTTCTAAGGCTATAACTTTTACTGGGAGCTGGGGTGGCACAGTGGTGAGTGACTAGACTGCTAAGCAAACAGACAGTCCAAACCCAGGTCTACTCTGTCCTGTAGGGTCACTGTCAGTGGGAATTGACTCCATGGCATCAGCATCTGACAACCACAGACGATAGGTTTGAACCACTGACCTTTAGGTTGATTAGCGAAGATTAACCACTGCACCACCAGCTCTATTACAGTCCTTGGTTAACTGCTTGTGCAACCAAGGGCAAGTATGTTGGGGTCCTGTCCATGTAAACGCTCTCTTATCTGTCCCTTCTCCACAGCAGGTACCTTTGGGTATCTTCTTGTCTCCCTGTCTCTGTTCCCCTTCCTCAAACTGAGCACACATCTTCAGAAGCTGGCCCCACCTGCCAAGGTTCCTGCCCTCAGATGAGAAGTGCCTGTCTGTGGCCTAGGGCAGCGCTGCAGCCAGTCCAGCCCAGCCTGACTTATCCCCAGAGCAGTGGTACACAGAACCTGCTCAGAGCAGAAGACCCCCACCTCAGCCTCCTTCTCCAGCAAGAGAACGGCCCTTTGGCGTGCGCCCACCATCCCTGCACCACTGCACAATTTTATTTCTCAGTGATCCTGTCCGATAAAATTTCATCGTCCATTAAGTAATCCCCAAAATGAGAACTCTTATGAGCCTATAATGAGCTCTAATTGCTACGACTCGGGGAGCCACGTGGAAGGATTTATTCGGTATTAAGCAGTTGGGTACAGAGTACGGGCTGTTACCTAAGCCATTGCTTTCATAATTCAAGGAGAAAATTAGTTCTCATAAGGGGGGGGTTCCTTTGATTCCCTCCTTCTTGTCAGAGATGACAGAAGATGGCTTTGCCTGCCTGAGTGCAAGACAGTGTCACAAATGGGAAGGTAACAAAATGCCCTTCCCCCTCCTGGCCAGGGCAAGCCAACAACAACTTCGAGAAAAAAAATCAAGAGTTCCAAAAGAACGGCAGAGGCATCACCTTCTGCCTCCGGACTCTGTGACGAGAGCCTAAGTGAAGCATTTCCATCTAGCCCAACCTTAAGAGATGAATTGTTAGCTCTAGTTTTCAAAAGGGCTTGAAGAACTTTCTTCCTTTTCCTGGACTGCACCTGCCCCAATCCTATTTCCCTATTTCTCTTTCTTTTCACCCGCAAAGTCAGCAAAGGGGCTGGGATTTAGTATTGCATATTCTGAAGGGCCCAGAGTTCTGCTCCATGGAAGTGCTTGGCCATTTTTTCCAGCTGAAACTCCCATTTCCCCCTCATTCGCCCTCCAAAGAGGGCCCCAGTTTCAGCGTTTGCCCACGAAGTTCTCCTGCTGGAAATCCAGGCTGCGAGTAAGGCGGGACAGCCCTGGCGTTGGCGGGACAGCCCTGGCGTTGGCGGGGCCGCCTCGGATTTATTTGCTCCTCTTACATTGATTTCATATTAGTTTCCAAAGCGATGAATGATCTCAAAGCTGGGTTTTGTTAGCTGAACACAAACAGGAGACAGGACTGACTTGCCCCCAGCTCCCTTTAATGAGGTCATTATCAAAGCGTGAACAAGTCTATGAATGTTTTATTGAAAGCGCATCGTTAACTTGTATCCATCCTTTTCTCCGAGTGGCATTGTGATATTGCTGTCTGTGGCACATCTTACCCGATATAGCCCGAGATTTCCCCATTCTCTGTAACCAGGCAACCCTTTCTGAATACCCAAAATTGAAAAGAACCGCTTAGTCTTCAAGAAAGTCCTCAATAATAGTGGAAAAGAACAAAGATCCAGGAGACAACAAAATGCCACAGGGGTGACTTTTCATGAGCAATTATCTCTCATTAATCAGACGAACAGCTGCAATATTAATTTTCTCTCTTTCTTCCTCTCTTTTCACAGTCCCCAACATTTGAATCATCATAAATTTTGATTTTATGGAGTCACATTTTCAGGGACTGGCAGAAAGCAGCTACCTAGGTGAAGACAAGGAGAAAACGTTTTCACTTTATTTATTTTGTTTGTTTGGTTAAAGCTGTCAGCAAAGCAAGGAGAAAAATAATAGTAATAAAAATATAGGAGAAATGCCAGAGAAAAGTGCCCCCCTTCTTCTAGATGGTGGCTGTGAATCAGGACCTTTCTCCCTGGAGACCCCTGCTTGCAGCACCCTCTCCCCATTTCTGCCCTGCCCATCCCTTCCCAGTTCTGCTCTGAGCAGGGCGAGGAAAGTGGACCCAGCGTCTGGCGTGGGAGTTTCAGCTGGGTTTCTGCCCGTTTAACTTGCAAACGTGAAGCCAAGCGTTGTCGATCTGACCAAAGAGACACTCTTTGGGCGTAACTTGCATTGTGGCCATCAAAAGCCCGCCAGCCTTAGATGGACTAGGACGTGCATTCAGAAGAAAATGGGGCGCTCGCTCTCCTTTCAGGCGCCAGCGAGGCGATTGTTTGCAGGGTGTGTAGCCAGGGTGGACAACTAGGTCCCCAGATAAGCTGTAGCCTGCAAAGAAGCTTGAGGGAGGTAAAAGAATCTTATTAAAGCCGAGGCCACAATTAGCAAATAGACACTCAGGGAACCCAACCTGTTCCTGAAAAAAGATGTGGTTGGGGATGATGAGGGAGCAGTTGGGAGCCAGCCCTGACATTGCTGCGCTCGCTGGTTGAAGAATGGAGGGGGGTGGCCTCTGGTGCCTGGCTGTCCCCTTGGCTACTCCAATATTGTTACTTTTAATGCAGTGCCGGGCAAAGTCATCCTAGAGAGAAGGCAGGCTGCGGGCCTTGTGCTCACCGCCTACCAAAATATGATCTTGCTTCTCTCTCGTGCCTATTCAGAGCCTGTGGGTCTTTGAGAAACCTGAATAAGCTTTTGTGCTCACCATGGGCGCAGGAGTTCAATTTGGCTCTCGAAAAGGCAGCGTGTAGGTGTGGGAGTGTGGGTTGGGAGAGTGGGGGTTTGGGAGAGTGGGGAAGTCCGGAGGCGCTGCTGGGGAAAGGCCAGAGGGCCTTGGCCCAGTCTCAGGGGCTCCACGCAGTTTTGATGGTACAGAATCCCTGCCACGTTGTCCCTCTGCTCCCCAATTCACCTTAATTAATATTCGTCCACCCTCTCAAATCCTCAAGCTTAACAAGGCATCCCTCCTCCACCCTCAAAGCTCTCCTCTGTCATCAGAATAAAATTTATTGAGCTCCTACTCTGTGCCCAGCGTGTGCTGGGCTCCACAGGGGGCAGGCCTGAAAAGGCCAAGACTGTATCAGATAGAATATTGTTTCATTTCAGGAACAATAGCCTGAGGCACAGAACGATTATCCGGATAATTGAGGCAAATGCCTCACCTCCTTTCCTCTCCAGTTTCGCTGAAGCTTACCAACACTTTTAATTACCTTTTCTCCTAGACCTTTTTTTATAAAAGGTGGAGAGTATAAACAGAGCACTCAATTTACAAATTCATACCAATTCCTCTCTTCCCTTAGCCTAAATTTGCTGAAGGTATTAGACCAAAATAGTAATGGGGACCAAAACAGTTTTTTTGTTTTGTTCTTTCATGTTAAAAATCCAGAGTAAGCCTTCATAGTTGTTAGCAATCCAGCCTTCCTTGTTTTCAGGCCTGATCTGTATGATAATCACCTAGAGATTTTTATTTAAATACCAATGCCAGGGCCCAACCCATAAGATTGTGATTTAAGAAATCTGTGACCTAGTGGTTAAGTGCTACATGTGCTGACCAGAAGGTCAGCAGTTCAAATCCACCAGGCACTCCTTGGAAACCGTGGAGCAGTTGTAGTCTGTCCTATAGGTTGGCTATGAGTCGGAATGGACTCCGCGGCAGAGGGTTTGGTTTTGGTTTGGTGTTAGCCAGAGCATCAGCATCAACAACTCTCCACGCTGTTCTCCTGCACCTGCATGTTAGGAAATAGCTGAAAAACCCTTCCATCCTTGCCGGTCCTGGAACCTAAGTGAATAATGTAAACCCTCTGAACTGTCCCCAAAGCCATTGGCATTGAGTCTATTCCAACTAATAGGACCCTATAGGACAGAGCAGAACTGCTCCACAGGGTTCCCAAAGAGTGCCTGGTGGATTCAAACTGGCAACCTTTTGGTTAGCAGATGTAACATTTAACCACTACACCATCAGGGTTTCCCCCGAACCTTAGTCACCGAAAAATTGGAAAGCATTTAGTGAGTGCCTACTATGTGTCAGGCCAAGTATAGAGAATTAGCTTATACAAGAACCCTTTTAGGGGGTTTTCAGGAAGGAAAATGAACCAACTCAACTGCTGAAATGTGAAAGGCCACATGAACAAGAAAGGAAAGCCCAAGGGCCTGAGAGCTGATCACACCCAAACCCAAGGTGATCCCTTATGGCAGGCTAAGCGATGGCTGGCCTGGGAAGAGGGATGGAGAATGGATTCCCAACCACGGAACAACAAGCTCAAGAGCCCTGAAGCATTCTGCTTGGCTCATTGTGAGAGCTAAATGGAGGCCAGGTAAATATGTGGAAGAATCTCAGTTTCTGCTTTATGAAGCAAGAAGAATGCCTTCGCTTTTGGAGTCCTTAAGAGAAATTAAGAACTGTCTATCACAGGAAACTCTGGTGACATAGTGGTTAAGTGCTACCACTGTTAACTGAAAGTCCACCCAGTGCTCCTTGGAAACTCTATAGGATGGTTCTCCTCTGTCCTATAAGGTCCCTCTGAGTTGGAATCTACTCAACAGCAGTGGGTTGGGTTTGGTTTTGCATGGGGCATGGCTACAGCTCCTCAGTGGCTTTTTTTATTATTGTTATCTTGGCTGGCTACCTGATATACCCATGGACCTTTGAAGTTTAGGAGGACATCAAAGCTCTGGGCTTTGCAACTAGGCACCAGGAATCTCAAGTTGTGCCTAATGAATCATCCCCTCTCCTGGGCACTCCTTTCTCCGGGCACCACCACTACACTGGGGTTGTCAGCTTAGTGTTTTTCTAACCTTTCATTTCTGGTCATGCCTGTCTCTGTTCAGCAGCCCCATAAACCCAGGGCTAGCAGGGGACCCTTACCTCCTCCCACTCAGCCCCATCCAAGTCCTGGCAGCTCTGACCTGGAACTGTGCCCTAAGTTTCAAAAACCATCCTATGGCCTCGAGAAATGAAAACTTGCTTTGTGCAGGAGGAAATAGATGCCACTTGGGTGCCTCACAATCCTCCCTGCCACCATTTTCAGAGTTCTCACTGTATGCCAGGACCTAAGCCACAAGTCCTGCCACCACCCCACTATTGTTCCATGACTGCTTTGAGGACAAAAACCCTGAAGATTATTGAAGTTCCCTGATCAAGGTCATATGTTAGAAATGGCAGAGCAGAGATTGAGAAAAGTTTGTCTTATGTAGGGACTTAGAGAGTCTTAGACATTTGGCAATACTGCCACCTAATAATACCTGGTGAAGCAGTGGTTACATGCCAAGTCTGCTAACCAAAAGTTCAGCAATTGAAATCTGCCAGGGTCTCCTTGGAAACTCTATGGGGCAGTTCTACCCTGTCCTATACGGTTGATGTGAGTAGGAATCCACTTGATACAATGGGCTTGGGTTTTGGGGGGGAGGGGGAGTTAGTACTTGCCTGAAATGGGTTAAGCATTTGTGCATAATTTATTTTTTTCAAGGACCCTGTGAGGTAGATACTATGAGTTACCCTTTTGTTTATTGTCTAGTCATTGACTAGTGTGACTTATATATATTAAGTTACTAAGCTGACTTGACGGTACTTGGCTTGGCTGGCAAGGAGAGTCTAATGTGGCCTACTGGAGTCCCTAGGTGGTCTAAATGGCTAACTTTTCCAAATGGTGAGAAGTTCTAGGCCACCCAGAGTTCCTCCAAAAAACTTAGTTGCTTCCATCCGGTTGATTCTGACACACAGTGACCCTACAGGACAGAGTAGAACTGCCCCAAAGGGTTTCCAGGGAGCAGCCAATGAATTCAAACTGCTGACCTTTTAGTTAGCAGGCATAGCGCTTAACCGCTGTACCACCAGGAAGGTCTGGCGGTCTACTTCAGAAAAGTCAGCCACTGAAAACTTTATGGAGCACAGTTCTACACTGACATACGGGGTTGCAGCAGTTGGAATCCACTCTGCAGCAATTATACACACATGTGACAGAAAGAACACAGATTAGAGTGGGGTATGTGATTGCCTTTTTTCACTGGTCACAGCCCAGAATATAGTTAGCACTGAAAAACGTTCACAGGGATGAAAGTAACACCGTTTTCTTTTCTTCAGAAGTTCCCATCCTACATTAACAGGTACATCTTCTGGTTGGTGTGATTGAATGGTTCAGTTCTTGCCCCGTTGACTGCAAGCTACTCAGGGGTTGAAAGTGCGTCTGCTTTGTTTATTGCATAGTGAATGCCAAACGTACAGCTCAGACTGGTGTATATAAGAAACACAATAAATATTTATTGAATGATTCTTCATTTTACGGAGAGGAAAACTGGAGCTCCGAGAAGCTATGCAGCTTGGCCAAGACCACACAGCTCAGAAGAGGCAGAGGAAGCATCAAACCGAGGTCTTTCTGGGGCTGAATCCCTGCCCGCCCGAGCCCCCCACCCCACCCCTGCTCACGATACCCGCAACCTCTTGCACTGTGTCCCTGGGGCCGAGGAAGCGGGAGCTCGGAAGCGCTGGGCATCGCGGCCGCCCGGGCGGGGCCACCTCTTCTGCAGGTGGGACGTCTGTCTTCCCGTCTCTTCGCGGTGCCCCGGAGAAGATGAAGGAGGCATAAATTGCAAGAAGCCATTCAACCAAATAGGCGCACGAATTGTGCTAGTCTACCTCAGTCAGCTCCTCTGTGGCGCGCTGGTTCCCACTGCGTGAGAATTTCAACCTACCCTGGTGCTCGCCGCTTTTTCGTCTCCGTCTCCCTCTGTCCCAGGCTAACTTAATCCTCATTAGGAAACGAGGGGAACCCACAGCCTGAAAACACCCCCACGAGCAACGCCAGGCAATCACCAAACACTAGCTTCCAGGCGCTGCATAGCACCCTCCCGCGACACGTGCATGCGCTCTGGCGCGAATGTAAAGGAAGAGAGTTTCAATGGGAGTCGGTGTGCTCAAGCATGTGTGTTGAGTGTGAATGTGTAAGAGTGTGGCAAGTGTGCGTGATCATAAACATGTGACAAGGTGTGTGTCTCCACAAGTGAGTGAAAAAAGTGAAGGTTGAATGTAAGCAAGAATGTGTGGGAATGCGAGGTGTGTAGCAGGTATGTGAGCTCTGAAGCAGCTGTGAGCTTGACTGTGTGTGAGTAAATGAGTGTGTGAATACGTCAATGTGAGACTAAGACTTGCAAGGATGTGGATGAGGTGTATGTGTAGGAGTGTGGGTGTGTGAATGTTAGTGTGAGAAACTGTGTGCCCCGAGACTATGTGTTAGGGTGTGTGTGTATGGCTGAGCACCTCTCTGTAAAAAGTTCGAGTGGAGGTGTAATAAGCAAGCGTGTGCAGGGAGGGGTAGGTAGTGCTTCTGTTCTTCGTGTCCTGCACTAAGCTTTCCTGCCGTGCACTCCTTGCTCCTCGTGGTTCGTAGCAAAGCCACAGGGCTGGTGTCTCCTTCAGACCGCCCCACTGCCCAGCCTTCACCAAGTCCTCTGGGAAACAGACCTTGGAAACTGTGACATCACCAGGTGGCAGGCCGGGCAGGGCATTTCTCAAATAGGAACACTGATGCTCTGAGGGGTAGAGCTTCTGAAAGTGTCACCTTGAGGTTTGCAGATTTCCTGTCCCCACTTTTCCTTGCCTTCCTTGTGGACCATCTTTCTCATATTTACTCAGCCAGCATTTATGGTGTACAGTATGCCAGGCTCTGCTCTAGGCACTGGGAAAACCAGGGGAACTGGTCCTCTTCCTGCATCGCCGCTTTGCAAATTTTGGCTTCTGCCCTCAAGCAGAGGGGTGTGGAGAAGCTTAGGGGAATAATATGTTGAAACAAACACAAGTACATCCTTCCTCCACCCCAACCTCAATCCTTTAGCTGCACCATTGGGATCCGGCTTGGGGTTACGAAATGTCCTTGGAGTGAATTTGCTTGCTTTTTGACAATGGGAATAATAAATGGTCCTCCTGTTACGGGGTTGCTGTGAACATTACATGAGTTAAGTCATAACATCCCTTGACATAATGCCTGACACTCGTGGTTCTTGCACCCAATATAGATAAAAACCCATTGCCATGGAACTGATTCTGAGTCATAGCAACCCTAAAGGACAGAGTAGAACAGCCTCAAAGGGTTTCCAAGGAGCTGCTATTAGATTGAAACTGCCAACCTTTGGTTAGCAGCCAAGCTCTTAACTGCTCTGCCACTGGGACTTACAACATATATATAAGGTATTATTATTATTATACATATACTATTGTACTGTCGACCTGTATAAAGCTGGAAGCTATGCCACTGGTGTTTCAAAAACCAGCAGCTATTCACAGTGGGAAGATTTCAAGAGAGCTTTCAGATTAGACTTGAAGAAAATTCTGATGATCTACTTCCTAAAATTTGTCAATGAAAATGTATGGATAACAATGGGTCATAGTTCAATTTGCTCACTTTGGATATGTCATCACGAGAGACCAGTTGCTGGAAGAAGACATTGTGTTTGGTGAAATAGAAGGCCAGTGAGGGCAAGGAGACCCTCAGTGAGATGGATTAGCATAATAGTCAGAAAGACTTCAGCATCCCAGCAATTGTGAAGTTAATGAACTCCTGGGTGACAATTAGTTCTGTTGTATATAAGGTCACCGTGAGTGGGAGTGGGTTCAAGGGAAGCTACCTATCATTATTACATTTCTCAGAGGTAATGGAATGCTGTGGGAAGAGAAGCTACCGCAATATATTGGATACAAAGTTCAAGAAATTATTATGTAATACACCTATGAATTTATATTAAATTCATTTCTATGTAAGTTGTTTTAAATTCCATTTTAGCATCAGGCTGTGAATACTAGCTACTAAGCCTTTATCCTCCCCTAATGATTTTTCCCTCTCCTGGGCCAATGTTATTAGAAGTGTTGGCTGTTGAGGGGAAATGAAAAATCTTGAGGGGAAGCCAACAAGGACAGACACAGCCTGATGATCTTTTGGGCAGCCTTAGTTCACCAAGTCAAAGTGAATGACTCCTCAATGGCTTCAAATGTGTGGTGTAATTTAACCCTTTGAGGATGAGTAAAATTTCTGATTAGATGTTGTTTGTTGTTGTTAGGTGCCGTGGAGTTAGTTCTCGCTCATGGTGACACCATGTGCAACAGGATGAGACAACAGCCAGTGCTGCACCATTCTCACACTGGTTGCTGCGTATGAGAATTTTTTGTTTTCGTTAAGTCTGGGTGTAATCCACTCCAAAGGCTGTAGGTTTTGATCTTCATCAGCAGGTGCTTCAAGTCCTCTTTACTCTGAGGAAGCGAGGGTGTGACACTCGCATATCACAGGCTGTCACTGAGCCTTCCTCCTATCCTAATGCCCTGTCCTTTATACAGTCTAGCTTCTCGGGTTATTCACTCACCTTGCATATCAAAAAAGTACAATGAAAGGATTCAACACTGGCACACATTTCCTGATTTTAAACCACTTAGTGCCCCTTTGCTTTATTTGAATGACCGTCACTTTATCCAGATACAGGTTCCTCATAAACACAACTAAGTGTTCTGGAATTCCCATTCTCTGCAATGTTATTCATAGTTTGTTGTGAACCACACAGTCAAATGCCTTTGCATAGCCATTAAAACACAAGTAAACATCTTTCTGATATTCTTTACTTTCAACTAAGGTCCACATGACGTTAGCAGTGACATCCTTGTTCCATGTCCTCTTCAGAATCTGGCTTGAATTTCTGGTAGTTCCCTGTCCATGTATTGCCGTAACCACTTTTGAATCATCTTTAGCAAAATTTTGCTTGAGAGTGTCTCTTAGGTTGGGTTCTCTAAGGAAGCAAAATCAGTAAGGTGTATAAATATATAAAACCCAGAAAACCAAACCCACTGCCATCTAGTCGATTCCAGCTCAGAGCGACCCTATAGAACATGGTAGAACTTCTCCACAGATTTTCCAAGGAGTGCCTGGCATATTCAAACTGCCCACCTTTTGGTTAGCAGATGTAACACTTAACCACTATACCACCAGGATTTCCATATAGAGAGATTTGTATCAAGGAAATGACTGATGTAGTTATAGGGGCTGAAACATCCCAAGTCTGTGGGTCAAACTAGAAGCTTCTCCTGATGCATGTAGCTACTAAGGCCAGCTAACCTGAGATGAGTGGGTCAGAGAGCAAGGTTCCTGTTCATAGGCTGTGAAGATCAATGAATCCCAAAGATCAGCAGGCAAGATTGCAGGTAAGCTCCTAGCTCAAAGCCCAAGAACCAGAGATTAGATAAACAGGAGCCAGCTGCAGGATCCAGAATCAGAAAAGCCCACAAGACATGCCAGAATATCTACTTATATTCAATGCAGGCTGTATATTTAAGGAAACTCCCTGTCCACTGTTTGGCTACTCACAGCAGATCTCGTCATGGAGGTGATCACTTAATATCAGATGCCATCATGGCAGCGAACACACTATCGAGCCACTGAGATTCATGGCCCAGCCAAGTTGATACACAATCTTAACCATCACAGGGTGATATTCATCTTTCTTTGAAATGGGCACAGATCTGAATCTGTTCCAGTTAGTTGGGCAGATAGCAGTCTTCCAAATATTTTGGTATGGATGAGTGAGCATTTCCAGCATTGTATCTATTTGTTGAAACATCTCAACTAGTATTCCGTGAATTTCCGGAGCCAATGCCTTCAGCGCAGCTTGGACTTCTTCCTGCAGTACCATACCATTAGTTCTTGATCATATTCTGAAATGGCTGAACATGGACCAGTTTTTTGTTGTTGTTGTTTGGTATAGTGATTTTGTATATCCCTTCCACCTTCTTTTGATGCTTTTTATGTTTTTTTCAGCATTTTACCTATAGAATCCTTCAGTATTGCAATTTAAAGCTTTTTTTTTCTTCTTCTTCAGATTTTTCAGTTTGAGAAATGCCAGGCATATTCTTCTCCTTTGGTTTTATAATTCTAGATCTTCACAGATTCATTGTCATATTTTACTTTGTCTTCTAAGCTGCCCTTTGAAATCTGTTCCCTTCTGTCAAGGATTGAATTGTGTCCCCCCCATAATAAGTGTACCAATTTCTCTGGGTCTTGATTCCCGGTATTGTACAGTTATCTTCCATTTTGTGATTGATATAATTTTCCTATATGTTGTAAATCATAATCTCTGCCTGTAGTTAATGAAGCAAGACTAGATTGTGTTAAAGAGGATAAGGGTGGGACACGACATGTCACATCCCTGATCCAACGTAAAGGGAGTTTCCCTGGGTCAAGGACGGTACATCTTTAATCTTAAAAGAGATAAAAGAAAAGTCAAACAAGCAGTGAGGGGGACCTCATACCACCAAGAAAGCAGTGCTGGGAGCAGTGCATGCCATTTGGACCTGAGTTTCCTGTGCAGAGAATCTCCTAGACCAAGGAGTGGTTGACGACAGAGATGTTCCTCAAGAACTGATAGCCAGAATATATTCCCCTGCAGCTGGTACCCTAAATTTGGGTATCTTATAGCCTACTACACTATGAGAGAATGCATTTCCCTTTATTAAAGCCATCTACTCTTGCTATTCCTGTTAAAGTAGCACTAGATGACTAAGACATGCTCTTTTACATGATCATATCTTCCATTTGCTTTACCTACTCTGTATTCAAGAACAACTTTCAAGTTCTGTTGTGACACTCATTTTGGCCTTTCTCATCTTACAGATGATCTTTTTGCTTTTTTTTCACGTATAATGTCTTGACATCATCCGAAGACATGTATGATCTTTGTTTGTTGGTGTTCATTGCATCAAATCTGTTCTTGAGATGGTCTCTAAATTCAGGCGGGATAGACTCCAGGTTGTATTTTGGCTCTTGAGGACTAATTTTAATTTTCTTCCAGTTCTCCTTCATCTTTCCTAGGAGCAGCTGATGGTCTGTTCTACAGTCGGCTCCTGGTCTTTATCTGACTAATGGTATTGAGCTTTTCCATCATCTTTTTCTACAAATGTAGTTGATTTGATTTCTGTATATTCCATCTTGTGAGTCATTGTTTACATTTCTGAAGAAAGGTATTTGCAATGACTAAGTCATCAATCTTGCAAAATTCTGTCATGTGATCTCCTGTGTTGTTTTTATCATCAAGGCTGTGTAACGTAGGAAACATGTTTCCTGATCAGCCACATGCCTGCCTGGAACAAAGTACTGTGTACAAATGTGGAGCATGACATTTTTCTTTTCTTTTAGAAGATTGTTTTAAAATTCTTTTCCTTTTTTGATGTTCTAGCTAGGATTACAAAAATGATCTTGTGTTAAACTGGAAAGGGTATGTTTTAGGTATAAATTTCCTTATAGAAACGTTCTTTCTTTTTCAGGAAAGGTACATCAAAAAGAAATACTGAGAAGTAGAAGAATTGGTTGTAGTGTCTAAGTTCTTGAATTAGAAGCTGAAAAGGAATTCTCCCATACCCCAGTTGATCCATCCTGTGTGGCTACCAAAGAAACTGAGGTCCACAGAGACTCAATCAGACCTGCAAACAGTTACTAAGTAGCATCACCTCGGTTTTGTTCCCTTACACCTTGTTTTACACTTTCAGATGTCCTGGAAACTAGGAAAAGAAAAGGGAGAAGAGTTCTATATTCTATGGTACCACCATGTTTCGTTTGCTGGCAACTCTATCTTTTGGTGTTCAGGCCCAAAACACTGGAATCTTTCTTGACTCCTTTCTCTTTCTCTGGTTAGGAGCTGAGTGCTTTAATCACTGTACCACTAGAGTTTCTTCACTTACCCAAGAACCTATCTCCTACCAAAAATGACACTCTGATTTAGATCCTAGTTTTAGATATGATCTGGCCGAGACATTTGGCCTCTCAATACCTCATTGTGGAAATAACAGATTTTTTTTTTAAAGTCATGTCTAGCTTGTACAACTGTATGCATCCAATAACATAAGCAGTTAACAATCTTTGTAAACTCTAAAGGGAAAGGGTTAATATACAGGTAATAGCCAGTTAGGATTAGGTAATGCTGTTGTGAAGAAGCACTGCTGCCCTTTTTGAATCTCTCATCAAATATTGATTAAATGCTTATTGTGCCAGACACTGTATCAGTGAGCCTAGTGAAAAAAATCTCTATCTTCCGGGGGCCTTTGTTTTAGCCCGCAGACTCATCTCATCCATCAGGAAGTCCTGTTAGCTCTATTTTTAAATATCTAGAAACTGATCACTTTTCCATGCTTCCACCACTGTTGAGATGGCCCAGTCTTACAGCTCTAGCCTCCTGCATGTCTTCTGGCTGGGTTCCTTCTGTTTGTACTTCTCTCTCTCATCCGCTCTCAACTCAGCAGCCAGGAGGATCTTCTGAAAAACTTAAGATCAGAGCATAGCAAGAGCTAAAGATTTTACAATGACAAAAAAGGTCACCTGTGATACGGTCTGTGGCCACCTTGCTGGGCTCCTCTCTTCTCTCTGCTTTCCTCACTGGTTGTCCCTCTCCTGTACTGGCTTTCTTTCTGCCAAGAACTCTTCTCCTAGAAGCCCACACATCTCAATTTCTCACTTTCAGGTCTTTCTAAAATATCAAAGCATCTGCTGGGCCATCTCTCCTACCAACCCACTTATTACGCTCTATTTTTTTTTCTCATAAAACTGATCACTTTCTAATATGGTAAGAATATATGTTTATTGTCTAAGTCTCCCTGCTAAAATGAAAGCCCCTAGAAGACAGAGATTTTTGTCATTGGGGTCACTGAAACAGTGTCTGGCACAATAAGCATTCAATAAATATTTGATAAGGAGTTAAAAAAGAACAGGTATTTCACAACATCAGTGTTACCTAATCATAACTGGCTGTTACTTGTATATAAACCTTTAGAGTTTACAAAGATTCCTAAATATGTGTGTCACTGGATGTGCACAATTGTATAAGCTAGATACAACTGTTTTAAAAAACTTTTAATTCTGCAGTGAGGTATTGAGAGGTTAAAGGTCTTTCCCATATCACATCTAAGACTAGATTCTAAATCAAAGTGTCATTTTTGGTAGGAGATGAGTTCTTGGGTAAACGAAGAAGCCCTAGTGGTACAGTGGTTAATGCACTCAGCTGCTAATCAAAATGCCCGCTGTTTGAATTCACCACCCGCTGCTCTGGGAGAGAAAGATGTGGCAGTCTGCTTTCATATAGATTGATAGCTTGGAAACCCTAGGGGACAGTTCTACTCTGTCTTATAGATTTGCTGTGAGTTGTAATTGATTTGACAGCAGTGGGTTTGGTTTTGTTTTAGCCTGTTTAAATGAAGAAAGCCAATAGGTTACTGGATATACTGTTGTTAGTTGATGTCAGGTTGGCTCTGATTCATGATGACCTTACGTACAACACAATGAAATGTTGTCCAGTCTTGCACCATTCTTGCAATGACTGGTATGTTTGAGTCCATTGTTGCAGTTACCGTGACAGTTCATCTCCTGTGAGAGTTCCCTCGTTTTTGTTGACCCACTAATTTACTGAATCCCAAACATGATGTATTTTTCTAACAATTCATTTTTCCTGATGATGTGTTGAAAGTAAGCAAGATAAAGTCTTCCTCTTGTCTCTTGTAAGGAGCATTCTGATTGTCCTTCCCCCAAGACCATGAATCCACCTAAATATTGGCCTGGAGGTATGGCACTAGGGCTGGGGTTCTCCCTCTATTGTCTGTCTTTGCTGTTATGTACTTGCCTGAGCTATAGCTAAAGGAACGGTGCTGGGGAATGCGCCACAATAGCTCCATCCCCTTGTTTTTACAATTTATACTGGGAGGAAAGCAAGGCATGTTGTTTGGTGAGCTCATTTGGAGTCTGGCTTGAATCTCTGGACTTGGCTGTATGCCCTCACTTGATTGACTACTCTGACTGCAAACCAGTACACTGGCTTAGTCAGTGTATGACTCTTCCTTCCTCCTGTTTGGGTTCTCTGTCCATCTGTCACATTTAGCCGATGAGCTCATTGACTGCAAGCTGATTGAGCAAGACAGTGTTCCTAATTCACACTGTTTACACAGCACCATTGTCTTCTGCACATACTTAGTAATAATTAGCATTCTCTTTTGAGATCATTAGTATCTCAATAATCGTCAATCAGTAGCCATTGTTAGAGCAGGAATTTATCATCTTGAACTATATAATAGGAAAATAATATACAGTGAAACCCATGAGAGCTGGAATGTGACAGGACTGCCTTGATTTTCTAGGTCATAAAATTTTCTACCTTTTAAGGTGCAGTCTTACCACTTTTTTTTATCACCTATTTTGAGTTTTCCTTCTCTGCCAGGTTTCTGCCTCACACAGGCTCTGACTTAAGCAGGTTTTGTTATTATTCAGAAGTTATTCCTGAGCATGGAATATCCAGTTCTGAACAGGTTTGAAATACTTTTTCCTCAGAGATGTGCACAAGTGCTAAAAGAAAAAAATTGACAGTCATTTATTTTTCTAAGTTGAATTGCCTAATTGTTGCTTTTTTATGTGAACTAGGAAAATAGAGTATTTAAATATTGTGAAACAAGAAAGAAAAAGAACAATTTGATTGTTTATTGAAATATTCATTGTGCATTTGGCTATTCACAGATTACATTCCATCCTATCTCCATTTGAAATTTAATGCACATCTTGATCATACAGTTATTTTCCTGTTCCGGGGTTCCTAAGACGATGAAGACATTAATGAATTGATTACAAATGCAAGAGGCATGACTCAGAAAGGAGCAGTGATAGCCAGTGTTCACTGCCTCGTTGTCTGGAGAGGGCTCGTATTTACCTATGCTTTTTTGAGATCAAACCAGTTAATGGAATTCAAACAGCATGCCTAATATTGAATCACAGTACCATTTATATTGTCCAGAGAATGACCACCTACCCAGAAAGGACCCTGTACTTAGATGTCAACAAAAGAGACAACACATCTGAATAACTACTTTATTTAAATAAAAGTCCTGGATCATATCATTAGGGGAACTTCAGGACATAGAAATTCAGCTTAATTTACCATTATTTATTGAGTGTCTACTATGTAGTAGCTGCTGGGATTGCAAAGATGACTAGATCCTAGTCACAGCTCTCAATGAACCTTAGTAGATGTGTGATAGGTGAAATGAAATGCTACTGATGAGGAAGCAGCTCTATCCCCCAGCATGTTATCTTCCTGCACATCAGGGGCTTTGCAACTAGGTCTTGAATGATTTGCTAGAAACGATTAGATAAAAACAAACAGCAGGAGAGGAAGGCCCAGAGGCATAGATGTGCATTAAGTTGGTGGAGGTGGAATTGCTGCATAGAGAAGAGGTAGGAAGCAGACAAATGCCCAGTTGTCATCAAGTCAGTTCTGACGCATGGCAACTCCACGTGTGTCAGAGTAGACCTGTACCCTATAGTGTTCTCAGTGGCTGACTTTTCAGAAGTAGATTGACAAATCTTTCTTCAGAGGCATCTTTGGGGCAGCTATGTATGGTAAACGTTTGCACCATCCAGAAATTCCAAAGGAGTGTGAAGTGTTTCCTATATAAAGTGAACAGTCTTTAAAGGATACTGTGCAGAAAAGAGAAAGGATTATAATGTAGTTATCATAAAGGATGGATCAGAAGAGAGACAAACCAGAGGCAGAGTCTAGTACAAGAATCCATACTTGAAGTGACGAGGGTTACTGTCTTAGTTATCTAGTGCTGCTGTAACAGAAATACACAAATGACGGCTTTAACAAACGGAAATTTATTCTCTCACAGTTTAGCAGGCTACAAGTCTGAAATCAGAGCACGAGCTCCAGAAGAAGACTCTGTCCATTCTGGAAGAAGTTCCTTGTCGTCAAAATTCCCCTGATCTACTCGCTTCTCAGCATAGGGATCCTGGTTCCAAGGGTTGTGCTCTGTTCTTGGCTCATCTCTCTTGGTAGAATGAGGTGCCCATCTCTCTGGTGCTTCCCTTTTGTTTTATGTCTCTAAGACAAAAGGTGATGCAGCCCACGTCCCACGGAACGTCCTCTTACATCAGAACAGGACTGTGACCTGAGCAAGGGTGATGCGTCTCATCCTAGTTGTCTTTAGGGTAACCTAATCTTCCCTCATTAATCATAGGCAGAGATTAGGATTTACAACAGCTGTAGTTGTTGCATGCTATCAGGTTGGTTCCTACTCATAGTGCCCCTATGCACAACAGAAGGAAACACTGTAGAGTCCTGTGTCAAACTCACCATTGTTTTTATACTTGAGACTATTGTTGCAGCCATTGTGTCAATCCATTTTGTTGAGGGTCTTCCTCGGTTTTTGTTGACCCAATCCATTTTGTTGAGGGTCTTCCTCATTTTCATTGACCTTCTACTTTACCAATTGTGATATCCTCCAGAGTTGATCCCTCCTGACAATATGTTCCAAGTATGTAAGATGCAGTCTCACTATCCTTGCTTCTAAGGAGCACTCTGGTTGTACTTCTTCCAAGACAGCCTTGTTCATTTTTCTGGTGGTCCGTGGTATATTCAATATTCTCCAACTCCACAATCCAAAAGTGTCGATTCTTCTGTCTTCTGTGTTCACTGTCCAGGTTTGGCATGCATCTGATACAATTGAAAATACCATGGCTTGGGTCAAGCGCACCTTAGTCTTGAAGGAGACATCTTTGTTTTTCAGTACTTTCAATGGTCTCATCCTTTGCAGCAGATTTTCCCAGTGCAATGTGCCTTTTGATTTCCTGACAGTTGCTTCCATGGATATTGATTGTGGAACCAAGTAAAATGAAATGCTTGGCAACCTCATCCTTTCTCCATTTATTGTGATGTTGCTTACTGGTCCAGGTATGAGAATTTTTGTTTTCTTGGTATTGAGGTACAATCCATATTGAAACCTGTGGTCTTTGTTCTTCATCTGTAAATGTTTCAACTCCTCTTCACTTCCAGCAAGAAAGGTTGTGTCATCTGCCTAATGCAGGTTGTTAACGCATCCTCCTCCAATCCTGATGCCTCATTCTTCATATAGTCCAGCTTCTCAGATTATTTTCTTGGCATACAGTTTGAAAAGGTATGGTGGAAGGATACAACCCTGGCGTACACCTTTCCTGACTTTAATCCATGCAGTGTCCTCTTGTTCTTCACACAACTGCCTCTTGATCCATGTACAGTTTCCTCATGAGCACAATCGTTTTGGAATTCTCATTCTCTGTAATGTTATCCACAACTGGTTATGATCCAGTCAAACACCTTTGCATAGTCAATAAAACATAGTAAAACATCTGGTGTTCTCTGTTTTCAGTCAAGATCCATCTGACATCAGTGATGATAGCTCTGTTGCTATGTCCTCTTCTGATCTGGCCTGAATTTCTGGCAGTTCCTTGTTGATGTATTGTTGCAGTCACTTTTGCACAATCTTAAGCAAAATTTCACAGCATGTGATATTAATGATGTTATTCTATAATTTCATCATTTGTTTGGATCACCTTTCTTGAGAATAGGCACAAATATGGCTCTCTTCCAGTGGTTGGTAGCTGTCTCTGAAATTTCTTCGCATAGATGAATGAACACTTCCACCACGGCATCCAGTTTTTGAAGCATCTCACTTGATATTCCACCACTTCCTGAAGACTTGGCCTTTGTCAATGTCTTCAATGCAGCTTTAACTTCTCCTTTCAGTGTCATTGGCTTCTGATTATATGCTGCCTCTTAAAATGTCTGAATATTGACCATTTCTTTTTGGTATGATGACTCTGTGTATCCGTTGCATCTTCTTTTGATGCTTCTTGAGACATTTAATATTTTCCCTGCAGAATACCTTCACTATTGCAACTCGACACTTGCATTCATAATTCAGTTCTTTCAGCCTGAGAAACGCAGAGCATGTTCTTTCCTTTTGGTTCAGTATCTCCAGCTCTTTGCCCATGTCATTATAGTACTTTGTCTTCTTGAGACATCTTTTGAAATCTTCTGTTCAGTTCTTTTATTTCATTATTTCTTCCTTTTGGCTTAGCTACTCTACATTTAAGAGCAAGTTTCAAAGTTTTTTCTGACGTCCAAGTAGGTCTTTTATTTCTTGTCTTTTTAAAGACCTCTTGCTTTCTTCATGCATGATGTCTTTGATGTCATTTCACAACCTGTCTTTTTAAAGACCTCTTGCTTTCTTCATGTATGATGTCTTCGATGTCATTTCACAACTTGTTTGGTCTTCGGCCATTCATGTTCAGTTCATCAAATCTGTTCCTGTGGTGGTCTCTAAAGTTGGATGGAATAGACTTAAGGTCGCACTTTGGCTTTTCTGGACTTGTTCTGATTTTCTTCTGTTTCAGTTTGTGTATGAGCAATTGATGGTCTGTTCCACAGTCAGAAGTGGGTCTTTTTCTGACTGTGGATATTGAGTTTTCCCGTTTTTCTCTCTCCACATACATGGTTGATTTGATTCCTATGTATTTCATCTGGTGAAGTCCATATGTACACTTGCTGTTCATGTTGGTGAAGAAAGGTCCTTACAGGGAAATCGCTGGTCTTGCAAAATTCTGTCATGCAATGTCCAGTATCATTTCTATTAGCAAGTCCATGATTTCCAACTACTGATCTTTCTTGTTTGTTTCCAACTTTTGTATTCCAATCACCAGTAATTATCAGTGCTTCCTGAGTGCATGTTCAATGAATTTCAGACTGCAGAAGCTGGTAAAAATCTTCAGTTTCTTAACCACTGGCTTTAGTGGTTGGTGTGTTAACTTGAGTAATAATCATGTTAACTGGCTTTCCTTGTAGGTGTATAGGTATTATCCTATCACTGACTTGTGCTTTCAGGACTGATCTGGAAGTATTCTTTTGGACAATGAATACAACACCATTCTTCCTCAAGTTGTCGTTCCTGGGATTGTAGACCATATGAGTATCTGATTCAAAATGGCTAATACCAATCCATTTCATATAGGAAAATTATATCAGATCACTAAAAGGAGGCCAACCACATAACACTTGGAATTATGGTTTAGCCAACTTGAGACATATTTTGGGGGAAAACTATTCAATCCATGACAGTCACATTTACCAGTAGTATTTGGGACATAGTATTTAACATGTTTGTTGAGACTGTATTCCAGAGTGTCTCTTCCCTGTGCTCAGAATTGTAAACTCTCTTGGTCAGTCTACATAGCAGTAATCAAGTATTGTTACTTGACAGTGGGACTGGAGTACACTTCAGGAATGAAATCAAGGTTAGAAGGCTGTTTAGTGTGAATATAAGGTACAGTTACGAAGAACTGGTATGATTACTGGATTAGAGTTAAAAATAGTGCCTTCTAGTCAACAGAGACAAACCTTGATTGCACAGTAGTTAAGTACTACCACTGCTAACCAAAAGGTAGGCAGTTCAAATCTACTAGGCACTTCTTAGAAACTGAATTGGGCAATTTTAGTTTGTCTTATAGGGTCTCTATGAGTCAGAATTGACTTGATGGCAATGGGTTTGTGTTAAAGTCAACCAGGGGTACTCTGGTGGTACAGTGGTTAAGAGGCCAGCTGCTAACCCAAACATTGGCAGTTCAAATCCACTGGCCGTTCCTTAGAAACCCTATGGGGCAGTTTCTACTCTGTCCTGTAGGGTCTCAATGAATCTACACTGTCATACAGGGTTACTGTGAGTCAGAATGCGTTTGATGGCAGTGGGTTTTGTTTGTTTGTTTAGGGAACCAGGTGTCTTAGAAAGAAATACAAGGATTTATTACAGAAACAGAGTGAAACTGGGAAATTCTGATGTAGTATTCATATACCTTGCCTTCTTTTCTTTCCAAACTGCTACCTTTTCCATTTAGACTTTTGACTTTTTCTTAGTGAATCATCTTTGTATCCACAGGGCTTTGTTGGCAACTTAAGTACCCATTGAGAAGGGCAATGGACCTATTGACTAGAACAGTCAGATGTTTACAGCCCAGTCTTGGCTTATGACCACAAGTGTTGCTGAGATTTCTGTTCTGAGTCAGAATCCTAAGTGGCTGTTTCAGGTCACAAGGTGTTTGTTTGTATTTCCTGAAGGACTTAAAGTACTCACGTAATGGTCTGTCATATCCACCTCCAGAAGGAAGTTACTCATCTTTGAGATCCAGTGGAGGTGTAAAAAGGAGGAAGAAATGGTAAATTAATGTACAAAATCATATACAGCATCATTATTTATCATGAGCTATAACTTGTCATTCATCCTCTTAACTGTCCATCATTCTCCTTGTTACCTATCCAACTGCCCTGATCCCAGTGGACTCTGGATCAACCTTTCTGCTTCAGATAAGCATGGCCTATTTGTGGTCCATAGAACTTAGCCCTCTTACTGTGTTATAGGCTTTTCACTAATACCTCTCTCCACTTAAAATACTTCTTTTCTTAGTTAGCCACCTTTTATCTTTCAAGAACTCCTCAAAACTATATTCTCAAAAGAACCTTTGCCCCACTAATGGCTGGTAAAAATGATATGGCAAATATATCTGATCTCCTGTAGCGTCGAGGAGGAAGCCGAATGAAGAGCAATGGCCCAAGGCTGATTACTGTGTGGCGGAGGTCAGGCAAGCCTTTACCTCCAAACTTTTTTTGCCAGTTCTGATACCAGCTATCCCTCTCAAGGCACTGTCTACTTCTCTACTGGGTTTGATCATTCATTACAATGATACACAGAATTCACAGACCATACAGTTATGGGGTTTACTGGGGGAAGTCATAGATGACAATTCCAGAGACAGTTCTTTCATTAGGACAGCTTTTTCTCAGAAATGTCTTCAGGTAGACCTCTCTCCCCGGCCCTTTATATCCACTTGGGTAAGTGTTAGAAAGCTTTTTCCACCAATAAGCACCTGGAGGCACACTATGGGATCAGCAACCATCCTGCCCCAAAGCACTCAGGTTTCTTGCTTGTAGACTTAGAAACTCACTGCTCTGTGTCTTCCTAGTCTCCTTCTCTTGACTCTTCTGCCTCTGCTGCTGTTCTCGCCAGCCTTGCTTTTCTCACTGTTGCAGCTGTCTCTTCCTGTCTCCTATGACTAGGTGGGTCTCAGTGCAGTGCAGGCATCCTAGGAGCCTAAGGTTTCAAAAAGATTAAGTAATTCTCTTGGGATCATGTGATAAATAAGAAGCAGACCTGAATTCAGCCAAACTCACCCAATGTTTGAGACTCTGAAAGTCATAATCTTGCCAGTGCACCATGGTTTTTAGATTTCAAATTTTTAAGCAAGGAAGGTTTCTAGTGTTTTCTTGATCTTTCCAATTCTTCTAGTGTACTGAGGGCTGTAATTAAGTGAGCTCTTTCAGGTTACAGAAACACACGGATACACAGTTTCCTTCAGAAAACAGAGGGTTTTTTTGGTCAGAATATACAGGTTAAGTATGGGAACTGCAAATCCAGGCCTGCTGGACATCTCTGCTGCCCAGGACTATTGCCTCAAAAAGGCATGTGGTCATGGCTCAGACTTCGAGTTTTATGAATCTTCCTTTCCTTTGAGAACAAAGCTTACTGAAGTTTAGATAAACAGGCCCTTCACTAGAAGGCAATTTCTCTCATTAATTCAACAAATGCCTATTAGACACTTACATTGTACCAAGCACTCTTGAAAGCACTGGGGAAAGCAGGTGAACAAACAGGTAAAGCTTTCCCCTAATGAATTTATGTTCTAACAGCTTCTTATTTTAAGTTTTAGGGCTAATATATCAGGGTTGGTCTCCTCTTAATGCATATTCTCCAGGTTTGAAGTCTTCCTGTTTTCGAGACTGGGCTTTAATACTTGGCTGCTAATCAAAAGGTGGGCCAGTGATTTATCTAGGGTACTGAACCAGCCCTGGGCGCGTGGTGCCACTGAGTAGTCTCTGTTAACCCAATGCTCCTCCCTAAGCACAGGAATGTGTTAGAAGATTAATGAGCTTGACTTGTAGTTTTGAGCTGGTATTACAGTGAAGTTATCTAAAAGACAGAGTGAGACATTTGGACAGGGGTGACATTTTCCGCAGATATGTCTCTGGCTATACAAGATTATTGAAACTGCTCCACACACCCAGAGTCAGCAGAACACCTACCATATCATAGTTAATCCTCAAAGCATGAGAACTTTCCCCTAGATGTCAAGAACTCTTGGGAAGTTCTTTAGGCTTCCTTATTAGGGAGACTTGGTGATGAAATGGCTAAGTACTCAGCTACTAACCAAAAAGTTGGCTGTTGGAACCCACTAGTCACTCCATGAAAGAAAGATGTGGCAATCTGCTTCATAAAGTTTATAGCTTTGGAATCCTTGCTAGGCAGTTCTACCCTGTCCTATGAGATTACTATGAGTTGGAATTGACTTCATGGCAACAGATTTGTTTGGTTCTTATGGGCTAATAGTGGACATTTAGTGATTCAGTGGGAGAAACCTCAGCTTCTGTGCAGTAGAGTTGGTTCAATTTCTTAACAATGTACCTTGTACACAACCACCACATCTGCCAGTGGAGGCTTGGATGTTGCTGGGATACTGGCTGAACAGGTTGCAGTAGAGCATTCAGACTAGGAAGAAAGGCCTGGTGAGCTACTCCTAAAAACAACAGTCTTATCCAGAACTGATTATGGAGATGAAGCAGGATTTGGCATTATTTAGTTCTATTACACATGGTGTCACCATGAGGCAGGGTAGCTAACAGCAGCTACATAGGCCTACAGTTCCCAGATTTATTGATAGTAGATACTTGCTAGTAGCTTCTTCAGTACTTACAGTTTTTCATTTCCCTCATGTAATTCTAAGGAAACATATAATCTCTGGCGCCAAAGAGTAGTATGTAGCCTTGATCAAGCCAGTCAGTGCATGTTGTTCTTTTTACAACAGTTGGCTCAGTAAAGGTCATGTGACCTAAGAAGTTCCAATAAGAGCAAATCTTAGATCTCGGGGGGGAGGGGGGATGTGGGTGGCGGATTTCAAGAACACTTAAGCTCTCTTCCTCCGAAGAGTGTGGTGTATGGATGCGAGGTCTGGATCTGCTACAGCCATTTTGCAAAGATGAGGAAAGAATCTGATATACAGCTATAAATAGAGCCCAGAGAATTGCAAAGAAATGGAGCTGGAGGCCTGATCAAAAATTGCACCTTGCCCGCCCCTCCTCTGAATTTTAACTATCAGTTAGGCCAATACCTGCCTTTATTAATGAAGCCTGTTTGAAGTGAGTTTTGTTCATTGTAACATAAAGCATAGTGATTAACACTTTAAAAAACTTATTAACCCTTCTTTTTCATCCCCCTATAAACACTTCACAGGATTAGAGCTTCTCAAAATAAATTCACATTGCCAGCCAAGTGCCGTCAAGTCCATTTTTGACAGTTAATGGCCTGTAGTCAGTTTCCCAGAGAAGCTAAAACATGAACCACTTTGACCAAGATCTTTCTTATTTTCAAGAAATATTTTTATATCTATAGCAAGGACTTGTCAAGTAGCCCTGGTGGTACAATGTTTAAGTGATTAAAAGTCTGCAGTTCAAATCTACTAGGTTTTCTGGGAGAGAAAGATGTACCAGTTGGCTACTGTAAAGAATACAGCCTTGAAAACCCTGAGAGATGGTTCTACTCTGCTCTGTAGGGTTGCTATGAGCCAGAACTTACTCAACAGCAATCAAGGAGACTGGGTGGTACAGGGCTTAAAGTGCTTGCTTGCTATCTGAAAGGTCAATAGTTCGAACCCATCCACAGAAGGAAGATGCAGCAGTCTGCTTCCATAAAAATCACCACCTTGGAAATCCTGTGGAGTGGGTTCTACTTTGTCCTAGCAGGGCTCTATGGTCAAAATCAACTTGTTGGTAACAGGTTGGTTGGTTTGCTTTTTTAAATGAGTTATGAATTCTAAGTGCAAAGATGCCTTAGAAAACACTAAGCTTCAAAAATGGCATGTGGTTTACATTTTTAATACTGTTTTTCAGTGGGTAACGAACATGTTTGATATATTATTCAAGGAAAAGAAGAGGAAAAAAGTATATAAAGTCAAAGAAAAGAATAACATATCTTAGGAGAAAAACATAGAAAAAACTTCTACCGTTATTTCTATGTGGTAGGAATAAACGGTCAGTTTTCCGGAAGGCAATTTTAACCCTTACCAGGAAGAAAAAGTGTACAGCAAAATTTCTAAGACTATAATTTAATGTCGTATAGAAAAATGTGAAGACAGTATTTGTAAATCACAAGAAGAGCACCTAAGTTTGAATGGACAGAAAAGTGAAAGGCAGGCTTAATACAGACAAATGCAGTTCACAGTATATTAATATGGTTGTTTCTATGTAATTTTAATAATGACCTAGAAGTAAATGAGGGATTAAAAAGGATTGTAGGAGTGTTCCCTAATGGCACGAGCCTAATCTGACTCAATTAAATTTGGCTAACCTGCTGCTCTACTCAACGAGATCATCAGAATGTTGTTTTTAATAATCCTTGGAAAAGGGATATAAGGAATTATCTGACCCTTTGGCAATGGCAATGGTATTTATCAAAATGACATCTGACTAGTATGTGAGGGTAGGATTTTGGGCTACCTAAAGTTTGCAAACTCTTTTTTAGTAACCTGGAAAAACTCATCAGTGAGCACTAAACATAGAATTGACATGTACAAAGCATTACACTCATAGGTTGATTTGGCATTACCTTTAGTTGGTCTGGAAACCCTGGGGACGTGATGATTATGTGCTATACCTGCTAACCCAAGATGGGCGGTTAGAATCTGCCAGGCCGCTCCTGGGAAACGATGGAGCAGTTTTGCTCTGTCGTATAGGATCTCTATGAGTCAGAATTGACTTGACAGCCATGGATTTTGGGCATAGTGGTTAAGTGGCATGGCTGCTAACCAAAAGGTCAGCAGTTCAAATCCACCAGGTGCTCCTCGGAAAGCCTATGGGGAGTTCTACTCTATACTATAGGGTCACTAGGAGTCCAAAATTATTACCAAAAAAAAGTTTTGATTTAGGATTTATTTGCCAAGTTACATCATTCCTAAAGCATCTTGAATCAGGCAAGGCAGGAATGAACCACATGTTAATGTCATGGGACGTAACTCAGTCCCAATGGTGTGTGATCAGCTGATGTGTGATACCACCAAGAATGCCTGCTTGCGTGAAGCATCCTTAATCAACAGGTGCTGTAGTTGGCAGTCAGGCAGCAAGAGAGCTACTCTGGGAAAAAAAATTACAGAAACTTAACAGAACCACTGACAGAGTAGGATTTCTGGGCCAAAGGAGACTGGTAGCCACAAAAACTTTGCAAGGAAGTACTCTCTCATAGATCAATCTTTATGCTAAACCACAGCAAAGTAAGCCACCCATTCCTTAGATGATGGATGTCTTGCCTCCTCCATGAGCCTCTCATAGATACTATGAGTGGTTCATTTGAATCTCGGGAAACCAAAGAAGTCAAGTTGGCTGGTTTTTCCGGGTTAGCCATTGAATTCTTAGTTGCTAGGCAACCATGAAGGTCTCAATGAATAACTACTCAAATACACTTCTTATTACCCTGCAGAATGGCTTTGCTTAGAATGGAAAGAAATGGATAGAAAGAGAAAACTGTAGCAGAATTGCTATGGATTGAATTTTGTCCCCCAAAACTATGTGTTGTGAATCCTAGCCTCTATGGCTGTGGTGGAAACCACGGTGGCATAGAGGTTAACTGCTACAGCTGTTAACCAAAAGTTCAGGAGTTTGAATCCACCAGGAACTTCTTCGAAATTCTATGGGGCAGTTCTACTCTGTCCTATATGGTTGCTATGAATTGGAATTGACTTGACAGCAGTGGGTTTGGCTTGGTTTGGGGTTTGGTTATAATCTCATTGGAGAATGGGTTGTCGTTGTTATGTTCATGAGACAAGATCTATAAAGTGTATCTTGAGTCAGTCTCTCGTGTTTTATAGAAAGAGTAAACAAGCAAGAGAGAAGCAGGCAGACACAGGGGACTAGAGATGTCAACTAATGAAGATTGGCCAGTAGCAGAAGCTCAGAGACCTTTCCTCAGGACTAAGAAATAAAGAAAGCCTTGCCCTATAACTAGCACTCTGAATTTGGGCTTTTAGCTTCCTAAACCACGAAAAAAAAATTCTGTTTGATACAATCACTGTGGTATTCTGTGAAACACATTGCCAGCCCGTTGATTGTGACTCATAGCGACTTTAAAGGACAAAGTAGAATTGCCCTATAAGGTTTCCAAGGAATGACTAGGGATTCAAGCTGCCTACATTTTGGTTAGCAGCCAACCTCTTTAACCACTGTGCCACCAGGCTCCTCATTTCTGTTATACACATAAACACACAAACAAAACAAAAAACATCAACCAAAAAAAACCCATGGTTGTCCAGTTGATTCTGACTTCTAGCTGTCCTTTAGGGCAGAGTAGAACTGCCGCATAGCATTTCCAAGGAGGCGCTAGTGGATTTAAACTACTGACCTTTTAGTTGGCAGCCTAGCTCTTAACCACAGTACCGCCAGGGCTCCACATTCCTGTTTTAGTTGCATTGAATAACTAAGATAGAATTTGATACTGGAAGAGTGTCACATTGCTCCAACAGATATCTAAAATGTGGAAACAATTTTGAAATTCGGTAATGGGTAGAAATTGAAAGAGTTAGGATGCCTAAGAGTAAAGGTTTCAGTTGCCTTGAAGAGATCATTGGCAGAATTATGAGCGTCAAAGGCAATTTTGGTGAGTGCTCACTAGGAAGTGAGGAGAGCTATAGAGAAGTCTCTCTTGGGGACACATATGGTGTTAGCAACAGAATGCCACTGTAAGTATGGATTTAAAATGAGCTTCTGGCAAAAGCATAACTAAGGTACAGCATGTAGGGTGCGTGCCCTGGGTGCCTCTTGAAGAGGGGTACTAATGAATAGTTCCTATTGGTTATTGCAGTTTCTGTCGAAAGCTGTGAGAGGTTGTTCAGCAAATTAAAACAAATTGCCATAGATGCTATCTTTCAAAGATACATTTTGGCTTCTTGCGAGGCTTTAAAAGAGAATGAAGAGCACGTGACTGGACAATGAAGGAAGGGTGATGCTTTTTATGAAGTGACAAAGAACTTGTCTGAATTATGTTCAAATGTTTCGTGGAAGGTAGAATTCGTAAGTGATAATCTTGAATATTTGGCTGAGGAGACTTTTAAGCAAGATTCTAAAGGGGCCGTGTGGGTTTTCCTTACATCTTGTGACAAATGTTAGAGGAAAGAGATGAACTTAAAAGTGAACTGTGAAAATAAAAGTAAAACTTAAAGATTTGAAAAATTCTGTTATACAAACTAAGGATGTGTGTTCCGGAATGTTCACCAATGATGTGGCTATACAGTCTTTTGTTAAGGAGAGTAAGCTTGTGACTGATAGATCTAACCATCTACCACAGCAGAAAACCCATCAGCTTAGACTGAAGGAGATAGAGAAAGGATGAAAGGAAACTGTCTGCCTCTTGGAATTATACAGGCAAGAAACAAGTCAAAGCAGCTTCCATCTGTTGTTCTCCAAGGAAAGGAAAAAAAAAAAAACCATCCCTAGAACAGCTTGGAGATCCAGAGAACTGTTGGAAGGAGCATGGGGAGTAAGGCCTTTTTAGCTTCAAAGGGTGGAGTCACAGCCTCCTGAATGTCAAAGGGCGGGCCACCGCCTCCTGGGTTTCAGGTTTCAAACAGACAACTAGTTTTGAGATGTGGGGCTGGAATTACAGTATACAAGCCCAAAGCCAAGGGGGCAAAGCTGCCATGCCCAAGGGGTGGAAGAATGGAGGCCTGCTGGGGCCTAGGGAAGTAATCACTCAAATGGACTAGGAGAAATGGGCCACCCAAGTCTGAGGGAGCTGAGTTGCCATCCCAGTGGGCCTGGAAGAAAAAGCTGAAGCCAGGGCTGAGAGGCCTCTACCCAGATCCACGGGGCATGGCCAACACTCAGAGTCCAGAGGATAGGGCCATTGTGTAGATAGTCTTAGAGACAAGAAGATTATTCTCAATCCTTGAGAGCTAATATAAATTGTTTTTCTGGATTTTGGACTACTTAGGACCTGCTATTCCTTCTTTCTCTTTAAGTTTTCCCATTTGTACTCTGAAAACAGACAACCTGTATTCTAGATTGTGCGGGTTCACATATAAAGATGAATTTTGCACTGGAATTGAATACACCTAAAGTGTCAACCATATTTGATTTAGATGATTCAGAAGATGAGATTTTTGAACTTGAAACTGATTTAAAACTTTTGGGTTGATGTGATGAAGTGAATGTGTTTTGCATGTGACAAGGACATAAATTTTGAGGGGGCCAAAGGGCATAACAAAATATGTATGATAAAACCTAGCCTTTATGCCTGTGGTTATAATGACATTGGGAAATGGATTGTTGTTATGTTTAGTGAGGCAGGATCAGTGTTGGGTTTATCTTGAGCCAGTCTCTTTTGAGATATAAAAGAGATTAAACAAGCAAGAGAGAAGCAAGCAAATAGAGGGGAAGAGAGATGCCAAACCACATGAAGAATGCCCAGGAGCAGAAGAGCTAAGAGATCAGGACCTTCCTTCTAAACTGCCAGAGAAAGCCTTCCCCTAGAACCATACCCCAAATTCACACATCTAGCCTCCTAAACTGTGAGAAAATAAATTTCTGTTGTTAAAGGTGCCCATTTGTAGTACTTCTGTTATTGCAGCATTGGATAACTAAGACAAATATCTCACATTTTATGCTTTGTAGGTGCTCAGAATGTGATTAAGCATGATGGATTGTTTCTGTGAAGGAGGTAGCTGAGAAAGAATATTGTTTTCATTCTGTATGTAAGAAAATTATAGGAAGATAATGTAAAGTTGGATGATTAAAATGCATTTATGAAAATTAATTTCTAGTACTGTTTGTTCTGAGAAACTCAGGTAGTGCAATGACTAAGTGCTCAGCTGCTAACCATTCCAGGGAGAAAAGGCCAGGAGATCCACTTCTGGAAAGATTTTATTACAGGGAACACCACGGGGCAGTTCTACTCTGTCCTGTAAGCTTGCTATGAGTGGAATCAACTTGATGGCACACAACAACAATTCCTTATTCCAGTATTCTGTCCATTCTTATTGAAATAATAATACTACCATCATTGACAACTAGCATACAAGTATTTATTATGCTTTACACATGTTATCTCATTTAATCTTCCTAATAACTGAAGTGAATGCTGTAATTAGCTCTGCTGTACAGATGAGGAGAACAATTATTGGGCCAACCTAAAACATCATATAGGACTGTTAAATATTTTGAAAGGTATATGAATTCTTTTTATAACCACTGAGAAATTCCTCATTATACTGAGTAAAAATAGTTAATCTCTCTATTTTTTACTTCTTATTTTCCCTTCATTATAATGGAAACTTATCTAAAAACACTAGGAGCCCTAGACCTTAGTTGTGTCTCAGCCTTTTAGGAGATGTATTCAGTACAGAAGGAGGCCTAGTAGCACAGTGGCTAAGCACTTGGCAGCTAACTAGAAGGCTAGCTACTTTGCAGGAGAAAGATGTGGCAGTCTGCTCCCATAAAGAGTTCTACTCTGTCTATAGGGTTGCCATTAGCTTGATGGTGGTTCATTTGAGTTGGGTATCGAGTATGGCAAAGAGCTGTAGACGGCAAGAACAGCAGATGGTAAAGCTCATTAGGGCTATCTCGGAGGTTTGGAGGCTATCATGCTCATTGAATCACTCTGTGCGTGCTTTCGAGCCCTAATTATTAAGAAGGGGATTTACCAAACAAAGACTGATAGGACGCGGAGACAACCTCCTGAAAAAGAACAGAACTTGAAACAACCTTCTTGGAGGAAAAAGAGTTGAAGTAAATAAGCATGTTTAGCTCCAAGAGAAAACCTTTGAGATGTAGACATTTTTAATATATTTGGAGCACTGTCACATAGATGAGTGAGTAGATTTGCTTTGTGTCTCCACAGAGATTGGAACTAGAACTAAAAGATAATAATATATTGAATGACTCTTGGAAGCAGTATCCATGGGTTTGGAATTAAAAACAGAAAAAAAATTAGTCTTGGGCCAGATGGCTTCACCAGAGAATTCTACCTGACTTTCAGAGAAGACTAACCTCTATTACTACTGAGACTGTTTCACAGCATAGAAAGGGATGGAACACTCCCAAATTCTGTCTATGAAGCCAGAATAACCCTAATACCAAAGCCAGGGATAAATTCCACAAAAAAAAAAAAGAAAATTACAGGCCAATATCACTCATGAACCGAGATGCAAAAATCTTCAACAAAATCCTTGCCAATAGAATTCAACAACACATTAAAAAAATAGTTCATCATGACCAAGTTGGATTCATACCAGGGATACAAGTGTAGTTCAACATCAGAAAAACAATTAATGTGATCAACCACATAAATTACCAGAAAATAAGAATCCCCTGATTTTATTAATTGGTGTAGACAAGGCATTCAACAAAGTCCAACATCTATTCATGCTACAAACTGTCAGCAAAATAGGAATAGAAGGAAATTACTCAACGTAATGAGGGGCATCTATGCAAAGCCAACTGCCTACATCATCCTGGATGGAGACTGAAATAATTCCCTTTGAGAATGGGAATTAGACACGGATGCTCATTCTCACCACTTCTATTTAACATTGTACTAAAAGTTCTAGCCAGAACAATTAAACAAGACAAAGAAATAAAGGCCATCCACACTGGCAAAGAAGAAGTAAAAATCTCCCTATATGCAGATGATATGACTGTATACATAGAGAATCCTGAAGAATCCATAAGTAAACTACTCGAGCTGATAGAAGAACTCAGCAGAGTATCAGGATATGAAATAAACGTAAGTAAATTGCAGGATTCCTTTATACCAGCAAAGCGAACATTGAAGAAGAAATCACCAAATCAATGCCATTTACTACAGTCCACAAGAAGATAAAGTATCTAGGAATAAATGTAACCACAGAAATAAGAGACCTACACAAAGAGTACTACAGGACCAACAAACCAAGAGATACTTACGTAAATGGAGAAACCTACCCAGCTCATGGATAGGAAGACTTAACACTGAGAAAATGTCTATTTTATCCAAAGTGATTTACGTTTACAGTGCAATCCCAATACAAACTCCAGTGTTATTTTCTAATGAGATGCAAAAACAAATCATCAACTTTGTTTGGAAAGGGGAGAAACCCTGGATAAGTAAGGCACTACTAAAGAGGAAGAACAGAGTGGGAGGCCTCACACTGTTTCACTTAGAACCTATGACACTGCCACAGTTGCCAAAACAGCCTGGTACTGGTACACAAAGAGACATATAGACTAATGGAATAGGGTTGAGACCCCAGAGATGCCACCATCCTCTTGATGTTCCACAAAGGCCCTAAGATTGTAAACTGCGGCAAAAACAGTCTCTAACAAATGGTGCTGGCAAAATTGAATATCCATCTGCAAAAAATTGAAACAAGACTAGTATCTCACACCTTACACAAAAAGCAGTTCAAAATGGATCAAAGACCTAAATATCAAAGCTAAAATGATAAACACCATTCAAGAAAAAGAATTAGGGTCAAAAATGGAAGTTTTAATACATAGCTTAGACAGACTTTAAAATCTGACAAAGCATGATCAACAGAAGACAAAATAGATAAATGGAATCTAGTAAGAATCAAACACTTTTGCTCATCCAAAGACTTTATCAAAAGAATTAAAAGAACACCTACATAATGGGAAAAAATATTTGGCAACTACTTGTTGGACCAACGTCTAATGTCCATAATCTACAAGGTTCTGAAAAATATCAACAAGAGAAAGATAAATAACCCAATTAAGCACTGGGCAAGGAAATGGACAGACACTTCACCAAAGAGGACATCCAGGCAGCCAAAAGACACAGAGGGAATGCTCATGATTATTAGCTATTGGAGAAATCCAAATCAATACTACGATGAGATACCATTTCACCCCAAAAAGGTTGGCAATGATCCAAAAAACACAAAATGACAAATTCTGGAGAGGCTGTGAAGAGATTGGAACTCTCCTACACTGCTGGTGGGATTGTATACAATCTCTTTGGAGAGCAATTTGGTGTTTCCCTAAAAAGCTGGAAATAGATATACCATTTGATTCAGTAATTCCACTGCTCAGAATATATCCTACAGAATCAAAGGCCGCCACATGAATAGATACATGCACATGAATGTTTATTGCAGCAAAGTTCACAACAGCAAAATGTTGGAATCAACCCAGATGCCCAATAACAGATGAACCAATAAACAAACTATGATATATATACTTAGTGGAACACTATCCAATGATAAAGAACAATGATGATTTTAGGAAGCATGTCGTAATCTGACTTCAATTGGAAGACATTATGCTGAATGAAATCAACCAGTGGCAAAAGGACAAATATTGTATGAGATTCCTACTATAAAGACTTAAACATAGACTTATGTACAGAAGAAAAGCCTCTTTGATGGCTGCAAAGGAGAGGGAGGTCTGGTCATAGATTAGACAGTTGATAGAAATTTGGTTGGATGAAAGCAGTGAGAGCACACATTAGAAAGAAGATCAACTTAACTGGACTTCAACATAGATGGAAAACTCTTCTAATCTTGAACCAATATTGTGAGAATAGAGTAGCAGGGGTAGGGGTTTGGGGCCATGCTCTCAGGGAACAGACATCAGGACCAACTGATATAACTAGCTTATTGCCAAGAGAGTCTTCTGTACCCCATATTGGTGAGTGGCATCTGACATCTTAAAAGCTATCAAGCTACCATCTGAGGTACACCCAGTGGTCCCAACCCAGCAGCAACAGATGTTTACCAGGAACTGTGAAGATATGAGGGAAAAAGGGCCCAGGAGACAGAAGGACCCATGTGAATGGGTGGCTGTATCAGCACACGATCAGCAGAACCAGCTGGTGCCCGCTCACCACCAGTGACAGCTGTGATGGGGCACACAATATGGAGTCCCTGTGGCAAAATGAGAAAAAGAGTGGTGTACTTCAAGAACTCCACTAAAAGACCTCAACTGATGGTTCAGTGGCCTCGGGGTTCCCCTGGGAGCATGGTTCCTAGACCTGATGCTGCCCTGGACCAGAAAACATTACTGAGGTCAACTCTTCTGTCAAGAATGGACTGGCCTCAGATACACAGTGTGATCATATGGTGTGTGTACTTCATGGTTCTTTGCACCTATAAGATGCTGTCCTAGTGGCCCCTTACTAGAAGGGGGATGAGAGGGTAGAGAGGAGGGCACAAGAGATTCTTAAGAGGATGCAACATATATAGAATGAAAAGGAGGAGGGTGCTGTCACCAGGCAAGCATAAAGAGGTGAAGATAGGTGGGCATGCAAATGTAATTTGGATTGTATACTTTCACTTCATCACAATAAAAAAAAATCAAGACATAGTTCTAGACCTTCAAGAATCCAGCCTTTTGTGTATGTACAAGAAATACAGTAAAATATTTTTATATATTCTCCATATGCTCTAGATTTTCAGTATAATTACTGATGGCAGTGAAACAGAGTTCAGGCCTGGGCCTTTTCATTTTCACCAAAATCATTTTTTCCCTGCATAGAATTCCAAGACAGGACTGGACTTGGGGGCACAATGTGAGCATGCGGCAAGTGTACTTTATGGTTTTACACATTTCTAGGAGGCTGTCCTACAGGCTTCTTCCTAGATGGGAGAAGAGAGGATGGAAAAGGATGGTACAGGTGTTTGTTAAGAGGCTACTGGAAGTAAAGAGTGAAAAGGAGGAGTGTGCTGTCACAGGGTGAGAAGAGAAGATGGAGTTGCACATAGGTGGGCACGCAAAATTGTCTTAGATTGAATACTTTCACTTAATCATCCTAGTCATAATAATAAAAAAAAGAAATGCAAGAGAAAAACTTTCCACACTTATGCCTTAAGCAGAGTTTTTCTGGTTTCCCTTTTCCTGAGTAAACGCCTTTCTAAAGCCCTGTAATCAGTCAGGCATGGATCACCCAGTAAGCAAAGTAAGCGCTTGCTTAGGGTATTGTGAGAGATTGAATCATGCCTTCCCCCTATACTCAAAGGGCACTTGGCTTGGCTTGGCCTATACTCAAAAGATGTGTCAACTTGACTGAGCCATGATTCCCATATTGTGTGGTTGCCCTCTATTTTGTGGTCTGGTGTAGTATTCTTACATGTTGTAAAGTGACATCTTTGTTTTTTAACACTTCAAAGAAGTCTTTTGTAGCTGATTTGCCCAGTGTGATGCATCATTTGATTTCTGGACTGCTGCTTCTATGAGTGCTGATTGTTGATCCAAATAAAATGAAATCCTTGACAACTTCGAGTTTTTCTCCATTCATCCTGGTGCTGCTTATTGGTCCACTTGTGAGAGTTTTGTTTTCCTGATGTTGTTGTGCAGTCCATACTGAAGACTGTGGTCTTTGATCTTCATCAGTAAGTGATTGAAGTCTTTTTCACTTTCAGCAAACAAGGTTGTGCTATCTGCATATTATACATTGTTAATGAGTCTTCCTCCAATCCAGATGGCCTATTCTTTATATAGTCCAGCTTCTCAGATTTTTTGTTCAGCATACAAATCGAGTAAATATGATGGAAGAATATAACTCTGATGAGCATTTTCTTAAGCTCACTGAGTATTTCTTTGTTCTGTTCAAACAACTGCTTCTTGGTCTACGTACAGATTCCATATGAATACAATGAAATGATCTGGAATTTCATTCTTCACAGTGTCACCCACAATTCGTTATGGTCCACACAGCTGAGGGCCTTTGCTTAGTCAATGCAACACAGGTAGATATCTTTCTAGTTCTCTCTGTTTTCAGTCGTGATCCATCTGACATCAGCAATGATATCCCATTCCATGTTGTCTTCTGAATCCTGCTTGAATTTCAGGTAGTTCCCTCTCAATGCATTGTTGCAATCACTTTTGAATGATCAGCAAAAATTTTGCTCGCATTTGATATTAACGGTACTGTTTCATAATTTCTACAGTCTGTTACATCACTTTTCTTTGACATTGGTACAAACATGGATCTCTTCCTTTTCCTTTCGCTACTCTGTGTTCAAGAGCATCTTCAAGAGAGTTCTCATACATTCCTGCACAATGTCCCCACACCCCGGTGGCATTGTAGTGAGGAGCTCCTTGGAAACTCTATGGAGTCGTTCTACTGTATCCTGTAGGGTCACTATGAGTCATAATCAAGTAGATGGCAAGGTGTTTGGGTTTTGGGTTTAGGATATATTTGTTAAAATTAATAAACCTGTACTGATATTATTATGGATTAAAGTACATAGTTATTTTAATTTCCTTTTTTTCTTTTTAACTAACACCCCTTTTCTATTGCAGAATACTGTCCAGGATGTCACATTACATTTAGTTGTCATATGTCATTCAGAATTCCTTAGCTGTGACAGTTTCTCAGCCAGCCAAGCCAAGTGACGTCGAGTTTCTTTGTTTTTGATGGCCTCGGCAGTCCTCAAGAGTATTGTTCAGGCATTTTGTGGGATTTGCCTGATGCTTTTCTCCTGTAGACTAGGTTTGAAAATTCTTACGAGGAAATCAGAGAAGAAAAATCCCATCTTCATCAAGTCACATCAAGAATACTTTCACGGACTGAATTGTGTTTCACCAAAAATGTGGTTATCTATTTGGCTGGGCCATGATTGCCGGTATTGTGTGATTGTCTTCCCTCTTGTGGTTGTAATTTTATTTCAAAGAGAACTAGGGTGGGATTGTAACACTCTCACTAAGGTTACTCCCTGATATAATGTAAAGGGAGTTACTCAGGGATGTGGCCTGCACCACCTTTTATCTTATGAGAGATAAAAGGAAAAAGAAACAAGCAGACAGAGGGGACCTCATGCCACCAAGAAAACATGGCTAGGAGCAGAGCATATCTTTTGGACCCAGGGTTCTTCCACAGAGAAACTCCTACTTCAGGAGAAGATTGATGACAAGGATCTTCCTTCAAAACTTACAGAGAGAATTAAAACTTCTAGTCTACTAGACTGTGAAGAAATAATTTTTTTCTTTATTCAAGCCATCCATTTGAGGTATTTCTGTTGTAACAGCACTAGGTGACTAAGGTAAGTATATACTGTCAACATGATTTATGACTGTTGATGTTGAATTTGATAACCTGGCTGAAATAATATTTGTCTGATTTTTCCACTATAAAGTTAATCTTCTCTTCGTCCATTTTCATACTTTAAATTTTGGAAAGAAATCAGTGTATGTGGCTTGCACTTAAGGAGTGAGGAGTTACACTTCCTGTATCACTATTTTTAAATTTTTAATGGTTGTAATTTTATTTTTAATAGTCATGTTTGATTTGATATTTTTAATGGTTATATTTGATCAAGAATTTCTATGTACTTGTAGTATTAATGAGATTTGTATTGACTGTCTGCCAAGATGCTGGTTGTAAAAATTGAATTCTTCCTCAGTGTCATTGATAGAATCATTTCCCCACAAAAGATATGTTCAAGTCCTTACTTGTGATACCTGTGAAAGCAGCCTTATTTGGAAATAGGATCTCTGTAGATGCAATTAGTTCAGTTAACACGAGGTCACTCAGGAGTAAGGGGGGCCTTAATCCAATACGATAGGCATCCTTATAAAAAGAAGACAAAAGACACATAGGCAACAGACAGACAGAAATGGAGCAATACCATGTACAGACAGAATCAGAGATTGGAGTTAGGTTACTACAGACCAAGGAATACTTAGGGCCAGTAAAGGTAGAAGAGATAAGGAAAGATTATGCCCTAGAATTTTGCAGAGAGCTTAGACCTTTTGACACAAGGAATTAGGACTTCTAGCCTCCAGGACTATGAGAAACTGAGTTTCTATTGTTTGAAGTCACCCAGTTTGTGCTAATCTACTGTGGCAGTCCTGGCAAACTAATGTACTCCAGGTTTACTGGCATCCTAAATATAATGGACACCAGTTCCCATCGTACGCCATCTCCCCAGTTTTTGGCTTCTGTGACGTTATATCCTGAGTTTACCTTCGAGTACCACTTTGGCTACGTCTCTCAGTCTCCTTTATAAGCCTCTCCTCTTTTCTTCATCTTTAATAAATGAAATGTCCTTGTCCTATGTCCTCTTTAAGGAGCGTTGGTAATACAATAGTTAAGAGTTCAGCTGTTAACTGTAAGGGCTGGCCATTAGAACCTACCCAGCATCTCTGCTGGAGTAAAGACCTGGTGATCTGTTCTTGTAAAGATTACAGCCAAGAAGACCCCATAGGGTGGTGCTACGCTGTCACATGGGATCACTGTAAGTCAAAAAGACCTGGGCAGCTACCTTACAGCATATCTTCTTTCACCGGAGCATAAAGACAATAAAAAATGCTCACAACTGGACCAGTAAACAACATGATTTCATTCTTCTTGAATCAAAAATCAGTGCTTATGAAGCAGCAATTAAGAAATCAAACAATGAATTGCACTGTGCAAATCTGTTGCAAAAGCTCTCCTTAAAGTGTTGAAAAGCAAAAATGTCCCTTTGATGAATAAGGTGAGCCTGACCCAAGCCATAATATTTTCAATTTCCTCATTTACCTGTGAAAGCTAGACAATACAAAAGGAAGAGCAAAGAAGATGAATCCAAACTGTGGTGCTGGCAAAGAATATTGAATATACCATGGATCACCGCAGGAATGAACACATCAGTCTTGGAGAAGTACAGCCAGAATGTTCCTTTAAAAGTAAGGATGGGGAAAGCGTGTCTTGGTTACTTTGGATATGTCATCAGGAGGGATCAGTCTCTGGAGAAAGATATCATGTGTGGCAAAATTGTTCCTCAAACAAAACCCATTGCCATTGAGTTGATTCCAACTCATAGTGACCCTGTGGGACAGAGTAGAACTACATCATAGAGTTTCCAATGAGTGCCTGGTAGATTTGAACTGCCGACCTTTTGGTTAGCAGCAGTAGCACTTAACCACTAAAGCCACCAGTGTTAATATAGCTATTCTTAGGTGCTGTCAATTGATTTTTGACTCATAGTGACCCCGTACGACAGAGTAGAACTGTCCCACAGGGTTTTCCAGACTGTAATCTTTACGCAAGCAGGTCACCAGGGTTTTTTCCTGTGGAGCTGCTGGGTGAGTTTCAACTGCCAGCCTTTTTAGTTAGCAGCTGAGTACTTAACTGTTGAACCACTAGGACTCTTTGGTAAAGTAGAAAGTCAGTGAAAAGAGGAGCCTATCAATGAGACAAACAGACAGTGTCTGCAATAATGGGCTCAAACATAGTAATGCTTATGAGGATGGTACAGGACTAGGCAGGACCAGGCTGTTTCATTGTTATATACAGGATTGCAATGAATTGGAGCCAACTCTAGGCCTTGGTGTTTTCAACAACACACCCTCTTACGTGTTACTTTACCGCAGGCCATCTCACCTCTAGGCTTCTTGTTCACTTCAAACGCTTCTTTTGCCGTTTAAGAGATGACAAATACCAAATTTATTTATTACCTGCTAAGACTTCTCTTTTGAGTCCCATCTTTCTCTCCTTTTCTCCCACTCTGTGTTAATTATCTACCCATCCACCTACCCATCCATTCACCCATCTGTCTATCTAGTATCTCTGCCCATCTAGCTAGGTTCTATTGAGTGCCTATTTCCACTTGGGTGTCTCACATTCCCAAAACTGAATTCATCACCCTCCCCTACAAGTCGGAAAAATCTTTCGGTGCAGCTCAACTTAGGGGAATCAAACATGGTCATCAAGGTCAGGTTAGTGCTTGTTTCATCTCTCGGTCTTCTTTCTACAGTGTTGCTATCATTCTGGGGCTGTTCGCACCATTGCAGGAAGAAACCGGCTACTGCTAGATAGATGTGCAGAAGAATTGGTTTCCACAAGGTCTCGTTCACAAAGGTGATAGTAAAAGTCCTAAACTGCATCTCATTGACTCTCTCTAAAGCCATATCCATTCAAGCCTATCACTGTGAACCAGGACAGCCTGTGCTTTCGAATCAACCTTAGATCATATGTCCACCCCTGAAACTGGAGATATTGTCAGTGTTTTAGTCATCTAGTGCTGCTCTAACAGAAATACCAAGCGTGGATGGCTTTAACAAAGGAGAATTGATTCTTACACAGTCCAATAGGCTACACGTCCGAATTCAGGGTGCCCACGCCAGGGAAAAAGTTTTCCCTCCTTGTTGGCTCTGAAAGAAGTTCTTTGTGTTGCACTGGGCTTTGGTCAGGGAGCATCTTGACGTAAGAACCTCAGGTCTGGAGAACATGACCTACTCAAAGTGCTGGTTTCTTGATAGTATGACGTTCCCAACTCTCTGCTTACTTCTCTTTGAGTTGGATCCGACTCCACAGCCCTTGGCTTTGGCAGGAGGATAAAAGGATAAACATGGTATAAGCCACTCTCCAGGGAAACGCCCTTAGTGAGGCTGTTGCAGTCCCACCCTAATCCTCTTTTAACATAATCATGCTACCTATTAGCCACAGACAGAGATTAGGATTTATAGCATCGGAAAATCACAAAATATTGGGAATGATGGCCCAGTCAAATGGCTACACACATTTGGGGGGGGGGAGGTGGGACACAGTTCAAACATCATAGAGGCAGGAATTCCAACTTGAAGGGACATCGCACAATACCAGAAATTACAGCCTAGCCAAATTGCTGTAAATTTTTTAGGGAACACAGTTCAATCCTTCATAGTCAGCTTAACCCAATTTACATGTACTGAGGGTGGGCAGATATGATTTACTCAAATGAAAATTTGGGAAAGTGTTGTGTACTCTGCAGAAGAAGAGGGCCACACATGCCAGGAAGGCTGGACCATGAGTCCTTCATGTGGGGATTTTAAAACCTATCACTGACAATGTCACTATCTTGCCTCAAATCCTCAGTTTATGTTGATGAGTCCCAGACACCACAGGAAGACCTTCAACTTTCTGCCGACATCTCTGACCCCATCTCAAGTTTGGCTCCACGCTGAACTTGATTTGCACCTCATCTGGACAATGTTCTTTTCTGATCTTTAAAAATGTTACTCCCACTGCCTGGAACTCACTCCTCTTCTCTTCTGTTTCTACACCCCTACACCTTTACTTAGCTCATAGACTTGAATGGCATTTCTCTAGGGAATAAATCCTAATTTTTGAGAGTGAGTTAGATTTGTTTACTACTTTCAAGGAATGCCTGGTGGATTTGAACTGCTGGCCTTTTTGGTTAGCAGACATAGCACTTCACCAGTATCCCACCAGGGTTTCCAAGGTCAGGATAGTGTCTGGTTTACTGATTCAGGGCTTTGGCACTGCCAGGCACAGTGTGTGGCCCATAAGAATAATTCAGTGCATATTTGTTTACTGAATGTATGAGTGAACAATGAGAGTTTATGTGCATTGTCTCATTTGATTGTTGATAACCTATGAGCTAAGCTCTATTTTAGAATAATAGAAGCTAGGCATAAGCAGAACTTGGATGATATCGTATCTGGGACTATTTGCCTTAAAAACAACTGAAGACTTGTTTTGTTATGAAGCCTGCAAGATGTTAACCTGTTGGCTTATTTGGACTTTTTTTACTTGGTTTTCTTCTTTTTGGAAACTTGGGTGACATAGTGGTTAAGTGCTGCAGCTGCTAACCATGAAGTCAGCAGTTTGAATCGACCAGGGGCTCTGCGGAAACTCTTTGGGGGAAGTTCTACTCTATCCTATAGGGTGGCTATGAGTTGGAATTGACTCAGTGGCAGTGAGTTTTGGGTTTTCTGCTTTTGGGAGTTTCTGTGCGGCACAAATGGCTGATATACTCAGCTGTGAACTGAAAGCTTGCTTGTTTGAGTCCACTCAGAGGCACCTCAGATGAAAGGCCTGGCAATCTAATTTTGAAAGATCAGCTACTGAGAACGCTATGGAGCACAGTTCTACCCTGACACACATGGGGTTGCCACGAGTTGGAATAGACTGGATGACAGCTAACTTTTTTTGTTCTTTTCTTTTTATCATGTTAGATTTTGAGCCATTTGGTCTTGAGGTAAGTGTGAAAGCTTGTGAGGCAGGAGTGTAAAGGGGTGAACTTGGAAGGAGAGTAGTCCATGCAGGGATGGGCCCTGCACAGGGAGCAGAGGAGCAACCAACAGAGGGAAAAGGTACTGAAAAAGGGTGGTTCGTCTGACAAGTGATTAGGGAAGGAGTTTGACGGGAATCTGGATTCTGAAGACTAGGGTGGAGCTTGGGCTCTGGTGTCAGCTCTCATCAGGGAAATGTTTGACTCATCTTCCCTCAGCGTCTAGGCCTTGTTCCCAGGTACCACGCCCTTTTGCTGGGTCTGACAGGTTTTTTTGGAGCAGGAAAGAGAAGAGCAAAATAGGAAGAACAGAAACAAGCCATCCCCCACCTTCCACCCAGGCAGTAGGTGTTACAAAGATCTTTCTGTTGAATAGATCTTAGAAGAACATTTCTCCCACAGAGAACCAGTGTTAAGATAAGGCTGAGGTTCATACAGTTCTCTGAAGACCAATTAACTCATGATAGTCTGGAAATAGCATTTATAATAATACATCTCAATTGAATACCATTTATTGAGTTCTTCTGAAGCAGAAACTGTGGAACATGCTGGAGATTTAACAAGCTCTGTGTAACTTCCTCTGCCTTTGAGGAGTTGTCAGCTATGTGATGATTTAGATATCTGGGCCACCCACCTCTTACTTTGGCCACTATTTCTATAGAAAATAGAATTTATAGCCACAGCACATGGGATACAGGCTGCTCTAAGACCAAGTTGATGTTTCTTCCTCTTGTTCTTTTTTGCTCACCTCCTGTTTGCAGCTTCTCCTCCTACTAAGCACAGTCACTACCTCCTGTTTCCTGCTGGGACAGAAACTCAAGAGGCTGGCCTACTCAGTATGCTGGAGTTGACGCCTTGAATTTGATTATTAAGTAATCATGTGATTGAAGAATGTAGAAATTTGAATTGGTGTATATTTTGGCTGTATGTGTACTCAACAACAACAATTACTTAAAAGTAAATATCCATCACAATTAATAACTTTATAGAATGTAGTCTATAAAATCTTTGTATCAGGTTTGGAAAATGACTTCCCTCGCAATAACGTACTTGTGGAAACACAATTTTTCAAAGTTGTTAAACTAACATGATTGATGTGGTCCTGTGACTCCCATAAAAATCTCCAAGCATAAGTAATAGACATCTTCCTTGGTTACCTCACTGAGTTCCTGGACAATATTACATGTTTTATTACATATATGTATCAAAAACCATAAAGACTACACAAATACAAAAATTGCAGTGATCCTCTTAGAGGCTGGAAGCACTCTGAATGGGTCCTTAGGTATTGACCAGCATCACCTGTGTGCTAGGTACTGTTCTAAGCTCTTCATGGGTATGAAGACATTTAATCCTCAGAGCAAATCTCTGGGTGACACAAGTGGTTTGTGAATCACTGGTAAGTGACTTGCTCAAAGTTGGTGCTGTGAACCCATGAGCAGTGCCTTGGAAGGAAGGCCTGGGGATCTGCTTTTGTAAAGATATTGTTGGCTGTTGATTCAATTCCAACTCATGGAGATCCTGTGTATGTCAGAGAAGAACCGTGTTCCATGGGGTTTTCAAGGCTGTGACCTTTTAGAAGCAGATCTTCTAGGATTATCTTCTGAGATGTAAAGTTTGTAGCCAAAAATATCCTATGAAACAGTTTTACTCCGTAACATCTGGGGTCACCATAACTTGGAATCAGCTGGGCAGCAATGAGTTTAATCTTCAGAGGAACCTTGTGATGTAATTGTAAGAAATAAATTTCAAAATGGTCCATCTTCAGAACAAAGGCTAAGATAAGAAGTTACTAGCTAACCAAAAAAGAAAAGGGAAGTGAAGGGGGTAGAAAAACCTGTTCAGAAAGCAGGGGATATAACCTTACAAGGGAACGGAACATTAAAGACTTAGGCGAAGTCCATGAGAGACTGTTCACCTCATAGTACTCAGCCAATGAGGAACTGAGGAAGGGACTCTCAAGCTAGAGTATAATAATGGCTTGTAAGGAATGGCAATGTGCCCCTTTGTCTAGCCTCCTTTGTGGGCTCAGGTGCCCAATTTTGCAAAATTGTCCAATAAAACCTCGCTCTTGCTAACTAAATTTAAATTGGACTTCTCAAGCGTTCAGTGTAAAAAGACTCTGGTAACTACCTATTGGTGACCTCATAAAGGATAAGTCACCCTGCCTTGATCGCTGAGGTAGGGTCCTAGCCACAGGTTTATACCAGCCCACCAGTTGCCAAGAGGGACTGAAGCAGTATCCAGGGTGTTGCCAATGTGTCCCTCAGTAACGCCTTAGTTATCAAGTGCTGTTATACCAGAAATACCAGAAACGGGAAGGCTAGAGGTCCAAAATCAGGGTGCCATGTATAGGGGAAGGTTTTGTCTCTCTGTCCAGTGTGGGAGAAGTTACTTTTCAGTCTTCCCTTGGGTCCAGGAGGTTCTCAGTACGTGGACCCTGGGTCCAAAGGATGCAGTTCGCCCCTGGTGCCCATGGCTCCTCTTTCTTGGTGGTAGTAGGTGTTGTTTCCCCCCACCCCCTGCCCTTGTCTGCTCACTTCTGTCTCCTTTTATCTTTAAAAGGTGATGCTGCAGACTACACCCCAGAGAAACTTCTCTTATATGGGACCAGGGCTGTGACTTGAGTAGGAGTGTCACATCCCACTTTAATCCTCTTTAACAGAATCTAGTCTTCCCTCATTAACCATGGACAGAGATTAGGATTTAAAACATATAGGACAATTACCCTTGTGGTATAGTGGTTAAGAGCCATAACTACAGTTTGAATCTACCAGATGCTCCTTGGAAACCCAGTGGGACAGTTCTACTATGTCCTATAGTGTCACTATAAGTCAGAATTTATTTGACATCAATAGGTTTTAGGACAAGTACTTCAGATCACAAACCACGCAATACTGGGAATCATGGCCTAGCACAAATTGACACATGTTTTGGGGAGACACAATTCAAATGACATGTAGGTTTTCTTGTTATCCTCACTTTACACATAAGGAAGAGAGAGGTTAAGAGACTTGCTCAGGATCACATAGTAAGTGGCAGAGCCAAAACACAAAGCCAAGCGGTCAGGTTCCAGAGTATATTGTTAACCACTAGATTAAGCTCCCTCCTGTGTGTGTCGTGAGCACCCTCTATAAATTCTCTAGGAGTCAGAATCAACCAGACTGCAGAGCGACTTCTTTAGGAACACTTACTTGGTGGTGGTGGTGGTGGTGGTGGGTTTTGCAAGTCATTTCTGACTCTCAGAGTCAGTCTGTGTACTAAGGAACCAAACACTGCTCTGGGCTGTGCCATCCTCACAATCACTGCTCTGCTTGAGCCCACGGTTGCAGCTGCCATGTCTGTCCATCTGGTTGGGGTCTTCCTCTTTTTCGCTAATGCTGACATTTGGTAGAGAATTATAACTGCTTGCTTTAAAAATAAATAAACTCCCAGAAGGTGGGGATTCTCCCTCCTTCATGTACATACTAGCATACTTGCAGCACATTGTCTGCCATACAGTTGGTACTCTGTAAAATTTGTTGACTTAATAAATGAATAAGTGTGTTTTGGGGAGGGATGAGTCTAGTACACCTACTATGTTTTCCCTTTTCTTGGCTGACTGCTTATTTTTTTAAACCATTCTCAATAGGAGATTGTCATTTCTGACTATCTTTATTGCTCTCCTTTGCACAATGTCCACTTCAACAAATGGTACATTTAAAAAAAAAAAATCATGCTTTAGGTGAAGTTTACAATCCACGTAAATTTGTCATACAAAAACTTGCACATAAGTTTCATACAAAACTTGCTATGTAACTGTAGCTGCTTTCCCTGTTCTGTGACAGCACACTCCTTTCCCCCTTGTATTTCCCATGTCCATTCAACCAGCTCCTGTACACCTCAACCATCTCGTCTTGCCTTAGAACAGGAGCTGCCCGGTTAGCCTCATGTATCTACTTAAGCCAAGAAGCACACTCTTCTCCAGTATCATTTTACATATTATAGGCCAATCCAATCTTTGTCTGAGGAGTTGGCTTCAGGAATGATTTCAGCTCTAGGCTAATAGAGAGTCCAGGGTCCATGTCTTCTGGGGACCCTTCAGTCTGTCCGACTATCAGGTCTGGGTTTTTAACAGAATTTGAGCTCTGTACATTCATTTTTCTCTGGCTATGTTCGGGGCTTTATGTTGTATTTCCTGTCAGGGCAGTTATTGGAGGTAGATGGGCACCATCTAGTTCTTCTGGTCTCATGCTAATGTAGACTCTGAATTACATGACTCTTTCTGTCTCTTTGGCTCATATTTTCTTACGTCTTTGATGTCTTTCAATTTCCCCAGTCCAGGTGGGTTGGAACCAAAGTTGATGCTACGTAGATAGCTGTTTGGAAGCTTTTAAGACCCCAGAGGCCACTGGTATGAACATAGCGCTTGAAGAATATTCCAGGTGGAATGGGGCTATTCTTTTCTCACTCTAGAGTGTGTTTTCACTATAGAGGGAGTTCCATTTACCTTGTAGTATTTGTCTGTCTGGGCAGTTTCTTAGCTATGAACTCAGGTATCCAAGATGACCGTTACGCATTTATCAGTGGTCTAGGAAGATAAGAATAATTCAATCTCCTTTATTTTTGCATGAGATGGGGTGTGGTTAGAGGGAGTTGAAAGGAATTCTTTAATGTTTTAAAGAGAGAAAACAGATTACGGATTAGGAGAGAGTTGGAGCAGGAAACTTCATTTTGGACTCTAGAATCCAGAGAATTTACCAATTTTGTTCCATTGCGCCACTATTTTCTTGAAAGAAAATTGTTGGCTTTATATTGAACTATATTTAAGGGCATAATAGGACAAGGTATATGAATCTGGAGATGTATTGGAAAATCTTGTGGTAAAGGGGACCAAAAATCTTTCAGGGCGTCTGTTGGGCTCTTCGAATCCGGAAGACATAAAGCCTGGATCACAGACTGATCAAAAACGAGATTCGATAATTAAGTAAACTCGCTTAATTCTCCATTTCCAAGTACGGCTTTTATTTTTGTTTGTTTTGGTTAGAGATTACTTTGGGGAAACTGCATGCTCCACGGGACCCCCCCGCATTCTGTTCTAGGCGAAAGGCCGTCGCTTCCACTCCACAGAACTGCCCCCTCCGCAGGGCTGGGGGGCGACGCCGCGCCGGCGGGAGCGCGCGCTACAAGCATGGCCGGCGGTGGCCGCGGAGGGAGGCGTCCTGGGAGCGCGCGAGGATGCCACGAGCACGCGCTCACCCGCCCGCTCCTGCTCCCACGCGCTCCTCCGCACTCCCGGAAAGTCTCGCGATGTCGTAGCCGGCTGCTCCCGCTGCGGGTGGCCCGGGCTGTTGCTGTGGTTGCCTGAGTTGCTGCTGCTGCTGGTGCTGTTGCGGCGGCCGTGGTACTGGTGGAGGTGTCGGCCCCGGGGCGGGCGGATGTTGACATTGTGTTGTTGTTATTGTTAATGGTAATGGCGGCGGCGACGGCCGGGACCCCATCTCTGTAGCCGGAGCCGAGAGACAGCCGAGAGCGAACTCAGCGGCCTCTGAGGCGGCGACAGCAACTCCCCTCAGCCTCCGCCACCTGGCCCCGCCGGGACCCCTGCCCCAGCTCCTCGAGTCAGGCCCCTTCGGGCAGGGGGTCTCGGAAGCTCAGGATGGCGGATTTCGACGAGATCTATGAGGAAGAGGAGGACGAGGAGCGGGCCCTGGAGGAGCAGCTGCTCAAGTACTCGCCGGACCCGGTGGTGGTCCGCGGCTCCGGTCACGTCACCGTGTAAGGCCTGGAGGAGGGTGAGGGCGAAGGCGGGAGGCGCGGGGCTAAGGCTGGGCCCCACGTAGACCTCGGGCGCCCCTTTCCCCCGGTGTCCGCTTTCTGTTGGAGGCCTTCGGGACTGGAAGGCGACCGACCAGGAAGTGAGAACTTGGCTTTGTTTTCCTTCGCTTAGGTCTCTCCAGGGGGAACGGACACTGCCCTTCCTCGCCCCCCACGCCCCTTTAGCAGGCCCCACAGGCCAGGGCGATGTGTGGGGTCCCGGCAGCGAAGGGTTTTCTCTGGAGTTCTGCTCGGCGGGCTACCTTGCAGCTTCGGGGGGAAGTACAGGTCTTTTTGAGGTGCCTCCCTCTTGTTTTCTCCCCCGGTTACCCTGTGGGTCTCTGTCCTCTGCCTTTCAGCCTAGTGACAGATGGTTCTGGAGGCCCGATGTGGGCCGTCGAAACCCCGCTGACAGTCAGGAATGAGGTTCGCTTTCGTTTGTGTTTTTCACACATATCTCCAGGTCTGCCCAGTTTCTTTCACAGTTAGTTTCTGCGGAACTTATGCCAAGTTCCTGTAATTGTTTATAATACGATGTATAACGAACATACGATTAAAACGTGTAGAAAGATGTACTGTTGACACAATTTTTTTTTTTCTTTTTAAAGCTACATGGTGGACACACTGCTGAGGTTCCCGCGGGTTGTCTGTAGTCTGAGTCCTTCCTTGGGACGGGAACCCTAGGATAGCTTCTTCAGTTAATAAGGCTGTTTGTAAATCTTGCTAGCAACATTGTAAAATTCGGAGATGATTTAAACAATGGGGAGTGAAAGCTTTCTGAAGGGTCATGACTAGTAAAGGAATGTGAAGACTTGAACCAAGTAATGAGCTGTCTGGAAGCAGGAAGTTTTGTTATGTTTCTCTTCGAACTCCAGAGCTTTGTACAACTTGAAGTATTTATACTGTTTGTCATTTTAGGTCGCTGGTTGGGATCACAGATCAAACTTGCAGACATGCTTCATCTTTTTAGTAAAATAAAAGGTCTGGTTTCTGGAGGAGATAACGTATGTTTTCGGTATAGGGTGAATGGGATGTGCTGTGAATAACTTTAGTGAAATAGTAAGAGCTCTCATATAACAGTGTCAGCAAAATCCTTGCGTTTTTTTCAGTATACAGTATGACCAGTCATCTTATTGTTTGGGTGTGCTTATGTAATCTTTTGATTTGTTTACTACCTGTTAGCTTATATTCAGGTGACTTACCAGGGAGAAACACTGCATAATTACTGTCACAGCACCATGACAAGACAGTGGAATTTATCGCCACAATAACAGTTGCTAAGTGTTTTAACACTCATTACGGGATGAATTTAATACACATAACAAATAGGGATATTAAGCTTTTTGTTAACATATATAACAGCTTGTTAGTCTTATAACCTGACACTTTAATTTTTATGAACTTTTTGTGTTGTTTTAAATCTAAGGATTATGTGGCTGCTCTTTAACAGGCTTTTCAGACTGTCTCATGCTGTCCTCTTGTTCCTCTGCCCCTGTGCAGTTCTCATGTCAAAGAAAATCTGGCAACATTTGTTTTTTTTTAAAGGTACAGCTGTAGTTGTACTGGAATCCTAGTGGTACAGTCATTAAGAGCTGTGGCTGCTATTTAGAAGGTTGGCAGTTTGAATCCACCAGCTGCTTCTTGGAAAGCCTAGGGCAGTTCTACTCTGTTGTACAGAGTTGTGATGAGTTGAAATCAACTTGAGGAAAGCCCATGACAAGAGCAACATAGGTTTACTGTTTTCTGTGAGATAAAGGAATGCTGAATAGTTGGGGTGGGTAAATGGAAAATATAATGATAGAAATACTCAGAACTAAGTCAGTGATCAGTAAAATTGGATTGTACAAGCAGTCACTGACTTACGATAGAGTTCTGTTTTAACAACTGTCATCAGTTGGTTCAGATGTAAGACAAATCTGTCTCTCCTTTTTTTAGTTGTTATTATTATTGCCTTTTATTGTCAAGGAACTGTGGTAGCGCAGTAGTTAAGCCCTGGGCTACTGACTGAAAGGTCAGCAGTTCAAACCTACCAGCTAATTGCTTTATGAAAATAGGTGGCGGTCACCTCCTGTGAGGTTGTTAGCCTCAGAAACTGTTCTGTGCCCTGTAGGGTCACTTTGAGTAAGAACTGACTCAGCATCCATGGGTTTGGTTTATCTTTATAAATCTGATCTTTGAACATCTGTGAGTACAAATTTAACAATGATGACAGTAGCACATTAAGTGCTAACAGCCTTGTGTGTAGTACTTACTACTAATGATAAGATGTATCAAAAACAAAAAACAGTTTGTAAGTGCAGTTTGTCAAAACTCACACACTGTAACTCCTGCCTGTGCACACCCCAAGCCAGGAAAGGGCAAATAGTTGAGAGAGGAGCCTAGCATTGCTATTTAAGAAAAAGAAAATTCTACAAGCAGTGCTAGTATGCGCAAGGGTTGAAAACCATTTAATGGTACAAGGAAGAAATTTATGTCAGTAATAAGACTGTATGTTTCTACATTGGAAGTTAAAGTTTTTGTGTTCTCCTTCAACCACTTCACTCTTTTAGTTATATTAGTTTTAAGCTCTGGATTCAAATACTATTTCTGCCACTTCTTGAGTAGATTATTTCTTGTATGCATTTTCATTTAAAATAGGGATAGTTACTGTCTCTAACTTTATGATTTCTAATGATTAATTGAGACAGTTCACACAAAGAATTCATCATAATATGTGGCACAGTGCTCAGTAAATGTCAAAACAACAGCAAGAAAAAAATCCAGTTGCCACTGAGTTAATTCTGACTCATAAAAGCTTGTGTGTCAGAGGAGTAATGTGCTCCATAGGGTTTTCAGTGATTGGTTTTTTGGATATCTTTGTTAATTGTAATCTTGCTGAGTTTTTTGCTTTGAGAAACAGGTGCAAAGCAAAATACTAAGAAGTCAGGACTGACATTTTCAAAGCCATCATTGGTTGATGTTGGTCTTATTTTTCCATTTCTGAATAACTTGTTTGAGCCTAAATTGCTGTATGAAGTGTAGGGTGATGATAATAAGGATCGTACTGCATTGAAGACTTAAGCTTTTATTTTTATTTTTGTGGTAGCACAGATAGAGTATACGTGGTGCTGTTCAGTCAATTCTGACTTATAGCAACCTTACAGGACAGAGTAGAACTAGCCCATGGGGTTTCCAAGGAGCAGTTGGTAGATTCAGACTGTCAGTCTTTTGGTTAGCAGCCAAATGCTTAACTATTGCACCACCAGGACCCTGTGGATATAGTATAGTAATAATATTGTAAATCTTTTTTTGACATGGCACTGTCATGCATAATTGAAAAAGGCACTGTGCCAGTGGGTAGCCTGTTTAGTACCTGTAAAGATTTTTGAAATTGGTGCTTATGTGTTACTAAATCTGTTCAACACTTTTAGTTTTTCTTGCCTTTAAATATAAATGGGAAGAACTATTACAACAATTATAATAAAAGTAGCTAAGCTTATCATTGTCCCACCCGTCTTCCCCCTTTCTTAGCAATCTTCCTTCACCAGTTTGAATGAAAATCAGCTATAGTGTAAACTTAATGTTTTGGAAGGAAATAGATCCTTATATATATATTTTTCATAGATTTCATTTTTGAGTAGGTTTTTGTGGTTAGATATCTTTTTTCTATTTTAATATATTACAGTACTGTTTTATTTTAGACGTTGTACTCTGTGACATGATTGACATGTCATTGTGATGATGTGAGAAAGTGAATTGCCTACTGTTTTCCACTGCAGGTCCAAATTTTGGGGACATAAGGATGCAAAATGTCTAGTCTGCCTAAACAAAGCCTGATGTGATTTTTTAATGCAAATGTTTTCATACTGACCCCTAAATGAAGCTCGGGTGGTACAGTAGTTAAGAGTTTGGCTGGTAACCAAAAGGCTGGCAGTTGGAATCTACCAGCTGCTCCCTGGAAACCCTAGGGGGCGGTTCTGTCAGATCTACCAGTGTTTGCTTGTTCATGTGGGTCTAGCTTAGTCTCAGTATGAGATTTCCTAAACTTGCCTGATTGTCAGAATCACCAAGGGCACTTGAGCAAAATTTGGGTTTTAGATTCTTAACCTAGACATCCCTATCCAGAGTCTTTAGGGACAGCGTCTAGGAATTTTAGGTTTAATAAGAGGTTAAGTGACACATTTGTAGGTAATGGATGGTATTATGGAAATATTGATTGAAGTCAAGCAGATTGGTTTTGATTCTCAGAAACTTCATAAATGTAATCATAGGCAAATCTTTCTAAGTTTCAGTGTTCTTATCTGCAAGAGGGGATAATATTTATCTCACAGCATAGGTGTTAGAGTCAGAAATTTGTGTAATGGTCTGAAACTGAAAGATTGTAGGTTCAGTCCACCCAGAGGTACCTTGGAAGAAAGAACTGGTGACCTACTTCTGAAAAATCAGCCATTGAAAACTCTATGGAGCACAGTTCTATTTTAACACATATGGGATTGTAATAAATTGGAATTGATAGCAGCAACTTGTGGTTGTGGATGCCTAATAGGCATTCAGTAAACTATTTATCAAGCATTTTGATGTTTATTTTTTATGCTTTTTTCTTTTTAAAATATTTACCATTCTGTTGTAAATCAGTCTAAAATATGATATATGTTTTCTTGGTTTAAAACAAGATCATGAACAGATTTATCTCATTGACTAAAACGCAAACAAAACAAGACAAACCCGTTGCTATCAAATCATTTCTGACTCATAGCAACATTAGAGTAGAACTGCCCCATAGGGTTTCCAAGGTAGTTAGTTATCTTTATAGGAGCAGACTGCCACATCTTTCTTCTACAGAGTGGCAGCCTGTAGTTAGCAGTCTAAGGCTTAATTGCTATGCCACCAGGACACCTTTCTGATTGACTAAAGGAGTCATTTAATTATAAGCATGTATTGGTAATATTTGTACACAGTAATATACTTAGAGATTGTTGAGATATATTGAGATTTAGGGATCTTCTGTAAGTGACATGTATGGGCTGTGCTTTGTGTTAGAAGTGAAAGAGTCTCGAAAGTGAAATAACCAACCTTACTAGACTGTGTATAAAATCAAAGGAGTTGGTTCTGAGTGCTGGATTTAGATGCTTGAATTTAGGACTTGGGTGATTTTTTTTTTTCCATTATTTTTAATTGTGGGTTTTAAGATATTTTGCTTACTCAGATTTTCTCTTTTTGTTTAATCCTTGATAATCAGCTGTCTTTTTGAGATTTTCTTATAAGTAATTTAAAAATATTTGTTAAAGTCCCATTATATTATGCCAGGTATTATGTGAAGCTTTGAGTATACAGTTGTGAATGAAACATACGTAGTCCTTATCCTTAGGAAGATTACAGCTAATAGAGAAATTACGTGTGAGGTAATTGCTATAAAGCAGACTAACAGGGTACTGTGATTGAAAATAATGTGATGAGTAAGAAACTCTAAGAAGGTAACATTTAAGAATGATGAGAGAATCCTGTTGAAGACCACCCGGGGCTTGGGGAATAGCAAGTTCCAAGACTAAGCCAGAATGAACTTGGTTTGCCTGAGGATGGAAAGGATACTTGCATATCATGGCTGAAATGTAATAAAATTTGGCTGGAGAGTTCAGTATGAACCAGAAAGGACTATAAGGAGATTAGAGTAAACATAGGGAGAATAACTAGGAGGCTATTGCAGCTAGGTGAGACATGACAGTGGCCTGGACTAGGGTGCTGGTCTGTAGAAAAAGGTGTTACAGTTGTGGCTACAGGTCAACAAATTTCCTAACTGTCTGTAGGAGATGGAAAAACAGGAGTGGCTGCTTTGTCATCTAGTCCCTGATTTTTTTTTTTTGGTTTTGTGAAAGGTAAGGTCAAAGAACTGTGCCTGGGGACTGGCTTGTGTACCTGCACTTCCTGTTCTGCTGCTAAGGAGCAGCTAGTATGCCAGGAGACAGTCTGGGCCAGAAGTGGAGAAGGGAGTTTCTCAAAAGATCATAGAGTTTGAAATGAGCCCCTTTGTAAAGTGGTACTCTTTAATTAAAAGATGTGTGATGTTTGACAATAATTTGTTAGATTTGAGAAAAGATAGAAGAATTAATGCCTTTGAATTAAGATTCTGGTGAAAAATACTGACTATACCATGGACTGCCAGAAGAATGAAGGTATCTATTTTGGAAGAAGTACCACCAGAATATTCTTTAGAGGTGAGGACATGTTATCAGGAGGGACTGTCCCTCCAGAAGGACATCATGCTTGGTAAAATAGGTCAGCAATCAAGAGGAAGACCCTCAGAGAGATGGACTGACATAGTGGCTACAAGAGTGGTTTCAAACATAACAATGACTGTGAGGATGGTACAGGACCAGGCAGTGTTTTGTTCTGTTGTACATAGGGTTGCTGTGGGTTGGAACCAACTTGAGAGAGTTTAGTGACACTGCCAGTGATTTTATATCCGTATTTAAAATTGAGTTGGATCCATAGAAGTGAAAATTTCTTACAAGGTCCCTGAAAAATAATTATTTTCCTTTTAAGCCCATATATCAGAATCAGCTCCATGAGAATGGGAGGCAGTAAAAGAACTTCACTTCTGGTACAGTTGGTTGGGTTTTGAGGTTAACCTGCCTTTGCTTTTTGATTGATAAAAGTAAGTACACATATAATGAGCTTCCTGCCAGAGCTCTTCATTTTATTCTCTTTGATCCTGCAGTTGTATGTAGTCCTTGGTTAGTCTAGTAAATAAGTTTCTGTGGACCAAACCTTCTTCCTGTCTTTCCTTAACTATTGTAATGTTGAAATGATTTTGGTGGTATATACTATAAACCCAACTATATATTATCTCTTAAACCCAAAACTAGTTACTATTGATTCCAACTCATGGCAACTCTGTGTATGCCAGTGTAGAGCTGTGCTCCATAGGGTTTTTGGAAATAGATCACCAGGACTTTCTTCTGAAGTGCCTCTGGGTAGACTTGAACTGCCTGCTTTTTGGTTATGTTTCACTGTTAGTGCCACTTATAGATTATTATTATCACTTAAATGACAATAACTTATTCATCATCGTTGTTTTTGCTCATAAGATTCATTTAAGTATTAGGAGTATTCTAAATTATGTATAAATAAGCTCTACAGAGATCTTTTTTCCCAAGTATCGTACAGATAATTTAAAAGTAATTGAGTTGTATCAGTTGAATACCTGTATCACCAGAAGTTAAAAACATGAATTGGGAGCATTATGCATTTCTGAAACTTTCACTGTTTTAAAAACATACATAATAATTGAAAATATCTTAAGAATTGAAACAGTAGAATACTAATCGTGGAATATTACAGTATTGTGAATAGTGATGAGGTTTGTGAATAGAGTACATTTAATACATGATTCAAGTTAAGTATTTGATTTCACTAGTTTTAGGAATCAGATTGTACTTTCAGAGAACAAGATGAACCTAAGCACTGTCCAGAATTTGGTTAAAAATTCCAAAAGTTAAAAATTTTGGACTTTATTCTGAGACTCACATGTGGTTCCAACTTCTGGAGGTCTGTATACTCTGGATAAACATAATACACTTTGAACTCTATTTTTCCTCTTAAACTAGGGCATATTGATACTTATTATATACTGAGACAACTTGGTAAATTTAAAGCATATTTATGTATATCGAAATCTGTTAATCTTCTCCACAGTTATGACTTTATCTCCTAAAATGGCTAACAATTTGATTCTCTTGAGCTCAGCCTTCACTATTAGGAAATAAGTGCCGTCTTTACTTACCTTCTGCATAACCCATGTGTTCATCTTGAGTCTGAAATTTCTAGTTAATGTATTCATAGGTCTTGTTACATCTATAGGATGATAAAATTCAGTCATTCTATCAATTTGGATAGGTTAAGTATCTGAGAAACTAAAATGTCTAAAACTAAATTCATAATCTTACCTCAAAATCAGCTTTAACTACAGCCTTCCCATCCTCAGTTGATAGCAGATCCATTGTCCTAGACCAAAAATTTTTGAAATATCCTTGATGCCCCTCTTTTCCTTCTAATACATCTAATCTGTCAAGAAATCCATTGATTCTGTCTTCAAAATACATCCAGAATCTGCTTTTTACCACCTCTACTTCTGTTCCGAGATGTCATTATCTCCTAGTTTATGTTAGTGCTTTATCTTCTCTCTGGTGGCAGCATAGTAGTTAAGTGCTGTGTCTGCTAACTAAGGGTCAGCAGTTCAGATCTGCCAGGTGCTCTTTGGAAACTCTTCGCAGCAGTTCTGTTCTGTCTCACGGGGTTGCTATGAGTTGGAATTGACTGGATGGCAGTGTGTTTGGTTTGGTTTTGGGTTTCTACCTTTACCTCTGCCTGTTTACAAATCTTCTTGGTACATATGCTTTAGTGATCCTTCTCCGATGTAGGTCTGTTCAAGTCTTGTGTCTGTATGAAGTCTTCCAGAGGTTCTCCATCTCTGCAGGACCCTGTATGATCTACTCCTTTGTTACTTCTCTGACTTCTTTCCTACTGTCTTGTACTTGTTTACCCGACTCTAGTCACACTGGCCTCCAATCTGTTCCTTAAATACTCCAGGCATACTTTTGACTTAAGCGTTTTGTGCTGGCTGGTCCATTTTTCTGGTATATTCCTTGAGATACTTTAATGTCTAACTTACCCTCAAATCTTAATTATCTTAATGAGTCCTGTCCTTCTTCCCTGTTTAAGATTACAACTCATCTACTTCCCCCTTATACTTTTTTTCCTTCTCTTTTTTTTTTTTTTAACAGTGCTTCCTCTATCAATTTGAGATGAAGTAGGGTCACTCTTAGTTGGAAATCAACTCAAAGGCAGTGGGTTTTGTTTTTAGACTTAAGGAATACAGAATTTTGACAGTCTTAATATTGTAAAGGGGAACACTTGATGACCTCCTTTGATAAGAGTCAAGTTTTAGAAACTTTCCCCTTGTTTTGTATCTCTTGTTTCCTATGTGGAAACCTTGCTAATTAGAGTGTAATTTTTTTTTTCCTTAAAAACTTTGGTGGATAGCATTTGACCTTTGGATGTTGCATTACCTGAGACAAAACCAGAAGGAAGATTTACTTTCCTGACATGATATACTTAGTTGGTATCTGAATTAGGATTAGAGTTCAGATATTTTGCCTCTCCGTTATGTTGCTTTCTGTCTTTAGTAACACAGTAAATTTTTTGTGCTTCTCAACTTTTGTCTTACTTGTCTAGATTCATGATCTAATGCTTGCCTGTACTACCTGCAAACTCTTTGTTATTGCCTGTTGTCTGGTTTTCCTAAAGCCATCACTTATCACGGGTATCCTCTTTTTGTCATGTCAACCCCCAGCCTTGAAGAGGTTGGCTAAAAATCAGAAAGTCTTTGATAGTTAACATTAGCCAATTTGATAATTACTTATTTGCTCTGCTGAGTGTACCCTCCTTAAAGAGGATACTTGTGAAGTTACTGAGATCTGGACATTTCTTACTATTAAGTTATCTATAGTGGATGCTCAAATGGTGACATTGTTCACTATTAGGATGATAAGCATGATAAAGACACAGCAGATATTAACATTGTTTTCTCATAATAAAAGCAGTTAAGATTTATGTAGGGGCTGTATGGTTATGTATGCCAAGCAGTGTTGTTGTGTATGAACTTAATGAGTTAGGCACTGTTATCATCCCTCTTTATATCTAGGAAAACAGACTCAGAAAAGGTAACTCACTTCTTCAGAGTGAGACATCTAGAAAATGGCAGTGTCAGGATTTCACACCAGGCAGTCTGGCTCCAGAGTCTGTGTGCTTAAATGCTCTTTTATTTTGTTGAAACAAAACCACTTATATGTTCTTTATAATTTAGTATTTCCTTCTGTTATGCATAAGGTTGTCATGAGTCAGAGCTGACTCAATAGCAGCTAACGACAGCAGCATAGTATTTTTCAACATAAATATTTATGACAAAGTTCTCCATATTTTGGGATTTTAGAAACAAATGTGAAAAGCTCAAAAATAGATGTATTTTTCTAGATCCATATGGAAATTTAGTATTTGTTATATACTAGTCTTTATTTTGGAAGCCGTGGTGGCACGCGGTAGTTAAGTCCTGTGGCTGTTAACCAAAAGGTCGGCAATTCACATCTTCCAGGGGCTCCTTGGAAACTCTGTGGCAGTTCTGCTCTGCCCTATAGGATTACTATGTGTTGTAATCAACTTGACAGCAATGAGTTTTTAGTGTTTCTTTTATGGAGCCCTGGTGGTGCAGTGGATAAGAGCTATGGCTGCTAGCCAAAAGGTTGGCAGTTGGAATCCACCGGCTGCTCCTTGGAAACCCTGTGGAACAGTTGTACCCTATCCTGTAGGGTTGCTGTGAGTTGAAATCAGCTCGACAGCAACAGGTATGGAAGTATTAATTTTACAGTTTCTTTCTGATGGAAAAAAGATATTCTCAAATATTTTTTTCACTTGAGAATGTCAGGAGAATGGAGTCCTTGGGTAGTATAAACATTTAACATGTTAGGGTGCTAACAGGAAGGCTAGAGGTTCTGGACTATTCAGAGGTGCCTCAGAAGAAAGACCTGGTGGTTTACTTCCAAAAAGTCAATTGTTGAAAACCCTATGGAGCAGAGTTCTACCCTGGCACACATTGAGTGGCTGTGAGTTGGAATTGACTTAATGTTTACTGATACAGGTAATTTAATGGGATAAATATTTTCATGCTTACCGAGAAAGCTCTTAGAGGCATTGTCCTGTACTACACGGAACCCTAGGTTTAGTTCAGGAACATTATGACTCTAGCCTATATTCTATGCCTTAATTAAACACAGGACTCAAAGTCGAGTCACTTAGCACTGGTATGTCCATTTCTTCATCTGTGAAATGAAATAGTTGATCTAAATGATTGTTGTGATGTCTTCTAGCATTCAAATTCTGGGATTCTACTCTTGTGGAATTGTTTTTTCCTCTTTAATTTCTAAATTCACTGTTGCTGTTGTTGTGTGCCTTTGAGTTGAATCTTAACTCCTAGAAACCCTATAGGATGGAGTAGAACTGTCCCATAGGGCTTATGGGAGCAGATCATCAGGTGTTTTCTGTTGCAGAGAAGTTGGTGGGTTAGAACCACTGTCTTTTGGTTAACAGCCAAATGCTTAACCTTTCACCACCAGGACACCTTAAATTCTCTAGTATATTTAAAATACACTCTAAAATATATCTGTTGGTGTCCCACTAGGATTATCTTTAAATGTACACACATCAATCTCTTTCTTCAGTCTGATTTAAAAAAAGAAAAGTTCCTTCAATCATTTTTTTGTTGTTTCTTTAGATTTTAATGCTTTTTTCTAATTATAAAGAAAAATATAAAGATTATTTAAAAATTGGGAAATAGGATGTCCTAATGAAGGAAAGGAAACCTGGTGGCACTGTGATTAAGTGCTGTGTCTGCTAACTGGGTCGGCAGTTCAGATCCACCAGGGGCTCCTCAAAAGCTCTGTGGGGCTGTTCTACTGCATCCTATAGGGTAGCCAAAAATTAAAATTGACTTGATGACATTCTTTTTTTTTTTTGTGAAGGAGAAAATAAACCACCTTTAACCACTAAGTGGTAAAATTTATTTAACATTTTGGTATATTTATTCTTATTTTTAAAAATAATGTGTTTCACATGAAAATTTATGTAGCAAATAGGTTCCTCTTTAGCAATTTTTATACAAATTGTTTCTTGTCATTACTTACAATTTTTACATTGTGGTAGCATTCTTAACTATTTCTATTCTGTTTCCCTTGATCTGGTTTCCTTTCCCCTCCTTGCTTTCTCATCTTGGCTTTTGGTTAACTGTTGACTGATGTTAAATCTAGTTGTGTAAGGGAACTCATTACTCATGGGTAACAATATTTTATAACCTTTTGCTGTTAATTTGATTCCAACTCACAGTGACCTCATAGGACCAGAGTAGAACTGTCCCATAAACCTGTTGGATTCAAACTGCCTGCTTTTTTGGTTAGCAGACATAGCATTTAACCACTATGTCACCAGCATTTCCTGTTATTGTATAAGCCAATTTATTATTTGGCTGAAAAGTCACCCACAGAAATAGTTTCAGTTCCAAATGTAAAGGGCATTTTAGGGTGATAGTCACAGGGTTTCTACTAACCTTTATCAGTCCAGTGTGTCTGGCCTTTTTTAAGAATTTGAGTTTTGTTCTACATTTTTCTCCCATTGTATCCATGACCTCTGTTGTGTCTCTGGTCAGAACAATTTGTAGTGGTATCTAGGCACCATTTAGTGCTGATGTGCGTGGATTAGAAGAGGGTAGTTTTTGTGGGCTCTTAGTGCCATGGACTAGTTTGTTCTTCGAGCCTTTGATTTCTTTCATTTGCTTTTGGTCCATACATGTAGAGATCAATAGTGTATATTGGAGGGCCACTCACAAGCTTTTAAGACTCCAGATGCTACTCATCAGACTAGGATGTAGAACATTATAGTCATTAACTGTGTTTTGCTGCTTGACTAAGTTGTCCCCCAAGACTGTGGTTCCATGCCTTTTGACGTAGTAAACCAGTCCTGTAAGTTGCTTGAATATGTCTAGGCAACCTGTATTAATTGTGCCGCCTATGTGGTTTGTTATATCTATGGGTGTGTGTAAAAGACGGTGTGAATATAGATAGGCCTACAGATAACACCTGTTTGCTGGAAGTGAAGAGGATTAGAAACACTTACTGATGAAATCAAAGACTGCAACATTCAGTATGAATTGCACCTCAAAATCAAGAAAACAAAATCCTTAGAACTGGACCAGTGAGCAATGTCATGATAAATGGAGGAAGGATTGAGGTTGTCAATAATTTCATTTTACTTGGTTCCACAACCAGTGCCTGTGAAAGCAACAGTCAAAAAATCAAAAGAAGACACATCGCTGAGAAAATCTGCTAAAGTTGTCCCTTTTACTCCCGTACTTCTTATTGTCCTTGTTTAGTTTGGTTAGGTTGTACTGACTTCACTCATATCTGGGATTACCTTTCTTATCATGAAAAGTAACAAGTGTCTTCTATGTACACAGTGATTCCCCCTCCTTTCTCCTCTTGTTCCTGGCAACTATCAGAAAGCACTGTGTGGTGGTTAAGACTGTTATTTGGCTAGGCAACGATTCACCATGTTTGGCAGCTGTATCAAGTGGCAGGGCAGAACCTGTGGTGGCGTCCCACCCCTCAGGTCTCGTCTCTGTGCCTTCTACCACTTACTACCTGTCTGCTGTCTTTTGTTGTACCTGGTTCCTGGGACTTGAGCTAGCAACTGTTAGATTCAGCAACCATTACAGCTGGCAAGTGAGAGTCCTGTTCCCTGACCCACTGATCCAGGGGTTGCCATCCTCTGCAGCTCCATGAGTCAGCAGAAACCCTGCAGTCACACCGGCCAGCTTGGGTCACCTGACCTACACAGCCTGTGATCTAGAACTCTAATCTCTGACTTGCCGACCTTCGGTTCACCGGCTCCCGTGGCCATGTGAGGCTTGTGCCAGTACTTGGGATGGTTTAGCTTCTACAATTGCATGAGCTGTTTCCTTGTGTAAATCATCCTTGTACATATTATACCTGTCACTGATTTTGCTTCTGTAGAAAACCCGCTCTAAGACAACCCTCAGTGAGATGGTTTGACACATTGGCTGCAACAATGGGCTGTGGCCAACGGCTTGGCTGGATGGTCAGGGACTTGGAGGGAACATGACTGGAAAATTGGAGTTCAAGGATTTATGAGGAAGACGTATGTGGACTGACCTCTCTGAATGGGCCAAAGAAGGGAAGATATTTGTGTCTCATGTGAATGCTCACCGAAGGGGGACCTCAGGAGAAGATGACTAACCGTCAGGTGGATAAAATGACATGTCAAGAAAGCAGCACTGGGAGTAGAGCACATCCTTCAGACCTAAGATTCCTGTGCTGAGATGATCCCTGATCAAAGACGGGTGCAACACAATGACCTTACTTCAGAGCTGACAAGGAGCAAGAGCCTTCCCCTGGAGCAGACACCCTGAATTCAAACTTGCATCCTTCCAGACCTTGTAAGAAGAAACTTTTCTGTGTTAAAGCCATCTACTCAATGGTATTTCAGTTAGAGCATTATCAGATGACTGAAACACTCTGCTTCCGCACGTATATCTATTCTTAACTTTTTATAATAGTGTGACCATATGGTATTTGTTCTTTTGTCATCACATATTTAACTTACATCTCCCACATTTGTCCATGTTGTAAGATGTTTTGCAGATTCATTAGTGGTTGAATAGTACTCCAGTGTGTGTGTATACCACAATTTGGTTTATCCATTCATTCATTAATGTTCACTTAGGTTGTTTACATCTTTTTTGTTATTGTGAGTAATGCTGCAGTGAACCATAGGTGTGCGTATGTCTGTCTGTAGCACTGCTGTTACATCTCCAGGATATACACCGAAGAGTGGCATTGCTGGATCACAGGGTGTTTCTATTTCTAGCAATGTTCAAGAGTTCCAGTTCTGCCATAACCATGCCAGCATTTGTTGTTTTCAGTTTACTTGATCATTGGCATTTCTGTAGGAGTGAGATGGTATTTCATTGTAATTTTGATTTCTATAGCCCTAATGGCTATGGAGTCATGTTGGTCCAGTGGTTAAGATCTTGGCTGCTGACCAAAAAGTCAGTAATTTGAGTCCGTGAGCCACACCTTGGAACCCCAGCAGGGAAGTTCAGCTCTGTCTTAGAGAGTCATTATGAGTTGGAATGGATGTGATGGCAATGCTTTAAAAATTATATAGGTGCTCAACCAGAAGTAATGAGATTGAAACAGGGTCTAGAATCTCTTTTGGATCCCTGGTGGGAGTAATGGGTAAGCACTGGACACTAACCAACAGGTTGCAAGTTGAAATCCACCAGCTGCTCCTTGGAAACCCTGTGGTGCAGTTATATTCTGTCCTATAGGGTCACTGTGTTGAAACAGCAAGACAGCAACAGGTTTGGTTTGGTTTAGTGGGTAGTGATCGGGAGCATCTTTTCATGTATTTGTTGGCTGCCTGAATGTCCTGTTTGGTATAGTATCTGTTGGTGTCCTTGCCCATTTTTTGACTGGACTGTTTTTCTCTTTGCTGTTGAGTTATTGAAATTTTCTGTGTACTTTAGAGGTTAGAAACGCATATATGACATTGGCAAAGATTTTTTTACCAGTCATTTGGGTTCTTTTGGTAAAGTCTTTTGATGAGTGTAAGTATTCAGTTTTTAGGAGGTCCCAGTTGTCTTGTTTATTTTCTGTGTTTTTAGTTTTGATAGGATATTTATGCTGAAAATTAGGTTGCTTACTTTTGACGCAGGCTCTTTTTAATAGTTTTAGCTTTATCATTTAGGTCTTTGATCCATTTTGAGTTAATTTTTGTCCATGGTGTGTCATATATACCTAGTTTTACTAGTACAATTTTTTTTAAAGAGTCTGTTTCTTCATCATGGAATGAACTTTTATCCTTTGTCAAATTTTGCTACCTTTAGATGGATGGATTTACCCGTGGGTTCTCAGTGCTACACCATTGTTCTATATGTCTGCTATTTAGCCATTACCAGACTGTTGATTTATTGTGGCTGGGTAGTAAGTTTTGAGATTGGGAAATGGGAAGCCACTTATCTATTTCTTCTTCAGTATTGCTTTAGCTCTTCAGGGCTTCCTACTTTTCCGTGTAAAGTTGGCGATTAGTTTCTCTATTTCATTAAAGAATGTTGTTGGGATTTGAATCAGGTTAGCATTATCTCTATAGGTCATTTTTGGTAGTATTGACATTTTCACAATGTTAAATGTTCCAGTCCATGAGGATGGAATGTTTCTCCCTCCATGTTGATCTCTTTTAGTTTCTTGGAGTACTGTTTTATAATTTTCCTTGTGTAAGCTTTTTATGTCCCAAATTAGGTTTATTCCTAAATATTTTATCCTTTTAGGGGCTACTGTAAATGATATTGTTTTCTTGATTACCTTTTTGGAGTCTTTCTTGTTACCTTAAAGGAACTCAACTGATTTTTTCATGCCGTTAAGCACTGCAGTTTTACTCAGTCCTTCTGTTAGTGCCTGTAGCCTTTCCGAGGAGTCTCTGGGTTTTTCTGTTTATAGGATAATATCATCTGTGAATAAAGATAGTTTTACTTCTTCTTTTCTGGTTTGGATACTGTTTATTTTTTCTTCTTATTGCTGTGTCTAGAACTTCCAATACCATATTGAATAAGAGTGGTGATAAAGGGCATCTTTTTCCATTCTCAAGGGGCATTTTTTTTTCTAGAAAAAGTTTTTTAGATTAAAATGGGAATGTATTTTATTAGAGAAATTAGGAAAACATGGACATATAAAAACGAAATGTCACCCATATCTCATTAAGATTAATATCTTGGTAAATTAACATTTTCTGCTATTTTTTGTGTATATATAAATATTTTTATTTAAAAAAACTAAAACCATACTAAGAAAAATTTTGTGCCGGGAATTTCTTAATATTGTTTTGGGAGCATTTGCCAGTGGAATTGACCCAATGGCAACTAACAACAACATTGTTACCAGATTTTGTCCTACTTATCTAGTGCTGCTATGAGAGATATATCACAGATGTGTAGGTGGAATATACCACAAATGTGTAGGTTTAACAAACAAATTTATTTTCTGATGCTTAGGAAGCCAGAAGTCTGAATTCAGTGTACTGGCTCTAGGGAAAAACTTCCTATTGGTTCTGGAAGAAGATCCTTGTCTCTTCAGAGCTTCTTGCTGTTTGTCAGGCTTCATGTGACTTGGCATCTCTCTTCCCCCATCTCATGTTTCTTTAGCTTGCTTGTTTGAGCCATAAAAGAGATTAAGACAGTTCTGCGCTAATCCTGTCTCATTAGCACAACAAAGGTAACCTATTCCCAAATGAGGTTATAACTATAGGCGTAGAGGTTAGAATATTCAACACATGTTTTTGAGGGACACAATTCATAACAGTTTTCAGCGAGAGTCCTTCGGTGACACAAATGGTAAAATGCTCAACTGCTTATTGAAAGGCTGGTAATTTGAACCCACCCAGAGGCACCTTAGAGTAAAATCCTGGTGATATGCTTTGGAAAAATCAGCAACCTAAAACCCTGTGGAGTCTCTGCAACACATGAAGTTCCTTCAAGCAGGAAGTAGACTTAAGGGCAACTGGTTTTTTTTAGTGTTAGGTTTCAAAGAACAGAGCCACCAAGGGGACCTTAAGCAGTACCCATTGATTGTAAGAATACCTGGGGAGTGAGGAGGCTAGGAAGCTTTGCCATTTACATTTACAACAAGGCTTCATGGAGACTGGAAATATTATATTTGGAATATGGCAGAGTGTTGGTGATGTAATGGCTGAGAATTTGGCTGCTAACCTAAAAGTCAGCAATTCAGATCCACCAGCTACTCCTTGAAAACCCTATGGGGCAGTTCTACTCTGTTTTGTGGAGCCAGTGTGAGTCAGAGTCAACATGATGGCATCCAACAGCAACAACTGATGATGAAGTTATTCTATCTGTTTTGTTAGCAACGTGTCCTTTGCTCCCTGGTCCAGTGCTCTGTCAGTGACTTATCTACTTTCTGTTTTGGTTGTTCTTTATGGTAGTAGCCAGTGTTTCTGCCTCTATCAGTTTCTCAAAGGCTGTTCTCTAGTACAGATGGCTTTGAACCATGTAGTGTTGTTTGGATTGATGTATTATAAGTAATTTAATGTAATTGTAAAATAAATAATTCACTATTAAAATTTTCAGTTTTAGGAGTAGCATTGTAACTGAGAAACAAGGAAAGTAAACAAAAAATAATTTTGGTTTAAGCGTACAGCAAGTCAAAACAGTCAAATTCTTGTAGTTCTATATTTAAAAGACAAATTCACCATGAATTCAAAACATATGTTAATTCAGAATGATAATAATTGATTCTAAGAGTCGTAACATGAGGAGATACAAGAAATGCAGGAGAGTTAAAAACTGGAAAAAAACCCAGGGATTATGGAAACTTGAACTATGGAAACAATTGTAATACATTCAAGAAAATTATTGATGTAGTGAATCAAAACCTCCCTGTTACTTATAATAAATTATCTAGTTAATACCAAATCAAAGATTTCCAGCAGGAAAAAAAAAATTGTGTTGACGGTATTATATATTATAAAATACTCCTGGTGGTGTTGTGGTTAAGTGCTACAACTGCAATTTAAATCCACCAGGCGCTCCTAGGACCCTGTATGGGTCAGGTCTCTTCTGTCTTATCGGGTTGCTGTGAGTTGGAATCGACTTGATGGTGGTTTTTTTGGGGAGTAGACATATTAGCAACTACTATAAACCCGTTGTTCTCGAGTCAGTTTTGACCCATAAGGACCTTATTGGGACAGAGTAAAACTGCCCCATTGGGTTTCCAACGAGCAGCTGGTAGATTTGAACTGCTGACCTTTTGGTTAGCCGCCATTTCACTTAACAGCTGGGCCACCAGCGCTCCAGCAACTACTCTACATCCATGAAAAGGAGCTACTATTTTAAGAAACAAGAAAGGAGATAAATTGTCTTTAAGGTACCCTTTCTAAAATCATACTGCAGAACATTTGTTATCAGTATATCTGTACCACTGTAAAATGTAATTGCAGGGTCAAAGGGTTTGAAATTTTTTACATACTCTCAAATTGTATTCCTCAAGGTTCTATCAATTTGTAAGCTTTTAAAATTTACAGTTGAGATCTTGCCATATGTACAGTTTTTTTAAATGTAATTTTATTGTTTTAGAATAAATACAGCAAAACATGAGCAGTTTCTATATGTGCCACTTAGTGACAGCGATTACATTCTTCATATTGTGTAATTCTTCTCACCATCCTTTTCTGAGTTGCTCCTTCCCTGTTATTGTAAATTCACTGCCTCTGAGGTTCCTATTGGAACTTTCTGGTTGCTGTTGTCACTTTGATCCCATGTAGATAGTTCATAAAAGAGCGTAATATTCAAGGTGGCTTTTTTTTTACTAGTTAAGCTAAAACTGTTGTTTGGTTTTTAGAAAACCTTAGGGGATTTTTGTGGTTTAAGTTTTAAAGGTTATCTCAGGGTGATGGTTTCAGGGCATACTTATGGTTTTACGTTTTCTTATTTACTTATTCGTTGTTGTCAAGTCCGCTGTGACTCATAGCAACTTTATAACAGCAGAAAATGTTGCCGGGCCCTGCACCATTTTCATGAATGAGTCTAGTGTGTGGGCTGTTATGTCATTGAAGGTTTCCCATGTTTTCCTTGACCCTCTGCTTTACCAAGTGCAGTATTGTTTTCTAATGATTGATCTTTCCTGATAACATGTAGAAAGTAAACAAGCCCAAATCTCACCATCTTCACTGTTAAAGGAGCATTCTGTTTGTATTTCTCCTCAGACTGATGTGTTTGGTCTTTGTATTTATCCTAAGACTGATATGTTTGTCCTTCTGACAACCACTGGTATATTCTGTATTCTTTGCCAACACCACAATTGAAATGCATCAGTCCTTCTTCTCTGTCTCTCTTTTTGTATTATACTCACTTTAGTAACTTCCATGTTACTAAAAGTTTGTGAACTTTATTTAGAAGGTTTTATTTTTTTATTTTTTATTGTTCATTAGGTGAAAGTTTACAGAGCAAGTTAGTTTCCTATTTGATAATTTGTTCATAAAGTGTACAAACATTGTACAAGAAACATTGGCTTCATTACCCATAATATGTCAACACTCTGCCTATTTCTGCCTTAGGTTACCCATTTCCTTTCATCCCTTTTTTTAAACCACTTCTCACCTTCTCGTCTTTGCTTTTGGACAGATGTTGCCCTTTAGATCATGTGTAATTAGTTCTTAGGCTCACATTCCTCTCAGGTGTTATTGTTTATTTTATGGGCCTGTCTTTGTTTGTCTGATAGGTGGTTTCCAGAAATGGCTTCAGTTTCAGTTTAAAAGAGTATCTTAGGGCCATAGTCTCCAGGGTTCCTCCAGTGTCTCGTAGACCAGTAAGTCTAGTCTTTTATGTGAATTTAATTTTTTGTTCTACAACTTTTACCCTACTTTGTCCAGGGCTCTCTGTTGTGATCCCAGTCAGAGTGGTTGTTGGTGGTAGCTGGGCATCATCTAGTTCTTTTGGTTTTGAGGTTGTGTAGCAAGGGTTGCCATGAGTCAGATCCGACCCGACGGCACTTGGCTTGGCTAGCATGTGGTTCATTAGTCCTTTGGAATAATTGCTCCCTTGAGTCTTGGGTTTTCTGGACACTCCTTTGCTCTGGGTGGATACAACTACTATTATACAAATACTAGTCTCATAGTAGTTCTGTCATGGTCATTGATCATGCTTGTCTTGAAAGCTTTTAAGACCCCAAGTGCTATGCACCAAAGTAGGATACAGAGCTTTTTTCTTTATGAACTGTGTTGTGCCAGTTGACATGGATGTCTTCAAGTTTATGGTCCTTTGCCTTTGAGCTTAGAAACTTTGTCTTAGTGACCCAGGATTTATGCCTGCGTTCTCAGTTATGTTCCCTTGATCTGTGTGGTTTTTCTTGTACCACTGTCAAGCTGTGTTGACTGCTGTGGCTGTATGGTTGGTTCTGAGATCAGGTAGTGTAAAGCCCCTTATTTTATTCTTCAGTAATGCTTTATTTACCCAGAGCCTAGTTTCCCTTCCATATAAAGTTAGTGATTAGTTTTTCCATCTTGTTAAAGAATACCTTTGAACTTGGAACTGGGAGGCATTTGGCTATGTAAGAAATTACCCTGATTTAGTGCACTGTTGTCTATATTAATATATGAATAGCACCTGTAGAAATAATCTGCTGCCAAACCTGCGTCTGCAGGTAGGTGTGTTCTTTTATATCTTTCCACACCTTTTATCTATCCGTGTATCTCTTTGTAAATAAGTATTTGTTAATACAGTTGTTGCAGGAATGTCTGTGTTATAGTAATTAATCATTGTTGCCCTTTGTTCTTATGTGTCCTTCCATTCTTGGTCATGGTTTACTAATATCCCCATATTGTGCATTGCCTTTCTCTTTGCTAATATTAATGCATCTTCTATCTAGTTAGTAATTTTCCATTCCTCCCCCTATCCCTGGTAAGCATCCAATAATTCTTTTTACTGTGTGTAAGCATTTTCTTTTATTTAATGATTTCTTGTAGTATCTTCTCTTTTTTGTGGTTGACTTATTTCACTCCAAATTCAACTGTGATACGAGATGTTTTGATGATTTTTTATTGTTGCATAGTATTTCATTGTATATATGTACTATAGTTTGTTTATCCATTGTCACTTGATGGGCACTTATGTTGTCTCTGTTTGCTGTTACGAATAATGCTGAAGTGAACATGGGTTTGCATGTCTCTTTGTGTCACAATACTTTTTTTATTTTTATTTAACATAACTGAGTGAAAATGTACATTCCCGTATAAATTTACATGCCCACCTATATGCAGCTTCCACTGCTCTCCCTGTCCGGTGACTGCACACTATTCCTCTCTGCTCCATACATGTCTCATCCTCCCAACAGCCTCCTTTCCTCTACTCTCCGTCCACTCCCCTTCCTCCAGCCAGAGGTCAGCAAGATGATATCCTATAGATGTATAGTAAAGTGCTTCCAATATATGGTCACTCTGCATTGCCAAGTCCAATCCATTCCTGTCCAAAGAGTGGACCTTTGTTATAATTTATGGGAAAGGGCAGCATCAGGGCTGGGGGCCATGCTCTCAGAGGAACCCCAAAACTGCTGGACCATCAATTGAGGTCTTTTAGTGGAGATCTCAGGGTGCACCCCTTTTTATTCTTGTGTTGCCAGTGAGACTCCTCTCTGTGAGCTCCATCGTGGCTATCGCTGGTGGTGGCCGGGCACCATCAGGTTCTTCTGGTCCCAAATCGATGTAGGCCCCCACTCTTGTGGGTCTCTCTGTCTTCTCAGTTGTCTTTACCGCATGTCATTTTGGTCCTCGGTGAGCATCCGTTCCTGCTGAGTTGGGACCATTTGCTGTGTCCTCGGATGGCAGCTTTTAAGACCCCAGACGCCCCTCACCAATGTAGGGTGCAGAGAGCTCTCTTAGCAAAACGCTAGTTGTACCAGTTGGCCTGGAATTCGCCTAAGAGGATGGTCCCCCGCCCCAGCTACTCTGTCCTTGCAGTATTGAGTTAAGATGGAAGGAGTACTCAAGTTATGCTGAAGTCCACTTAATGTTGTTCTTGTTTCTAATGTGTGCTATTACCGCTTTCTCCCAACTAGATTTCTAGTAACTATCTAAACTAAACCCTCCCCCTCGCCCCTCCCTCCTTCCCCTCCCTTGCAGCTGTCAAAGAGTCTTCTTCTGTACACAAGTCTGTTTTGGGGATCTTATCGTAGAGGTGTCATACAGTATTTGTCCCTTTGTCGCTGACTACTTTCACTCAGCATAATGTCTTCCAGTTGAATCCAGGTTAGGAGATGTTTCCTGGAATCATCGTTATTCTTTATCATTGCGTAGTGCTCCATTGAGTATATGTACCATAGTTTACCTATCCATTCTTCTATTGTTGGGCATCTGGGTTGATTCCATCTTTTTGCTATCATGGACTGTGCTGCGGTAAACATTCTGGTGCATGTGTCTGTTGGTGAGAAAGGCCTTGATTCTGTAGGATATATTCCAAGTAGTGGAATTACTGGGTCAAATGGTATATCAATATCCATTTTTTTAAGGAAGTGCCAGATTGCCTTCCAAAGAGGCTGGACCATTTTGCAACCCCACCAACAGTGTAGGAGGGTTCCACTTTCTCCACAGCCTCTCCAGCATTTGTTGTTTTGTGTTTTCTGGATCATGGCCAGTCTTGTTGGGGTGAGATGGTATCTCATTGTTGTCTTGATCACAATACTTTTTAAGAATGTAGATGTAGGAGTGAACTTGCTGAGTCATAAGGTATTCCTATTTCTAGCTTTTGAAGGAAGTACCATATCATTTTCCATATGGTTGTACCATTTTACATACCTGCCCTGTTGGTGTAGTGGGTTAAGTGCTATGTCTGCTAACCAGAAGGCCAGCAGTTCAAGTCTGCCAGGTGCTCTTTGGAAACTCAGTGAGGCAGTTCTACTCTGACCTCTAGGGTTACTATGAGTTGGACCTGATGCAGTGGTAGTGAGTTTACTAGTAGTGCTTAAGAGTTCCAGTTTCTCTACACAACCTCTCTAGCATTTTTTTATTTTCTGATTTTTTCAATTAACACTAGCAGTACTTGGGTGAGATAATTATTTCCATTTAGTTTTGATTTGCATCTCTCTAATACCTAATGATAATAAGCGTATCTTCATGTGTTTCTCACCATCTGAATGTCTTTGGTCAAATGTCTGTTCATATCCTTTGCACATCTTTTTAATTGGATTTTTTTGTCTTATTGAGGTATTGAAGTTGTGTGTAAATTTTAGAGATTGGGCCCCTGTGTGATGTTTTGTAGCTGAAAATTTCTTCCTATTCTGGTGGTTTTCTTTTGATAAGAATAGATGTTTAATTTTTAGGAAATCCCATTTATTAAATTTCTCTTCTGCTATTTGTGAGTCCAGCTTAAATTTCTGGCAGTTCCTTGTTAATGTACTGTTGCAGTCACTTTTGAATGATCTTGAGAAAAATTTTACTTGCATGTGACATTAATGATACTGTTTGGTAATTTCTACATTTGGTTGGATCTCCCTTCTTTGGACTAGTTCTTTCTGGTGTAATGTGTATTCCTTCCATCTTCTTTTGATGTTCCCTGACTCACTGCATATTTTCCCTGTAGAAGAAACCTTCACTGTTACAACTCAAGGCTTAAAATTTTTCTTCAGTTCTTTCATGTGTCGTTGTAATACTTCATTTTGTCTTGATGAGCTGCTGCTCTTTGAAATCTTCAGTTTAGGTTTTTTATTTCACATTCCTTCCTTTTGCTTTAGCTGCTTGACATTCGAGAACAAGTTTCAGAGTCTCTTCTGATACCCAATTTCTTTCTTTCTTTCCTGTCTCTTTGATGACCTCTTGCTCTCTTCGTGGATGATGTCTTTGATGTCATTCCGCAATTCATCTGATCTTCAGTCATTAGTGATCAACACATCAAATCTGTTCTTGAGATGGTCTTTAAACAGAGGAATATACTCAAGGTAATCTTTTGTCTCTTATGGACTTGTTACAATTTTCTTCAGTTTCAATTTGAATTAGCACATCAGCAGTTGATGATCTGAGCCTCAGTCAGCACCTGGTCTTGTTCTGACTGCTGGGATGGAGCTTTTCCATCATCTTTTTCCATGGATGTAGTCAGTTTAGTTTCTGTGTATTCCATCTAGGCTGAAAGCAGAGAATACCAGAAAGGTATTTATTCGCGTTTCATTGACTGTATGCAGAGGCATTCAGTTATGTGGATCATGGTAAATTATGGCTAACATTGCAGAGAATGGGAGTTCTAGAACACCTAATTGTGCTCTTGAGGAGTCTGAATATGAATCAAGAGGCAGTTATGCAAGCAGCACAACTATGTGGTTTAAAGTCAGGAAAGATTTGCTTCAGGGTTATATCCTTTCATCATATGTTTTCAATCTGTATGCCGAGCAGATAATCTGAGAAGCTGGGTTGTCTGAAGAAGAACGAGGCATTGGAGCATGACTGATTAACAGCCTATGTTACACAGACAACACCACCTTACTTGCTGTAAGTGAAAAAAATCTGAAACACTTATTGATGAAGATCAAGGATAATGGCTTTCAGTGTGGATTGCACCTTAACATCAAGAAAGCAAAAATCCTCACAACTGGACCAGTGGCAACATCGTCATAAATAGAGAAAGAATTGAGATTGTCAAGGATTTCATTTTACTTGGGTCCACAGTCAATGCCCATGGAAGCAGCAGTCAGGAAATCAAAAAATGCATTGCACTGGAAAAATCTGCCCAAGACCTCTTTCAAATATTGAAAAGTAAAGATGTCGCCTTGAAGACTAAAATGCACCTGACTCAAGCCATGGTATTTTCAGTCACATCATATACATATGGAAGCAGCTGGACAGTGAACAAGGAAGGCAGAAGAATTGATGCCTTTGAATTGTGGTGCTGGAGAAGAATGTTGAATGGACCATGGACCATGAAAAGAACAAACAAATCTGTTCTGGAAGAAGTTCAACCAGAGTGCTCCTTGGAAGCACAGTGCCCCTTGGAAGCAAAGATGACAAGACTGCATCTTACATGCTTTGGACATGTTGTCAGGAAGGATCAGTCCCTGGAGGAGGACGTGATGCCTGGTAGAATGGAGGATCAGCAAAATAGACGAAGACCCTCAATGAGATGGATTGACACAGTGGCCACAACAATGGGCTTAAGCATAGAAACGATTGTGGACATGATGCAAGACCAGGAGGTGTTTTGTCCTATTGTTCATAGGGCCACAATGAGTCGGAACCAACTCAATGACACCTAACAACCACAGCAGTTATGTTTGGTGTTCAGTTTAAGGCATGTGTTACGGCCTCTACCATTGTTCCTGCTTTTTTCTTCCATGAACATTATACTTTCAGGTTTTGTATTTAGGTCTTTGATCCATTTTGAGTTAGTTTTTGTGTATAGTTTAAGGTAATGGGTCCTATTTTCTTTCCTCTTTTATGAGGAAGTGTCAGTTTTGTCAGCAGCTTTTGTTAAAGAGCCTTTTTCCCATTTAGTAGATTTTGACCCGTTGTCAAAAATCACCTGTCCATAGGTGGATGGACTTATGCCTGAGTTCTCAGTTATGTTCCCTTGATCTATGTGTCTTTCATCATATCAGCACAAAGCTGTTTAGGTAATGTGGCTGTATAGGTAATGTGAAGCCCCCTATTTTGTTCTTCTTCAGTAATGTGCTTTATTTATCTGGAATCTATTTCTCTTCCATATAAAGTTGATTAGTTTCTCATCTTGTTAAGGAATGCTGTTGGAATTTGGGTCAGGATTGCATTATTTCTGTAGCTCGGTGTATGTAGTATTAATGTTTTTAGAGTATTGAGTCTTCCTTTCCGTAAACATGGTAAGCTTCTCCATTTATGTGGTTTCTTGCACAAACTTTAATGGTTATCTGATGCTGTGTTTGGAGCCTTAGTGGCATTATGGTTAAGTGCCCACCTCCTATCCAAGTGATTGACGGTTCTTGTCCATCAGCTATTCTTGGAAACCCTACAGGGAGTTTTGCTGTGTCCTGTAGTGTTGCTATGAGTTGGAATTAACTTGATAACAGTGGGTTTGGGTTTTTTTTCCCCCCTCAGTAATATTGTATTCTACTATCCATCTGTCAGTTTGTCATTCTCTGTTGGCTTGTGTGGTGCTGTGATGTTGAAAGCTATGCCATTGGTATTTTAAATATCAACAGGATCACACATGGTGGAAAGATATCAGCAGAGTTTCCAAACTAAGATAGACTAGGCAAAAGGGCTGATGATCTACTTCCAAAAAGTGGCCAATGAAGACTCAGTGGCATACAATAGAATGTTTTCTGATAAAGTGCTAGCAGATGAGGCTCTCAGATTGGAAGGCACTAAAAAGACCAAAAAAAAGGCAGTGGCAACAGGAGCCTCGAGAATACCTACAATTGTGAAGACAGTGTAGGACCAGGCAACATTTTGTTCTGTTGTACATGGGATTGCTGTGAGATGCTGCTGACTCAGTGACAGCAAACAACAAGGAAAACATTCTGTTACACTGAGATACCAGGAGATGCTTAAATATTTCCCTACTATTATTTTGTTTTTCTAACTTTTATCCACATTTTATATTGTTTTTTAGGTTCTTTCCCTAAAAGAGAAATTACTGTGACAAAGATACAATATCTTTAATACCAAATTTATTTTTGAATAACTGAATTCATATGCCACCCAACTTGAATAGTGATTTTAAATTATTAAATGCTGGTTCCAGCTTTTTAGATTAATGGAATATTAGGCTGTTAGATTTGAGCTTGACATCTAAGTCTGAAAGAAGTTCAGCTTTCTATGCAATCCGTGAATCATTCTTCTATTTTCAGACATGTGAAATCATGGTTTTGTGGGATGTAAGTTAGTCTTTATAATATTGTCCAGAGCCAATTGTGCTTTGTATAAGAATACAGGTAATTATTTTATAATGTTTAAAAACTTCAACATTAATTTGTAGGAGCATAACAGACAAAAGTTATTTGTAATGTCAGTTTACACTGAAACATATATCCCATTCATGTTACTAAGTGTTCCTACCTCCTGCGAAACTTTAAAAAATATAGGAAAGCCAAAAAAAAGGTAGCATTCAAAAGTAATGAATTTATATCAAATTAAAACCATTGAGGAGAAACTTTGCAGTTTTCATAATAACGTGAAGTATACCTTATCCATTTAGTAAAGTGAGATGGCCTTAAATTTTCACTTGACAGTATTGTTTTGGTTGGCTTAGATTTAAAAGGGGGTGGGAGGTTTTGAAAGAAATGAAAGACATAGAAAAGGATGTATTTGCTGTGACTTCTGTACCAAATATAACATGCTTTCTCTGTCAAGCTGTTAGCTACGGGGAAGCATGCTGCATGAAGGAGGATCTGCTGAAGAGTTGTTTTTAACTACTCTGGTGAGAGAGAAGTCTTGTTGGTAAAGAAGTATGTGTGAAGGTGTGGATGTAGTAGTTGTAGAGGTGAGGTAAGGGTGGTGAATGTAGACTTCTCTTTCAAGATATTAGGTTCAAAAAGAAAGAGGATGGATATGTTTATACATTAAGGGAAAAGAAAACAGAGACTTTGAAGCTTCTTGGGCTGGGTAGACTTTTGCAGATTTCCAGGCTGTGTGTAAGGACTTAGTAGAAAAGAGAAATATAGTGACAACTGAGGAGACCTGAAAAGAAGGCAGCCAGAAGTAAGTGGTTAGCTTTGGAAAAGCTTTCCTTCATTAAGAAAGATGGTCAGGATAGAGAAGCCATATAGACGATGTTACTGCAAAAAGTGCAGGTTGTGAGGGTGAGGTTGAACACATAAGGAGACAGGCAGTAACTGTGGAGCATGGAAGAGATAACTGATTAGGAAGGAATAAAGGTTAGTATTAGTTTTAGTATCAACTTAACTGAAGTTAGAAATAATGGTTATGTGATTTTTCTTTAGTAGCTCCAGGCAGTGGGAATTGACGTGAACAAAGTAAACAGTTCAGTTGATCCAAGGTTGGCAAAAGACACTTTAGTGATGTGGTAAATATAGAGTGTGATCAAAATGATTGACCCTTTAGTTCTACCAGATAAGCAGATAAGGAGGGTAGTGAAGGCATAAGGAAGGAATATTGAATGGGAAAGCAGGGGGAGGTGGAAGCAATAGGATATAACCAGAGACCATCTGGTAACAGTGGGGAACATGAAATAATTGATGGTGATGGTGAGACAACAATTTTATAGTTCCAAATTTCAGAGGTAGTTACAGCCCCAAGTAATAGCAGTATCTGGAGTACAGTGAGCAACCCATTACTGTCAAATTGAATATGACTTACAGCGTAACCCTTTAAGACAGAGTAGAATGGCCCCATAGAGAGTTTCCATGAGCTCCTGGTGGATTCAGACTGCTGACCAGGTGGTCGTAGTACCTAACCAATATGCTCCCAGAGTTTTCTCACAGTGAATGTGGTGCTGAATCAGTGAAGGTGAATTTCCTCAGAATAGATGAGGTGGGATAACCAGTTAGGCTCTGGTGTTGAATGTAAAACTAACTGGGATGAACACAGAGTCATGATAGAGAGGGAAACTGAAGTGGTTGGCATTCTTAGAATGAAGGTGTGCAGGAAAGAGTTAACTTAGCAGACCTGAGACTGGACAAGGTTGCCTATAACGGTGGTCCTTTGCTGGTATCTGAACACAACGAATTTTGGGAGGGTTCACAGCATTCTTAGAACTGCTAAGACTGGCACATTGTGCCTAAAGTGTTTGCACAAACACTGTGGTTTATGCTAAAGACCTCCTTTCCTGTGGCAGTCTAGAATTGTACATGCTAGGCAAAGAGTACCTGTGTGTACATGAGCAGCCTTCAATAAAAGCTTTGGTCATTGAGTCTGTAATGAACTTCCATGGTAGACACCACTTTACACATACTGTCAATACTTGTTGCTGGAGGAGTGAAACATGTCCTGTGTAAGTCCACTGGGTAAGGACTCTTAAAAGGTTATACTCACTTTTTCTGGACTTCTCCCCATGTGTATTTTCTTCTGTTGATTTTCTTTTTATCCTTTCTCTGTGCTAAAACTTGGTAGTGAGAGAACTAACACGAGGTCTGCTGGTTAAGTTCATGAACTTATCCTAGAAAAAAATGCCACATACCTCGTTTCTGAGTATCGCTCAGTCACCTTCGAAGTACTCTCTTTGGGAAGCTATGTACTTAGGCCAGCACCTAGTCCACCCTTAAGAGCAATTTTGGAACTCTTCTTCTGCAGTGTCCATTAAAGCTGTCGTTGTATTACCCTTGATGTCCTGAATGTCATCAAAATGTCTTCCTTTCATTATTTCCTTTGTCCTTGGGTAAATAAAGATCAAGTGAGTGGGTGGGAGGTGTGTGTGTGTTCCAATACAGTTATTTGTTTACTGGCCAAAAAAACTCCCACACAGACAGCTATACAATTAGTTTGCAAAGTTGTCACTTGCCACTGTGCCCAATGGCATTCCAGAAAGAGTTCCAGAATGCTTTGAAGGGTGAACTAGCCACTGGTTTCAGTGCATAGCTTCCCAAGGGAAGTACTGTGAGGGTAACCATAGTGATATTCAGCAATGAGGTATGTAACAGAACAATTAGGTTCATGGTCTTAATTGTCATATGTCACGTGCTGAGTCCTGTGAGTCCTCCTAGTGAACCACCAAACCTGGCGCTGGTCTTGGGGACCCCCAACACAGACAGTATCCTGAAAAGTTGAAAATGATGGTGATTAGTGTTAGACCATGTGGTATAATCAGAAAGCATGGGCATCAGAGGTAGACAGATTGTAGTAAAACAGTAGGTTGGAATTTTGCAGTAAGGAGTTATTGGAAAGTACATGTTTCATCTGGCATAGAACTCGATTATTGAGCAAATATTTTTTAAGTACTTACTATTTACTAGGCAGTGAGCCAGCATTTGCAATATAAAGATTAATTAAAATACTCTAACTCGCTGTCAGGTACACCCTGCTCATAGCGACCATGTAGGACATAGTAGAACTGCCCCTTAGAGTTACTAAGGAACAGTTGGTGGTTTTGAACTGTCAACATTTCATTTAGCAGCCATGCTGTTTAACCACTCCACCACCAGGGCTCCTAAGATATTCTTCTTACCTCTAAGTGACTCATTGTTTAGCAGGGAAAGGAGGTGGCTTGTAAATATAATGTGACATGGTAAGGACTATAAGAGAGGGAATGTATGGAATATGGATGAAGCCTAGAGAATGAACTGTGGTTGAGGATTTTAAGGAAAGCGTGATATTTCATAGCATTCTTGGTTGAAGTGAAGCTTTTTTTATTTTCCCTAAGGAGATGTCAGCAGATATTCTAGAAGAAGATAGGGGTTCTAGAAGAAGTTGAAAGGAGTTTGGAAGAAGGATCTAGGAGGAAGGGGAAATGCTGAATTAGATGAGAATAAGAGTGTAGGGTAGTAGATTGGAGTGGTTTTTACCCTTTGACTTATGGCTGCAGACTGTAGGAATAAGGAGCTAGTGAAATGGAAGTAGACAGATGGGCTATAGGTATAACAAGCTTATTTCAAGATTCCATTTAGAATTTAGATGTAAAGCTGTAGTCATTCTGCAAAGCCTTATGATGTACATTATATGAACTTTGAAATTATCTCAGAGTTACTAAAAGTTAAACTAAATTGATCTTACATATGATGTCATGTTTTTAAAAAAATGCTGTAAAGTCTCCTATTGTAGGACCTTGTGAAGTGGCACATAGAACGTGCTCAGTATTTCTGGTTTGAGTGAATTGTCTTTTATCAGAGTGCTAGTAGACTCCTAGTAAGAGTGAAGTCAATTATTAAGTTTAATTTATCTTCTATCCTGTCATAGTTGCCATTATTTGAAAGTAGCTTAAATCTTTTATTAATTCTGAAGTCATAGAGTACTTTAAACATGATTCAAAGAAAGATCTTTCAGGCAGTGGCCAAAGACACTGCACTGCCATTGAGTCGATTCCAACTTATAGCGACACGATAGGTCAGAGTAGAACTGCTCCATAGAGTTCCCAAGGATTACCTGGAGGATTTGAATGGCCTGCCTTAAAATTCACAGTCATTGCGTATCTTTATCAGTAGCATTGAAAGCTAGAAAAATACTGTTACCCTGTGTATTTAAATAATGTGCTTTGAAGTTAGTTTTTAAGATTTAAATGATAGCTCAAATAAAACTGTGAATGATCTACCTAGTCTCTTCTTTATATAACCTATTGCTGTTGAGTCGATTCCAACTCATAGGAACCCTACAGGACAGAGTAGAACTGCCCCATGGGATTTCCAAAATAATTCTTTATGTGAGCAGACTGCCACATGTATCTCCTGCAGAGCATCTGGTGAGTTGGAACCACTGACCTTCTGATTAGCAGCCGAGAGGTTAAGCACTGTACCACGAGTTCTCCTTATTTATGTACTGCTAGTTAATTAGCATTCAGCCACTGCCAAAATAAATGCTTGTTACATTTCATAAGTTGCTGACTGCAGTGTTTTGGCCTCAGTTAAATGTATATGAAGGTATGTTCTAGTTATAAAGAACTGGAAAAAAAAAAAAACCAAAAAACTATTTTTGTGCCAATGGCATATAGTAACATATTCCTTTTTGTTTGAAATTAGATTTGGACTAAGCAACAAATTTGAATCAGAATTCCCTTCTTCACTAACTGGAAAAGTGAGTATTTGTTAATCATTCAGGTTCTACTTACCTGCTTTAAAACTAGAAAGAAATATCTTTATGAAGCATATTTGTTGATGTTAACATTGCAGTGTTTTTATTTCTTAAATTTTCTCTTTAGGTAGCTCCTGAAGAATTTAAAGCCAGCATCAACAGAGTTAACAGTTGTCTTAAGAAGAACCTTCCTGTTAATGTACGTTGGCTACTTTGTGGCTGCCTTTGTTGCTGCTGCACATTAGGTTGCAGTATGTGGCCAGTTATTTGCCTCAGTAAACGAGTAAGTTGAATTATGTATTTTAATTTAAATGTAGAAGTAGGCCAACAAATCTTGCATAATTTATTTCGTTTTTATTTTTTGTATTGGAAGAATCACTGTGTTATATTGATCTGCCCTCAACTGTGTGCTGTCACTGCTTTTACCTAACCAAATTCATATCTACTGTCTAACCTATGACTGACTCTCTACCCTCCTCCCCAACCCGGTAGCCATCAGTCTGGTTTTCAGTCCTTGTACCAGAGGTCTGATACAATACTTTTCCTTTTGCCGCTGACTGGTTTCACTCAGCATAATGTCTTCTAGTTGAAACCAAATTATGAGATGCTTCCTAAAATCATCATTGCGTGGTATTCCATTGAGTGTATGCACCATAGTTTGTTTATCCATTCATCTGTTGATGGCACCTGGGTTGATTCCATCTTTTTGCTATTGTGGACAGTGCTGCAGTAAACATTCATGTGCATGTGACTGCCGTTATTTCTGTAAGATATATTCTAAGCAGTGGGATTGCTGGGATCATACGGTATTTCTATTTTTGGCTTTTTACGGAAGCGCCAGATGGGTTTCCAAAGAGGTTGTACAGTTTTGCATTCCCACCAGCAGTGTAGGAGAGTTCCAGTCTGTCCACAGCCTCTCCAGCATTTGTCATTTTGTGTTTTTTGGATTGTTGGTAAACTTGTTGGTGTGAAGTGGTATCTCATTGTAGTTTTGATTTGGATTTCTTTAATAGCAAATGATCATGAGCATATCCTCACGTGTCTTTTGGCTGCCTGGATGTCTTTTTTAGTGAAGTGTCTGTCTGTCTCCTTTGCCCACTGCTTAATTGTGTTGTTTACCTTTTTCTTGTTTACATTTTGCAGTACCTTGTAGATTAATGGAGATCAGGTGTCAACCTGACATGTAATTGACAGGTATTCTTTCCCATTCGGTAGGGAGTGTTTTAACTCTCTTGATAGTCTTTGGATGAGCATAAGTGTTTGATTCCTAGTAGTTCACATTTATCTATTTTCTCTTCTGTTGTTTGTGCCTTGTGTGTCAGATTTTGTAGTCTGTCCAAGCAGTGTATTAGAACTTCCATTGTTGACTCTATTTTTCCTTGCATGATCTTTATTGTTTTAGGTTCGCTATTTAGGTCTTTGATCATTTTGACTTAGTTTTTGTGTAAGGTGTGAGATACGGATATTGTTTCAGTTTTTTGCAGATAGATACTCCATTTTGCCAGCACTGTTTGTTAAAAAGACTCTTTGACCCCAGTTTATGACCTTTGGGCCTTTGTTGAATATCAACTGTTCATTAGAGGATAGTGATATTTCTGGGGTCTCAGTTCTGTTCCACTGGTCTATATGTCTCTTTTTGTACCAGTAGCAGGGTATTTTGACTACCATGGCAATGTATTAGGTTCTGTGGTCAGGTAGTGTGAGGCCTCCCACTGTGTTCCTCTTCTTCAGTAGTGCTCTGCTTGTTTGGGGTTTCTTCCCTTTCTAAACAAAGTTGGTGATTTGTTTCTCCATCTCATTAAAAACATGACACTGCAATTTGTATTGGGATTGCATTGTATATGTAGGTCACTTGGGTAAAATAGACATTTTCACAATGTTAAGTCTTCCTGTCCATGAGAAAGGTAGGTTTCTCAACTTACATAAGTCTCTTTCGGTTTCTTGCAGTAGGGTCTTATAATTTTCTCTGTATAGATCTCTTATTTCTCGTTAGATTTATTCCTAGGTATTTTATCTTGTTGGGGCTATAATAAAGGGTATTGACTTGATGATTTCCTCTTTGATGATCTCTTTGTTGGTGTAAAGGAATCCTACTGATTACTTATGTTTATCTTATATCCTGATACTTTGCTGAACTCTTCTATTAGTTCCAGTAGTTTATGGATTCTCTAGGTTTCTCTGTGTATATGAGCATATCATCTGCTAATAGAGATATTTTTACTTTTTCTTTGTCAGTGTGGATGCTTTTTCTTTCTTTGTGTTGTCTAATTGCTCTGGCTAGAACCTCTAGCACAATGTTGAATGGAAGTGGTGACAAATTCTTTCAGTCTCTCTCCATTCAAGATGATGTAGGCAGTTGACTTTACACAGGTGCATTGCACTAAGAAATTTCTCTTCTCTTTCTGTTTTGCTGAGAGTTTTTAACCATATAAATGGCTGTTGGACTTTGATGAGAAGATAATTTAGAAGAGGGATTTTTAACCTTGTATTGACGTTGACACCTTTGGTAATCTGGTAAAGTCTTTTAACTTGTTCTCAGAACAATGTTTTGTATTTATTTTAAAACATTTAATGTATTTTAAATTTATAGGATTACAGTGAAAACCAATTGTATAAAATATAGTTATTAAAATATTAAAACACCGTACATTTATGATGTGGAGATTTAGGTTTCCTTATTAATGTGTAGAAAATAAGATAGCAAGGGTTCTGTGGTAATACGATGTGATAGGAAAGTAAATGTGATTTCGATGTGTGATAAAAGCACAGGTTCCATTGAGTCTATTGGAGTTACGTGTGTACATTCTAACTCAGGAAATACTACATTTCAGTTAAAATAATTTTAACCATTTGAATTGGTATATATGGCATAGTGGTTAAATGTTTTTTCTAACCTAAAGGTCAGTGGTTCAAACCCACCAGCTGCTCCATAAAACAAAGATGTATGAGTCTGCTTCTATCAAGATTTACAGTCTTGGAAACCCTATGGGGCTAGTTCTGTTCTGTCCTATAGGATCACTCAGTCACAGTTAACTTCATGAGAGTGCGTTTAGATTTCTGGATATAGTGTAATCATTGTGGAAACCCTGGTGATTTAGTGGGTTAAGTGCTACATCTGCTAACGAAAAAGTTGGCAGTTGAAATCCCCTAGGTGCTCCTCGGAAACTCTTTGGAGCAGTTCTACACTGACCTCTAGGGTCGCTATGAGTCGGACCCAACTTGATGGTAGTGGGTGTTTTGGGTGGTAATCATTATGGTTTTAATTTGCATTTTCCTAATGACTATTGATGTAGAACTTTTGTTTTTGCCTTATTGACGGCACTTGGCTTTTGGCTTTTTTATTGTCAGTTGCGTATCATTTCTGGTTAGATGTCTGTTTAAGTTTTTTGCCCACGTTTTCACTGAGTTGTTTACTTTTTTATTGGGGATTTTTGAGAATTCTTTGTATATGCTAGATATAAGCCCCTTATCGAGTATATGTATTGCTTAGATTTCTGTCAGTCAGTGACTTGATTTTTCTTTCCATCAACGATCTTTTCAGGAATAGAAATGTGTAATGATGATGAACTCTAATTTATTCATTTGCCCTTTTTTATGGATTGTAGCTAGTAGCTCTTAATTTCTAAGCCCTGGTCACAAAGAGGTGTTCTGGTGTTTTACATTTATGTTTCTGATCCATTTTGGGTTAGTTTTTTTTTTTTAATGAAGTATGATGTATACAGTGAGTTTTTTTTCACATAGATAATAGTTGCTCCAGTAACATTTGTTATACTTTTTTTCTTCACTGAGTTGCCTTTGTACCTTAGTTAAAAAGCGGTTGTCCATATATATGTATGGTTTTCTTGATTCAGTTCTGTTCCATTGATCAGTTTGTCTGTCTTGATGCTAATTCTGCTTTGAGTACTATAGCTTCATAATTATGTCTTGAAGTCAAGCAGTATTAGTCCTCCAACTTGGTACTTCATTTTCAAAGCTGACTTTGCTTTTCTAGGTCATTTGTATTGCATATGAATTTTAGAGTCAGCTTGTGAATTTCTACAAAAATTCCCACTGTGATTTTGATTTGGATTGTATCAACTGTGTAGATGAATTTGTGGAAATTGGTGTCTTAAAAATATTTATTCTTTTAACCCATGAACACAGTATTTCTCTCCATTTTCTGACAGTATTTTGTAGTGTTTGGTGTATAGGTCTTGTACATTTTTTTTCAAGATTATCCATAAGCATTTTTTAATGTGATTTTAAAGGCATGTATTTTCATTTTAATGTTTTTTTTCTCTTGCTTATATATAAAACAAAACCCCATTGCTGTGAAGTCAATTCCATCTCATAGCAACCCTGTAGAAGAGAGTAGAACTGCCCCCATAGGGTCATCAAGTAATATCTTGTGGATTCGAATCGGAAGTCACCTGTTAGTTTCGGGTGCTCCTGTGTAGATTCCATTGGGTGATCTTCCTAGATTATCATGTCTGCACATAGTTTTACTTCTTCCTTATCTAAATGTTCTTTGTTGCTTTTCTCTGCCTTATTGCACTAGCTGGAAATCTAGTAAAATATTGATTAGAAGTGATGAAAACAGGCATCTTTTGTCTTATTCTTGATCTTAAGGGCGAAACATTTAGACTTTTATCATTAAGTATCATATTAGTTGTAGGGTTTTTGTAGATGCCGATGTTCTACTAGTTGGCCAAGGGTTTTTTATCAGCAGTAGATCTTGGCAGATGCTTTTTCTGCCTCTATAGTGATGATTGTATAGAAGTTTTCCTTCTTAATTTGGGAATACATTGAATCATGCTGAATGAATTTCGAATGTAAAACCAACTTTGCAAGTTGAGATGAATCCCATTTGGTCATCTGTGCTTTTTTATTTCTTGTTGGGCTTGTAGGCTAAAAGCTTGTTTAAAATTTTTACATCTATGTTCGTGAAGAATGGTTCTTCATAGTCTTCTTTTAACAAAGTCTTTGTCTGGTTTCGGCACCAGGGTAAGGCTGACCTCAAAAAATGAGTTGGGAAGTGTTCTGTCCTCTTCAATTTTCTAGAAGGATTTGTGCAGAGTATGTATTATTTTTTCCTTAAATTTTGGCAGAATTTACCAGTGAAACTATCAGTGCCTGGATATTTTTCTTTTTTGTTGAAAGTTTTTAACTAGAAATTCAATTTCGTGGGAGTCTTCAGGTCATCTGTTTCATCTTGTGTGAACTTTGTTTTTCAAGGAATTTGACTGTTTTATCTAGCTGTAGAATTATAGGCTTAGAATTGTTCATAATATTAACTAACCTTTGTTATTTATACAAGCTCTGATGATGTGATCTTTCTCATTTGATCTGTTTGGTTCTTGCTTTTATTCCTTCTTTTTGAAGAGACACCAGAGCACTGTTGCGTCTAGGACTGATTATTCCCCAGTACTGAGGCAGTACCAGATACTTTACCCAGTGCCTTTTGAATTATGTTGTATTTTGTGTACTAGACACTGTTACCGCTGATCTTTGTCATAGTTCTTTGCCCTGCCTCTGCTACTCAGCACTGACCATAATACTTAGTGTAGGGACTTTCTTATCTCTGGAGTTTGTTCTCTGTGTTGTCTCCTGTCTGATACTCTATCCTGTTACTTGTCACTCCTCTGATCTTCCAAACTCTCAGCTCTGACTGAGAACAACTGGATTCCCGTCGTTGTGTGACCTGGAGTCTTTCTTAGGCCAATGTGTTGGGGAAATTGTGGTACTCATCTCTTTTGTTTCCTTTCCCACAGGGATAACTGTCTTTTATTGCCTCGTGGGTGATGTCTTGAAAACCATTCATGTATTTTGTTTAGAATTGAGGGTAAATCTTGTGCCTATTTCTGCGCTTTCACTGAAAATGGATGTATTAATGTGCTCTTTTGTGGGTAGTATTATAGCCAAATGAATATTCATTCATGTGATCTTTGGTTATATGGTTTGTATGTGATCACTATGAGTCAGCATCGACTCACAGCCAATGGGTTTTAGTTTTGTTAGTGATAGAGCTGGGACAAAAATCTGATTTCGCTAAAATTTGGGACGTCTGATTTATGAAATTAATTTATATACTATTTTCTTATGTAAGTATACCTGTTTCATTTTCCTACTCTTTTGGGATGAACAAATAAGTGAAGAAGACAGGCAGTAGTATAGGACTGGGAAATATGTCTAACATTGATGTAAATTTTCATTCCCTTACGTAATATGTATTTGTTTTAATAGGAAATGTTTATCATTGAGTAAAGTTGGTATCTGAGGAAGGTCAGCATATTTGTCCTGTGAAATTGCTGTATTTTGCTGTCATTATACTGCCATTGTGCCATTCTCTGCAGGTTACTCATTAATTCAGTGTGTATTTCTGAGTTGACACTTTCTGTTTTGTATCATTTTATTTATTTATAAGATAAAATGTATTGTGATTTAAGAACAATTTTATAATCTGTGTATTATGTTGCCATGTAATGTCTGGAACTTTCACTGCTATTCTATTCTAACTGCTCCCCCATACCCCACACCCTGCTTTCCCTTTCATCTAGAATTTCCCCTGACCTTTTGACCGAGATCTGGTCCTTCTCACCCAATCATTTCAGCTCCAGTGATGAGCCTCTCAGACAGCCCCGTGTACATGTTTATGCCCAAAGATTTGTTCGTTGCCAGCCTCAAGGTTTTGTTTAGGCCAGTTTAGTCTTTGTATGGAGAGCTGGCCCTGGTGCTGAATGCAGTTTGGGGTTAGAGAGTTGAGGGGCCCTGTTCTCCAGGGCACTCCAGTTAGATGGACCATCATGTGTGGTCTTTTGGTAGAGTTCTGCCTCTGCCATCTACTTCTTCTCCCACTATGTCTGGGGCTCCGTTCCGCGTATTCTATACGAGTAGTCATTGGTACGAGTAGTTCTGGTCCTATGCTGAAGCAGACTAAGGCTCATATCATCCCTTCCATCTGGTGGGTTTGGTATCCTTTTAGATGCTGAGGTTTTGCAGTTGCCAAGATAGACAGTACGGTGATTCTTCTTGTGAGCTTAAAAGATAGGCAAAAAGCAAGAAAATAAATGAGAAATAATTTTAAGTTGTTGTGTTTCAAAGACAATAAAATAGGAAACTCCAGTTTTAGTAGGTTCTTTGTAAGAGCATGAGGAACTCTCCTATGAATAAAATGCTCAGCGTCATTAAATATACTTTATGACACACACTATGTTTTATGACATTTGGTTTAAAAAACCTTTTTTTATACTGTGTTTTTTTGACTGTGCCTGAGTTGTAATATTACAGCATAGAAGATTAATGTCCAGATAAGTGGAGTTTCTTTGACCCATCTGTGCTTTTTTAGCTTGGCTCATTTTTCAGAGAAACGAGTTCCATAATTTTACTGCATATTGTGTTAACAGTGTTTTTTCTATCCATAGTAGCTATTAATTTCGCTGTTCTGAGATTTCACACTTATGTACTCTGTTCTAACATTAGTGACTTGAGAGAGAGGGAGAGCGTGTGTGTGTGTATGTGTGTGTGTATGGAGAAGAATGGGGCATCAGGATTGGAGAGAGACTTGTTAACAGTCTGCATCATGCAGATGACACAACATTGCTTGCTGAAAGTGAAGAGGACTTGAAACACTGATAAAGGCCGAAGACCAAGCCTTTGGCATGGCTTATACCGCAACATCAAGAAAACAAAAATCAAAGCATCTTTTTTTACTTTTAGTTATCCAGTAATGTAATAGGAACCCTGACAAGTCAATTCTTGAGTGCTGGACTGCTAACCAAAAGGATGGCCTTTTGAACCAACCCAGTGTCTCCAAGGAAGTAAAATTTGGCAGTGTCCTCCTGGCAGTTTGCCCCTGTAAAGATTACAGTCTCCAAAACCCTATGGGGTAGTTCTGCTATGTCCCATGGAGCTGCTATGAGTTGGAATCCACTTCACAGCACTTACCAATAACACAACACAGAGGTGTAGCAGGGGATGAGAATCCAAATGAGAGATGTCAGGAGTAGAAATCTTTTTTTTTTTTTTTAAATTTAGGAATACAGCCTTGAAAGACTTAAAGTAATTCAAGGAGAGTGAACCTGCATCTTAGAACTGCCCTTTCTTGTCAAGAGGTGGGGAAGAAATAGAGAGCTAATGGGGTCTGATGTTATTCTGCCTTGGCATCAGTCATAAGCAGAAGGTTAAGATTGTTTGGCTGGAATTTGAAATATATTCATTATCACTGAATATACAAAAGTTGCCCAGAACTTTAAAAAAATTTTTTTTCTCTGCTTTTGTACTTTAGTATTGGTAGTCAGTAACTCTGAATCATAAAATGAGAAAAGTACCAAACATTTGGATGGAGAAATAAATGCAGAAAAATGCCTCTAACATATTGTGGATAATGAAACAAAGCAAAACAATTTAAATTCTTCTCACTGAAATTTTAGTCAAGGGGTCATCCTGAAAAGTTTTTAGTGAACAAGGGATAGTAAATGAAATGTATTCTGAAGATGGCCATTATTACTGCTTGAAGACAGAGAAAATCAGTGCTGACTTTTTAAAAAATTTGCTATCTTTCAGTGAATATGAAAAGTATTTGTAAGGGACATTCATATGGTCAGTAATGATTGTAGTTCCCATGATCTTCTTTTTCTTGAATTTTACGTGCTCTTACTACGCAGATTTTTTTAGACTTTATGTTGTGGAAGAAGGTTTTTTTATACTGAACTTTTCTTTTTTTCTAAAGATACTGTATTCATAGTAAAAATCTATGAAGTACCATGTTTTAATGTACAGTGATATACTTTGCAGTATAAAATGCAGTTTACAGAAATTTCAGTTCGGGTAAATGTAAAGAAACTTGATTTTTACATTTGTATATTTAAATGTTTATATGTAAGAAAATCTTTCACATCGTATTAGCTGTTGGACTTTGGACCTCAACACTAAAACCTGTTGGGTGTTAAGTTGATTCATAGACTAAAAGCAACCGCATAGGACAGAGGAGAGCTGCCCCATGCGTTTCTAGAGCTGTAAATCTTTTTGGAAGCAGCTGTGTCTTTCTCCCTTGGAGTGGCTGATGTGTTAAAACTGCTCACCTTTTGGTTAACGTCAAGTTCTGTGCACCACCAGAGTTCCTTTTGCACCTACTGGATTATAATTTAACAATCCCTGGAGGTGCCTTTCTGCTCTGTATTGTAGGATCACTATGAGTTAGAACTGAACCAATGACAATAGGACTGGTGGAGGTGTAACAGTTAAGCAAGCTCAGCTGCTAACTGAAAGGTGAGTGATTTGGCTCCGTGAGAGGAAGACCTGGCCATCTGCTCCTGTGAACATTACAGTACAGCCTAGAAAAAACCCTGTGAGGTGGGTCTACTCTGTGACATGGGGTTGCTGAGTCTAAATTTCACCTGACAATTTGATGGCGCTTAACCACGACAACAAAATGTAATTTAAGATATTAATACTTGGTTTATAATACAAATCACTTCAGATTGCTAAGTTGCTGATATTTTCATAACTTAAAATATTTTGCTATAAAGTGTAAAATCTGTAGTGATATGCAGTAGAATAGTAGACTCCAAGGAACAGTAGAAATTTTATTTCACTTTTGCAAAATTAAGTTCATAAAAATGAAAAACAAAACAATTGCCGAAGTCTGCGTTTTTTTGAATGAACATTTGTAAAGGCGGTCCCTAGGTTACAAACATGTGGCTTACATACAAGTGGTAGTTACAAACCAAACCTATAAGCCCGATTAAAAATTTGAGGTATGTACAATAGCAAATAGGTACTAGTTTATGAAGTACATCAGAACATTATTATTACTGTATTAAAGATGTTTTGATGTATCTGGAAGTGTGTCTTGGATGGTTTTGTGCACAGAAGGTACACTGTTGCAGTGTAATGGATTGCTTTTGTGTCGCCTTTCTCACCTTGATCTTGTAATTCTCACCTGCATAATTGGGCAGGACTGTCCAAATAGGGTAATTGTAGCCGCCCAGGGGGATTGGTTAATTTTACCATCCAAATGGGCTTGAAATAAGCTACCTCAGAATAGGGAAAGGGACCTTACAGCCACCAAGGAAGAAAATAGCCAGTTCATCCTTGAAACCTGGGGTCCCATGACTAAGAATGAAACAGAAAGCAAGAAAAAGCATGAGACCCAGCAGCAGAGACCTGGCAGCAGCAGGGTATGTGGTGAAAGCTGAGTACCTTTAGGCTGGGTGTGAGGGCCAGGGAGAGGTGTGCCTGTGAGGTGACTGGGAAGTGGATGTCTTGAAGTAAGAACTGTATCCTTGAGTGTTTCAGAGCCTGAACTGTAGCGTCTGTTAGTTGTTGTTAGGTACCCTCATTCGAGTCTGACTCCTTTCAACCCTATGCACCACAGCCTAGTCCTGCACCATGCTCACAACAACTGTCGTTATGCTTGAGCCTGTTGTTGCAACCACAGTGCCATTCCATCTCACTGAAGGTGTTTCTTTTTTCTACTAACCCTCTGCCTTACCAAGTGTGATGTCCTCCAAAGACTGATCCCTGCTGACAGTGTGTCGAAAGTATGTGAGAGGTAGTCTTACCATCCTTGCTTCTAAGGAGCGTTCTTATTGTACGTCTTCTAAGACAGATTTGGTTGTTCTTTGGCCAGTCTGTGATGTATTCAGTACTCTTCACCAGCACCACAATTCAGAAGGATCGGTTGTTCTTTGGTCTTCCTTATTCATTGTCCAGCTTTCACATGCATATAATGTATTTGCAAATATCATGGCTTGGGTTAGGATTACCTTAGTCTTCAAAGTGACATCTTTATTTTTCAACACTTTAAAGAGGTCTTTTGCAGCAGATATTCCCAGTGCAACGTATGTTTTGATTTCTTGATTGTTGTTTTCCTGGGTGTTGATTGTGGATCCAAGTAAAATGAAATCCTTGATAACCCCAGTCTTTTCTTCATTTATAATGATATTGCTTATTGGTCCAGTTGTGAGGATTTTTGTTTTCTTTGTATTGAGGTGTAATCCGTACTGAAGGCTGTGGTCTTTGATTTTTCATCAGTAAGTGCTTCAGGACCTTTTTGCTTTTAGCGAGCAAAGGTTGTGTATCTGCGTAATTGAAGTTATTAATGAGTCTGTCTCCAATCCCAATCCCTTGTTCTTCTTCAGTAGTCCAGCTTCTTGGATTATTTGCTCGTTATGCAGATTGAATAGGTTTGGTAAAAGGATACAACCGTGATGTACACCTTTCTTGATTTTAAACCATGCAGTGTCCCCTTGTTCTGTTTGCATGACTGCCTCTTGATCCCTATACAGATTCCTTATGAGCACAATGAATTGTTCTGGAATTCCCATTCTCTGCAGTGTTACCAGTAATTTGTTATGATCCACACAGTCGAATACCTTTGCATAGTCAATAAAACTCAGGTAAATATACTTCTGGTATTCTTTCCCTCCTATTTATTTTATATAATAAACCCCATAATCATGACTGTGGTCTGATGTGACCACTGCAATGCATTATTGAACCCAGCAGAGAAGTAGAGAGTGCCTTGAAAGAGGGGTGGTTTGTATCAGAGTTGATAAAAAGGCAGCATGTCTGACCCACACCTTATAGGATCAGTCTTGGGCTGTTGATCTTGATGCCTCTTATGAAATCAGGGAATTAGGCTCTACCTGCATACAGTTTTTACAACTGTATACTAAATACGAAGGCAAACTGGTTAGATATTAACTGGCTAGATATTAACAGCACCTAACTGTACCATCCTATATACAAATTTGACTTAAAAGAATTACTTTTAAACAGAACTCATTGGTAATCTAGGTATTGCCCACATTCCTGCCCTTCCTAAATGGGAAAAGACCATATGAAGAAAAGGATAATATTTATCAGACACTTGCTATTCTCAAGTCATTCTCTTTTATACGTAATTTATATAAGACAGCCAAAGCCACTGTCACTGAGTTGATTCTGACTCATAGCAGCACTATAGGTCAATATATATATAATTTTGGAAACTGGTGGCATAGTGATTAAGAACTAAAACTGCCAACGGAAGTTCATGTGTACCAGGAGCTCCTTGGAAATACTGTGGGGCTACTCTGTCCTGTAGGGTAGCTATCAGTCAGAATCAACTCGATGACAGTGGGTTTTTGTTGTTGTTATGTATGATTTTATATATATGTATATATATATATATATATATATAAAATCATATATGAAGGCAGAGAAGACTTGAAGCACTTACTGATAAAGATCAAAGAATACTTTAGACATGTTCCCAGGAGCAACCAGTCCCTGGAGAAGGACATTATGCTTGATAAATTAGAGGATCAGGGAAAAATAGGACAACCCTTAATGAGATTGATTGATTCTGTGGCTGCAACAGTGAGTTCAAACGTAGCAACAGTTTTGAGAATGGCACAGGACTGGGCAGTGCTTGTTCCACATAGGCTTTTAGGGTCACTGTAAGTTGGAACTGACTTGACAGTACCTAACAATGTCTTTATGTACTCTTTTTGGATCCTTTTCCTAACATAATGTATGTAGAATCTTTCATTATTGCAACTCAAGGTTTGAACTTTTCCTTTAGTTATTTCAGCTTGGGAAGTGTTGAGTGTAATTTCCCTTTTGGTTTTTTAACTCCAGGCCTTTGCATGTTTCATTCCAATATTTTGTCTTCTCTAGCTGCACTTTTTGAAATATTCTGTTGCTCTCTTTTGCACGATCATTTCTTCGTTTTAATTTGATGTGCAAGTTTGAGTGTCTTCTGACATCTGATTTGGTCTTTTCTTTCCTATCCTGTCTTTTTAATGACTTTTTGCTGTCTTCATGTACGATGTCCTTGATGTCATCCCACAACTTGTCTGGTCTTCAGTCATTAGTGATCAGTGTGTCAAATCTTTTTTTGAGATGATCTCTAAATTCAGGTGTGATATACTCAAGGTTGTACTTTTGCTGTTGTAGACTTGTTTTAATTTTCTTTAGATTCAGTTTGAACTTGCATATGAGCAATTGATGATCTGTTCCACCATCAGTCCCTGACCTTTTGTAACTGATGATATTGAGCTTCTCCATCATCTCTTTCCACAATTGTAGTCAGTTTGATTCCTATTTTTTCCATCTGGTGAGGTGCACATGTGTATTTACTGTTTGTGATATAATAAGAGGTATTACTAGTGAATAAGCCCTTAGTCTCAGAAAATTTTGTCATGCAATCTCCAATATCATTTCTGTCACTGGAGGTCCTATTTTCCAACTAGTGATCCTTCTTTGTTTCCAGCTTACCCATTCCAATTACCAGAAATTATCTTTGTATCTTCATTAGCATGTTTGATAATTTCAGACTATGGAAGTTGGTAAAAATTTTCAATTTCTTCATCTTTGTCAGTAGCCATTGGTAGATAAATTTGAATAGTAGTCACTTTGACTGGTCTTCTTTGCAAGTGACTGGATATCATCCTATTGCAAACAGCATTGTACGTCAGGATAATTCTTGAAATGTTGTTTTTGACAATGAACATGACACCACTGCTGTCCAGTTTGTCACTGTCACCCTAGTAGACTATTATGATTGCTTGATTCAGAATGTCAGAACAACCTGTTTCGACTCATTAATACTTAAGAGATTGATCTTTGAGAGTTCCATTTCATTTTTGACAGCTTGTAGTTTCCCTAGATTCATATTTTGTATGCTCAGAATTCTCAGTATTTGCTGCTATTTCTTCCCATTTTGAGTTGTGCCACATTAGCAAATGAAGGTCCCAAAATCTTTACTCCATCCATGTCATTAAAGTTGACTCTACTTTGAGGAAATAGCTTTCCTCAGTTGTATACTGAGTACCTTTCAACCAGAGGGCCTCATCTTCTGGTACTATATCAGTGTTCCACTGCTAATCATAAGATTTTCACTGGCCAGTTTTTTTAGAAGTGGGGGAATGAGCCACAGCTAATTTTATTGTTGATTTAATTATAAAGTGTCTTCCAATAAGGATGTCTTATTTTTGACAGCTCCCAGCAGCCATATTTATCACATTTTTTGATTAGTCTTAACAAATAACCATGAGAAGTTACACGTTTCCACAATGCATAGAAATTCGTAAAGTTTATTATCAAAATGAGTGTTCCATTAAGCAAACATTCTGTGGTTCCATGAAATTTATGATGCACATAATTGTTCCACTGAGAGGATAATTCACCTTTAAAAAATTTGAGACAAGGTCTGTTCCCCATCTGACAATGCCTGTGCATCAGTGAACCACGTGTTCCAATGAAAACATCGGTACTGTTCATCACAGTGTACACAAGAGTCCATGCCCATCAATTTCTCACTGAGCATAAGAACTGGGTCTTTCATTGACCACAATTTGGCAGATTTTGTGTCTGGATTTAAAGCTTTATCCTTACAAAATTTGTTTAACTCAAGAAATGAAGGCAGTGACAAGGACCATTGTTGGATGATTGATTTTGTTAATAAACAAAACTCACATTTGGAGTTATGTGTCTTCCAGTAAGTTTATGTGTCTCCATCCAGTGGAGATTCAGGACTGTCCACTTCATCCACCTAAAGTTACCATTTGGTGTGGATTTTGGTTTGGCAGAATCATTGGTCATTATTATTTCAAGATGAACTATTATGACTGTTAGTGGTGAAAGATATTGAGCTAAAATAACTGATTATTTTTGTCCCCATTTGGAAGGTGCTGTGGCAGACACTTACGTGAAGTTCTTTTCCACACCTACTGCTGTTAAATGTACTTCAAAATAAGAAAACAAAACTTTATCATTTATACAACACAACTTGTCTTACTTAAGTTTAAAGATAGGACACCCTTATTGGAAGACCCTTTATTTAACTAGCCATTTAGTGAATTCTCCAGGTCCTTTTATTTTTTTTACAGTTTTCATGTTTGACTTATATCCACAATTCTGTATGAAATTTAGGAGAAACCAGAGCCAGTAGAAACAAAAGCTAAAATTTGTAAATTTCTGTTGTTACGTCCCTATTACTTGTTGCTTGGTTTAAAAATTTGCTTAGTAAATAGCTCATGTTAGTACCAAACTGTTTTTGAATCTTGGTTATTTTTACTTTAACATAGCTGAATTGTTGTATTAGCATTAGTTCACCAGTAACAAAACTGTAATTGGCAAGATGTTGAAGTGAAGAAATGTATTCAAAAAGAAGGCAATTTAAAGTGTGCTGTGGGATGAGGGATGTGAGTGGAATCCCAGATGCTTGGAGCTGTTCCTGTTCCAGACCAGATTAGTGACATAACCTCACCGCTACAGCAGAGTTGTTCTGTTTGTGTAGTATGAGTTAGTGGTCTTGGCCCTTTCTTTAAATTAAGAATCCATGATGAAATTAGATTTCCTGTTGCTCATCGTAAGCAGGAGGACTAGAAGGATTCACTGGTAAAAAACTGCTGCCCTGTCCTCTTCTCCCCAGGGTTCAAGTAGTGAGAAGGGTTAAGGCCCACTGTAGGAAGGTTTAGACTGAAGTCTGCACTGCCCTTTCCCCTGTTCTTTCAGCTGAATAAAAGATTTTAGTTCCCATGACTATCAATCTGGTGCTTTTCAGAAGCACTAAATTATGTTTAGAAAATTAAGATGACTTATTTTTAGAAAGTCACTGGCCTAGAATATTAAGAGAGGATGTTATGTTGGTATTTCACATTGATAGATCCTATACATATCTTTTTTGACAGATATTAATTTTCTTTAACATTTTTGGAAGATTTGGAGGTCAGTATAGACATTTGAAAATTAGTAGAGATTTTTACATGGTGAGGTTGCTTGTCTAACAGTAACTGTAGAGTTTGACAATGTTGAATCTTATGTTTTGTTGGAAATTGCTGCCTGACAGCCCTGTGGACATAGAATTTTAACTTTTATTTCTAGATGACTGCATTTATAATGTGCTTTCTTTTCATTTTTAAAGCCTTTTAAATAGATGTTATAAATGTTGTGTCTTATACCTCTTCAGTGTCTGCCAAAGTGGTATTGTATTTAATCTTGAAGCTGTATTTTCATTTTAACTAAAAATAATTGCACAGTATTAAACAGTCTCAGTAATTAAAGCTTTTTCCCCTCATTTAATCTGATCTTTTGTTGTTACTAACAAATAATTTGTGGCACAGTTTCTTTTCTTTTTTTTTTTTAAGTAACTGCTAGAATCTGTATACTTGTCACCTTAGTGGGCTAGAAATGTTCTACTCAAATCAAGGGTTCTTTTCTGTTTTTGTATGTTCTCACCTGCTCCTCACTGTAAATCACTGAGATGTCAAGTGCAATGATTAATTAAGCTGCACGTGCAAGTGCTCCCCCTTTCCCCCCACCTGTCAAGCAGGAAAGTAGTCTTAGCAAGATTAGGTGGTACTGTCAATTCACAGCTTTTACTCCAAGCTGTCAAATATGCAGAAAGAAATATGTTTATTCAAAATTCTGGTAGCCCAGGATTTGCTTGGTTTCAACTTTTATATTGCAAGATAAACTTATTATACCAAACCCTAACATTAAACTCTTAGAGACAAAGAATAAGTTTAGAATTCCTACATAAATATTTTAGAATTTACAGTTCATATTTTGTAGTTCTCTTTTCATCAAATACTGATAGACAATTTAAATTGAAGCAAATATTTTTAAAATTTTAAGTTTATGTCATCGTGAGATCCATTCTCATAATGTAGCATGAATTTAAATTTGTCATGAGATGATTATGGTGATAATATTGTTTCTGTCTTTGAGTAAAAAATATTTGCAGTATGTCATGTTGCACTTTTGGTACTATTTTTATACATTCCTATAAAACCAGCAGACTTGGAAAGCGGCTTGTCCCCACCATAGTTCTTTTATCGCTTCCCCTTCTCTTTTTTTAAACCATCAGTAAGAATGAAACCCTCAAATTGTATAGTAATCTTAATCTATTATTAAAAAGTCCTCTAAGGGAAGATTACAAGGTAGCTTCAGGTTTTGAATCGGGTTTGCCATTGGTTTAGCAGCGGGTGGGCAGGCAGATGCCTGCTCAGAGTAGAACCTATTGCCATTTTTCACCATTGATAGAGTAGCCTTTCAGAGTCAATGAGCTCTGTCAATGTGAGCTTGTCAAGGCTACAACTTCATAGACCTGAGAGGCGGTTTGAGAGGTCAGCCCTTTTCAGGTTCGCTGTGATGCAAATGAACTTTAATGCTTAAACAACTATTGGAATTTTTATGTCTGCTCCTTGTTCTTTTTTCTTCACAAAGTCATTGACGAGACATTCAGTGCTTTTTAAATTGGAAGTTGCATTGTGCTAAAGACCTAGTACAGATTTACGGAGGGCTGAAAGCAGTTAGATCATGTTCTTTTCATGGTGCGATTAGAATCAAATCGATTTCCCTACAGCCTTCAGCATTCAGATGGCAATTTTAACAAAGCTTGGGGGCTAGACAAGGGACAAAACGACTGAACTGAATGTTAATTACACTCTGCAGCCTTATTTTCTTTTGATTTGGGGCTGACTGGCAACTAAATTAACAAAAAGTGTGACCATAACTGCTGCCCTATTTTCATTTAAAAGGAGAGCTGCCTCTAAAAGGCTATCTTTACAAAGAAACAAGGAGGTCTGCTGATCATTGTTAACAAGGGCACCATTTTTTTTTCAAAATTCTTGCCAAAAAGACTCTGTTCAAAAACATAATGTAATAAATTAGTCATCGATGAACTATTACCCAGAAAGTTTGTAGATATTCTGAACTTTATGACTTAAGCTTGGGAATGTAAGACGGTACTGGTAATTCATTGGTAATTATGAGTTACAGTGAACACCTATGTGACTGTGATGTCTCTGTAGCATGTTTCACATGCAAAGATAGTGTTAACTAGATTATACAGTAGATACTTTAAATATTAACATATAACAGTAAACTATGTAAAACCACCTTGATCTTAACAATTTGTCCTTTCACCTCTGTCATCTTTAAATGATAAGCATATTTTCATATTTGATTGTTAGTAGTTGTTTACAGTTGTGTTGCATTAATAGTGCTAGATGCTTTTTTCCATCCTTTGCGAGGAAGCTGCAGCTGCAGCAAGTTGCCGTGATCCTATGGCAATACTGTCCTTTTTGCACCTGCAGCTGTGTCAGTCTCATCCTAACACCTGGCATCATGAATTATCCTCTCCTTTATTCATCCTCCTGAGCAGGAAACATTTCATGCTACATAGTATGTATTACAATGGTCAAGTGGTCCTGAATGCTAAATTTTTCATTTGTTTCTTGAAACAGCAGTATTGAATAAAGAGTTTGCTTTCTGTCCCTCAGTTGTCATTTTTATGTTGTTTTAAATTAAACTTTGGCTCTGTGTGAAAAAAAAAATCCATCAGTGAAATCATAAACAACCTTTTAAATTTGTATATTATCTTTAAGGATGATGTGAAAACTAGTTATAAATTGGATTTTTAACTTACTTTTAATTATTTTTTAAATCTACCCTAAAAGCCATTTGTATTTTGTTAACTGTTACTGAGATAACCTTTATTTTAAAATACATATTACTAGTCAAGTATTGCAAAATTGTTTTTGAAACTAGCGGGGATGTAAATTTATACCATTTGATAGATAACATTTGCATTTTTTACCTTTTTGGATAAAGCAGAGGCTAGTATATTTGAAACAGTTAAAACGTGATACACATGTACTAAAAAGTGAAACAGTATCTTCTTAAGAAAGAGTACTCTTTATGTTCAGGTTACTATTTGGGGTTGGAACATTGATAGTGTTGCAGACCATTCTGGACTCAGTCACTGTCTATATATACCTCTCCCCTTTTCACACAAAAAGCAGCTGCAAAATGAAGTTTTTCTGAAACCAGTCAAGAGTAAACTTTTTTCTCATTTGTCTTCTAGACACGAAGATCGATTGAGAAGTTATTAGAATGGGAAAACAATAGGTTATACCACAAGGTGAGTACCGCAGGGAGCAGCTTCTTACCGTTGGGGTCTGAATTGCACAGTATGGAAACAGATGCTTTTGTTGAACTAAAAATATGAAAGGTGGACAAATGGGTTAGTCTGTGTGCTGCAATAAAATAGAGCTCATTTTTCTTGTTTTACTGTCCTACTTGTCTAGCTGTGCTTGCACTGGAGGCTGAGCAAAAGGAAATGTGAAACGAATAACATGATGGAATATGTAAGTTAAAGGGCTGTTTTGTGAGTTTCTCTATTAAATGATCATTTATTTTGCTTCTGATCTTATTCTTTTCATGATTATTAATCAGCAAAGGTGTCAGGAGCTTAATCTCTTGAGTGCAAGGATTTTCTACGGTTCACAGATGCATGGTTTCATGTGTAAGACTGATTTATAAAGTTATGAATGACTTGAAAACAAGGCTTCACTGTGTTCTGAAAAATAATAAATTAATTGCCAAGATAAAATAGCCTGAACATGTGTTGATGGGGTGTGAAATTTTAGATGCTGTATAAAGAATAACCGCAACTTTGGTTACGCAGCAAGTCAGATATGGCTTTTTTATATAATGCTAATCAAGTTCCCAAGTATGGAGGAAAACCTTTCAACCAAACTGTTGGAGCTTAAGAAACCTTTAGCCTTTATAGATTTTAACTGCCCATACCTCAGTGGCCTTTAAAGAATCTTTGAGAATCTTACTAAAATATTGTTTTATAAAAGTTGTCTTAAAAATAAAAGATGAGATGTTGCTCATCGTGTTTATTCTTTAAAAGACACCTAATTTGGCATTTGTGTACAATTGATTTTGGAACTGTTCAGTATAGGATAGAATTTACCTAGCTGACTTTGTGATTTACTGAACCATTTTTGTCCTTTTGAAAAGTTCAGGATACTGTAAGAAATTATAATTTTTTTATTTATCCTCTCTTAAGTTTAGGTGTTTTGTTTTAAATATGGAAATGTTATTAAGAAAAAGATCTAAGGAAGGGTTAATAGTTGAAAATTAAAAATCATTGCCTTTGTGAAGTAACCTGACATAGCATTTCTAACAAATTCTGTCTCCTTTGAAATAGTATAGAACAGTATTAAAAAAAAACCCGGTGCCATAGCCATCGCTAATAGTATATATGTAAAAAAAAAAAAAAAGTTGATGAAAATGATGTTTAAATAGTTGGAAATTATTGTAAAACCATTTTTCTCTGTTAACATTTCACCTTTCTTTATTATGCAGTCCAATCTCATTTCTAGACTTGAACATAAAAGATCTTTTTAAAAATGCCTTTTCTTGTAGATCTATTCAGTGAACTGAATAATGTGGATTTTTATATCATTACCTATTATATCAAACATGGTAATTTATGATGAGAAAGATACATGATACTCCTTTATAATCATGAAAAATACATATCTGCGTATGTTGTTTTGAGATTGACCTATGAAAATGCTAATTTGGTACTTTCATTATGGATATAGTAAGAGACTTGATGTATGTATTTTGGAGAAGGATTAAATATGTAGGAGGTTTAAAGGGTTTTATTATAAGCTATTTGCTACATTTATGATCCCAAATACTACCCCGAGGTCCTATCTTACATGTTTGTGTGTGTATTTCTGAATTTACTTAGGAAAAAAAAAAAGTGCTGTTAATTATTTCCAGATACCTCTATGTAAATGTCATTCACTCATAAAATACATTCACTTTATCTACTTGTTTTGTGATTCTTTAACAAAATAATTTAGTATTCTTCAAAAGCATTCTACACTGTGTGCTTCCTATACAACTTACCATGAGTTTTTAGATAATTACCCCAAACCCACTGTCACTGAGTTGATTCCAACTCATAGCAACCCTGTAGTACAGAGTAGAACTGCTCCATAGAGTTTCTGAAGAGCACCTAGTGGATTTGAATTGTTGACCTTTTGGTTAGCAGATGTAGTACTTAACCTCTATACCACCAGAGTTTCCTTTAGATAATTAATAATTCTTAAAACCATTATGTTATTTTTAATAGCATCATAGAAGATATCCATGACAGTAGTAAGAACAGAGACTATTTAAAAAATGCTTTAAAAAGTATATGTTTTTAGATTTTTTTTTTTCACATTATGTGTGTTTGTGATGGTTGGAAAGGAGAAAATATAGTTTTGGAAACCTCCTTTAAAATAACATTTAAAATAGCAAAAAACCTAGTAAGAAAAGAATGCCTCCGTATCTAATGAATTTGGACATTTCTACATGTATCTCTCTTTTAAGCTCAACTTTGCTGAAACTTTTAGGTAATTCATTTGTTAGTAAAGGAAAGTGAGCCTCCTTGATTGTATTTTGAATACTGAAGACAAAATACTTACTTCGTTCCACGTTTTCTTTGTATTTAGGTAAAGGAGTAGGACTTAGAAAAAAGTGAGACAAGTGACTATTATCTGTATGTGGCTTTGGAAGGAATAAAGGTTATAGAATAGTTCTTCAGAAAGCAGTAACTCAAATGTAGTCAAAGACTATCTCTATTTTGTATCACATTGTATATTCTATAAAATTGTAATGTCATACCCAAGGACTAAAATTGTAAAGACTATTTGATTGAGGACATGTTCGCAACATAGAAGTATTTCTTGAAGTTGACTCTTAAGTAGTTTAAATGTTTAATCTTCAAGTTTTAGAGCTGCAAAGAATCTTGTCATCTAGACCAATACCTTTATTTTATAGATGAGGAAACTGAGAAACAGGGAAATCCAGCTCAAGTGAAGAAGCTGGATGAAACAAAGAGCTTTAACAGTGAAACAAGTAAATATTTTATGTACAAGTAACAGGTCAGGGGAGTGGCAAAGTGGTTCCTAGAGTTTAGTGTAGGACAACTTAACCAGGGGACAACTGTTCTATTTTTGATCTGGGTATAAGAGCGCTGTCTTCATCAAGGCAGATCAAAAGCCAGGAGAACCGAAGAGCTGAAAATGGAGATTCCTGGTTCAGAGGGCAAACTGTAGAAGATTATCCTAGACTGAAGGTCATATTAAGACACAGGTTCTGAAAAAGAACAAGTTCACCGAATTTAAAAGTTGGCTGTTCACATCAAATAATTTTTGTGTAGTTACCTGCTCCGTGCAGAGTTGAAGCAAGGGAGAGTTGATTATAAGTTAAGATAGTTTAAGTTTGGAATCAAAATTACTCCTGATCAACCTGTGTATTTCTGTATTACTGTTATTTTGTTGTTGTTGAGTTTCCTTTAGCTTCCTAACTTAAAATTTTGCCAGCCTAAAAGAGCAAAGAGTTAAAAAAACAAACAAAAACAAAGTAATTAAGAGTTAAGTACCAGTACCCTTTATCTAGAGATTACATGTCCTGGTACAGTAAAGCCTAAGGAAAGCCCATGGAATTGGGTTTAGAAAGAAGGAGTCTTTAAAAAATATTGGGTCATCTACAGCCGCATAACGTAGTGCCATAGAAAAGGCAATACTTTGGCGTCAAGACAGCCCTTTGTTCAAATCTTGACTTCACAATTCATGGTCTGATGTTGCTCAGATCATCAGTTTCCTCATCTGTAAAATGGAAACACCCTACAGAAAAGTTGTTGGGATCAGATGGGTTCCATAGAGAATGAAACACCTGGCATGAGGTTAGTTCTTACTAAATTCCATTTCTCCATTCATTCCTTCCTTCGTTCACACGCTTCCTGTGTGATGGGGACACTTATCTGTATCTTCTATGTCTACTCATACTTAATTATTTTTCTTGTCTGTCTTCCTCTTCATGAAGTATAGAGCTGAAATGTTTTGCCTATATGGTAAAAATCCAGTAATTTAAAAAAAGTCACCTATAATGGAACTGTCTATGTTTTCAGATAAATGTCTATTTTAGTAATACAAAGTTGTGTTTATGAAATGTGAGTGGATTTTCAAAAATTATTTAAGTGATATAACATAGTTGAAGTTTTCTTAAGATAAAAGCTTATTTAAATCTTCTTAAAACTTCTTTTTCTTTTTCTACAGGTCATCCTCATAGAATTTTTACCAAAGACACCAATTTTTCGACCAGATTAGCATTTACTTTATTTATAGAGACTTTCCAAGTATGTTGTCTTTCCAATGGTGCCTTGCTTGGTGCTCCCCTGGTGGTGACATAACATTGGTTCTACAGAATTGTGTGGTTTTTTTTTTTTTTTTCTTTTTTTTAAATAACCGCATGTTCTAAGTGTGCATTTTTGTCAAACTTTGCAACAGTTATTTCATACAAATGTTTAATACTTAAGTTATTGTTCTCTTTTCTGTTATGTATTCTAATTTTCAAGGATTACTTTTTTGTATTATCAAAAAAATACATTTGAACTTAGCCTAAAAAGTGGCCAGTGTTTTTTTATCACCAAGGTACGCAGTATCCTTTATCCTAAATTCCTTAATATAGAAAAGCATATTTTTAAGTCTCTACTTATCTGTTCTAACAAACACATTCTTTATATTATTTTTCTTTCTTTTTAAATTTAGCATAGTCATTGTTTTTATAGTAAGTTTTCTTTACTAGCCTTTTGGAACCTAACATACTCTTTCTCATATACTTCCTGATGTTCTGTTTGCAATAGATATATCTGTAATCATTACAGTGACCAGTTAGAAAGTTCAAAAGTATTTCTGTCTTCAGAGGTGGTAAGGCAGGGTTAAGTTATTCGTACTAGAATAGACAAATCAGTGAGTGGTGTGCATGCATGCATCTAATGGCTGTTAGAGCTCAGGATCACAGAATTTGGTAGCATCACAATATGTGTATTTTTGATCAAGATGATAATAATGGCCTTACTTGAGTTATTTTTATTGCCTATCAACTTTTACATACAAAACTGTGTATTCCTTTTAAAAATTTATAAGGAATCTATTACTCCCAATCTAACACAATTGTGGAATGGATATGTTTCTGAGACGTCTTTGAAAGAAAGTAAAAGTTCTAGAATTAAAAGTAAGCTAGTATTTAATGCCCCATTGGTATTTAGAACATATTATTACTAAGAAATGGAGGACATATTTAGTGTTATTTTTTTTTATCCACTAGTTCATTTGCCTAGTTATGTATACACTTTATTGAGAGTGTGACGTATTTGGATCATGTTAGCTTGTTTCTTTTAAATACACATACACACACACACACACTTTTTCCTTTAGTTGTAAATATCTGTACACATGTTAAAACTTTTAGAATTTCTCAGTGGGCTATGTGTAAGTTTTTTGTTTTTATGAGCCTGAAATTATGCAAGTTTTAATATATATGTCAAGGACTTCTTCCATACAACTATGGGATCAAGCAATAACGTGAATAACTTTTGAAATTATAAAAACTGTGCTTAATAATTTGTATTAAGAATTGGTACCACTATACAATACTTTTTTGCTTGTATTAAATCTTTTAAATACCAGCTTCATTAATTTATATACCTGTATTTTTAAAAGTATTTCTTTGTACTTCTCCAAAATAGTGTAATTCCATATGAATCTGAACAGTTGAATGCCAGTATCTTATATCCTATGTTGAACATTAGAAATGATCTTAATAGCTAGGATTCTTTTGGGGAGGAGGGTCTTAAGAGTTACTTGTTTCTTTTGTAACTTCTCCCCCATAGCAACTTGAATTTATAGAAAATTTTTCTTATGAAGAGTTCAAAGTACAAAGAATTCAAACACTTCTTGCTTTATTTTGCATATGTCTTAAGGTATATGTCCTAGCTTCTTACTTAAAGTAGTACAATTAAAAGGTAATGCTATTCCAGAAACTCTAGTATTCCTCTGTGGTTTCAGTGGACAAAATTACTGTGTGAAGAATGCAGAATCTGCCATAGGATTCATAAAGAGCAAGACAATATAAACGCTATGTAGACTATGCAGCACAGGCTTCCATATCTAAAACTGTATAAATCTGTAACATACCATGTTGATAGGCATTATAAGAAAAACTGAACCAATTTAGAAACATTTTTCATTTTTTTATTATTAGTTTTCTGTCAATTATAGTTTTTAACTTGTATTTCCATAAGAATATTTTAACAGTAAGATAATTTTCATAGTGGTATCAAGTATGGACTTTAATTTTTTTTTTAATCTTATTGAGAGGTCTGTTAATTCCTGAAAGATTCCATCAGAATGTGTACTCTTAGACTTCCAATTTATGTGTATGAAAGAACCATGATAGCTTAATACATGGTGTTACCATAAGTCAGTTAGTTATACTTTGAGCGGTTAAATTTCCATAGCTCTTTTTTCATTGGTAGCCCCCAGTACAGTGGATACATCCCTTCTCAGATCATGAATTAGGAGCCCTCGTGGTGCAGTGGATAAGTGCTAGGCTGTTAATCAAAAAGGTTGGTGGTGGTTTGAACCCAAAAGCTGCTCTGTGGGAGAAAGGTGTGGCAGTCCACTTCTGTAAAAATTGACAGCCTTGGAAAATTTATGGGATAGTATAGGATGGCTGTGAGTTGGAATTGACTCAGTGGCTATCAGTTTATTTTTTAGGAATCCTGAATATATGTTTTCATGTAATATCTAAAGTGATCTTTGTTGTGTCAGCTCTTGTCTGGTTTAAAATGTGTCAGATGTGAAACATAGGTCCTTAAACTTGCCAAGAAAAGGTGTTATTGGCTGACAATCCAATCTGTAGATTCTACATAGGCTAAGTGAAAGCATGTCATGTTTTTTAATACGTTCCTGACATTTCACATTCAAGTTACGATTCCTGTATATAGACACATTCTTTTCTTTTTAGCGTATAAAGCAATTCACAAAACCCTATTGTAATACATGGCTTTGGATATTTGAGTTAAAATATATACTTCATACCATAATGAGTATAGCAAAACTTTAATGTGACACATTAACTTCTCATGTAGATACTGTCCTTACCCCACAAGAGATCATCTTATCTATGTAAAATGGTTATCAGAAGATTCCTTCATGACTAGGTTTCATTCATTTAAAATACAGACACGTGATTTTTTTTTTTTTACCTAAAATCTTAAATAATAGTAAACAATGATTTTTTTTTATTAGAAAAACTAGGCAATAACTGAATAATTGAATAATTTTACATCAAGAAGAACCACAACTTTCCCCATGGTTTTCTCTGTCATTTTGGAGAGCTTCTCCTTCTTTCTTTTTAATATTAGACACAGCCAACTCCATAAAACTGTGATAACATTCCGTATCAACCTGTGGTTAAAAAAGGGTGGTATTAAATAGTAATATGTACACTTGAGTTCACAATTACATATGTTCAAACTGCACTAGTTTTGTGTAACTTTATGCACATGGTCTGGCTGTTTCAACTTATGTGGTATTCTGCTTTGTAATTATAAGCTTTAAATGCATGTCTGATATTTCACTGTAGATATTTGCTGTGGTTCAAAATTCCTCTTTTCATCAGTAATACTAAATCCAAGGTATTATATGTATAGAAATGTCTTGGACAGAACTCCAACATCTAGTCCTGGACCCCTCTTTCCTCCTCCTGTGCTACTGAGGCACTGTGCATCCTTTGCTGCCCTGAAGTCCACTGTCTTCACTCAGGCCTGGACATAGTTCAGAACTGCCTTTATAGCTTCCTTTTCCAAAACTCCCAGTAGGAGCATGAATTCTTGTGCATTCTTAGCTAGATGTTTCAAAGACCAATTAAAGTTAAGTCACATTAAGTGATAAATGGCTAACATCATCAATTCTACCAAGGCAGTACTTGCAGTTTTAAAGAGGAGTTTCTTAAAGGTGCCGTGATGGTGCAGTGATTAGAGTGCTCAGTTGTTAACTTAAAGGTTGGTGGTTCTTAAAAGTTCCCAACAAACCCCTTCTGTCAAAGGAAGGATGGTTGTATCTGGGGTTCCTCAAACCACTATTTCTGAAGAATTCGTACCTAGTATCTGGAAGGACAGAATAGGCTTAGGACTAATGCTAAACCAAACTTTTAACTTACTTGGGAGTAGCTTTTGTTGAAGTATACTTGTTACTTGTTTTAAAATTTATTCTTTTGTAAATGAAATAAAGTAATGCATAATTTTCCATAGCTATAATATCCAGCTTAATGTTGTTTTTAAGAACATACCACTTACATAAGTTGAGATTTGAACACTTTTTTTAAAACTTGAGTTACTTATTCTGTAGCTTGACAAAGATTTTAGTTGGTAATTTAAGAGAAGCCTAAGCATTGTTTTTTTATTATTATTCATAATCCTATGTACTTGTGTTTTTGTAACAAGGAGCAGTTCCTCCCACACCTCCCATCCATCTGGATAACAAACCAACAGAGGTTGTTTAGCCTTAGTGGACAATCCTGAAGACAGAAATTCTGAATGCTTGCCCTGACTTTAATTTGTGTCAGACTTTATACAAGATCATCAAGTTACTCGGTCTCTTTGCTTTGCTTTTTATTTCCACAAAAGGAAGATACTACAACTACCTCATGGTGCTGTCTTGTGTATCAGTATTTTTCAATCACTTATTTTGCTGTTATTTGTTAAGTCTTATATGAAAGCAAGGAGTCCTATTAGCACAGTATTTACGACCTGAGATGCTTACCAAAAGGTTTGCAGTTCAAGCCCACCAGCTGCTCCTTGGAAGCCCTATGAGATAGTTCTGCTCTGCCCTATAGGATTGTTATGAGTTGGAATCAACTTGATGGCAGTAGCTTTTGTTTTGGGTTTACATGAAAGCAGAGGAACTCTGGTTGCCCAGTGTTTAAAAACTTGGCTGCTAACTGAAAGGTTGGTGATTTGAAACCACCCAGCAGCACCGTGGGAGAAAGATGTGGCATTCTGCTTCTTTAAAGATTATAGCCATGGAAAACATGGGGAAGTTCCACTCTGTCTTTTAGAGTCACTGTGAGTTGGAATTGATGTGGTAACAACTTTTTTTTTTTTAATAACAGGTAGTTAGGTGATTAGGAGTAGTGATTGATTAGCATTTTTTACTTACAATGTTGGTACAAGCTTGAGTTACCAAATTTTGCACTTGAAGAATTAGAGTAGATTCTCTGTATATGTACTTGCAGTACTACTTTCTGTGTTTAAAACTTAGGTGGATAGACCTTTTGAAATAAAGTTACTTCTGAGATGCTTAAGTAAAATCATACTCTTTTTTTGTTAAAGAAACACTGCTTCTCACTTATAAACATGGTGATTTGAATTTGAGAAGACTGCTTTGCTCTCTCTGTGAAAAATATATAGCCCTGGTAATGCAGCAGAAACCCTGATGGTATAGTGGTTAAGAGCTACAGCTGCTCACCAAAAGATCCACAGTTCAGATCTAACAGGAGTGCTCCTTGGAAACCCTATGGGGCAGTTCTGCTGTGACACTTCGGGTTGCTATGAGTCAGATCAACTCACGGCGTTGTTTTATTTTTATTTTTATTTTTTTGGTGGTGGAGCAGTTAAGAGCTTGGCTGTTAACCAAAAGGTCAGCATTTCGAATCTGACAGCTACTTCTTGGAAACCCTGTGGGGCAGTTTTGTCCTGTAGGATTGCTATGAGTTATAATTGACCCCACAACATTGGTTTTTATTTTGTTTATGTAGCTTTTCTAGATCTGTATCTCAGAAACATTGCACTGAACGGAGCACACCAAGCATTCTTAATTTTTGTAGATTTTTCTGTCCCATTGGTTCCTAATCTTGAGTAATTAGACAATCTCATTACATTGTCATGAAGTCTTCATAACCAGAAGTTTGTTTTAACTGAAGTTATCAAGATCCTTTTAAGGTCTGTGTTTCTTTGTACATTTGTTGGCATTAATGTCTGCTCAGAAGTGAGCAGGTACTGTGAAGCTTCACTGGCAACAGAGCTAAGGTAGATGTGATGGAAGGACAAGATGCTGAAATCGACTGGTTAAGAGAGATAACTGCATATTTATCCTACACTTTGGTTTGCATTGTTGAAAGTTATGCAATGGCCAGGAATTACAGACAGCTTTTTGCTTTCTTTTGTGCTTCCAACATGTATTACAGAGCCGTGGTGGCACTGTGATTGAGAGCTAAGGCTGTAACCAGAAGATGGGCAGCACCAATCTGCCTGGCCATTCTCGGAAACACTGTGACACAGTTCAGCTCTGTTCTGTTGGGTTACTCTGAGTAATAATCGACTCCGAGTAAGAACTGATTGGATGGCAACTGCTTTGGTTTTGGATGTTGATGTATGTATTACAATGGAAATTGTTTTTCAAAGAAAAAGGAAAAAATGTCCTAGAACTTCCATTTGCTGCCTTGCCCTTTGAGAAAATAGTGGGAGAGTATCTTGAGTACCTGTTTGTCGTTTATAATTAAAATGTGACAAACAAGAAAAACCGTAAAGTACTTCAGGAATTTTCTTATGTCTTTAAAGGATCATAGAGTAGTTTTCAAGTAAGATAATTAGGAACTTCTGATGGGTAAGCATTTAGGCAGAAGTAGGAGCAAGGTCCCTGTTCATTATGGTTTCAGGGTTTATAAACTCAGGTAAGTCTAGTGACACTAAAAAGAAATGAAGATAACTTTAGTAAACTATAAAGGTGAATTTTGAAGTTGGGTACTTTTTTCTCTATTAAGAAATTAAAGCCAGTTTTCTTCAAATGAAGTATTTTTAGCTAGATAGAATTTGTTGGCTTTCATAATTGTGAAGAAACAAACAGGTGGATTGTGTTTAAGGTGACGTGTTTTTTGATTCCATGTTTGCAATATATTTAATCTTGTTAAAATTTCATTTTATTAAGTCTTCACTGACTGAGCTTTTCTAGTAACAGATTTGAGCTAGAGAATTTCTGTTTGCTTGTGTTTGGTTAGTAGAGTTTCTATTGTTTTTGAGGACGTTTGATGTACCACACACTCTCAAAACATGATTCAGTGGTCAAAATTAAAATGTGAACTTATTCCCAGTATTTGTTCTCCAAAGACTATAATATATTCTTTAAAATCTTAAGCCAGTTTACATAGCATTGGGCAAGGGAGTCTGAAACTTACAGAGATCAAATCACTTTAAAGAAAGTTGATCAAACTAATGCCTGCTGAAATACCCAACTGAGTACACACACATCTTGTTCTTCTGTGGACATAAACTGGAAAATATGCAGGAACAGAATAATTGACGTTATGAATATGAGTTTAGGAACTGTGCAATGAACTTTAGAAAATTTTATGTTCTTTTGAAAACAGAGTAGAAAAAGAATACAACTTATGTGTTGTAATTTTTCTCCAAAGATCTTATTTATATTACTCACCAATTAAAAGACCAGTGCAGTTTTTATATAAGATTCTCAATTATACTATTCAGATTTAGCATTGATTTTTAAACTTGCCAAGGGAGGCAGAAGTAATTGTAATCACCACTTCTGTAAATACACGTATTTAGCAGTATTTAAGTAGAGTTTGTCGTTTGCATCATCAGCAAATCAGTATTTGACACACTTATTTTTCATTTTACTCAATTGTTCTGAATTCCAGTGTAAATGTTTATAAAAATAAAAAGTCATATATGGATATGTATGTATATTTGTATATGCTAACAGATACATATTTTTATATTAACATGTGTATATACAAACTAAGAAAATAAAGGAATTATGGCTGTCTACTAAGACATCTTTGCAATAGACATCTTTTACCTCCATCCCCTATATTGTTTTAGTTAAAATATAACATGAAAATTGGTCCTTTGTGAAAACCAAGAGGGAAAAATTGTACTTCATGATTTTTGTTTCCTTGAATGATGTCAGTATCACAATTTTTTTGAAGAATGAATTCCATATATTTTCTGAATTCGTACTCTTTTGTTCAGTTTTTCATCCTGGCAAAAACTAAGCCTCTCAGAAGTTACTAAGTTTCCTTTTTCACAAATGGAAAACCAAATAAAAATTCTGTTACCTATGCAGTAGTTAATACCTTAAAATCCATTACAGAAGATCTAAAATACAGCCCCAAATTTCGAACCTGCATTCTTAGATATTGTTAGATAACCTTTCATTTTTTTCCCCATTGTCTATGTGATGAATATTTCTTGAGACTTTTTTGTTTGCATTACTAAAGAAATCAACCAAAGGAGGGGGGACCCAAAAACAAAACAAACAAAAAGCACCTTGTAACTCATGTGAAGCATGCAGGATGTTGTAATTTCAGTTTGCAAAGCTGTGTGATACAATGTTGCTGAGCCAAAAGCACACGATAGATTTAATGTAGCCAATTGTGTACTTTTGAAAAAAAGAGTAACTGTTCCCTGTGAGTTAATTTTGGATTTTTTCAAAATCTCTCTTTTAGTCTTTGTGCTGGATTCTTCCAGACAAATGCGTATTCCATGTGGGCCACTGTTCTGCTAAATGCTCTCAGTTCTCCTTTTGCAATCAAGATTATGTTGCTAAGGAGATTTTGCTTTTATTGGTGCCATTGATTTGTGTTAATACGTTTTGAATACCTCTCGGTATTCTTCCTTAGACAAGGCCAAAAGAAAAACTTCCCCGAGTTTCTCAATTTACATTACAAATGGAGCGGTGGTGTAATGAAGCCGATATAAAGTGGGCAGTTGAAAGGGGGCTAAAGAAGGGCACTCAAGTGAGAAATGAAGAAATGTGCTGAGTGCAGTGCTGGGCTGCCTTGAGTCCAGCTGCAGGAACTGGCTCCAGCCAGAGGTAGCCAGTGAGCACCTCCTCTGCAAAGACCACCCACTTTCTGGAGCCTGAGCTGGCACACCCTAGATTACCTAGTTCACTCAGATAGGGCTATTACAAAAGTGAGAAATGTCTCCTGAGGCCAGATACACTCTTCTCAACCCCAAAGTCTCTTAAGAGCATTTCCTAGAGCATGTCTTGGGCCAGACTTCTGATAACTTTTCAGCTGTCTTTTTGGACTCGAGGGCACTTGGCTGGCTGGCTTTTAAAGGAACTCCTATGGATGAACCAGACTCTTCTGGTTTGATGACTGCTGTATTCAAATGTTGTTGGAAGGCCTCCCTAGTCCTGAAGAATGTTGATCATACCAAATTGAAGGTTTTAGTTATGTGCCCTTTACTGTGTATTGTGGAATCACTGGTGCTATAGTGGTTAAGTGCTATGACTGCTAACCAAAGTGTCAGCAGTTCAAGTCTACCAGGTGATCCTTGGCAGCTCTATGGAGCAGTTCTACTTTGCCGTATAAGGTTGCTGACAGTAGTGGGTTTGGTTTTTGTATTGCAATCTAGATTCCAAAGACTCCATGCTGTAAAACTCAAATATGCTGTCTGTGAATGGAAGGAGAAGTCAACTGGTTATATCTTTAACCAGTGAAGTAAGTGGGTTGCATAGATTGTGTTAAATGAAGGTGCTAAACAGTATCTTTGTGGTACAATCATACCCCCTTAGGTGGCTTACATTCTTAATGTTAAAAAAAAAAAAAATAAAAGCAAAAACACTGCAATGATAAAACCTGAACTTTTAGACATTTAAATTGGAAATGTACAGAAAATATAGAAACTGTTAGTGGAAACTGCTACAGAAGTCTGAAGAAATTGAAAATCACGAAGGAAGTGTATTGTTTATTTAAAAAAATAGCCTGCATTATTTGGCTATGAAAAATGGTGGTTTCTGTATAAACAAAATTTAAGTAGCTAATTCAGCAGAAAGCCTGAACTATCAGTCATTTAATGTTGAGTGTATATAAGCACAGGTTGCAGAGACATTCTGCTGTCAGTGGGAAATGGGAGATTTATTAAGATGTCAGAATAGGAAGTCCTTAATTCCTATATTTACAGTGTCTTTTTAGTAGACTTCTCAAGAGACTTCTCAGCCACTATGCTTCAAACATATATAATCTCAATTTCCAGACCAAATGTAGTGACAATCAGTGATCTTAGCTTATATCCCCAAATCTTGGTTTACTTGTTTACCTTTTTGAAACCTGCAATATTTTTGTAGCTTTTAAAATTAACTCAGGCTTAACAAAAAGTTAAAATACAGGGATGAATTCGTATTTTCAAACTGATAGTCCTGCCTATGTTTGTCTGTGGTTTCTTTGTTATCGATGCCATTCTTTTACAGCATAGTGCTAAAGAATTCTAAAAATTAGAATGAGGAAAACAGCCAAGAACTAATTATAGGTGAAAAATAGACATAAAAATATTTCTGTACTTCATATTACACTTTTCTTTCATGTTGGAATTAAATCTGTCAACACTGATTTAAATTACAATTTTAAATTCTTACCCTTGAAAAAGCCTGACCTAAAGAAGTAAGCAAAGCTCTTCTGTTCATGCACTTAAAAGTAAGAAGTATGCAGATTTACTCCCAGCACTCAACGTTAACATGAACTCTCATTAGATTATTTCCATAGAATACATAAATTGTACCAGGGGATTCTAAGACTTGGCACTCTGAAAGCCACGTCTTCGTAACCTTCGGCTTATAGCATAACCACTGCTGATCAAACGGTTATTTAGTGAAAGAACTCATGAGTAAGGAATCAGCTACTCTGCTCACTGCCCAGTATTTTCACCTATTTATTGCTTGAAACAAGGATGAGTTAGGTCTTCTGTAAATGCGTTACATGGTTTTAAGTGTTTTCAAAAGCAGTAGCAATTAGGCTGCAACAGGAAATGGGAAACTTCTCAGAAAGTGTGTGTGGAAAAGCACTACCATCTTTTCCAATTATGTGAACACTCTGTTGCTGTTAGCCATAGCCCATGTCCATTAAAAAAAAAAAAAAGGTGAAGTGTCGGAACTGGAAGAAGAAACTCCAGAAGTGTCTAGCAGAGTTGTGTATTCATTAGAATAACTAGCAGGGTTTATTTTTATTTTTGTTTTTTAATGCAAATGACTGTGCAAGTTGGTAGAAGAGGCAGTGACAGCGTAGGTATTTTGAAAAATTTTCTAAGTTATGAAAACAAGCTCCCCTCCCCCATTCTCATTTTGTAATGACATGAAGGGGGGAGAGGTTCATCACTTGCGTATGGTTGGTACTGCTGTGACTAAGCTTAGTGGCAGTGCCTGAGTAAGATCCCAGGCCTGCTGGACCTCTAGTTCACAAACATGGTGCCTTTCCTGCAATAAATACCATAAATAGAATCTTCCTTTTTGTAAACTTATCAATTAAAAAGATCCCAAAGTGATCATTTGAAATTTATGGAAGAAATCATTGTCAAAATGGATTCTCTGTAACAGAAAGAAAGATCACTTCTGGTGCACCTAAAAAGCAAATGGAACGACTACCTTGCACTTCCCAAAAGTTGCTTCTGTGTCTCCTTAAGTGATGAAACTTTAGCTCTGTCTTCTGCCCAATCTGAGGCCTGTGACTTAGACATTTAATTCTTTATCGCTGATCCGTGTGAAAACATTTAGAATGGTTGGCAGCCTACCAGACCCTGAGTTAAACATTCTGCAGCCTGACTAGACTGCCGGGTAGCCAAATTCACATCAGATTAAACACATTCTCTTCGTGATGAATAGCTTGGAACCCAAAAACTTGATTTCATTACCAAAAAATGCAAGGGGTGTGCTCTTTCTAAATTAAAATTATTTTGTTTTACTGCCACTATTCTGGTTGTGGTTCTCAAGTGCATTTTCTTTGGTGGTGGTGAGACGGAAGGGAATTGGACAATGAGGGACTTTTGGTACTAATAAAATAAAAAGGACTCCCACAAGGTCAGACAATTCAGCCTAGAGATGAACATTCATGAATTTTGTACTGAAAAAATTTACATTTCATTAACATTTTAAATTACAATGGCAGGTCTACAAATACCAATTTTTTGTGTGTTTGTTCTTGTTGCATTTTCTGAGCAAACATGAATAATGTAATGCTAACTACCATCCTGTGTTTCCTCACTGTTAATTTCCTTTATTCATTTTGAAGTGTAAACTAACTGTAATGTGTAGTAACATAATTTCAATGAACCCTGCTTTGTTACCTACATTATCTGTGGGTGTGTGCACATAAACTCCACGTAATGTACCCTTATGTATAATAAATACTTTGGGATAATGAAGGGCACTCTGAGCCTCACTGCTCTGCGATGTAGCAAACCAGTTCACCACAGACCTAGCGTTCTTGTTGTGCGTCTACAAGGAGCAGAAAGAAGCCATCATGATAATAAGTGGCAATATAGAAATGTAGTATTTGGTGGTTAACATACACCAGAGATTAGTTTACAGGCTTTACACTTCAGTTTGCCATTTCTTTCAAGCATGTTATATTTTGGAAAGGTCTGTGAAGTTAAGTTCTAAACTTGTTGTGAAGGAAAATAGTGCCAACTAACATAATGAAGTGTTGGAACTAAGAACTCCGTGTGCTCAAAGGAGCTGGCTGTTGAGCAGGCTGCCAGTTGAGAGGAAGTGATAAGCAGGTGCCTGAAAAATGACAGGCAGGATCGTACCTTTTAATTGTTGGTGTCAGTAAGAATAGCATTATGGTTTTAGGTCATGACTGAGGAAAATATTTCCAGGAGTAAAATCATGTATTACATACATCTGAAGTATGTTAACTATTCATTTGCAGAAAGTTACAACATCTCAAATTGTTTTAACTGACTGAATGCCTTTTGATCATAAATCTCTCATTTAAGATTTTTTTTTCAGTTTGAAAAATTAGCTTAAAAGCAGCTTTAAATATATTTTTGATAAAAAGAAATCTATAAAACATGTTTGAAAAATCCCAGAGTGTCTGATGCTTTTATTGTATGAATGTGCTTTTATTGAATCCCAGAAGCCCTCTCAGAAACGTACATAGTTTTGGAGTTCTGGAAGAATCAGCCATCAGTGAAGATGGTAGCCTTTTGGTGGTGCACGATTACAGAAGTCTGACAGTTGTCTTTCTCACACTGTTTTCTTCCAGCGGTATGGTGTCCCTATAAACTCTGCTTCGCGTATTCTGTGATTCCTCAGTGGGACATCCTGTGAGCATGAACGGGCAAACAAGGAACAGTTTCTTGATTGTCTTGTTTACCCCATTGAACTACTTTTTAATAAGTTCATGTTAAAACACTGATATGCTCATCCAGTTTGCTTTTTTTTTTTGATGAATGTGTATCATGATCACAAGTAAAATTCATTAAATAGTTCCAAATTGACTGGAAGATGTTTTTAATTAAATAGGAAAATGAAAGAAAAGGCACTGGCTATGTTGAAATACACATCTGGAGAGTATGTTCAAGTTTGTTTAAAGTTTGCTTTTGGGTGATGTTTAAAATCAATTGGGATGATATTTAGCTTAAAACAGGGAATAAAAGAGAAATGACAATCTTTGCTTTAAATAATTCAAAGGGTTGGTCAGATGTACAAAGTCAGTAGTAGCCCTGGAATAACATTTAGATTTCAGAACTGGAGTTTTGTTTTTGTTTAACAGTATGAGGTGGCTTAAGGCTTTGAACTTTTTGAAACTAGGCTACATATAACTGTTAAAGTTTTTAAAACAAAGGTTTTCTGGAAATAAAGATATGCCAAGTAAATTCAAACAAGATCAACTTACTGTCACAGCCAAGCTGTTTACTCGGGAAACTACCTTTAAAAGACATCTGTCTCTTAAAAACAAAAAGGGAAACAAAAAATTATCGTTGGCACTTTAAGCATATATTTTCTTTGTTCTTAATTGTGTTGTTAACAGTTTAAAAATAAATGATTACCTAAGCCCTTTCCAACTCAATTTTAAAAACCTACTTTTAAAACCTTTTTAATGTACTGCCTTTTTAATGGACTTTATTGTCCCACATTTAAGTAGGTAAGTTGTGTCTTAATTATCTTACAAAGCTGTATGACTTTATTTCCATTCCTCCCAACAACTGCTTTTAAGAAATTTTTACTAATTTTGTTTTGCATTAATTCAAAATGTATGAGGTACAAAAGAGAGTAGTAGCTAGTTTCCATTTTCTTCAGTTTGCTTCCTGAAACTGTTAGTTCTATTTTGAGTTTGTGTGTGTATGTGCATGTGGTGTTGTTATTAATATTATTTTCCTTCTAATTATCAAGCCAAATTTAAGCCCCAGTGTCACCCTGTGCTAACCTGTATAATTATGTAAAAAGTCATAGTTCCATAAGCAGTGAGACCAACCATTAGGTAAAATGGAGTGTTTTGCCCTTTATTAAGCTGATTTAAGAATTCTGGATAATTGTTGGGGATATTATCAGAGGACCTCGTTGGAGTCAAATAAACCTAGGTTTAATTCTGGCTCTGCTGCTTTCTAGCTATGTGATCATGTACCTCAGTTTCTTTATTTGGAAAATTAGTGTATAGTAACACCTGTTTCAAGAAATAGCTGTGAGGACTAAATAGCATTGCCTATATACCACTATCAGTACCATCCAACCAAGGACCCCAGGAACATACATGTAGTTAAGTTGGTTTTATTGCTTGCTGAGTGGAGAGCACATCCCACAGGGAGTGTGGGATCATTCCAATCAGAGGGTGCTGGAAATGCCTTATATGAGTTGGGCTTGTGTTAATTGTGATTTGGGATCAAGAAAGAAGGAGTTTTCCTCTGGATTTGGAGTCTTTCAGAAGGGGGGTCATTTTGGGGGTACGTTACTGGATCTCATTTAGAAGTGGGAGGAAGGAAGCAAAGTCAGAGCTGCAACTGACATAGCAGCAGCTGTTGCTGAATTTAGGAGGGTATTTAGTGCTTTGCACTGTAACTTGATTTTTGCCTGTACTTAGACAAGATTATCCAGAGGTGTTGTTTTTTGTCTCATTTTCTCAGGGTCACAGTGACCTAGCTTGATGCTATCGATAGTGAGATTACAAGTATGTTCAGCAGGGGACCACTGAGGACCAGCCAATATTAACAAGCTGGCTCCCAGATGCCAGGGGCTGCTTCCCTCTTCCACATCAATTAGCACAGTTCCTGGCATAAAGCTCAAGTTTAAGAAACATTTACTAAAGAACTGTGACACTGAACCCAACTCTCCAACTCATTCTGACCATAGCCTAATGGCAAATTTCTCTTGTCTCGTGTTGAGATTAGTTTAACAGTGTTGGTTCAGTTTTATTCTTTATCAGTGGCAGCTTTTTTCTTACTCAGCACATTCTTACTCTCTGTCTCTTTGAATAGATTTGTCTTATGTTTTAGATTTTTACTTTGAGTTAGTATTTTTCGTACTCCAAAAGGACAAATCAGAGTCGTAAACGTCTAACAACAGATTCTTTGAGATTTTTCCAAAGCTTAAGTAAAAGACAATTTTGTAAATTTAGTGATTCCAACATGTCCGTTTCAGGTAAAAATAACACGGATCCATCTTTATGTGATGTATCATGATTTAACATCCATATTTAGTGTAGTTACTTGTGTAGTGTCTATGTTCCTTGTTACACCAAGAAAGCAGGTCCCTGTCAGCCTTGTTATTTTATCCATAACACCTCGTGCAGTGCCTGTCACAGACCGAGTGTTGAAGAAACGGTTGCTGAATAACTGAGCAAGGAAGAGAAGAGAAATTGACCTTAGGCTCATGTTTAAATTAATACAGATTGGATGGCTATTGGATGCCAGGCACAATTGTAAGCACTATACAAGAGTTATAATTAAATTTTCACAGAAATCCTGAGACCACAGAGGTAGAGCCCTGGTAATTCAATGGTTAAACACTTGGCTGCTAACCGAAAGGTCGGCAGTTCAAACTCACCTGTCGCCCTGTGGGAGAAAAGTCCTGGAACTGCTCCCATAGAGATAATTGTCTAGGAAACCCTGAGAGGTAGTTCTGTAATGAGTCAGAATCTGCTCAGTGGCACTCAACAAAAACACCCTGGTGCTGCAAAGGAATCACTGACTTCAGCTGTAGTTAAGTAACTTGCCTTTCTAGGAAGGGAAAAAGCCAAGATTTGATTCCGTGACTGTGTCATTCTGTCATTCATCACACATTTCATAAATGTGTGTCTTGCATTGCACCCGGGATTCAATTTATCCTAGACTATCATTAGGAATTGTTTCTTTATATCACGCCCACTTCTTTATCCATTCTTTCTCTTTCAGGCCACTTGGAAGTCCCAAACATTTTAAAACAGCTGTGCTTGCCCCTAACAGCTAAATGGTGCTAGAGAGAAACCTACAGCCATGCTAATTTCATATTAAGTTTACAGCTACAAATTTCCAATAGGTATTACCCAAAGATCTTCCTGTACTTCACAAATACACTTGTTATTTTGCTCCACAAAGTTACTTTGTTATGCCTTTGCTTCCCTCTTCAGATGTCTCATAGTCTTAGATAGTTCTTTCAGCATACACACATTCTCTTTTACCTCCTCTCTTTAAATGGAATAAAATCTTCCCTTAACCTTGCATTCTGTTCTGGCAGTTTGCTTGCTCCTCCACAGAAAGCTTTGCAAAGTTGCTTTGCATTCCAGCTTACTGACCATACCTGGGTTTTATTTCCCTTTCCCCTGAAAGGGCTCTTGTCAAAAATTACCAAATACCTTCCCACTTTGCCAAATCAGTGCTCACTTCTCTGTTACTCTTCCTCAGCATTTGCACAGTTGCCTGTTCCATCCTCTTAATACATTGTCTTCTCTTGATGTCTCCGACAAGGTGTTCTCCAGTTTCTTTTTCCTTGCTTTATCCACTGTCTGCATGTCCATTCTTTTAACTTAAATGCTGGACCACTCCAGAAGGAGCCCTGGAGGCATAATGGTTGGTTGCTCTGCTGGTAACCAAAGGTTGGTCTTTGAACCCACCGGCCACTCTGTGGTGGCCTGCTTCCATAAAGATTACAGTTTTGGAATCCCTGTGGGGAAGTTCTCTGTCCTATAGAGATTTTATGAGTTCCCAGTTGACTTGACTGCACTGGATCTCAGGCCCTCGCCTGCTGGTCTTTTCTTTCTCTACCTTTCCCTGGCCTCCACAAAAACCCGAAACCTGTTGTTGGGTTGAATAGAACTGCCCTATAGGGTTTCCAAGGAGTAGATATTAGATACGAACTCTTGATCTGCTACTTAGTAGCTAAGCTGTTACCCACTGCACCACCAGGGATCTGTCTCTACGCAATCTCTTGTAATTCCGCAGTTTAGATAAAATTTGTATACAAATTTTTATTGCTACATCTGACTTTTCCATTGGCCTGTAAATTTAGATATCCAAATGATGGCTTGACTTCTTTCTCTCTCTTGATTCTGTTGAAAACTTACTTCACTATGAGATATCTCCTGTTACCCAGATATACAAGACAAAAACTTGGAAATTGTCATTTTCTCTATTTCCTGTACTTCCCATACTGTTCCTCCAAAATATATTCTCAACATAATAATTTATATAGTCATTACTTTTGTAACCAAACGTAGGTTCTTGTCTTATTTGGTAATCGAAGTAAGACGGACACTACAAGTTCAAGGGAAATAGAAGGTGATAAATTTACTGATTGCGCAAATAAGGAGCAACTGGGACCTAGCAAACGAAAGACCATGCATTCACAGCCCAGAGGGAGCAGAGAGCTTTTTTGTCCTCAGGTTCGGGGGCCAGGAATTGGAACCTGAAATCTTAAACCCTGAGTCCTCCCATGGCCAGATTTGGAGATCTGGGTACTGAGTCATGTTTCATAGGAAATTCACATTGTAGGACTTCTTGCTTTGAAAGAGGGCTTGAGTTCTGCTGTGTACTCCAGAATATCTTCCCTTTGGCAATGCTCAGTTCAGGGGTCAAGTAAGGACACAGTTCTTCAGGCCTGCACCTGTGCAGGAATCAGCTGTCAAATTCAGACCTCAGTGAAGGACCAAGGCAGGCTCAGGCCTACCAAGGTTAGAGAAATCAGCATGGTGAGCTCAGAACAAAAGGGGTGAGGAGATTGGCAACTACCTTAGGGAAGGCTTGGGGAAGGCTTCACTTTCACTTTTGTCTAAGCTTCCATTCTTCTGTCAGCTCTTGCCTGAATTTTTACAATACTTTCTTAACTGATTTTCCAGCTTGCTAAAAAATCTGACACTTGCCTACATTTGACCTCATTTACTTCCATGAAAGACCTCACTCGAGTCTAGCTGTGCTGCCTTTTTTTTTTTTGGTTGCCCAAGATTATGTTAGTCCTCCCTTGGGACCTCTGCACTGGTGATTGATTCCTAGTCATTCAAGGATCAGCACAAGTACTTTCTTTAGTGAAACCTGTCTCAACCACCCAGTCTAAATTGGCCCCTCAACCCTGTTGCTCTTTTATCTCCCTGCTCTATTTTCTTCATTACCCTTTTCACTAGCTGAATTTATCTTACTTGTGTATATGCATATATGCATATATATGTATGTATTACCTATTTAGAACTTCATCTTAAGAAGATCAGCTCTGTGAATTTCTGGACCTTGGATGGCTTATTCATCACTATATTCCCAGCACCAAGAACTCTGCTTAACACATAAATGCCCAGCAGATAATTGTTGAATGAGTAAATACATTTTTTAACCATACTTGCTCTAATATAAACTGTATCACCCCACAGTTTTGACTCCTGGAAAATCTATCTTGTTTTTCTGGTGGCTTTCTGTATCCAAGGCCTCAGTAATTTATTCCATGCCTGGAGAAGCAGTCATTATGTTCCCCTACACCAGACACTGTTAAAAACAACTGTCTCCAAGCCCCTTGCAAATGGAAAGATGAAAGACACTGACTTGAAAAAAATATCAGTAAGGAAGGTCGTCAGTAAATTTCAATAGAGGCTATACTGGACACTGATTTAGAGAATATACAACCTCCTGGAAAATACTGTCCCAACCCTGCAAAGTATTGCTATCCAACTGGCGCCATAACTGTGTCTTTAGAAGACCATTTCATCATTCTATCAAGCTAGCTGCTTCATGATGGTGGTGAGGAACATGGTTGTTGTTGTTAAGTGCTGTCCAGTTGGCTCCAACTCTTAGAGACTCTGTGCAACAAGACAAAATACTGCCGGGTCCTGCACCATGCCCACAATCATCTTTATGCTTAAGCCCATTGTTGTACAGACTGTGTCTATCCATCTTGTTGAGGGCCTTCCTCTTTTTTGCTGACCCTCTACCTAGCATGGTGTTCTTCTCGTGGAATAGAGTCTTCCTGACAACATGTCCAAGGTATGCAAGATGCAGTTTCACCACTTTTGCTTCCAAGGAGAAATCAGGTTGTACTTCCAGAACAGGTCTGTTTCTTATTTTGGCAGTCCATAGTACATTCAGTATTTTTCTCCAGTACCACAATTCTAAGGTGTCAGTTCTTTGTCTAACTTATTCACTGTCCAGTTCTTGCATGCCTATGATGTGACTATACCATGGCTTGAGTCAGGCACACCTTCATCTTCAAGGTGATAGCTTTACTTTTCGATACTTTTAAAGAGGTCCTTTGCAGCAGATTTTCTCAATGCAATGTGCCTTTTGATTACTTGACCTCTGTTTCCATGGGCAATAACTGTGGAACTAAGTAAGATGAAATTCTTGACAACCTCAATCCTTGGTCCATTTATTATGATGTTGCTTACTGGTCCAGTTGCGAGGATTTTTGTTTTCTTGATGATGAGACGCAATCCAGACTGAAGGCTGTGTGGTCATTAGTCTTCATCAGTAAATGTTTTAAATCCTCTTCACTTCCAGCAAACAGAATTGTGTCGTCTGCGTGATGCAGATTGTTTATAAGTCTTCCTCCAATCCTGATGTCTCATTCTTCTTCATATAGTCCAACTCCTCAGATTAGTTGCTTGGCATACAGATAGAAAAGGTATGGTGAAAAGATAAAACCCTGCTGCACACCTTTCCTGACTTTAAACCAGGTTCTGTTTCCCTTGTTCTGTTCTCATGACTGCCTCTCGATCCATATACAGATTCCTCATGAGCACAATTACATGTCCTGGAATTCCTGTTCTTCACAATGTTATCCATAATTTGTTATGATCCACACAGTTGAATGCCTTTGCATAGTCAATAAGACTCAGGTAAACATCTTTCTGGTATTCTCTGTTTTCGGCAAAGATTCATGTGACATCAGCAATGATATCCCTGGTTCCACATACTCTTCTGAACTGAATTTGAATTTCTGGCAGTTCCCTGTCAATATAATGTTGCAGTCACTTTTGAATGATCTTGAGCAAAATTTTACTTGCTTGTGATACTAATGATCGTATTTGATAATTTCTCCATTCAGTTGGATCACTTTTATTGGGAATAGACATACACGTGGATCTCTTCCAGCCAGTTGGTCGGGTAGCTGGCCTTCAAATATCTTGGCATAGATGAGTAACCACTTCAAGAGCTGCATGTGTTTGTTTGAAACAGAGGAATAGGGTAAGAACAGTGAGTTGCGTGAGCACAAGCCAATTGCTGCACTTCATTTGTTGTGAAGTGAGTCCCTGGATCTGAAACAGTGCTGTGAGGGATACCATCGGAGTGAATAAAGCATTCTGTGAATCCACAGATTCGTAAGTGCAGGAACCAAGGAGTAAAGATGGGAGTGGCACCACTCACTACTGCCCCAAGTGACTCACAGAATTTTTATTTCCTGTCCCTGTAACCCTGTGCTCTGCAGGTCTAGAGGTCATAGTTTCAAAAGGAGGAGACACAACACTGCTTCCACTGAAATGGAATTTAAGAGAGTCACATGACAATTGGGGGCTTCTCTTGCCTCTGGATCAATAGGCAAAAATGAGATTTAAATGGGATTTATGTCCTTGGCTGGTATGATTAATCTTGATGGTTTCTGTTGACAGATACTGTCAGGTTGGCTCCCACTTATACAGTTTTTATGTACAACAGAAAGAATCACTGCCCAATCCTGCCCCATCCTCACAATTGTTTCTGTGTTTCAGTCCATCATTGCAGACACTGTAAGTCTATTTTGTTGGGGGTCTTCCTGTGTTTTGGTGACCTTTTACTTTACCAAGCATGGGACCAGAAACTGGTCCCTCATGATAACATGTCCAAAGTATGTAAGATGAAATCTTGTCGTCATCCCATTGAAGGAACAACCTGACTATACTTCTTCCAAGATAGCTTTGTTCATTCTTTTGGCAGTTCATGGTATGTTCAGTATTCTTCACCAACATCACAATTTGAAGGCATCAGTTCTTCTATACTCTTCTTTAGTAATTGTCCAGTGTTCCTTATGCATATGAGGCAACTGAAAATGCCATGGCTAGATTCAGGCACACCTTAGTTCTCAAAATGATGTCTTTGCTTTTTACTACTTAAAGAGGTTTTTTTTGCAGCAGTGCAATTTTTTTTTTTTTTTTTTTTTTGGTGCTTGAGGTGAAGGTTTACAGCTCAATTTCTCATATAAAAATTTGTACACATATTGTTACATGATGTTAGTTGCAATCCCTATAATGTGACAACATACCTGTTCTACCCTGGCTTTCCATTTCCATTCAACCAGCTCCTCTCCCTTTCTTATCCTGCCTCTGAACAGGAACTGCCCATTTGTGCCTGTGTATTTACTGGAACTAAGTAGCACACTCTTCACAAATATGGTTTTAATACTAGGTTGACAGAGAATGTGGAGGCCATGTCTTTGAGGGTTCCTCTAGTTTCAGCCAGACCATTAAGTCTGGTCTTTTTAAACAAATTTGAGTTCTGCACCAAACTTTTCTCCTTCTCTGTCAGGGACTCTCTCTGTTGTGTTTCCTTTGAGGGCCATCACCAGGGGTAGCCTGGCATCATCTAGTTCTTCGGGTCTCAAAATTATGGAGTCTCTGGTTTATGTGGCCCTCATGTCTCTTGGGCTAACATTTTCCTTGCGTCTTTAGTGTTCTTCATTCTCTTTGCTCCAACATTTAATACCTTGGGTATTAACATTTAATTCCATGGGTGTTGCTTGTGAATCCAAGTAAAATGAAATCCATGATAACTTCAGTCTTTTCTTCATTTATCACTATGTTGCTTATTGGTCGACTTGTGAGGATTTTTTTTTCTCTATGTTGAGGAGAAATCCATACTGAAGGTTATGGTTTTTGATCGTCATCAGTAAGTGCTTCAAACCCTATTTGCTTTCAGCAAGCAAGGTTGTGTCATCAGATGGTTAAGGAGTCTTCAACCAATCCTGATGCCAAGTTCTTTGTACAATCCAGCTTCTTGGTTTGTTTGCTCAGCACACAGATACAACTCTGACATGCATTTCCTGATTTTGAACCATGTAGTATCTCCTTGTTCTATTTGAACAACTGCCTTCTGGTCTATGTTCAACTTCCACACGAGCACAATTAACTGTTCTGAAATTCCTATTCTTCATACTGTTTTCCATAGTGTGTTGTGGTCCACATAGTCAAATGCATTTGCCTAGCCAATAAAACATGAGTAAACATCTTTTTGGTATTGCCTGCTGTCAGCCATGATCCATCTGTCAGCAATGATGTCCTTTATTCTACATTCTCTTCTGAATCTGGCTTGACTTTGTGGCAGTTCTCTGTTGGTGTACTGATGTATTTGCTTTTGAATGATCTTTAGCAGTTCTACTTACGTGTGATATTAATGATACTGTTTGGCAGTTTCCACTTTCTGGTTGACCCCCTTTCTTTGGAATGAGCGCGAATATGGAACTCATGGCCAAGTAGCTCTCTTCTGAATTTCTTAGCATAGATGAGTGAGTACTTTTAGCATTGTATCCATTTATTGAAACATCTCAGTTGGTATTGCATTAATTCCAGGAACCTTGTTTTTTGCCAGTGCCTTCATTGCAGCTTTGGATTTCTTCCTTTAGTATGACTATCCTTGATCGTATGTTACCTCCTCATATGGCTGAACATAAACCAATTCTTTTGTTATCATTGTTTTTGTTTCTCCTTTTTTTGATTGTGCTTTAAGCCAAAGTTTACAGCTCAAGTTAATTTTTCATACAAAGCTTTATGGGCATATTGTTTTGCAGCCTTAGTTACAGTACTCACAATGTGACAGTACACTCCCCCTTTCCATTCCAGGTGTCTTTTGTCTATTAGACCAATTCCTGTCGCTTCCTATCTTCTGATCCTTTCTCTGGACTGTAGCTGCCTATTTCATGTTGTGTATCTGAGTGAACTAGGAAGCACGTTCCTTATCTGTATTATTACTATTATTATTATTATTTTTCTTTTATAGTCCTGTCTAATCTTTGTCTGAAGAGTGGGCTTCAGGCATGGTTTCAGTTCTGGGTTAACAGTGAATGTGTCTGGGAGCCCTAGTTTCGAGGTTCCTCCAGTCTGTGTTAGACCATCATGCCTGGTCTTTATATGTGAATTTGAGCTCCGTTCCATATGTTTTGCCCACTCCGTCAGAGGCTCAGTTGTGTTCTCTGTGAGCATGGTCTTTGGTGATAGCTAGGCACCATGTAGTTCTTCTAGTCTCAGACTGGTGGAGTCTCTGCTTCATGTGGTCCTTAGTCTCTTGGGCAAATATTTTCTCTGTGTCTTTGATTTTCTTCATTCTCCTTTGCTCCAAGTAGGATCGGACCAATTGATACATCATAAATGGCCACTCCAAAGCTGTTAAGATGCCAGATGTTGAGATGTTCTTGGAATGCAGAACATTTTCTTAATGAACTTTGTTGTTCCAGTTGACGTATGTCCCTCGAAACTCTGGTCTGTAGGTCCCAACCCCAGGTCCCAGCCCCAGCCTCAAAGTGATTGGATGTGCCCTGGAAACTTCTTAGCTTTTTCTTTGATCCAGTTTTGCTGACTTCCTTTATATTGTGTATTGTTGTTTCCTTTGGCCAGTTCTTTTCAGTACAGTAAGTCTATGTGTTTCTTTCATCTTCTTTTGATGGTTTCTAATCATTCAATATTTTAACCATAGAATCCTTCAATATTTCCACTTGAGGCTTGAATTTTTTCTTCTGTTCTTTCAGCTTGAGAAATACTGAGCGTGTTCTTCTGTTTTGATTTTCTGACTTCAGGTCTTTGCCCACTTTATTATAATACTTTGCCTTCTCTAGCTGCCCTTTGAAATCTCAGCTCAGGTCATCTGTATGATCATTTCTTCATTTTGTTTTATCTGCTCTAGGTTTATGAGCAACTTTCAGAGTCGTGATATCCTTTTGGTTTTTCCTTTCTTTCCTGTCTTTCAAACGACCTTTAGCTTTCCTCATGTATGATGTCCTTGTTGTCACCCCACAACTCATCTCTGGTGTTCAGTGTGTCATTTCACATTAGTGCGTGGTGTACATGGTAGTCATACTAACTGATCTTCCTCTGTTCTTGAGATGGTCTCTGAATTCAGATATAATATACTCAAGGTTGTAGTTTGACTCTCATCACCTTATTTTAATTTTCTTTAGCTTCAACTTGAACTTGCGTATCAGCAATTGATGGTGTATTCCGCAGTTGGCCCCGATCTTGTTGTGCCTGATGATACTGAACTTCTCTATTGTCTTTTTCCACAGATGTAGTCCATTTGATTCCTGTGTATTCTATATGGTAATATCCACGTGGATAGTTGCAGTCTTTGTTGTTGAAAAAAGGTGTTTGTAATGAATAAGCCCTGGTCTTGCAAAATTCTGTCATGCAATGTACAGGGTCATTTCTGTCACCAAGGCTATATTTTCCTACTACTGATTCTTCTTTGTTTCCTACTTTTGCATTACAATCACTAGAAATTGTCCATGTATCTTGACTGCATGTTTGGTCAATTTCAGACTGCAAAACTTGATGGAAATCTCAGTTGCTTCATCTTTGGCATTAGTGGATGCTGTGCATAGTGGTCATACTAACTGGTCTTCCTTGTAGCCCTATGAATATTATTCTTTCACTGGTAGCATTGTACTTCAGAATTGATCTTGAAATGTTCTTTTTGACAATGAATGTGACACCACTCCTCTTCAGTTCCTGACATAGTAGAATATATGATTGTCTGATGCAAAATGATTAACACCAGTCTATTTCAGCTCAGTGATGTCTGGGATATAGATCTTTAGGTGTTCCATTCATTTTTCATGACTTCCAGTTTCCCAAATGTGTACCTCACATTTCACATTCTGAATCTTAATGGATGTTTGCAGCTGTATCTTCTCATTTTGAGTCATGCCATATCAGCAAATGAAGATCCTGAAAGCTTTACTCCGTCACGTCATTAAGGATGACTCCACCTTGAGGACACAGCTCTTCCCCAGTCACCTTTTGAGTGCTATCCAACCTAAGGAGCTCAACTTTCAGAACTTTATCAGACAATATTCCACTACTATTCATAAAATTTTAACTGGCTGGCCATTTTTTAAGTAAGTAGATCACCACGTCCATCTTGCTAGTCTGTCCTAGTCTGGAGGCTCTGATGAAACTTGTTCACCATGGGTGACCTTTCTGGCATTTGAAATGCCAGTAGCACAGATTCAAGCATCATAGCCAAACTCAAGACACCATAGTGCAACAAACTGGTGTTGATCCTGATTAGCAAGTGTAAATTGGATTGGCATTATGTAATGCTGACGAAGAAGATTAAGTCTAGGATACAGGAGATCCCTTGGTTTGTCTCTTACTACCATATCTTGTGATTTAAGTCAATAGGAAACTATAGCAATTCAGTCCTCACATGACTACTAGTGGCACATATCCTTCTTAGGAATGAAGGCTTAGGTTTCGCCACCAGGCAAAGAGCCGCAATTATGCCAAGGTGCTTGCTGAGGGTCAAAGGAATATGGCATGGGTGGTAGAGAAAGATAAGAAAGACCAAGTGAGGAGTTGCAGAAATGGACTGTAACTGTGAGAAGCCTTTCTTCCTAGTTTTATTATATGTGGATGTGTGTGTATATATGTATCAAATACTTTGGTTTTCTTACTGACTTATAGAATATAGGATTTTAATAGGGCTAGTGCATGTCCAATTGTACACCTATTGTGTCTTCTTATGAGCAAGTATCACTTTATAATTATGTTCTTTTAGAAATCAGGTGTAGTTTAAGGAGATGTGTATATGTGCCAAGTTGACAAGAGTGGACTGTGGTGATTGATACTATATGTCAGTTTGCCTAGGCCATAATTAGAATTATGATCCAATCTGAGTATCCTCCATTTTGTTGTATTATATAATTATGCTTCATGTAATGTGTTTTAAAATCTTAACTTATATTTTTAATGAGAGATGATTAATATAGAGTGTGTTGTGAGTCACACCCTTACTCAAAACACAGCATTATTCAAGTATCTGAAGAGAGGGTAGTTTCTTTGTGGTTGTGACTTGCATGCAGTCTATAGATTCTTTGGCAAACTCTTCCTTGCTCTGGACTCTGTATCCCACTCTTTGTTTTCTGACCTCCAATTTCAGTCTGTTTGTTGCTAACAATCCTAACTTTTGCTGTTGATTTTTGCTAGGTCTCTGCTTTTTTTTCTGTGTAGCAGATGAGTGTGTCTGGTCAGTATTGTTAGGGGAAAAACAAAAAACAAGACAGACAAGAAAGACTTCAAAAATGGATCATTTGCACTTAGTCTGCCCACTTGTTTGTTACTTGCAAACAAATGATGAGAAAAAGAGTTGAAACTTTACTGCATGTTCAAAACAATAATATAATTTTGCCAAAGAGGTTGGAAGCTGGGTCATTCCAGGAAGAAAACAAGCGGAAGTTAACAATAATCCATGAGATTTTAATTATGACGACACTGGCTCTTTTGCCTTAATGATGGAAGATAAAATAAACTTGTTTTCCCTCTTTTCTAGATTATTTGTCATTATCAATGAGTAGACTATGCCAAAATAAATTAAAAACAATGAACATTTTGAGTGTCTTTATTGATCTGACTCAACGGCACTTAGCTTGGCTTGGCTATTATCATTTCAGTTAAGTAATAGTAGAATTACTATTTATACTATAGGTCATTTCCTACTTGCTAAATAACAAACCCTGGAAACAACTAAACCTTGGAAACCTGGTGGTGTATTGGTTAACTGCTTGTCTGCTAACCCAAAGGTCAGCAGTTTGAATCCACTAGGTACTCTTTGGAAACTCTATGAAGCAGTTCTACCCTGTTCTATAGGTTTGCTATGAGTTGGAATTGACTCGATGGCAGTGGGGTTTTGGTGGTTTAAATAACAACTAAGAAGTCCCAGTGGTGTGAATGGCTAAGCACTAGAAGTAGACTTGGTGACACTCAACAACAATAACAAATAATAGATTCAGTACTGGATGTGACCTAATTGGCCTGGGCTTTTACCATCTCTCCCAATGTCATTAATTAATTTCACCAGCTCTCATCCTTGTTTTGCATTCATTCCAGCAAACTCAGCCCCTTAACTCACTTAGTGCTGCCATTGTCCATCAGTTGGTAGCAGTGACTGCCTATAAGGCTTTCCGTCATGTGCCATGTCCACCGGGCACTGAGGGAGATCCCAGAGAGGAGGCCAACACCCTCCATCTGGCCATTAAGAAGTTTGCTAAGGAGTGATAGGCTCAGAACAAGCAATCTATGTCTTAGAAGGAAACGAGCCCAGGCACCACAAATGGTTAAGCCCTAGACTGCTAATCAAAAGGCCAGTAGCTCCACATCTGCTTCCATAATGATGACGCTCAAGGAAAACATATGGGACAGTTTTACCATGTCACATGGGGTTGCTGTGAGTCAGAACTGACTAGATGGCATCCAACACACCTAAGAGAAAAGGCCCAGGTAAGAGGGCTTCACATAGAACAGAATGAATTGAAAAATTATTTGTCGTGTTCAAATGGGATTTTTAAAAAGTCTCACAAGTACAAAGCATTTCCCACAAAGGATGGATGAATCCTTAAAGATAATACTCAGCACTAAAGAGGGAGTTGTGAGGGGCAAACAAAACTCTCCTGCAACTTACTTTCTAGTGTCGAAGTTTTGGGGTCATACCTGGCAGGGAGGAGCAGGAATAAGGCTGAGGCTCTTCCTTGTACTGGAATTTTAAAAAGAATGTGTGTTAGTAGCCACTATTGAGTCACCCTGACTCACTGGACCATTGTAGATCATCTGTCTTAGTCTGGAAAGCTCCACTGAAACAGGTAGAACATCACAGCAACCAACATACGAGCTCCACTGACAGATGGCGGGGGGCTATGTCTGAGGTGCACTGGATGGGAACTGAACCCAGGCCTCCTACATGAAAGGCAAGAATTTTTCCACTGAACCACCAAGTGTGCCTGCAAATAGAATAAAGCAAATGATCCCAGATCAAATCTTTTTTGCAGTGAGACGGGAGAACAGAACATAAGACTGGTGAAGCCTGGTCCTTCAGGGGGAGCCTGGGTGGCACACTCAGTTTATAACTGGCTGCTAACCCAAAGGCTGGCAGTTTGAACATACCCAGTAGCTCTACCGAAGAAAAGGCCTAAGGAACGCTTCCTGGCAATCCATTTCTGGGAAAACTACAGCCGAGAAAACCTTATGGAGCAATTTTACTCTGTAACACCTGGTGGGCACAGCAAGGGGGTGCAGCATGGGACTCTTCCTCCTAGAAATGCAGACCAGAAAGAAAGACAGGATATGTCTAAATCTCAGCAGCTGAAACGGAAGACATAGATGAAGAAGGGGAGTTAATGAAGCAGCAGAGTGTGTTTGTGTTGATTCCGCACTCTCAGACCTCGCGAGGCTCTCTGTCCTTCTCTGAAATCCCCTTCGCTGTGTGTGAGGAAAGAGAGAAAGCAGTGAAGGGAGGAGGGAGAAGCGAAAGCTTTCTGTAAATATCTGCTGATGGTATTGTGCCCAGCTCACCAAGAGAACTCTCAACAGTGTGACTCTCTTTAGACAGGAGAACAAGTACTTATTGTTTGGGATTAAACTGCTCTAAGTGTTTCTTCTAGTGATAATTAATTTAATTAAAATGGCCCCTGAAGCTAAACTGAGTTTCATATTGAGTCCTCCACACATTCCTTCCAAAATCCAACACAGGGCTATTCAGAAGCAGCAAGCGGTAAGCCATGTCACTTACCAGACATTGGCCACCTCTGAATTGCCTCTTTACTCCTGCTGAAATGAGGCTCTAGGACAGGCACTGAGACAGGAGACTCTTCCTAGGCTGGGGGGAGTGGTGTTGGTTCTGATACAGTGGAAGAAAAGATCCTCTTTTCATGTGCAGATTTACTTTAAAAAATGTTGTGGGCATTTTTACCTTCCTGGTGGGTTCAGGAGAAACTCCAGTCATGTAGTGGTTCAGTGCTATGGCTGCTAATCACAAGACTGGGAGTTCAAATCCACCAAGTGCTGTGGAAAGTATGAAGCAGTTCCAATCTGTCCTGCAGGGTTGCAATGAGTCATGATTGACTCAATGGTAGTGGGTTTTTCCCTTTGGTAGATAAAGGAAGAGGAGAAATGTGGCTTCCTGAGTGCTTCTGAATAAACAGGCCACAATGTAGCTTCACTGAGCCGATGATCAATGGATACATGTTGAATGAAAGAACGAATGGATGTGGCTAGGTGCCACGGAGCCTGTTGCCACTCATAGTGACCCTGTCTGAGAGACTCTGTGCAATAGAACTAACCACCACTTGGTCCTGCACCACCCTCCCAGTTGTTATATTTGAGCCCGCTGTTGTAGCCATCCCATCAAGCCATCTTATCTTCCTTATTTTCACTGGCCCTCTACCTGACCTAGCAAATTGAGTGGATAAATGAATGAAAAGCAATACCTTTTGTTAGGAATAGATCAAATTTCAGCCTGCTGTCTCCTAGAGTAAGGAAGTAAATTGAGTGGCATTTGATCTTAGCTCAAAACTGTCAATCTTCCATGTGCCCCAGCATGGAAGAAAAAGATTCTGTGACATTAGACGGAGTCCCAGGTTGACACTGACAGTGAATGTGCTTAGCAGCTAACCAAAAGTTTGGAGGTTTGAACTCACCGAGAAGTGCCTCACAAGAAAGGCCTGAATTCTACTTCCCAAAAATCAGCCATTGAAAATCCTGTGGAGCAGTTCTGCTCTAACATACATGGTGGCACACACTGGGCTTGTCATGAGTCAGGACACATGGGGTCACACAAGTGAGGTTGTTGTGTGTCAGAGTTGACACTACAGCAGCTGGTACTGGTGGCACCAGATGGAGGCTTGTTTATGGTGGATATAGTTTAACATGTTTATTCCCAACTGTGGGGCAGGCACAATTATACGGAGGCCACTCAGTCAGCAGACTGCACTTAGGAAGGCTGGGTTTCTAGTTGTTTCTCTTTCTTGTTATATAATCATAGGCATATTTCTAACCTCTCTGAGTCTTGATTTCCTCAGATATAAAATAAAGGCAATATAAAATCTAACTCACAAGGTTGTTGTGGGGTTTAATGACTCACTGAATGTGTCTTGAATGCCCATGGTGTGCCAGGGGTTGTTCCTGGTGCTTGGGAGGTATCAGTGAGCAAATTAAAGGTCCTTGTCACTGTGATACTTGTAGTCTAGAAGGGACAGGGGCATGGGAGGCAAAAAAAAAAGTGTTACTGAGTCAATTCAGGCTCGCAGCAACCCTGTGTGTGCATAGTAGAACTGCTCCATAGGGTTTTCAAGGCTGTGATCTTTTGGAAGCAGATAGCCAGGCGTGTCTTCTGATGTGCCTGTGTATGGATTCACACCACCAACCTTTCAGCTAGTAGTCCCATGCTTAACTGTTTGTACCAACCAGCTGAGTTATATAACATGTTAGAAGTTCTATATGCTACAAAAAATGTTAGTCCAGGATCAGAGTTGATCAGAGAGTTGGGGGAGATAAGAGGGTGACAGCAGGGTGCAATTTTAAGTCAGATAGAAGGGGCAGGCCTCATTAAGGAGACACGATCTAAGCAAAGTCTGAAGTTGATGAGGGAGTGAGCGGTGTGCCCACCTAGATGCGGACTGTTCCAGGCAGAGGGCATAGCCAGCACAGAGTCTGTAGCGTAGGCCTGTGCCAGGCGTGTACGAGAGGAGACAGCCAAGAGGCCAAAGTGGCTTGAGGAAAACAGGCCAGGGAGAATTAACCGTGGGTCAGATTGCACAGCACCTAGAGGCCAGTGTAAGAACCTGGAGTAGCCCTGTCTGACTGATATTTTAGAAGATCATAGGTGGTGGGGGCAGCTCTGGAAGAAATAATAGCATGTTTGGGTGCTGATGGGAACGATCCAGGTGAGTGACAAGAGATGATGCAGGAAAGAGGAGAGAGGGACACACTTGAGTAGGACATGCAGAGAGTGCGTCCATGGTGACAGGCAGGCAGCACGCGCTAGACACCATGGCTGGCAGGTTGGGTAGATATGGCTGTGGGAGTCTGTGGAAGTTTACCTCTGGTTCCGTCAAATTTCTTACAGAGGTGGGAAGCAAAGTGATCAACTAACGGTAAGGGGATAGACGGTAGTATGAAACTGTTGTCTAAGAGAACAGGAGAACAAATGAATTAGAGAAACATGGTAAGCTGACGGGCATCCTCAAGGCCCCACTTTGCTGGTGTCAGTTACCATTGAGTGGATTCTGACTTGTAGCAATCCATGTATGCACAATAAAATTTCTCCATAGGGTTTTCAAGTCTGTGACCTTTGGGGAGCATATCCAGGCCTGTCTCTGCGGTGCTTCTGGGTAGATTTGAACTACCAGCCTTATGGTGAGTAGTCACACCACCCAGGAAAACCCTGGGGGTCCACTTGAGGGTTAACAATCATGAACTCCAAACCAGTCCAGTCAGCACAAATGGCTGTTTTTCACCATCAGGTTCAACTGTTCAGGTCCTGGTGGACAGTTGGGTTTCACCAAGGTCATGGTTTTGCTGAGCCTAGAGGGGCAAGGGACTTGAAGGGATTTGAAGTGAGTCATCACAACATAATAACAGACCAAAGAATTTAATCCAGGGAAGGAAGGAAGACAGGATTGAAGTAAAAAGGGAAGAAGGACCAATGGATGGGAGATTCCTGTGGTTTAGCAGGGCTGGAATAACTGGGATACTGGAAGGAGTGGGCTGGAAAAATAGGAAGTGAAATCACTGGTAAGTGTGAAATTAAAATTATGTAAATACATCTGGAGCCTTCCGACAGTATCTGATGCAAAGTAAATGTTCCATAATTAAGAGCTATTGTGAAGGGTATATAGTACCTTATCCAAAACTCTTGAGGATGGATATGTTTTGTAAACCAGAATTTTTCTGATGGTAGAAGGTTGTGTGGTGCATATACACCCACACTGCGGTCCTAGAAGCATTTCCATAGTCAAATATATTAGTATTTCTTCAGTGAAATCTAGAAGTATGAATGTTAGATGGGATAAGTAGCTTCATGAAGGCTTAGGTCAGGTTTTGCTGCTTAATGTATTTTAACACTAAATTAAAAACATTTTTTTAAAGAGTCTGAAATTTCTGAATTACGGATAAGAGACTGTGAATCCTTTCTGGCACTGGAATAGTTAGCATTTAGGGGAAATTCCTCCACCTCTTTAGATACTTACACATTAGATACTTCCATATAAGAAGAAAATGTTGAGAATTCTTGAGTTTTCTTCCAGCTCTAACGTTTTACAATTCCTTAGTACGATTGCTGGAAAAAAAGATTGTTTTACTAATGAATTCTCCGTAAGATGATTGGATAAACTGGCTGGGCCTAAATTTTGTATTAATAAGCAAGCTTATTTTTACTGATTAGAGTAATCCTGTTTAAACTGATAATGTCAGAAAAATTTATAAACGTTGCTTTCCATATTTAGGTTTTTAAAAAAGTAAGTCAGTCACAAGCAATTCAGTCTCTATCAAATCTGGTGAAATCTGACAGGTTAAATAGATTAGAAGAAGGTCAAGGTGAATTAACACAAAGTTTTGAGAAAAGTGCTTTTACAAAGTTAGTATAACTAAACTCAAATTTATTTTTGTAAGGGCTACCTATTTCTTGGTAGATTTTACACCAAGATTTGCTGTAATGACCTGATGAAGATGACTTTTAATTTAAGGTGCGACATCATTTGCATATAATGTGCTTCCATAATGTGGAAAAAGGTGTGTCCTTGAAGTAGAGAAAGTACATCCCCTGCTTTCCGTTACTGCATTAGTTAACCTAGTCAGTGTTTTCCCTGTAGACGCGGGCAAGGTAAATGTCAGCCCAGCTTTGTACACTCATCACATGCTCCTTGTGGAGCTGTCCAACATGGAATTTACTTTCTGGAAGTGACTACAGTTATAAGGATGGAGAAACCCTTAAGTACTAAGAAATAGAATGTCCTATGTTATATTTCTTTTCCGTAAATAATAAGATATACCAAGTTTAAACAAAAAAGGGCTGTGACTTTTTTTTCAATTTGCTGTAAATGAAAGTTGATAGCTCAAGTTAATTTCACAAACAGAAGTTTATACACATACTGTTATGTGTTATGTGACGCTAGTTGTAATACTTGTAATGTAACAGCATGCTCCCCCTTTCTACCCTGTGTCCATTTAACCAGGTCCTGTCCCTTTCTGCCTTCTCATCCTGCCTCTGGACAGGAGCTGTCCATTTTATCTCCTGTACCTGCTTCAGCCAAGAAGCACACTGTTTACAAGCAGTATTTTGTTTTATGGTCCAGTCTGATCTTTGTCTGAAGACTGTGCTTCAGGAATGGTTTTAGTTCTGGGCTAACACAGCATCTGGTGGTCACATCTTCGAGGATTCCTTGTCTCAGCCAGACCAGTAAGTCTTGTTTTTTTACGTGAATTTGAATTCTGCATCTCACTTTTCCCCTATTTCATCAGAGACTGTCTGTTGTGTTTCCTGCCAGGGTGGTCATTGGTGATAGCTGGGCACCATCTGGTTCTTCTGGTCTCTAACTAATGGAGTTTCTGGTTAAGGGAGGCCTTTTGTCTCTTGGGTTAATATTTTCCTTATGACTTCATTGTTTTTTATTCTCCTTTCCTCCAAGTGGGTAAGACCAATTGATACACTTAGACTGCTGCTTGCAAGATCATGAGACCCTGGACCCCACTTATCAAAGTGGAATGCAGAACATTTCCTTAATAAACTTTGTTATGCCTTATGCCAGTTGACCTAAATGTCTCCTGAAACCTCAGCCTCCAGACCCTAGCCCCTGCTACCCTGTCCCTCAAAGTGTTTGGTTGTTTTCAGGAAAGTTCTCAGATTTTAGTTTAGACCAGTTGTGCTGATTTCCCCTGTATTTTGTGTTGTCTTTCCCTTCACCTAAGATAATTCTTGTCTACTATCTAGCTGGTGAATTCTCCTTTTCTTCTCTCCCTACACTGGTAACCATCAAAGAACATTTTCTTCTGTGTTTCAACCTTTTCTTGAGTATTTATAACAGTAGCCATGTATGATGTTTGTCCTTAAAAGGCTCCAAACCTTTAGTCAGGTCTCTTTCCTGAGGTTTTACCCATGTATACAACTACTCTTTCCACTTGGATTTGAGTTGGATTTGATATCTTGTCTTTTGGCTTTCTTTTACAAAGTGGTTTTCCTTCTTCAGGATATTCTACCACCCCTTCCTTCCTTTTTGCTTAGCTAAGTGCCACTCTTTCTTTTCACTACCAGGCTGTGGTCTTTCATACGTGGTAGTTCGTGTGTTGCTGTGATGATGAACCTATGCTACTGGTAGTTCAAACACCAGCGGTGTCACCCGTGGTGGCTGGGTTTCAGTGGACCTTCCAGATTAAGACAGATGAGGAGGAAAGGCCTGGTGATTCCTTCTGAAATTTAGCCGATGATATACCTGTGGATCACAACAGAGTGTTATCTGATATCTGATATAGATCTGGCAAATGATTCTCATTAGATTTTGGAAGTCACTGAGAAAACACAGTGGCTATGAACTTGAGTGTATGATTATGAAGATGTAGCACGTTTTAACCAGTTCAGTGAGGGGATGCTAGAAGTTGGTGCTGACTTGATGGTGGCAACTAACACTACCACCACCACCAACAACCAATTCTTTGTTTATATATAATATTTTATTGTATTTTTGGTGAAGGTATACAAGTATGTAGGCTCCAATCTACATACGTATGTTGTTCAGTGACATTGTTTTCATTTCTCACACTGTGTCAATATTCTCGTTATTTCTATTCTAGTTGTTCTGTTTTTGGTAACCTAGTCTCCCTGGCCTTCTACCTTCCGATTTTGCCTTAGAGTAATTTTTGACCGTTTCGTCCCAATAGATAATTTTTTAAAGGAGCATAGTATTCACAGTTATTCTTTATTATATTAGCTAACCTGCTGTTTAACTAGAGAGTGAATTAAACCTTTGACTCAAAGTGAAGAAAGTGTCTCAGGGCATGAGACTGGGGGATTCTTCCAGTATAAACTGGCCCAGTAAGTCTTGATGTTTTTTGAGAATTTCAACTTCTGTTCTATAGTTTTTCATTCTGTAAGGATGCATGTCTTGCAGTTCTGATCAGAATGCTCAGTAGTGGCAGCCAGGCATCATATAGTTTGTCTAGTCTCAGGGTAACAACTCATTCTTTACTACCCAGTTTACATGACAACAGTGAGCAACCGATGGTGCAGTGGTTAAAACACTCAGCGGTTAACCAAAAGGTCAGTGGTCTCAACCAACCAGCAGCTCATAGGAGAAAGATATGGCGGTCTGCTTATATCAAGATTTGCAGCTTTGGAAACCCGATGGTGGCAATTCTGCTGGGCCCTATACGGATGCTATGTATCAGAGTCGACTTAAAGGCAATGAGCTTGGTCTGGTTGGTAGATGACAACTTGATAGGGAATCTTTCCTGTCCCTGTTATCGAGGCGAGAGTGGATGCCCTCCCAAAGTGCTCCTATAGTGCCATTGTTTGTTCTCCATCGTGGTGTGTATCCTTGGAAGAGCCTATGTAGTTGTCTGTCTCTATCAATAGGCCACCAAGAGGGTAGGGACTGTGCTCATCTTATACTACATTACTTCTCCAAGGCCTGCCTGTATTAGGCTAATTAAAGGTTCAGTTTGTAGCTCCAGAGATAAGTCTTTGCACAGCACATTCAGGAATGGGTAAAATAAAGCAAAAGTCTTCCTGGGCCTACACAAAGAAAGGGGGTGGATCCCTGGCTGGAGAGAGAAGTTGGAATGATAGTTTCTGATTGCCACTCCAGACAGGGGCCTGCACATTGATGTTAAAGGGTGAAGTTGTTCTTGCAACAGAGTTGTTTTTGCTGTTGATTCTGACTCATGATACTCCCAGCAACACAGAATAGAATTGCTCCATAGAGTTTTCAGTTCAGGTATTCCCTAAGGAAACTGGCTCCTTCTTCCTCTGTTCAGGGGACAGACAGCACTTGTCTCAGGAAGTCTCAACAGGCGTAGTAGAGAAGCTAAAACCAAATAAGATGCTAACTCCCTGGCCACTTTCACTGGGCCACCTACGTGCATCCCAGATTCTAATTAGGAAAGAGCTGGGAAGAGGGAGGGTGAAAGGACCACTCACTGCTCAGAGGGCCCTGAGCTGTTAATGGTGATGGAGACGTTGGAGACAGTGTAAGGGTGACGGTTGGACACCATGATGAACAGGTTTAATGGTATTAACTGTACACAGGAAGACTGTGGCAGTGACAAATGATTTGCTTACATATGACGATACATTTACCACCCAGAAAAGGATTGCCCTGCCCATGCATACACTTAGAGATACATCATTCCTTTAAAAACATGTAGCTAAATGCTAATCACATTCTTCCACTTTAAACTCGACACTGGCTCCTAAACTCTCACTGCTGTATTGTAACCAAATTACATCAGTTAGCATTATAGTTAAAGCCCTCAGGATTCAATTAAATCAGGAGACTGGTCCCTGGAAAAAGAAAGTTTGACTGTAAAATTGTATTTGCTTAGCTTCCTGGTTCCCAAAAGATGATGTCCTGGAACTCCCTACCTGGCTACTGCTACACAGTGTTTGGCATAGCTTTTGTTTTGTGTGATCAAGTTGATTCTAACCCATAGTGACCCCATGTGACAGATCAGAACTGCCTCATAGGGTTTTCTTCGCTGTAATCTTTATGGATGCAGATTGCCAGGTCTTTCCCCTGCAGAGTTAGTGGTTGGATTTAAACCAATAACCTTTTAGTTAGGAGAAGAAAGCTTAACCATCTGTACCACCAGGCTGCTGTATCATAGAATCAATATGGGGGTCACACAATCCAGTCCATGACACCCTCTTTTATACTGTTCCCTAGGTTAGACTGGATGAGTTTATAGCAGAACATGACCTCAAATTCCTCTGTCTGCAGGAGCGAAGATCACTGATAAGTGCATACCTGAGGCTTTCACCAGACTGATGAGCTCATCCTGAGCTCCATTAGTTATGCTAATTATTAGTGTGAATTGGGGAATTCAGGGGAGCAGCCACCTGGCAGCCTTGTTGCTCTGTGATCCTTGGTCAAGCAACCTCATCGTCGTCACTTGGGGGTTAACGATAAGTGTCATGCTTGATCCAGACCATGCAGATCAGCATCTGTCCTTCAACCAGATCCTTCGGAGATTTTAGACACTCTGAAATTTAAGAAGCACTGGCTTTGGTAATGGAAAATGATGAAGATGGAGAAGAATGTGGCTGAAAATGGAGAGGAGAAAGAAAATGAGAAAGGTGAAAAGAAGAGAAATAGATGATGAAGGAGAAGACGATGTTACACTGGGAATGGATTACCTGATGGGCAAAGTATGCACAGCTTACTTACGCTAGTTTACTAATCTGTAGCGGACAGTTTCACCACATCAAAAAATTGTGCCCTACAGATTGGTGAGTAAACATATGTAAGACCGTGAGTGCCTTACTTACTGTAAGCCCGTGTGCACCTTGCTTATTGATTAACCCACCCCCGAAAGGTCAGCAGTTCGAATAGACCAGACACTCCTTGGGAACTCTGTGGACCAGTTCTTCTTTACTTTATAGGGTTGTTGTGAGTCAGAAATTGAACTGATAGCAATGAGTTTTGGTTTGGGTGTTAAATAAAATCAAGATGGAGTGGTATGGTTGACAAAACGGCAGAGGAATTCGGGGCACGATGACCCTAATACTGGTCTTCACCAAAACTTACACTACTGTTCTTATAAATTGAGTCATCCTCATTGACCAGTGAGATTCTGATAGTGCTTTCATCCCCACTGACCAATGAAATACTGAATGTCTCAATAGTAAATTATATAAGGCAATCAGAAATAAGCTCCATTTGCTTCTGAGTTTTATCAATATAAGCCAAATGCTGCTGATCTGAGGCAGAGTACATTTCCATATGTGGTTTGGTGGTTTTGTTGCTACCTGATTGTCAAACCTTCTGCCCAAATAAACCTTATCTAATAGATTGTGTTTGTGACTCAGTTTCTTTTGACAATGATTAATTCCCCAAATAGCATGAAAAGAAACAACTGTTCAGTATCAGTTGGACTGTTCACCTGGATCTGGTAGCTGTATTTTTTTTTTTTTTTAAAGTAGCTAGAGTAGAAATTTTGGGCCACCTACCCACTCATCCAAATAACCAAAGACTAGCTCCTGTGACATTCCACCTTCTTCTATTTAGTTCCTCTTGGATATCTACACCAAGTATGGGGACTTTACTCCAAACTAAATTGTAAGCATTGTTAGGTTTTTGTGTAAGACTCTTGGCTGTAATGTGAATAGCTCTGATAGGTGACTATAACCATTTGTGGCTACAAATTACACTGAGATTGTAACAGGGTTTTTATTTTCTGTATAATAAAGAAGCTTTGTATATAAAATCTAACATTTTATATTTGTTAAAAATAGAACAAACAAAAAGCACTGCCCAAGAGAGCCAAAGGAAAACCAGAACATGACCCTCACAGAATGTGATTCAGTCACTGACACAACAAACATTTCTAAGATTGCCAGTACAGCTGAAGGAAGAGCAGAAAGAGCAGTCTTAAAAGTGGGCCAGAACCCAAAGAGAGAGAAAATAAGGCAATCAACCCAAGGCGGGCTGGAGGTGGCAAGACAATCACTAGGGTTATACCAGACTTAGATTTGGACCCCAATCAGTTATGGAACGTTAAGTTAGGTTTTGGTGGGGCATTGCTTTGAGCTCCGAGAGCATTATGGATTGAATTACATTTCCCCAGAACATGTATTCTAAATCCTAACTCACATACCTGTGGAGGAAACCCTGGTGGCATAGCGGTTAAGTGCTACGGCTGCTAACCAAAAGTTTGGCAATTCATATCCACCAGGCACTCCTTGGAAACTCTTTGGGGAAGTTCTACTCTGCCTATAGGGTTACTGTGGGTTGGAATTGGAATTGACTCAGTGGCAGTGGATTTGGTTTTTGGTTTGTATAACTGTGGATGTATTCCCATTTCAGAATAGAATTTTTCTTGCTTATGTTAAAGAGACCATTATTGGTGTAGGGTGTGTCTTAAACCTAATGAATTTTGAGATCTAAAAAGAGCAGATAGAGCACACAGAGAATCAGACGCCATGTGGAAATTTCCAAGAAATCTAGGAACTCTGGATTGCAGAGAGTGAGACAAGGATTTTCTCCCAAAGACAAAAGAGAGAGAGAGTCTTCCCCTGGAGTCTCCCAGAGTAGACACTGAGAGAACCTCCCCCTAGAGTCACTGCATTTGGGCTTCAGTTCTCCTGGAGGAGCCATGGTAGCACTAACTGGTATGTTGGTGGTTTGAAACCATCAGTGTCTATGCTGGCAAAAGACCTGGTGATCTGCTTCTGTAATTGTACTCTGTTACCTGGGGTCATTATGAGTTGAAATCAACTCCATAGCACCCAACAACAATTGATATACACAGTCCTTATTGATACGGTTATGCTCGAAAGACCAGGTCGTTATGTGAAAATCTGCATCGTGTCAAAAGAAGGATGACCAATGCCAGATCACGAAACATAGGAGGACCACACTGTTACATAACTGCCAGGTGCCACCGTTACATAGTTGCCAGATCACACCGTTAACTGCCAAAGGTTGAGAATCCTGGTCCAGCCAAGTTGATGCACAACCTTAACTCTTACAGCCAATGTTACTCTCATCCCAAACTTCAGCGTTTGGTACTGCATTAACGTGCAAAAGAGTCCAAAAGTAGCTTTTTACTGTTGTCATAAATGAGAAATGTTGGACACTGAGGTCATTGGTGAGTGAGGAGTACGTGTAGTGTAAGGTTTAGACTTAAGTAGAAAGGTGCTAAAGTAAATCAATCCTGTAAGGTTAGAATTTTTGTGTAGGTCGTTGAAGAGATTTTAATAAACTCTCTGTCACTAAGACAATTCTGACTGATAGCCACCTGATAGGTCAGAGCAGAATTGCCCCACAGAATTTCCAAAGAGCACTCGGCGGATTTGAACTGCCAAACTTTTGGTTAGTAGCTGTAGCCCTTAAGCACTACAGGCCGCCAGGGTTTCCGATTCTGGCCGTAGAAGATGCGAGTTGGTGGAAGAGACAGTTAACAGTCTAAAGGTTCTACACTATTGCTTTAAGCAACCAGACTCCAGGAACCGTTAATTTTTTTATTTGTTCAAAGATTCCTTTTATAAGAGACATGATCAATGACAATAAAGAGCACTTCTCACAGTGTCTAAGACTCACGTTTTCTTATTGCTTGATTCTTCCTAGGGCTTGGTATGAGAAAAGTGAATTCCCTCTAGGTGGGTACAAGGAAAGGAGCCCTGGTGGCATAGTGGGGAAGCACCTGGCTGCCAACCTCAAGGTTACTAGTTTGAACCTACCAGCCACTCTGAGGGACAAAGATGTGGCAGTTGACTTTTGTCAAGATTGCAGCCTTGGAAACCCTGTGGGGCAGTCTCCTCTGTCTTACAGGTTCTCTCTGTGTTGGAATCAACTTGACAACAGTGTATTTGAGTTTGGTTTTTAGTTTGGGAACAAGGATACCATTTAAAGGCTCTCTGGGACAGTGCAGCAGGCTCTGGCTATAGGCTTATGATTCCTGCTAGCTGAGCAAAGAATGGGCTCTACCCTCCCCCCTTTACTTTCTTTGAAACCTCACTCCTATAGGTGATCTGCCACCTTGTCCAGCGGTCTCTATTGTTCCCCAGTATCATTAACGATAGCTGTCTTCTGGAGGATTAAACTGTTACCGATCTTCCATTTTTAAGAAATGCTTTAGATCTGCAACATGGAACAGTCAATTTTTGACATTGTGGAAACCAAATAAGAGATTAGTGCAATTAAATGAAAACCACCACCAATTAATTTAATCTAGACTAAAACCTGCAAAGTGGTTACTAATACTTATCATAATTACAATGACATTAAGGCGCCTCTTCTGGGTTGTTTTTGTTTCTTTGTAAATGGGATTTAAGTAACATACCCTACAAAGATGATAAATTTAACTGTGTAACGACCAGGTGCAAGAATTCTATTTGTGTGGCATGAACGGGGCGCTAATCCCTCACTCGTTCTTTTCTGCTTGGCAGCTAAGCATTTCCTGGTGTGCCCTGTAATAACAGGCAGCTGTCCTGTCAGCTCTACTGAAAAATGAGATAATAAGGCAAGCAAATGATGTCCTTTATGTCCCACATCTCCCACTTCCTGCAGTTCCCTTCTCAAATGCTTTAAGTAACAAGGATCTGTGCAATTTTCACACTGTTTCTTCTTCTTCAGAAAAAAAGTTCATCCAAATTCTCGGTGAATGTCATTTCCCTTTGGGGCATTTGCTGGAAAAAGAGGCAGCCTGCTTCATTGCACTAGGACAGAAGGCTTCCAAAAGCCTCTGAATGGAGCTTGTGAATAGAAATCCCCCCTCCAAAGTAATGGAGGTGATCAGAACTGGAGCTGGTGCCTGGAGGGATGGGGCTGGGCTCCCCCAGAAGACAGGACTGTGGGCTTTTCTAGTGAGCCAGTGGGGTAGCTGGCTGTTTTAAAAGCTGCAGCAAGAGCAACAATAGCCTGCCACCCCTGCAAAAGGATGCTTGGTGGCCTCAGGGCTGGGAAATTTGAGGCTGGATTGGGAGGGATTGGCTCACCCTGAGAACTCAGGAGGGCATATGAGGTGGAGTTTTTTCAGGGATCTGAATTGTGTCTCACATTTTCCAAAACAGGAAGCTGAGGCCTATACCAAGGGCAGAGGTGGAATTAGAACCCCCGCATTCTGATGACCAGTGTCCTTATGGTGTCGGGGATATTTCTTGGCATTCTTTACAACCCAAGACAGGCAATGTATTAATTCCTCCTGATTGAAATCCTACTCACAATGTTGTCAAATTTTCCTCATAATTTTCTTTTTTTGTTTTTGGAGTGGGAGAGGTCAGCATAAGGTCATTGTTGCTACTTGTGGCTGTTGGGTTGTCCCTGACTTATAGCGACCTCATGCACAATGGAATTAAATGCAGCCTGGTCCTGGGCCACTCTCATAATTGATTGCAGACTGGACTATTGGAATCCCTAGGGTCTTCACTGGCCGATTTTCAGAAGTTGTTCACCACACCTTTCTTCCCCATCTGCCTTTGTCTGGAAGCTTCACAGAAATCCGTTCAGCATCATAGCTGCATGCAAGCCTCCACCAACGGAGTGGAGGCTTGAGATGCACTGGCCGGGAGTTGAACCTGGCTCTCCTGCATGGAAGGCGACAGTTCTATCTCTGAACCACCACTGCCTCCGGGTTCATGATACCCAAGGAGCATAGTGTTTAGGGAACATATAGAATCTAGAATGTGAGCTTTCTAAGATTCACTCAACTGTCACTTCTTCTTTTACTCATGAATCACTCATAGCCCATCATGTGCCAGCTATCGGGCGGGATTACAGAGACAAACAGGTCAGTTGGTGTTGTGCCTTGAGTGGTGGTTCAGGATGCAGAAATAACCAGAGAAAGACATTCTAAACATCCTTGACCCAGGTGTGTGTGGGGGTGTGGGGGTGTGGATGGGTGTGGGTGTGGGTGTGGGTGGGTGGGTGGGTGTGGGTGTGGGTGTGTTCGTGCCTAGGTCTGAAGATGTTTAATGTGGATGTGGGATGGTTAGGCTGAACGATCTAACTGAATCGGTCAACTCTTCTTAGGCAGCCTAAGAGAAAACAACTTGTTTCACTTCCGTTTTCCTTGTGGAAAAGTATCCCATTTCTGTGACAAGTTAGATTCTTCTTACCCTGTAGTGGAATTAGAGCCTTATAACAGGCACTGCCTTTTGGGTCAGGAAGCCCTGTGCTGTCTGTTAGCCCACAGGCCTGGGGGCTCTGTGCAATCACCTAGTCTCAGAGGTGGAGGCCAGGGGGCTGGCTTTGGGTGGAAGCTTTGTCTTTGGGGCTGCAGACAGGTTTCAAGCTGGGCCTTGGGTTGAGAGCAGTGGGGCCCTCTGGGGAAAAGGAGAATTCAATACACACCTGAAGGAGTTCACTTTCCAACTGACACCTTTCGCTCTCTTCTTTATCTGTCCTGCCTTTGCAGGAACTGTGGTCCAAGGGAACGCTCAGCACTACTGAGAGACTATTGTGTTTCAAAGTGCTGGTGCCAAAGTCGTTAAGGCGTGGGCTGCTAACCCCAAAGCCTGCTGTTCAGCTCTACCAAGCACTCCTTGGAAACCCTATGAGACAATTCTGCTCTGTCCTATAGGGTCAGTAGGAGTAGGAATTGACTAGATATCCGTGGGTTTGGTATTGAGTTTCATTAGCACTGCTGGTGCACCTTGACTGAGGAAATAAAAATCAAAACCGGTTGCTGTTAAGCCCATTCCCACTAATGGAGACCCTGCGTGGGTCAGACTGGAACTGTTTTCTCTCACGAGCTTTCACTGGTTGAACTTCAGAAAGTGTATCGTTAGACCTTTCTCCTGAGGCATCCAAGTTTTTTCCTGTAACTCCTCTCAGAGTAGATGACTGATTGAGCCAAAATGTGCTAGAGCTGCCGCAAGTCACGTCAATTACTTAAAGCAGAGTTTAAATTAATTAAAATTAAGTCAATTTAAAATTGGATTCCTCAGTAGCACTAGTGCGTTTCAAGAGCCCACTGGTCACGTACGGCTTGTGGCTACTGTATTGGACATTGTAGATACAGAACATTTCCATCATCACAGAAAGTTCTTATAACAACCCTGAAGGACAGAAGAGAGCAAGCTATCTCATATCTCATCTAGGTACTCTCAAAGGGTAGCCTGTGGATTCAAACTGCTGATCTTTTGGTTATCCATTGAGCTCTTAACCACTGTGCTATCAGGGATCCAGAAAAGTCCTAATGTACCATAGTTTTCAACAACAAAATACAGGCGATCTGTTAAATATGCCAAAAATGAAATGTTGCTTTTGAAGAAGGTTTTTCGAAGGAAGTCATAGACCAAAAAAATTCTTCCTAGAAAGATGTTTCTAATACAGTGAGTGGAGAAATCCAATATCATATCAGTATGTACAGAGGAATGGCATTTTTGTTAAAACAGCAGCATGCACACATGTACTCGTGTTAACACACATGTGCACATAAGCACCTAGAAGGACATGCCACATGTCGCTAACTATAGTTACACTCCCTGTCAAGCCTCACTCCACCGTTCAACTTACCTGCCCTTGCATTTTCTTAAGGCTTTTCTCTTTTCCAAAATAAAGAAAATCCTACTCCTCACACCTCCCCACCCCTCCTACTCCAGTAAATTTTAACACTGACTGAAAATGTTTGCAAAAATAGTTTTTAAAAGAAGAAAGTAAGATTAGAAAGGAAAAAGAGGGAAACAAAAAAGAAAGGAAGGAAGAAGAGAAGGAAAAAAGCAAGGGAGAAAAATCTTCATTGCCATAAATTCTCCCAGATCTCGGTGGACTACACCTGTTGGCATTGGGGTCAAGCACAAGGGTAGCTGCTCTCAGGGTTGATCGGGTGCTTGATAATTGCTCCCTCTCTCCTCTCCCACTCTCACCTCCAACTGTGAAGCAGCAGTTGGGTTGTCTGTCTCAGAGCAACAGGCCAAATAAGACTTCTCAGAGGGCATGTTAAACATCAGGTCTTACATGAACAAGCCGAAAACAGTGCGCATGTCTGGGGCCGGGAGAGCCCCTTGGTGGATGGGCTTGGAAAAGATCTGCTAGGGACAGCAAGCTAGAGATAACTTGGTCCTGACGGCTCCCTGGTGTAGGAGGAACACTTTCTCTCCCTCTGTGGCCAATAGGATGGGCAAACTGCCCAAGTCAGCAGCTGAGGAAAAAGCGCAAGTGCTGGTCGCTTACACGTCCTTTCAACATGGAGCACATTTGTGGCTCATAGCTTCTGTCAAGGGATTGAAAGGTCTGAAGTTCAAACTCTGAGTGTCTCTAGGGAATAGAAAAGAGCTCTTATTAAGAAAACATTTCTAGCTGCTCATCTTGTAGGATGCGCTCATGAGGCCCTAACTCTCGACCCCTGTGTGAGAAAGCGTGCCACTAAGTAGAAAACCGGAAGGCATATGACCCCGGTCCCCAGTTACAAATTCCTCCCTGGTTCGGCCACACAAATTGCTCTGCTTAGAGCTGCTGAGGCAGCTCTGGAAGGCCCTGAGGGAGAACAGGCCTCACATGGCTGAGAGGGCCCCTCAGAGCAAAGGGGAGGCTGCCTTGTAAATTCTTTCAGTTCTTTTCTGTGAGAATGTGTGTCTGGGATGTGGAGTTCAGAATACGTGGCATTGAAGAGCCTGGAGAACAGTGAGCCACGGGGAGGGGAGCTCTCCTTTACAGCCCATGAATTTAAATGCACAGACATTTACCACAACTTAACTGAAAAAGAGAAACGCAGAGAAAAGAGGCTCAGTGTCACCTTTAAATACTTTTTCTTCCAAGAAAGCAAAACTTTTCGCCGACATATGATCTCTTCAAACCCTGTACAGTATCCTTAAGCAATCTGGGAAAGTGATTACTTGGTATCCCTAAGAACAAGCGTAGAATTCTTATCTTAGACTGTATTTACCAAGGATTAAGAAGAATCTTTACCAGGCATCTGCACTAGCAGTGGTTTCCTGGTATCATTTGAATTTATTTTTCCCCAGTGTTATCAGGATTCAACTCCAGACAGGATCCTATGGGAAGAGTCTGAAACAGTCCATGCTAAGTGCCAAAGAAAGATTTCCTTCTCTTCATGACCCAAATAAACAAACAAACAAACAACCCGTGTTACTGTTGAGTAAATTCTGACTCCTGGCAACTCCGTGAGTTATAGAGCAGACCTGCTCTGTGGGGTTTTCTCAATTATAAATCTTTGCAGAAGCTAAGTGTTTTGTCCATGGTGTCTCTGGATGAGTTTGAACTTTCAGCCTTTAGGGTAATAGCTGATCACGAACAACTGGTGCACCTCAGGGCTAGCTTGTGACAAAATTAAGCCCTCTGGAGTGGATGTAATGACTAACACGTAAAATCTTTTCACCCATTTCTGTCACGGACTGAGTTTCTTCCTTAAGATTTCATGTTGAAAATCCATGACGAAATATTTAGTGAAATGATTCATCATTTAAGGGCCCCTTTCAAAAGTCTTTCAGGAGTCTGTTTGTAGGAGAAGATCCCCACATCCTGTAGGACAGGACAGTATATATGTTGAGACAGAATTACCAGAACTGCTTTTTGTCTCCATCTCCAGTACAGCACACCCAGTCCTCAATGGTTCCTCCCATTCATGACTAGTCCCTGGAAATTTTAGGCCATGTCTGTAAAAAGATTAAGTGTATGGAGCTTGCAAATATTTTCCACATATTTTCATTGTAATTTTTTGCAATAATCATGACAAGAGGCACCGGTACCCATTTCCTAGCAAAAACGTCACAATGAGCACATAGGGAGACAAATATATCCCTCCGGGTAAGATTTGATTAGCCCTGTTTCTGCTCCATAATATTCCCCTGATGTTCACAACTCACAATTGTTAGTTTATTGATGAAAAGGCAAAATTCTCTGGGAGAAGGAACAGGTTATATTACTATTAGTGATCTGTATCTTATTATGAATTTATCAGCTTCGACAGCACTTGGCTTGGCTTGCTGAAAAGAACCTATTTGAAAGCAGAATTAGAAAGGGCAGTATTTAAAAATATACATATTTTATTGTGCTTTATGTGAAAGTCTGCAATTCAAGTCAATCTGTCAAACAAGAAGTTTACCCACACACTGCTGTGTGCCCCGAGCTGCTCTCCCCACGCTGTGACAGCAGACTCTTCCTTTTTACCCTGTATTTCTCACACCCATTCACATGTGTCTCTTTAAGAGAAAGGGCAGTATTGAGAGAGGTGATAATGCTTGCAGGGGGCTGAGAAGAACAGTAAACATGGAGCTAAAACAGTTGCTGTCTAGCTGACTCCAACTCATGGTGACTCCATGACGTGTGTCAGAGCAGAACTATGTTCCATAGGTTTTCCACGGCTGGTTTTTTCAGAAGTAGATCACCAGGCCTGTCTTCTGAGGCACACCTGGGTCGGCCCAAAACTCCAACCTTTCAGCTAGAGACCCGATGCATTAGCTGTCTGCACCACCCAGGGCTTCCCATCACAGATAGTGAACTAGTAAGGCATACCCTAGTTTGAGAGTCATAGGCTTGCCAGGAATTGGGACAGGCTCAATGGCAACTGGCAACAACAACACAGTGTGTTCAGTTCCCTAAAAGATGGTAGCATGGGACCCTGCAGACTGCCTTCGTGTACCCAGAGGCCTGCCCTATCCACCTCCTTCCCTAGCTCCACCACCTCCAGATAGTTTGCCAGAATTCAGCTACCCTTTAATATTTTACCCTCAATCAGCCACAGTTGTTCTTGTCAAAGGAAGCTGATTTGTTCACTTCTGAAAACACTTTGTGCTTTCTACTGGGGCTTCAAACATCTGTCACGGCTCTGGTTTTACTCTGTTATGAGCCCTGTGGTCTTAACTCACTCAAGTCAATTCAGTGCCTCAGCCACTCCGGAGCTTCCTCACCGCGCAGTGCCTCTGGCCCTGGGCATCGTGCTGGCTGAATTTGAATCAGCAGGTACAGAGTGGCTGAGGACCCTCGTCTGAACTAGCAACCTGGACTTTGAGTTCTTTGTCTGTCCTCACTGGTAAAGCCTGACTGACTGCGGTTCCCATCTTTGGATCCTAGCTTGGACTATGAATGGACACTCCTTAGCCTCCAGCGAGGCTTCCTGGCTTCTGTCCCTGACTTGTGCCTGACCTCTGCCCCCAGAATTCTCCGTGGTCCTGTCCTGATTTTCCAGTTGCCTGACCTCTTGTTTGGCTTGATTGCTAACAGTAGTCACAGGCTTCGCAACCTCAGCGTGCCTGCTCGCCAGCCTCCTAATGATGTCCGATCTTACTGATGTCACCCCTCCGTGTTAACGCTCTGATGATTCAAGTCCTTGCCTGGGGAGGTAGCTGGATTCCATGCCCACCTCACAGCATCTGGCTAAATGGGTTAAACAAAGGAAGACTTGGGAAACTATCTTGCTCGTTTCAGGGCTGTGAGTGGCTTATTGTGAACTGTTTAGCAGACCCTCTGCATCATGGATGTTTAATTTTCTTCTGGAATGATGATGATCACAAAACAGTAGAGCTGAAAGTGACAACTGATTCCCTCATTTTAAAGATAACAGACTGGGGCCCACAGGGTAAAGGAACTTGCCTCAAATCACACATTTATTAAATAATAGGGGTGAGAATGACACTAGGGCTCCTCGCCCAGCTCCAGTGCCTGAGCCACTGTATTAAGTGGCTTCTCCTATTTAAGGAGTATTGGTGGCAAAGTGGTTAAGCACTAGGCTGTTAACTGAAAGACTGGTGCGTCAAACCCACCAGCCCTTCTGAGAAAGAAAGAAGTGACGGTCTGCTTCTGTCAGCAATTCTACTCTGCCCTATCAGGTCACGGTAAATCAGAATGGACTCAGTAGCAGTGGGGTTTTTCCTATTTACCTTGTTATATTGTTAGATGCCATCAAGTCGGTTCCAAGTCCTAGTAACCCTGTACAACAGACTGAAACACTGCCTGCTCCTGCTTCATGCCCGTGGTTGTTATGCTTGAGCCCGTGGTTGCAGCCACGACATCAATCCATTTTGTTGATTCTCTTCTTTTTCACTGACCCTCTACTTTACCAAGTATGATGGCCTTCTCCAGGGATTGTCACTCCTGACGGTGTGTCCAAAGTACGTAAGACGTAGTCTCACGTTCATTTATTCTAAGGAGCACTTTCGTTGTACTTCCAAGACAGATCTGTTCCTTTTCTTGGCAATCCATGATTTATTCAATAGTCTTCCTCAACTGCACAATTCAAAGGCATCAAGTCTTCTTCTTTTTTTCTTTTTCATTGTTTAGCTTTCACATTCTTATGATACATATGAAAATACCACGGCTTGAGTTAAGTGCTCATTAGTTTTCAAGGTGACATCTGTGTTTTTCAACACTTTAAGAAAGGTCTTTTGCAGCAGATTCACCTGATGCAATGCATCTTTTGATTTCCCGACTGCTTCTTCCGTGGTGTTAATTGTGGATCTAAGTAAGATGAAATCCTTGACAACTTCAGTCTTTTCTCCATTTATCATGATGTTGCTTATTGGCCTAGTTGCGAGGATTTTTGTTTTCTTGATGCTGAGGTATAGCCCATACTGAAGGCTGTGGCCTTTAATCTTCATCAGTAAATGTTTCAAGTCCTCTTCACTTTCAGTAGGCAAAGTTTTGTCATCTGTATAATGTAGGTTGTTAATGAGTCTTCCTCCAATCCTGATGCCTCATTCTTCTTCATATGGTCCAGCTTCTTGGATTATTTGCTAGGCATACAGATAGAATAAAGCAACTAAAAGCCACTGCATTTGGGTCCATTGCTACTCAAGGCAACCTTATAGGTCAGAGTGGAACTGCCCCATAGAGTTTCTAAGGAGTGCTTGGTGGATTTGAACTGCTGACCTTTCGGTTAGCAGATGTAGCACTTAACCACTTTGCCACCAGGGTTGAAAGATACGTATAGTGAAAGGATATAATCTGATGCACTCCATTCCTGACTTTAAATCATGAGGTATCCCCTTGTTCTGTTCTCAGTACTGCCTCTTGATCCACATATAGATTGCTTAACAGTACAATTAAGTGTTTTGCAATTCCCATTCCCCACAATGTTGTCCATAATTTGTTATGATCCACACAGTCAAATGCCTTTGCATAGTCAATAAAACACAGGTAAATATCTTTCTGATGTTCCCTGCTTTCAGCCAAAATCCATCTGACATCAGTGATGACATCTGTAGTTCCACACCCTCTTCTGAATCCAGCTTGAATTTCTGGCAGTTTTCTGTCAATATACTGCTGTAGCAGCTTTTTAATGATCTTCAGCAAAATTTCACTTGTGTATTATATTTATTAATGACATGTGGTAATTTCCACATTCAGTTGGATCATCTTTCTTGGAAAGGGACACAAATATCAGTCTCTTCCAGTTGGCTGGCCAGGTAGCTGTCTTCCAAGTTTTTTGTCATACATGAATGAGCACTCCCAGCACTGCACCTGTTTATTGAAACATCTTAGTTGGTGTTTCATTAATTCCTACAGCCTTGGTTTTTATGAATGCCTTCAATGTAGTTTTGATTTCTTCCAGTACCGTCTATTCCTGATCACATGCTACCTCTTGAAATGGGTGAACATCAATCAATTCTTTTTAGTGTAACAACTCTAAAGTGTATGCCTTCCATCTATTTTTCACGTTTCCTGCATCATTTAATGTTTTTCTGGCAGAATCCTTCACTATTGTGGTTTCAGACTTGAATTTTTTTCTTCAGTACTTTCAGCTTAAGAAAAGCTACTTAATGTAAGGGGGCACAACAGGGAAGGAAAATCATGCTTCTTATAATGCTCTGAGTCCAACTGCAGATAACAGAAACCACTTTAGCCAGATAAACAGAATGGGGTTTCACAAGGGAACTGTTGCTGTTAGCAGCTGTGGAGTTGGCCCCCAACTCATGATGATCCCATGAACAACAGAATGAAATGTTTCCCTATCTTGAGCTGTCTCTGTGATGCATTCGTATCCGTTCCTACTCACAGCAACCCTATAGGTCAGAGTGGAGCTGCCCCACAGAGTATCTCTTTGCAGATTGGACCAGGATGTTCCACAGAGTTCTCATTGGCTTATTTAAGGAAAGAGATCTCCAGGCTTTTCTGCTTAGCCAGTCTTAGTGGGGAAGTTCTGCTGAAACCTGTTGAGCATCCTAACAACACCCAAGCCTCTACTGATCAAGGAGTGATGGCTGTGCATGTATCTCATTGGCTGGGACTCAAACTGTTATTTCTCATGTAGAAAATGAGAATGGTACCACTGAATGACCAGTGTCTCACAGTATGGAAACTAAGTGTTTGTGACACTGCTGGGAGGGCTGGAGGATACATAGACTGGTGTCTAGGAAAATTGAAAATATGAATTTATAAACACAGTTTACTTCTTTGTGATTAAGAGCCCCAAAATATTCTTTTTAAGGCTATGGATTGAGAGATCCTATGGAATTTTATTATTATTATTATTATGTATGTTAGGATTTCTGCCAGATGCCAGTGACCTCTTAACTCCTCACCTCCATCCCTGACTACCAGATGGCACAAACTACCCTCAGGGAGAAACACTGAATGTAGATGGCACCCCATTTTCTCTTAGTTTTTTAGAAGCACACTAACAGCACACAAGTTTGTGTGTAACATCTACAGTATTAAAAAGACCCATGCAAGCTAGTGTTTTTTTACTGCATTGCCACAATGAACAAATCACTCTTAGAAGAAATACAGCAAGAATGCTCCTTAGATGTGAAGAAAGCAAGACTTCAGCTCACTAACTTTGAAAGTGAGATCAGAATGGATTAATCTCCATAAAAGGGCATCATGTTTGGTCAAGTGGAAGGCCAACAGAAATGAGAGAAACCCACAATAAGATGTATTAACAACAGCCACCACAAGGGATTTAAACCTATCGGTGACCCTGAAGGTGGCCCAGGAGTCAGTTATCGGGTCCTTGAGCCCAAACATGCAGCAGGCATTGTCTCCAGATTGCACATTTGTTGTTCGCTGTTGTGGAGTCAGCCTCTGATTCACGATGACCCCGTGTACAGTGGGATGGGGCTGTCATGACCCGTAGGGTTTTCACTTACTGAATTTCAGAAGCAGATCACCAGGCCTTTTTCCTAGTCTGCCTTAATCTGGCATCTCCGCTGAAACCTGTTTAGCATCCTAGCAACATCCAAGCCTCTACTGACAGACAGCTGGTGGCTACATTTGAGGTGTATTGGCTGGGTCTTCTGCATGAAAGGTGAGAATTCTACCCTTGAACCACAACTTCTCCCCTATGATGTTCAGCTATTTTACGTATGTATGCCAATGACGTTGAGGCCAATAAAATACATTTAATGTATTACTGAATTTAAAGAGAGTTTTTAGCTTTATATGTTCTCTAAATCAAAGACTAAAAAGCACACAATTATTATCATATTAGAGGGGATCTTACAATTTTTTTGAGGTAAATAAAGATTGTGTGGTCGCTGTTTTAGTCCCCTGGTACTGCTCTAACAGAAAACACCACAGTGAAAGTTTTCCTGAAGAGAAACTTTACTGTCATAGTCCAGTAAGGCTCAAATCCATTCATGAGTTATAAATCCCTTCAATAAGAGAAATTATCATAGTCCAGCAGGTCGAGTCCAAATTCAAGGTGAGCATCTTCATGCAGCAACCTCAGGTCCAGAGGATGTGCTCTGCTCTCAGTGTTGCCCCCTTGGTGGTAAGAGGTTCCCAGCCCCCATGCTCACTTCTCTTTCTTAGATCCCACAAGCTGGTAGCTTGATTCCTGCCTCACCAGCACAACTGCCGCCCATTGTCCATCATCAACATCACACAGGCAGGATTCACAACACATGGGAGGAATGACACCACACTGGGACTCACAGCCAAGTCAAATCAATGCATACACATCTGGGGGGATACAATGCAATCCATGACAGTCACTGAAAAGTTAGACAAGTTATTAATCTAGATGTCATGCTGCATGTAAATGTATTTCCTTTTCCACTATTATGATAATTAATTAATCAGAAGTTAGTCCACTGTCATGGATTGCATTGTGTACCCCTAAAACATATGTCAACTTGGTTAGGCCATGATTTCCAGTGTTATGTGTTTGGCCTCCATCCTGTGATTGTAATTTTATGTTAAAGCATATTAGGGTGGGATTGTAACACGCTAACCCAGGTCACGTCCCTGATCCAATGTGAAGGGAGTTTCTCCAGGGTGTGGCCTGCATCACCTTTTATCTTTCAAGAGAGAAAATGGAAAGGGAAGTAAACAGAGAGTTGGGGACCTCACACTGCCGAGAGAGCAATGCCAGGAGCAGAGTGCATACTTTGGACCCGAAGTTCCCATACTGAGATGTTCCCAGACCGAGGAAAGACTGATAAAAAGGACCTTCTTCCGGAGCTGACAGAGAGAAAGGCTTCCCCTGGAGCCAGTGTCCTGAATTTGGACTTCCAGCCTACTGGACTGTGAGAAAATAAACTTCATTTTATTACAGCCATCTACTTGCGGTATATCAGCTATGTCAGCTCTATGACAACAAACAGGCCTGAGGCGTGATACCAAACAAGAGTCACCACTTATCAAATGTTTACCAGGAGTTTTACATAAGTATCTTATGCAATCTTCATGACAACATAGTACGATATTATCGCTCATTTTACAAAGGAAGAAACTGAGCCTGGAAGACTGAGATGTTTACTCAGGATCAAGCTGTTAGTAACAGATGGGCTTGGGATCATACTTGAGATTTGTTTAACTCTAAATCTCACGTATCTAACTGACATATTTCATTCAGTCTACCACTGTTTTCGGTGCTGAGAACACAAAGTGAATAACATAGGTCCTTCCTTGTCTTTGTGCAACCTACAGACTAGTGAAACTAATGCAAGAAATAAGCATGCAAAACTATTTGTAAGTTATGATAAAACTGGGAAGACGTGAATGGGATGCTAATATAGAGTATAACTAGCATTCCTACATTTCAAAGAGTCCGTAGGAAATACTTCTCTAGAGAAGTGATCTTCATGCATCTTGAAGGCATTGCACTCTAAAGTATTTTAGAGAAAGGTAGACACATCCCTTTCTTTGACCAAGAGCACACATCTGGAGTTCAAGGTTATTGTGTGAAACCACACCCTGTAAGGACACAAACTGGCCCCACATCTCAACCTTCTCATCCTGGCCTCAGATCCAACCACACCGGCTACCTCACTGTATGCAAACTGCTCTGGGCTTACCTGCCTCTCGTGTTCGCTCACCCTGCATTCTTTTTTCTGCACCTCCGTCTCCAGTGTTTTCCTACTTTTTTTATGTGTCTTTCATCAAGATCAAGTCTTTCTTCCACTGGGAAGCTCTTCTTTATGACCCTAAATCATGACTATTTCCCCCTTTTATGACCACACATTTAACTGCTCATCCATCCATGTACCCACCCATGCATCTGTGCATCCGTCCATCTGTCCCTCTGTCCATCCAGCCATCCATCCATCTATCCATCTGTCCATTCATCTGTCCCTCCAGTTACCTGACAAGCCAGCCAGTCTACATATTACATTGAATATCATACAGAAAGTGTGGCTACTTTACCTTACCTATATTTGTTAGTCCAGGTCTTCTGAGTGACGGACCCCAATTAAATATGCAAAGATTTTGTTAGGGAAAATACCTGAGTAAGGGAAAGTGGTGGACGATGCTAGAGAAGGCTGAGAAAGGTAGCAGCCTGCAATGTAAGCCAGCCCCCATATAAGGAAAATGGAAGGAGGTTGGGTGGACACATTCTAGGCCAACATGAAGTGTATGGAAGGTTGTTAAGGCCACTAAGGAGTCTTAGAGTTGAAATCAGCTGTTAGAGGAGCCCTATATCTTCCAAGAATGGGCCCAACTTAGCCTATTGGAAGATTTTGTAGGCAAGTGTTGCCTTAGTGTAAACCCAGAAGATGATTTGTGGGATCAGCCATCGCTGAGGCCTTCAATCAGTGATGTTCCCCATACCTGAAGATCTGGGAAGAGCATGCATGGAGCTGCCATATTCCACTCGGGTGCTGCACGGAACTACTTCTCCACGATAGCAACTCTGCTGCTCTTTCTTCAAGTCTTCTTTTATGGGGACATTAGGAAGGATGAAGTTAGTGGGATGAATTATGGTCCCCAGGGCTGTTGCTGATCTTGGGGGCATAACTGGTCTTCATCTTTTCCCTCTGTTATTACTCAGGAGATCTCTGACTCTTACCTGGGGATGTGGCCCAAACCAGCATTACTGAGGGGTTAAAGCCTTGCTAATCATATCCTTCTCAATCTAGGGTTGTTGCACATGTCTGCTCACAGTTAAAATGGGATAAGGGAGTACCTACCACGAGGCATTCAAGTGAATAACCTGGTTCTTCTGCATGTGTTCCTCTTAGTTTCATGGTAAGTGCAGCCATTCTGTTTCCTAGTAATCAGGGGCAATTACTCTTGTAGTTTTGTCTTTTCTTAAATCCTCTTTTGGCTGGCTGGTCCCTGCGTACAAAGAGACCAAAGTGCTCTGGCAACAACTGTGTCTTCAACAACTGTAACTTAGTGGAACTTTGCTGTTTCCCCCAGCAAGAGTATACTCCTATTGGGGACTGCCATCTCTGACTCAGTGAGGTTCTTTTCAATGAGGAAAGCTGTTCCTCTTCAGTCTGTTTTTCCTGGCATACTAGATGACATGATTGTTTAATTCAAAATAACCAATACCAGCCTGTTTTGGCTCATTCATGCCTAGAATATTGATCTTTAAGTGTTGCATTTCATTTTTAATGACTTCCAGTTTTCTTTGATTCATGCTTTGTGTTTTACATGTTGAGATTACTAGTAGATGTTTGCAGCTGTTGCTTCTATTTTACATTGTGCTATGTCAGCAAACGAAAAGTCTCAAAGGTTTTACTCTATTCATGTCATTAGGACTGAATTTATCTTGAAGAAGCAGCTCCTCCTCATTTGTATTTTGAGTGTCTTCCAACCTGAGGAGCTCATTTTTCAGCACTATATATATCAGGTGGTGTTCTGCTTTTAATCATATGATTTTCACTGGATTTTGGAAGTAGCTTATCAGAACTTTCTGAGGTGATGTGTTTGAATTGTGATATTGGCAAAGAATATTGAATATGTCACTGGACCATCAGAAAGATGAATGAATCATTCTTAAAGGAGAGACAAGCAGAATGCTCTTTAGAAGTGCGGAAGGTGAGACTTGGGCTTGTTTACTTTGGACACATCATCAAAAAGACCAGTTACTGGAAAAGGACATTGTGGTTGGTAAACAGGAGGAGGGCCAGTCAATGAGTGGTGCAAAACCACAGGTACGGATTCAAAGATGTCAGTGATCATGAAGATGTGCCGGACTGAGCCACATTTCTTTCTGTTATATGTAAAATCCCTGCCGTTGAGTTGGATTCAGCTGGTAGCTATCCTTTAGTTTTGAGTAGCACTGCCCCATAGAGTTTCCTAGGAGTGCTTGGCAGATCTGAACTGCCAACCTTTTAGTTGGCAGATGTAGCACTTAACCCACTATACCACCAGGGTTTCTGTGACATGTAAAGTCATCACAAATTGGAGCCAACACAATGGCAGCTAACAACGACAGCCTTCAACCCTTCAGATTGCAGAGTTTCCAGGAGGAGAAGCACAGAACCTTCCCAGGGAGTCCCTGGTAGTGATGCATATTATTGGGATAACTGAAAAAATCTGAGTAAGGTCTGTAGACTAGGTAATGACATTGTACCAGTATTAATTTTCAGATTTTGGTAATTGTATCATGGTAATGTTAGAGAGTTCCTTGTTCTCGAGCAAGCGAATGCTGAAGTATTTAAGGGTAAGAGGACGTTGTGTTTGCAACTTTTAGTTGCTTGGTAAAATAATATGCATATATACATGAAAAAATAGTAGAGCAAATGTAGTAAAATGTTAACATTTGGAGAATGTGGGTAAAGAATATTTGGGAATAATTTTTACAATTCTTACAAACTTTCTGAAAATTTGAAATTTATCAAAATAAAATAACTTAAAATAACTATTGCTGACTGATGTTGTGGACTCTGTTTTCATGAGACCACAAGAATTGGAGGGCAGGAGTCAGTTTTCAAATTAGAAATGGAACTGAGGCTGGATTCATGATTAGACCATTAGCTCCATGTTTTAGTCATTTAGTGCTGCTATAACAAAAATTCTGGTGGCATAGTGGGTTGGGTGCTATATCTGCTAACAGAATGGTTGGTAGTTCAGATCTACCAGGTGCTCCTCGAAAACTCTATGGGGCAGTCTTACTCTGACCTATGGGGTTGCTATCAGTCAGACCCTACTCGATGGTGGTGGGTATAACAGAAATACCAGAAATAGATGCTTCAAAAAGATAAATTTTATGCGGTCACAGTGCCGTAAGCTACAAGTGCAAACTCAGGGCATCAGCTCCAGAGGAAGTCTTTCTTTGTTGGCTCTGAAGAAAAATCCTTGTCAATCGTCCCCTGGACTGTGAGCTTTGGAGGCATAGAGACCCCCTGCTTTCCAAAGGGTGCTCTCTGCTCCCTATACTGCTTCTTGGTGATATCAGGTCTCACTTTTCTGCTTGCTTCCTCCACTTATGTCCTAGTGTAAGAGTTCGCAGCCATAATTATTAGGTTTCATACTGGAGGCCTTGTGAGACTGGGTAAAATCAAGACACCCCTGAATAGGGAGGAGCCACAAGAGAGAGAAAGAAATGTCCTTTAAAAGTGAGAATGCAAAGCAAGGTTCCGAGACACATGAAGAATGCAAGCCAAAGAAATCAACCAATGAAAGTTAAATTTGATTCAAATGAAAATAATAAACTCAAGATTTTAATTATGATGTTTCAGATTCTTAAGAAGATAAATGAAGTAATAGCATTCCTTTTTTTAAAAAAAAAAACAACACTGCTATGGCATTGATTATGATTTATAGTGATCCTATAGGACAGAGTAGAACTGTTCCATAGGGTTTCCAAGGACTGGCTGGTGGATTCAATCTGCTGACCTTTGGTTAGTAGCCAAGCTCTTAACCAAGATGCAACCAGGGCCCCAGCATCCATGAAAGGAAAACTAAATTACTAAATGAAAACAGACAGAAATGAACATAACCTGAAGATGTTTAAAAAGCCATCAGATTCCTCGGACATGAAAAATATTTGTGGTGAAATAAGTCAAAAGACTGGATAGAGTTGAGAAGATTAGATATTAGAAGATTAGAAGATGTTACAGAGGAATTTCCACAAAATAAGAAAAGAGAGACAAAGGAGAAAAAAAGATTATGAAATAGTAGAGAACATGAAGAGGATAAATGAATCCAATGTACATGAAAAAGAGCACTCAAAAACCAACTCAAGCATATAAGGAAACTTAATCATTGAAGAGGATGGACTCTTCATTAAATTTAGATTGGGTTGTTCATGAGTCAGAATAAAATTAGATCCTTACCTCACACCATATATAATAAATTCCTGCTGCTTAACTGTTTAATGTGAAAAAGCAAAATTCAGAAGAAAATAGAGAATATTTTTATAATATCAAAGTAAACAAATATTTCTGAAACAAGGCAGAATGATCATTAGCCATTAAAATCTTTGATCATTTTTGTTTACATTGACATGAAAAACTCCTGTATACTATATAATATTGTAAATAAAGTGGTAGGGGCAGGGGCAAGAAGCCATGGAATCAAAAAGCTGTCCATCATTCAACCATGCCTCTATCAGTTTGTCATACTGTGGTGACTTGAGTGTTGCTACTGGAAGCTATACTACCACTATTTCAAATACCAGCAAGGTCACCCATAGTGGTCAGGTTTCAGTGGAGCTTCTAGACTATAAGGCAGAGTAGGAAGAAAGATCTGGCAGTCTACTTCTGAACATACTGGCCCGTCAAAACCTTATAAATACCCTCAGAGTGTTGTCTGATGCAGTGCTGGCAGATGAGCCTTTTCATTTGGAAGGCGCTCAAAATACCAAAGTGAAAGTGTAGAGTCCTCAAAGTAGAGTCAATCTTAACAATGTGGATAGAGTAGAACTTTGGGGATGTTCATTTATCAATGTGACACAATTCAAAATAAGAAGAAACAGCTGCACATATTCATTAATAATTGCAAGATGGAATGTACAAAGTATGACCCTAGGAAAATTGGAAGTCATTGACTGCTTAGATTATTAAAAGATCATTGTGAAGATTGAAAATCATTGTGAAGAATGAAAACTTACAAACATTTAGTAGTGCTTATGTGGGATCTGAGCATTTCTTCACACAGAATGAGGGGATACTGTATAGTTTAAAATCAGGAAAAAAGAATGTCGTGGTTGTATCCTGTCACCACATTTATTCAGTCTGTAGGTTGAGCAAATAATCTAAGAAGTCAGATGACTTGCAGCATCAGGACAGGAGGGGGATTCATTCTAACAATGATATGTAGCTAACAGAACCTTGCTTGCTGAAAATGAAGAGAACTTGAAACACTCATGATGAAGATCAAAAACCACAGCTTTCCGTATGGAGTATACCTAAACTTAAAGAAAACAAAAATCCTCAAGCAGGACCAACAATCAATAGCATGATAAATGGGGACAATATTGAAGTTGTCAAGAATTTCCTTTTACTTGGATCCACAATCAACACCCATGGAAACAACAGCCGAGAAATGAAAAAACATTGGGCAAATCCGCTTCAAGATTTATTTACAAAGTTAAAAAGTAAAGCTGTCATTTTGAGGATTGCTCCTGATCCAAGCCAGCAGTATGTTCAATGGCCTCATATGCATGTGAAAGCTGGTTAATAAATAAAGAAGACTGAAGAAGAATTGATGCCTTTGAATGATGGTGTTGGTGAAGAATATTGAATATATATGAGGGACTGCCAGAAGAATGAACAAATCTGTCTTGGAAGAGGTACAGCCAGAATGCTTGTTGTATCGGAGGGTGGTGAGACTTCATCTTCGGTTCTTTAGACATGTCATCAGGAGGGACTACTCCCTGGAAAAGAATATGCTTGGTAAGGCAGAAGGTCAGTGAGAAGGAGGAAGACCCTCAATAAGATCAGCTGTCACAGTGGCTGCAGCAATGGGCTCAAATACAGCGATGATGGTTACGGTGGTCCACGGCTCGGCAGTGTTTCTTTTTGTTGTACACAGGGTCACATGAGTCACAACACACTCAATAGCACTTAATGACAACATTTTAATGTCCTCTCTTCCAGCCTTTTTACCTATATCATATATATTTACATAATATTAGAAGACAGCATTAACTTACTCTGTGCCATACACTGTGGCCCGTAGTCCGTGCATTCGTGTTCTGTTACAGCCATAAAAAGTGTCATAAGCATAGCAGCTGAAAGCCACACAAATTTCACATATCATGATCTCTGTGGGGCAGAAGTGCTGACACAGAGTAGCAGAGCTGGGTTTCTCAGCTTACAGTTTCACAAAGCTGAAATCAGGGTGTCAGCAGGGCCACATTTCTTCCTGGAGGATCTTGGGAAGAATCTGCTTTTTAAGATTTTTCAAGTCGTCGGCAGAATTCAGTTATTTATGGTTGTAGAACTGGGGTTCTTGTTTCCTTCTGCCTTCCAGTTAAAGGTCAACTTTGGTTTCCAGAGGACACTCTGGTGGCATTGCTAACCAAAAGGTCAGCAGTTCAAATCTGCCAGGCTCTCCTTGGAAACTCCTTGGGGCAGTTCTTCTCTGACTGATGGGGTCACTATCAGTTGGACCCAACTCAATGGCAGTGGGCTTGGTTTTTGGTTTTTAGCTTCCAGAGGCATCTCTTGGGTCCTTTTTCCAGACCCACTCATTAAATCCTTCTCATAGTTGGCATCTTCCTGTCTTCTCTACATACTACAACTCTTCTGACTCCAGCCAGAGAAAGCTACCTGTCTTTAAGGACTCATGTGATTAGATGAGGCCCACCTGGAAAATCCAAAATAATTTCCTTATTTTAAAAGTCCATAACCTCGATCAACTAAAGTCTCTTTTGCTTTATGTCTTAGATATCTAGTGCCACTATAAGAGAAATACAAGTAGATGGTTTTAACAAAGAGAAATGTGTTCCCTCCACCAAGGAGGATAGAAGTCTGAATTCAGGATGCTTCTTTCTGTCAGCTCTGGGGAAAGGTTGTTGTCATCAATCTTTCCCTGATCATAGGACTTCTCAGCTTAGGGACTTTAGGGCCAAAGGACACGCTATTCTCTTGGCTCTTGTTTCTTGGTGATATGACATTCCCATGTTTCTCTGTTCCCTTCTCTCTTTAATATCTCAAAAGAGTTAATTTAAGACATAACCTAGTCTTGTAGATTGAGTGCTACCTAACTAACATTGCTGTCATTAATCCCATGTAGGGAAATCGCAGCAAATGACAAAATGCTGGCCAATCACACAATACTGGGATTCATGGACTAGACAAGTTGACACATGTTTGGGGGACACAATTCAATCTATGATACTATATAAAAGAACATATTCACATGTTTCAGGAATTAGGGCCTAAACATCTTAGGGTGGGCCATTTCTGTACCTACCATAAGTCACATTCCATTTAATTCTCCTAACAACCTTATGAGGAAGACACTATTACAATCCACATTTTGCAGTTAAGGAAATGGACTCTTAGAAGAGAATAAATGATTTATTCTTACTGTTATCAGGCAAAAAAGTTGGGACTCAAATTGCAGGCCATGCTGTTATGTGGTATGATATGGTCATGTAGTGATTAAAGCTGTCTGCTGCTGATCAAAAAAGCTCAGCAGTTTGAATGCACTAGTTGCACCACAGGAGAAGGATGTGTCAGTTTGCTCCTGTAGCGACTTACAACAGTGGTTGTGAGAATGGATCAGGATCAGGTGGTGTTCTGTTCTACTATGCGTAGGGTCACTATGAGTCAAATTGACTTTATGACATCTAACAACAACATGGGTCATGACAAGTCATAATCAACTTGACCTCACACAACAGCAACATCCTAAATGAATGGGGCCAGTGGTGGCTCAGTGGTCAAATTCTTGCCTCCCATGTGGCACACCGGAGTTCGACTCCTGGCTAATATGCCTCATGCACACCTACTGTTGACAGAAGCTTGTGTGAAGCTGAACAGGTTCCAACACAGCTTCCAGACTAAGGCAGAGTAGGAGGAAATGACTGGAGATTGATTTTCAAAAGCTAGCCAATAAAAACTCAATGGATCATGACGGTTCCATCCCCAAAAGATCACAAGGATGGCACAGGCCAGGCTGCATTTTGACTTATTGTGCTCAGAGTTACCATGGCTCAGCTGCAACTAGATGGCAGCTAACAACAACAACAGTACAACTGCCTCCTCGACTCAGCCACACATCATGGAGAGGCTGGCTGGGAAAGGAGACTGCTCTCCACTGTCCCATTTCTCTGGAAATCTTCCTCATGCCTGCACATAAACTGCCTCCCTACCCACATTCCACATTCTGGGAGTACTGAAATAGAGTCTACCTCACTCAGGCTATTCTTAAAGTGATCTGTTCCAAGTGAAAATCTTGCAAATAAGCTTAAAACCTCATCAAGTTTTAATGACCAATATTCCATGAGACATTTAAGATTGTTCACAGAAAGTTCAGCTTCACCGAATCCAGAAGATTTATTCACATGACTGCTGTACTAGTTAACCCAAAGAAAAAAAAGAAAATTGAGATCACGAAACATTGCCAAACAGTTATTAAATAGTATCTAGTCCCTAATGGCAAATTCATTTTCATTTAATAACAAGTTATTGTGGAGTATAATGAAAAATAGAGTGGCATGCAAAATAAGTAGGCCTCTGTTTTCATTGATATGGTGCCAGGTTCTTGTGTGCAGCATCACAATACTATCCATCTTCATAAAGCACTCTTCAGAAGGCATTATTAAACAGCAGGAAGGAATGGTGGATGACAGCTTCATTTGTCATTACTAGGTAATCCTGGCCAATTTCTCCTGGGAATTATTAACACATTCCTGAACACCCCATTGTTGATGACATCCAAGAAAGAAGAGAAGGAGATCAGTTGCGAGATCTTGGACATTATCCAAATCTGATTCTGTGCTTCTGCAGGGCATGAGGTACCACTCTCCCTTAGTGCTGTCCTTGATGTGTCTGAAAAATGGGACCTACTAAGTCAGCATGGACCAAGACCTCAAAACCTGAGTGCTGTCAGTCTGGTAGACAAATTCAGTCTGTATCCCTCAGAGCCAGTATGGTGCCAGTACTCAATACACCAAACCCCCTGCCATTGAGTCGATTCTGATTCATAGTAACCCTACAGGATAGAGTAGAAACACCCCACAGAGTTTTCAAGGAACACCTAGTAAATTCGAACTGCCAACCTTTTGGCTAGCAGCTGTAACATTTAACTACTATCCCACCAGGGTTTCTAGTGCTCAATGTGTATTTAATGATGGCTGAACTAACTCCAAATTCATTCATTTTTGCCTGTAGCTATAAATGGTAGCTCCAAGAGTGTGTCTTTGGAGTAAGTGCTCAATAAATGCATTAGAATCAGCCATTCACGTGTAAATTCCTGCAACCAGGGATACCAGATTTGCCAAAGACTGACAAATGCCCCCCAAACTTGGTTCTTTAGTCTGGGAGGCTTTAAGGACAAGGTAGCTGCTGTCATCCAAGGTTCCCCTAGTGTTTCTGTGACTTTGTTTGATGACATTATCTCTTCAGCTTTTTGGTGAGTCTGCAGCATGGAGTTCTGATGAGGGCTGGCAGGAGAATGGTTTATTCTGCAGGTTAACAGACTTTTAGCTGTGGGTCAAAATTATAGATTCATGGTGATTTTGAAGCTTTCTGGTAGTTTCATGGCTTGATAAAAGGGCTTCAGAATTGGATGAAACTTGAGCTAGTCTTTGTTCTACCACTTATTAGCTGTAAAACCTTGGGTAAAGTGATTAATCCCTCTCAGCCTTTGTTTCCTGGTCTACAAAATGGGATAATGATATTTACCTCACAGAGTTCTGCAAGAATTAATTAATATTATGTATATTAAATATGCATAAACTCGAGGGCACTTGGCTTGGCCATATCTATATGTATAAGGTACATCCCATCTCTAATAACTGATATGAGTTATTCATATTCCCCTACCCATCACTCCCAACCATATTGTAAGATCACCTCTCCCCTGGAGAAACCTACATTCTAAAGGGATCTCCCTAGTCTCTGGGGAAGCCTGTTAGAAATCTGCCTGCCTGTGTTCCACGCTAGAATCAAAGTGATTTTGAGGCACCCCGGTGTTTGCTTGTAGGCAACAAGTACCATTTCTGTCTACCCCCATCACCCAAGCCAGCTTTAAAGAAAGTTACCTAGAATCTTTGAGGCTCCAGAGATCTAGGCTAGGCCACACTCAGTCTGTGGTCAGCTCCTCAATAACAAAGTCCAGGTGGGCTCAACCCTAAAGGTGGTAATACAGATGGATTAGGTCAAGAGACAGATTACTGGCTTGTTTCGCAGCTGCTGAAGAGTCAGTTTATTGCCATTAGAAAGTTGATCCGTTGCCATCACTGGACTTTCATCCAGAGCCAATAAGGGGGAAAACCTTTCCCTGGAGCAGACTTTGTGAATTTGGACTTGTAGCCTACTGGACTGTGTAAGAACAAGCTTTCCTTTTTTAAGGCCATCTAATCTGTGATATTTCTGTTAGAGCAGCACTAGCTGACTAAAACAATGGGTTACGTCAACAGACAGATAACTGGTTTGGATCCCAGCTACTGAAGAGTCAGAGTCTTCTTAGAAAGTTGACCCATTGCCATCAAGTCAATTCCAACTCACAGCAACCTTATAGGACTGAGTACAACTGCCCCATAAATTTTCTAAGGAGTGCCTGATAGATTTCACACTGCCGACCTTTTAGTTAGCAGCTAAGCTCTTAACCACTATAGCACCAGACTCCATTTGAAAGTCTAGAGGTCCAGAATTAGACTCGGGCCTTTAGGAAACATTTGAATTTTAGGGTATTTAACTATAACAGAAACATCTGGAGATATTCAGAAAAGAAATGCAAAAATCTGATTGGAAAGAAACTTTATTTTTGGCCTATCTTGCATCCTAATCTGCATAAGGATGAGAAAAACCTTGTCTTTTTAAAAGTGAACTTTTGTATCTTTGGAAATGCCAAATATAATAAATTCATAAGTGATCTATTATCCAGAGTACATTTTTGTGCTTGTAAACTAGCAAAGTGCCAAGTATAAAAAAATTCCCAAATACCATTTGGCCCTGTTTTCATGGCTTCAGATTTCTCTGTTTGTCTGATAACATTCCCACCCCCGCCTTATTTTTACCCCTTCAGGATAGTGAGAGCAAGGATTCCTGCTCTTGGTGAGGTCACCAAGTTGAGTTACACTTCAAACAATTCTAATGCAGCCAATCTCAAAAACAAGAGAATTATTCAAAATTATTATTGTGTGTGTGTGTGTGTGTGTGTGTGTGTTTTGGAGGACTAAAACTGCTTGGGAGTAGCATAAAGACGAGCTGGTTGGCAGTAGCATCCCATTATATTTGAACTCATTATTTCAACAAGCCGTTTTGGGTGTTAACTATGAATACTTCACTTTCTCCCGGTGCATAAACACTGTTTTCATTTGTGGACTGCAAGCTCTTTGAGGAAGGTAGACGTCATACTCTCTTCTTATGGTTCCAGGAAGGAGGGGTAAGGGAGGCAGGTAAGAGGCTGAGGGTGTGTGGAAAGGAAGTGCTTAGAAGAAATGAGTCCCTCCCTGGACGTTAAAGCACAGTGGTTTAGGTACAATATAGACCAATGCAACTGGCTAGAGACTTGGGCATTGATCTAAGGGTAGACAATAATTAAGTATAAGAGTAGATGAGCATCAGAAAGAGAAAGACAAGAGTTATTCAATGAAAGTTTTGGTATGCAAAGATTAAACTTAGGAGGGAAAGATCTACCTGAGAGTTATACTTTGTTTACGCCATATGCTTAAATGAATTGAACTTAGTGCTAGCTAATTGTTCTTTAACCTTTCCTCTTTCCCTCTGCTAGCATTCCAAATCCCACTCGGATGCCACACTGAACTAGTTGACGGCAGTGTGGGTGCTGTATTTAGTCACCAGTGTAGCACAGCTGAGACTGACCTCAGAGATAACCCAGTTGGCTTCCTCTGGAGTCAAGGGGATGCCTGGGTAAAAGATAGGGTGAAAATTTGTTAGCTGTTAATTTATGGGAAACCAAAAGATGATCTGGAAGAAAAAGGCTGAATCTGGAAAATTATACAGCCTTGGGAACTCTATGGAGCATTTCTACTCTGTCCTACAGGATTACTCTGAGTCAAAATCAACTGAAGTGCAATGAGTTTAGTCTTCACAGATGCAGACTGTCCCATCTTTCTCCCTTGGAGCAGCTAGTGAGTTCAATCTGCTGACTTTTTAGTTAGCAGCTGAATGCTTAACCATTCACTGTACCACTAGAGCCTAGGAAACCCTGGGGGTCAGTTCTACTCAGTCCTACAGGGTTGCTGTGAGCCATAATCAACTCATAGCAAATGAGTTTGCTTAAGCATTGGTGGTTCAGTGGTAGAGTTCTTGCCTTCTCTGCAGGAGACCTGGGTTCAATTCCCCACCAATATACCTCATGTATGGCCACCACCTATCTGTTAAGGGAGGATTGCATTTTGTTGGGAGGCAGATCATGGGCTCCGCTGAGCTTCCAGACTCAAACAGAGTAAGAAGAAAGACTGCTGATCTATTTCCAAAAATCAGCCAATGAAATCCTTATGAGTTACCATGATCAGATCCACAACGAGGCATGGGGACGGCAAGGACAAGGCAGAGTTTTGGTCTGTTGAGCCTGCTGTGATCGTGAGTTGGCGGCTAACTTAGTGGCACCACCACCAACAAGCTACTCCATTACTCTGACTTCTAAGTATCTGGCATACAATAGACACTACACAAATGGTGTACTTGTTGAGTAAATGAACATCTGTGATTTATTGGGCAGACTTCAGTGCTCATTGGTTATAGCTGTTGTTGCCTGACTCTGCCTGGCTTAAAGCAGCCCATGAAGTCTTCATACTCAAGGTCCTCCTGTGATCAATTGTCTAATGTTATAGAATTTAACCTGGGAGCAAGAGGAGTGTAAATGAGGGTTAAATAGAACATTCTAAAGGCATTATCAGGATGGCACAGGCCTATGCAATGTTCCATTCTGTTGTATGTAGGGTTGCTATTAGTTGGAACTGACTTGACGGCACCTGGCAACAAAGACAGAGGCAGAAGAATAGGCCCAAGGCCAACTCACAGGCTTTCAAATGGCTGACTGGCTACAGCTTCCAGAAGAAAGTACTTCCCTGTCCGCTAAGGATGCAAAGCCTCTAAAGGTATTAACACAAAAGGTGCGCGAGAGTTGGGTAGGAATCCTCTTGCACACGAGTTGAAGAGGCATTTGCCGGGTTTGGCTTCTTGCTTCTACCCAAAGAGCTGCCTCAGGCCAGTTTTCTCCCCTTGGCTCTCTTTTGCCCTGGTATAAACCCTGTCTTCTTGGATCTGTGTGTTGGAACGAGGTGGCTGGTGGGCACATGTGTGCCAAATGCCTGCAGTTTTAGTTGATCCTGGCTTGGGAGTGATGATTAGCTGGTTGTGATAGGGTGAGAGGGCTGGAGAAAAAAGTTTGATTCTCATTCTTCAGTGATGTGTAAATATATGGCTGCTGGCTCTTATTAGGTTGCTCCAAGCCAGTGTAAGAAAAATGTTTTCCTTGGCAGGAGAATGTATTTTACATCCAGATGCATGCATGTCTACTTTCTGGCAGACTCTAGAAGCTGCGGCTTAGGCCTTTTCCGGGCCTCTATCTATTGATTCTACCAATAGCTCAAGGCCTAACTCCATACCTGGCTCCTAGGTGAAATTTTTCTTGACAGCTCCAGTCCACACTAATTTCTCCATGATCTCCACTGCTGTTGCAATTATTGTCTTTACCACAGTCAGACGAATTTCACATAAAGCTAGAGAAGCCTGAGTTTTAAGACTTGTTAGTTGTAACAGCAGCTTCTGAGGACGCTGAGGGGCCTTTGAACGTGTTCCCGTGGTTACACACATTTTTGTAAAAGTAGCCAATTTTAACTGCAATAGGTTAAGAATGCTGTCTCCACCACACTGTTGACTCTATCACTTTCCCCAGGAAGAGGTGGATGGCTACCAGCAGTGGTTAAAGCACTCAGCTAACCAAAAGATGGACAATTTGAACTGACCAGCCACTCCGAGGAAGAAAGATGAGGCGGTCAGCTCTGTGAGTGTTTACAGCCTTCAAAACCCGTGGAGGGCAGTTCTACTCTGTCTTATAAGGTCGATATAAGTCAGAATTGAATTGATAGTGATGAACTTTTTTTTGGTAGAGGCACAAACATCTTGGGGGATCCAGCTGAGGAGAGGCTGAGTTGGAGATTTATTTCCTCTGGATTGGGTGGAATTTAGTGATGTGTTTCACAGTCACTTCCATTAAGAGTTAAGAAATTGTTAGTCACTCTAGCCTAGGAGCAGCTTCCAGGAGTACTCTTAATGTCTTCAGGGTGTACTTACCTGGTGTCACTGATTCTATTATGATATAAATACGTCTTACTGTGCCTGACACAGGAACCCTGGTGGCACAATGGTTAAACAGCTCTGTGGGAGAAAAAACGTGGTGATCTGTTCCCACAAAGGTTATACCCTAGGAAACCCGAAAGGGCAGCTCTACTCTGTCCTACAGGGTTGCTGAGTCAGAATCTAATCAATGGCATACAACATCTGACACTGGAAGCGTGTGAATAGTCAAGAGGAAAGAAGAGTTGAAATGCACAGAGTGAGAAAACAGTCTGTTTTCTATCAGCAGAAGTACAAAATTCTCAACAGAATATTGATTTCTGCCCCCCGATGTCTAGTCAAAACAGAGGTCAGCTTCAGCAAAATAATAATGTAACATATACAATTATAATGCTTCATACTATCAGAGCTTTCAAATGGGAATTAGTGCAAAGGAGAATGGATCAGAATTTTTGTATTTGTAGGGCACAAACTTGTGGTAACGTAATGATTGAATCATGGCCCCCCAAAAGTGTGTGTAGCAATTTGGCTAGGCCATGATTCCCGGTATTGTGTGATGTTCTTCTATGCTGTCAGTCCTGCCTCTATGATGTTAATGAGGGGGGCTGGGTGGTGGTTCTGTTGGCGAGGTAGGACTCCATCTGTCAGATTATGTTGTTCCTCAAGGCAATCTTTTGGGATATAGAGGAAAGGGAAGAAGCAGAAAGTTGGGGACCTCATACCAGCAAGAGTCAGTGCTGGGAACAAAATGTGCCCTTTGGACCTGGGGTTCCTGCACCTCCGAAGCTCTCACTCCTGGGTGAGACTGACAACCAGGACCTTCCTCCAGAGCCGACAGAGAAGGCCCTCCTCTGGAGCAGACACCCTGAGTGTCAACTCTTATCCTACTTTACTGTGAGGAAATAAATTTCTCTTTGTTAAAGCCATCCACCTGTGGTGTTTCTGTTATAGCAGCACTAGGTGACTAAGACATAGAACAAACTGAAAAGTAACATTTTCATGCAGAGTTGCATTTCACACTTCTCGTCGGACAAGTGTGTCACAGCATATCTGATACACCTTGTGTAGGTGAATATCTGACAATTCCAGGAAAAAAAAAAATCATACCAAACAACCTCAGTGTTCCTGGGACAAAATTGTCACACACATCCATCTGTAAGTTATTATATGCAGTATAAGGATGATTAAACAGTTATGTAGCTCAGTGCAACAGAATGACATTTAAAGATGCATCTGAATTGCATTCTCCTCTCCTTATAGAAAATGATACTACCAAATTGTTGTCATATCAAGAGATGATTACATAAAGAATAGGCAGGCCAAAAAATAAAGGAAAAAGAGTATAATAGAGCATAATTTTTTATTTTGTTATGGTTGATGGGCATCATTGATCTTTTTTAAAATTTGTAATTTGTTACCATTTCCTAATTTCGAACTGATCCTTGTTTATTCCACCTGGTGAGGTCTGTGTGTACAATCCCTGCTTGTGTTGGTTAAAAAAGGAAGCAAATTGACTCCATTTGTAGAAAAAGATGATGGAAAAGCTCCATATCAGCAGTCAGATGAAGATCAGGTGCTGACTGCAGCAGAGATCATCAACTGTTTATATGCAAATTCAAACTGAGACTGAAGAAAATTAAAACAAATCCACAAGAGCCAAAGTATGACCTTGAATATACCCCACCTCAGTTTAAAGACTATCTTTTTTTAATTTTAATTTTAATTTTTATTTAACATAACTGAGTGTAAATGTACATTCACGTGTAAATTTACATGCCCCCCTATATACAGCTTCCACTGCTCTCCCTGTCCGGTGACTGCACACTATTCCTCTCTGCTCCATACATGTCTCATCCTCCCAACAACCTCCTTTCCCCTCCTCTCCGTCCACTCCCCGTCCTCCAGCCAGAGGTCAGCAAGATGATATCCTGTAGATGTTTATAACCACAAAGTGCTTCCAATATGCGGTCACTCTGCATTGCCAAGTCCAATCCATTCCTGTCCAAAGAGTGGACCTTTGTTATAATTTATGGGAAAGGGCAGCATCAGGGCCGGGGGCCATGCTCTCAGAGGAACCCCAAAACCGCTGGACCATCAATTGAGGTCTTTTAGTGGAGATCTCATGATGCACCCCTTTTTATTCTTGTGTTGCCAGTGAGACTCCTCTCTGTGAGCTCCATTGTGGCTATCACTGGTGGTGGCTGGGCACCATCTGGTTCTTCTGGTCCCAAGTCGATGTAGGCACCCACTCTTGTGGGTCTCTCTGTCTTCTCGGTTGTCTTTACTGCATGTCATTTTGGTCCTCAGTGAGCATCCATTTCTGCTGAGTTGGGACCATTTGCTGTGTCCTCAGATGGCAGCTTGGCAGCTTTTAAGACCCCAGACGCCACTCACCAATGTGGGGTGCAGAGAGCTCTCTTAGCAAAACGCTAGTTGTGCCAATTGGCCTGCAATTCGCCTAAGAGCATGGTCCCCCACCCCACGCCCCAGCTACTCTATCCTTGCAGTATTGAGTTAAGATGGAAGGAGTACTCAAGTTATGCTGAAGTCCACTTAATGTTGTTCTTGTTTCTAATGTGTGCTGTCACCGCTTTCTCCCAACTAGATTTCTAGTAACTATCTAAACTAAACCCTCCCCCCCACTATCCCTCCCTCCCCTCCCTTGCAGCTGTCAAAGAGTCTTTTCTTCTATACACAAGCCTGTTTTTGAGGTCTTATCATAGAGGTCTTATACAATATTTGTCCCTTTGTCACTGACTACTTTCACTCAACATAATGTAAAGACTATCTTAAGAAAAGATTTGATGTACTGACCACTAACGACTGAAGACCAGACGAACTATGGAATGATATCAAAGACATAATCCATAAAGAGAGCAAGAGGTCTTTAAAAAGACAGTAGAGAAAGAAAAGACCAAATTGGATGTCAGAAGAGACTCTGAAACTTGTTCTCTAACACCAAGTAGCTAAAGCAAAAGGAAGGAAAGGTGAAATACAAAGACCTAAACAGAAGGTTTCAAAGAGCAGCTTGAGAAGACAAAATAGAGTATTGTAATGACATGCACAAAGAGCTGGAAAGGGAAAACCAGAAGGGAAGAACATATTCTGTGTTTCTCAAGATGAAAGAACCAAAGAAAAAATCCAAGCCTCGAGTTGTAATAGTGAGGGATTCTACAGGGAAGCTATTAAACGACTCAGGAAGCATTAAAAGAAGATGGAAGGGATACACAGTCATTGTACCAGAAAGAACTGGTTGATATTCAGCTATTTGAAGAGGCAGCATATGATCCAGAACTGATGGTACTGAAAGAAGAAGTCGAAGCTGCATTGAAGGCACTGGCAAAAAGCAAAGTTCTAGGGATTGATAGAACATCAACTGAGATATCTCAACAGACACAGCGCTGGAAGTGCTCACTTGTCTATGCCAAGAAATTTGGATGACAACTACCTGGCCAAAGGTCTGGAAGTGATCCATATTTATGCCCATTCCAAAGAAAGATGATCTAATCAAATGTGGAAATTACCAAATGATATCACTGATACCTCATGCAAATAGAGTTTTGCGCAAGATCGTTTAAAAGTGACTGCAACAGTATATTGGCAAGGAACTACCAGAAATTCAAGCTCAATTCAGAAAGGACCCGGAACCAGTGATATCCTTGCTGATGTCAGATGGATGCTGGCTGAAAGCAGAGAATACCAGAAAGATGTTTACCTATGTTTCATTGACTACACAAGGCATTTGATTGCATGGATCGTAACAAATTATGGCTAACATAGTGTAAAATGGGAATTCCAGAACACTTAATTGTGATCTTAAGGAATCTGTACATGGATCAAGAGGCAGCTGTGCAAACAGAACAAGAGGGTGCTGCATGGTTTAAAGTCAGGAAAGGTGTGTGTCAGGGTTGTATCCTTTTGCCATACCCTTTCAAACTGTATGCTGAGCAAATAATCTGAGAAGATGGACTACATGAAGAAGAATGGGGCATAAGACTCGGAAGAAGACTCATTAACAACCTGTGTTACACCGACAACACCACCTTACTTGCTGAAAGTGAAGAAGATTTGAAACACTTACTGATGAAGATCAAGGAACGCAGCCTTCAGTATGGATTGCACCTCCACACCAAGAAAACAAAAATCCTCACAACTGGACCAGTAAGCCACATAGTTATAAATGGAGAAAGGATTGAGGTTGTCAAGGATTTTATTTTACCTGGGTCCACAATCAATGCGGATGGAAGCAGCAGTCGAGAAATCAAGAGGCGCATTGTATTGGGAAAATCGACTGCAAAAGGTCTCTCTAAAACACTGGAAAGTAAAGATATCACCTTGAAGACTAAAGTGCACCTGACCCAAGCCGTGACATTTTCAATCACGTCATATGCATGTGAAAGCTGGATAATGAATAAAGAAACAGAAGAAGAATTGATGTCTTTGAATTGTGGTATTGGAGAAGAATGCAGAAGGTACCGGGGACCACCAAAAGAACAAACAGATCTGTTCTAGAAGAAATACAACCAGAGTGCTCCTTGGAAGCAAAGATGGCAAGACTGCATCTTACATGCTTTGCACATGTTGTCTTGAAGGATCTGTCCATGGAGAAGAACTCACCCTTGGTAGAATGGAGGGTCAGCAATGAAGAGGAAGACCCTGGCCAAGACAGACTGATACAAGGGCCGCAATAATGGATTGAAGCTTAAAAATGGTTGTGGCTATGGCACAAGACTGGGCAGTGTTTCATACTGTTGTACAGAGGGCCATTATGAGTTGGAACCAACTCGATGGCACCTAACAACAATAACAATTTTGAATTTCTTAAGGAGTCCCCCTCATTGCTCAAGCTTCAAGACCCACATAGCTTCAACTTCTCCTTGACCACAGCTTAGCAATTCCTTATACTATTCTCCTACATTATTCTTAGAAAATTATTGAATGAAAAAAATAGTCATAATAGTTTTTGCAAGGAGGAATAACTTTTACCAGCATAAAGCTTTGTGTAGAAAGTAAATAGTAAAATCCCTCAATACTCTTTGCTCCCCAGGGCTAAATACTACAACAATTTGATGTCCATTCGTCTAGCCTTTTTTTTTGAGGCCATGCACTGTGAATAAAAGTGGGTATTAGAGCAAACTGCCTAGGTTTGACTTCAGCCTCCATTGTTGTGATTTTGGACAAATTAACAAATCTATTAGTTCCTCATCTGAAAAAGGGAATTTAAAAGTACTCAACCTATCTCTGGAAACCCTGGTGGTATAGTGGTTAAGTGCTATGGCTGCTAACCAGAAGGCCGGCAGTTCACATCCACCAGGCACTCCTTGGAAGCTGCATGGCGCAGTTCTACTCTGTCTATAAGGCTGCTATGAGTTGAAATTGACTGAACAGTAGTGCGTTCAATTTTTATTCTGTCTTTAGAAATCCTTGTGGTGTAGTGGTTAAACGCTGCATCTGCTAGCCAGGTTAGCAGTTTGAATACACCAGGCCCTCCTTGGAAACTCTCTGGAGCAATTCTGCTATCTCCCATACAGTCACTGTAAATCATAATCGACCCAGCAGCAGTGCGTTTTTGTCTTGGGGTACCTGTCTCTGAGCTTTTGAGTCAATTCTGACTTATAGCAACCCTATAGGACAGAGTAGAACTGCCCCAAAGTTTCCAAGGAGCACCTGATGGACTTGAACTACCAACCTTTTGGTTAGCAGCCATAGCACTTAAACAGTACATCAGCAGTTCGAGTCTACCAGGCGTTTGTTGAAAATTCTATGAGACAGTTCTACTCTGCCCTATAGGGTTACTATGAGTCAGAACTGATTCAACGGCAATGGGTATGTTTTTTTGGTTGGTACCTGTCTCTTAGAGGTGTTGCAGAAGCCAAGAGCTAACCAAAAGATAACAGTGCAAATCCACTAGCCACTCCGTGGAAACCCTGTGGGGCAGTTCTACTCCTATCAGGGTGCTATGAATCGGAATGACTTTGAGGGCAGCAGGTTTGGTTTCCTTCTTCTTTTCTTTCTTTTTTTTTATACCTGTCTCTTATGGGTGCTATGAGAAGTATTTACACCTTAGAAATCTGTCTGACATGCTGTACTGAGTATACGTTAGTTTTATTTGAAAAATGCACGTATTAGTTGGTCTTCGGTTATTTCATGTGCCCAAGTGCATCACACCCTCTCCCCTCAGGATTGGGGGCTAACAGAAAACGTCCTCAACGTCTCCCGTAATACTTCAAAAATGTGTGGGCGTGAGCGCCATCTAGCTGCCGTATCTGTATTCCCACTGCCCGCTAGGTGTAGTTGAGCTGACGGGAGGGCTCTGGCTCAACAAACGGTTTTAGATTGTTTAGGAAAAGGATGACCGTGGGGTGATAGAAAATCAGACCCAACCTGTCAGGGAAAACGCCCAACAAGTTAGAAAGCTGCTAGAAGTGAAGCATGTCTCTAAAACTGTGATGAGATGACAGTCCATAGGAAATCAGGATAGTTCTGGGTTTCTAGAAAGCTTCAAGAAGCACAGAGCAAAAGCTATTTCTGTATTCCACTGAAACAGCAAGAGCTGCTAAAATGATGGTCTTTAAGGAAGGCATGGTGATAATTGTGAAAAAGGAATAGATGGAAATAAAACTTTTCCAAGACAGAACTGCTCAACAGTTGCCTTCAAGAGCAGTTGAAAACAAACAAATAAATAAAAGTGAGATGATAAAAGATTAAAGGATAGAGAGACACTTAAATAAGATTGTTTGGATATATGCTTCATTACCGTAAAAAGACGATTCTTTGGAAATAAAAACTGGTAGCTGAAGCAACCACAACCCATTTCTGTTGAGTCACTTCTAACTCATACAGACCCTGTAGGGACAAAGTAGAGCAGCCTCACAGAGTATCCAAGGAGTGTCTGGTGGATTTGAACTGCTGACCTTTTGGTTAGCAGCTGTAACACTTAACCACTATGCCACCAGGGTTTCCTAATCTGTCATAGACAACGTGTAATGGAGTAGACAGTAGTTACTTGCCTTCCCCCTAAGTTTACAATCTGATGTTTGGTGAAAAAAGGACAGTCCAAGACAGTGTGAACTCAGTGCTATTACAAAATACATAAGTATGTGAGACTAGAGAAGAGACTAGGGGTAAAAAAAAAGTAAAACACAAACTGTAGCTCTTTAGGGGATATAATTATGAGGAAAATTTTTGTTCCTCATGCTATTGTGTAATTTCTCTCTCCCCCAAATTGTAGTATGCATTATGTAATTAGAACAAGTAACTATTTGAAAACAATTCATTAGATACCCACTTTTAATTGAACATGGAACCTGGGTGGCATAAGTGATTCGTGACCATCTGTAAACCAAGAGGTTGGTGGTTTGAATCCACCCAATGACTCTGTGGAAAAATGTAGTTCTTTGCATTCATGTTTCTATAATAATTTTTCTCATTACTTAGTCTCATATTAAACTGTAATTAGAGAGCTTTTAAAACAGCTTGCCTGAAAAAGGTATTTATGTGTCAAATAAATACATACTGTACAGTGCTGTATGTATACTATGATCAATTCCCACAAATAAAAACTCTTGGCTTATTGCATAGCAGCTGCTCATACAACAGAATGAAACCACTTCTGGCCCTGTGCCATCCGCACAATTACTGCCGCAGTTGAGCCCACTGTTGCAGCCACTGTGCCCGTCCGCCTCACTGAGGGTCTGCCTCTTCATTCCTGACCCTCCACTTTAACAAGAATGATGTCCTTCTCCAAACGTGGACCTCCATGGTAACATGTCCAAATGTTGTTGTTGGGTGCCATCGAGTCGGTTCTGACTCATAGTGACACTTTGAACAATAGGGTGAAACACTGCAAGATACGGTCTTGTGCCATGTCCACAATTGTTTTTATGCTTAAGCCCATTGTTTGCGGCCACTGCGTCAATCTATCTCCTCAAGGTTCTTCCTCTTTTTTGCTGGCCCTCCACTCTACCAAGCACAATGTCCTTTCCAAGGACTGATCCTTCCTGACTACATATCCAAGACATGTAAGACACAGTCTTGCTATCTTTGCTTTCAAGGAGCACTCTGGTTGTACTTCTTCCGGAATAGATCTGTTTGTTCTTTTCGTGGTCCATGTTACCTTCAACATTCTTCTCCAGCACCACAATTCAAAGGCCTTAATTCTTCTCCTGCCTTCTTTATTCATGGTCTAGCTTTCCCACGCATATGATGCAATTGAAAATACCATGGCTTGGGTCAGGTTCATTTTAGTCTTCAAGGTGACATCCTTACTTTTGAATACTTTAAAGAGGTCCTTTGCAGCAGTGCAATGTGTCTTTTGATTTCTTGACTGCTGCTTCCAAGACCATTGATTGTGGACCCAAGTAAAATGAAATCCTTGACAACCTCAATCCTCTCTCCATTTATGACAAGGTTACTTGCTGGTCCAATTGTGAGATTTTTGTTTTCCTGATGTTGAGGTGCAATCCACACTGAAGGCTATGTTCCTTGATCTTCATCAGCAGGTTTCTCAAATCTTCTTCATTTATACCAAATAAGGTGGTGTCATCTGCATAATGCAGGTTGTTAATGAGTTGTCCTCCAATCCTGATGCCTTGTTCTTCTTTGTATAATCCATCTTCTTGGATTACGACGTGCTTGGCGTACAGATTAAAATGGTATAGTGAAAGGATACAACCCTGATGCATGCCTTTCCTGACTTTAAACCATGCAGCATCCGCTTGTTCTGTTTGCATGACTGCCTCTTTATCTATATACAGATTCCTTAAGAGCACAATTAGGCGTGCTGGAATTCCCATTCTCTGCAACGTTAGCCATAAACAAAAGATCCTGTGCCGTCCTCACGATTGTTGCTGCACTGGAGCCCACTGTTGCAACCACTGTGTCAGTCCATCTCACTGAGGGTCTGCCTCTTTTTTCCTGACCCTCCACTTTAACAAGTGTGATGTCTTTCTCTAACGACTGGACCCTCCTGATAACACGTCCAAATTATGAGAGACAAAGTCTCTTTGTCTCCACTTCTAAGAAGTATTCTAACTATGTTTTTTCCAAGATGAATTTCTTCTTTCTTCTGAGGATCGGAGAGAATACTGAGTACTAATACTTTCCTGTTGTATATACTTCTGTTTTCTTTGAAAAATTTTGTATATATTTGTTATTTTCATAATGAGAAAAAAAAAATCACGTTAAAAAAAAAGATCTCCCTAGCAGACCCTGTCAGGCTTTCCGGATGTTGCTCCCTGCCACTGAGTTATCCTGGAATCATCACAGCCCCATGCATCACAGGGTAGAATTGCTCCCTAGGGTTTTCTTGGCTACAATCTTTGTGGAAGCGGATTGCCAGACTTTTCTGCCACTGTGCTTCTGGGTGGGTTGAACTACCGACTTCTAGGTTGGCGGCCTATGACAGACTACTTGAACCGCTCAAGCTCCTCCAAGCTCTGCTGGTGTTGTTAGCTGCCATAAGGTGAGCCACCCCAGATGAGAGAGCAGGTCTGTCTCATGTGGTTTTCTGGCACATAATGTTTATGGGAGCAGATTGTCAGGTCTTCCTTCTGCAAAGTGGCTGGGTGAATCTGAACCACCAACCTCTCAGGCAGCTGAATGTTTAGCCTTTGCACAACCATGACTCCCAAGCTTACCTACCATCAAAATTATATACACCATAATCATGTAAATTACATGTAATTATATCAAACCTATTTAAACTCCTGGCTTGAAGTAAATTCCCCCTAAGAGTTTGGCTGTGAACTAAAAGGTCGGCAGTTCAAATCTACCAGGCATTGCTTGGAAATCCTATGGAGCAGTCTTACTCTGTCCTGTAGGGTTGCTATGAGTGGGAATTGACTTGATCGAAACAGGTCTTGGTTTTAGTCAATTTTAGCCTGGAATTTGGAGTTGAACTGTCGTGAATTGGACCTCAGTTCCATCAGCTACAGGAGCTATGTGGCCATAAGACAAAGGATTTCTCCCAGCCTTAGCTCATGAGGAAAAACATGGCAATGATCCCTACTCCACACTGTCACACAGCACACGTCTGTCATCATCTGTTCACCCTCACCCCAGCAGGTCACCCTTGGGTTAGAGCAGAGACCCAAGACTGAGTCCTGCCCTCAAAGACCTCATACAGCAGTGTAATAGGCTGAATTTTGTAATTGCCATTGGGTTATCAAGTTGGAGTCCAGTGAAGAGAAGGATGCTAGTGGTGGGGTGAGGAAAGACTGACTACTCTGCAGAGTTTATGGGCTTGAGGAGTTGTGAAAGGGGAAACGTGTCTGGAGCAGGTAGAACTGACATAGAGGAAGGCCAAGACAAGCTGGAATGTGGCCATTCGCATTTGTGGTGCTGGCCACAGGGCCAGCCCTCTTCAGGTCTCATCTTAGATGATCAGTCTCACGGAGGCTGCCCTCCCATCTCCCTACCCCTTCTCCTCCCTGTGGTCTCCCTTATCTCACAAAAACTTGTATTTGTCATATTGCTGTTGTTGTTAGCTGCCCGAACTCATGGTGACCCACGCACAAATGATGCATTAGGGTACGGTCCCAGTTGGAGACTAACTTAGTTTGTCCAACCGGGAACTCTGACCACAGACAGCAGAATGAAGTAGATTCAGGAGGCTGGCCTTTTTTACGCATGTTCGTCAGTTATTGAGCACAAGCTGTTCTCAGTGGGGACACAGGGTCACTTTCCAAGTGAGACTGCTCCTTTTGGCTGAGAGCAATTCTCCAAAGATGGGGTGGGAGGGGAATCATTAGCAGCCAACGTTTGGGTAGTCACGGATGAGCTCTTTTCTGTAGAAGGGTCACTGCAATGATGGTGATAAATACTGACACTCATGGTACACTTACTCTATGCCAAGTCCTACTAGAAGTACTTTACATACGCTAACTCATTTGACACGCACAGCCACCCTTATGGAAGAAGTCTCCCATCCTGTTCTTATCTGCATTTCCCAGGTGAAGAAAGTGAAGAACAGAGAAGTTAAGAGGTGACAAATTCACACAGTTAGTAAGAGATAGAACTGGGCTGGAATAAATGATCTCTAAAGATTTTCTGTCCACTCCTTGTCTGCTAGTTAGTCCTGTTATGGTGGCTTGTGTGTTGCTAGGGTGGTGAGACCTACACCATCAAAATTTCAAATACCAGTAGGGGCACCCACGATGGACAGGTTTCAGTGGGACATCCAGATTAAAACCGACTAAGAAGAAAGTCTTGGTGATCTCTTTCCAGAACTTAGCCAATGAAGATGTTATAGATCACAACAGAATACTACCTGATGAGACAGTGCTGGAAGATGAGCCCCACAGGTTAGAAGGCACTCAGAATACACCACGGCTGTTGCAACAACGGACTCGAGCACAACAAGGATCATGAAGATGGCGCAGGGCCCGGCAGCATGTGGTTTTATGGTCTGTAGGGTCACCACGAGACGCAACTGATTGGACAGCAACAAATAGCACAGCCCATCCCAAGCCCTTCTGTGATCGTATAGAAGAGAAATTTTCAGAATTTCAGACTGATGTCATTTATCCATTCAGTTATCCATCCATTTCAAGTTTATTAACAACCTGGGAAAACCTGGTGGTATAGTTGTTAAGTGCTATGGCAGTGGATTTGGTATGGTTTTTGGTTGTGTGTACCAGGAATGACAGAAATAAACCAAGCACATCTTCAGTTCCTGCTGGAGCTCAACCTGGAGAGGGAGAAATCTGTGTGGTACTGAGTAGTGAACCCAAACCAAACCCATTGCTGTTCAGTCGATTCTGGGACTCATAGCAATCCGTAGGGCAGGGTAGAACTACCTCATAGTTTCCAAGGAGTGCCTGGCAGATTCAAACTGCTGACTTTTAGGTTAGTAGATGTAGGGCGTAAGCACTACACCACCGGTGTTTCCCCCACCTCAGCAGTAGGTGCCTGCAAAGGGAAGGAAGGGCAGTGGTTCCAGTGGTGTGTCTAACTCAGCCCAGGGGCGGTGGGAGTGGCTTCTGGAAAACAGACATGGCTCCTGGGTGGTCTGCAAGGGTTAACGGAAGGAGAAGTGTGTGCTTGATAGAGGAAACATTATGAGCAAAGGCGTGGAGGCATGAAAGCAGGGGTGAAGGGTAGAGTGGCAGGTGCTCGGAGAGTGGCTGAGAGTGACCCCAAGTAGTGGGAGGGCAAACTGCCATGGCACGCTAGCTGAGATGAGTTAGAGAAAGAAGACCTGTGTTATTGTTGTTACGTGCTGTTGGGTCAGTTCCAACTCCCAGCCAGCCACCTTATAAGACAGAATAGAACTGTTCCCATATGGTTTCTAGGCTGTAATCTTTCTAAGAGCAGATCACCAGGTCTTTTATCCTTCAGAGCCTCTGGGAGGGTTCAAACTGCTGACCTTTTGACTAGCTGAATGCTTAACCATGGTGTCACCGTGTCTCCTCAGAAGAGGCCCTGAAGAGCCTACCAAACTACTCCATCTATTTGGCCAGCTTGTACGGCAGCCTTCAACTTGAAGAGGCTGGTTCTGTGGATGTGGGAGCAGGTGACTACCTGGGTCCCCAAATACCCTCACAACCTGTAAATAGCACAAAGAAAACTACTCCAGTTTCCCTCAATTCATCCTGGAGCTGGACCCTTTCTGAGCTGAGCAGAGGTAGGAGAAAGTATGCTGCGCAAGGTCTATGGGCAGAGAGGGTTAAATTCTAAGGACTGTAGTCACAGGGGAACTTTTTGAATTGAATTGATAAGAAAACTAAATTTTGTAATCAAAAGAGGAGTTATAGTGGAATCCATAGTCTGATGTGCCTGTGCGTGCGTGTGTGTGTGTGTGTGTGTGTGTGTGTGTGTGTATCTGTCATATTTCTGGTACTCAGTTTTTCAAAACAAAGGGCACGATGCATTGCTCTTGTCTTTCTACCCCACCCTGTCCACATCTAGTCGTGATCCTCCGCAGGGCTAGCGTGCCCTTTACTTTCAGTTAGATGACCCCCCAGCAGGTGGGAGTGGCGGTAAGCCAGAGGAAGGTCACAGTTCACTCCCAGTTGACTATCTGGGTATTACTGAGATTCAACTGAGTTATCACGTAATCAGAACAAAGGGAAAACATTGCTAAGAACTAGGATACCTCTTTCAGTTTCACAATCAAAGGACAAGTAGAACTGAGCAGATTTTCAAAGGAGGCATGTGACCTGAACTTCCAAGAGACACCCTGTGAGCGCCTCGTTGTCCAGAGCTTTCACGTGGGTTCTGACTCACAGTGACTGTATGTACGACAGAACGAATGCTACCTTGTGCTGTGTTTTCCTCACGGTGTCAGGCTTGAGTTCGTTGTTGCGCCTCCTGCGTCAGTCCATAGCACTGAGAGTCTTCCTTTTTTTGCTGACCTTCTACCTTAACAAGCACAACGTCCTTTTCCAGAGACTGGTCCTTCCTAATTCATGTGTCCCAAATATATGAGGCAAAGTTTTGCCCTCCTCACTTCGAGGCAGCATTCTGGCAGCACTCCTTTCCAGACAGATTTGTTCTTCCTTCCGACAGTCCATAGCATAGGCAATTAGTCTTTTCTAGCACCATAGTTCAAAGGCATTGATTCCTTCTCAGTCTTCCTGATTCATCACATAGCTTTTGCATGCATGTTAAGTGCTTGAAAACACCATGGCTTGGGTCACATGCACCTTAGTCTTCAAAGTGACATTTTTGCTTTAAAGAGGTCTTTCATAGCAGATTTATCCAGTGCAGTATATCATTAATTTCTCTCTCTTTTTTAAAGCAAAGAGAAAGTTTTATTAGCTTTATATTCAAAAATGCTAAAAGTGGGAAGCAGACAAGGATTCTGCCAGAGCCATGTCTGTCCAAGTCCAAGGGATATTGTAGACTAGGCAGGAATGGGGAGTAGACAAGCACGCTGCCAGAGCACTGTCTACCCGAGTCCAGAGACTATTCCAGAATAGACAAGAAGGCGAAATGGACAAACACGTGGCCACAGCCATGTGTACCCGAGTCCAAGCAACGTCCAGAATCATCAATATACACCACTGTTTGAAATGGACAAAACTACTGACAGCATCACTTTTTCACAGAATGGCTAAAAACTGTGATCCTACATTTTGAATCCCCTTTCTTAATAATCATTGGTGCAGCTTTCAGTAATGACAGTCAGGAGGGTCTTTACTGGCTCACTAAATTTCCATTCACTAAATGCTAATAGAAAAAGGTAAGCGTGGAACATCTTTTGTGTTCTGGTTCATATGAAAGCCAAAAAAATAAAAGCAAACTCACTGCTGGCGAGTTAATTCCAACTTATAGTGACTCTATGGAACAGAGTAGAACGGTCCCATAAGTTTCCATGGCTGCCTGGTGGATTTGAATTGCCTACCTTTCAATCAGCAGCTATGGCACTTAACCACTATGCCACCAATGTTTCTAGAAAAGATATTTTCCAAGACTATCCCATCTATTGTTTTTATCTCAGGGCCTAGTTGATACGTCCTTTTGAGTCTTTGTGGGCCCACCTTCACCTTAGTCATGTTCTCTACGCTTAAGGACAGGAAATAATGACTCTCATATGATTTTCTAAATAATTCTCTCCTTTTGATTGGAGTTGATTGTGGTAACACATTGATGATCATACCTAGACTCAGTCAAGCTCCTAAATGGTAACCATGGCAGGCTCTTTAAACCCATGGTGCTGGTTTTCCACTAAATACTATTTGGTTCTTTACCAGGATCTTAAGATTGAGGCTCTTGTCAATTGCATTGCCAAGAATGACTGGACAATATACATTAACATTTTAACCTGAGGCTTTCTTTTAAAGGCATAACGTAATAGGAGATACATTTGATAGCCCTGATATTATCAAGATGAAGACTAAGAATATTACTGTTCCTTGCAGTAGTGATCTAGCCCATGCCGTGCACTTATTCCTGATGGTAATCAAGCCAACAAATCTGGTGTTTGTAAGGACGCTACAGTGTGTAATCAAGTAGCTCGCTGCCTAAGTTTTTCTTGCCTATAGCACAAACTATACTTTCCTGGGTAATAAAAAATTTAATGCTATTCTATTATCTTGTGTGAGCTTGGTTTGTGTGGTCAGAGATCACTTTTGTGTTTCCATTCCACTAGCAACTTCGTCTCCTATTTGTTCCATAGTGATTGATACATTTCTTAGGGATTTCTCTACCTTAGTTATACCATAAATAGGAACTAGACCTATCAACCATGCCCTGAGTGCTGGACCAAAGAAATTTCTTCTGACTCTCATTTACAGTACATAACAATTGAATATTATCTTTCCAGTATGTACTGGTGTCATTACGAGGAATAGCTACAAGAGGTTGTTTGCGTAAATTCACTGTCCATTGGAAAAGGATCATTTAAACTAGTATGGTTGGATCTATTATACAAAAACATATCCATTAAGAGCACTCAATGTTTGTCTAGAGGAAACAGCAAGTATAGACAAGCTTACATGTGACAAATAGGTCTCCATTAGAGAATTCATGATTAGAAAGAGCAGAGATCTTCAATTAATCTCTTTAAAAGATACTGAGTGTTCTTTCCAAGAACAAGGTACCCCTTCTTAGTTTACCTATTAACAGCCATAAGTCACTGTCTCAGAAACATAAATGGAACCTAAGAGAAAACAGAGTCTGAGCCATAAGGTGTATCTCTTCTGAAAGCCTGGTGTCTTTAAGACACATAATTTTCCATACAGCAAGTGGTGAGAGTTTGATTACAAACATTAGACAAGCGTGTCGTACAACAATGTCTTGAAGACCGATTAAACTATTTATTGATTTGTCTTTAACATTGTTCTCAGTCTGATCTTTGGAGTCAGTTTCACAAAAAAAGGCTGAATTCTTAAAAAAAGAAAAAAAAAAAAGGTAGAAGAAAAGAAAAGCACAATGTCCAGGGTAAAATGACTCTACTAGTTTTCTGGACCACTTTTTGACTCAAACGGGCTTCAGGAACTGTTTTTTTTTTTTTTTTCTTTTCCTCATAGCTCAGAGTTCAAAAAGATTCCCAAAGGCAGTAGCCTGGGTGAGTCATCCTTTCTATGAAAGCCAGAAATCTGAATTCCAGGAGAATTACAACTCATTCATGGTATTCTCCTTTGGATGATGACCTTGCTATAGAATCTTTGATAAATGTTTTGAGCTTCAGGCACTTCTCTGGTTACGATATTTATGACTTTACTAAGTTTATCAATAGGAACTTCTAATTTGAGAGTTAAATATCAAAATCCATTGGTTAAACAATGTAGAAGAAAAGAAAATTGTTTCTAATATCCCGAAAGGAGGACGTTAAAACATCAGCAATATTCCCAGATAAAACCCACGGTCTCCTTTAGTTTACTCAGTCTTCTGTAGTTATTTTCTGTTCTATGTGATTCTGAGTCAGCTGCAGTCTTTGAATCCATCAGATTTTGCATAGAGTTTCAGAAGTCTTAACTGAGTCTAGTTACAGTCTTTTTCATAAGTCCAATATACTTCATCTTCTTTTTGAGATATTCTGGTCAGACGTTTTCAGTAAATGAGAAAAGTAAACACTGAAATGCAAATGCTGAAACTTCATATGTCCACAATTAATTTATAAAAATAATGAAAGACCTGATAGAAATTAATTACAAACACAAAGTAAAGGTCCCCCCCAAAATCAAATTGGTTAAAAAACTTTAGACAATACATTTCTAAATATAGCCGTCAACAGTATTTTTTAAGAACTTCAGGTATAATGCATAATAATCTAGAGGCATAATATCACAGTCAGGATACAGTAAGTCTCTGAATAACTGCATATTAATAATTATAGTGTATCAAGAAACAACAATTTATACAACCAAAGATTTTAAAGCAGAAATCTTAGCTTTATTTTTTTCTACCCTAAAAGCCTTCAATTTAGCTTTTGGCTCAGAAATCTTACTGGAATGAGAGGCCAAACCTTTGCCTTTCAAGTAGATTATGCCAAAGCCAAGTGCCGTCGAGTTATGTGAAGAATAAATTAAGTATTCCACTCAGAAATCAAAGAAAATTTAATTTAACAGCAAAACCCCAATTCTTTGTCTTCGATGCTGTGTAATATTAGAGCTCCTAAAAATCTCATAAATTAAATTATTGAGTTTCAGTCTGACAACAATTTTTGACCAAATCAAATAAATTTCTTTCTTTATTTTTTTAAATAAACCCTTTAAACATTATCTATGTTGCATCCCTTTTATAGTGTATCCCTTTAAGTGGTAAAAAGGAACACATTCATTAGCAGAGTTAAATACATATATTCTTTCTCTTGTGGCATAAAAATTATATAAACCCAAATTATGGCAAGTGTTTATTAACTCAATTTAACATCAATAAGTCACCCAAAATCTCTTAGAAATTACTCTAAGCCTGTATACCATAAAAACATAAGTGTAATTGAAATACACTCTGTTTAAACATTCTAAATTATCCTTCAGCTTTTACTATTTCTCATATTTTCCCAATCTAATTTTAACTTTCACAGGTTTTATCAAATGACTTTTGAAATCACAACATCTCTGTTCAGCTGACCAATTCATAGATAAGGATATAACCTTAAGCCTCTGGCTAGGGTTGGAAACATTTTTCCAGGCCATTTCAGTTGTGTCTCATTGAATTTCTATTTTTTTTCTTACTTTTTAAAATTCCTATAAAACAGAACTTGTTCACAACTCTTTCACAATTGGAAACTACTCGATATTTGGCAACTATAGGAAAGTAGCAATTCTTTTCTATCTTCTTTTTCCTTAAAAGGTCTTCACCTAGTATGAAAGGGTCTTTCATAAGCTTTCCTGGAGCTATAACCTCGGGGCTGGGAACTGGGGAGGCCTGATGGTACTCCACCCTGCCTATTTTTAGCTCTAGGTAGGAGACAAAGATGTGATCTTTCTAAATCATCTATACATGTTTAAGTTCAGGTAGGTGTTTCAAAAAGCAAAAGATACCTAATTTCTTTCCTTTCACTGTTACAGACTGCTATTTTTACTTTAGACAAAACTATCCTTTTTCTTTAAAACACTTTTCATGTAGTATCTAGCTTAAGTTATTTTAAAAGTTTTGCCTGTAAGGCTGACATACAGAACATAAAGATCTTGGTGTACTTTTCAAATTGACCAATTTGTATCAAAGTTTTCCCAAGTAGCTATTAAGACTCTGAATCGTAAGACAGACGCAAGACAAGTTTTCTAGATAAAGAATGAACTGAGGTTCTAAGAAACCCTTACAAAAAATAGCAATTCTCAGCTGTAGCCACCAACCTAATACAAGACAAAAACTTAGAAACAATGCTCTAGACCAAAAGCAAGTGCTTAAAAAGAAACAGAAAAGTCACATAAACTCATGGAATAGTGCCATGGATATGGGAATTTTAGTCTTAAGTGTATATAGCATTTTTCTGGTAAGACTAACTCAATGTAACTGAAAAGACAAGGTCTAGGAAAAATGTTAACTTGTCAGTACTTCAGATGGATTGGAATACTAGATCTTTCAACAAAACTTGAGCATCAAGCAAAGTTCTCCAAACAGGAAAGAAAGGACAATTCAAATGAAAGCTCTCTTTCCAAAAGTGGTCACTGAAATTCCAAATTACTTCTAGTATACGTCATAAAAAGGTTATAGTACTACAATTTCATAACACAGGTCAGGAGCTGCCACCTGCCCCTGTGAATTAGGTGAAACAGCGCACTGGTTTTAATGTTTCCAGCACCTAAGTTTGACCCCAAACTGCAGTTTGCCAAAAGAGTTACTAAATGTCTTTCTTAACCAAATGATCCAACAAAAATCTAAGAATGATTCTCCTTAGTCAGATGACTGGTATTTCAAACAAAACTTATGAAAACAGGAGAAAGAAAATAAAAAGGAATATGCAAATACTCGTTTTCTGAGAGGACGCACCCTGTTGGTGTCTAAGGGACATGGGGTGGGAACACTTGGGTCCAGCAGACAGGCTCTCCCTCTCTTTCGCCAGTTTCTGCTCCACAGTCCAGTGCGACTGGATTGTAGCTTTAGAAATCCTGGAGGTCTGTGCCATTAACTGTTGTAGGTGAAAAAACATCACAGCATTTAGTAAAGCACAAAGAAAATTTTATTTGGCATACATTTAAAAGGGCAAAAGTAGGAAGCAGACAAGGAGGCTGCTAGAGCCGTGTCTGTCTGAGTTCAAGGAATATTACAGACTAGGCAAGAGTGCTCCTTGGAAGCAAAGACGACGAGACTGTGTCTTATGTGCTTTGGACACGTTGTCAGGAAAGATCAGTCCCTGGAGAAGGGTGTCATGCTTGGTAGAGTGGAGGGTCTGGAAAAAAGAGGGAGACCCTTGAGGAGATGGACTGACAAAGTGGCCGCAACGATGGGCTTAAACATAAAAACGATTGTGTACATGGCGAAAGACTGGGCAGTGTTTTGTTCTGTTAGGGTCACTATGAGTCGGAACTGACTCAACGGCACCTAACAACCGGCAAGAATGGGGAACTAGACAAGTATGCTGCCACAGCCTTGTCTGCCAGAGCCCAAAGAATTACAGCATAAACATGAATGAGAAAACAGACAACCGTGCTGCCACAGACATTTCTGCCTGATTCCCTCATTTAATTTCTTGACTGCTGGTTCCTTCCATAGATGTTGATTGTGAATCGAAGCAAAATTTAAGCTTTCTCAACTTCAGTCTTCTCTCCATTTATTATGATGTTGCCTATTGGTCCAGCTGTGAGGATTTTTTTGTTTTCTTTATGTTGAGGTATAATTCCTACTGAAGGCTGTAGTCTTTGATCTTCATCAGTGAGTGTTTCAAGTCCTCCTCACTTTCAGCAGGCAAAGTGATGTCATCTACGTATGGAAGGTTGCTAACAAGTCTTTCTCTCCAATCCTGCAGACAAAAAACAGGTACTATCTCTAATTCATTATTGTGTCTTCAGTATCTTGCACCACTCCTCAAGGACCTGTTGCTCTTGAGTTGATTTACAGAGACCCAATCGGACAGAATAGAACCACCCCACAGGTTTGCAAGGAGCCACTGGTAGATTTGAACTGTTGACTTTTGGTTAGCAGTTGAGCTCTTATCACAACAGGGCTCCGTATCTTTCAGATACCTGGCAAATAGTGGGTTACCAATGAATCTTTATTGTTCTTTTTGAAATTATAGTTTTTTGTTTTCTTCTATGTCTATTCAACTTTCAAGTAAATTCTAGAATATCAGGTTTTTAAAAGATCACATAAGATTTTCAGATCTAACTTAAGCCTAAATCAAATAGTTCATATTTACTGAGTGTCTATTATGTGCTAGGTTCTATGTGAAAAGTTTTAGTAATAATGATAATTATAGCTAATGCTTAAGTTATATTAAGTGGTTTATAATTAGCTCCTTTAATCTTCACAAGAACCCTTTGAAGCAGGCATTTAGCATGATGCTCACTTTTGCCAATGGAGCAAACGAAGTTTACGGAAGTTATGTGACTTGTCCAAGGATTCTAACTCATCTGTGTTGCCATTTGCTATCAACTCTGTTGGGGTTCCTAGTGGCCCCCGTGTTACAGAGTAGAACCAGTTCATAGGGTTTTCTTAGCTGTGATTTTTAATAAAAGTTTGGTGTTCAAATCCACCTATTGGGTTCCTGGCTATTAGTTTCTGAGATATTACAACACAGGTAATACTGTGGGATACTTCTGCTCTGTCATATTGGGTCTCTATGAGTCAGAATTAACTCCACTACACCCAACAATGATACCATCAATACCTACCTTGACGGAAATAGAATGACAGTCTTTTCTTTCAAGGTACTGCTGGGTAATTTGGAAGGCAAACTTTGGGTTTAGCAGTGAGGTACAAAGCATTTGTGCCATTCCAGTTCACTCTATGGGAGCATGCTGACAAAGGCTCTCTGGGTGTGGTTTGGTACCAGACCTCCAGGCCTCTGTGGGCAGGTCTCCAGGTATTCAATGAATGTCCAAGGACTCTTCTTAGCCACTAGGGAGCTTGGAATGATGACTCGTTCTGGGCGGCAGAATTGGGCCTTTAATCAGCTTCTGGTATGTCCTTTCTGATGGCCTCAAGCCTACTTGTATTTTCTTCTGCAATTGTCCATTTAAAAAAAGCTTCTCATGGGTTTTTGGAAACAGTGAAGCCTGATGGATAAGATAGGGGATCAAATGGCTCAATGCTTTTCTTAGAAAAAATACAGGTGGCATCTCTGAAGCACTAGGCTGCCTTCTGGGTAATGACCTTTGTGGCCTTACAGCGGCTTCTCTGAAGATTTGAACAATAGCGGCTTCTTTGAGAGAGATACAAGTCTCCTACGATGCTGATAGACAGTGAGTGTTCAAGCAGATTACAATTTCTGGGAGAATTTGCTTTAATAATCCCTCTACTCCTCCCTACACGTAATAGTGTGAACAGACTCTAAGCAACCTGAAGAGAAAGATCCAGACAGGCCCTAACCCTCTTCGCCGCCGTCTGGGCAGACACGGAATTCACGATAAGTTTTGTGGATTGAGCTCTGTCTCTTGTTGCCTTTAACTGATTTGCTTTTCACTTTATGTCATTCGAGTTCCATTTTCACTTCTCTTTGTTTTAGACCATTTGTAAAATCTTTTAAGTACTATTAAATGAACTCTGTTGGTACTCAACTGTATCTGTGTAAAAGTTTGAAATGTTAGGGGACTTTTTCCAAGGTTCCAGTGAGAACCGATGTGTTAGTCAAGCACTTGGTAGTCTTCCAATAAACACTTGTTGACTGAGTTATTGACTGGACAAGGGAGTGAGTTTGTTGAACTAGCACAGAGGTTAAAATAGGCGTCAAAGATTCCTGAATTAAACTCTTCGCCTTTAATAATGACAGCTAAAATTTATGTTAAGGTAAAATCTCAGGCGTAGGGCCTGAACAAATGTGTGAGTCATGGTGGCTTTTCCTGAGAGCATGGACATTAGAGGAGCAATGGATTTGGGTCACAGAAATCAAGTTGCATTTTCAGAATTTTTCAGCTTCAACACTGTTGACATTTGGGGCCAGATAATTCTTCTGAGGGGTAAACAGGGCTGAGTGTTGCCCTGTGCATTGTAAGATGTTTAGCAGCTTCCCTGATTTCTAGCCACAAGATGCCAGTGGCATCCTCGTCAATCATGACACTAAAAATGTCCGCAGACATGGCTAAAAATTCTATGGTGGGGAGGGGCGGGGAGAACAAATCTCCCTTGGTCGAGAACAACTGAGTTAAAGAGAAAACTCTATCTCCAATGTGGGAGGTGTGGGAAGAGAAGGATGGGTACAGTCAAGCATGGATGGGAGACATCTGAGAGAAGCATAAATTTTAGCAGGTAAGATTTACAGTAGATACAAAAAACAGAACTTTCTGGCAGATGGTGAGACCATGGAATATACTGCTTTCCTTCTAAAGAATTTTAAAGAAAAAGACCAATCCCTGGGTGGGCTAGACAGAAGGACAACTCTGAACTAGAATCCTGGATAGGGTACTTAGCATCACTTAACAGCTTGGGGCCCATATGCTCATCTTGTCCAAAGGGGCTAATAGCATTTGTCTCCTAGAGCTGATTAGATTAGAAATGTAAATGGAGACGTGTCTATAACATACTTAGCATTGCTCTGGGTGTAGAGCAGGGCCCTAGAAGGCAGTAGGGACCACTCTTGTAGCTGTTATTATCAGCATGTTGGTGCTTGCTTGCTGGGAGCTCAGGACCTAATAGCAAGCTGCCTAAGCCCTTTCGAGTCTACCATCCCAACTGAAGTATGTTACAAGCCTACCATTGGTAGTATTTGGAACTGAAAAGAGAGTTGTCTGAAAAGCAATTACGGTTTAAACGGTCACAGAAAAGATTAGAGCAATACCACAGATATTTTTATATTTCAGCCCAAATGCATTTGAAGTCGTAGGAAAGCAAGGAACCATAAATATGTATTTAACAGTTGAAAAGACACACTTTGTAGGTACTACAGATTTTCAGAGGGAATGGCAATCTTTCCAAGTAGAAATGCTTTGATTATTATTATTATTCATGAACAGGCTTCATTTTTTTTTTTTTGGAGTAGTTCTAGGTTTACAAAAAAATTGAGCAGATAGTACAGAGAGTTCACATATATCCCATATCCTCCAAGCACACATGATTTTTAAAAATACACTCTGTAGTGTAGTGCAGTTGTTATAAATGATGAACACCAGGACTACAATTGTCTAGAAAGCAACTGCTAGTATTACTCTTAAGTGAAGTCCATTATTTCCATTAGGGTTTACATTTGGTGTTGTGCAGTCCCACGGTTTTGAGAAATACGCAGTGTCATGTATCTACCATTACAGTATCCTACAGAGTAGTTTCAGTGCCCTTAAAATTCTGTGCTCCACATGTTCATCCCTCTCTCATACCTATACTCCAGCTCATGGCAACCACTCATCTTAAAAAAACAACAGCCAGCCAAAACAAAAAAACCCAAACTCATTGCTGTCACATTGCCATCAAGTCTGGCTCACAGACAGATGAGGACTGCCCCACAGAGTGTCCAAGGGGCATCTGGTGGATTCCAACTGTCAACCTTTTAGCAGCTATAGCTCTTAACTACTACACCACACTGATGTCTTCACTCTACTTATAAACCCCCAAATCCAAACTTGTTGCCATAGAATTGATTCCAACTGTCACCGTGCCACCAAAGCTTCGACCCTCCCTGTATAGCTCTGCCTAAGGGCATTGGTGGTTTAGTGGTACAGCTGTCTCCATCCAGGAGGGAGACTCACGTTTGAGGCCATCCAATGCACCATCACTCTGTCAATGGAGGCTTGTGTGTTCTTAGGGTGCCGAACAGATTTTACTGGAATTTCCAGATTAAGGCAGATTAGGAAGAAAGGCTGTGTGATCTGCTCCTGAAAATCAATGAATAAAAACCCTATGAAACTACAACAGAGACAATATCCAGCATGTCATAGAGTGGAATCACATAGTATGCAGATTTTTTGTAGACTGGCTTCCTAGGGGCCACGGTGGTATAATGGTTAAGAGCATGGCAGCTAGCCAAAAGGTCAGCAGTTCAAATCCACCAGCTACTCCTTGAAAACACTATGGGGCAGTTCTCTTCTCTCCTACAGGGTCTCTGAAAGTTGAAACAGATTGAATGGCAAGTGTGTGTGTCTTTCACTTAGCAATAGGCATTTAAATATCTCCATCTTTTCTTGGCAGTTTGATAACTCTTTATTTTTAATCATTGAATAATGCTCCATTGCATGTTTATTAATCCATGTGCTTATCCAAATGCTTCATGTATAATTTTCCTTATTTTTAAATCAATGAAAATGTAACCTAGCAGTACTTTTTGGGCTGTGAGCTGGACCGGGTCTTGTTCTGTGAGCACAGCAGGCATAGTAACCCATCAGACCTTGGAGCAATAAGGTAAGCAGCATGGCAGTCTTCTTTTCACCAAGGAGAAAATAAGGTATGAAAATTTAGATAATTCCATAGTCAGACAACTGGTAAGTGGCAGTGGGGATTTAAATGTAGACATGCTGCCTTCAAACCCAGACCTTCTTACTACTACACTGGATGGTCCACGTGAAAGTTGAGGAGAAAATTTCTGGAAATGTTAACAACATCCGGAGGACCAGTTCACTATTTATTGTCTGCTTGTCCACATTCCTCTCTCTTTATTTTCTTCCACCTCTGTTGGCATTCCATTTCGATTCTTTTTATTTTCATCATTTCTTTCCAAAAAGAAAATTTTTTACCCTTGTATTTAAATACTGTATTTGAAACATCAGGTACAAGAAAGCCCTATCAAAAGAAAGCTCAGAGGATATCCAAAGAAAACGCTTACACAATGGTCTTTATCTCACACAGCTGAATCCAGTTTGCTCCCAGATGTTACTTTAGTAACTGATTAAATTACTCCTTGGTGTTACAAGAACACCAAGATCTGAGCCATTCAAATACAAACCGAGCAGGTGATAACTTTGTCAACATTCCCTTTGCTTGTCAATATTTTCTTTGTTTGATCTTCATCAACAACCAGCATTTACTCACAATTAACTGCGCTAATTAATGACCAGGCAATTGGAGTCTTTGCATATTCAGATCTTCTAGCCTCCTCTTCTTTGTTGTGAATGGGTGTGGTGGGGAAGTGGCCCAAATGACTCAACCAGAAACACACTGGGTTGGTCCTCCTCTAATACTGTTTAGCACTCCAATGCCTTCTTTGGTGTTCATTTAGGCTGTACTCAAAACAGGAAGGAAGTCATGCATTTTGGTGCAATTGTTTTGGGCCACTTGGAAAATGGATGGATATACTTTGCTTTCTGCAGCAGAGAACACGAGAAAGATGTTCACTGTGTTTTATTGACTACAAAAAGGCATTTGACTGTGTGGGTTGTAACAAATTATGGATAACATTAGCAAAGATGGGGATTCTGGACCATTTAACATGCTCATGTGAAACTTGTTCACGAATCAAGAGCAGTGGCACAAACAGAACAGGGGATACTGTGTGGTTTAAAATTAAGAAAGGCTTGTGGCAGGGTTGTGTCCTTACACTTTACACATTCAATTTGTATGCTGAACAAGTAATGTGTGAAGTTGGACTATATGAAGAATGTAGCATCAGAATTGTAGAGGACTCATTGACAATCTGCCATGGAAACGCCGGTGGCATAGTGGTTAAGTACAATGTCTGCTAACCAAAAAGCCAGTAGTTTGAATCTGCCAGGTGCTTCTTCAAAACTCTAGGGGACAGTTCTACCCTGTCCTATAGGGTTGCTATGAGTTGGAATATACTTGGCAGTGGGTTTGGTTTTGGGTTTTATGTGCAAGGGACACAACTTTACTTGTCAAAAGTAAAAACTACTTGAAGGGCTTAGTAATCGTGACTTCAGTATGGATTAGAACTAAACATGAAGAAAATAAAAACTCTCACAGCTAGGCCCGTGTACAGCATCATAATAAATGGAGGTTGAAGTTGTCAGGATTTCAGTCTACTTGGATCAACAATCAATGTCCATGGAGGCAGCAGTCAAGAAATTAAAAGGTTTCATTGCATTGAGCAGGAGCCCCAGTGGTGAAACAGTGATGCATTTGGCTGCTGTTCAAAAAGTCGGCAGTTCAAATCCACTTAGTGACTCCATAGGAGAAAGACCTGGCATTCTGCTTCCATAAAAGATTACAGCTAAGAAAACCCTATGGGGCAGTTCTGCTCTGTCCCGTGGAGTTGCTATGGGTGGGAATCTACAGTGTAGAACAACAACATTGCACTGGACAAGTCTACTGGTAAGGACTTCTTTCAGGTTCTAAAAAGCAAAGATGTCACTTTGATGACCGAGGTTTGTCTAACCCAAGTCATGGTCTTTTCAATTGCCTCATACGCATGTGAAAGCTGGAGAACCAAAAAAAGGAAGAGAAGATGCACTGCTGCATTTCCACTGTGGTGTAGGTGAAGAAGATTGAGTATACTGCAGACTGCCAAAAGAATAAACCAGTCAGTCTTAAGGAGAAATACAGCCAAGATATTCCGGAGCAGTGAGAATGATGAGACTTCGTCTTCCTTGCTCTGGGTACGTCATCAGGAAAGACCAATTACTAGAAAAGGACATCATGTTTGAAAGTAGAAGTTAGTGAAAATTATGGGAATTCTCACTGAGATAGAGTGACACAACAGCCATAACAACAGACTCAATCACAAAGATGGCTCTGGACTAGACGCTGTTTGGTTCTGTGATACACAAGGCTGTCATGAGTTGGAGCTGATTCAACAGTGACTAAAAGCGGCAGTTTTGTGGAATACTAACTTAGAAATTTTTCAAAGGAAAAATCACTCTGTAGACAGGCTTTGAGAAGCCAAATATGATATTTCTGAGTGTCCTAACTATGGATTGAGGTTTGACTACTTGGAGTCAGACCTCATCATTGTTCTAAGGTAGCTAAAGTTTCCCAAATGAAGACATTAAGAAGCTTTGAGGGAGTCCTTGGGTGGTGCAAACAGTTACGTACTCAGCTGTTAACTGGAAAGTTGGTAGTTCAAGTCCATCCACAGGCACCTCAAAAGAAAGCCTGAGCAATCTACTTCTGAAAAATTAGCTACTGAAAACCCTACAGAACACAGTTCTACTCTGACACACACAGAGTCACCATGAGTTGGAATCGACTCGATGGCAACAAGATTTTTGATAAGAAGCTTCTAAGAGGAAACAGGGAAGCTCATAAAAAAACAGAAACTGTGAAAGTGGTTATGTTAAAAACCTCCCAAAGGAGATGTGTCTCCAGTCTTCAATAAGAGCTGTTACCCTTTTTAAATGTTGACATCATTAGCCCTAATTATCATGTCATTCTTTCATTCTCCCATCTGTAACCACCCACTGGCCAGCCCCCGCAAGCTGAATGACACAGGTACTCAAATCTTCTGAGATGGAACTCCCTAAAATATGCTCTTCTTTCAAAATATGTTTATATTCAAGTCACTCAAGTTCTGCTGAGTCAAAGATTCAAGACATTTTAAGCATAAAGGGTAGAGAAATAGGATGTTAGGGCCTTTGGTCTAGAATTTTGTGGCATTCTTCTAACTCTTAATCCAGCCCTGGCTGCATCCCCACCTCACACCTCTTGCATGGTCTTGGTTATTCCTCCTCAGACAAACAGACAAGTGGAGCAAAGAGAAAACCTCCAGAGAGCTCAGTCATGACAGAGATGGAAGAGCCAGGATCCAAAAGGCTCAAGACTCTGAGTTTCACTGATGCCAAATTGGGACCCAGGAGAGAGAGGACTTTTTGTTTTGCCTTTCTCTGTGCTCTAGTACTTCTCTTTAGCACTCCACAACTAGCCTTCTGTCTTCCCAGAGTCCACGGCAGCTAACAGGAGCCTCTGGAAACTCAGTGACAGAGCGGCCCAAAGATCCACAAAAGCTAAGGCTTTGGGGTCAGCCTGACTGTGGCTTCAAAGTCAACTATCGTGAGATCTCACTCTGGTCCCTTAACTTCTCTAGACTCAATTTTCTCATGAAAGCAATACCTTGGACTGCCAAAAGAATGAACAGATTCGTCTTGGAAGAAGTACGACCAGAGTGCTCCTTAGAAGCAAGGATGGTGAGACTATGTCTCTCTTACTTCGGACACATTGTTAAGAGGGATCAATTCCTGGAGAAGGCCACCATGCTTGGTAAAGTGGAGAGTCAGCAAAAAAAGAGGAAGACCCTCAGCACAATGACTGCAACAGTGGGCTCAAGAGTGACAATGATTGTGGGCAGGGTGCAAGACCAGGCAGTGTTTTGTTCTGTTGTGCATAGGGTTGCCATGACTGGAACTGACTCAACAACAACTAATAGCAACAACATCCATCTCACAGGGTTTTTGTCAAGACGATATGAACAAATCTGGGCACATGCCTTTTTTAGAATGCAGAATGTGCTTAAAGTGAGGACACTGGTGATTTGGGGTGGAACTTTGATATTCAGGACACTTAGGTTTGACTTCCAGCGAATGCACCTTATGTGTCACCACCACTCATCTGTCAGTGACGGCTTGCTTGTTGCTATGATGCTAAATAGCTTTCAGCAGAGCTTCCAGACTAAGACAGACTCGGAAGAAAGGCCTGGAGACCTACTTCCAAAAGTGAACTACTGAAAATCCTATGGATCACAACTGTCTGATCTTTAACTGATCATGGAAATGGTGAGACAGTGTTTCATTTTGTTATGCATGAGATTGCCGTAAGTAGGCAGCTGGCCTGATGGTAACTAACAACAGCAAGTGATTCGTAAATGTCAAAGAAACAAACCAAGGACCAGCCTCAGGTATTTGTAGCTAGAAGATTCATTATCTCCCCAGGATCCCACATAGAGGTTACTCACAATTTTATTTCTAATGGATGACAGGATTTTTCAAAGCTGTTCTCATGTAAGGTCTAATCTCCAATTCCACTGACACGCCACTAGCGGGTGTGAGAAAAACTTGCCCGGTCCTGTTCAGGTATACTTGTTTGGCTGGGTGACCCAGCCAGGCCAGTGCCCAGTTAGTTTTTCTCAGGCTTTAGAAGAACGAACTTCTGCTGCCTTTGAGGCAATCTAGTGGCTAAGAATGTGAGGCTGCCGCTTCAGACCCTCAGGCTCTAAATTCATGCTCCATCCCTAGTTATGCAACTGCAGGTGGGTTATTTCATCTCACTAAGTCTTGGTTTTCACAACTATACAATAAAGTGATAGTAGTATCACCAGCTTCCCACGTTTACCTGTGACCAAGGGGCTTCCCGGGATGTGGAATTTTCAGTGGTGAAACTAGGAAAGTCCCAAATGACACACAACAAGTTGGGACCACTTGTTCACCCTAGCTTTCTACTTAGCTCAGAGAATTCTGTGATGATGAGTTTTCTGAACCAACAGCAAGTGCTTGAGATACATTCGCTCATGAATAATTGCCTCCAAGAAGCAGTTACTCTGAAATCTCATAAGATGCATATCTGGGTGCATGTTGTGTACAATGAGCTGTTTATTTCTGTCAGTAAGGACTTCATTTGTTTCTTGGCTGGATACAGAGTGATGGGACTTTATGTGCCCAAGAGAAGGTCTGCTGTTGGAGTCATGAGAATAGGGGCTAAACAGGACTGCTCCCCTGGGAAACACACAAGTGCAGAGAGTCATTCTCTCTTGGAATGGGGCCTCACTTCCCGGGCTGCTGTGATTTGCTTCTTCTTTATGGAGAAAGTGCCAGAGGGGCTGGTCACATCACTGTAAACTAACAGCATGGTGAAGGGTTACCTCTTTTTATACAAAATATTTTATTGTGCTTTACGTGAAAGTTTACAATCGAAGTCAACCAAGTCAATTGGTCATACAAAAACTTGCCCACACTGTTATGTAAATAGCTGCTCTCCCCATGCTGTGAGGGATTACTTCTGCTGGGCTTATTAATACTGGGGAAAGAGAGGGAAGAGCAGGAGATGGGATGTGAACCAGATTCTTGGGTTCTTCTTACTGCGTCTTAGGTAATCTTCTCACTTGTTGCTGTTTCGGGTGATACCGAGCCAGTTCTGACTCATAGTGACCCAGTGTAGAACGAAGCGCTGCCTGGCCCATGCCACCCTCACCGTCCTTGTCATACTTGAGCCCAGTGTTGCAGCCACCATGTCAAGCTGTCACATTAAGTCTTCCTCTTTTGGGCTGACCCTCTACTTTACCAAGCACGATGTCCTTCTCCAGGGACTGATCCTTTCTGATAACATATTCAAAGTATGTGAGATGTGATCTCACCATCCTTGCTTCTCAGGAGTACTCTGGCTGTATTTCTTTAAAGACAGGTTCGCTCATTCTTTCGGCAGTCCATGGTGTATTTAATATTCTTCGCTAACACCACAATTCAAAAGCATCAATTCTTCCTATGTCTTCCTTGTTCGTTGTCTAACTGCTGCATGCGTAGGAGGGGACTGAAAATACCACGGCTATGGTCAGGCGCTTCTCACTAGATGGCGCAGTGGTTAAGACTCTTTGCTGCTAACCTAAGAGTTGGTGGATTGAGTCCATCCAGAGCTGCCTTGAGAGAAAGTTCTCACTATCTACATCCAAAAAAACCACTGAAAATTCTACAGAGTACAGTTCTGCTCTGACACAACACAGGGTCTTCAGGAGTCAGAGGGAACTCTATGGCAAGCAACAACATGTGGTTCTTATCTTTTATTTCTGTTGCATCTTACAGTTTATTATGTGCCTTCTCATTTACCATCCTTGTTGGTTCTGTAATATGCACTGAACTATTGCCAGGGACAAAACACTGTTCTAAGTACTTTACAGGGTAAGGGGGAGAAAAAAAAAGCAGAAAAACAGACCTCTTGCTGTCCAGTCTGCTGTCCAGTTCTGACTCATAGCAACCCTATAGAACAGAGTAGAACCATCCCATAGAGTTTTCAAGCAGTGCCAGGTAGATTCAAACTGCTGACCTTTTGGGTGGCAGCATTGCCCTAAACCACTGTACCCCCAGGTTTTCCACTTTAATGGATCATCTAATTTATTCCTTTCAATAACCTTATATCTAATGACTTCTCAGGATGCCGTACAAGAGGTACTATGAATGTCCCCATGACAGATGCAGGCATGGAAGCCCAGAAAGATGGAGTCACTTGCCCAGGCTCACATGCTGTATCATATTTCTTGCCACCAGGAAAACAGTGGAGGCCCTGGTGTTGCAAACGGTTAACACACTTGGCTGTTCACCAAAAGTTTAGGCGTTCAAGACCACCCAGAGGCACCTTGGAAGAAAGTCCTGGTGATCAGTTTCTGAGAAATCAATCACTGAAAACCCGAAGGAGCAACAGTTCTAATCTGACACACATGGTATCACCACGAATTATTCAACAAGATAGTAACAGATAAGGAAAGAGAGATGCATCAGAGAGGATCTGATAATAGAAAGAATATCTCTCTTCTTAGTATCACTTGATATTTCATGCTGTTTGTGTTTAGTATTAGTTTCTTAAAATTATTAGCATGTTCATTTTCAGAGAGCTCACAAGAGAATATATGACAAGTGTCAGAAGCTTCTATGATGGGATTAAACTCACAGATACTTTGCTGAGGACTCCTGTGGGCTGGCTTTGTACTATGTACACCTGTACACAGTTCTACGTGTTCCAGAGGGAGGCCCGGAGGGCCCCATGGGACTTCTCTTCCTCCACTGCAGTCCAGGAAGTGTTGCTGAGCCATGATCCAGGGTAAGTTGCTGATCTTTTCAGAGCCCCTAATTCCTTACAGGGAAACACTGGTGATGTGGTGGTTAAGTGCTGTGGCTGCTAACCAAAAGGTTGGCAGTTCAGATCTGCTAGGCACTTCTTGGAATTTCTGTGGGGCAGTTCTACTCTGCCCTATAGAGTTACTGTAAGTCAGAACCAACTCGATGGTAATGGGTTTGTTTTTTTTGGTTTTGTTTCCTCAGCTATAAAGGGGGCACAACAATGGTCTCTTGCCCTGGTTTCCTTCACACAGATGTTGTCAGGACTAAAGAATGTAGAATGGGTTTCCCCCTTTCTCTGGATGACACTTTCATTATGTGGCCCCTGAACCTGAAGTCCAATTTTTGTGCTCTCAATTTGTATTAGATTCCCAGGGCTATTGTACCAAATTACCACCAAGACTGTTGCTGACAGCAACAGAAATTTACTGTCTCACACTTTCGGAGGCCCGAAGTTTGGTGCCTGGGAGAACCGTGCTCCTCAAAGGCTCTAGGGGAACAAGGGAAGAGCTTTCCTCGTTGCCTCAGGTGTTCCTCGGTTTAGGACAGCATAACTCCAGTCTCTGGCTTGGTTTTGTACGGCTGCCTTCCCTCTAGGTCTGGCTCCTGTGTCTCTTCTCCGTTGTATAAGGACACCAAAAACCGCCAAACCCACTGCTGTCAAGTCGATTCCAATGCATGGCAACCCTATAGGACAGAGTAGAACTGCCCCATAGAGTTCCCACAGTGCACCTGGTGGATACGAACCACAGACCTTTTTATTTGCAGCCCTAGCACTACACCACCAGGCTTTCCATAAGGACACCAGTCTTGCTGAATCTCAGATTGGCTTAGGGCCCATCCTAGTCCAATATGACCTCCTGTGAACTAATTTCCTCTACAATGACTCTATATCCAAACAACAACACGTTCGTAGATTTTAGGGGCTACAACTTCAGCATTCCTGTCTGGGAGACCCAAACCAACCTATAATAAAGCACTTCAGCACTTTGCCATAGTATTTCTCTCTTTAGACACCTCGGTCCTGGATATCTTCTTCTTTACTTTTCATTAAAAACAAATAAAAGCTGAAATAGTGATTCCTTTATAAATGAAGGATAATAATGTACTTTAAATTATTATTTCTGCATGTACAGTGAAATCTGTGAGATCCAAAACTTGACAGGACTGTGTTGTTTTCCCAGGTCTTAAAAATTTCCCACTTTTGGCAGGGAGCAGCTTATTACTTGTCTAACACTCTATCAGTAGCAAATATTTAATTTTTCCTTTTCTTGACAGATTTCCACCTTGTACAGGTTCTGGCTGTCACAGGTTTTTTGTACTTATTAAGCACCCACTACGTGCCAGGTTGAAACCCCGGTGGCTGTAGTGGTTAAGTGCTACATCTGCTAACCAAGAGGTCAGCAATTCAAATCCACGAGGCACTCCTTGGAAACTCTGTGGTGCAGTTCTGCTCTGTCCTATAGGGTCACTATGAGTTGGAATTGACTCAATGGCAGTGAGTTTTTAGTTTTATGTGCCAGGTGACTGTGAGTCACAACTGACTCAACGGCAATCGGTTTCAGCATGTCAGACATGGCAACTCCATGTGTTATGGTGCAGAATTGCTCCATAGGTTTTCTTGGCTACTCTTTACATCAGCAGATTGCCAGGCCTTTCTTTCTTGATGCCACTGGGGGGGTTCAAACCACTGACCTTTAGGTTACCAGTCTAGTGTCAAGTGATAGGTGCCACCCATGGGTCACTAGCACCCATAAGCTGGAATTGATGAGTTTGTGTGCTGGGCACCCTTTCAGGCTCTGGGGATACAGAGGGAACAAAGCAAAGTTTCCTGCTGTCCTGAAGTTCACAGTCAAGGAGAAGGAAACAGACACTATGCAAATAAATTCGTAAAGTGTTAGCATATCACAGGGTGGCAGACGCTTTGGAGAAAAGTAAAGCTGGTGAGACGACAGAGTTTACCGACAAGAGAGGAAGGGGGGAAATTTTGCAATTTCCCGGAGTGGTGGGGCCAGGATAGATTTCACTGAGAAAGTGATATTTGGCCAAAGATTTGAATGAGGTAAAAGTACTTACCTGGAAAGCATGGATTGTATGGCAGGAACACTGAGAGACCCACCTTGAGGCAGAAGGACTAAAAGTGTTGAGAAAAGGGGCCACCAGGTGAGCCAGGAGAACTGTAGTTAGGAGAGGTCAAAGAGTAACAGGAGCCACACAGGGCAGGGTCCCGCGTCTGCGGCAAGGACTTTGGCTGCTAGACTGGGCTGGGAAGGCATCCAGAGAAAGGGCAAATGTCTCCAGACACTTTTCATTTCTCCCAAAGGAAGCTCAAGTATTTACGATGGCTGTAGAGCGCATTATCCAATAGCAATCAGGACTCTTGATCTCACCCCAGCCCCAGCTCGTCCCTTCTTCCCAGCTTTAACATTCCCATGAATACTTCCACCAGCCATCCAGCTGCTCAGGTGAATCATTTAAGACTGGTATTTTGATCATCTCATGTCCTTGTTTGTTCTATCAGCAAGTTTTGCTATCTCTGCCCACCAAATAGAAAGCAGTGGTGGTTCAGTGCCAGCGTTCTTGCCTTCCATGTGGGAGACCCAGGTTCAGTTCCTGGCCAGTGTTTCTCATGTGCAGCCACCACCCAGCAGGCAGTGGAGGCTTGCCTGCCCCCACGAAGATGAACAAGTTTCAGGGGTACTTTCAGACAAAAGGATGAAGAAGAAAGGCTTGTCAATCTACTTCCAAAAGTCAGCCAGTAAAACCCCTAAGTGTCACCACAGTGTAAGGTGAAACTGATCATGGGGATGGCACAGGACCTGGCAGTGTTTGGTTCCATTGTGTGTGAGTTCCCGCATGGAGACACTGTGAGTCGAATCAACTTGATAGTAATCTGTGACCGGGGCTGGTGAGGCAGGAGCTGTGATTTTCTTGGCTATTGGGCTAATCATTTATTTGTCTAGTACTTACTGAGCTCCTACTATGTGCCAGACACTGGAGATACAGCAGTAAACAACAGTGAATGTTTCCTGCCCTGTATAACAACTTTACATTCCTGTTAGGGGCAGCAGACAATCACCCAAACAAGTAAGCAACAGAGGCTAGACGGTGATCCATACTATGAAGAATATAAAGCACGGTGGGCATGAAGAGTGACAAGCAGAGGCACATTATGATTGTAAATGTAGAGGTGGGTGAAGACCTCACTGCAAGGTGGCATTAGAGCACAGACCAGAATGAAGGGAAGGAACAAGGAGGTAAATAGTGAATGAGACTCCCAGACAAACAGAACAGTAAGTGCAAAGGTCCTGAGGCAGAAGGATGTTAGAGGGTGTTCAAAGGTCTTCAAATGCGATTGGAGCAGAGCAGTAAGGAGAAGAGTGATAGGAGATGGAGTGAGAGGTGACAGGGCCATGTAGGGGTTGTAAAAGTACTATGTGTACAATTGTGCAGGTTGTTCATTGTACCAGCACAGTGAACTCACCAAGTTGTGTGCTCTTCTGCAAGGTTGTGCCTGACTGGAGAAAGAAACGTTATTTTTGGGTTAGTAACAATCTCTCTTTTGAATAAATCAGAAACACTTGTTGCTGTCAGGTGGATTCTGACTCATATGGACCCTGTAGGACAGAGTGGAAATGACCCATGGGGTTTCCAAGGAGCAGCTGGTAGATTTGAACTGACAGTATTTTGGTTAGCAGCTGAGCTCTTAACCACTGCCACTAGGGCTTTTTTTTTTTTTTTTTTTTTAATTAACTGTGGCTTTCAACAGAAGACTAGGGCAGACAGAGGAGTGAGATGTCTGTCTTATTCTTGCCGACTGTGTGGAGCGCAGAGAGTAGAGGGCAAAGACAGAAGTGGGGAGACAGGGGAGGTTTTCACAGAAGCTGATGACTTGGCCACCTGATGACATTAGCAGATAGCTGTCAAGCTCTGAGTTCCTGAGTGGCACAAATGGTTACATGCCCAGGATGGGGATATTTGAATCAACCCAGAAGCACTTCACAAGAAAGGCCTGGTGATTAACGTCTGAAAGATCACAGCTATTGAAAACCCTCCTGAGTACAATTCTACTCTGAAACACAGAGAGTTGTCTTGAGTCAGAACCAATTTGATGACAACAGTTTTTTGTTTTTGCTTTCAACTAATTTAGAAGTGGAGGGCCTGGACGATCACGCAGCAGCCACAAACGTGGCTCAGACTTTTCCGGAACACTGTTGAAGCAGACGGCAGCCATTTGCTGAATTTTGTCTTTAGAGATGATTTACTTGGCCCTGCTGTGACCCTGTTGCTGCTGTTAGCTGCCTTTGAGTCAGTCTGACTCAAGGCATCGCCTGCCCTATGGAATGAAATGCAATGAAATATTTCCAGATCTTGTGCCATCTCTAAGATTGGTTGTTGATTAGACAGTTGTGAGCCATAGGATGTTCACTGGCTGACTTCCAGGAGTAGATCCCCAGGCCTTTCTTTCTTGTCTCACTTAGCCTGGAAGCGCTGCTGAAACCTGTCCGATTTCGCAGCCACAAGCAAGCCTGCACCGATGGCGGCGTTGCCGCTGCGCTTCAGAGGGTGGACTGGGTGTCAGACTTACGGGTTCTGCATGAAGGCACAAATTCTACCACTCAGCCACCATTGCCCCCTCTATGACTTTATGTCACCATTTGTTGAACACCTACTATGTGCCAGCCCATATGCTACACATTTTGCATATCTGATTCTCATGTTTCAGCATAAATGTATCAGGCATCTTATAAGTAAGCTGAGGTTGGGCAAATTTGGTACCTTGTCCAAGACTGCCCAAGACTGCACAATCCAAGCAAATCAATTAATCTTACCAAGTCCTTCGCTTTGAGGCCTTTTCCCGTACATGCTGTTAGTCAAATTACAAAAGACAAGCCTCCCTAGTACTGGATGTGAATCTCTCCAAGACCTGTGATCTCTCATCCTCTGGATAAGTTAGCCAGACAGGAAGTTGATTAAGGAATTATCCTAATTTTAAAAAGAAGAATATCTCATAATTGCCTTTGGTAACTGAATTGCTTCTGGTAAACAATAACTTAACTAAACAAACTGCTATCCAAAGGTGGGGAGCCGCATCTTTTCACCCAGCACCTCAAGGGAGGCTGCCTCAATCAGCACTTCTGAAACAGAGGAAAGGAAATAACGAGGTTATCAGAATTTGATTCAAGGCGAGTGAGTCCCAGAGAATGGGTGAGCTCAGCTCAGCAGTGAAGAGTAACCCTTAGACTCATTCCCATGCACAACTTCCCTGCAAAACCTGATCTTTAACCTTTTGAAGTGAGAAAGAAGTAAAGAATGTGCAGGCAGTGGTCACTCCAACAGGAAACATTCTATAACAGAGGCCATTATTTTTCTCTTTCTTGATCAAATTATGTGTGGTCCTGGTCTTTGCGAGCCTTGGTTAAAAGCGATCTCCCTGTGGCTTGGCACCTGTCCTTTCCCTCTTTTCTGCTTGCTTGTTTTATCTCAAAAGAGGTTAAGTCAAGATACACCTCATACTAATCCTACTACTTTAGCATAACAAAGACAAACCTTTCCCAGATAGGAGTATAATCACAGTCAGAAAGGATAGGATTTCTAACACATATTTAAAAACAAACAAAAAAACCCCATTGCCTTCAAGTTGGTTCTGACTCAGAGCAACCCTGTCAGTTAGTAGAACCGCCCCATAGGGTTTCCAAGGAGCTCCTGGTGAATTTGAACTACTGATCTTTTGGTTAGCAACAGAACTTTTAACCACAATACCACCAGGGTTTCCCACAAATATTTTAGGAGGACCTACTTCAATCCATAACATCAACCCAGAGGAACGGAATCTCTTCCTTTTCTCTGTATTTTTCTGCTTGGTGGACCCCTCCTGCCCTGCTTTATGGTTATTTACGGCCTTGTCTGATGTTCCTTTTTGGGTAGTTAGGTCACTGACAACAAGGACAGTGTTCTTTTCACCTCTGTGTGTTTAACACTGAGCCTTGTACATATCAGGAGCTCAAAATATTTGTAGAAAAAAAGGGAAGAATCTGGAATTAATGGCAGCTAACATCAGTGGGAGCCCTGGTATTACAGTGCTTAAGTGTTATGTCTGCTAATCAAAAGATCAGTAGTTTGAGTCTACCTGCTGCTCCTTGGAAATCCTATAGGACAGCCCTACTCTGTTCTATAGAGTCACTGTGAGTCAGAATTAAATTAACAGCAACAGATTTAGTTCAGAACAACAACCATAAGAACCTTCTCAAAACAGAAAAGTAGCCCTGTGTACACCTAAGAATAGACTGATGCTTTGTGCAAAATGTGCACTTTTTGAGTGCTTAGGTCTTAGCTGGGTGAGATATGACATGTTTGTGGCATATCCAAGGAACTCTGGTGGCACACAGGCTCAGTGGCTGCTAACCAAAAGGTCAGTGGTTTGAACCCAGTGCTCCATGAGAAAAAAGACCTGGCTATTTTTTTCTGTAAAGATTACAGCCTAGGAAACCCTATGAGACATTTCTATTCAGTCCTATAGATTGCTACAACTTGGAGTCAACTAGATGGTACACAACAACATGAAGTGTCCAAAGAAATGTGAGTCAAGATCAACTCAATATGGTATGTGGGGCTGGGGCTGGAACTATATTTATGGAGGCAGGGAAATTCTACATTTATGCAGACAGGGCAAAGCCAGTGGCTGTGAATCAATTCTGACTTATGGGAACCCTGCGCATGTCAACATAAAACTGTGCTCCTTCGGATTTTCAATGGCTGACTTTTTCAGACATACTGTGGCCAGGCCTGTTTTCCAAGGCACCTCTGGATGAAATGGGACCTCCAACCAGTTGAGCTATCAACTGTTTGTACCACCACTCACATGGATCTTATTTTGAAATGACAATAAATTCTCCATGTACCTCCAGCAGGAAATGTGAGTACCCTCTCCCTGTGTGCTGCTGGAGACTTCTGAGCACAGAGAGAAATGAATGATAAACAGACACACCCGGTCCTCGTCTGCAAAATGAGTGATTTAAACTAAATGATCTTTATAGTCCTTTACAGTTTAAAAACCTATTGCATATTTCTCTGGAAAGGTTTAACCAATCTGACTGAAAAACAAAAACGCTGCTGGTTGGGCTTTTGTATAAGGAAAACAGTGACTTTTACAAATACACTGCTCATTTTGTGGTGACGGCGGAGCCCAATATCTAATCTACTTTCCCCACTTCCTGTGTTATGAAATGCTGGGCAGAGGTTTCTTTTGGCTGGGTTGCGTTTCAATGAAGAGCTAAGCCCTGGAATGAAAGATGCAGCGGACACTGCCCTCTTTTGTCCACCTTGGGTTTCTGCCGCTTTTCTTCCAGAAGACCTTGTCAGCCAGACAAGAGTTAAAGCCGTGAGACATAAAAACTGCGGTGTGTAATTCCATTTCACTTCTCCTCTGCGTGACTTCAAGGCTTCAGCGGTGCAGAGCATGTTTATTCTGGTGTCACAGACATCTAGCTTACCAAAGGCTGCCACTTTTTTTTGTTAGAAACCGTTTAATGATGGCTGTTCAGTGTTGACCAAGAAAGTGGGCATGAAGCAGAAGAGAGGCTATGTTGTCTGAGGTTTCCCAGCTCAGCTCAGAGTACCAGGGAGCTACAGGCTAAACCCCGGCAGAAAGCAACGTGTCAGCGGTGAAAGGGGAAGGTTACATCTCCAACTTGAGAGCTGCTCAAAGCTTTTGTGTTAGTAGCCCGAGAAAGATTTCTGAAATAATTTGGTTTTGATGGGCTGCAAGTATGTTGGTTGAAATAGGAAGGAACTTTGTGAGTCAAATATTTCATCACAGTGCTTGTGTCTATTAAAGAAATACTAATGAGACAAGGCATTTGTTTGTGGAACGGCTTACAGTTTTTTAATAGGCATAACAAGAAATTAAAAATTAATATGACCACCTTTCTCATTTGGTGTAAATAACACATTGCAGTTATTTCTTTCCTGTGTAAGTGTGAGTGTATTTGCACGGGTGGCTGAGAGCACGGGGAGTGGAGAGGTGGCAGTGGGGGAATTGCTTAGAAATACAGTTCAAGGCTTTTTATTTCTATGACCAAATGCAAGTGATTTGATACACTTTGAAAGCTTTAAAAGTAATATTTGTAAGCACATGATTGATCAGCAAACGCCATGCACCTGACTGGGATCTTGATGCCTAGGGCAATAGCAGAAATGATTACAGAGCTGAAAACCAACAAATCCAAATCCACTGAGGTAGAGATTCTGACTCATAGTGACCCCCCTGTACAGAGTTGAGTTGCCCCATGGAGTTTCCAAGGCTGTAATCTTTTTTTTCTCTTCAAACTTGTCTTAAGTTATTTTATTTTTATCTATTTATTTTATTAAATAAAAAATGAAAATATACATAGTTTGTGCTTACAATATTGGGTTAAGATGGGTGGAGTACACAAGCTGTGTTGAAGTCCCATTAATATTGATCTTCTTACTAATGTGTATTGTCACCAATTTCACCCAACCAAATTTCTGACAACTATCTAATTTAAACCCTCACTCCTCACCCTCCCACCCTCCCACTCCCCCCCCACCCCCCACTTGTAGCCGTCAAAGAGTCTTTTCTGTTATGTATGAGTATGCTTTTAAGTTTTTTTCGTAGGGGTCTCATATAATAATTGTCCTTCTGTTGCTGACTAGTTTCACTCAACATAATGTCCTCCAGTTGAGACCAAATTGAGAGATGTTTCCTGCTATCATCTTTGTTTTTTTTATCAATGCATAGTATTCCATTGAGTACATATACCAAAATTTACCCATCCATTCTTCTGTCATTGGGCATCTGGGTTGATTCCATCTTTTTGCTATCATGGACTGTGCAGCAATGAACATTTGTGTGCATGTATCAGTTGGTGTGAATGGTCTTGATTCTGTAGGATATATTCCGAGCAGAGGAATTACTGGGTCAGATGGTATATCTGTATCCATTATTTTAAGGTAACGTCAAATTGCTTTCGAAAGAGGTTGCACCATTCTGCAATCCCACCGACAGTGTAGGAGAGTTTCAATCTCTCCACAGCCTCTCCAACATTTAGTGTTTTGTGTTTTTTGTATCATCCCAATCTTATTGGGGTGAGATGGCATCTCATTGTCATTTTGATTTGTATTTCTTTAATAATTAATGATCGTGAGCATGTCTGCACATGTTGTTTGGCTGCCTGGATCTCCTCTTTAGAGAAGTATCTGTCCATCTCCTTTGCCCATCACTTAATTGGATGATTTGTCTTTTTCTTACTGATATTTTGTAGAACCTTATAGATTATGGAGATCAGGCGTCGGTCTGACATAGAGTGGCCAAATATTTTTTTTTCCATTCTGCAGGTGGTCCTTTAATTCTTTTGATGACGTCTTTGGATGAGCAGAAGTGTTTGGTTCTTATTAATTCCCATTTCATCTATTTTCTCTTCTAATGAATGTGTTTTGTTTGTGAGATTTTGAAGTCTGTCTGTGTTGTGTACTAAAACTTCCATTAAACTAGCCAAGAGCCGTCGAGTCGGATCCGACTCATGGTGACCCTACGGGCCAGGGAAGAACTGATCCCCAGAGTATTCAAGGAGCATCTGGTGGATTGGAACTGCTGACCTAAACTTCCATTGTTGACCCTATTTTATCTTGGATGAGCTTTATCATTTTAGTTTTTATATTTAGGTCTTTTATCCAATTTGAGTTGATTTTTGTATGAGGTGTGAGATATGGGTCTTGTTTTAATTTTTTGCAGATGGATATTCAATTATGCCAGCACCATTTATTAAAGAGACTGTTCTTACCCCAGTTTAAAATATTAGGACCTTTGTCAAACATCAGCTGGTTCATAGGAGGATGGTGGCATCTCTGGGGTCTCTACTTTGTTTCATTGGTCTATATGTCTCTTTTTGTACCAATACCAGGCTGTTTTGACTTATGTAAGTGGAATAATCTGCCCTGCTCATGGATAGGAAGACTCAATATTGTGAAAATGTCTATTTTGGCCAAAACAATCAAGTTATACAATGCAATCCCAATACAAATTCCAACGACATTTTTTTAATGAGATGGATAAACAAATTATCAGCTTTATTTGGAAAGGGAAGATGCCCCGAGGCTGTAATCTTTACACTGCAGTGCTTCTGATGGATTTGAAGTGACAACCTTTCAGTTAGCAGCCTAGTGCCTAACCACTGTGCAACCAAGATCGTTAGAAATGGAAGAATTAATGGGTGATCCAAGTTTTATTTGTTTTTTTTTTTTATTGCGATTAAGTGAAAGTATGCAATCTGAATTAAGTCTGCATGCCTGCCTGTCTGCAGCTCCTTCTGCTCTCCTTGCCTGGTGACAGCACACTCCTCCTTTTCATTCTGTATGTGTTATATCCTCTTCACAATCTCTGATGTTAATATTATAAAATAAGAGTTTAAAGTCTGCATCCCATAATTGTCTTTCCCCCCTACTCAGTGGTAAATATATATGTGACACTTGCCGTTTCAACCCTTTTTACATGTGCAATTCAGTGACATTAATTATGTTTATCATGTTGTTCAACCATGACCGTTATCTGTTTCCAAATTTTCCCATTTCCCTACTAGAAGCTCAGTATCCTGTAAATGACAAGCTCTCCTTTTCCCTTCCATCACACTTACCCCTGGAAATCAGCGATAAACTTTGGTCTCTGTACACTTCCTTGTTGTAGATACGAAGGCTGACAATTAAGTTCGCAAACTCATCCTAGAAGAAATGCTACATAGCTTATTGCTGAATATCACTGTAGTATCTTCAAAATACTCCCTCTGGGAAGCTATGCACTGATCCCGGCACCTAGTCTACTCTTCAAAGCAGTTTTGGAACTCTTTCTGGAATGGCCATCAGAGCTGTCTTCACATGACTCTTGATGTCCTGAATGTCATCAAAATGTCTTCCTTTCAATATTTCCTTAACTCTAGATAAAGGAAAAAGTCACTAGGGGGCTAGATCAGGTGAGTAGGGAGTGTGTTCCAATACAGTTATTTGTTTCCTGGCTGAACTTCCTCATAGGCAGTTAAGTTCACCCACCTGCCACCTTGCCACTGTACACAATGGCCATTACAGCAAGAGTTCCAAAATTGCTTTGAAGGACAGACTAGGCATTGGTGTTGGTACCTAGCTTCCCAAAGGAAGAACTTCAAAGGTGACCATAGTGACATTTTTCAGCAACGAGGAATGCAGTAGTTAGAACACTTAAGTTTGCAAATTTCATTGATGAACCTCATATTTCACGTAAGTGGAATCATACAGTATTTGTCTTTTCATAATTGACCTGTGTTACACAGCCTGGTATCTTTAAGGTTCTTCCTTGTGGTCTCATGTATCAAGACTTCATTTGTCTTTATGGTTGATTAATGTTCCATTGCATGTATGTATCACATTTTGTTTATTCATTCACTTGTTAATGGGCATTTAGGTTGTTTCCAACACTTGGCTGTTGTGAATAGTGCTGCAGTGAAAACTGTGCTGGCTTTCTAGCCCTAGTTACAACAACTCTGTGTCCTTTCTGTCCCAGGACAGTTCTGGAGACAGACATTCGGCTCCACTCTGCCCACCAGGGAACTTGGGCTTTCCAGACTGTGTGGTTTGATTGGAGGTTGGAAAACATCATTAGATAAAGTCATAATCAGCTCAAATGCAGCAGTTAGGGAATGGGTCCCAGGGAACTTTTTCCATTCCCACTACTCTTTGAAAAGCCCAGCAATGATGCTGTGACGAATTCCTATCTCATCGAGCCCTGGAAATGACTTTTAAGAAAGGAATGTCAGGACTCATTCAATCCAAGATAGCCTCTCACCAACAAGAGATCACTGAATTATCAGGAGTCAAGTATATTTAAGAGTAAGAAAATAGCCACCAAAGGACAAGTCAGGAAACAGATTGATATAGTTGTTTTCTTTCTGCTAAGTGCCTTTGATGGAGTATTTGCTTTAGCTTATACCCGTGTGTCTAAAATCAGCTAAATAGAAGCGGGGGATTTTCAGCTAGAGGGTGGTCAGAGTGCTTTATCTATGGGATCTCTTCCATTCAGATACAGGGTGCTGAAATCTAAAACTAAAGCCTCCTGATTTGATTGCATAGAGTCTGCAGACAACTAGTTAAAAAAAAAAAAAAACCCAACTCAACCCAATGCTGTTGAGTCAACTGCAACTCACAGTGACCCTATAGGAAGGAGTCAAACTGCCCCACAGAGTTTCCAAGGGACACGTGGTGGATTTGAACTGCTGATCTTTTGGGTTGGCAGCCGTAACACTTAACCACTAGGCTACCAGGTTTGGTAGTTAATATTTCAACATACTGACATTTCAACATGTTTTAAAAATTGACAGCAAAAGATTTCTTTCTGGAAGGTTATCGTCCAGTGAGAACTACTGTTGCTGTTGTAGGCACCGCTGAGTCAGTTCACACTTGCAGCAGTCGTGTGTACGACAACGTGAAGCACCGCCCTCACAACCATTGCTGTGTCTGCCCTCACTGCTGTAGCCCCTGTGTCACTCCATCTGGTCGAGTGTCTACCTCTTTTTTGATGACTGTCTAATTTACCGAGCATGATGTCCTTCTTTAGGGGTTGGCCCCTCTTTATAACATTGCAAAAGTAAGCGTGACAAAGTTTTGCCATCTTCTTTCCTGAGGCTATTCTGGCTGTACTTCTTCCAAGAAGGATTTGTTCCTCTGGGAAGTAATTATAGATTACATCATTTAAATAGCTGCTACTTCAGAGAAAAGCAGGAACGTGCTTTTATGTTTTCTGTTTCTTAAAGAATATGCTTTACCTAAGAAACCTGATGTTTGGGTTGTTGATCCAACATAGGCTAAGAAAAACAAGCAAATGAACAAACAAACCCACAAGCTCTGTTTCTGTCTAGCCGATTCCTTCTTACAGAAAGTGTATGTGTTACAGAGGAGACTTGCTCCACAGGGTTGCCTCAGTTCTAATCTTGACAGAATGGATCTCCCGGTCTCTCTCTGTGGGGTGAGTTTGAACCACAAACTTCTAGGCTGGTAGTCCAGTGCAAGCCATTTGCCCCACCCAAGGACATTATGGTTAGGTTAGACAGAAGCAAACTTCTTTTTATTAACAAGAAAATGTGCACTTACTTCAAAAGCTAAGAGTCTGTTCTTTTATAACATCCCTGGGAATTTCTTCAGCTGAATTATAGATGACAAACGACATACCACTTTCTTGCAAATCTCTTGCATGTATACAGCACTCTTGGTCAAGGTAGAAGTAGTTGACAATTTGCTGATTGACTGTGTTACTTTGTCAAATGTCTTTCTCATGGATCAGATTATTGTCAGTACGGATCATGGGAAAGTCAGCTAACTGTATTAGTTTCTGAAGCCAACTGGGAACAGAAACTAAAGAACCTACTTCTTCCTCATTTGAGTAACAGGCTGGTGTTTGAACAAGTGTCTTGGGAGATATTTAGGTGAAGAGCAGGCATTGTGATTGAAGACTTATCTAGCTTCTTTTCATCCCCATACTTCTTTTCTAACCACGGTTTGAACACACTTCAATCAGCAGCAGTCCCAGCAGGGCACGGCTGCCACTTGCTTGCTAATAGTACCCCAAGCACGGCATCCCAGGGGTTCATCCCGTTAGCGGTTGTAGATCAGCGAGTTACCGTATTTCCCCTGAAACTGTCTCCCTCCACATCGAATCAGCAAGACTGGGCTACAGTCCTGTTCTGTGGGCCAACACCTCGATGCACCACGCCTTTAGGCCCTGCTTGATAGGCCAAAAATAATGAAGCTTATAAAGTGTAATGACTGTTTTGTTGGCCTTTCCGTGGTAATATGGAATCTGTAATACAAACACTGATTTAGAGAATCCTCCCTAGCCCTGAGATCCCAGTGTTCAGAGAGATTTTTCCGTGGATTGGCTAAACCAGTGCAGTATTGGATAAATAAATGGAAAGCACAAAGCTGCTAGTGTTTCTGGAAGACAGTGCAGTGGGGGCTGCAATGAGCTGTGCCTCCCTCTGAAGCATTAGCAAGTTGCCCATCTGACAAAACATACTTTCTCCTTTGACTTGGAGCTTAAATCAACAAAGACAGAAAATGTGTGGGAAATACAGTCGCTTGCAGGAAGGTTGGGTGAATATTTTTCTAACGAAGGGAGGTTCTTGGGAGGGCATTATACTTTAATTTTTAGAGCCCTCCCCAGCAACACCTTTGACTGGAAGACCTGATCTGGGGTGAGTGGGTGCTAGATCCCAAGCAGCAGATTTTCCACTGTGCTACCATTGCTGTTGGAGAAGTGGTGAGCATTCTCTGGATGCTGTTCTTGTGCTTGTTTTTCTATGAAAACTCCGGCCCCAGGTGGAGGGAGTGTGGGGATTTGGAAGGAACCCTTCAACAGACACACCCATCAGGCCTCAGCCTTTCCAGCACATCAGTCCACATTCTTGGCTCAGGAATGAGAATGACAGCATGTTAGAAACTGTGGAGTACTTTGCAAATGGCAATTTCCTTGCAGGTACTTTTCTGAATTCATCAAAGTGAAGGTATTGAAGGCTATCAGCTAAGAGTAAGATAGAAGCATGAAGCCACACTGGCAAATCCTTTACAGCTATGCAAGGCAGTGTGTTCATTTTTAGTGAGCTTACTAAGAAGAGTGAAGAGGCTGGAATAATTTAGAAATGTTTTCTACCCAATGGAAACCAAGCCAATTACCAACAAGTTGATTCCAATTCATGGTGATCCCATAGGTGTCAGAGTAGGATGCATTCCATAGGGTTTTCAATGGCTGAATTTTCTAAAAGTGGATCGCCAGGACTTTACTCCAAGACACCTCTTGAGGGACTTGAATTCCCAGCCTTTTGGTTTGTGTCCGGGACTGAATGTGTTCCCTAAAAAAATCTGTAACAATTGGGCCGTGCCATAACTCCTGGTATTGTGTGATGTTCCTCTGTGCTGGAATTCCCGCCTCTATGATGTTAACGAGGGTGGATGGGCAGCAGTTGTCTTGGTAGAGTAAGAGCCAATGTGTGGATTTGTTTTGTGCAGTTTCTTGAGCTATAAAGGGAAAAAGCTGGCAGAGAGATTTGGGAACCTCACACCATTAAGAAAGCAGCAATGAAAGAGGAGCGTGTCCTTCAAGACCTAAGCTTCCTGCACCGCCACGATGCTCCCTGAACAGAGACTGATGCGACATTAGACTTTCCTCCAGAGCCGACAAGGAGGAAAGCCTTCCCCTGGAACAGACATCCTGAATTTAGACTGGTAGCATACTGGACTGTATAAGAATAAGCATTTCTCTTTTTAAAGCCATCCACTGTGTGGTATTTCTGTTAGAGCAGCGCTAGCTGACTAGAACAGTAACTGAGCATTTGACCATTTTCACCACCCGGTGACCCCAAGAGGCAGAAGATAGAGAGGAGACCTTGCTATTTGGATTTTCTGTCATACAGTACTCATTGCGCTATAAATCCTGGTTTTCCTGAGTCATACCAGCAGCTTTTTGAAGAGAAAAAAAGTCTTGCTCAGTCAAGAGGAGCCTGGCCGCTAACTGGTAGAGTCACTGCGTAGGTTCACCCCGGTATTCTCTACTCCTTTCACTTGAGTTCAAGAAGCTGACCAAGGAAGGTCCACTCACCATACTTTGGGGGAGGTGAAGTTCTGGCATCCGGGATTGTCTCCCCCACCCATCGGTCATTAGCCTTGTCACCAGCTGCTGACATCTAAAGGAGAAAGGAGGATGTAACGGCACAATAAAACGTACAAGCCAATAAACCCCGACTTGCTGATTGGTCATGCTCTTCTGCATCCTGCCTGGGTTTACCCCATTTTTATCGCCAGACTCATGGCAGCTTCCAGCCACAGAGCTTGTCCAGAGCAAAGGCTCATTAGTTCCAGACATATGCATTCCTCCTGTAGTAGCACGTCCCTTCTGTGAAGCACAAAGACCAAGGGCAGAATGACAGCAGCAACAATAACAAAAGAACTTACAGCCAAGCCTGCAATACCTCTGGCGGAAGAGACCTGCTCTGGGATGAAAACCAAAATCCATCACCATCAAGTCAGTGTTCTTCTGACTTAGTTCCTTGAGAACAGTTATTACTCTCAGAAATTATCTTGTTTTCTTGTTATTGACTGGATAGCTGCAAAGTAAACTCTGTGAGAATGAAGACCTTGATGATTTTAATCAACCATGATGTTCTCAGCACCTACAACGGTGTCTGATATGAGTGAATATACATCTAAACCCCCTTATCTGAAGCCCGTGGGGGTTAAGGAGTTTAGGAATCCAGGATTTCCCAGACTTTCAAAGATCATGTGGTATATACCCCTAAATGTGTCACATTCCCACAGAGTCTGAAGTAGCCTTCCATCGTCAAAGACATTTGTGTATTTGCTGTGAAACAGGCCTAGTGTATGAATATTCACATTAAGATGAACAAAGATGTTAAATAACCCCATACCTGTTCAAGTCACATGTCCCTGTGAAAGGAGTTTGCCGTTGACTTATAATCTTTTGGTTTCCAGAACTTTTTGGAATTACACATAAGGAATTGTGAATCTGTGTTCAGTTGATGTGTGTTCAATGCATAGATGAACAAATATTACTACTTGCCTTCTATGTGCCCAGGCACTGCGGTGGGGATGGTTTTACAGTAATTAAATAAACAGATAATGATCCCTTCTAGCACAGACCTGTGGAGACAACAGGTGGATAAACTATTAGTTACCACTGTGCTTCAAATGCGATGCCTTTGCCTAAGAAGAGGGACCTACTGTTTTCACCATCATCAAAGGATGGAGTTTGTTAAGTTCCTCTCTATACTGATCCTGTCTCAGCTCTGAGCAAAGTCTGTCATGGGCTTTTGGAGTCTGAACTTAAGGTGTATGCTTCACTGTCATGTTGGAACTAGAATGAGAGAAAGGCAAGGAGGAAGCTGGGTATAAAGGGACCAGGCAGGCCACAACATCAAAACAAGGGCTGAACCCACTTGTTTTTTTTCTCCCCCCAGTTGTCTTAGAGTTGACTTCAGCACACGGTAATAGATCTCTAGGACCAACTAGAATTGCTGACATGCCGAGAGGCATGGCAGATATGCTCCCCATCAGGGAAGGCATTGCGAGCTCCCTGGAATGTTAGCAACATTTGTCACACAGGAGGCAGCTGATCTTCTGTTTCCATGGTGCCAAGGCCATCTGCCTCGCAAGACAAAAGGCTGTTGGTCTTTCTCTGGTGGTCTTTAGAGAAGGCTCCCTCCTTCCTTCTCTTTCTTTTTCCTTCTAATTAACCAACCAACCATCCGGCACTTATTGAAAATCTGCTTTGTGCCTGGCACTGTAATGGACATAAGAGTAATCCAGTTAAAACTAGACTATGAAGATTGTAGGAAAAGAACATCACTGATTCAGTATGCCCTTTTAAAAAAAAAAAAAAATCTTTGCTTAGTGGCTTTGAGTGTGGGAATTTGGGAGACTGTAACATGTAACAATTAGATGGCTTCAGTGTCAAACAGACCTGGGTTCAAACATTAGCTCTGCCTGAGCTTAAGGAAGACACTAAGCTTCGGTGCTTTTATCTGTAGAATGTGTATTGCATTCTGACTTCATAGGATTGTTGTGGTGATTAAATGAGATAATGAATATAAAAATGACTAACATGGTACCAGGCACATAATCAACATATATCCATTTATCTGTTAATTAATTAATTAACCACCCAAAATGTACCAAGCTCTGTGCTGGATGTTAGGAATATGACAATCAGCAAGGCAAACTTCACATTTCCAGAATCCATAAGAATCTATAGTAGTCAGCTGTAAAATGGAGTTTGAATTCAGGTAGGTTGATGTTTTTATTTGTTTTGTCCTTAGGTAGATGTTGTTATGACTACCATGAACTAAACCCTTAGTTTCTAAAGCAACTTGGGAAGACAAGCAGATGTAGTAAAGCTCAGCGGTCATTCACTCATGGTCAATTCACTCAACATATGTTTGTTGAGCACCTATTAGGCCGTTAGACACTGTTCCAAGCACTAGAAACATGTCAGTGAACAAGCAAGACAGGTTTCCTACTCTTGCAACCCTTAGATTTTTGTGGAGGCAGAAGACACCAAGATAAATAAAACAAGACAACCTCTGATAGTGATAACTGTTGTATAGGAAACACCAGAAAAGGCAACACTGAAGAGGGGACAGCTGAGTGGAGGCTGGAGTGATGTGGAATCAGCTATGTGAGGGTCTGGGAGCAAGGCTGTTAAGTGATGTGAGCTTTTCCACTGGTTTTTCTATCTAAACATGCAGCTGTTTCTCATCTAGTCACAGAGGAAAATGACGTAGAGAAAACTGTCTTTTGCCAAAGATTTATAATTTAACCTTTCTGGATCTAGAACCAGTTCTACCACTAGCAAAGAAATACTCTTTAACACTTTAGTTTTTTTCTGCTCTTCAGAGTTTAAAGATTCCTTTCAGAGGAGATTCACACAGGTTTTGGCTCTTCTTCTGAAATGGAGACGATTTGTGTTAATGGGAACATAACACAGAAGCCTCAGGAAATGATCCTTCTCTGGACTTGGCATCTGCCAAGCCTTTTTCAAAATGTTATGCCCAGTGCTTGTCTCTGGAGGGGTTGGGCCATGTCCAGCAGAATGCAGCTACTCTGTCAAAAGATAAAGTTGAAGGATGTCTTCAGATACATTGAGATTTCTGAAATGGAACATACTGAAAGTCTTCACCAAGACCATAACAAGAATGTGATCGCTCCAAGGAAAATTCCCCACTGCTCCTCAGTTTAGATTCATTAACAGCCTGCAATATGCAGATAACACAACCTTATTTATGCTGAAAGTGAAGAGAACTTGAAGTACTTAATGATGAAGATCACTGCAACCTTCAGTATGGATTACCTCTCAATAAAAAGAAAACAAATATCCTCACAAGTGGACCGGTAAGTAACATCATGGTAAGTGGAGAAAAGATTGAAGTTGTCAAGGATTTTATTTTATTTGGATAGACAATCAATGTCCATGGAAGCAGCAGTCAAGAAATCAAAATATGCATTGCACTTGGCAAATTTGTTGCAAAAGACTACTTAAAGGTGGCATGGTGTTTACCTGTGTTTCACTGACTATGCAAAGGTATTTGATGGTGTGGATCATAGCAAATTATAGCTAACATTGCAGTGAATGGGAATTCCAGAACCCTTAATTGTGCTATTAAGGAATCTATATGTGGATCAAGAGGCAGTCCTACGAACAGAACAAGGGGACACTGCATGTTTCAAAGTCAGGAAAGGTGCGCATCAGGATTGTATCTTTTCATACTTTTCAATCTGTATACCAAGTAAATAATCTGAGAAACTGCATCATACAAAGAAGAATGAGGCATCAGGTTTGGAGGACAACTCAGTAACAACCTGTGTTAGGCTGATGACACCACCTTACTTGCTGAAAGTGAAGAAAATTTGAAACACCTCCACACCAAGAAAACAAAAATCTTTACAACTGGACAAGTAAGCAACATCATTATAAATGGAGAAAGGCTTGAGGTTGTCAAGGATTCCATTTTACTTGGGTCCACAAGCAACGTCCACGTAAGCAGCAGTCAAGAAATCCAAAGACTCACTACCTTGGGAAAATCTGCTGCAAAGGATCTCTTTGAAGTATTGAAAATTAAAGATGCCACCTTGAAGACTGAAATGTGCCTGACCCAAGCCATGATATTTTCGATCACATCATATGCATGAGAAAGCTGGACGAAGAACGAAGACAGAAGAAGCATTGATGTCTTTGAATTGTGGTGGTGGAGAATAACATTGAATATACCACGGACCAGCAAAAGAACAAACAGATTTGCTCTGGAAGTGCAACCAAAGGGTTCCTTGGAAGCAAAGATGGCAATACTGTGTTTTTCATACTTTGGACATGTTGTCAGGAAGGATCAGTCCCTGGAGAAGGACATCATGCTGGAAGAGTGAAAGGTTAGTGAAAAAGAGGAAGACTTTTGAAGAGATGCATTGACACGGTGGGTACAGCAATGGGCTTAAGCATAAAAATGATTGTGGATATGGGGCAAAACAGTGCAGTGTTTTCTTCTGTTGCGCACAGGGTTGCTATGAATCAGAATCAACTTGATGGCACCCAGCAACAACAACAGCAAAGTATTAAAATGAAAAGAACTAAGGAACACCTGACCAAAGCCACGGTGTTTTCCGTTGCCTCACACGGGTGCAGAGGCTGGACAACGAGTAGAGAAGACCTAAAAAAGACTGATGCCTTTAAATCATGGTGCTGGTGAAGATTATTGAATACGTCACGCACTGCCAGAAAAATGAGCAAATGTGTCTTGGAAGAAGTGTAGCCAGGAAGCTCCTTAGAAGCAAGAATGGTGAGACTTTGTCTCATGTACTTTGGACACATTATCTTGAGGGAACAGGCCCCGAAGAAGGACTTTATGCTTTGTAAAGCAGACTGTCAATGAATGACAGGAAGACCCCCCGTAAGATGGATTGACACTGGCTGCATAATGATTGTGGGAGTGGCGTGGGACTGGGCAGTGTTTATATAGGGTTGCCATGAGTTAGAACAGACTGGGTGTCATCTAGAAACAGCAAGATTCACCCAGACATGTGACTATTTCTCACCTTGCCCATCCAGGTCACTATGAGTCCGGCCCGATGCAATGGCAGTGGGTTATCCAGTGCAGTCCTGATTTCATATGTTAGTTCTTTTCAGCAAAAGTCATTGATTTATTAAATACATAAATAATTGTGACTTTCAACTTTTATGTCTTTTGCAAGTGTTATCAGAAAATTCTTTGTCATATAAAGTTCTCCATGTTGGAGTTAAAATATCAAAGGGCCTGGCATTGCTTTGTTCTGTTCTACAGTGGGTCACTGTGAGCTGGCACTGACTCGGTGGCACCTAAAAACATAACCAAAGGAAGCATCTTAAGGTTTATTGAACTTTGGAATAGAATGCTATAGGCTATTATGTCACATAGGAGTTGGAAATGAACTTACAAAATAGGATAGGGAAACACACTCCTTCACTTTGCTTGTGGCAATGTGGTCTTGCCTTCAAGTAAGGAGGCTGGGTTAAAGAAGAGATTACCTACCTCAGCCTCAACATTAACTTACAGCAAAAGCAACACTAAAAAATACTTTTAAAAGATAAAGATTGCTGAACAATCCTGTCAATTAATTAAATAATATTTCAGCTGCCTATATTAACTTCTGGCATTTGTATCTATGTGCACATTTAATCTGGGCACACTTGCAATACTGTTATAGACAGAATTTAAAAGTAGCAGAGCTACTTCTTCAGTACTGCTATATACCAGGCACTGTTCTAGGCCCTTTAAATGTGTTAATTCAATTAATTCTCATAATATCACTTGAGACTTGCATTATTTCATTCATTTTATACATGAGGAAACCAAGAGACTATGTTCTATTCTCTCGTGTATACTTAAGCTTCAGATTATAATATTCTTCACAAATTTTCATTTTAATCAGTCTTATTTCAGAGTCCCTGGGTGGTACAAATGGTTAATGCACTTTGCTGCTAGCTGAAAGATCAGTGGTTTGAGTTCACCCACAGGTGGACTCAGAAGAAAGGCCTGGGGATCTACTTCTGAAAAAACAGCCATTGAAGAGACTATGGAGCACAGTTCTATGCTGACACACATGAGGCTGCCATGAGTTGCAGTTGACTGATAGTCTTATTTCCTCTTCTCTTCCCCTGCCTCATATACAATGTATATTCTTCCATATCTTGCCTTTCTCATATAGTAAATGCATTATAGACATTGCTTTGGGTCAACAGATATGGATCTAACTCATTCTTTTTAAATTACTGCTTAATATTCCATTGTATGACTAAAAACCAAAGCGATTGTCATTGAGCCGATGCTGACTCATAGTGACCTGATAGGACACAGTAGAACTGCCCCACGGAGATTCCAAGGAGTGCATGGTGGACTGGAGATGCTGGCCTTTTGGTCAGCAGCTGTAGCGCTTCACCACTGTTCCACCAGGTCTTTCTTCCATAGCATAACCAAAGCCACCAAACTCATTGCCATCAAGTTGATTCTGACTCATAGTGATCCTATGGTATTGCTATATGTGTATATTTTTTTATACTGTTTGCTTTGTCATAGAGGTCAATTAGCGACTTATCACTATGTGGTAGAATCACCAAGATGATAGACATTTAAAGAATAACTGTAGGAAGTTTGCAGGGCAATTCCTAGTCTGGTAAACTAAAGATGCACAAAATGATAAAAACAATCAAATAACATACACCTAACTTTGGCTGAGATCTTCAGAGTTCTGAGACCTATGTGAACTTCTTCTACGTGGGAGAAATTCTGTGTCTCAGTCTTCATCAGCTCCTGGGGTTTGTCTCGGGGCTCCCTCTTAGGGAGGTGCTGCTCGCTGTCCAAGACAGCTACCTAAGTTCCCCGAAACTTGGCTCTTTCACATCAGTGAAGGGAAATACCTCATCTTTTATTCTCCTTTCTCTTTAAATTTCAGTCTCTAGTTATCTTCTTGGTGACCTCAAGAGTGCAAAGCAAGGAAAATAATAAGTGGAAGAGAAAGAAAAACATTCAGTAAGGACTTGGAAACCTCCTAACAGTACTTTGCTGATGCGTGCATCCAACATGAACACAAGATTTCAGAGGGTGGCTCGAGTAGACAAAGTTGAATAACATGTGCAAAGACCTGGAGACTGAAAACCAGAACAGAAGATCACACTCAGTGCTTCTCAGGCTCGAAGAACTGGAGAAAAAGCTCGAGCTTCCAGTTGCAGTGTTGAAGAATTCTAGGGGGGGACAATACTAAATGACACAGGAAGCATCCAAAGAAGACAGAAGGAACACACAGACTCAGTATACCAAAAAGAACTGATGGACATTTCAGGAGGTGGCGTACAATCAGCAACAGATGGTACTGAAGGAGGAAGTCCAAGCTTGAAAGCACTGGCTGAAAAACAAGGCTCCGGAAGTGACGGAATACCACCTGAGATAGCTCCACAAACGGACACAGCGCTGGAATTGTTCACTCACCTATGCCAAGAAATTTAAAAGACAGTTACTTGGCCAACCCACTGGAGAAGATCCACATTTATGCTGAGTAACGGGGTAAACTACTTCATTTTTTTAAGCCTCTGTCAGTGAAGATTTGAAGTCTAACATAACGTTACCCTTGTGGTGTAGTGGTTAAGTGCTATGTCTACTAGACAAAATTCAGCAGTTTAAATCCACCAGGTAGATGCTTCTTGGAAACTCTGTGGAGTAGTTCTACTCTGACTCTATAGGGTCGCTATGAACTGGAATCGTCTTGACAATAGTGGGCTTGGTTTTGGAATGTTACCCTCAATGAATTGTTTTGAGAAGCACAAAGTTAAAGCTTACTAATCGTTTCTATTATTATTTGGTTTTGCTCATGTTGGCATTAGAATTTTGACAATAATCATTGGTAAAATCCATCTAAGGGACCCTAGTGACACAGTGATTAAATGCATGGCTAACTGGAAGTTCAGAGGTTTGACCCGATCGAACAGCCCTTGAGAGACAGCTGTGGCAGTCGGCTTCCATACAGGTCACAACTTTACAAACCCAATAGGGCAGTTCTGCAGTGAGTCAGAATCAACTGGACAGCATCCAACAACAGCAACAACAAATCCATCTAAGGCAACGTGTAACTCACTGTTCTTAAACAAGTTTTTGATTCAAGGCCTTTACAAAGTGACACAAATTTTCTTGAAAATTGTGGAAATTTAAGGATTTTACCATCTCCATGTGCCTTGCATCAGGGAACAAATGGCCCTTCTCTCAGAAAAGTGGCTCTAGGCCAGCCTAGATTAGCCTCAGTTTTAGGGACATGCTGGCAGATGCTTTTTTGTCTGGTACCATGTGATAGCCTCAGGATACCCTCACTTAGATTTGGATTTTATATTTGTTGAACACACAGTCATCAAGTGGTATTTTTCTTTTTTTTGTTGTTGTTTTGAATTAGTTAAGTTTATTATTGCACAAAGACAAACAAAATAAGACAAAATCCCTGAATTCAGGCAGCCCAGTGTGCTAAATTTTATATGAATGGGTTGGTTCCCTTCACTATATTTGGCTGGACGCCTCTTTTCTGCCTCAGCAGTGGAATAGAAACGACTGTTGTTGCTTCAGCTGTCTCTCTGCCCTGGCTGACCTGTTCTGTATCTGTTCATTCTTAGGTCACTCACCTCTGCCAAGATAATTTTAAAACAGCATTTTTGGTGTGCTCTGGCAATGGGAGGGGTATTTAAAACTCTTTTGGGTGGAAAACTCCACTTTTTCTGGGAGTCAGAGGCCAAAAGAGCCCCCTATCCTGGGAGGTTCATTACACTTCTCAGTAACACAAATAAACGTCCTTCTGAACCTTCTCCTTTCTCCTTAGCTCAAGTTGTTTCTGTTTAATCACTTAGTGTTTAATTTCTAACACCATGGAAACTATTCAAGAAAACTGGAAAAAATGCAGAAAAAATAGACATAAAAAAAATCACTGCCCAAAGACAACACCTGTCACAGTTCAGCCAAAGACAACACCTGTCTCACAGTTTAGCAGAGTGCCTTCTAGTCCATCGAGGTTTTATGTTTGTAGGCTTACTTTTCTTAATACAAAGTAGAGGTCTGGTTGTTTATTCTATTTCTTTACTACTGTTTTTGCTGGACAACATAACATGCATTCTTCTGTGATTTCAGATGTTCTTTGTAAATGTGAGTACAATAACCTTTATTGAATTTTCACTTATTACAGGAGTAAAACATGTTATTTATTAGAAAAAAAACAGATAAGCATACATACAAGCCCAAGCCCACTGCTGCTGAGTCAATCTTGACTCGTAGTGACCCTGCAGACAGAGCAGAACTGACCCACAGAGTTTCCAAGGAGCACCTAGTAGATTTGAACTGCCAGCTTGCTGGTTAGTAGTCATAACACTTAATCGCTATTCCACCAGGGTTTCTAAGCATATGTAAGAAACCCACTAAAACCATGCATAATCCCACCTCTCAGAGACAACCTCTGTAATATTTTGGAGCCTTTTCCTCTCTACTTCGATAACTTATAGATCAACACAGACAGTATATTCTACTTACCTAACTGAAAAAACCAAACCCACTGCCATGAAGACATTCTGACTCATAGCAACCTTATAGGACAGAGTAGGACTGCGCCCGTAGAGTTTCCAAGGAGTGTCTGGTGGGTTTGAACTGCTGACCTTTTGGTTAGCAAACGTAGCACTTAACCACTATGCCACTAGGGTTTTCTTCTATATACCATTTTTTAAAATGTTATTGTGGTGAAAATATACAATAACAAAACGTACACCAACTCAGCAATTTCTACATGTGAAATTCAGTTGCTCTAAATACCGTTTTTTGAAACTTATATTTATATATATAGATGTATTCTCTTTTTTTTATTATTGTGCTGTAGATGAAAGTTTACAAGTCAGTTCCTCATTAAACAATTAATACACGTTGATTTGTGATGCCGGTTGCCAGTCCCACAACATGTCAACACTCTACCCTTCTCGACTTTGGGTTCCCCGTTTTGATTCATCCAGCTTCCCTACCCCTTTCTGCCTTCTCGCTCTTGCCCGCGGGCTGGAGTGCCCATTTAGTCTCATATAAATGGTTGAGCTACATGGGTTACTGTTTGTTTTATGGGACTGTCTAATCTTTGGCTGAAGGGTGAGCCTCAGGAGTGACTTCAGTACTGTATTCTCAGGGTTTCTCCCATCTCTGTCTGACCAATGGCCGTTAGAATTCTGTTCTACTCTTTTCAGCAGCTCTCTTCAGGACCCTCTATTACGATTCCTGTCAGAGCAGTCGGTAGCGGCAGCTGGTCACCATCTGATTATGCTGGTCTCCGTCTGACAGAGGTAGTAGTACTTGTGGTTCATTAATCTTTCGAACTAATCTTCCCTTTGTGTCTTTGGTTTTCTACACCGTCCCTTGCTCCAGATAGGTTGGGACCAGTGGAGCATCCTAGCTTTTAAGACCCCTTTAGGTATCATAAGCTTTTAAGACCCAGACACCACCCATCACAGTTGGATGTAGAACATTTCCTTTATGAACAATAGTATGCCCATTGAGCTAGACGTTCCCTGAGACCATGGTCTCTAGCTCTCAGCCAAAGTAATTGAGGGAGTTTGGATGTGTCTATGAAGTGTCTATAACTCTGCGTTGATTAAGTTTTCCTGGCTTCACCAGGATCGTACACTGTCTTGCTCTTCACCAAAGTTACCACTTATCTCTTGTCTATCTAGTGTTTTCTGTCCCCACACTTCCTCTTCTTCTTAAACCATCAGAGACTGTTTCTTTCAGTGAGTAAACTTTTCATGAGTTTTTTTTTTTAAAATAGTGGCCTCATACAGTATTTGTCCTTCTGTGATCAATTTATTTCACTCAGGATAACATCGTCCAGATTCATCTAAGTTGTGATGTGTTTCACAGATTCTTCTTTGTTCTTTATTGTTATATAGTATTCCACTCTGTGTATGCCTCATAGTTTGTTCATCCATGTATCTGTTGATGGGCACGTAGGTTGTTTCCATTGTTTTGCTATTGGGAATAATGCTGCAACAAACATGAGTGTAAATATGTCTATTTGTGTGATAGCTCTTATTTCTCTAGAGTACGTGTTGGATCATGTGGTATTCTTATTTTTAGCTTTTTAGGGAAGTATCATATCATTTTCCAAAATGGTTGTACCATTTTGCATTCCTACCAGGATGCATAAGAGTTCCAGTCTCGTTGATGCCTCTCCAGCACTGGTTCTTTTCAGTTTTTTTTTTTTTTTTTATTAGTGCCAGTAATATTGGGGTGAGATGGGATCTCATTGCAGTTTTGCTTTGCATTTCTCTAATGGCTAGTAATTTTGAGCATTTCCTCAAGTATCTGTTAGTCACCTCAAAGTCTTCCTTGGTGAGTTGTCTGTTCATATCCTTTGCCATTTTTTAATTGTATGATTTGTCTTTTTTTGTAAGGTAATGGATTTTCCTATAGATTTTAGAGATCAGAGCTTTGTTGCATATTTCATAGTCAACTTTTTTCCCCCATTCTGTAGGCTTTCTTTTTACTTTTTTGGTGAAGTCTTTTTTTTTTTTTTGGTGCGGTGGTGGTAGATGAAGCCTTTTGAGGATCATAAGTGTTAAATTTTCAGAACATCCCAGTTATCTAGCTTGTTTTCTGGTGTTTGTGCACTGTTAGTTATGGTTTGTATTCCATTTTCTGCTGTGTATTAGGACCTCTAGCATCAACCCTGTTTTTTCTTCTGTGATTTTCATAGTTTTCGTTTTTATGTGTCAGTCCTTGATCCATCTTGCATTAGTTTTTTGTATGGTGTGAAGCACAGGTCCCGTATCAGTTTGTTTTACAAATGGCCATGTGGTTCTGCTGGTACCACTTGTGAAAAAGACTGCATTTTCCACATTTAATGGACTTTGGGGATTAAATATCAGATGACCATAGGTGGATAGACTTACATCTGAGTTCTCAATTCTGTTTCTTAGGTAATGTTTTTGTCACTGTACCAATATGAGGCTGTCTTGAGTATTGTAGCTGTATAGTAAGTTCTGAGGTCAGATAGTGTGAGAACTCCTACTTTATTATTCTTCCTCAATAGTGCTTTATGTATCTGGGTTTTTTTTTTTTCCTTTCCATATAAAGTTAATGATTAGTTTTTCCATTTTTCTGGTAAGGTGCTGGTATTTGTGAGGTGTTGCAATTCTGTTGGTATTTAGATCAGTATTGCATTGCATTTGTAATACTGCTTTGGGTAGAATTAACGTTTTCATCATGTGAAGTCTACATTTTTCTATTTATGTAGGTCTATTCTGGTTTCTTGCAGTAGTGTTTTCTATTTTCTTTGTACAGGTCTTTTCTGTCCCTGGATAGATTTATTCTTGAGCATTTTATTTTTTTAGAGTCTATTATAAATAGCATTGCTTCCCTGGTTTCCTTATCATAGTTGTCTTTATTGGTGTACAGGAATCTAACTGATTTTTGTATGTTTATCTTGTATCCTGCTATGCTGCTGAATCTTTCTAATTAGTTCCAGAAGATTTGTGTGTGTGTGAAGTCTTTTGTGTTCTGTTTGTACAGTATCATATCATCTACAAATGGGGATTTTTTTACTTCTTCGTTAACAATTCAGACGTCCTTTATTTTTTTCTTTGTCTTACTGCTCTAGCTAGGACTTCCAATACAATGTTAAATGGGAGTGGTAATAAAGACCATATTTGTCCTTTTTTCTCTTTTGTGCTATAGGTGAAAGCTTACAACTCAAAGTAATTTCTCACACAAAAATTTATACACATATTGCTATGTGACAGTAGTTGCAACTTCTGTACAAAACACTACTGCAAGAAACCAAAAGAGGCCAACATAAATTTTGTATGCTCTGAAATACTTTTAGTAGTGCTGGTGTCAACTCTCCTGAAAGTCTGGCAGAATTCTCCAGTGAGGTTGTCAGAGCCAGAGCTTTTTTGCTGTTGGTGAGAGTGTTTAAATTACCGCTTTAATTTCTTCTTTTGTTACAGGTTTATTTAGTTTTTCTACCACTGTGTTAGTTTAGGTAGATAGTGTGTTTCTAAAAACTTGTCCATTTTCTCTAATTTTTCAAATTTGTTGGAGTACAGTGTTTCAAAGTTTTCTGTTATGAATCTTTTGATTTCAGTTGGGTATGTTGTGACATGGTCCATCTCATTTCTTATTCAGGTTATTTGCTTCCTCTATTGTTTTTCTTTTGCCAGTTTGGCCAGTGGTTTATTGATTTTGTTGATCTTTTCAAAGAACTAGCTTTTGGTCTTGTCAACACTTCCAATTGTTTTTCTAATCTCTAATCCATTTAGTTCTGTTCTAATTTTTATTATTTGCTTTCTTCCGGTGCCTGAGGACTTCTTTGTTGCTTGCTTTCTAGTTGTTCAAGTTGTAGGGCTATGTTTTGATTTTGCCTGTTCTTTTTGGATATGTATTGCTGTAAGTTGATCTCTGAGCAACACTTTTGCTGTGTCCCAAAGGGTCTGGTAGGATGTGTTTTCATTTTCATTTAATTCTGTAAGTTTCTTTATTCTGTCCTTGATTTCTCTTACAACCCAGTAGTTTTTGAGGAAGGTTCAGTTTCTATGTGTTTGATTTACTTACCTTCCTTTTTCTGTTATTAATGTCAGCTTTTATGGCTTTATGGTCAGAAAAGATGCTTTGATTAATATTTCAATGGTTTGGATTCCATTAAGGCTTGCTTTGTGACAAATTTGATTATACTATGTCTTGGTGACTTTCTTTTGGAATCTACCCTGTGTGGGTTCCAATGAGCTTCTTGGATAAATATCTTCTCATTTTTCATATCAGGGAAATTTTCTGACAACAAATCTTCATCAGTTCTCTCTATATTTTCTGCTATCTTCTGCTGTTCTGGTATTCAAATCACTTGTAGGTTATTCCTTTTGATAGGATTCTTGATGCTTAGGGTCTCCTCACTTTTGAAAATTCTTTTTTCTGATTTTTCCTCAAATACATTGGTGACAGGTGCTTTATCTTCAATCTCACTAATTCTGACTTCTGTTCCCTCCATTCTGTTCCTTTGACTTTCTGTTGAGTTGTCTATTTCTGAAATTTCATAGTTAATCTCTCGGATTCTATTTGCTATATCTCTGTGGATTCTTGAAGCCTGTTACATTTGTCATTTTGTTCATTTATAACTTTCAGTCCAATATCTCATCTTTGTCTTTGCTGTCTAGGGCACCTAGATTGTCATATACAATGGATTTTCTTGCTTGTTCCTGTTTTTAGGGGAAATGTTTTCAGCCTCTGTCCATTAAGAATGATGTTGGCTATTGGTTTTGTATAGATGCTGTTAATTATATTGAGGAATTTTCCTTCTATTTTTACTTTATTGAGAATTTTTTTTTTAATCAGGAATAGCTAGATCTTAGACTTTTTTGAATGCCTTTTCTGTATCAGTTGAAATGCTCTTCTCTAAATAGTTTTCTTAACCTGAATTGTTCATTAAAACTATATTGGCCTATCTTTTTAAAATCAAGTCATAAAATTCTACAAATGTTTGCGTAGAAATCCATCTTATAGATTACGCTTATTTAAAAATTTCTGTACTGTTGAGTTTAATTTTAAATTGCTACCTAATGGTCCAATGTAACATCAAAGTACCTGCTGTCATCTTCCTTGTGCCTTCCACAAGTTATGAGTGTCTTTAGATGAGAGAGAATTCTGGATTTCACCTTTAGATACCCAGCCCATTCCCTAAGCCCAGCACATGGGCAATACTCTGTAAATGTTTACTGGATGGATGAATTCTTACTGAGCTCTGATGGGCTGAGAGACATGACACCAGACAGAATAGATTTTATGAAGCATAGACAGAAAGATTTCTGGCACTGAGGGAGTTGAGCTGAAGTCTGCTCCCTGTCATTATTTGAATTTCCCTCGATTCGACGGCACTTGGCTGGCTGGCTCAGTGCCATGGAGTTTACTCCATATTTACTCTTAAATTATGGTGGGTAGGTATTATCTTGGTAATGTAGTTGTTAAGTGCTGTGTCTGCTAACCAAAAGGCTGGCAATTCAAATCCTTCAGGCTTTCCTTGGAAACTCTATGGAGCAGTTCTGCTCTGTTCTATTGGGTCTCTATGGATTGAAGTTGACTTAATAGCACTGGATTTTTTTTTTAAGTGTTATCTTAGAGTTCCTCGGTGGTGCTAATAGTTCAAGCAGTTGGCTGCTAACCCAACAGCTGGAGATTTGAATCTATCCAAAGGTAACTTGGATGAAAGGCCTGGTGACCTACTTCTGAAAAATCAGTCATGGAAAACCTTATAGAGCTCGGTTCTGCTCTGGAACACATGGGATCACCATGAGTTGGAACTGGCTCAACAGCAACTGGTTGGTTAGATGTTATCTGCATCTTCCTGAAGATGCTGTTGTTTTGTTAGCTGCTGTGGAGTTGGCACCCAGCTCATGGGGATCCCATGCACAACGGAATGAAATGCTAGCCAGCCCTGCACCATCCTCACAATCAGTTGCAGATTAGACCGCTGTGATCCATAGGGTTTTTGTTAGCTGAGTTTTGGAAGTAGATCACTGTGACTTTTTTCCTAGTCCACCATAGTCTGAAAGCTTCACTGCAGCCTATTCAGTATCACGGCAGCATGGAAGTCTGTACTGATAGTTGGGTGGTGGCTGCATATGAGGTACATGGGCCGGGAGTTGAACCTGGGTCTACTGTGTGGAAGGTGAGAATTCTTGGCAGCAAACAACAACAGCACCTGAAGATGAGGGCCATCACAATCTCATGACTTGGGGAAAGCATTTTGGATGGTGTGACATGAGGCCATGTAGGCAAAGAAATCTAAATTTTGAATCAAAAGAGTTGAGTTCAGTCCTTCTTCAGTCATTCAACTTTGCCATCTTAGGCAAGTCACACAACCTCACAGGCTTTAGTTTCCTCTTCTTTTTAGCAATAATAATGATCATCCTGTACATTGTTCTTAGGTACTGAAGGTTACTGTGAAGAGCAAATGTCTTATAGATGTTAACAGGGCTGAGTGGGTAGTAGGGGTGGAACGGAGTGAGGAGACAAAGAGGGTCCTTGGTCTCACATTAACTGTTTAGAATTCAGATTTCTGTAGATTATACACATGCACATACCAATTAAATACAATTAAATTGCACTGCATGTATATATATGTGTTAACATTTTGATTTGACAAGTATAAATATTTTGATTATGCCATAATTTTTGTAACATTCTTATGGCATTAAAAAGTATTGTGTTTTAGGTGAAAGTTCACAGCTGAACTTAATTTCTCATTCAAAAATTTATACACACATTGTTTTATAATATTGGTTGCAATTCCCACTATGTGACAGCACATTCTGCCTTTCCACCCTGGATTCACCGTCTCCATTCATCTAGTTCCTGTCCCTTCCTGCTTGTCTTGCTTTTGAACAGGAGTTGTGCTTTTGGTTTCATGTATTTGATTGAACTAAGAAGCATATTCCTCATACGTTATTTTCTATTTTATAGGACTGTCTAATTTTTGCCTGAAACTAGGGCCTGGGAGGTTGTGTGAGTTGCCTAAGAAGGCTTCAGGAATGGTTTCAGTTCTGAGTCAGAAGTGTTTGGAGGACATAGCTTGCAGGGTTCCTCCAGTCTCTGTCAGATTAATAAATCTGATCTTCTTTTTGTGAATATGAATTCTGGTCTACATTTGTCTCCCGTTCTGCCCAGGATTCTTTGTTATGCTTCCTGTTAGAGTGGTTGTCGGTGGTAGCTGGTACCATCTAGTTCTTCTGGGCACTTCTGACATTTTTGGGGGGAGGGAGGTGTTTCTTAAAACAAGGCAAATTTGTTATCTTAATGGTATAAAGCTCAGAAGTCTGAAATTAGTGGCGTTTCCCCCCCCCCCAGCTTTGAGTATATTGGTATGCCCTGGTGGTACAATGGTTAAGTACTATATCTGCTAACCAAAAGGTCATCAGTTCAAATCCACCAGGGACTCCTTGGAAACTCTATGGGGCAGTTCTACTGTGTTATAGAGTTTCTATGATTTGGAATTGACTTGACAGCAATGGGTTTGGCTTTGGAGTACACTAGTAGTCTCAGAGAAGCCTAGATCTCCTGATTTTTGTGAAACACTGTATGTCCACCCATTGTTGTCAAGCTGATTCAGACTTTTAGGTCTTAGGACAGAGTAGAACAGTCTCACAGGGTTCCCAAGGCTGCAGTCTCTCAGAGAGGGTGGTGGGTTCAAACTACAGACTTTTCAGTTAGTAGCTGTGTGCTTTAACCACTGTGCCACCAAGGCTCATTAATTGAACACTAACTAGGGAAAAATTATATAATAACAGTTAACATGCTTTTCACGTACTGCCACTAATCTTGCCTTTTATGTTTCTCTAGAGAGGAGAAATTTTGTGTTCACAAAAGTACCTAAGTGGTTCAAACAATAGCATCAGGCTGAGAAATGACTGAGTCAGGTTATGAACCCAGGTCTTTTGACCCCACAGCCCATTGTTTTTTACCAAACCACCAGCTTCAGAAAAAGCTGCCATCAGTAGTGACCCCCCAGGACTAATAAAGCCTAACTCTGCATTCTGGAATCAAACCAGACACAGTATATTCAGGTGATACAGTTTAAAATGCAAAAAATGCAAGGACATCAAATGAGTCACTCTGTTGTGGTGGTGAGCTCGTCACTGTTAATTAAAGAAGGGAAAAAGTGCTGATATACAGCCAAACATCTCCTGGAGTTTCTTTCCTTGGTTTGGAGGTTTAAGAATACAGTTTCATGGGACACCCCAGTTAACTGGCCTAGTACCATGTTTACTGCTTCTGTTCTACCACTTATTTCATTGTGTGGTGCCTGGAATCTTAAAACTTTGAAAGTGGCCACCCACCTTACAAGAATTAGTCTGTATTTGCCTGTAGCAACAGCTGAAGAAGGTGAGTTAGGAATGGGAAAGGACAAGACACGTGTGGCTAACTGCCTCCGTGAACAATTGCCTCCCGTGCCCTGAGATCTGAATGAGTGGATGTCACCTGACTGTCAGTGCTAAACATTTTGATCAAAGATTCTATAGGCAAATGCTGATCAAAAGGGGGACAATGTAGAACAGAATCCAAACTTTCATGGAATCTAGTTTTTTTTGGAGCTGTAGAGGCTGTCTGAACCCCTGAAACAATGGTCTGGAGATAATCTTTAAACTTTAAACCAAAAGTATCCCTTGAAGTCTTCTTAAAACCAAGCAATAGTTTAGCTTAACTAGTAAAGAATGTCTGCCTTTAGGATTGTGCTCTTGAAGAACTCTCTTTGTGCAATAAATCTGACAACAGTGACTCAAAAGAATATACAGGAAAATTAAGGGACAGTGAGTTTATGTTCATGGGTGAGGAGTAATTTGCAAAAGGAGGGTGAGAATGGTTGCACAACTTGAATAATGTAACTGATGTCACTGAATTGTACAAATAGTGGTCGTTGAATTGGTTGGTGTATGTTTGCAACAACAGCAACTAAAATAAAATAAATAAAAAATTATTTTGCAAAAGTCCAAAATAATCTAATTATAACAGACTTAAAAATAAGTTATATAGGAACATGTCACAGTGACTTCTAATCCTGATGCCTGTTACAATCAAAATTAAAAGCAAATGTGATTATTATGAGTTAAACTGAACAACTAGATTGATGATTCCATACTTTCTGAAAACAAGGTCCGAGTATCTTATGGGAGTATAATTCCACCCCTGCAACTCACACCTACCAACCACTCAACTACTGCCCAAGGTACATACACATTAAGGAGAATGTCTTCATATTCTTTCATTTTCTCTGAGTCCAGTTAACCTGCTGCTGTCGAGCTGATTCTGACTCGTAGTGACCCTACAGGACAGAGCAGAACCAGCTCCATAGAATTTCCAGGGAGCATCTGGTGGATTTGAATCGCCAATCTTTTGGTTAGCAGACACAGCAGTTAGTCACTGTGCCACCAATTAGTTGCTCAGTTATCTCTCTTTCTTCCCTTGGATGCTGAAATAGGTTAGCAGCTTAATGGAGAGGAAGGGGTTCCAGCAGTTCCATTAGGAGGAAAGACTTCTGGCTGGGTAGAGTAAGTGAAGACAAAGTTTAGTAGGGAGAAAAGCCAAAGTTCTGAAACAAACTCATGTTTTACATCAAAAAATCTTTTTTTTTTCTTTTTAAAAGAGAATAGCCAAATGGTGAGTTACAGAAAGGGTCTTACAACTAGGTAGTCAGCAGTGTTGCTCTGAAGGAAGACAGTTATATAAGCAGTAACATCTGGATGGGGTAAAGCCCCCTTTGAAATCTGAATATACAGTAACCGTGCTTATTGAAACATCATTTGTGCTTGAATTAGGGCAATAGTTAGAGCCTCTGAGTGGCTTTTTTTTCAGGCTTTTGGAAGTGGGCATAGAAAACTTCTGATGGTTGAGGCAATTTGGAACTGAGGTGGGGGCCTTTGGGAACATGTGACATGGTAGGTTTGAGTGCCTCATTTGTGGTCATTTTCAGATCTGTTTTAATTTCTCTTGTCTTAGAATAACCCCATGCATAGATATAAAAGCTTATTAGTGTTTATCAGGGAAATGAAAAACATTTGAAAATAGTGGCGATGGTTTCAAAGTATGGTGAATACAGTTAATGCCACTAAACTGTACACCAAAGTGGTTAGAGCAGCACATATTTTGTTAGGTGTATTTTGTTGTTTTTGTTGTTAGATGCTGTCAAGTTGGTTCTGTTTCATCATGGTCCCGTGCACAGCGGAATGAAACACTGACTGGTCCTGCCCCTTTTGCTGTAGCCACTGTGTTAATACACTTTGCTGAGGGTCTTCCTCCTTTCTTCTGAGCCTCCGCTCTACCATGCATGATGTCCTTCTCCAGGGACTGACCCTTCATGATAACATGTCAAAGTAGATGAGATGAAGTCTCAGCATCTTTGCTTCTAATGAGCACTTTGGCCGTACTTCTTCCAAGACAGATGTGTTTGCTCTTTTGGCAGTCCACAGTATATTTAATATTCTTGGCCAATACCATAATTCAAAGGCATCAACTCTTTGGTCTTATTCATTTGTCCAGCTTTCACACGCATATGAGGCGTAGATGACACAGTGGCTTGGGTCTTTGCTTTTTAACACTTTAAAGAGGTCTTTTGCAGCATAATGTGTTGTGTCATCTGATTTCTTAAATACTGAGTCCGTGTGCACTGATTGCGGATCTAAGCAAAATGAAACCCTTGACAACTTCAACCTTTTTTCAGTTTACCATGATGCTGCTTATTGGTCCAGTTGTGAGAATTTATGTTTTCTTTACTTTGAGGTATAAACCATATTGAAGGCTGTGATCTTTAATCTTCATCAGTAAGTGCTTCAAGTCCTCTTCACTTACAGCAAGGAAGGTTGTGTCATCTGTATGACCCAAGTTGTTAATGAGTCTTCTTCCAGTCCTGATGCCTCAGTCTACTTCATATATTTCAACTCCTTGAATTGTTTGCTCAACGTAAGTATGGTAAAAGGATATGATCCTGATGCAAACTTTTCCTTATTTAAACCACACTGTATCTGCTTGTTCTGTTCAAAGGACTACCTCTTGGTCTATGTACAAGTTCCACAGAAACACAAAAAAGTGTTCTGGAATTCTTATTTTTACTAATGTTATTTATAATTTGTTATGATCTACATGGTTGTATGCCTTTGCATAGTTAACAAAACACAGGTAAACATCTTTCTGGTATTTTCTACCTTTAGCCAACATGCATCTGACATCAGCAATGATATCCCTCATTCCATTTCCTCTTCTGAATCTGGCTTGAATTTCTGGAAATTTCCTGTTGATGCATTGTTACAATCATTTTTTAATTAACTTCAACATCATTTTACTTGTATGTGTTATTAATAATATTGTTAGATAATTTCTGCATTCCATTGGATCTCCTTTCTATAGTATATGTATATATATACCATAGATATCTTCTGGTTGATTGAAAGATATTTCACTACAATAAAAAAAAAGAAGAAGAAATATTAACACTCTTTCCTTTTTTTCTCCTTTTTCTTTTGCTTTCAGCAGTTTTAATGTATAAAGTCTCCAAGAAACGAAAAAACCAACTTGCAGAGAGGTGGGTCCATAGTTGAAGGTTTGTGAATTTCTGCTTCAGAGGCTGAGTTGTTAGAAGGACAGACAACAAACTTCGTGCACAACTGTCAGTTGTGCAGAGAACTAACACTTGTTGCTGCAGCTGCCTTCTTCACGAGGTGAGGTCTTCCAGAGTGTGGCATCTGTGGCTGCTCTGAGATGCCTTCAGGCTCTCCTTTGTGCTCTTGTGTGTACTCTCCTCAACCCGTAGGGATTGGGGGGCCCTGAAAGCCTGAGCATAATCATAGAGACCTACTGTCTGCCCCAGTACATCAACCTCTGCTATGCTGAGGACATCCCTTAGTTTGCCAAATGCTTGGTCCAAGAGACCACATGTGGTGGTTCAGATTATGTGTTAACTTGCTGTGCCATGACTCAGTGTTTGAGCAGTAGTATAGTGTTATGAGTACTTCCCTACTGAGATTTAATATATGATTACCCCCACGATGGGATCTGCTATGAGCAAACAATCAGCTGAAAGCAGGTTTCCTTCAGCATGTGGCCTGTATCCAAACATAAGCAGATATTTTGGCTTTTGCCTGCTCTGGATTCTGCAGCTACCTCCTGTCCATCTGGCCTCAGGTTCATGTGACTTGGGCTAGCAACTTACCTGCAGCCTTGCTTGCCAGTCTTGATCTTCACAGCTCATGAGCAAGAGCCCTGCTTTCTGACCAGTTGACTATTTGGGGTTCAGCAGCCGCTGCACCTCTATGAATCAGGAGAAAACTCTATCATGATCCATGGACTTGGGACATTCCAGCCTCTACAACTAAGTGAGCCATTTCCTTGATATAAAATTCTCCATATATTTACAGACTTAATTTGTTTTGCTTCTCTAGAGAACCCAGCCTAAGGTATGACCCTAAAAGTCCTTCCTGAGACCCTCCAGACTCCCCTCTGACACACTATGCACCCATCAGGCTGCCTGTTCTTACAATTTTTCCTGCCAGTTTGTATTTGTTATGGGTTGAAATGTGTCTCCCAAAACATGTGGATTTTTTTTCTTCCTTTTTTGTTGAGATGTACTTCACACACCATTAACCCCACCATTTTAAAGTATGCAATTCAGTATAAAAGCATATATTCACAAATTTATGAAACTGTCACTATCATCTAATTCCAGAAATTTTTCATCACCTCAGAGAGACACCTTGTACGTCCACTCCTCACTTAACAACAGGGTCATTGTACAAAAGCCAGGTCGTTCTGAAAAAATCAGCATTATGTGAAAATGGAGGGTAACACATCAGATTAAAGAACGGAGGATGACTACATTGTTGTGTAACTGCCAATTTACATCATTACACACTGCCACACTGCTGAGACTCATAGCCTAGCCAAGGTGATAGGTAACCTAAGCCTTCACAGCCAGCACCACTCTCTCATCACATCTCAGCATTCTTTACTGCCAAAGCTACATATGCACAGAATAGTCAGATAGAAGATTTTTCACTATTTTTGTAAATGCAAAATTTTGAACAGTGAGCTAGTTGATAAATGAGGATTGGTTGTACTCATTGGCAATTATTCTCTGTTTTCCTTACCCCCAGCCTCTGACAGCCACTAATATACTTTCTGTCTTTATGAATCTGACTATTCTCTCTCTTTCTATCTCTCTCTCTATGTAATAATAAGTATTTAACCTTTCACGTTAGGCTTCTTTCACTTAGCATAATATTCTCAATGTTCACCCATATTGTAGTATGTAACATTCCTTTTATTAAACAAATAATATTTGATGGTAAGGATATACCACATTTTATTTATCCATTCTTCAACTGATTGATGTATGAGTTTTTCCCATTTTTTGGTTATTATGCATAATGTTACTATGAACACTCATGTACAACTTTTTGTGTGGATATATGTTTTTAATTCTGTTGGATATATATTTAGGAGTAAAATTCTTGGGTCACATGTTAACTCTGTGTTTAACTGTTGGGGGAACTGACAAAGTGGTTTCCAAATTGGCTTCACCATTACGTATTCCTATCAGCAATGGAGAAGGGCTCCAATTTCTTCACATTCTTGCCAACACTTGTTAATATCTGTGTTTTTATTCTAGTTAACTAAGTGGATGGAAAGTGGTATCACATTGTTGTCTGATTGACATGCCAAGCATCTTTTCATGTTTTTGCTGGACATTTTGTACATCCTTAGAGAAATGTTTATTTGAGGTCATTTACCCATTTTTAAAATGGGTTGTCTTTTTACTATTTGTTGTAAAAGTTCTGTATATATGCAAGATATTATATCACTATCAGATCCATGATTTTCCAATATTTTCTCCCAATCTATGTGTTGTCTTTTCATTTTCTTGACATAATAGTGTTCTTGGAAGCACAACAGTTTTTAATTTTTGTGACATCCAGTTTATTTAGAGTTCTCTTTTTTTTTGTACCTTTTGCATTACACCTAAGAAACTGTTGTCTAATCCAGGGTCACAAAGATTTTTTTTTTAATTTAAGAAGATTTTCAAATGATGCCAGTGCTGCTGGTTCAAGATCTATATTTTTGAGTAGTGAGGAGCCAAAGCAAAGCAACTGTTTTCTTTCTAATGATCTGATGGTGTAGTGGTTAAGAACTACAGCTGCTAAGCAATAGGTCAGCAGTTTGAATTCACCAGGCGCTCCTTGGAAGTTCTGTGGGATGGTTATACTCAGTCCTATAGGGTCACTATGAGTCAGAATCAGCTCAATAGCAATGAGTTTTTTACTCTGGGTGGCTTGACCCAGCCTGATTCAAACTGGGGTTCTCCTTAGTCTGTCATGGCTCTGTGACAGGGTTCCAAGTCAGGGAGGGGCTGCTCTTCCTTCTTCTTGGGGGAAGCTCTGGACTTAAACTCTTGTATCAGTTCAAATCCAGTGCTACAAACTCCCAGTTACTGATGCTGTCAATACCCTGGAATCTAGTTCTTGAAATTACATCTTAGATGAATGAATCTTTGTCTGGAGTTCTGATTATAGCAAAATGTTTATCCTGGTGGCATTTGCTGTAATGCAATTTTAGTTATAAGTGGCAGGCAGCAGTAAGGAATTCTAAACACATCGCAGAAAGTATGAAAAATTAAATTCAGTGATTCTCTCCAAGTTTCAGAGGACAATAAACCAAACCCAATGAAACCAATTGCCATTAAGTCAATTCTGACTTATAGCAACACTACACGGGGGAAGAGAACTGCCCCAAAGCTGCATTCTTCATGGAATCAGATGCCATATCTTTCTCCTGCAGAGTGATTGGTGGGTTTCAACCCCCAACCTTTCAGTTAGCAGCCAAACATTCAACTACCGCACCACCAGGGCTCTCAGTTTATGAGCAGGAAGGTTTGGTTGGCATCTTCTGTTTTTCTTTCTTTCTTTACTAGTGTGTGGTGCTCTGATGAAACTTCCACTTCTGGATCCAGAGCTCTAAAGTTGATATTGGCTTGATGTTTCTCTCACTCTCTCTCTCTTTGGATAGTGAACTTTCTTTCCTGGACCGTTTTATCCCACTGTCTGTTGTGAATTGAATTTCATTCCCCCAAAATTGTGTATCAAACTGGTTGGGCCATAATTCCGGTATTGTGTGATTTTCTTTTTTCCCCCACGTGTTGTGAATCCTGCCTCTATGACGTTAATGAAGGAGAATGGGCAGCTGTTGTGTTAGTGAGGCAGGACTCAATCTACAAGCCTGGATTGTGCTGAGACAATATCTTAAGATACAAAAGAAGTGATCAGAGAGACGAGAGGACTTCATACTACCAAGAAACTAATGCCGGGAGCAGAGCAGTTCCCTGTACCTAAGACACTCCCGGTCCAGAGGAAGACTGATGACAAGGACCTTCCAACAGGGCCAACAGAAACAGAAAGCCTTCCCTTGTAGCTGACCCCCTGAATTTGGACCTTAAGCCTACTTTTCTGTGAAAAACTAAAATTTCTCTTTGTTAAAGTCATCCATTTGTGGTATTTCTGTTATAACAACAATAGATGAATAAGATGCTGAGTGAAGGAAGCCCCCAGTACTTTCTCAGGCTACAGAAAGCCCCTCAGAGCTTTGACCTAGGGCTCAGCCATCCTGGCTACAGAACAGGAAACAGTGACTATGGTCTTTCTCTGGAGGGTTGAGGTGGGGCTGCAAGATAATGTGTGGCCCTTTCCTGGCAACACCAGGACCATTCCAGCTCCAGAGACATCAGGGAGGAAGGACGACAGCAGGTGGAGCTCACTACAAGTCAGCTGATGTTTAGCCCTCATCAGTCTGGCTTCCTGTCCACACTGAGTGCCGCCTCTCAACAGTCCTTTCAAAGGCAAGCCAGCCTTCTCCAAGCTGTTTTGCCTCAGAACATTTGTGGTCTTCATTCACAGGTTAGTATAAAAGTATGGTTGGGAGTCACGTGTTCTTCCTTCATTTATTTACTCGTCTGATATTTATGGAGTCCTTAGCACTGTATCTAAGGAATGTTTCTTAGCAGCACAGATGGTGAGACTTCAATGTGCTTACTTTGGACACGTCATCAGGAAAGGCCAATTGCTAGAAAGGGACATCATATTTGATAGAGGATAAACAAAAACGAGGGGAATCCTCAACGAGACCAGTTAACCCAAGAGCCACAACAGTGGACTCAAACACACCAGTCATCTTGAAGACGATGTGGGAATGGGCAGTGCTTTGCTCTGTTACCCACAGGTTGCCGTGAGTTGGAGCCAGCTGATGGCAAATAACAACACTAGGTGTGGGGCTCTGTGGTTGTCACCAGAGGTATGATGAAGATTGTCTTTGCCCTCATGATGCTTAGAATTTGGTGGAGAGAGCCATTTTAATTTGTTAATTCATCAAATGTTTGTTAAATGACTTCTATGTAGGAAACACTATTATAAGTGTAGGGTTACAGCAGCGAATGAGCAGACTAGATTTCTACCCATATAGCACTTAGAATTTCAGACAGTTAATGGCTAGTTCTAACAGGAAGTTCCATTTAAAAAGCATTGACTGAGAGTTTGCAATCTTTGTTCATTCATTTATTCACTCTCTGAAAGAAAAAAGAATTTAAAAAATGACATAAGCATTGGTGAATTGAGGGAAAACTTCTAGTGGCCTAATCCATATTAATTGGAATTCCCAAAGGAAAAAGGAGGAGCTGAAAAATTGTCCCAAATTTAATGAAAATTATCATACTAGAGACTCAAAATGCTCAAAGAGTGCCAAGCCCAAGAAATATGAAGAGGATCAAACCAAGCAACATCATAACTGCGTTGTTTAAAAACAAACTTTAAATAAAAAAATCTTAGAAGCAGTGGGGGAAGAGTAGGGAAGAAGCATTATATACTGAGGAACAGATAAAACTGACAACAGATTTATTTTCAGAAACAATGCAAGTGAGAAGATAGTGGAGAAACAGTGTCTTTAAATTATGGAAAGAAAACAAATGAACAAACAAAGCAACCTGTTAAATCAGAATTGTACAATCCACCAAAACACAAAACAAAAAAATCCAAAAAACTTTCAAAACCAAAGGTAGAATACAGACATATCTAGAATTATAAAAGCTAAAACAATTTATCATTAGCTAATTTTTTACAAGAAATGTTAGAAAAAAAAAGTTCAGGCTGATTGAGAAAAGGCCACACCGAACAGAGGGATGAAGAACCCTGGGAACAGAAATAAAAAACCCATTACCATAAAGTCAATTCTGACTCACAGTGTCCCTATAGGATGGAGCAGAACTGCTTCACAGAGTTTCCAAGACTGTAGTCTTTACAGGAGCAGGATGACACATCTTTCTGCTGTGGAACAGCTGGTGAGTTTGAACTACCAACCTTTCAGTTAGCAGTCTAGTGCTTAACCACTGAACCTCTTGGGCTGCTTTGAAAATGGAACCACATGGGTAGATACCTATGTACCTTTTTCATAGCATTTAAATTCTTTGAAAGATAATTGATGGTTTAAAAAATAGTAGTAACATAGTGTGAGATTTATAGTAAACCTACCGACCCACTGCCGTCGAGTCAATTCTAGCTCACAGCAACAAAACAGAACTGCCCTGGTGGATTCAAACTGCTGGCCCTTTGGCTACCAGATGCAGCGTTTAACCACTATGCCACCAGGGTTTCCAAAAAGTAAGAGCATATTGTACGACAATGGTATAAAGGTTGGGAGGGGAGAAATGGAGACATAATTTTGAAAGGTGTTTATACTATACCTGAAGAGGAATAATGTAACTTTAAGGTAGACTGTGATTAATTAAAGTTGTATACCCAGCCCCTAACAAATATTAAACCCTTAACACAACCATGAGAATAACAGAGTTATAGTTAAATAAGCCAACAAATTAAATCATAAAAGTACTCAATCCCAAGAGGGAAAAAAAAGGTGTAGCTTGGAATCTTATATTCAACAAGTGCCTTTTTTGAAGGATTAATGCTTTTGGGAAAAGAACTTGCTGATTCTGAGACTTTGGCTGAAATTCTCCTTGAAACTTGTAAATCAATCATATATTCTTTAGAAAATAAGACCTACACATCTGTGAGAACAGAAGCTTTATATGTGATAGAATTACTGCTTCAGAAACTTCAGGGACTGAAACAGCAGGAAAGTCTGACATCTGAACGCCCAGTGTTCCTTATGAAGTCTTTAGCCACGATGGTGTCAGAGAGCTGACCTGAGGTGCGGGAGAAAACATCATTACTGAGGAAACATTTGAAAGTCTGGAATAAATTAGGAGGGGAAGAAATAAACAACAGCCATGTTTATCGGGGGTTAAAATGGTGGTATTCTTCAGAAAACCAAATGGGGGAAAGTAAAGATTAATTTGTAGCATGTGTCAGTTCCGGGTTAGGAAAAAAAAAGGCTTAAAACAAAGAGCAAACAGAAAACAAAACAGGTAGCGGATATAGGAAATAAATAGTAAGAATATATTTAAGCCTAATCATACTGTTTTGTGAAGAGTCCTGGTGGCACGGTAGTTAAGTGCTTGGCCGTTAACTGAAAAGCCAGTGTTTCAAACCCGCTAGCCACTGTGTGAGAAAGATGCGGCAGTCTGCTTGCAAAGATCATCGCCTACTGGACGCTGCTACTCGGTCCTTTCGGATCTTTGTGCACTGGAATTGGCTCAGCTGCAATGGGCAATCATATTGATAATCAAATTAAGTGTAAATAGTTTAAAAGGTTTAAACATTCCAATTTAAAAACAGAAAGACTCAACTGTGTACTGTCTACAGGAACTGTACTTTAAACATGAAGCACAAATGAATTATAAGTAGAAAGATGAACCATGGTAACACTAATCAAAAGAAGCTGGAGTGGTTATATTAATATTAGATGAAGTAGTCTCCAGCACAGGCAGTATTACCAGTTTTAAAGAAGATCATTTCAAAATAATAAAGGGTCAATTCATTAAGAGAATATGACAATTCTGAGTGCTTATGTACCTAAAAAAGTTTTGAAATACATGAAGCAGAAAGCTGAAAGGAGCCTTTGAAAGCTGTCATCAAGTCCAACTTTTTTTTATTATTTCTTTTCTTCTTTCTCCTTTTTTTTCCCTTTGACACCATCATTGTCTTGATATTCATCTTCCTCTTCTTTTACAAATGAGGATACTGATGGCAGAGAAGTGAAGTTATTACAGAAGTGCACATTCACTCAGAAACAGAGCTGAGTTTAAGACCCAGGTCTTCCAACTTCTTATCTAGAGCCTTCTCTCTTCACTGCACTTTATTGAGCTTGAACAAACACTGTCTTGTTACAGTGACAAGGCTTAAAGTGAAGGTATTAATGATGCATAAATAAACAGACCACGAGGTGAAAAACAGAAGTGTAACCTAGATGCAATTCCTCATCTGTTGATGGTTGACTGCCAGCAGCCAGCACAGAAGTCAAACAAAAGGCTGAAAAGAATGGCTATTGGGAAAGCTCTCATTCTGTGGCTTGGGAATTACATTTAGAATTCCTGCTTTTAGATGTCTGGAAGTCTTGGGATAGGAATCTTTCTCAGAAGTCATTTCACCTTCCTGGCAATAAGTAGGCAAGATTCCTTAGAATTTAACTGGATTTAACTGAAATGAACTTTCTGGTAGACCTGTTCTAAAGTGGTAGATGCCAAGGGCTGCCTCTTGTCTGTGCTGCGAACGTGCCCAGTGCCTGAGTGCTACCAGCTGGCACATGAATTCACATGGGAATCAATTACCTGTGGAGCAAGAGGCCTGGGAGTCTCTGAGTGCTGACCTGTGCACTGGGGTGGAGGCAATCAAGGGTGAGGTTACCTGGGGTCAAACCCATGGCTTTGGGTATCCATTTGTCACTTGGAATTGGGCAGAGAACCATAAACACAGGACACAGTGGGTGAAGTTAACTAATTATATACAACTCTGACCATAGCTCAGCCTGGTCAGACTGGGCGAGACAAGAGGCAGTTTACAGGGCAAAAATCTGTTTAAAAACATAGCCTTCCCCAGCCAGAAATGGTGCAGTCATCCTTGCAAAGACATGAGTAGGAGTTAAAACAACCCAATCTTCAATTTGGAAGCCGTGACACATGGGCGGGGAAAGCAGTGGAGGGAGAATTTAAGGCTGTCCAACAATTAAGCTGAGAGAGAACTGCATTATGTCAGCCTGGGTTAACCACCACCACAGGGCAGACTTAAAAGCCTATAAAAAAAATGCTTTACCGCTGACCAGAAACTCAGGGACAAGGAAAGCCAGAGCTCTGTTGGAAAGAGGTTGGCTGCTAGACGTTTAGCTTGATTGGTTTGGTCATCTAACTTGTTATTATGAACAGAAAACACAAGAAAAAACAAACAAACAGAAATCATTATACTGAAATGACAGGCATGAAGATTTTGGAGTTAAACAGATAAACAAATTCCTTTTGCAATCCCTAGAAGCTATAGACGAGGAGCAAATTAACCAATTGTTCAGAGCTGCAATTTCCTCAACTGCAAGAAAGGATGCCACATGTACATCACAGGATTGTTGTAAGGACCAGGAATGGTGTACATACATAAGGTCTCTCACATCTCACAGAAGTTGATGAAATAGGGCCCACCACCACCACTGCGGTCAACATTTCCTCATCACCTTGAGGACTGTGAAAACCCTGGTGGGGTGGTAGTTACGTGCTACGTCTGCTAGCTCAAAAGTGGGCAGTTTGGATCCTCCAGGTGCTCTATAGAAACAAGAGAGCAGCTCCACTTCTTCCTACAGGGTCACTAAGAGTCTGAATGAAATCAATGGCAACAAGTATAGAGCTGGTTACTCTCACCCTAAGCTGTGTGCTTCTCCTTTGTTTGACTAGAAGAACTGAAAATAGCCACCGTTAAGAGTGTTCAACTAGACATTTACAAAAAATAGCATTGTATCAACTAGCGACTCATCAGTTATTGTTGTTGCTGTTGTTAGGTGGCACTGAAACGCTTCCCACTACTAGCAACCCTGTGTAGAACTGAACGAAACCCTACCGAGTTCCATGCCATCCTCACAATCATTTCTGTTTGAGTGCGTTGCTGGAGCCACTGTGTCAGTCCATCTTGCTGAGGGTCCTCCTCTTCCTTGTTGACCGTCTAGTTTACCAAGGACAGTGTCCTTCTCCAGGGACTGCTGCTAACATGTTTGAAATATGTGAGGTAGCGTCTTACCACCCTGGCTTCTACAGAGAACTCTGGCTATACTTCTGCAGGATTTGTTTGTTCTTCTGGCAGTCCATGGCACATTCCATATTCTTTGTCAACACTGTGATTCAAACACATCAGTTCTTCTTCAGTCTTCCTTCCTCGTTGTTCACCTTTCACACACACATAAGGCAATGTATTTGATTGCGTACATGGGTGCAGTTTAGGATGTGTCAAAGAAATTCTGTGTCCTGTGAGGATACCTGGCCTGCCTATAATTTCCAGCAGGCTCCTACCCTCTCTAAACAGCAAACATAAAGATAACAAGCCTTAAAACAGCTGCAAACTCCAAAATAGGAGACAATTACCAACCTTCCCTGACATTTGCTCTCCTGTTTCATCAGACGTCTACTGGGTTAGGTAGGAACGCTGCATTCTAGTTCTTCTGCCAGCTATAATTGGGTTGAACATCTCTCTTTTTTTTACATGAAAATAATATGGTCATTAATGCCTCATTCTTCTACAAAAAGGAGAAAGAATTTGCAATGGGAGATCTTACCCTCCATACACCACTGTCTGCCATACGATGTTTGTAGACGTCTACGCTGGATCATGTGGTTAGACAAGACTGGAGGCTTGGGGAGTGTGTAGTCCTGCTTGGTCTGATACTCTTAGTACAAGAAATAACTAGGCAGCACGACAAGGGCAGAGAGCATGTGCCTTTGGGATCAGCTGAATTTGGTGTAAAATCCAGCTCCTATTCTCAATATACAGTCTGCACCAGTCTTAGTTGTCTCGTTTGTAAAATATGGATAATAGTATTGTATAAGACTCCAGGGTTAAATGAGACGATATATGCAAAGCAACCAGTAAGTGGTGTTAACAGCTACCACTGGTCGGCTAGTTTGTGTATGTTAGCCTACATGTTGCTGTGATGCTGGAAGGCATGTCACTGGAACTTCAAAAACCAGCAGGGTCACCCACAGTGGACGAGTCTCAGCAGAGCTTCCAAACTAAGATAGACTAGGAAGAAGGACCTAGTGATCTACTTAAAAAAACTGACCAGGGAAAAGCTTATGAATAGCAGCAGAACACTGTCTGTATATGAGGATCAGTAGGAGCACTGGCGGTGCAGTGTTTAAGCACTGGCTTTCTAACCAAAAGGTCACGGGTTCAAGCCCATCTACCACTCTGCAGAAAAAAGATGTGGCGGTCTGCCCTGTAAAGATCACAGCCTCGGAAACCCTATAGAACAGTTGTACTCTGTGTCCTATAGGACTGTGAGTTGGGATTGACTCAATGGCAATGGATAATTTTTTTACACAAATCATACAGGCTTTCTGCTTTTGTTTGCCAGTCATGTCCTCCCGCAGGAGGCATTCTCAAAAGTACACTATCCTAATTTTTCTTCAGAAGAACATGTAAAACGAGCTAGCACAGCAGAACCTGTGAAAGTACACCGTGCAAGGGAGGGCGTGGCCAGAAGACAAACACAAGACATATGCATAGTTTGTATAAAAATGTGCTTGGTGAGCCCAGGGTGGTTGGCTTAGGTTGGGCTCTCTAGTGAAGCAAAACCAGTAAAAGCATAGACGGCTGCCAAGTAAGTTCGTGAACTCATCCTAGAAAAACTACTACATACCTCACTGTTGAATATCACCGTGGTGACCTTCACAGTACACCCCTTGGGAAGCTATGCACTGAAACCAGTGCCTAGTCTACCTTTCAAAGCAATTTTGGAACTCTTTCTGGAGTGGACATCAGAGCGGTTGTTGTATCACCCTTGATGTCCTAAATGTCATCCTTCCAATATCTCTTTTATCTCTGGGTAAAGAAAAAGTCACTGGGAGCCAGATGAGGTGGGCAGGGAGGGTATTCAATACAGTTATTTGTTTCCTGGCTAAAAACTCCCTCACAGACAACTATGCAATTAAGTATGCAAACTTTCCACAATGCCACCATGAGCAATGGCCATTCCAGAAAGAGTTCCAAAATTGCTTTGAAGGGTGGACTAGGTGCTGGCTTCAGTGCATAGCTTCCCAAGAGAAGTACTTCAAAGGTGACCCTAATGATATTCAGCAGTGAGATATGTAAGCACTTAAAAGAATTAAATTTGCAGGCTTAGCTGTCAGACCTCGGAGAAAGAGAGAGAGAAGAATTTATATTAAGGGAATGGCTCACATAATCGTAGAGGCTGCGATGTCCCAAGTCCAGAGGTTGGGCTAGAGGCATCTCTTGATTCACATAGCTGCAGGGGATGGTAAACCCAAGTTCAGTAAGTCAGACAGCAGGGTTCTGGCTCCCAGGCTGAGGAAAAGTATGAATCCCAAGATTGGCAGACAAGACAGCAGGTAAGCTGATAGCTCAAGTCCCAAGAATAGCAAGTCAGATAGACAGGAACCATCTGTAGGATTCAGAGTGAGCAAAAGCCAGTGAAAATCCTGTGGAACACAGTTCTACTTTGATGTACATGGAGTTGCCATGAGTTGGAGTGAACTCTAACTGGTTTTCACTGTGATTGGTAACAATCAATAATTTTTTTAATTATTATTATTTTTTAAATATGATTGAGTGAAAATGTACATTCCCGCACAAATTCACGTGCCCACCTATATGCAGCTGCCACTGATCTCCCTGCCCAGTGACAGCACACTATTCCGCTCTGCTCCATACATGTCTCATCCTCCCAACAGTCTCCTTTCCCCTCCTCTCCACCCACTCTCCTTCCTCCAGCCAGAGGTCAGCAGGATAATATCCTATAGATACATAGAACCATAAAGTGGATAATATATGGTCACTTTGCATCACCAAGTCCAATCCATTCATGTCCGAAAAGTGGAACTTTGTTATGATTTATGGGCTAGGGCAGCATCAGGGCCAAGGCCATGCTCCTAGGGGAACTCCGAAACTGCTGGACCATCAGTTGTGGTCTTTTAGTGAAGATCTCAGGGTGCACCCCTTTTTATTCTTGTGTTGCCAGTGAGACTCAACTTAGTGAGCTCCATCGTGGCTATCACTGGTGGTGACCGGACACCATCTGGTTCTTCTGGTCCCAAGTCGATGTAGACATCCACTCATGTGGGTCTCTCTATCTTCTGGGTTGTCTCTACCCTGTGTCATTTTGGTCCTCGGTGAGCATCTGTTCCTGCTGAATTGGGACCATTTGCTGTGCTCTCGGATGGCAGCTTGGCAGCTTTTAAGATCCCAGACACCACTCACTGATGTGGGGTGCAGAGAGTCCTCTTAGCAAAATGCTAGTTGTGCCAATCAGCCTCGATTTTGCCTAAAAGCATGGTCCCCTGCCCCCTGCCCCAGCTACTCCGTCTTTGCAATATTGGGTTAAGATGGAAGGAGTATTCAACTTATGCTGAAGTCCACTTAATATTGTTCTTGTTTCTAATGTGTGCTATCACCGATTTCACCCAATCAGATTTCTAGCAACTCTCTAATCTAAATCCTCCCCCCTGTCCCTCCTTTCCTTTTCTCCTTTGCAGCTGTCAGAGTCTTTTCTTCTATACTGTTTTAGAGATCTTATTGTAGGGGTCTCATACAATACTTGTCCCTTTGTCACTGACTACTTTCACTCAACATAATGTCTTCCAGTTGAAACCAGGTTAGGAGATGTTTCCCGGAATCATCTTTATTCTTTATCATTGCGTAGTGCTCCATTGAGTATATATACCATAATTTACCTATCCATTCCTCTGTTGTTGGGCATCTGGGTTGATTCCGTCTTTTTGCTATTGTGGACTGTGCTGTGATAAACATTCTTGTGCATGTGTCTGTTGGTGTGAAAAGTCTTGATTCTGTAGGATATATTCCAAGTAGTGGAATTACTGGGTCAAATGGTGTATCTGTATCCATTTTTTCAAGGAAGCTCCAGATTGTTTCCCAAAGAGGCTGGACCATTTTGCAACCCCACCAACAGTGTAAGAGTGTTCCATTTTCTCCACAGCCTCTCCAGCATTTGTTGTTTTGTGTTTTTTGAATCATGGCCAACCTTGTTGGGGTGAGATGGTATCTCATTGTAGTCTTTATTTGAATTTCTTTAGTAATTAAGATCGTGAACATGTCCGTATGTGCTTTTTGGCTGCCTGGATCTCCTCTTTAGAGAAATGTCTGTCCATCTCCTTTGCCCATTGCTTAATTGGATGATTTATCTTGTCCTTATTGATGTTTTGTAATACCTTATAGATTTGAGAGATCAGGCATTGGTCTGACACATAGTTGCCAAATATTTTTTTGTATTCTGTAGATGGCCTTTTAATTCTATCAATAAAGACTTTGGATGAGCACAAGTGTTTGATTCTTAATAGTTCCCATTTATCTATTTTCTCTTCTGTTGATTGTGGTTTGTTTGACAGATTTTGAAGTAACAATCTATAATTTACGATGATAATAAAATCTGATAAGTGATCTTCATCAACTGTATTCTCTTCCATTTATAGTTTTTCCTTACCCTAAGCTTAGCATAGTCCTGTGGCAGGCACAACCCTATCTTTTCCAGACGTAATTTTTAGATTCCCAAACTGCACGACAATGGATAGCTAACTATTTGATGATGGATATGCTGTGGTTTCAGATTTCTGCTTAAAAACCAAAGCAAATGCATTGTCATCAAGCTGATTTTGACTTATAGTGACCATTTAGAACTGCTCCATAGGGCTTGCAAGGAGCCCCTGGTGGATTCAAACTGCCAGTTCTTTGGTTAGTAGCCATAGCTCTTAACCACTGCACCACCAGGGCTTCCCATGCCTGCTTAAGAACCTCAAAAGCAAGAGTGCTTAAGGTCTCTGAAGATGTTAAAAACAGCCCTAACAAAGACCAGGCAATGTGTGTTGGACTGTAACAGAAAGGGAATGGAAGACCTTTTTAAAGAGGGCCATGTGAAGAATTGAGGACTAACTGGGTATGCAGAGCCTCAGCCATGGTAGCTGGTGAGTGGCTAGAGCCTGGCATGACTGGGACAAAGAGGAAGTAATGGAAACACTCTGGTGGTCCTATGACCAGCCGATCCTCTGCTTGAGCACATAAATCAGAGCAGGAAAAAACGTCTCTGCCTAGACATCTTTCAGCACGTGGTTCAGGGAAAACTATCAGATGGAGAAGCAATTGGTAGCTGCTGACAGCCTGAACCACAGATACTTTGCGCTAAATAGGAACAATTAAATTGGAACTGAAGCCAAGGGCAATTTTAGTTCTAGCAATTCACTTGTTCTTGCTCAGATTATCGTTGATATTTCCCTGTTATGTTCCTGTTTTCTATCCCTTCCTGTGCTTCACTGAATGGAGGGCTGGACTATGTCAATTGCAAGCAGAGAGACTGTGCTGGCAGAGACTTGCTACTGTCAGGTGATGGTTGGGGCACTGGGCTCCTCGAGAAAGGAGGCAGAAAGCCTGAATCACCAAGATTTCCTGAACAGTGGGGCAGGTGGCAGCAGCAGCCCACACCACACTAACTTCCTAAGTGAGGAGAGAGGGCATTCCAGCATAAGGAGACAGGATGCCAGTGCCTGAGATAGCAGTGAGTCAGAAGAATGGACTCTTCTCTAGGCAGGCCCAGCTCTTCCAAGTAACACAAAAAGCTGTCAGGACACTGGGCCCCCAGTCTCTGGTGGTGAGCACTGTCTTCCATGTCTTTAAGATTGCTTGTCACTACATGGGCCATGGGACTGATGCCTCATTCCCTTTAGGGTAGCCTTGTCCTCATCTTCTCAGACAAAATAAATAAGTGTCAGTTGACATAAGTGACCCTAAACAACCACAACACAAGGGCCCGATTTGCTGATTTCCTTTGATCCTCTTCCCACTGTCAAATGGTATGTGGTTAGTTTAGCAATGTTCATATTTGTTATTGAGAGATTATTTTTGTTTTCCTTTTTTTTAAAGACTTTTCCTTTCCAAGGGGAGCCAATTCAGGTACGACTTTTTTTTTAACTATGGTAAACATATATCTGTAGCAAAATGACTATCTCTCTACATACTAATTATGGTAAACATATATCTATAGCAACAATCCTCATATGTACAGTTCACTGACGTTAATTATATTCATCATGACGTTCAACCATCATCGTTATCCATTCTCAACTGTTTTCACCATCTTTAAGAGAAGTTCTGTGTCTCCTAAGCTTAGGATCCTCTTTTTTCTCTTCCTCCTTCCCACCTCTGGTAACCAATTCTAGATAAAGATGTAAGTGGAATCACACATTATATGTCCTTTTGTAACCGACTGATTTCACTCAGCACAACGTCTCCATGTTGTAGCATATATAAGGACTTCGTTACTCCTTAAAGCAGAGTACTCCACTGTATGTATGTACCACATTTTCTTCATCCATTCATCTGCTGATAGACATGTAGTTTCTACTTTAAGGCTATTGCAAATAGTGCTATCATGAAGGAAACCTTGGTTGCATAGTGGTTAAGTGCTACCTCTGCTTATCAGAAGGTCAGCAGTTCAAATCCACCAGGTGCTCCTTGCAAACTCTATGGAACAGTTCTAATCTGCCCTGTAGGATCACTATGAGCCAGAATCAACTTGATGGAGGTGGCTTTGGCTTTGGCTTTGGCTGTAATGAATATTGCTATACAATATCTGTCTACGTTCCTACTGCTTTCAGTTCTTTTGCGTATATACCTGGAGTAGAATTGCTGGACCATATGGTAATTCTATGTTTAAATTTATAGGGAACCAGCAAACTGTTTTCCCCAGTCTTTTCTTAGGAGACACGTTTATTTTAACAAACCTTCATATAACTCTTGCTATGTGCCAAACACGATTCTAGATACTTTTCAAATGTGAGACTATTTAAACCTCGTAACAACTCCATGAGATAAGTACCCATAATACTAGCATCTCCGTTTTGCTGAGGGAATAAAAGAGGAACAGAGAGGTTAAGGAGCTTTCCCAAGGTCAACTAGCTTACAAGTGACAGAAGGAGGCTTTGAGCCCAGGTAATTCATGATCTTAGCCACATCACCACCCTGCCTCATTTCTTTTACTGTGGCTTTGCTCAGATTCTCTTAACGTTGTGGAATGTGCAGTCGGTCACAGTGGTCTGAGGATGATTTGATACGTACTAAATATTAGTAGATGTTAGAGAGTCCTTGCTCACTCCCACGTCTGTTCTTATATTCCTGCAGTAGTTTTGCTTTATGTTCCAATTTTGCTTTATCCCGCTGTTTATGACACACCCTGTGTGTCTTGATGAGAGGTCTAACAGTTTGCTTAGATTATGCAAGAAAGCTTCATAGAAGCAAGGAGGTTAGGACAGGGCCCGGGGAGGGGGCAACCCCACCAAGAACAATGCTTGTGTAAGACACCTGCCCCGTCCACAGACCTAGAATTTGATTCATTGCATTTGTTTGTTTGTGGGCGGTGGAAGTGGAGTCTGGCTGACTTAAGGGAAAAAAAAAGAAGATATTGGAAGGATTCTGGGTGGTTGATAGAATTCAGGCCTCATAAAGTTCTGGAACTAGGGAAGCCTTGGAGAGTTTGCTAACAGGATGAAAAATTTCTTTAAGGTGCTGCTGAGGAATATATCTGCTTCAACCATTCCCCACCCTTGTGTCTGGGAAAGATTTCCATTCCCAACAAAGAGGATCTGATTGGAATAGGTCTGATTATACAGAATATACAGCAGGCTGTGAGTATGGTACACAGAATGAGGAAATAGAAAGCCATGTGTTCTCATCAAATGCAGGTGGAACAGATACTGGCTTGGTGAAAGCAGGCACTGGCCACTCAAGGCTCAGTGTCTTCAGCCACTGATTCCCATTTTTCTGTGTCCTGTTCTCATATAAGGTACCTACTGTCCGTTGGATCCACATCTTTCTGTTTCTGATATTAGTGTTACTCAGATTATGATTCCTCTGTATCCTATTTTGATGTTGGTGTTTCTTGTCCCTCATTACCAGCTTACAATCAGTTCAGTCATGGGACTTCTGCAGAACAGCCTTGCACTGATTTTTTTTTCTTACTGTATTTGTTACTATTGATCGTCACCATTTTTATTCCATAATCATTGACATTTGAACAACACTTCCACTTATTTAATCTTCTTAGTAACTTCATTGTTATGGATTGACTTGTGTCCCTCAGAATTGTGTGTCAAAGTCCTAACCGCTCTTCCTCCCTGTGAATGTGAACTTGTATAGCAATAACCAGTTTCTGTTGAGTTGAGTCCAGTTCATGGTGAGCCCTGTATGTCAGAGAAGAACTGTGCTCCATCAGATTTTTAATGAATTTTTTTTTCCAAAAGTGGATCATCAGGCTTTTCTTCCAAGGTATTTTGGATAGACTCAAACTGCTAACCTTGCTATCAGCAGCCAAGCACATGAACCATTTATACCACCTGGGACTCACTGTTTGGAAATAGGGCCTTTGGAGATGCTACTAGTTAATGTGAGGTGACGCTGGAGTAGAAAAGCCAAAAACCAACCCCACTGCTGTGTTGTTGATTTTGACTTATGGTGAGTCCACATGTTACAGAGTGGAACTGCTGCACAGCGTTTCTTGGCTGTCATCTTTACAGAAGCCAATGGTCAAGGCTTTCTTCCACAGTGCCACTGGGTAGGTTCAAACTGTCAACCTTTAAGTAGCAGACAAGAGCAAACTGTTGGCCTCACTCAGGGACTCTGCTACCGGAGTAGAGTGGGTCCTAAAACAAAAGAAGAGACCCAGAGCTGAAGAGAAGACAACCACGTGAAGATGGTGCCAGAGTTTAGAGTGATTCATCTACAAGTCAGGAAACAGCAAGATTTGTTAGGAACCACAGGAAGCTCAGAGAGGCAAGAAGGATCTTCCACTACAGGCTTTCAGGGAGCATAATCCTGCTGGTACCTTAATTTCAGACTTCTGGCCTCAAGAAGTAGGAAACCATACATTGCTTCTATTTTAAGCCGCTCAGTTTGTTATGGCACTTATTTTGCTACAGCACCCCTAGGAAATTAGTACCCCAGGCAGGGTGGATGTTATTTCCATCTTCTTATAGATGATAAAATTATGGTTTCAAATTAGTTCTTACTTCTCCAATTGTTGTGATTTTTCAGGTTACCATGCTTCTCTCAATAGAGCCCTTATGGTCCAGTGGTTAAGAGCTCAGCTGCTAACCCAAAGTTCAGCAGCTCCAGTCCACCAGCTGCTCCTTGGAAACCCTGTGGGGCAGCTGTGCCCTACCTGACCGGGTTACTGTTAGTTGGACTCGATTTCATGGCAATAGTTTTTTTTTTGAAATGTTTCTTCCAGGAATGGCAATCTTTGATCATTTTAATGAACATTCCCTTATTTTTGAGAAAGAAACAAAAATGAACAAGAAAATGGTAAAGAGAGGCGGTTTATTTTGTTGCATATTGCTTTTCATCAAATGAGAAGTCTTCAGTGTTTTTCTCCACATGACATTCCTTTTTCTAGTCTCTTGAAAAACAGCAGTCACAACTCAGTAGGTAAATATGATCCAACTCTTGTTTTGGCTGTACTCCAGCTGACACCCACAGCTACATCATATTTCCTTCAGCCTTCTTATGAAAGTCCCTTTGCCATTTAGACCTCTGTCAACACCAGGGGAAAGCTAAGCACAGATGACAAATAGGTTGTTATTACCAGCCCTGTCAAACTCAGTCCCAACTGAGTTGGTTCACAAAATGCTGACTTCCCAGAAACTGCTTTAGCAGATACAGCATTGTGTCCAGGAAGCAAATGGGCCTGGCTGGAACGAGTTCTCAGTGATCCCTGACTCCACCTGGAAATTAACTTACAGATCCCTCCAGTACCCAAGTTCTGGGGATAATGACTACCTCTATCTAGGCCAGCTCTTAAGTTACTTTGCTAACCATCCATAGATTCTTTTGTTCATTTAGAAGGTATTTATTAAGTGCCAAGTGTGTGCCGGGTGCCATTTCTCAGGCAAGAGGACAGCAGTGAGCAATATTAAGTTCCCAGATCTTATTGGATAATTGCGTGCCTATCTGTATGTGGGAAACCCTGGTGGTGTAGTAGTTAAGTGCTAACCAAAAGGTTGGCAGTTGGACTCTACCAGGCACTCCTTGGAATATCTATGGGGTAGTCCTACTCTGTCCTTTAGGGTCCCTGTGAGTCAGAATTGATTCAAAGCAGTGGTTTTGTTTGTTTGTTTTATTTCTCTGTGTGTGTATACATGTATGAATGTGTGCATGCACATGTATGAGAATAGGAAGGTTTTTCACTCTCTTAAGGCAGAATCACAAACTCAAATTCTTGACTGATCCAGGAGTAAGGCTGTGGGTATCCTTTCAGTTAACCTTGATCATGTAACAAAACAACTCAAAATTCAGTGGCTCAAAACAATAATATTTATTAGTTCATGATTCTACATGTCAACAGTTTGGACTGGGCTCAACTTGCCGGTTCTTCTGTTGGTCTCACCTGGGTTCATTTATGTGGTGGTAACTTGTTTGTGGCTCAGCTGAGGTTGGGTGGTCCAGAGCAGCCTCACTGTCAGGGATTATGCTAGGTTGTTAGCTAGGGTGTTTCAGTACTCCTTTCCATGTCTCTCCAGCAGGCTAGCATGGGTTCTCAGAGTTCTCAGCACCCAGAGAAAACAAGCCCATGTAGAAGCCCCTTTCAAGTTTCTGCTGTGTTTACATTTGCTATTGACCCATTGACCAAAGTAAGTCACATGGGCAAGCTCAGAGACAGTGTGTGACATGACAACCTAAGGGCATCAATGCAGACAGGCACCATACCACTGGGGGCCATTACCGTAGCCATCTACTGAAATATCATACAGTAGAAAGTGGCAGAGAGTACAGTCAACTAGACAGTAGCTGCTTCAACCCAGTCCACATTCCATGAGAGAATGTAGGCCCAGTGTAGCCAGATCTGCTGAATTTTAAAGAGAAGCCAGAAATTCAGTTGCATGTAAATTCCCCTACTTATGACATTTTGAATAATTTGTGCAGTCAACATAAATGTCATTCAGTTAGCACACATTTTAAAAATCCGTGTCACCAAACCTAAGTATCGCTATGGACTCAGGTGCCACCAATTTATAACTTTTGTCTTAGAGAGCTGGACATTGTGAGGTACAGTTCTCACATATTTGGATTTTTTAACAGTAAAAGTAAAAAAAAAAAGATTAGACAGAACTGTTGATTTTGATTTTTACAAACTAATGGAATTTTTTTTTTAAAAGCCACTATCCTTCATAGTCTATAATTTTATAAAAATAAATAGTTAAAGACCCCAAACTAGGTAAAACATAAGCTCAGAATGAATGTGCAGTTCCGAAGATGTGACAATTGGAATGTCACACTAACATCTTTCTTCTTCCCTCATTTCTAAGAACACCTCTATCATATTCTGACCATTTTGAAATCAGCATGTATCTAATTTCTAAATCAACATGTGCACTTACTATAGAGCTTTTTTGTCCTGTTATTTGATTAAACCAATAATTTGTCTTACAATAGATGATGTAGAACTGAGGAAGTATACTATGTTGTCCTTACTTTTCTTTTTTTGCCATGAATTGGTAGAAACTTTGTCAAGTTAGTGGACCGGTATCTGAGAATTACTGTTAGTGTAGAAAAACTGCTGGCTTTTAAATCAGGTAGACCTGAGTTTTATTCTTGGCTTTATCTTTTGTGATCTTGGGCAATTTTCTGAACCTCTTTAAGCCCTGATTTCCTCATGTGTAGAATGGAGATAATACTTGCTTGTAGAGTAGAGAAAATATAAATTACCTTGCAATGTTAGATACAAAAAAGCAGTTGGTACATGGTAGCTATTGTCACAGTGTTTATTCCAGGAATCGAGGTAGCTGGTGTATTTATTTCTGCATATTTGGGGAGTGTTATGACCTTCCGCACAGCATGCAGGTGGCCACCCTAAGCCTTTGTGTCAGAGTCACTGGTGGCCGTGTCATTTCACGGCAGCAGACTCATGGGGAAGCTGAGATCACAGATCTCCAGCAGAGATCGCAGATACACAGCACACGGGCTACGCCTGCTGCTGTCTTTCCCTTGGAGGACACTGCTGAGGAATAACACCACTGTTTGCTGTTACGACTGGCTTATCTTCAGAGTTGTTCTCAAGTCATTTCTTTTCACTGGAGACTCACGAGCCGTTTCCTCCTTTGCCTACCTTAAGCTAGACCAGACCAGGTCATGTTCAGTTTAAAAGGTTGTGTAGTCTTGCCGCGGATTGAATTTTGTTCCCCTAAAATATATATTGAAGTCTTAACCCCTATTCCTGTGAATGTGGCCTTGTTTGGGGCAAATAGAGTTTTCCTATGCTGATGCTGTTAGTCAACACTATCATACTGTAGTGTGCTGGGTCTTAGTCTTATATAACTAGTGTCTTATAAAAGAGGACGTACACTGAAGCAGAGTCACACACAGGAGGAAGACATCATGCGAAGATATATCCATAAGCAGCAAAGCAACACCAAAGACTGCTGGCGGCTACTGGAGAGAGGCAGGAAATGGTTCTTCTCTCAGAACCTTAATAAGGAATGGACATGGCCAACACCTTGATTTGGACTGCTAGCTTCCAGAACTGTGAGACAATAAATTATGGTTGTTAAAGCCATTCACTTTCTGGCATTTTGTGATGGCAGCCCTAGAAGACTAAAGCAATCGTACATGATTTTAACTCTCTTTTTCTACTCTTGAGGCAAGATGTCACTTTCCATGGTGATTCTTAACCCCATGCATTGTACTCCATCTAGAAAGTTCTTTGCTTCTTTTATATTTGTGGGAGCCTTGGCAAGTAAGCAAGGTCAGATATACCTAGAGGCATACTTAGCTGCACACTTCTTGGTACAGCTAAATACAGCTAAATATGAGTCCTATCTCTTTTTCTTTTAGCGACTCTTTCCCTAGTCCAGCCCCATTCCAGCAGATGAATGTGAAAAGAGACCCTGTCCTTAAGGTGCTGGTCTTGACCCCAGGTGTTCCTGGTCTTTACCTGGACAACTCCACAACCCCACTGACTTTCTTGTTGGGGATGGAGGAGAGAGATGTACTGTAAGAAAGTGCCTCGTGCAGCTGTGGGGCAAGCCCAAAGTCTGTAGGTCAAGGGGTATGCTGGAGGCACCTACATGATTGCATCCCAAGATCTTTAGCTCAGGCCATGGACAGAATACTGCAGGCAGAGAGATACACCAAAAAAACAAACAAAAAAAAAACACACACAAAAAACACACACACACACAAAAACCCACTGCTATTGAGTGGGGTCCAACTCATAGTGACCCTAGAGGTCAGAGTAGAACTGCCCCAGAATTTCCAAGGAGCACCTGGTGGATTTGAACTGCTGACATTTTGTTTAGCAGATGTAGCACTTAACCCACTGTGCTGCCAGGGTTTCTTGCAGGGAGAGAGAACAATATCTATTTATAACGTGAAGGCAGACCATACCCTAAAGAAACTTCCTTTTCAATTGATCGATTACATTACATTAGATTTCATTATGGAAAGGGATTACATTACATTATACTACAGAACAACAGCTATTCTAGTGTTTAGCCGAACAATTAGGAACTGTAGCCTAGACTGCCAAGCCAGCCAAGTGCCTAGACTAGCTAACACATATAATTAAATACCACACAGATCCCATTTCCAACAAGATCACATTCACAGATTCAGGGGTTAGGACTTCAGCATGTCTTTTAGAGGGAGAGAGTTCGTAGCAGAGAGTATTCCCAAGAAAACACTTCAGGGTGAAGCAACTGAGAGAGACTGGGGAAGTGTATAGCGGGGGAAGACCACGGTCAGAGACTGCTCAGGAAGATTTTTTGGGGGAGAAGAAATTTGAGTCAGGGTCTAATTAACGTGAAGAGGCAGACATGAAGACGTGAAAGAGGCACTTTTCTAGTAGAGGAAACAGCAAGTGCCCAGTTCCCATGTATGATCCTGGGTAAGTGTTGGCAAGAAGCCCTGTATGGCTGCAGCGAGGTAGAGAGTGGTCTGAAGTGATGGGGAGGCAGGTCATTGCCTGGAGGCCAGGGTGAGGCATTCGGAATTTGTCTGAAGTGCAGTATTATTGCTGTCCTTTCTTCCATGTCTGCTGTAGCTGGTTATCCTCCATGCCTGAAAATTTAACTTGGAGATCTTGGCCCTGGACCAAGTCATGATTCTAGCTCTCTTGTCACTCAGTGGGATGTACCTAAGCCTTTTTACCATGATACAACCCAGGGAAGAATTGAATCACAACTGCCAAGACTCAGCTTCTCTGAAAAGCCTATCTTGCCTGATCATAGCCTTTCTTCCTGGGCCTCAGCCTGTGAGCTTCCAGGTTTGCATTTAGGTTTTTTGTATTCGTAACTTATTATGGACTCTTGCATGTTCACCTGGTCTCTCCAAGTAGAACATAAGGTCCTCCAGACACAGGCATCACTTTCTGCTTCTACTTCCGGTGCCTACTACCATGGTGAGTTGCAGAGTGAATGAATGCTTTTTTTTTTTTAATTTTTATTTAACATAACTGAGTGAAAATGTACATTCACGTATAAATTTACATGCCCACCTATATGCAGCTTCCACTGCTCTCCCTGTCTGGTGACTGCACACTATTCCTCTCTGCTCCATACATGTCTCATCCTCCCAACAGTCTCCTTTCCCCTCCTCTCCACCCACTCCCCTTCCTACAGCCAGAGGTCAGCAAGATGATATCCTATAGCTGTACAGAACCATAAAGTGCTTCCAATATATGGTCACTCTGCATTGCCAAGTCCAATCCATTCCTGTCCAAAGAGTGGACCTTTGTTATAATTTATGGGAAAGGGCAGCATCAGGGCAGGGGGCCATGCTCTCAGAGGAACCCCAAAACGACTGGACCATCAATTGAGGTCTTTTAGTGGAGATCTCAGGATGCACTCCTTTTTATTCTTGTGTTGCCAGTGAGACTCCTCTCTGTGAGCTCCATCGTGACTATCACTGGTGGTGGCCGGGCACCATCTGGTTCATCCAGTCCCAAGTCAATGTAGGCACCCACTCTTGTGGGTCTCTCTGTCTTCTCGGTTGTCTTTACCACATGTCACTTTGGTCCTCAGTGAACATCCATTCCTGCTGAGTTGGGACCATTTGCTGTGCCCTTGGATGGCAGCTTGGCAGCTTTTAAGACCCCAGACGCCACTCACCAATGTGGGGTGTAGAGAGCTCTCTTAGCAAAACGCTAGTTGTGCCAACTGGCCTGGAATTCACCTAAGAGCATGGTCCCCCACTCCACGCCCCAGCTACTCTATCCTTGCAGTATTGAGTTAAGATGGAAGGAGTACTCAGGTTATGCTGAAGTCCACTTAATGTTCTTGTTTCTAATGTGTGCTATCACCGCTTTCTCCCAACTAGATTTCTAGTAACTATCTAAACGAAACCCTCCCCCCTCCCCCTCCCTCCCTCCCCACCCTTGCAGCTGTCAAAGAGTCTTTTCTTCTATACACAAGTCTGTTTGGGGGATCTTATCCTAGAGGTCTCATGCAGTATTTGTCCCTTTATCGCTGACTACTTTCATTCAACATAATGTCTTCCAGTTGAAACCAGGTTAGGAGATGTTTCCTGGAATCATCGTTATTCTTTATCATTGCGTAGTGCTCCATTGAGTATATGTACCATTGTTTACCTATCCATTCTTCTATTGTTGGGCATCTGGGTTGATTCCATCTTTTTGCTATTGTGGACTGTGCTGCGGTAAATATTCTGGTGCATGTGTCCGTTGGTGTGAAAGGCCTTGATTCTGTAGGATATATTCCAAGTAGTGGAATTACTGGGTCAAATGGTATATCGATATCCATTTTTTTAAGGAAGCGCCAGATTGCCTTCCAAAGAGGCTGGACCATTTTGCAACCCCACCAACAGTGTAGGAGGGTTCCACTTTCTCCACAGCCTCTCCAGCATTTGTTGTTTTGTGTTTTCTAGATCATGGCCAATCTTGTTGGAGTGAGATGGTATGTCTTGATTTGAATTTCTTTAATAACTAAAGATCGTGAACATGTCTGCATGTGTTTTTTGACTGCCTGGATCTCCTCTTTAGTGAAGTGTCTGTCCATCTCCTTTGCCCATCACTTAATTGGATGGTTTATCTTCTTCTTATTGATATTTTGTAGTATCTTATAGATTATGGAGATCAGGCGTCGGTCTGACACAGAGTTGCCAAATATTTTTTCCTATTCTGTGGGTGTTCTTTTAATTCTATTAATAAAGTCTTTGGATGAGCAAAAGTGTTTGATTCTTAATAGTTCCCATTTATCTATTTTGTCTTCTGTTGATTGAGGTTTCTTTGACAGATTTTGGAGTCTGTCCTCATTGTGTATTAAAACTTCCATTGCTGTTCGTACCTTTTCTTGGATGAGCTTTATCGTTTTAGGTTTGATATTTAGGTCTTTTATCCAGTTGAAGTTGGTTTTTCTATAAGGTGTAAGATATGGATCTTGATTCAGTTTATTGCAGATGGATATCCAATTTTGCCAGCACCATTTGTTGAAGAGACTGTTTTTACCCCAGTTTAATGTCTTAGGGCCTTTGTCGAATATCAACTGTTCATAGGCAGATGGTGTCATCTCTGGGGTCTCAATTCTGTTCCATTGATCCATCTGTCTGTTCTTGTACCAGTACCAGGCTGTTTTGACCACTGTGGCAGTGTAGTATGTTCTAAGGTCAGGTAATCAGAGACCTCCCAGTGTGTTCTTCTTCTTTAGTAGTACCTTACTTATCCGGGGCTTCTTCCCTTTCCAAACAAAATTGGTGATTTGTTTCTCCATCTCATTAAAAAATGATACTGGAACTTGTATTGGGATTGCATTATATAAATAAATTGCTTTGGGTAAAATAGACATTTTCACAATGTTAAGTCTTCCTATCCATGAGCAGGGTAGGTTTTTCCATTTATCTAAGTTTCTCTTCGTTTCTTGTAGTAAGGGCTTGTAGTTCTCTTTGTAAAGGTCTGTTGTTTTTCTAGTTAGATTAATTCCTAGGTACTTTATCTTCTTAGGGGCTATCGTAAATGGTACTGATTTGATAATTTCCTCCTTGACAGTCTCGTTGTTGGTATAAAGGAATCCTACTGATTTACTTATGTTTATCTTGTATCCTGAGACTTTGCTGAACTCTTCTATCAGTCTGAGCAGCTTACTTATAGATTCCTTTGGGTTCTCTGCATATACAATCATATTATCTGCGAACAGGGAGATTTTAACTTCCTCTTTGCTGATGCAGATGCCCTTTATTTCTTCGTCTTGTCTAATTGCTCTGGCTAGAACTTCTAGCACAATGTTGAATAGGAGAGGTGACAGTGTGCATCCTTGTCTAGTTCCTGATCTCAAGGGAAAGTCTTTCAGTCTCTCTCCATTCAGGATGATGTGGGCAATTGGCTTTGTATAAATGACCCTTATTGTGTTGAGGAATTTGCCGTCTATGCCCATTTTGCTAAGAGTTTTTAGCATGAATGGGTGTTGGACTTTATCAAATGCCTTTTCGGCATCAATGGACAAAATCAGGTGATCCTTGTCTTTTGTGTTATTTATGTGGTTAATCACATTAAATGTTTTCCTGGTGTTGAACCAGCTTTGCATCCCTGGTATGAATCCCACTTGGTCATGGTGGATTCATTTCTTGATACGTTGTTGTATTCTGTTGGCAAGAATTTTGTTGAAGATTTTTGCATCTAGGTTCATGAGTGATATCGGTCTGTAGTTCTCTGTCTTTGTTGGATCCTTCCCTGGCTTAGGTATCAGGGTTATGCTGGCTTCATAGAATGAGTTTGGAAGTACTCCATCCCTTTCTATACTGTGAAATAGTCTCAGTAGTATTGGGGATAACTCTTCTATAAATGCTTGGTAGAATTCTGCTGTGAAGCCATCTGGGCCCGGACTTTTTTTTGGTTGGCAGTGTTTTGATGACCTTTTCAATCTCTTCCTTTGTGATGGGTTTATTAAGTTGTTCTGCTTCATGTTGTGATAATTTGGGTAGGTGGTATGAGTCAAGGAATTGGTCCATTTCCCCTAGGTTTTCAAATTTGTTAGAGTACAGTCTTTCATAGTATTCTGTTACGATATTTTTGATTTCTGTTCCATCTGTGGTAACAACTCCCCTCTCATTTCTAATTTGGGTTATTTGTTTCCTTTCCTGCTTTTCTTTAGTAAGTTTAGCCAGTGGTTTATCAATTTTCTTGATCTTTTCAAAAAGCCAGATTTTGGTCTTTTCAATTTTTTTCAATTGTTTTTCTATTCTCTAATTCATTTAGCTCTGCTCTAATCTTTATGATCTCATTTCTTCTGGTGCCTGAGGGGTTCCTCTGTTGTTCTCTTTCTACTTGTTCAAGCTGTAGAGTTAGTTCCTTGATTTGGTTTCTTTCTTTCTTCCAGATGTGTGCATTTATGGAGATAAACAGACCTCTGAGCACTGCTTTGGTTCTGGTAGGAAATGTTTTCGTTCTCACTGGAGTCTATGAATTTCTTTAATTCATCCCTGATTTCCTCTATAACCCATGTTTTTTTGAGCAAGATGTTGTTCAGTTTCCAAGAATTCCACTTTCTACCTATGTTTTTTCTGCTATTGATTTCAACTTTGATGGCTTTATGATCTGAGAAGATGCTTTGCAGTAATTCAATGGTATGGATTTTGTTGAGCATTGCATTATGGCCTATCACGTGGTCAATTCTGGAGAATGTTCCATGTGCACTGGAGAAGAAGGTGTAGTTGTCTGCTGATGAGTGGAAAGTTCTGTATATATCAATGAGGTTTAGTTGGTTAATTGTGTCAATGAAGTCTTCTGTATCTTTACTGAGCTTTTTTCTAGATGATCTGTCTAGTAATGAGAGTGGAGTGTTAAAGTCTCCCACTATTATCGTGGAGTCATCTAACTCTCTTTTGAGTGTAGTCAGTGTTTCTTCAACATATTTAGGTGCTCTGACATTAGGTACATAAATATTTAACATAGTTAAGTCTTGCTTGTGTACTGAACCTTTCAGCAATAGTGTGCAGCTTTGTCCACGATGGTGGATTTGACATTAAAACTGATTTTGTCTGAGATTAGAATTGCCACCCCTGCTCTTCTTTGTTCATTGTTAGCTTGATATATATTCTTCCATCCTTTAATTTTCAGTTTGTTCCTGTCTTTAGGTCTCATGGATGGGTCGTGTCTTTTGATCCAAGATGACACTCGGTGTCTCTTTATTGGAGCATTCAGTCCATTTACATTCAATGTAATTATTGATAGGTATGCGTTCAATGCTGCCATTGTGATATGTTTATTTTTATGTTGATGTTTTCTCTGTTGTTCTTATTAGTCTGTTCTGTGACACTCTTTTTTGTGAGTTGATTTTTCACCTTTTTCAGAGCTGGTTTTATAGTTGTTGAGACTCGTGTGTTAGATTTCTTGAAATGGTATGATACATCTTTGTTGTGCTTTACAGCTGCCCCTATGAACCCCCTTAATAAACTATTTATAAACCCAATTTTAATTACTACCAGTCTTGTCATCTTCCTCTCCATCTGGAAGGACTATATCGACTGTAATACATCCCTCTTTTTATTATGATGACACCATAGTTTTCATGATGATCACTGGATTGCTTCTTTCCATATCAAAGCTGTGATTTACTTTGGAGCCTTCCATAAATGAGTAGAGTATTGAGTAGTGTGTCATTCTAAATTATAAAGTTAGTGGTTTCGTTCTTCTAAGCCAAAGCCAAGAACTTCTTTCAGTATTTCTTGTAGTTTGGGTTTGGTTTTTACAAAGTCTCTGAGTTTCTGTTTATCTGGGAATGTCTTAATTTCATTTTTGTATTTGAAAGATAGTTTTGCAGGATATATAATTCTTGGTTGGAAGTTCTTCTCCTTCAAGACTTTGAATGTGTCGTGCCACTGTCTCCATGCCAGCATGGTTTCTGCTGAGAAATCTGAAGAGAGCCTACAGGGTTTCCCTCTGAATGTTAGGTTTGTTTTGAGTCTTGCTGCCTTTAAGAGTTGCTGCTTATGTTTCATTTTGTTAAGCTTGATTATAATATGTGTTGGACTCTTTCTTTTGAGATCTATATTGGGTGGCGTACGATATGCATCTGAGATGTCTATATTCTCTTCCTTCATGATTTCTGGGAAGTTTTCTTTCAGCAGCTCAGCAACAATACTCTCTGTGTTCTCAGATGTCTCGCCCTGTTTAGGGACTTCAATTAATCAAAGGTTGTTCCTCTTAATAGAGTCCCACATGCTTCTTAATGTTTCTTCATTTTTCTTGTTTCTTTTTTCTGATTTCTACTCATAGACACTGGCATCAGTAGCTCTATCTTCCAAGTCAGAAATTCTTTTTTCCATTTGTTCCATTCTGTTTTCTTGGCTTTGCATGGAAGTTTCTATGTCTTTGATTTTCTTCTTGATCTGTTGGATTTCAGAGTACTGGTGTTCCATCGATTGAAGAACTTGCTTAATTTTTCATTTTGTTCTGCTACAGTTTGTATAAGGTCTAGAAGGGCTCTGTATATAATCAATTTGTATTCACTTCCTGATGCTTTCATATAAGTTTCTTCATCTGGAAAACTCCTTGGTTGCTTTGTTTGGGAGCCTTCTGAAGCCATGAGTGATTGCTTGTATGCCACAATTGTCTGTTGCTTTTTGGGTCCCATGTGAGTATATAAAGGCTGGAAGAGGTACTGTGAGGATGGATTGCAAATGTTTCTCTAAGCTGTCTTCAGATGTAAAGCAAAAGGTATTTGACCAGTTCACAAGTCAGTTAGGTTTTCAGGTGTAGAGGTCCCTCTTCTCATCTGACAAAGTAAGCACCACTATATCCAACCCCAGATGATAACAAACTAGTTCAGAATACAGCAGTGCTACTGCCTTGTTGGCCTCTGCTGACAGGGCCTAGCCGTAGCCAACACTGCATCGAGTACTGGTTTTGCGATAGAAAAGCGCTCTCCTATGGGCAGGCTCTGGCTCCCAAGCTAAGAATTAGGTCCAGCTGCGGCCACCGTATCCAAGATGGCGTCCTCCACACAGGCAGCAGACAGAGGGGCTAAAGGTGCCGAGAGGTAGTGATTCCTCTGCTTCTGTTGCAGGGCCCCCAATGCAGGCAACGCTGTGCAAAATCACTACTTTTCTGTTGGAGAAGCGCTGTCCTGTTTGCAGGCGCTGGCTCCCAGGCTAAGAACGAGGTCCCGCTAAAATCTCGGTACCAACATGGCGTCCCGCACCCTGACCGTGGAGTTCCGCACAAACCCCACTGAGGCAGCTACAAAACGAAAGGCTCAACGTGGCTAGATTAACAGAGTTCCGAGCCTGACTCTCAGAATATGGGAATTTCGCCTGCCTATCCCCTCAGCAGCGTGTCTGAGTCCAGCCACCAGGCAAGGCCCAGCTCCACCCGCCAGCCGAGACCGAGGAAAAAAAAAGTCAAACTGGTGCGTTTACCTTCCGTCCGTGAGAGCCGGGGCTAGCCAGGAGCGGGAGTCAGCGAAAGAGAGGAGATTTTCCGCTGAGTGGTACAAAGTCCCAATTCACAGCTCTGTGCCGTGTCCCGAGGCTGATTAGGTGATCAGAAGGCTCTGTTTGATTGTCAATTCAGGTCTTGGTTTCCAGAGGGATATAAGGAGACGTGGGCTTAGTCTGCCATCTTGACTCCACCCCCCGAATGAATGCTTTTATCTCCCCACTCAAACTAAAGTAGCCACTCGCTCCATCACTATTTATATACCTCCCTATTCTGTGCTTTTTATAGACTTATTATTACTGTCAGAATTTATCTTATTTATTGGTTGGCCCTCCCAACGAAGTTGCCTCTAGGGGTGCAAATGGTTACTGTGCTTTGTTGCCAACTGAAAGGTTAGTGGTTTGAGTCTCCCAGAGGTGCTTCAGAAGAAAGCCCTGGCAATCTACTTCCCAAATGTCAATGATTGAAAACCCAGTAAAGCAGAGTTTTACTCTGACACCCATGGGATTGCCAGAATTCTAAATGAACTCTCTAGCAACTGGTGGTGCTGGTGAGCCCAACAAGAACATAAATGCTATGAGAGCAGTGGTCTTGCTAGTCCTTGTACTGAGCCTAGAACAGTGCCTGCCTTTAGCAGAAGCTCAAAGAATGAATGAATCTATCTTGAAAACTTGGCCTGCAGGGAGTAAAGTAACACTGGCTACACTAGAGCCATTGATCAGGTGATCTTAACTTCATTTCTGAGAAACTCTTTTCTCCAAAGGCATTTGATGTACTTTCCTTGGGCCGTAATTCTTGGAAGTGAGATTATGAGAGTCTCCCAAGGGTCACTGTTTTGTGTTAGTGCCAAAATCATTAATGTCCCTTTGCATCCCTATGGCCTTTCTCTTGGTACCTGGTTAGCAGCAGATTTTAGGAGTGTCGCAGTGGCTGCCTTGTGGTACATACATTCCCCCGAGCTGTGACTTTACATGTTTAATTCGTGCCAGCTCTCTCTCTTTTAATTGACCATTTATGATCCATTGGGACTATAGCAGTGACCTGTGAGGTTAAGAGGAAACTAATGGTGTGTCAATGAGGGAGCCTGCTCTCTGCGCTCTGACACCCCCAGCCAGCCTCCCCCATTGGCTCAAGGAGGATGTGGTTTATATTAGTGACCTGGAGAAAGTTCATGCCCTTTGGGAAGAGTGTGTCCATGAAATGGCGGAGTGATTAATGTTTTATTTACAGCAGTGACATCCAGCCTGTCAGGACCCTCCAGTGGCCTTTGATGTAAAACACACCGAGAGGCCCGGGGTTGTCCTTATCTCCTCAGAGGAGAGAAATCAGAAATGAAGGATGGTGGGCAGAGGCTCTGAGCACTGGAGTCCAGACCTGGGCTTCAGGGGCCTGAACGGTGAAAACAGACAGAGACCAGGGCTTGGGGCGGGGGGCGGGGTGGTGGGGTGCTCAGCAGGGTGCCCGCGCCCTTTCTCCAGTTTCCTTTTCTTTCTTGTGTCTTCTTCCTTGAACACTGCCTTGTCGATTGGCTCCCTGAGCCTGTACACAGGATAACAACTTCACAAATCGTACGTGAATGTTACCAGGGGGTGATGCCTCAGATATTTGTATTTCTAAGAGAGGCTGGGTCGCAATGAGTAAGCCCCAGGAATGAAACATTAATGATCATTTAAAACATTCAGGCCTCTGGTTGAAGGTACGATGTTTCTTTAAGAGAACGAGAGACCCCCCAAATGATTCCCAACCGCCCCGGACAGAGGACAGACTTCGCAAAGACGCAGCCTGTGAGCTGAATCCAGACCACAGCTGTGTTTTGTTTGGCCTGCAGAGAGCTTAAAAACTTTTTAATTGTTGCCAACATTGAACAATAAGATTTCAATTTCGCATAAAAATTCTGTTTTCTGCTTTCTCTTGAAAAATTGTAGCTCAGGAAACACTGGGCCTGTGTTCACTCATGGCAAAAACGGTTAAGATTGAACACAGATCACTCTTCTTGTTGAGGCAAGGTCTCTTCCCCACTGTCTCCCCAAAGAATGCTGGGTGTCAGTTGCCATTTATCACTGTGCTGGAGCTGTTGTTTTCATCTGTTCCTGGTCCACTTTTTGCATATTTTGGGTGTTATTTAACTCACACTCTTTAAAACTCAGTTTTTTCATCAGTAAAATTGGTACACCAAGATTAGCCTAATGGGATTATTGTGGTGCTTGTGATGCTTCAATGTCTACAGTAGTGACTGGTATATGACAATAGTTCAATTAAGTGGTAGCAATTGTTCTAATTATAGACAATGAACTGAGACCTCCCACTAAGTGGAAGCCATCTGACCCTTCCTCTAAAAGCAGAACCCCTGCTTCCCAGTTGATGCTAGCTGACAGTGATCCTACGGACAACGGAGAACAGCCCCACAGGGTTTCCAAGCAGCAGCTGGTGGATTAGAACCACTGACTTTGAACGGTAGCTGAGCTCTTAAGCACTGTACTACCAGGGTTTCAAAAACACTCTAGTTGTCCTTTATTGGTTTTGAAGTTAAATTATTCAATTTTATGCTTCAAAAAACAGTTCCACCCTACTTCAAAGAGCTCTCTGAGGTTCAACAGTATTTCCAAACAGCCCAGGTTCTGAATATCGTAGAATTCTTTGCGAATACTGATTTCAAATACTCTACTTTCTGAGGCGGGCATTTAGGAAGTGCTGACTACCTTATTACTTCAGGGTAAATTGGTACTGAGCTCGTTGGAAATGTGCCAGGCTAAGAACAAAAACACCAGAAAAGAAAGAAAGAATTTATGAAGAGACCATGTGAAGACATTCTCCAGCAGCTCTCTGTCTGCTATTTCTTCATTCTCTTGTGGAAAAAATGAGGCGAGGGAGAGCAGTTGGTCTAACGAGTCATGACCCACAACTAGACACAAGTGGCTTTAAACTCTTGGATTCTGGCAGATGTCCTGCTCATCTCCTTTGTTTTATTAACTTCTGCAGTTCTTCTTAGGTCACCAGTGACAGAGTAGAGGAATCTGAAGGCGACGGCGCTTGGCGTGGTGACGCTGTCCACAGCTACAGTGCTGGCAGATGCAAGGCACAGGTTGGTCAGATTGGAGTAAAGCCCATCCTGAGGAGATCGCCAACTCTTTATTATTTTTCACACATTATTCCCTGACTAGAAAGAATTCTCTGCTTCCAGATACATGCCTCCAAGATGTTGTTTTCCATCATGGCTGCCACGCTGTGCAGGAGTTAGAATACTTTTTACTGCAAGTAATAGACAGATACTTGCACTTGGCACTTGGCTTTGGCAATAGACAGATAATGGTATTTTATTATTTCACACATGAAGAAGTCTGCAGGTGTTCAAGTCTCTTCCCACCAGTAGGATTCAAATTTTTGCACATGGCTGAGCTTCATTCTCTAGTGGCACCTGTAGAAGAGATGTAGAATAAAACTTTAGGAATAGAGAAAAGTATAATGCTAAGACTCTCTTCTGTGTTACAGATAAAATCATATACTGAGAAAGAGCTGACGGTAGATGGATAAACTCCATTGGGACTTCACTTAAGCACATCTCCCTGCTAGAGCCGAGTGAAGAAAAGCCATGTTTCTTGAAATTTCCCTAGTTGAAAGAGGAACTACACATAAGCGTTTCTAATCAGCAGGAATCGTCTGAGATGTCCAGCTGCAATGGCCACTGAATAAGGGGGAGAAGCAGCGACGTGCTCCTATTCTGTGTTGTTTAAATGTCTGATAGCTGGAACCGTGGCACACATTGTTAGGCTTTGTCTTGAGAAGGCTCTCTGGGGGCACAGGTGGTGTCAAAAGTGCCTTGGCAACTAGAACAGCACTGTGCCCATAAGCAGGTTACCTACATGGGTATCCAGGTAAGGATGGTACCTTGAAGTGATAATTGGCAAGGATTCAGGCTAACATTTTGCAATATGCAAAGCCTGGACTGACTGTATTGAATCACTTGGGAAGATTTCCAGACCCTCATCCCCAACACCTATGTTCTCAGAATCTTTTGGGGACATGGCCTGAGAATATGCATTCTGGTTAAGATTTTCTAGGAAATTTAAAGGTGTTAGAGAGCTAATGAAGCAATAAGAACTATAAGATTAAGACTCAGAAAAGAAGTGCTATCAGAGAAGTCAGCTGATTTCTGTATAACATTTAATCTTAGGAACAGTTGCCACTTTTAGGGTCAAGTTGAAGGCTAGACTTTCAGGTCTAAACTTGAAAAGTGCTGAATAGGTAGATTAATACTACCAGGGCTTCAACAGAACTCTGATGATACAACATTGATTGGTTTAATGAATAGAAGGATGTATACTATTTGCAAGAAGATATTATCTGGAACTGCTACAAAATCTTTATATGCAATGTCCACCATTCAATGAAAAAAAAATTACTAGTCATGCCAAAAAACAGGATGACAAGAATATAAACCAAGGGAAAAATAGATCATAGAAAAACTCTCATCAATGATACAGATATTGAAATTAGCTGACAATGACTTTAAGTAATACAGGAAAAGGTACACAATAGGTGAAAAAGAAAATTTCATCAGAGTGCACAAGAAAGAATCAAATCAAATTCCACTAGAAAAGCATACTACTTAAAATCAAGAGCTCACTAGATTGATTTTATAGCAGATTAGACATAACAGAATACAGAATTAGTTAAAAAGAATACAAATCAATTAAAAGTAACCAGAGGCACATAGACAGAAAAAGGAAGACTGCAACCACAGCAAAGACTATAGGGATGTGAGGGGCACGGTGAAAAGTTCATTTTCACTGTGTGATTGGAGTCTCAATAGTAAAGAAGAGAGAAATAATGGATCAGACAGAACAGAATGAAAAAATATTTGAGGAGTTAATAGCTGAGAAGTTCCTAAACTGCTGAAAGATATCATCTACAGATTCAAGAAGTTTTTGCAAGTTCCAATCAGAAAAAATACAAACAAGTTTAAGTCTAAATATATCATATCAAGACTGTTGAAAATTAAAAGGAAAAATCTCAAATAAGTCAATACATGTTACCTTAAAAATCGCAAAAACAAGTTTGACAGCAGTTGACTTCAAGCCTGTGAAATAATATCTTTAAAATGATGGAGGGAAGTGACTGTTAACTCAGAATTCTATAGCCATGAAAGTATTCTTCAAAAGTCCAGGGAACAGAAGATACTTTAGCACAAACAAAAATGAGAGAATTTATTGCTAACACACCTTCAAATAGAGAAATACTAACTAGAATTCTTGAGACAGAAGGAAAATGATCTTGGAGGAAACCCAAAATTTCAAGAAGAAATAAAAAAACAACAGAAATGTACATATGATTAATAGTTATTTAAAATAATTGTAGTAATGTTTGGTTGGGCTTAAAATACGCATAGGAATAAAATGCAAGACATTAGGCAAAAGATGGTGTTATGTACTGAATCGTGTCCCTTCAAAATCTGTATCATAAATTCCAACCTCTATGTCTGTAGTTATAACTCCATTTGGGAATGGGTTGTTTCATAACCTGAATGAGACAGGATTAGTGCAGGGTGTGTTTTAAGTCAACCTCTTTTGAAATATAAAAGAAATGAAACAAATAAACACAGAAGCAGAGATGTAGGAAGAAAGATGCCAAGCAACATGAAGATTTCTCAGGAACACAATTTCAGAAAAGACATGATCTTCCTCAAGAGCCAACAGAGAGTGAAAATCTTCCCCTACAGCTAGTGCCCTGAATTCAGGCTGCCAGCCTCCTAAACTGTGAGAAAATAAATTTTGGTTTGCTAAAGCCATCCCCTTATGTTATTTCTGCTATAGCAACACTAGATAACTAAGACAGGTGGGAAGAATGAATATGGAGGTAGTTTTCTAAAGCTTTAGATTATACAGGAAGTGATGAAACACTAAGCATTAGGCTATAATAAGTTAAGGACAAATGTTTCATCTATAAGTTATCACCAAATGCATAATAAAATGTTCATGACTAGCAAGTTAAGAGAAAAATGGAGTAATAAAACATTTGATTAATTGAAAGACTGAATGAAAGGAGAGAAAAAGGAATGCCAGCCAAGTGCCGTCAAGTCATGTGCCAAATACAAAGCAAATGATAATAGGATAAATAAAATCCTCAACATAACTACACTAAACATAAATGTACTACTTCAGTGAAATTAAGTAGTATTGTTTTAGTAGTCAAATGGAAAGCAGTGATATTGGAGATTGAGAAGATTGCGATTCATGACTTACGGTGGCAAAACGTTTGTTGAAACTGTGTTTGAACTCATATGGTGGGAAGATCAAGTATCTATTAACCCTATAGCTCTAAGGAAAGAGATTGGAAAATAGAATGTTAATAATGTGCCCTGTTTGTATTGACCAAAGTATCAGAAAAAGGGGATGAGCTGACACAAACATTCGCTGACTTAAAGGCAGATATAAAAAGGAATACCTAAATCCAGAAATTTGCATATTTAGAGATTCAAAGTTATCTGCTTATAGACCCCAAACAGTAGAAAACAAGATTGAAAAAACCATCTTCAGCAACAAAGACTTGGTAAGATTCAGATTCACAGCAAAAATCAGATTAGATGTGTGGTTTTCTATGTGACACAGCTGGCTTTAAATTGATAGTCATTAACAGAGTCAGGAAGGCAAGATAGCAACCAAATGTATCAGACTTGAGAACTGTGCCTGAGAGCTAACTACAAAACTGAACGGGAAGCAAATCAAGAGGAAATACACTGTATTTTTTAGGGAATTTTATTGCTACAGAAATGATGAACCTGGACAGAAACAGAAAAAGCCTTTTGTTGTTTGAGGCTTAAAACAGCATTTGTTCTCAAAATTTGATCCTGTAATAGCAAATGTTGACAACTACACAATCCCTAAGTAGAGTATACTTTCCAATGCCCACTTCACATATTGTCAGAAAGGATAATGGATACAGAAAAATTTCCCAGACCCTGAAGCCAAAGAGTATGGTGAATAACAGACAGGGATGTTCTTCTTGGGCAGTAGAATCATTGCCTAGTCAAGGGACAGTTCCTATCTCCAAAGTAGGGGTTTTCATAACACCTGGCAAGCAGGATTCCATCACTGCTATGTTCTAGTGGGAAATCATGGTGGCATAAAGGTTAAGTGCTACAGCTGCTAAATAGAAGGTAAGCAGTTCAAATCATCCAGGCGCTCCTTGGAAACTCTATAGGGCAGTTCTAGTCTGTCCTCTAGGGTCACTATGAGTCAGAACCAACTTGTTGGCAGTGGGTTTGTGTTTGGGCTTATGTTCTAGTGACTGCAGAGTGTTCCTCCACTCTTCCCATTTATGACTGGAAGTTTTTATTGTGGCCATCCTGTCTATCCTCCCCACTGTCTGGTGTCTGTGTGGGTGTGTGTATATATGTGTGTGTTTGAGTGTGATATTTAGTTCCCAGGTGTTTGGATCACAAGGAGCCACATCTAGATATGACAGAATAATGTATGTATCTCTTGGAGATCTTGGGCTTTTCAGTGACTGAATGGAACATTGAGTTGCCTCCCCTGATAAAGAGAAGAGTTTATTGTTACTGTAGAAGGAGGAGTCAATATTCAGTGACTGAGGGAAGGAGTACTGTTGGTGAAGTATTTGAGAGCTACAGCTGCTAACCAAAAGGCCAGCAGTTCGAATCTACCAGCCACTCCTTGGAAACCCTATGAAGCAGTTCTACTCTGTCTTATATGGTTGCTGTAAGTTCCAATCGACTCCATGGCAATGGCTTCAGTTTTTTGGTTTAAAGTAGTAGACAGTAGCAAAGAATGATAAACCTGTTTTCTCTTCTTCTTGGACCCACACATAGATCACTTTATTAGGTTTTTTTTCAGTTGAAGTGATGCTTGAGCTGTGTGGATGAATGTGCATTAAGTCATTTCTAGGCCTGGCCCTGAGAAGTTTCCCACATGGCTTTCCATGTGCTGTCTTCACCCCTAAGCTGCCTAGACATCAGTGCCCAGGTGACTTTGGAGGTCTCCACTGACCTGGATCCTTGAATAACTGCACAGAACCTCCCAATTCCTCCATCTCTAGCTGGCTGGACTTTATAAACTTCCACTATATTAAGTCACAGAGATTTTGGAGTTTCTCAGTTTCAGCGGCTAGCATTATCTCAATTAATACACCAGCCTCCACTGCAAAACTCCACCTGCATCCTTTGGTAAGCTTTAACTTATGTTACATAACTGTCTTAGTTTCCTGGGGCTGTTGTAACAACATATCACAAAATGGGTAGCTTTAAACAGTAGAAATTTGTTGTCCCCACAGCTCTAGGGGCTAGAAGTCCAAACCAGGGAATCAGCTGTATTACTTCCTTCTGATGACTCTAAGAGAAAAACTCTTCCATGCTTCTCTCCTAGCTTCTGGTGGCTTCTGGAAATCCTTGCATTCCTTGGCTTGTGGATGCATCTTCACATGGCCATCTTTCCTCTGTGTGTCTCTTCTTTTATAATGAGAGCATTCACATTGAATTGGGACCTGCCCTACTCTGGTATGACTTTACAGTAACATATCTGATAATATCTACAAAGACTCTATTGTTTATCAGTGTCAAGTTCACAAGTACTAAGGGGTTAGAACTCCAACACATCTTTCTAGGGGATCATTCAACCCATAACAATACCTCTAAAACAGAGAGTTGGGGGAAAAATCTTTTACAACCGGATAATGTGTACTACATCAAGCCAATGTGTACTATAGATGTGGACAAACCAGAAAAGCAAAAAGGGTAAAGCATATACGACTGATCACTCTGTGGCCACCGGGTGGAAAGTGCTTTTCCAGTCCCACTCCTAAACCACCTCCCCCAATCTTAAAACTCTTTTCATAATTACAGTCACTGAAATTGTGGTAGGGGTTGTAGAAAGAACCTTCTCTTAGTACTACTGAAAAAGTATTTGTACACAGTGAACATACTTACCGTTTGTCCCCCATGGGGCAGATTCTGCTATGGGGTCAACATATCCTCCCCTGCAAAGCACAAATCCTGGAAATGTCTGACTAACTTGGGCATCATGTCTTGAGGGGGTGAAATAGTTTTATTATCTGGCCCCAGGAATGTAGGCCTCCTCATTTCAAGTAATTTATCTCCTAGGGGTGTTTTTGTGTTTTTCTTGGTCAACTACACAGTCATCTCATTCTGCAGCCAGGAGCAATTTGTTTCTCTGAAACCATCCAGCTTACAAGTTTGCTTTCCAACCAGGAAGGGCGTCCTGTCTGACACAGACTGATTCATAATTGCATTAGGGAAACAGCTTCTTGTCATCCTACCAGAGTAAGAATTTGGCAGCTGGGTAAGATTTCAGTTTGGTTTGCAAAATAATAGTAAAGAGCATGGATGTTGTTGAGCCTGTGTGTGACAGTATGTATCTGTCTTTTACTATGCAATGGGACTAAAAAACTACAGGCAAGATCCTCAGAGTTTTACAAGCATGCATGATTTGTCATGAAAACCAGAAGCAAGTTTTCTGGTAAGGCTAAGTATCAGCCCCCCTTAAACTCTGTTTTGAATCTGTTGATTTGTGTAACTGTTAACTAGTTGACTTTTACAAATATAGAAGAGCAGGCAACATAATATTGTACTTTATTTTTGCAATTAGAGGGACGTGCTTGCTTCACACCCTCCACCTCATTATAAATTTAGAGAGACTGTATAGTTGTTTTTGAAAAATCTGAAAATGAAATTTGAGATTTAGGAATCTGATAATAGAAACTATTTTGTTATTAGTTGTGACTTGATGTATACCATCCCAGCATTCCCTGGTCCTGTGCCATCGTCAAGAACACTGACATACTGGAGTCCATTATTGTGACTATTGTGTCAATTCATCTTCTTGAGATTTCCCTGGTTTTTACCAAGTCTCTGCTTTCCTACCATGATGCCTTTTTCTAGCTTTTGGTCTTTCCTGACAACACATATCCACAGTAAGCACGCCAGCCTCATCATACTTCTTTCTAACAAGCATTCTGGTTATATTTCTTTTAAGCCTAGCTAGTTTGTTCTTTTGGCTGTCCAAAGTATATTCAGTATTTTTCACCAATATCATGGTTTAAATGCGTCAATTCTCCTTCCGTCTTCCTTTTTCTTTCTCTAAATTTTTCATACATATGAAGTGATTGAAAAGACCATGGTTTGGGTCAAGAACAACTTAGTGCTAGAAGTGATCTCTATTCTTTTTGCTGTTATATTTCATAACAAGCATATAAGACTGATGCACTAACTGATCATTTATTCAACACACATTTGTTGAACAGCGGCCACTTTAGAGGCTCTGGGGATGCAACAATGTACAGTATAGAGAGAGTTTCCACCCCTGTGGAGTTTACAGTCCAGTAGGGAATACAGATCAACAAATAGACTCAGTTACAGTTGAGTATAGTGAATGCTATGAAATGGATAGTATAGTCACTAAGAAAGGCCAGAGGAGGGTCAGCCAGCCCAGCTTGATAGAATCATCTGGGAAGGCTTCTTGGAAGAAATGATGTCTAGACTGAGACATAAATGACGAAGAAGGATGAGTTAGGCATAGGGTAGAAGTCAGGGGTCAGGAAAAGGCAAGGGAAAGGAACAGAGTTTTAAGCAGAGAGAATCATAGAAAGCAGGGTATATGTGGGAACTGGGAGAAAATTACAAATGACTACATTCTAATACATGATGTAAGGCAGGTTAAAAGGTAAAACAGAATGAAAACAGAGGTCAAATCCTGCAGAGTGTTGTGAGACTGTTAGGGAGGCTGGACTTTATCTCAAGAGAGGCTACTGGATTCTCAGTCCTATTTTTGCAGAGGCAAAAGGAAATGGAAGACAAAGAAGCCGGGAAGCTTAACCAAATCCACCTCAGAGTGGTGAGTTTGGTGGTGGCAGTTTTGGCAAGAGAACCGTAAGGGTTTCCATTCCTCATGACTGGTTTTCTGGAAGGTCTTTTCCTGTGCACGTCTGCCGTGTGCGGCCTTTGTTCCATTTCTCACTGATATTCTCTCCAGACATGTAGCTCCCTCTAAATGATCTCTTCTAACAAGGTAAAGACGGGGAATAAATACTGTAAAGTAATGAAACAAAGAAGCAAACAAAAAAAACCAAACCCACGGCCATTGAGTCAATTCTGGCTCACATGCGAAGTAACAAATGATCCTAAATCACCCACTAGACTTGACCTTGGAATGCTACTACACAAACAGACATACGCATGCACACACACACGCACGCACACTCAGACGTATACAAATACTCACCTGCGTGAAACAAAACACCAAGCCCGTTGTTGGTGATCTTGCAGACACCAAGTGAATTCCAACTCATAGAAACCCCACAAAGACAGAATAGGACTGGCCCATAGGGTTTCCAAGGCTGAAATCTTTACAGAAGTAGACTGTCACGTGTTTCTCCTCAGGAGCAGCTGGTAGGTTCGAAGCTCCAGCTTTTTGGTTAGCAGCCAAGTGCTTTAATCACTGTGCCACCAAGGTTCCCAACTCATTTGCATATCCACTTATAAAGTATCATGACAAAAGGCTAAAAGGAGTAGAATTCTCCTACCAAGGAGGTAGGGTGGAGTTGTGAGGAAGGTGGGAAAATCAGCAGTGTGGCCACTTCCTGGTCCATTAGCCTGATCCTAACTGATTTCTTGGAGTCAGAATGTCCTTTAATGTAAAGCAGTATATGTATGTTATATGGCATATCAGATGCTCAGGTTCTCATAGATATTTTTGGAAAAAAGTGGGCTCAGGCTGAATTGTGTCCCCTAAGAGGATACACTGAAGTTCTAACCCCTGGTATCTATGAAAGGGACCTAATTTAGAAATAGAGCTTTTGAAGATGAAATGAAATTAAGATGAAGTGGTATTGGATTAGGGTAGGTGTTAACACAACGTCTGATGTAAGAGGAGAGACTTTTGGACACAGTGAGGAGAAAGCCATGTGAAGACAGAGACATAGGGAGACTACCACGTGTAGATGGAGGTAGAGATTAGTCATGCGTCTACAAGCCACAGATCACCAAGAATTGCTGAGACTACCATGAGAAGCTAGGAAGAGACAAGGAAGGGTCCTCCCCTAAAGCCTTCAGGGAATGTGATCCTGCAGACACCTTGATTTTGGACTTCTAGTCTCCTCCAGGACAGTGATGGACTTAAGCGTAACAACCAATGTGAGAATGGTACAGGGCAGGGCACTGTCTTGTTCTGTTGGACGTAGACTTGCTATGAATTGGAACCAACTCAACAGCACCTAACAACAGTTCTCAGAACTGTGAGACAATAAATTTCTGTTGTTTTAAGCTGTCCAGTTCTTTTGCACTCAATGACAGTCCTGCCAAGCGAAGTGCCATTGAGTTGGATCTGACTTACGGTGACCCTAGGAAATTAATAAAAAGCCCCAAATCACACCTGTTGCTGTCAAATCAATCCCTCTGTGTTCCAGAGTAGAGCTACCCTGCAGGGTCTTGCCGTTTATTTTTACTGAATCAGATTACAAAGCTTTTCCTCTGCAGCAGTGTGGGTTGGATTTGAACCTCCAAACTTCAGGTTTGTAGTAGAGCACAAAGCACTTCCAGGGAACTGGAAACTAATAAACAGGTCAAATAATTTTAGGTAGCATGAGGTAACATTAACCACATTTCTTTAGTTGGAGCTTTACAGCGACTTTAATATGCTAACGTGCATTATGACTCTAAGACAGAAGCAACTTTGCGGTATCTCTTAAACTGTTTCCTAAAGATTCGCCTAGCCTGTTGGATCACAAAAAAGTCTTGTTATTTTTTGTGAAGCACCTGCAGCACAGGGCTGAGGGCAAATCGTTTCTGGAAAGCACATCTGTGGCAGAAGATGCCTTTTTGGGGTGCAGCAGGGGAGAGGAGGTCCTAGAGGCCCTGGGAGCTGGTGGTTTGTGTGCGTATCTGTGACAGACACATATCATGGCAAAAGCACTAATGGTTAATAGATTCTTCTTTCTAGAATGGTTTGTCGGTTTGGCGAATTCTCCAAGGAAACATTCAGAGAGTGAAGTAACAGGACCAGAGGAACAGTCTTTCCTTTGTAAAAACAAACACAGACGGCCTTGCGTCAGCAAACCCCACTGAGAATAACTTGCTCAATATTTTAAATTGGTCTTATAGGAGGATTTAGGGTCTTAAACTTGACGCTTAGGAGAAAAATAAATAAATCCATGTTAAGAAAGAACATATGTGGGGCAAATCTTGAGCAGCCCCAAATCATGGTGAATTCTAGCTCACTTTTTAATTTTGAAAATGTAAAATATGAAAACAATCTCTGAAAACTCATGCTCCAAATAAGACCTGTGGAAAGAGATGAACAGTCCTGAGTGACGTGGTCTAACAACAGTGAGGAAAACCACAAAACCTATGCGACTGGAGGTCCAAGACACATTGGCTGATAGATGTTAAAGAGTGACAACCCAGGCCTGGAGGATTTCCCTGAAGTCTATTGCTCTCGAAATACCCTCACCTCAAAGTAGCAGTATAATTTTCATCAGTACATCCGATCTTACCTGTCGCAGAAAGAGTAATACCAATTAAGCAAACAGAAAAAGATAAATAAAAAATACATACTATATATACAATAATAGTAAAAACTCTTAAAAAATACACAATTGTAACTTTTTAGATCAGAAGACAGTCCCAGATCTACCATGAATCAATGAGCCAGGCACTAAAAAAGTTGCAAGAATCAGTTAGATGCAGGGAGCTTTTTAGAGCAAGAAGACAGAGCTTGGATTTTATTAAGAACATTTTTCTCCCCTATCTATGTGTCAGCTGGAGTCTTTGGATAGTACAAGTAGTTAAACTTTTGGCTGCTAATGGGTTAAGTTCCAGTCCACACAAATGTACCTGGGAAGAAAGGCTCAGCCATCTACTTTCAAAAAATCAGCCACTGAAAATGTTATGGAGCACAGTTCTACTCCGACGTATACAGGGTTTCCAGATGTTGAGATCACCTTGATGGCAGCTAGCTGGTTGTCTATGTACCAAGAGCCTTTCACGCATAACTTTAATCCTCCTAACAGCCCTGTGAGATTCATAACATTCTCAACTTGCTAGTACTAAGTTAGGTCCTGAAAAATTAGGAAACTTTCTCAAGCCCCTGTGGTTAGTGTTCATGTTTTAACCTAGATTTGTCACACATTTTTAGCTTTAACGCTCTTGCTTCTAATGGCAAAGTGCTTTCCATTCAAAATAATTTAATTTGAATGCCAGTGATAAAAATCTAAGCCAAGGAAGAAGCCTTAACTACTGTTTTTAATCAAGTAGAATCACCAGATGAAAACAGGTATAACTCAGAGTGAAATCATGTCTGAAAATCTCTTCTCTGTATTCAGCAAATAGAGAACATTTTCCAGACACTGATTTAAGATCTTTGCAAACATAGATCCTCTTAATAACCCTCTGAGGTAGGCACTGTAAGCATCTCCCTTTTAAAGAAAAATGAACCCAGATGAAGCAACTTTGTCCAGAGTTATCCAGGGAGGAAGCAGTGGAACAAGGATTCAAACCTAGGCAGTCAGCTCTGGAGTTCATGTTTATAACCTCGGTCTGGTGTTGCCTTTTTGATCAGACTATTTGAGGTCTAAAGAAATGATGCATCAGGGAGCTGGCTGGGTCAGATGTTCTGATTTTACAGTGTTTACTTGCCTGATGTCAGATGCACTTCCAGGCAAATCTGATTTTCAAAGCCTCCCTGAATGTCACCGTGTTAAGGAACAAGAGGTCTGGATGTCTATATCTGATGAGGATCTCTTGACCCCGCACAGACCGCATGTGCTCTTCTCGAGGGTGGTCTAATTTCACTGGCCGTGGCGAATCAAATTCCCGCTGGCTTCCCGTTTCGGCAGACGGCGGGTGGGGGGTCCGTCTGCCTGCCGTATCAGGACCACCTATTGGCGCAGGGTGGAAACAGACCGTTTCTCCTTGTGGCACTCCATCGCTCACAGTGCTCACCCATAATATCTAGTAAGATGTTTCAGAAAAGCTGAAATCAAGAGTAGCCCCCCCCACCCCCGGCATGCACACAGCTGAGGCAAGAGCCGTGTGAACAAGCATTTCTAGCAGCGTTGTGCTTGGGGTAAGTGGTGAGAGTCCTTGCAGAAATGATTTTAGCAGAATTGAGACAGCAACTGGCCCTATAAGTATCTACGACATTAAACAATAAAGAGGAAATGTATTATTCAGCCCTTTTAAACAGCAGTTTATTGATAGGCACACTGCTAGAAGATGTTATAAATATTCTCACAGAATTTCCTTTCTTCTGTCTAGGCCAACTCATAGATTATGTCTTATTTTCTTCTGAAACACAAATTATACAAACTATGAAATCTATATTCTCTTATAAGCAAAAGACAGAAAAAAATCTGTATTTTATAATCCACTTTGCATCAGGAAGAAAAGGAGGCATTTCTGTTTTCTTAAGCCATCTATTTTCTTTTATGTAAGACAAAATGATAACATTTTCCTTCAACTTCTATTTTCCATTATTCTTCTAAATGTACGAAAATTTCCATTTGCTTTTTTTAAAAAACATTTTTCCCCTCAGAAAAGCCTAAGGCACAGGATCTAAATTGCCAAATTTAATTAATTCCTAAAAGACACACAAAGTCTTTGGAGGAAAAAAAACAACAACTTTTTTTACAATGATATATTTAACCCAGGCAGTGTTATTTGGAATATGTCACTTTATGGACAGAACCTAACAGGTAGTAGGTCCACTCAGGTCTGGATTTTTCCAACTGTAAGCAACGGAAAGTTAAGCATTTAAACCCATTCAGTTTTCGAGAAAGAGACAGTTGGAATGCCTTCAGTGTCTGGAAAAAAGAGAGCTTGCCTGCAAGGTATGTTGCAGTTTGCTCAAGAAGAGAATGACCACAATGCTAGGAATCATAACTGACCCTCAGTGTTTCCAGATGTGGAACCAAGTGTCAGCATAAATTTCCCCAGTTTGCTTTGGGAGTGGGCGTGGCCTGTGGTGCTGCCTGGAACACACGTGGAGCAGACGGTGAGGTGCTGACCCGCCTTCCTGTGTGCAAGGGCTGTACTTGCGTCTACCCAGCATCTGTATGGCCAAGCCAGCTCTGAAGAGTCAAAGCAGAGCCACGTTTCTGATGCTTTAGAAGAGACTCTGTTGTTGCTGGGTTCCATTAAGTTGATTCTGACTCACAGCAACCCCATATGATAAGAGTACAACTGCTCCACAGGGTTTTCCTGGCTGTAGTCTTTTTTTTTTTTTTAATCACAATAAAGTGGTTCATTAATGAAGTAACAGAGTACAACTCAGGCCGAGGATCAGGAAGAGTCCAGGTGAAGTCTTCCTTCTTCAGGGTGGGACTGCTGTCTCAGGTTCTCTGGGATGGCCGTGCCGGCCTCTTTGGGGCCCCCGAGTACAGCCTTCTCTCAGCCCCTCGGGAGAGGCTTGTCTTGGCTCTGCCGTTTGTTTGGCGGCAGTCTTTACTGAAACAGAGTGCCAAATCTTTCTCCCACAGAGCTGCTTGGTTGGTTTGAATCACGCATCTTAAAAGAGTGCTGAGAAATGTCCATCCAGTGAAATTGCTTATGGAAATCTGCAGCAAGATTTATGCAAGCCTTTCAAAAGTAAAGTGACTTTTAATGCAAAAATGTAAAAGATAAGACCAAAATTACCCACAATCTTACCATCCTAATACTGTAACTTCATAACCATGTATGCCAAAATATTAGTTGTGCTGTTTTTGTCCAGTTCTTTTCATTTGTAGAGATAAAACAGCATTGAAAACTTACATAAAGTACTCATTCTGGGTCATGTAGTTTTCTAAGTGTCTTATGTGATATTAACTCAATTTACCCTTGAGGAAAACCTATGAGAGAACAACCATTGTTTTTCCTGTTTTATGAAGGAGAAAACTGAGCTTCGGAGAGATTGTGTAAGCTGCTCAGCCTCACAGCTGGTAGGTGTCACAGCTAGCTCTGGAGGCTAGGCTTTTAACCACCACACTTACTGTGTTTCCCGAAAGTACACGTAAGTCTATATTTGACTTTCTTCACTAACGTTAGATCATCTACATATTTTCATATGTGTATGTTCCAACACACATTATAAATCAAACCCAAACCAAACCAATTGCTGTCCAACAACCATCTTGGTTGTTGCATAATATTTTCATGAATTTTCCATAATAACATAACCGTTCTATCACTCTTGCAAATTAAGCTCCCCCAGTTATTTAAAGGAGCCCCAGTGGTGTAGTAGTTAAGCATTTGGTTGCTAACCAAATGGTTGGCAGTTTGAATCTACCAGGCGGTACTTGGAAACCCTGTGGAATAGTTTCATTCTGTCCTATAGGGTTGCTATGAGTCAGAATGTACTTGACAGCAATGGATTTGGTTTGATGTTTTAAATTATTTAAAATTGTTAATAATTTGCAATAAATTATTTTATGAAGATGATTGTTTTCAAGACATTTTTTGGAATTTTCTTGACAAATATTCTCAGAAATGATACCTCTAGGTCAAGCTTAAATATTTCTGTGACTCTTCATATGGATTTCAACAATAATTTCCAAAGCTGTCATTCCAATTCACTTGGCTGACATCACTGTGTGAGAATATCAGATTCACTGAAACAGCCAAGGTTAGATATTATGTTTATTCTGTAAGTATAGTAAGTTAGAAATGATTCTTTATGTTAAATTTTCACTTATTTCATTACTAGTAGTACTTTCCCAATTACTATTTTTAATTGTGGTAATTATATCTATATGAACATTTGCCATTTCAACATTTTTCATCTGTACTATTCAGTGACACCCAAATGACTTTTTTTTATAAGTCTGGTTTATTGAGGTATAATTTATAAATAATAAATTTTGTCATTTTTAAGTGTCCCATCTTGACAAACGCATATGTAACCACCACCACAAATGTGCTTTTGTGGACAATTCTCTCTCCATGCCCCCAGCCCCTAGTTTCTTCTGATCTGTGTTCTTAACACTTTTCTTTTCCAGAATGTCATAGAAATGGAATCACATGTGTTCTTCTTTTCTCTCTTAGCATAATGTGTTTGTGACTCAGCCATGCTGTTTCATGTGTCATAGAGAAGCAGAACTCTACTGCTTGGATGTAGAGTTTACCCATTTACCAGCTGATGGACATTTGAATTGTTTCCAATTTGGGGTAATTGTGAATAAAAATCTCACTTGTTGCCCTCTAGTCAGTCTGACTCACAATGGTCTTATAGGACAGAATAGTACTGGCCGACAGAGTTTCCAAGAAGTAGCCCATGGATTAGAAGTTGATATCTTTTAGTTAACAGCCATACTCCTAACCATTGTGCCACCAGGGCTCCTTTATGAGTAAAAACCAAAGCATCAACCAAACAAAGAAAAAACACAAATCTATTGCTGTTGAGTAGATTCTGACTCATGGCAACCCTATGGGACAAAGCAGAACTGTCTCATAGGGTTTCCAAGGAGCAGAGAGTAGATTTGGACTGACAGTGGTTTTGGTTAGCAGCCACAGGTCTTAAGTACTGTGCCACCAGGTCTCAAAAAAAAAGTCTACAAATAAATCTCCCCATGCAAGTTTTTGTGTGGATTCTTATCTTCTTTATGGACCTTTTTTTTTTTGGTCAATGTAATTAACCCTTGGAAATCCTGTTGGTATAGTCATTAAGTGATATGGTTGCTAACAAAGAGCTTGGCAGTTTGACCCCACCACGTGCTCCGTGGAAACTCTATAGGGCGGTTCTAGTCTGTCTCATAGTGTCTCTATGTGTTGGCATTGACTGGAAAGCAGAGGGTTTGGGTTTCTTGATTTTAACTTGCCCTTATTCTGTCTTAGAATTTTTGTTAGCTACTTTTGTGAACCCTTTGTTGAACAGAAATTGTAACTTTTTCTCAAACTTTCAACACTCAGTTATCTAAGTCTTTAAAAAAATTATTATGAGTTATAAATTTTCAAATATAGATATAACCAGTCAGTCTCTCCCTTTATTATTTATTCTATTAGAATTCTTAGAAATTACTTCCTATTTTAGAAATTTGATAAATGTCATGTTTTCTTCATTGGTAGGGTTTGAGTTTTTATACTGATTTTTTATTAATCTGTAACTGACTTTGAATCATGGGCTTTCTGTTGTGCAGTACAATTTGTAAATCTCAGCGTATCATAGAAGTCCATAAAGGAAGCCTGAGAAAATATATTATCCAACACCCAATGCATCTCAGGCTTTAAAGAGATAGATTAATAAGTTTGTACCCTTAAGTAGCTTTTCAAGGAGTTGGAGTCCAGATGGGTACTTTAAGGTGGAAGGATAAGTCAGGATGCATAATTCTGTTTACTGTGGTAGTTACGGATGTCACTATAGACGTACAAGCCCAGGAGAGCTGGAATGTTGAGTTGGAGTTTTTGCCTTATTGAAAAGGTCGTTGTATTGTTAGCTGCTGTAGTTCTTCCCCTGAGCCCTGACTGCCGAGGACAACATGCACTGCACAATCAACTGCTGCCAGGGCCCGTGATTGGTTTTGGGTTGCGTTGTTGTGATCTGTAGGGTTCTCGCTGGGTGACTTTCAGAAATAAATCACTAGGCCTTTTTTCCCGGTCCCTTTTTGTCTGGAGCCTCCACTAGAACCTGTTCTGTGCTGTAGCGACCTAAAAGCCTCCACCGGCAGGTGAGTGGTTGCTACTCAGGAGACACCGTGGTCAGAAGTCAAACCTGCCTCTGACATGGAAGGTGAAAATTCTACCACTGAACCACCAGTGCCCTCCTTGTCAAAAATAGCTTATGCCAAGTCTGCCATTGATAGACTTTGCCCAGTCTCCTGAACATGGTCACAGTCGAACAGGAAGGCATTCTGCTCATATCTGCTTACATCTTCAACCACTCATGTTCTTTCTACCCTCCAGGTAGATTCATGGAGTAAAGACATTGAGTGAGCCAGAGTGCAGTCTAGCTCATTTTGCCTGCCTAACTATCTTCAAGGAGAAGGAAGAGCAAGAGAATGAATGCATATAGAGCAACAACCTTGCTTACTAGTCAGTGTGACTTAATCAATGTTTTGGTCTCTCACAAATCATCTAAACAAGGCCTTCTTCTTTGCCTGGAAAGAGGATAGGAAGAAGTCAGTAGGGAGAAGGGAATAACACCTCTTCTCATTTTGTGTGGTTGGCACTTGGGTCAGCTGAGCCTAACATCCCTGTACATTTGGGGCTCGCTCATGAGACTGTTCTTCATATAGCTCTGGAGTCAGGTAGCCACAAGTTCAAATCTTGGCCTTATCATTTATTAGTGAGGTGATAACTTTGTAAATGTATTTCTACACATACATATATATTCATAGAAAGGAAAAAAAACACTATAAATCATGAAGGGAGAAACATTATTTTGGTCAGCAGTAAAAAGGTGGCATCAGTAACAAGTGATCCAAACCTAAGAGGTGCTCCTGTCAGAAGGCAAGCCAAGTGAGCAGAAGGGGACAGGAGCTGGTTGAATGGACAGAAGAAATACAGAATGGAAGAGAGGAGTGTGCTGGACAGGGTGGAGAGAGCAGCTAGAGTTACATAGCAGTATGTATGTAAATTTTTGTATGAGAAATTGATGTGGATTATAAACTTTCACTTAAAGCACAATAAAATATTTTTTTAAAAAAGCCTAAGGAGAGAGTAAACTAAAAAACCAAATGCAGTGCTGACCCATGGCAACCTCATACGTGACAGAGTAGAACTGCCTTATAGGGATTTCTTGGCTGTGTGTTTAGAGAAGCAGACCACCAGGCCTTTTTCCCTTGGCATAACTGGGTGGATTTAAACTACCAACCTTTAGTTTTTAGTCAGTTACAAACTATTTGTTCCACCCAGAGACCCTAAGGAGAAGGCAATTCTTTACTAATAATGGCAGCTGACATTCATGGACCACTTGCCATATCCTGATGCTGTATATACACTATGTACATGCTAGTTCATGGCTCTCAACATGCTAGTTGATATCTCTGAGCGAGACATCAGCCTGTTTTACTGATAAGGAAACAGAGGCTCAGAGGGCTCAGACGTTTCCTTAACCCAGTACAGCTCCCAAGTAAAGTAATTAGAATCTGAGTCCAAATTTGTCAAGTCTGTAACACAAGTTCTTAACTTTGACATAGCCATGCCATTTTGGTAGAGGGTCAGCGAAGAAGTGAAAAACACTCAGAGATGAATTGACAAAGTGGCTACAACAATGGGCTTAAACACCTAATGTCCTGAGGATGGTGCAGGACTGGTGTTGTGGATTGAACTGTGTCCCTCAAAGACGTGTGTAGTAATTTAGCAGGCCTGTGACTCCCAGTACTGCATGATTGTCTTCCACTTTTGTGATTTTCCTATGCTGGAAATCTTAATCTCTACCTACGACTAATAGATTGGACTATGTTAAAGAGGATCAGGGTGGGACTATAATACCCTCCCTCAGGTCACCTCCCTGCCCCACTGTAAAGGGAGTTTCTCTGGAGTGTGGCTTGTACCACCTTTTATCCTACAAAAGATAAAAAGCAAGGGCAGCAGTCAGAGAGCTGGGGACCTCACAGCAGCATGGGGAGTGGAGCGCATCCATCTTGTGCCAAGATGCTCTCAGATCAGAGAAAGACCGATGGACCACGAGGACCTTCCTGTAGTGCCATCAGAGAAAGTGTGTTCTTCCCCTGGAGCTGGCACCCTGAATTCAGACTTCCAGCCTACTGGACTGTGTGAGAATAAACTTCTCTTTGTTAAAGCCGTTGGGTCACAGTATTTCTGTTAGAGCAGTACCAGATGGCTAAGACAACCGACAATGTTATACGTAGGGTTGTCATGACTCAGAACTGACTTGACAACACACAACAACAACAACAGGTGGTACCATTGGGGGCTGAAAAGTCATTTCACTGTCGCTCTGCGGACTTTTCCTTCCAATGCTAAATCGTAGAGGGTCTGTATGTTATTTCAATAAGAAAGGTGGTTCCCTAATAACCCCCAAGACCCTGGAATAACCATCGAGGAAAGTCTTATTTCCTTCTCATTTTCTCAACTGAGATATTGTTATTTTTGTTTATTCTTTATAAAAGAAATAGGTCTGGGATTTGGTGGGCAGGACTTTCTCAGACTAACTCTTTGTGGTTGCCAGGTAGTTGCTTTTCCAAAGAAAGGTCCCATAGGCAGGTTCCAAGGTTCCCTTTCAGCTCTACTGTTAGAGTTGGTGCCTCCTGCTTCAATGCTCAAGACTCTTTCCTGGCTCTCTTGGTGGCTGGACAACATGAAGGGTAGATTCCCATTGGCTACGAACTCTGACAATTTACACTTGCTTAGGTCTGGCCTGGAAACCCTGGTAGCATAACCAGATGTAGCACTTGGCATTTCCGCCTTGGCAGTTCCAATCTGCTAGGTGCTCTTTGGAAACTCTATGAGGCAGTTCTACTCTGTCCATAAAGTGGCCATGAGTTGGCATCGACTCAACAGCAGTGGGTTTGGTTTTTTCAGGTGTGGCCTGACTGCTGGAAAGGCGTTTACCAGGGCTGCTGCAAAAGTAATCTAGAGTGAAAGGAATGGGAGGCATTTGGCTTCTTTGGTCTCGATTTGAACAATGAGAAGTGAGATGGGGGCTGCCATTAGGAGAAACTTAAATGTGGATGAGTGGAGGAGATTAGGAAGTTTGAATGGAGGCTACTGGGATTACTTGAGGAGAAAGGAGATTGGTCCTCCCAGGGATCATTTGGTAATGGAATTTGGCTGTGGAATGCACCAGCCATTGATCTTGATTAGAGACCAGGTTGTGCTTAGGCTCCCTGATCAGAGATCTTTATCTGTTCTCTCTGCACAAAGCCAGGCGGCCACTTGGTCCCATTGTTTTTATTTGCTGTCCCAGCTCCGCCCTGCCTAACTACTCCTTTGGGTGCGGGAAGATTCTAAGGTAGCAGGGACCTGGGGCTGCTGGTTTGTATCAACATTTGATGTCTAAACTGAGTCATCATACAAGGAGTTTGATGCTGGATCTAGAAATATGTGAGTGTATACTGGTCTTTAAAATTTTAAGGGGCAGACAAATTGAGCAAAAAGTGTGTAGGCTTGGAATGTGTAGACGTGCTATTTTCTTGCTGTGTGACTTTGGACATGTTGTGTAACACGGGAGTCTTGGTGTCCATTGAGGTGAAAGAGGATTTCAGTTCTTTGAAGACCAGTTCCATAGGGCTCTGCCCAGGTGCTTGGAATTGGTAACTCTGTTACTGATGGATCTGGCTTTACAGACTCTGGGAAGTAGTGTTTTGATTACACTTAATAATTTGATTCATTTTCTACATAAAGAAGGGGGAACTCAGCACTTCAGTTAGTCTTTCAGTAATTACTCTGGTTTATCTAAGGAACCCTTCTTTGATCAACCTGTGGTTTTATTTAAGGAGAAATTATGTGTTGCTCAGCCAGGTGGTTCTCTCTCCCTGAGTATTCTTGAATTGCATGCCTAGATAGGAACATCTTCTATGGGTCTCCTATATTTATTTACTTTCGGATAACTTCTTCTTCTTCTTTTAATTTATTGTGATTGAGTGAAGGTATACAATCCAGTTTAAATTTGCATGCCCACCTATGTGCAGCTCCTATTGCTCTCCTTGCCTGGTGACAGCACACTCCTCCTTTCTATTCTGTACATGTCATATCCTCTTAACAATCTCCTGTCCCCTGTTCCCCACCCTGCTCACTCCCCTCTGGTAAGAGGCCACTAGGACGACATCCTATAGATGCGCAGAACCATAAAGTGCACACACGATATGGTCACTCTGTGTTGCTGAGTCCAATCCATTCCTGTCTGAGGAGTTAACTTCAGTAATGACTTATGAACAGGGGCAGCATCATGTCTAGGGGCCATGTTCCCAGGCAAACCCTCAGGCCTTTGGACTGGACCATCAATTGCTGTCTTTTAGTGGAGGTCTTAGGGTGCACACTTTTTTATTCTCATGTTGCCACTGGAACTCAACTTTGTGAGCCCCATTACGGCTGTCACTGGTGGTGGCCGGGCATCATCTGGTTCTTCTAGTCACATGTTGATGTAGGTCTCTCTGTGTGGGTCTTTCTGTCTTCTGGATTCTCTTTCCCCCATGTCATCTTTGTCCTTGGTGAGCATCTGTTCTAGCTGAGTTGGGACTATTTGGTGTACCTCGGATGGCAGTTTGCTAGCTTTTAAGACCCTAGATGCCACTCACTAATAAGGGTTGCAGAAGACTTTCTTAGCAATAGGCTAGATATGCCAATTGGCCTCAATGTCCCCTGGGAGCATGGCCCCAAACCCCTGCCCCTGCTACTCTGTCCTTGCAATATTAGGTTAAGATTGGAAGAATTTTCAGGTTATGTTGAAGTCCAGTTAAATTGATTTTCTTTCTAATGTGTGTTGTCACTGATTCCACCCAACCGAATTTCTATCAACTATCTAATCTATAACCAGTCCTCTCCCTCTCTCACTCCCCTCCCTTACAGCCATCAGAGTCTTTTCTTCTGTACATGAGTCTGTTTTCAAGTCCTTATAGTAAGAGTCTCACACAATATTTGTTCTTGTGTGCTGACTAATTTCGCTTATCATAATGTCTTCCAGTTGAAACCAAGTTATGAGATGCTTCCCAAAATCATCATTGTTCTTTATCATTGCACAGTGTTCCATAGAGTATATGTACAATAGTTTATTAGTATTCATCTGCTGTTGGGCATCTGGGTTGATTCCATCTTTTTGCTATTGTGGACTGTGCTGCAATAAACATTCGTGTGCATGCATCTGTTCATATGACTGCCCTTGCTTTTGTGGGATATGTTCCAAGAAGTGTGATTACTGAGTCAAATGGTATATCTATTTCCAGCTTTTTAAGGATGTGCCAGATTGCTTTCCAAAGAAGTTATACCATTTTGCAATCCCACCAGCAGTGTGGGAGAGTTTCGATTTCTCCACAGCGTCACCAGCATTTGTTATTTTGTGTTTTTTGGATCATGGCCCACTGTGTTGGAGTAAGATGATATCTCGTTGTTGTTTTGATTTGAATTTCTTTAATAGCTAATGATTATGAGCATTCCCACATGTGTCTTTCAGCTGCCTAGATATCTGCTTTATAGAAGTGTCCATCTCCTTTACCTATAGCTTAATGGGATTATTTATCCTGTTTTTGTTGCTATTTTGTAGTACCTTGTGGATTATGGAGATCAGACATCAGTCTGACATGTAGTTGCCAAATATTTTTTCCCATTCTGTAGGTGGTCTTTTAATCCTTTTGATAAAGTCTTTGGATAAGCAGAAGTGTTGCATTCTTAGTAGTTCCCATTTATCTATTTTCTCTTCTGTTGATCGTGCTTTGTCGGTCAGATTTTGAAGTCTGTCTACGTTGTATGTTAAAACTTTTGATCCTATTTTTTCTTGGATGAGCTTTATCATTTTAGATTTGATATCTGGGTCTTTTATCCAATTTGAGTTGGTTTTTGTATAACGTGTGAGATATGGGTCTTGTTTCAATTTTTTTGCAGACAGATATCCAATTTTGCCAGCACCATTTGTTAAAGAGACTGTTATTACCCTAGTTTAAAATCTTAGGGCCTTTGTTGAATATCAACTGTTCATGGGAGGATGGTGTCATCTCTGGGGTCTCAACTCTGTTCCGTTGGTCTATATGTGTCTTTTTGTACCAGTACCAGGCTGTTTTGACAACTGTGGCAGTTCAATAGGTTCTAAAGTTGGGTAGTGAGAGGCCTCCCAGTATGATCTTCTTCTTCAGTTGTGCTTTGCTTATCCGGGGTTGCTTCCCTTTCCAAACAAAGTTGGTGATTCGTTTCTCCATCTCATTAAAAAATGTCAGTGGAATTTGCATTGGGATTGCATTATATATGTAGATTACTTTGGATAAAATAGACATTTTCACAATGTTAAAGCTTCCTATCCATGAGCAGGGTAGTTTTTTCCATTTATATAAGTCTCTCATAGTTTCTTGCAGTAATGTCTCGTAGTTCTCTCTGTATAGGTCTCTTATTTTTCTAGCTAGATTTATTCCTGGGTATTTTATGTTTGGGGGGCTATAGTAAATGGTATTGATTTGGAGATTTCTTCTTTAATAATCCCTTTGTTGGTATAAAGGTATCCTACTGGTTTACTGAGGTTTATCTTGTATCCTGATACTGTGCTGAACTCGTCTATCAGTTTGAATACTTTACTTATGGATTCTTTAGGATTCTCTGCAAATATAATCATATCATCCACAAATAGGGAGATTTTGTACCTCTTCTTTGCTGATGCAGATGCTGTTTATTACATTGTCTTGTCTAATTGTTCTGGCCAGAACTTCTAGTACAATGCTGAATAGGAGAGGTGAGAGTAGGCATTCTTGTCTAGTTCACATTCTCAAGGGGAGTTGTTTCAGTCTCTCTCCATTCAGGGTGATGTAGGCAGTTGGCTTTGTATAAATGGCCCTTACTGAATTTAGGAATTTGCCTTCTATTCCTGTTTTGCTGAGAGTTTTTAGCATGACTGGGTGTTGGACTTTACCAAATGCATTTTCTACATTAGTTGACAAAATCAGGTGATTCTTGTCTTTTGTGTTAATTGTGTGGTTGGTCACATTAATTATTTTTCTGATGTTGAAACAGCCTTGCATCCCTAGTATGAATCCAACTTGGTCGTGATGAATAATTTTTTTGGTATGTTGTTGAATTCTATTGGCAAGGATTTTGTTGAAGATTTTTGCATCTAGGTTCATGAGTGAAATTGGTCTGTAGTTCTCCTTTTTTGTTGGATCTTTCCCTGGCTTTGGTATGGGGGTTATGCTGGCTTCATAGAGTGAATTTGGGAGTATTCCATCCCTTTCTATATTGTGAAATAGTCTCAATAGTATTGGAGTTAACTCTTCTCTAAAAGCTTGGTAGAATTCTACAGTGAAGCCATCTGGGCCAGAGCTTTTTCTGGTTAGCATTTTTTTGAAGAATTTTTCAATCTCTTCCTTTGTAATGGGTTTATTAACTTGTTCTGCTTCAACTTGTGATAATTTTGGTAGGTGATATGAATCTAGGAATTTGTCCATTTTCTCTGGGTTTTCAAATCTGTTAGAGTACAGTGTCTCATAGTATTCTGTTATGATATATTTGATTTCTGTTGGATCTGTTGTGACATCTCTCATCTCATTTCTCATTCGGGTTGTTTGTTTCCTTTCCTGGTTTTCTTCAGCAGATTAGCCAATAGTTTGTCAGTTTTGTTGATCTTTTCAAAAAATCAGCTTTTGGTCTTATCAATTTTTTCAATTGTTCTTCTATTCTCTAATTCATTCTCTCTAATTCATTTAGTTCTGCTCTATTTTTATGATCTGTTTTCTTCTAGTAACTGAGGGGTTCCCCTGTTGCTTTCTTTCTACTTGTTCAAGCTGTCAGGTTAATTCTTTGGTTTGGATTCGTTCTTCCTTCTGGATGTGTGGTTTTGTAGAGATAAACTGACCTCTGAGCACTGCTTTGGCTGTATCCCATAGGTTCTGGTAGGAAGTGTTTTCATTCTCACTGGAATCCATAAATTTCTTTATTTCATCCTTGATTTCTTCTATGACCCATTGCTTTTTGAGCAAAATTCTTCAGTTTCCATGATTTCCAATTTCTGTGTTTTTTTTCTGCTGTTGACTTCAACTTTTGTGGCTTTATTGTCTGAAAAGATGCTTTGCAATAATTCAGTGGTTTGGATTTTGTTGAGATTTGCTTTATGTCCTAACATGTGGTCTATTCTGGAGAATGTTGTGGAGAACAAAGTGTAGTTGGCTGCTGATGGATAGAAAGTTCTGTATATGTCAGTGAGGTCTAGTTGCTTAATTGTTGTGATAAGATCTTCTGTGTATTTATTGAGCTTTTTACTAGAAGATCTGTCCAGTACTGAAAGTAAAGTGTTGAAGTCTCCCACTATTATTGTGGAGTGATCTGTGTCATTGTTCAGTGTAGTCAGTATTTCTTCAATGTATTTTGAGGCTCTAGTCTTGGGTGCATAAATATTTAATATTGCTAAGTCCTGCTTGTATACTGAACCTTTCAGCAATAAATAGTGTCCATCCTTGTCCATGATGGTGGATTTTACATTAACATCTATTTTATCTGACATTAGTATTGCCATACCTGCTATTCTTTGTATATTGTTAGCTTAGTATATATTCTTCCATCCTTTAATTTTCAGTTTGTTCATATCTTTAAGTCTAACGTGAACTTCTTGTAAGCAACATATAGACGGGTCATGTCTTTTGATCCAAGATGTCACTCATTGTCTCTTTACTGGAGCATTCAGTCCATTTACATTCAATGTAATTATCGATAGGTTTGTGTTTAGTGCTGTCATTTTGATGCATTTATTTTTGTGTTGATGTTTTCTTTGTGGCTCTTGATATTCTGTTCTGGGACATTCTTCTTTATGGGTTGATTTTTCAACTTTTTCGGTGTTGGTTTTGGTTTGCTTAGACTCTTCTTACATCTCTTGTTTTAATATGCTGCATCTTTATTGTGTTTTGCATCTATCCCTATTATTTCCCTTAATAATCTATGTTTAAATCTAATTTTAACTTCTACAAATCTTATTAACTTCCTCTCCATATAGAAGAACTATAACTACTGTAGTATATCCCTCTTTTTAATGTGATGGTATCATAGTTTTCATGATATGATCACTAGATCATGTCTTTTAATATTATAGCTTTGATTGAATTTTGTACCTTCCCCAACTGAGTAGGTTTCTAGATGATGTGTGCTGTATTCACTCCTAAAGTACCAAATTAATGATTTTGTTCTTCTAAGCCAAGAACTTCTGTCAGGATTTCTTGTAGCTTTGGTTCGGTTTTTACAAAGTCTCTGAGTTTCTGTTGATCTGCAAATGTCTTAATTTCATTTTCATATTTGAAAGACTATTTGTAGGATATATAATTCTTGGTTGGAAGTTTTTCTCCTTCAAGGTTTTGAATGTGTCATCCTACTGCCTCTGTGCCAGCATTGTTTCTGCTGAGAAGTCGGATGAAAGCCTACAGGGCTTCCCTCTGAATATTAGCTTTGCTTTGAGTCTCTCTGCCTTTAAGAGTTTCTGCTTATGTTTCATTTTGTTAAGCTTGATTATAATATGTCTTGGTGTCTTTCTTTTGGGATCTAGATTGTGCAGCATTTGATACGCGTCTTGGATATCTATATTCTCTTCTTTCATAATTTCAGGGAAGTTTTCTGCCAGCAACTCAATAACAATACTCTCTCTGTTTTCAGTGTCTCTTCCTGTTTAGGAACTCCAGTTGATTGTAGATTGTTCCTCTTGATAGAGTCCAACATGTTTCTTAATTCATCTTCATTTTTCTTGTTTCTTTTCTCTGATATCTCCTCATAGATGCTGGTGTCAGTAGCTCTGTCTTTAAAGTCAGTCTGTTTTCCAGTTGTTTACTCCTGTTCTCTTGGCTTTGAATTGAATTGTCTAATTCTTTAATTTTGTTATTGGTCTGTCAGATTTCAGAATCCTAGTATTCCATCAGTTTGAACAGCTTGCTTAATTTTTCATTTTGCTCTGCTGCATTTTGTATAATGTCTAATAGTTGTATAATGTCGAATAGTTTCAGAAAGGCTTCTTCATCTGGGAAATTCTTTGTTTCTTTCTTTGGCAGCTTTCTGGAGACATGGGTGGATTTTTCTTTAAGCGTCTGGTCAGAGTTTGTTGCTTTTTGGGCATCTAGAGGTTGTTTAGTTCCTGTGGTTTTGCCTTAACAGAAGCTGAGGTGCAGTCTGAGAAGGAAGTTGATTACCAGTCACCTCTACATACTCCAGTAACTGGTCCCAGTGGGATCTCTGGGGTATCAGGCTCCACCTCCTGCCTGGCAAAGACATGGCTCTACTTATGGAGACACTGGGGGGCTGTCAGCTGACCCTATGATGTGGGTCAATAAAGGCTGAAAGAGACGCTGTCAGGATACACTGCAGTCGTTTCTCTAGGTAGTCTTATTTTGAAAGGTAAAATCCATCCTACGGCTTCCAAAATTAGTCAGGCTGCCAGGCGTGCAACCCCCTCTTTCCAGCTGGCAATGGAGGTACCTTTATATCCATCCTGAGATGCTGTGATCTAGTTCAAAGTACAGACAGGCTACTGACCTGCTGTCATCCACTGCTGGGCCCCATCAGTAAGGCTACACTGTGCTCTACACAGCTTTTCTGCTGGGAAAGTGCTCCCTGCGCTGGCACTGCCTCCCAGCCTGGGAATTAGTCCCTGCTGAGGCCTCCATTTGGGTACCTCTGCCTCCCAGTCAAAAAGATGGCATCCCACACAAACTTCCCCACCTGCTGCAAAATAGCTGAATCAATGGCGGAGGTTCAGAAGGAGAGGGTGAGGGGCCATGGTGCTCTGAGTCCAGAGCTGAGCTCTCAAAATGTGGCTAGTCCACCCACTGATCACATCAGCAGTGCAGTTGAGTTTTGCTGACAGTTAAGCCCAAGTTCCGCCTGCCAGTTAAAAATGCCAGCTACATTCAGTCCATGACAGCTGTCCATTTAACAAGGGCAGAGATCAGTGAAAGAGAAGAAGTTTCCCTTTCAGTAGCATGTAGTCCAAATTGACAGCCCTATGCTGTGTCCTAGGTCTGGCTGGGTGTCCGGAAAACTCTGTTTAATTATCAATCCAGGCCTTAGTGTTCAGAGAGAATTAAGGAGATGTGTGTCTAGTCTGTCTTCTTGATTGCGCCTGTGGGATAACTTCTTTGTTGACTACCTTAGTGTCCCATAACAATGTACCACAAACTGGATGGCTTAAAACAACAGAAATTTATTTTCTCTAGTTCTGGAGGTTAGACACGTGAAATCAAGGTGCTGGCATGGACATGTTCCCTCTGAAGGCTTTAGAGAAGGGTCCTTCCTTGCTTTTTTCTAGCTTCTAATGGTTGCACCAGCTATCCTTGGCCCTCCTTGGCTTTTACACATGTCATTCCAATCTCTGCCTCCATCATCACATGATATTCTCCCTCTCTGTCTATCTTCCTGTGTCTTCACAAGGCCTTTTTACAAGGATACCCATCAGCAGGTTTGCAGCCCACCCTAATCAAGTATGACCCATTTTAATTTGATTGCATCTACAAAGACCCAGCTTTCAAATAAGGTCACATTCACAGGTACTAACTACTACCATCAAGTTGGGTCCCAACTCATAGCAACCCTAGAGGTCAGAGTAGAACCATCCCACAGACTTTCCAAGGAGCACCTGGCAGATATGAACTGCCAGCCTTTTGGTTAGCAAATGTAGCACTTAACCCACTACACCACCAAGGTTTCCTCACAGGTACTAGGGGTTAGGATTTTAACATATCTTCAACATATCTTTTTGAGGGACATAATTCAACCCACAAGAACCACCTTCTGGGAAAACAAGACATGAACATCTGAAAATCACGCATGAGAATTGCCACTGTGCTTTACTTTCTGCCTCCATTTCCAAGCTATTGGTGTGACACCAGCATCATCTTTGATCTTTGACCAAGAGTATACTGGCACCTAATCACGAGTGAGGGAACATAGGACCACTAACTAGGTACTTAAAGCTAAGGTGAAATTCAGTAACAGGAACAGCTGACCAGGCTGAGATAAAAACCAGTGAGCCCTCATGGATGTCTCTTTTGCCTCCAGAAAATCTGGGCAAGAGACTGATGGAGAAAGAAAGAAAGAGCAGGGCAACCTATGTGTGTTGACTTCAGCCATCAGATTTCTGAGTCTGCATGAAAAACTCCTTTGGAGCCTCCCAAAATTATCTGAGGGGACTTCGAATGGATTGAGGACTATTCTGAAAACCATCAAATGGGGACTCCTAATTTGGCATTTGCAGTGGTGAGTACCGTTAACATTCTTAGCTGCTAACCAAAAGGTTGGATGGAGGTTCAAGTCCACCTAGAGACACCTTCTGAAAAATCAGCCACTGAAAACTCTGCAGAGCACTTTTTTTTTACTCTGATACACATGAGGTCTCCATGACTTCCAATTAACTCCACAACAATTGGTTACTGATTAATTTGGCATTAATGTTAGTGTGACCATAGTTGTGTTTATAAGCTGCTGATATCCTTAATATTCTACTCTATTCTTCATTTCCTCCCAACTATTAGGCTCTAACTTTGACCCTAGGGTGAGGTTCTGTTATTGACTGAATTGGGTTCCCCCAAAATAAATGTTAAAGTTCTAAGCCTAATGTCATATGAGGGTCTTCAACAATCGTATTAGCCAAATTAACAGGAAGACATATCAAAATAGGGTGGGTCCTTATGCAATCTGAGTGACATCTTTGTAAAACAGAAGAGACATGGGAAGAAGATGATGGGAAGATGCATCTGGAAGTCAAGGAACTCCAAGAAATATCTGAAGCTATGAGTTACCCAGAGAAAAAGACAAGGAGAGATCTTTCTCTATAGCAGACAGAGATGACCTTGCAAATGCCTGAATTTGGACTTCTCACCTCCAGAACTGTAAGACAATCCATTCCTGTTGTCTAAACCACATCCTTTGGTGCAGCAGCCCTAGGATGTAAATAGAGTTCTTTTATACTCCTTAAGCTACCTAACTCTACATCCACCCTCAGGGTCTATAGTCAGCTTTTTCTCTTAGCAACTGAGGTACTTTCAGAGTATTTTCTGCCATTGCCCGGGTTTTAAGCCACCTGATTAAAATCACTCTCTTCATAGCATTTTATCCAACCCCCCAGCTGGTGTCCTCTGGCCTCTGTTCCTGGAGGCACTTAAAATTTTAAATAAAAATTTTACTACGTATCATTCAAAGAATCAAAGAAATCTACGGAACTTCTAACATATGTAGCAGCTTCTCTTCATCCATTTATCACTCCCCCAAAGCCCTTGCTTTCAATCCTTTTGGTTCTTTTTGGTGATCCTTACTTCCACATCCTTAACTAATATATTTCTTCTTCAACTTCTTGGTTTTTCCATTTTAAGCATTATCTATTGACTTCCAGTGATGGAAGATGAGGATTTAGCCCTCTTGAACAATCCCTATCAACTTAGCCATAAACATACTTTTTGTTTCAGGACCTTCTCTGTATATAATAATTTTGGTTAGATTGATATGTAACACTTGCATGATAACTATGTAAACTATTCATATAGCTTGATTACTTCCCCTGCAGAAATTTTTGTTTTCCTTGAAATTAACTAGTTTTGTTTGCCTCACTTTTTAGCAGTTATAACTAGTACCATATTTTTACTCAAATAACACATGCCTTCTGTATTTGTTTGTCAGTTGTCTCCTCTACCCCCACCTTCATGAAGCACCCTCACGAGTCCTGAAATGCTGATCTTCCACATATTGCTGTAAAAATATAACATAGCACGCTTACAAAAATACCAGCAGAGAGAATGTGCAGCCAGCAAACACAGAAAGTGTGTGTTATTTGCATAAAAATAAGATATGTTCCAAATTGCCCAAGCATAGTAGATACACCCACAAAGCCAAACCATTTCAGTTGAAACTCTTCCAACTCATAATGACCTCCTGTGTTGAAGAGTAGAACTACTGCATAGGGTTTCATGAGTGTAACATTTCAGAAGCAGATTGTCAAGCTTTTCTTCTAAGACACCTCTAGGTAGGCTGGACTGCCAATCTTTCAGTTAGTAGATGAGCACTTAATCATTATAGAGACTCCTATAATGGGAGCCTCACTCTTGTATGCCTCAACTCTAACCTAGTGGTATCATTCTTTCAATATCTTCACATGTAATGGATATTCTACCAATTTCATATACTTTAAGCCTGACCTCTCTTGGAGGCTGATCCTGTAGGCCTTATCTACAGCTTTTACCTTGGAATGTCACATCATTTTCCTGGAGGTTCCCTTCTCCTCTTTTTGTGTAATCTCCTCTTTCCTGTATTTTATGACTTCCTAGTTCTTGGTTTATTCCCTTGTTTTCCTTCTAATAGCTGTCTGAAAAACAGAGTATGTTGGAGGTCAATTTTTTGAAATCTTGGATTCTCAAAATGTCTTTGGTTTATCCTTCAACTTCATTTACCTCAGGTATTCAACTTATAGCCCTATGCTAGAAATCAATTACCTTCTGAATTTTTAAGGAATTGTTCCCTTGTCTTCTAGCTTCTAGTGTTAAGGAAGTCTGATGTCATTTTGATTCTTGACCTTTTTTTTTTTTATAAAACCTGCTTTTTTTCCTCTAGAAGCTTTTAGAATCGTCTGTTTGTGTACTGATGATGTGGTGGTTCAGTGCTACAGCTGCTAACCAAAAGGTTGGCAGTTTAAATCCACCAGGCACTCCTTGGAAATTATGGGGCAGTTCTGCTCTGTCCTCTGAATCAGAATCAACTGAATGGCAATAGTTTTCTTTTCTTTTCTTTTCTTTTCTTTTTCTTTGTTTCCTACTGCCTGAGGCTGTTTGCTAAAAGCAGAGCCTGAGACAGTCATCTGAGTGCATGTGACTAACTGAGGGTTTAGTCTTGGGAAAAGGTGAGGAGGGCAGGAACTAAGCAAGGATTTGTTCTCAGCTGGGCTGTAGTTTTGGCCTGATTCCCAGGGGGGATCTGGAATATGAACTGTAGCACAGAGTCATCCCCCTTGAGGAAACAGATATACCTTTTGAACTTTCAAGTCTGTCAGTGACTGGTTGTCAGCAATCCTCTAAAGGAGCCAGAATGGTGGGTCTAAGCTCCCACTTGCTGAGGAAACTTCTCCAGAGAAGAGGATTCTGAGTCATTAGCAACTAACTCTCACAGCAGTAGGTTGCTTAAGCCCAGTAAAGGGAATCTCTGCAGGGCACTAGAAAGTTCTCTGCACATGTATTCTGAAGAATGATGATAGTTTTGGATGTGGGTTTTCAGTAGAACCTTTCCAGAAATTCATACACATCTGGAAAATTTTCTACAAGTATTCTGTTGACAGTATTCTTTTCCCTGGAACTCCTATTGTTCAGATGTTAGAGCTATTGGAGTGATTCTGTGGTATTTTCTTATCTGCCCTCTCCTATTTTCCCTCATTCTGTTCACTGTTTATCTTTATATATTTCTTTTAAATTTCTGTTTCCACTATGTTATTTGTAACTTATAGGACCTTGTCTTTGCTATGGTCTTGAATAGTATTCTGCTTTTGTTTTGTGCTTGCAGTATCTTTTTTCTTTGGGGATATGAATAAAAGCTTTTTTTTTCCTTCAGTTTTTCCTCATAGTCTCTATTTCCTCTAAATTGCTTTCTTCTGTTTGCTGATTTGGTCCTGCATCTTTCATTATTGAGGCTTTTCTCTAGTGTGTCTCTATGTGTGTAATGTTCAAAAGCTAATAGGAAATTGCCTTGGTGGGACTCATCAACTGTGGGCTTCATGGTAGAGTGAATTAGCTGGACCATTTTCTGGGGGAACCCTATGATCTTTGTCTTTTCTTATGAGTTAACAAGATTCTACAGAGAAGACTCTTCTAATCTTCTGCATGGAGGATATAAACTTGATTTCTAGTGTATGGGGAACCAAAGGGGGGCGGTGACTGGTTAGGTTTAAACATTCAGTATGTAACCATTCATTGACTCTCCTATATTTATTACATTATCTACACCTTTAGATGTGCCTGTTATCGTTTAGTCTAGAGACTGTGTTTGTCTCAGTTATCTATTGCTGCTATAACAAAAATATGACAAGTGAATGGCTTTTAAAAAGAGAAATTTATTTTCTCACAGAAAAGGAGGCTAGAAGTCCAAATTCAGGGCATCAGCTCTAGGGGAAGGCTTTCTCTGCTGGTGCTGGAGGAAGGTGCTTGTCCTCAATCTTGCTCTGGAACGGCAGCTTCTGAGCCACAGACATCTGGAGTCCAAAGGATGAGCTCTATTCCCCATGCTTTGTTCCTGATGGTATGAAGTGCCCCTGTCTCTCCCCTCACTTCTGTCTTTTATATCCAGAGAGCTTGCCTCAACACAATCCAAGCTTGTAGACTGAGTCCTGCTTCACTAATACAACTGCTGCCTGTTGTCCCTCATTAACATCATGCTGTTGTTGTTAGCTGTCATCAAGTCAGTTCTGACTTATAGTGATGCTATAGGTCAGAGTAGCACTGCCCCATCGAGTTTCCAAGGAGTGCCTGGTGGATTTGAACCGACTTCCTCTTGGTTAGCAGTTGTAGCACTTCACCACTATGTCACGAGGGTATCTTATTAACATCATATGGGCAAGATTTACAACCTATGGGAAAAATCACAACACCAGGAATCATGATGCAACCAAACTGATACAGATATTTGAGGGTATAATTCTATGCACGACAATGATTTATCTTTTCCAAAGACTAACCTCTGTCTTCTTCCATAAGGGGAAAGCCTATCACCTTGTTCCATGGGCTAGGGGAGGAATAGTAGAGATCTGACAGGAACTCATGGCAACCCTGTGTATGTCCAAGTACACACCTGTGTTCCACAGAGCTTTCCGAGGTTGATTTTTCTGAAATAGATCATCAGGCCTTTCTTTTTTTTCTTTTCTTTTTATTGTGAATTAAGAACAGTTTTACAATCTATGTCATGTTGCCATATAACAGTCAGAACTCTCACCTCTATTCTATTCTAGCTGTCCATTCCTCCTCCACCCACATGACAGCACGCTTTCCCTTTTGTTCAGAACTTCTGGTGACCTTTTGATAAAGGTCTGGCCCTCCTCACCCAGTCAACTCAGCTCCAGCAAAGTGTCCCTCAGACAACCATGTGTACATTTTTAAAGGTTTGTTTGCCTCCAGTATCGCTTATGTTTTGTATGGTCCAGGTCAGTCTTTGTCTGGGGAGCTAGCCCTAGTACTGAATACAGTCTGGGGTTGCAGAGTCCAGGGATAACACTCCCTGGAGGCCCTCCACTCAGGAGGACCATCAAGTGTGGTCTTTTGGTGGCATTCTAGCTCTGCCCTCTATCATCTGCTGTGTCTGGAGTTCTGTTCCACATACCCCATCCAGGCTGTCATCGGTGGTCGCAGGGCTCCATCTAGTTCTTCTGGTCCCGTGTTGAAATAGGTTATGGTTCATGTGGCACCTTCTGTCTGGTTGGTTCATATTTTTCTCCAGGTCCAAGTAGGTTGGGACCATTTTCACCAGACCTTTCTTCTGTGGCCTCTCTAAACCTGTTGCTGTCAAGTTGATTCCAATTTATGACGATGCTATAAGACAGAGTATAACTGCTCCATAGAGTTTTCAAGAAGCAGCTGGTGGATTCAAACTGTTGACGTTTTGGTTAGCAGCTGAGCTCTTAACCACTGAAACACCAGGGCTCTGAGGCATCTCTAGATGAACTCAAACCTCCAAACTTTTAGTTAGCAGCTGAGTGCACTAATCATTTGCACCAAACAGGAAAAAGTCTAACTGCTTCTAAAATAGATTTTCATTCAGTATCACTTGTGTTAGCCCTACCTTTCCCCCAGTTTCTGGAGATACCAATGCCTTCAGTTCTCACGCCTTTTATGGATTGAGCGTAAATTGTGTCTCTCTATTCTTCCCACTTCAGATTCAGCTTTCTTGGGTTTACTAATCGGCTTCTACTCATTCATCTGCTTTTCAATTTCAAGAATTTTGTTGCTACTATCCCTTCTCTGATCTTCACTGTCTTATGTGTTCCTGCCTTTTTCCAGCCTTTCACTGTCAGTTTAGTGGAGGAAGCACAGGTTAAGGCATGTGTTCTACCCAATATGCTTAATTTAAATTCCCAGTGGAATCCTCTCTTCTTTCAGGGTGGATGCTTAGTCTCTTATTATTTATTTTCACTATTTTCTTCAGTAGTAAGGATTTTCCTCATAAACCAAGTCCTAACTAGTATGCATTTATATCAGGTATATGATTTTTTTCCGCTAAATATTTATACTGTGCTGCGCATTCAGCATTGTACTAGACCTGCAAAGATCTTATTTAGATGGGGAAATAAGACACACAAAACACAACAAACCATTGTTCTACTGTGTTAAAGAATTAATGACTAACTCACAGGTAACAGCAAAAGTAAAAGTAAATTGCATATTTAAATTCCACATTAATATTTTGCTAGTTCACATCATAATATAAGTTTTCGTCAGTCCACAAACACTTTCTGAGAGAAGGTCTGTTCACCATACACTTTAAAGATATGCCCCACTGTCAGGGAGTTGGCTGGAGCTAAAGCAACAGAAAAAGCTGTGGTGGTGGACTACAGAACTATTTCCCTCTTCTTCCTTGTTATGGATTGACTTGAGTCCCTCCTGAAACATGCATCAACTTGGCTAGTCCATGATTCTCAGTAGAGTGTGGTTGTCTACCATTTTGTCATATTACATGATTTTCCTGTGTTGTAAATCTTCTCTCTGTGATAATGAGGCAGGATGAGTGGCAGGTATGTTAATGAGGCAGGGCTCAGTCTACAGGATTATGCTGAGTCTTAAATCAATCTCTTATAAGATATAAAAGAGAGAAGTCAGCAGAGAGACAGAGGGAGCTCCTACTACCAAAAATGGTAATGCCCTGAGCAGAGCATCTTATTTGGACTTGGGGGTGCCTGTGCTGAGAAGTGCCCAGTCCAAAGGAAGGTTGATGACAAGAATCTTCCTCTAGGGCTAACAGAGAAAGCTTTCTCTCAGAGCTGAGGCCCTGAATTTGAACTTCTATTCTACTAAATTGTGAGAGACTAAACTTCTGTTTGCTGAAGCCATACACTTGTGATATTTCTGTTATAGTCATCCTAGATAACTAAGACATTCTTCTTCACCCCCAGACGGTTAGTCATAAAAAGAAACATGCCTATAATCAGAAGAAGGAAAGTTCAGAAGGAGAATGATAAAGGCAATAACCTCTAAATACCTGCTGTCAGTACTCTGCCCATGTTGTCTTAGTGTGTACACCTGAGGCTGCTAGCTACAAATATCTGCAACTCTATTCCTTTTTACACAACTGCAAGATCAAGCTCAACTTGTGTACAGATATACCAAAGAGTTAACACCCTTGGGAATCAGCTGTCAATCAATGACTGATGAGGGTACCAGTTTCCTACCCTCTCAGTTGGGATAAACTTCAGGCATGTTGTGTTTACCAGCCATCTGTTATCTTGTCTTACTGTGGTGACTTGTGTGTTGCTGTGATGCCAGCAGCTGTGTTGCCAGTGTTTAAATACCATCCTGGTCATACATGGTGGACAGGTTTCAATGGCACTTCTAAGCTAAGACAGACTAGGAAAAGTACCAGGGAATTTACTTTAAAAATAGCCAGTGAACTACACCATGAGCTAAAAGGTTTTCTAAATTCAACCCAATATTTCAAGGGACAGAGTAGCAGTGATGGGGGCCTGGGGACCATGCTTTCATGGGATATTGAGGTCGATTGGCATAACTAGTCTTTTTCCAAGAAGAGTCTTCTACACCCCATAATGGTGAGTGGCATCTGGGATCTTACAAGCTGCCGTTCAAGAAACATTATATTAATTGGTCCTGAAATAGATGACAACTAAGACATCAGAGACACGAGAAAAAATGAGCCCAGGAGACAGAAGGGCCCATGTAATTGGGTGACTGCATCAGCACAGGACCAGAAGAACCAGATGGTGCCCAGTCACCACCACAGACAGCCCTGATAAGGGACACAATGTAGAGTCTCTGATGTAGTATGAGAAAAAGGGGTGTACAGATCTAGAACTCTATTAAAAGACCAGACTTGATGGTCTAACAACCTAGAACATCCCTTGAGTACCTGCCCCCTGGACTTGCTGCTAGCCCAGAGCTGAAACCAGTACTGAAGCCAACACTTCAGACAAAGAGTGGACTGGACTTTGGGACACAAAGGGATGTATATGGCATGTGTACTTTATGGTTTAATACATGTATATGAGGCTGTCCTACTGGTTTATTTTTAGAGGGGAGAGGAGAGGGTGGAGAGGGAGGGACAAGTGCTGGTTGAGTGGATACCGGAAGTAAAGAGTGAAAAAGAAGAGTGTGCTGTTGCAGGGTGAGGTGATCAGAGAGAGATACAGAGAGGTGAGTGCTTAGGGTTGTATACAGAAAATTGACTTGGGTTGTAAACTTTCACTTAATCACAATAAAATAATTTTTAAAAAATTAGTCAGTGAAAACCTTATGACTAACAGTGGAACACTGTCTGATACACTGATGAAAGATGAGCCCCTGTTGGAAGAGACTCAAAAGACGATTGGAGAAGCGCTGCTTCCTCCAGGAAAAGGCAATCTTAATGATGTGGGTGGAGCAAAGCTTTTGGAACTTCTTTTCCTAGTGTAACATGACTCAAAATGAGAAAAGACAGCAGGCAAACATTCATTAACAGTTTCAATGAGAAATGTACAAAGTATGAAACCAGAAAGCTGTCAAAAATGAAACAGACGACATAAAGATTGGTATCCTGGGAATTATTGAGCTGAAGTGAAATGGTACTGGCCATTTTGAATTAGACAGTCATATAGTCTACTGTGCCAGGGATGGCAACCTAAAGAGGAATAACATCACATTTATTGTCAAAAAGAACATAGCAAGACCTATCTTGAAGTACAGTGCTGTCAGTGACAGGCTTCTGTTCATACTCCTACAAGTAAGATCAGTTAATACGACTATTACTCAAATTTATGCACCAATCACCATGCCAAAGATGAAGAAATTGAATATTTTCCCCCAACTTCTGCAGTTTGAAATTGATCAAACATGCAGTGAAGATACATTGACAATTACATATGATTTGAATGCAAAAATTGAAAACAAGGGAGGATCAGTAGTTGGAAAATATGGCCTTGATGAAAGAAACAATGTGAACATCACATGATAGAATTATGCAGGGACAGTGACCTAGTCATTGGGAATAGCTTTCGTCAATAACGTAAGTGAAGACTATGTACAGAAACCTCACCAGTGCAATACACGGGAATCGAATCAACTGTGTCTGTGGAAAAAGACAATGGAGAAACTCAGTGTCAACAGTCAGAACAAGGCCAGGGACCTGATTGTCGAACAGACTATTAGTTGATCATACGCAACTTCATATCCCACCTGAATTTAGAGATCATCTCAATAGTAGACTGGATGCAGTGAACACTAATGACTGATGCCCAGATGAGTTGTGGGGTGACATCAAGGACGTCACATATGAAGAAAGAAAGAGATCATTAAAAAGACAGAAAAGACCAACATGGATGTCAGAAGAGACTCTGAAACTTGCTCTTGAATGTAGAGTAGCTAAAGTGAACAAAAGAAGTGATGGAATAGAAGAACTAAGCAGATTTCAAAAGGCAGTTTAAGAAGATAAAGTAAAGCATTATAATGACATGTTCTCAGATCTGAAGGTGGAAAACCAAAAGAGAAGAACACTTTTGGTATTTCTCACGCTGAGAGAATGTAATAAAAAATTCAAGGCTCAAGTTGAAATACTAAAGAATTCCACGGGCAAAATAATGACTGAGGCAGGAAGCATCAAAAGAAAACGGAAGGAACGCAAAGTATCACAGTGTTGAAAAGAACTGGTCAATGTTTAACCACATCTGAAGGTAGCATACGATCAAGAACTAAAAGTACTGAAGAAAAAGTCCAGACTGCACTGAAGTCACTGCCGAATAACAAGATTTCAGAAATTGATGGAATACCAGTTGTCATGGATTGAATTGTGTCCCCTCAAAAATATGTGTAGAAATTTGACTGGGTTTGATTACCAGCATTGTGTGATTTGCCCTCCACTGTGTGATTTTCCTATGCTGTAAGTTAAAGAGAATTAGGGTGGGACTTAAATCCCTTCATAAGGTCACCTCCCTGCTCCACTGTAAAGGGGTTTCCCTGGAGTGTGACTTGCACCACCTTTTACCCTACAAGGGGTAAAAGGAAAGAGAAGCAAGCAGAGAACTGAGAACCTCACACCGTCAAGAAGAAGCACTGGGAGTAGAGTGTGGCCTTCAGACCCGAGGTTCCTGCACCAATATGTTCCCTGACCAAAGACTAATACAACACAAGAACTTTCCTCTAGGAAAGAAAGGAGAAGGAAAGTCTTCTCCTGGAGCAGACACCCTTGTAGACTACTAGACAGTGTAAGAATAAACTTTTCTTTTTGAAGCCATCCACTTGGTGGTATTTCTGTTAGAGCAGTACCAGATGACTGAAAAATCAATTGAGATGTTTCAGTAAATGGATGCAATACTGTAAGTACTTACTCTTCTGTGCCAAGAAATTTGGAAGACAGTTACATGGTCAACTGACTAGAAGAGATTCATGTGTGTACACATTCCAGAAAAAGGTGATCCAAAAGAATGTGGAAATTATTGAACGATCCTAAACATCACCAAAACCCTTAAAACCCATTGCTGTTCAGTCAATTCTGACTCACAGGTAACCTACTGGACAAGGTAGAACTTCCCCATAGTGTTTCCAAGGAGCAGTTGGTGGGTTTGAACTGCCGATCTTTTTGGTTAGCAAATGAGCTCTTGACCACTGTGTCACCATGGCTCACGTAGTATCACACAAAAGTTAAATTTTGCTGAAGATCATTCAAAAGCAGTTGCAACAATACATTAATAGGGAGTTACAAGAAATTCAAGCTAGATTAAGAAGTCATGGGAAGAGGGATGTCATTGCTAATATAAGGTGAATCTTGACTGAAAACAGAGAATACCAGAAGATGTTTACCTGTGTTTTATTGACTATACAAAGGGACCCAACTGTGTGGATCATAACAAATTAACATTACAAAGAGTAGAATTTCAGAACACTTAATTATGCTCATGAGGACCCTGTATAGAGACCAAGAGGCAGTCATAGGAAGAAGAGACCGCATGGTTTAAACCAAGAAAAACATGCATCAGGGTCATATCTTTCTCCCATACTTATTCGAACTCTTTTCTGAGCAAAGAATCTGAGACAATAGACTTTATGAAGAATTTAGCACCAGGATTGGAAGGAAGACTGATTAACCTGTGACATGCACATGACTCAACCTTCCTTGAAGAAAGTAAAGAGGACATGAAACATTGTCAAAGGACATAATCAAAGACTACAACCTTCAATATGGATTAAAGCTCAGTGCAAGGAGGATAAAAATTCTCATAACCAGACTGATAAGAAACATTATGATAAGTGAAGAAAACACTGAAGTTGTCAAGAATTTCATTTTACTTGTATCCGTAATCAACGCCCATGAAAACAGGAGTCAAGAAATGAGACAACGTGTTGTGTCGGCAAATATGCTGCAAAAGACTGTTTTAAAGTATGGTAAAAAAAAGATGTCACCTTCAGGATTAAGATACACTGGATTCAAGTCAAGCTGGACAATGAATAAGAAAGACTGAAGAATTGATCCCTTTGAATTATGGTTTTGGCAAAAATTACTGTATATGCCACAGACTGTCAATAGAACAAACACATCTGTCTTGGAAGAAGTACAGTGAGAATGCTCCTTTGAAGCAAGATTGGCAAGACTTATTGCACATATATTTTTAACATGATATCGGTAGAAATCAGTCCCTAGAGGATGACACTGTGTTTAGTAAAGCAGAGGGTCAGTGAAAGAGGAAGACGCTCAACAAATTTGAAGCAGTGGCTGCAACAAAGGGCTCAAACAGCAACATTTGTGAAGACAGTGTAGGACTGGACAGGTTTTGTTCTGTTTTAGTTAGGGCTGCTGTGAATCAGAATTGACTTGACTGCACCTAATAACAATAGCAGCTTGTTTTGTATGATCTCTGAGAGTTCCCCTGAGGATTGCATCCCAATTTCCCACCATAGTAATTTACTGAATAATGAAACTTTGTCCCTATGTTTGTGTCCTAAGTAAACTACTTGTGCTCAAATTCTTTTCTTGTGAAATTTACTCCGAGACTTGCCCTAAAGAATCATATCTCAATCAGGTCATGACCTTACTTTGAGCTTTAAAAAATTAAATGAACCAGCCAAGCCAAGTGTCGTCACTCAAGAGATACATAAAGAGATAGCTGCCCCAGGCACAGAGAACAGTGGAATAACCCAACGTGCAACCAATGCTAAGGTTTCTTTTCACAGTTACAACCTGGAGCTAGAAAGGGTTTAAATGTGAATGTATTAAATCTCCTACTCAGCATTAGAACTACCCATTCTAAGGATCACTGATCAGTGGTGACCCCAGCCCCTGTTCAAATACTGCAAAACGCCATGCAACACCCGAAGACACCAATCTTTTACGTTGAAGTACCTATCTTGGTTCAACTGTGGTATATTCTAGAAAAGAAGATATCAAAAGAGTTCAAGGCATATGAGTGGCTATCAGAAGAGAATTTAAACCTATGTGTGTAAGAATACCAGTAAGAACTAACTTTGACAAACACTGCCAAATCATTAAAGCAATCATTAAGCTTAGCTGTTTCTTTGATAATGAATTGCTGAAGCATTTTCTCCTCTACTTTTTAATCTTCCTGTTTTCCCTAGATAGAAATATTCTTCTCCCCACCTTACTCTGGTGGTACAGTGGTTAAGAGCTATGATTGCTAGCCAAAAGGTCAACAATTTGAGTCCACCAGGAACCCCTTGGACACTCTCTTGGGGCGGTCACTGTGAGTGGGAATCAACTAAACAGGAACTTGTTTCTTTCTCTCTCTCTTCATTAGCAAGTATCTTCTCTGTTTGAATGAGCGTCTCCTGACAGCTACTCAGTAGATTCTGTTGACACTCAATAAACAGTAAACATTTTGAATAGTACATGTCCACTGCTAGTCACATAAGCCACATTAGAGACTCTTTATTACAGAGTCTCACCCCCTAGATAAACAAAGAAAAACTAAGAAGTAGTGTCAATACTCAATTTATTGCCAGAAACAGGAGCTGCTTATACCAAGTACAGCAGCAAGTCCAGTCTTCTCTAGAAGATGCTAGATAGAACTCTGGGCTGTTTGCCATCCTTCTCTTCTCCTCTATCCCATACTTCCCCTCCTCTCCCCCTAACACAGAAGCATTCAGAACCACTGAAAAAGTCTGAGGTTGTACAAGGTCTGACAATTAAGTCCAGGAACTTAATTGTTCTAAGTGTTACATTACCTCAATGCTGAATACATCTATGATCACCTTCGAAGTATTCTCTTTGAGAAGCTATGCACTGGCATCAGTGCCTAGTCTACCCTTCAAAGCAATGTTGGAACAGTTTCTCGGAATGGCCATTGCACATGGTGACAAGGTGGCAAGTTTGCAAACTTAATTGTATAGTTGTCTGTGACAAGTTTGCAAACTTAACTGTATAGTTGTCTCTCAGGGAGTTTTTAGCTAGCAAACAAATAACTGTATTGGAACACCCTCCCTATTCACCTGATCTGACCCCTAATGACTCTTTCTTTACTTGAAGATAAAGAAAATGTTGAAAGGAAGACATTCTGATGACATCAGGACATCAAGGGTAATACTATGACAGCTCTGATAGCCATTCCAGACGGAATCCCAAAATTGCTCTGAAGGGTGGACTGGGCACTGGCATCAGTGCATAGCTTCCCAAGGGGAGGACTTCAAAGGTGACCACAGTGATATTCAGCTATGAGGTGTGTAGCACTTTTTCTAGGATGAGTTCACCAGCTTAACTGGTAGTCCTTGCACTAACACATACATTATGAAATAGACTGAAACCAACTCATTTAGGAAGCTTTAGAGGCCAGTCACAAAACTTGAGAAGATTAGAAAAGTGGACTACAGTGGGATATTTGGGTATGAATGAGAGCAGAAACATGGTGCAAAGGGCATTTATATTGTAACCCATTAAAATCTGGTTTTAAATCATCAGTCATACAACCTAAGGCACTTACCAGTCTCTGTTAATCTCAGTGGCTTCCTAAGTAAAGTGGGAATTATACTGACATTTAAAGAAATTCTTGTTGGGACTAAATAAACATGTAAATATGTTGGTAAATCATCAAATTGTAAGACAACATGGTGGCCTGGAAGTTAAGTGTTTGACTGCTCACCAAAAGGCTAGCATTTCAAATCCACCAGTTGCTCTTTAGAAAACCCATGGGGGCAGTTCTATGCTGCCTTATAGGGTCACTATGAGTTGGAATCTATTCAAGGGCAACAGGTTTGTTTATTTGTTTGTTCTGTACTAATGTTACTTATTTTTGCTATTGTTAACTGCTGTGAGGTTGGACCTCTGACTTGTGACCTGTCATACAATGAAACCAAACACTGCACCATCCCCAGGACTGGTTTTAGATAAGGCACATGTGATTTACAGGGCTTTTGTTGGCTGATTTTCAGAAGTAGCTTGAAAGGCCTTTCTTCCCAGTTCATTTTAGTCTGGAAGCTGCCCTAAAAGCTGTTCAGTGTCATAGCAACCTGCAAGTGCCAACTGTGGGAAGGCAGGTAACTGCAGATGAGGGACATTGGCTGGACCTCAGAACTGAGTCTCCTGCAAGGGAGGTGACAGTTCTACCACCAAACCACTACTGCCCCTTAGTTTTTATGACCTTTTACTTTAGCTTTAAAAAAAAAGAAAAAGAAAAATCTACTGCTATTTGAATGATCCAGTCTAAATCAGATAGACTTAGTCAATCTAGAGCAATTATTAATTTTAATAAAAATAATTAAAATAAATAGATTATGATTATTATCATCACTGTTAACACTGATTTATATAGACTACTTACTGTATGTCAGGCACAGTGTTAGACTCTATTCATTATTATCTCATTTAATTCTGAAAAAAGAACTGTAAGATAAGATGTTTTTTTGTTTTACAAAAGGGGAAACTGAGGCTGTTAAATTACTTATTACAAGACTACAATGAATATGTGATAAAGCCAGGATTAAAACTCGGGTCTATTGTATTCTGAAACCATTGCTCTCAACCATCAAATGATATTGGATATGTCTTGGTGATTGCATTTGGTGGGCTTTGGGGACCAGGACACATGAAAAGAAGTAGACAGTAGGGAGAGTGGAGAATGGCATTGACTAAGTGTCTCAGTCACCCAGTGTTGCTTTAACAGAAATACCACAAGTGGATGGCTCTAAGAAGAGAAATTTTATTATCAGAGTCCAACAAATTGTAAGTCCAATTTAAATATGAGAGCATCTTGGCACTAAAACCTCAAGTCCGAAGGACATGCCCTGCTCTCGGTGCTGCTTCCTTGGTGGTATGTGGTTCCCAACTCTCTCTGCTCACTTCTCTCTTTGATATCCCACAAGCGTGTAGCTGGAGTCCTGCCTCACCAGCACAGCCGTTGCCCATTCTCCTGTATTAACGTCACAGACGCAGGATTCATAGCATATAGGAAAGGTCATTCAACACCGGGAACCATGGCCCAGCCAAATCAGTACACATATTTTGGCGGGGTGAGGGAGACACAGTGTAATCCATGATACCAAGGGTATCAAGTCAAACACCACGGTCTGAATAGGCTAAGTAAAGAATCGGACAGGGGCAGAGGGATGTAATGGGTCAACTTGTCAGAAGGGTTCTATTCAGGTGAAAACTCTTATCATGCAGCCTTTGGTTGCAAGGCACTGATGACTCAAGTACAAGTGCCAAAAGGAGTTGATTATCCCCCTTAAGCCAAGGTCCAGTGGTAGAGTGTTTCCAAAGTGAAGTTAGCCACTTGACCTTGTCATCAAGGATCCAGGTGCTTTCCATCTTCTGTTCTAGTGTTCCTAAAATGTCCACAATAAAACTACCTCCCTGCCCCCGCTGTTCCCCTGCCTCTCAGTTCTGTGATGGATGCAGTAACTCTTGATATTCATGCAGAAAAGCCATATCCCACAAAGAAAAGAGGCATTTCCACCCTTGTTTCTGCCTCTCCTTATTATGGGGCACAAACTTTCCAGGAGACCCTAAACGCCTGCCATTCCTATTTCATTTGCCAAGATTGGGTCACATGACCACACACAAACCAATCTTGACAAAGGCGAAGAAGTAATTACGACAAGTTAGATTAACTGATACTCACCTTCTGGGAACAAGGTGAGGGGTTCCTTTCCCTGATTTCAACGGGGGACATTCTTGGAAAACCAACTGTCTACTAGCAAGAAAGGAATTCCCTGGATTGTGCAAAAGGTGAAAGAATTGATGAGTCAAAATGTGGACATTTTGAACTCACCCAGGGGCTCCTTGGAAGACAGGCCCTTCAGTCTGTGTCCGAAAGGCAACAGCCTTGAAAACCCTGGGGGGCTGTTCTTCTCTACATGGATGGGGTCTCCATGAGTGGAAGTTGACTTGACAGCAACTAACAGTTAATGACTAGCTAGGTAGAGGCTTATATGTGTGCATGTGTGTGTATGTGCATGTATGTGTGTGCATGTGTGTGTGTGTGCATACGTGTCAATTCTTAGGAAATGCAAACATTAGGGTTTCTTGCAATAATACTCCATGAAAACATTGAGAGTAGAAAAAAATTTCCTGGAATTCCACAAATAAAAATTAGTCTGCACTGATCTCTCTGAGCCGTAGTTCTCTCTTTTCTCCCTGAGCACTTTCTTTTTATTAGTTGTCGGTCCCATTCGCCTGGAATCCATCTCTCTTCTCTGGCTGATCTGAATGACACCTGGCTCAGAGGTCGCCTCCTCCTCCGCCACTGAACTCTGTATCACCTAGTTGTTACGGTTCCAGAGTCTGTATTTTGATCATGGAACTCCCAACCTACACTTAAAAAAAAAAGAAAAAAAATTGAGTTTATTTTTTAGAACAGTTTTAGGTTTACAAAAAAATTGTGTAGAATGTATAGAGAGTTTCTACACAGTACCCTGCTCTCACCGACAAACTGTTTCTCCAAATACCAACATCTGGCATTCTGGCTACACATTTGCGAAAACTAATGAACCAATACTGATATTTATTATTAACTAAAGTCCATCTTTGTGTCAAACAGTCTGAAGCATTCCTACAACTGCTTAATGTTGTATATTCACCACTACTTTGGCTATCACACAGAATAACCTGACTGTCCTAAAAATACCCCAGTTCTACACCAGTTCATTCTCCCCCTAAACTCCAGGCAACCACTGGTGTTTTTGGTCTTTCTACAGCTTTGCCTTTTCCACAATGTCATGCGGTTCATATTACACAGTATATAGTTCTTCCAGCTTGTGTTTTTCGGTTGTTGTGTGCTGTTCAGTCGATTCCAACTGATAGTGACTCTACAGCACGGAGTAGAACTGGCCCATCAGGTTCTCTAGGCTGTAATATTTTGCGGAACAGATCATGACCAGGGAATTACCATACCCAGTAATTTTCTGCTGAGGAGCAGCTAGTGGATTTCAGCCACTGACCTTTTGGTTAGTAGGCAAGTATTTAACCACTGTGCTACCCAGGCTCCTGTTCTTTCACTTGATAATAACCATTTAAGGTTCTTCCACATCTTTCTGCAGCTTGATAGCTCATTTGTTTTTATTACTGAATAATATGCCATCGTATGGATGCACATAGCTTGTTTATCCATTCACCTATTCAAGTGCATAGATTTTTTAAAAAAATTATTGTGGCAAAATGTAATAAAACATTTGCCATTTCAATTATTTTTACATGTACAGTTCAGTGACATGAATTATATTCAGCGTGTTTTGCAACCATAAACACATTCATTTCCAAAGGTTTCACCACTCTTAACAGAAGCTCAGTACTTTTCAAGCAGTACCTCCCCATTTCCACCACCCCTTGCCCTCAGTAACCACTAACAAACTTTAGTCTTTATGCATTTGTCTGTTCTAGGTATTTCATATAAGTGGGATCATATGACATTTGTCCCTTTGTGCCTGACTTATTTCACTCAGCGTAATTCATTTGTGTCATAGCATGGACCAGAACTTTATCTCTCTTAAGAGATGAGTAGTATCTCATTGTATGTATGTACCACGCTTTGTCCATTTATCCATTAACAGACCTTAGAGTTGTTTCCACCTTTTGACCATTGTAAACCATGTGGCTATGAACACTGGTGTACACGTGTCTGTTTGAGTCTCTCTTTTCAGTTCTTTCGGGTACACACCTAGGAGTAGAATTGCTGGGTATGGTAATTCTATGTTTAACCTTCTGAGGAGCAGCCCGTTATCTGCGGTGACTCTACCTTCGGACAATCCCACCAGCAACAGTTACGGTTTTCACTTTCTTCATATTCTCATCAACACTTGTTGTTATCTGTCATTTTGATTAGACTCATCCAGTAAGTGTGAAAAGGTTGTTTTGATCTCTAATAACCAATAACATTAAACATCTTTTCATGTGCTTATAGAAACCCTGGTGGTGTAGTGATTAAGTGCTACCTCCGCTAATCAAAAGGTCGGCAGTTCAAATCCACTGGGTGCTCATTGGAAACTATAGGTTAGTTCTCTGTCCTGAAGCGTCGCTGTGACTGGGTTTAGTTTTTTTGGTTAGGCTCATTTGTAGGTTGTTTTTGAAGAAATACTTATTCATGTCATTGACCGTCTTTTTGACTGTTTGCCATTTTATGGTTGACTTGTAGGAGCACTCTGTACATTCGTACCAGTGAAACAGTTCTCAGATATTTTCTCTCATTCTGGAAGTTGTCTTTTTACTTTGGTGATAAAGCCCTTTGATGCCTAAAAGTTTTTAATCTTTACAAAGTCAAGATTTTTTAAAAAATAAATACTATAGAACCTAGTTTAGAAAATGCTAATGTCAATGATTTGTTCAGCAATGAATTACCTAAAGGAAAAACAAAACCACAAAAAGCATTTTGGGGAAAGAGCATTTCCTTCTAAATAATTCTGTATTTTTAGTCCCTACCCAAAGAGCTAGTCTCTGTCTTCTATTAGACATCACAGAAATGGAACCCTCCTTGCTAATTCCTAAGAGCTCAGCCTGTGATTGCCCCCAGTGTCTCGGCTTCCTTGGCAGACTGACCCTGATGGGGCCCACTCTTTCCCTTCAGATGCAGCGGGGGTGGGAGGGGCAGCCTAATATTAAACAGGGCCACATCCAGTCCTGAAATGAGAGGTGGCGAGGAGCCCGGCATTAAAGACATAAATAAGCTGCAGGTTTTCAGGAATCTGCCAACAATCCTCTGAAACAGGAAGAAAGTACTTAGGGCTGTTCTGCTAACTCTCAAACTAGGTCTTGGACTACTGGATGCCTAAACCAGCAGCCTCAGACTGATTCCAAAGGCACCAGCCTGAGAAGCCACCTGAGATACCAGAGGGTTCTGATAGAGGATCCCGAGATAACCTCCCATTTGCAGACACAGAAGAAGGTTATAAATGTCATCCCTTGTCTGGGAGATGTGACACCTGACTCCATGAGACTTTCAGGAGGAGAGCTGAAAGCAAACAAACAGAAAGTGAAAGGGCTTAGGAGAATGGACTAGAATCAAGTCTGCATTCTGCTGGTGGTGTGTAGCTGCTCCCATGCACCCTGCATCCCTGCGCCAAAGCTTGGCTAGAATTTAGAGCCGTGGTGGTCACATTCAGAGCACTGGTGGTGCAGTGGTTAAGAGCTGTGGCTGCTAACCAAAGGTGGGCCATTCACATCTATCAGCCATTCCTTGGAAACCTTGTGAGATGCTTTCACTGAGTCAAAATTCACCCCATAGCAATGAGTTTTCTGGATTTTTTTGTTATGCGTGGAAGCGGCTGGAACAAGAATTTTAAACTCTGTGCAATCAAACCAGGTTTGGGGGGTTCTCAGTTTGAGAGCCTTGGCTTGTGAGTGAAAAGCCATGGTGAAAGAATAAGGACAACATAGGTGAAACAGAATCCTTACGTAAAAACAAATGATGAGCACATAAGGCCCAGCTGATGGCCTGACCATGGTGAGTGGTATTTTGTACAAAAAAAAATTCTATCCAACAGAAGATGGGGAATTATTCTTTGGAGTGCATGATAATGAGAGTTAAGCCTAGGAGGTAGAAATCTACATTTCATTATTCAGTCAGGAAGTATTTATTAAGTACCATGTGCTTAAACACACAAATGATAGGCCTCCTATTCTGCAATCACTTAACATCATTACAAACACATATGAAGTTAAATAACTGTTTAAATAAGAGAACAAGAGCCCAAGAGAAGTTGCAAGGCTTATATCATAAATCACAGTACACATGCAATGAGACAGAATGGTCTATGAAGCCTTTTTAGAGGAGGTGGGACTTGGTCTGAGGATAAAGGATAAAGGACCTGGGTGAGGGGAAGAAAAAGGAGGGATATTCTAAAAACTGCCAGGAATAGTCATGTGTAAACAGTGTTATTTCAAATTGTATTTTTCATTTATCCACATGCTCTGCCTCTTAAAATCATCTGCGAGAAAATCATCATTAATTTACGGCCTTCTTTTTGTTGCTGTCCTGAAAGTTAAATTTTCATTTTTTTTAACAGCTGTGGTTGGATGTTGGTGCCCTGGTGGCATGGTGGTTAGGAGCTCAGCTGCTGACCAAAAGGGCAACAGTTGGAATCCACCAGATGATCCTTGGAAACTCTGTGGAGCAATTTGACTCTGTCCTCCTATAGGACAGAAGACAACAAAGGGTTTGATTTTCTGGTTTGTGAGATGTAACTAAAATACTGTAAACTGCATATATTTATACAAATTTGTAAGTCTGGGCATATGTACAGGAAACCTGAGTGGTGCAAGCAGTCTGTGATTGGTTGCTAACCTAAAGGTTGGCAGTTAACACACATCCAGCTGGTCCACAGACGAAAGTCCTGGCAAATTGCTTTTGTAAAAAACACAGCCAATAAAACCCTTATGGAGCAGTTCTACTTTATTACATGTGGGGTTGCCGTGAGTCCGAGCTGACTTGAGAGCTATGGCTGTTTATTTATTTATTTTTATACACCTGTGTCTTAGTTATCTAGTGCTGCTGTAATGTGAAACATGACAAACGGGTGGCTTTGCAGAACAGAACTTTATCCTCTCACAGTTCTGGAAGCTGAGAGTCTGAATAAGGTCTTAGCTGTGTTGATTCCTTCTTTGTAGGTAGTCCCCAATTAGTCTGGCTTCCTTGGGTTCTAGATGACCCTCTGGTGGCATCGGTCTTCCTGTGTGTGTGTCATGGATTGTACTGTGTCCCCCCCAAAATGTATGTATTGATTTGTCATGGCTATGAGTCCCAATATGGTGCAGTTCCTCCCATGTGTTGTGAATCCTGCCTCTGTGATATTGATGATGGAGAACGGGCAGCAGCTGTGCTGGTGAGGCAGGAATCAAGCTATGAACTTAGGGGATCTAAGAGAGAAAAGTGAACACAGAGAGTTGGGAACCTCATACCACCAAGACCAAGAGCAGAGCACATCCTTTGGACCTGAGGTTCCTGTGCTGAGATGCTCTTCTGGAACTTGGGCTTGGCCTACTGGATTGTGACAGTTTCTCCTGCTGAATGGACCTATAGCTCATAAATGGATTTGTGGCCTACCAAACTGTGTCAATAAAGTTTCTCTTCATGAAACCATCCACTCATGGTATTTTCTATTGCAGCGGTACCAGGTGACTACAACACTGTGTGTTTATCTTTGTGCTAATCTGTTCTTTTGAAATTCAGAAGTGATTAGATTTGGAACCCACCCTACTCCAGTCTGATCTAATTAACAAAACAAAGAAAACTATATTTCCAAATACTATTCCATCCACAGGTATACTAAGTTAATATTATGGATCCAATTCAATCCATAAACCATTTCTGAAACCATCCCTACCATCAAGGTCATCACCTCCAAAAGGTTTAACCTTCTTTTCAAATGGGAAAGTCAGTGATTTGTGGCCCCAACACAATCATTTCACTCAGATTCTAAAAGCAAGTTCCTCTGTCTTCCCTGAATGAGGGCACCCTCTCCCACCACAGAGCATAAATTTCATGTTTCAACAATAATTGAGCTTCACTGAGGGTGTCTGGTAGCCTAGAATTATGCTTATTTGTTTATTATTCCTAAGGACAGTCCCAATGAGGTAGGTATTAACTTGATTCCCATTTTACAGGAAGAGAAAGAAAATCCCAGATGGGTCAGTAACTCACCCACTGTCTAATGGTCCATGGAACCAGAGCCGGTGTTGGCTCTGTCTCACACACCAGGAAGGAAGAAATCTGTCACTGGGTTTCCAAAATTGGACTCCTGATTCTGGATGGTCAGGTGAACTCAGATTGGCTCATTCAGCTTTCAAAAGCTAGACCATGTCTTCTTCCCTCCTGCTTCTCATAAAAGAGCTTCAGTGAGAATATATGAAGGCTCCTCTATTCCCGGATACTTTGTGATCCTATCTGGCCTCTTGTCCTTTCCTCTAGCTGGACCAGGATCCTTCTTAACTGACAGAAGAAACCCATCTCAGAAAGAAAAAAAAGAAAAGAAAAGAAAAAAACAATAGATGTCTCTGGCTCTCAAAATCTCCATCTGGCCTCCCCCACACCAGGGAAGGAGGACTCTGCTCTGACTGCTGCTGTATAAATGTCCTGTCAAGCTGTTTATACTCATGGTGCATTTTCTTGGCTTCCCAGCTCTGTTAATTGCCCGAGTTCAGGAACCTTTGAAGGGATGAAAGCCAGACTGCAGAAACACACCAGTGTTTATCATGAATGACTTTTCAGGGGATCCCTGTAACACAAAGGGGTAGGTCCTTTACCTCAGAAGCCACCTTCGCGGCCTCACCTCTGGGCCTGACTCACCCCTTCAGCGGCCCCCTCTGAGCTGAAGCTTCTAATTCAGAGGAAACAGACAGTCCCTAATCTCTGTCCTGAAACTTGAACAGAGTTGAAGCTCATGACATGAAATTACCGTGTTGGATGACAGGTTTTGTTCTTTTGATGGCTTGTTTCTTTATGACAGCATTTTATCCTTCGAGTCCTTTCAGACAGTAACCCTTCCAGCCTTCAAATACTCATCCTTCCCCACAACTTCTTACTGGCAGTATTCACTCCTGCGTACTGTATTTTCTTTGATTAAATGCTGTACAGATATAGATTCAAGAAGGGTGTCTAAGAGTATACACTGCAATGTACTGTGTTAGAAAGACCTTTTGTTGGAGGAAAATGCTGTATGCTGAAAGTCACTAGAGTATAAGCGGAACCCCCAGTGGCATGGTGGTTGAGTGCTATGTCCACTAACAAAGAGGTTGGCAGTTCAAATCTGTCAGGTGCTCCTTGGAAACTCTGTGGGGTCAGTTCTACTCTGACCTGCAAGTTCACTATGAGTCAGAATCCACTTGATTCAAAGGTAGTGGGGTTTTTCTTCTAGAGCTTAAGAGAAAGCAGTGGAGTTCTTGAGAGGCTCAGTCTAAAGGAGGGACTCACAAGGGAGAGAGAGAAGACACCCAAGTGGGAATGGGAGGCTCGTGAAAACTCAGCATGTCTTGGACGTTGTATTCTTTCCTTTTCACAGTCATCCCATTAGGTAAGGAAGTTGAGGCTTAGAGATAGGGAGTAACTTAATCAAGGTTACAAAGTGAACAAGTGGTTAAGCAGGTTTTGAATCCTGGAGGCCTGACTCTTAACTACAACAACCTACTCCAGAAGGAGCATTGACACTGACTCTTCAAAGATGAATGGGATTACAATAGCTGCAGTTGAAAGAGGGCATTCTAGGTTGGAGAACAGTGAAAGAAATGCAGTAAGAAAATCTTTAAAAGCAACCCAAGAGGAAATACATCAATCCAACTATGGGTCCATTGATCAGTCCATCCATCCATCCATCCATTGATCCATCCATCTATATCCATTTATTCAACAAACGTTTGTTGAATACCTGCACTGTGCCAGGCGCTGTGCACTCTCACAAGATCCATCAAGGAACAAAATCCCTGCCTTCATGAAACTTCTATGCTAGCATGGGAATATAGTCTTTATATAAGCAGATAAATAAAAGCAGGGTGAGAAAGAATTGAAAGCAGTGATAGTTCAGTGGTAGAAGTTTCACCGCCCATGAGAGAGACGGGTTTGACTCTAGGGCCATCCACCTGGAGTGCAGCTACACCTGACCGTCAGTGCCAGCTATGATGTTGAACAGGTTCCAGCAGAACTTGTAGACCATGGGCTGGAAAGAACGTCCTGGCAATCTGTTTCTGAAAAATCAGCTAACAAAAACTCTATGGAACACAGTGGTTCAATTCTATAGCGCACAGTGTTCTCCGTGAGTTGGGGGGCAATTTGACAGCGGCTAACAACAGCAGACAGGGTTGGGAATGTGGGGAGTGGTGTGCTCCGGTAGCAGCTTAAAATGGGGTGAGGAGTGGTCGGCCTGTCAGTCAGCCTTTGGCACTCTCTAACTTCCCCCTTCTCCTCCTTTCACTCAGCTGTGTGTCTATCCATCTATCACACCAGCCTCAGAAACCATGAAATTTTTGAGGTGGAATCTTAGGATAAATTCCTCCTGCTACATTGACAATTCCAAGCTGCTGAGAGGAATCCTTGACCCAGGCAGGGAGGTGCTGCCAGCTCAAGAGTCTGTGATCTGGGCTGAACGTGGCGGCGGATGCTTCCTGCTCCCCAGGCCAAGCCAGGGCTTGCTGTCCTCCTGTTTACTACATTCCACTATGCCTTCTTCTACATCAGAGGGTCAGCTACTAAAACAAGGCTAGGTACAAGCCCTCCATGGGCGTGGGCAGCCAATAGCTCAGCTGCAAAGTGACCCATCAGCTCAGAGGAGGCATAAAAAAGGATGCAGAGCGTGACTCAGGAAGAGGAGTGCAGAATTCCACTAAAGAAATACAACTCATCCTCGGCACCCTGGCCTGGATTCCACAGTAAACAAGATTCAGACAGGGATTTGCAGACAGTCGAGGGGATGTGTGGAGAGATAAGCTGTCTCTGAGCACAGATAAGACGCTGGGACTTTGCCTCTTAGGATGCTATTAAGAAATTCAAAATTAACAAGAGCGAAGCTACTCTGGGGAAGGGTGTGGAGGTGATACTTTTTTTTTTTTTTTAACAACTCAGTAGCAAGTATTTGGACTCAAGTGTTTTTGGTTTAGATAAGCTACGTGTGCACAGGAGGTAAAGGCAAGAGAAGATGATATTTTTGTTCCTTTGTTGTCAAGTGTGTCACCCCAGACACTACAGCATCCTCTCCCTACCTCCAACAAGGAATGAAATCCCAAACACATATTGACACAGTATCCTTGAATGCCTGATTCTTTCCCAGTGGGTCATGTGGAACCCACTCCATGTATGTTCCAGAAATAATTTGTTGTATCAGGGGAGGAGATGTAGGAAAGTTCACTGGAATGACAATAGCTGGTGGAGGCAATGCTAAGGTTAGATACTGAAAACTCACAAATTAGGACTCTTCTTCCTGGAGACTGCTTAACTTAAAAGCCCACACTAGTAAGTGAAAAAAGGAAAAGAAGAAGGAGGAGTATTTATAATGAAGAATCTCATAATCCTGAGATACGGGACAGGACCAGGCTTCAGCAAGACCTGGAGGAAGAAGCCATGAACTGAGTCTACTCTCAACATTTCTTCTCTCTGTATGTCTGTCCTTCCTTCTCTCTCCCTACAGACTGGCTTTCTCACTTCCCCATGCATACTCAATCACAGCCTCAGCTTCCTGTCATTTCCAGCTTTCAACAGACAATGACCAAGTTCTCTGGGTCCCATTTCCAAATTCTCGGGAAAAAGGTTTGACTCACCCTTCTTTACTTAGACAGATGGCTCCTGAGGTCATTTGTCTACCCTTCTTTAGTTGGATGGACTTGTCCCCAGGGAGGGACAAGCTTGACAAAAATGGCTGTGGAAGTCCCTGAAATGGAGACGATGGTGGAGATGGAAGAAAGGTGGAGAAAGGGGTGTCACTGGACAGATTTTCCAGAAAATGCCTACTGTGGGGCTTCAATTAATTGGGAAAATGTTTCTTAGAGTACAAGAAATCCAACACTGTGTCACTTAGAACGCACATTTGGCTGCTACAGTAAAGACCTAGATTTAAAGATGATGAACAGTTCTCTTTCATGTAATAGAGGAAGCATAACAGACAAGATATGACAGGACAAATCCATGGGGTCAGGACCTATGGTAAAAAACAAAACCAAAGCAGTTGCCACTCAGTAGACTGACTGACGGCAACCTTAAGGGTGGCGGGGTAAAACTCCACCCCATAAGCTTTGCAATGGCTTGTGGTCTTTTGAAAGGACAACAGTAGCCTTTCTTATGAGATATCTTTGGGCAGATTCAAACTGTCAATCTCTCAGTAATCTAGGGCTTAATTGCTGGCACGATTCATGGCAATCTACTTACAAAGCATCAGCCATTAAAAACCACACAGAAGACAATGTTACTCTGATGCACCGTGAGTGAAAACTAACTCTACAACAATTGGTTTGTTTGTGCCTAAAATAATATGTAAGGTTTAATGTCATTATTAAGCTTGAGACCTTATTTAAGTAAAAGGTTTTCCTTTCTTTCAGGCTTATGTGTGTAATCTTAAAATGTTTACTATTTAATCTTTAATGTTTACAGTATATTAAGAGATGGCTACTAAAAATTCCCTAAGGCAATCTTTGAGTGGGGTGAAGGACCACCATCACCAATGCGTATCTGCTCCAGTACCTGTTCTGTAAAGGGTAGATAGAGGATTTTAAGAGAAGGTAATATATATATATATATATATATATACATATATATGTATATATTTTTAATGAGGTAGAAGAGTAAGAAATTCCACTTAGGATATGGTAATGCTTATTATTTGAAAAGAACACTTATTCATCCTGATGGTTGCAAGGGCTTTTGTGAGAGCCCACAAAATGCCCATTAAAAGAAATGAAATCATTGATCATCTGTTACCTAAGGAGCCTTTGGCCTTGCACTGACCACACTGCATTTTGAGCCTAGGTACCTAGCCCCCATCCTCTGTATACTGTCATCTGCTGACTTTTTATGACAAATTCTTGAAAAACAACCATGATATCACTCCAAAGAATCTAAGAAGTAACCTTGGCGTTTGCTTCATCGTGAGGAGACCTGCCATTCTCTTGCAACTATTATAAAATTTTGTCATCTCTGGGCCATGTGCCTTTGTTAGACTTCCTCATACTTATGAACATATATTCAGTTACTTGCAGTATGTGTGTGCGCAGATGTGTATGTATGTAACTGAATGAACTGAACATCAAAATTTCCACGTAGAAAACAACTTTTTCCTTTTTCACCTTTTCTTATCACACACATTGAAGACTTGAGTTGTTCTTTGCTGTTGGCTGGGTGTAATTTCAGGAATCCCCTATATCTTTTTCAGTCGATTTCAAATATTAGATGTTCAGTCCTGTCCAACATTAAAACTCTAAACTCTCAACTAATTAGAAGTTGATCTTCTGTTTCAGCTCTGGCCTGCCTCAGGCCAGGGGGCTTGCCATCGAGGAGGACACAGCCATTTTCTTCTCCCTCCCCCCGTCACAGGACCTGTTCCTCCTCTGTAGTTTTTGTTTTTGGATCCTCTAGGCTCAGAGAGAAGTATGGGTGCTGAGAAGATGGGAGGAGTTAGAGGATAAGGAGGATGTTGTTGCTATAACTTGGTGTGACAAGGGCCCTCTCTGTGCTCCATGTCCCAAAGCTTGTTCTCTCTCTGCAGTCTTCAGAATCTCTGTGATGGAGGAAGATCTCCCACCTGAAGTTCCTTTGGGGCGATGCTTCTCTGACTGGCTACCGTAGGCCCTGCCTCAGATCTTGGCTTCTGTTTTAGTCAGCTAGGGCTGCTCTAACAGAAATACCACAGAGTGGATGGCTCTAACAAAGGAAGGTTTATTCTTACACAGTCCGGTTGGCTATAGGTCCAAATTCAGGATGTCGGCTCCAGGGGAGGTCCTCCCTCTTGACAGCTCTAGAGGAAAGTCCGATATTGTATTAGTCTTTGACCAGGGAGTGTCTTGGTGCAGGAACCTCAGGTCTGAAGGATGCGCTCTTTTCCCGGTGCTGCTTTCTTGATGGTATGAGGTTCTCAGTTCTCTGCCTGCTTCTCTTTCCTTTTGTCTCTTACAGGATAAACGCATTAAGGGTGGGGCAAGCCATACCATAGGGAAACTCACTTTACAGTGGAGCAGGGAGGTGATCCTAAGAAGGGATTTACAGCCCCACCCTAATCCTTTAACACAGCATAGGAAAACCACAACATGGAGGACAGTCACAAGATACTGCAAATCATGGCCCAGCCACATGGCTACACCTATTTTTGGGGGGACACAATTCAATCCATGACAGCTTCTAATTGGTTACCCCTCTGTTGGATCACCTCATCTGTCCAAGAGGGCCTCTAAAACCTATGGGAGATGACTCATGGGCAGCTCCTTTAAGATCCACATTTTCAGGAAGTGTGCAGTCATCCTTGCCCTTCTCATTCCAAACTCTGGAAGCACAGCCTTTTGCCGGGCAAACTGCCACTCCAGGTAGCCTTGCACTTTCAAACATTTTAGGTAGGAATACCCATATCCATACCCTCTGTTGTTGAGTCAATTCTGACTCATAGTAACATTACGGGACAGAGCAGAACTGCCCCACTGAGTTGCCAAGGAGCGCCTGGTAGATTTGAACTGCCAACCTTCTGGTTAGCAGCTGTAGCACTTAACTGCTATGCCACCAGGGTTTCCAAAGTTCCCCCAAATTCCAGGAAACAAGGTCCAGTTCTCCTGGTGGGTCTCTTTGCACACTCTGCAGGGGAGGCCTCATTAACCTTGTTCACCATCACACCAAACTAGAAGAGGACCTGGCTCAGATCTTCTCCCCACCAAGTCATGCAGAGGGCTGGCACTCTGCTTCCCTGACGGTGGTTTATGATCTGACTCCTCTCTGCAGGAGTCCACATGACCCTGCCAGATCCACAAGGACCGCTTCCCCAAGGTCCTTCTTGCTTACGGTGTGGTTTTCAGCACCAACAGGATGTTGGCAGTAGTCTTGTTATACCCGGCTGCAAGGAGCCATGGGAAGGGAGTAGGCGTGTGTACGCAGAGGCCTTCCAGCTGCTCACTGGTACATTCACACAGCCACCTTCAAGCCTAACAGGCCGCCTTCTAGGCCAGCCTGTTAGTTAGCACAGCCACCAGCAAACAGGCAGCACGCCAGGCCCTGGGAGTGCTATGTGGCACAGCCAGGCTCACACAGAACTGTGTCCTCATGCCTGAGGTGGCATAAACAGAACCTAGACTGAGGAGGCCCCATTAAGACACCTGGGCACCCTCCAAACTGAACATGCATATGATAATGTTAATGTTTGTTGATTTTGCCACCACTCGTTGAGTAAAATCGGGCAGGTATTTTCAGCCTAAGAACTTCAGTTACCTATCAATAAAAACACCTTCCTGTGTTGTGGCCAGGGGCCAAACCAGATGAATTTCTGTGGGCTCCTTTCAGGTCCTGATGTCTGCTGATTGAGTCTGGGACAACAGTGGGGACATCTTCTCCATGTAGTCCAACTCCATTTTAGGTTGCCTTTGAGAGGAGGTGGTGTCGTGGCTAAGAGCTCAGCCTCCCCCTGGTGGCTAAGAGCCCAGCCTCTACCTGAGTTGGCACTCTGGTACCATCAGCTGTACAAGTGGGAGCAGACGAAGCAGGTGTTGACCAGTATGAGCTCTAGTGTCTTCTGCTGGTCAGTAAGGTAACAATAGTATTTCCCTCAAGAGGTAGTTGAGCAAGTCAGTGAGTTAAATCCTGTAAAATGCTCGGAGGGGGGCTGACACTTGGTACTGTGCTCTCTCAATAAGCGTTAGCTGAGCCAAGAGGCATTTCCATATGTCCACGTTCTGACCTATCTTTGACTCTGTCACTGTGTATTGCTGTTGTCTAGCCGGCTCGGTTGGACAAGGATGTCAAGAGTGTAGCATAGAGCTGCAGCTAAGTGGTGTTAAGGTGAACACTGAGTTTGACTGGGAGCACATTACTACCCAAATGTGCCTCGTTAAACTCTGGCAGCCTTCTTTTAGGGGTCCCCAGTGAGAGGGCTATGGAAACCTGTTTTTTGGGGAAACCAGAGCCTACTATTCAACACATTTACTTAGTGGATGTACTAGAACTGAGGGCATGAGCTATTACCCTGGGTACTGAATTCTTTAACCCAGGAAGTAGTATTTTTCCGCATTTGTTGATGTCTCTCTTGAAAGTAAACATAATTTGATTAGTCTGCAGAGCCATTTCTACTCTAGATTTTTTGAAACTTGTTTCTCTACAGCTAAAAAATTAATTGGTGCTGCCTTTTTCCTTTCTGGTATAGACTGGAGGAGCTAAAGGTGGTTCTTTTCCGACCTTTTATCCAGGCTGTGGATAAAACAAACATGGCTATCTTGTGGTCAGGTCATGTTTAAACAAAATCGTGGCTCAAATACTAATAGCATAAGTCAGTGTGATCAATCTTAGTTTGAGCCTGCGTTTTTTAAGTTCCTCCAAGTTCTCATAAATAGTAAGTAGCCAAGGAACTCTTAGTAAACTTTCCTTGGGCATCTTGAGTTAGCGGCAAATAGATTAAGGCTTTTCTGAATGATCAGGCACAAAGTATAAGTCAGTGTTGTAAATCGTGGGAAGGAAAGCTGTGTCCCTGCTAGAAAGGCCAAAAGAGCATGCAACCTGAATTATGAATTCCTTACTGAGTACTCACATAAGTCAGGCACTGCATAGGCATGGGAGTTTAGTGGTTAGTGACACTTAGGCCTACCACTTTTCATGGAATGTAAAGTCTACTGACATAAGGATTGTTGTGACATTTCAAAGCCATCTGAGAGTAACTACAATGATTTCCAAAATCACAGTAATGGATGGGGCAGCAGGTCCCCAGGCAGAAGCTATTAGAGGTTGGAGAGCTGAGTCCTTGAACTGAACCTAGTAAGTACCCAGTGATTATCTCTGGATGTTACTCAACCCTTTCTTTATTCTACTTTTTTTTTTTTTAATAAATTCCTGCTCCCATTTTATCATTTACAAAGACCTAAGGAAATGCAGTCCTATAAAAGTCACCATGTGTTTGGCTGGAAAGTTGGGAAGGGCAGGTAGTAAGGCTATTGTCCTAGCTAGGTCAAGACCATAGACTCTGGAGCCAGACTGCCTGGGTCTGAAGCTCACTTTAAGACCAGCTCTGAGGTTTGCCCAGTTACTTGAAGACAACAGTGTATGTTATCTTGAGGGGCACTGGTGGTTCAGTGATTGAATTCCTGCCTTTCAGTATATCCCTTCTGAAACATCACAGCCATTGAAAGCTCCACGGAGTACAGTTCCAGTCTGAAAACATGGGGTTCCCATGATTCGGAATTGACTTGAGGACACCTGGCTTGGCTTTTTGGTTTTAAACAGGTTTGCAGATTACAATGATGCCGCCGTTCTGGGTAGCACACTTTGAGGACTGCAGATATAGAAAAGTATGCTGTTAGTGAAGCCATCCCTTTTCTTCCTTTCCAGGAAAACCAGGAGTGTACACAATCAGCACTGTTACCTTGGCCGTTAGCATTGTCTTGAGTGTTTTTAAAGATGGCAAAGGACTAGATCAGCCTTTTCATAAACACAGAGGCTTTCACACTGCAGAAAGACAAGCACCAGCTCAAATTTCAGGGGATGGATGCAGCCTCCACACTACTCTTCTTCCTGTTGACAGCCACATGGACCCGTTTCGCCTAAACTTCAAAGAAAGGTCTGTTGAACAAATGTCCACACATGCGGAGGGACTATGATGCGCCAGACAGCCCCGGAGTTGTTGTGACCTCAGGGTGATTCACGTACCTGGTGCCAGCATTTCTGTATTATCCTGAGTCCTGGCCAGGACTCTGCATGGCAGGAGAAAAAGCATTGGACTTCTTGTGTGCACCTGTACACTGTAGCTGAGACCATTCACAGAGTTTTAGGGTTATGTCTGGATTACATTTGAAGTACCCTGTGGTACTCACAGACAGGTAGTTTCTGATAGATGTGAAGATAAGCCTAGCCAGAGGGGTACTGAAGTTACAGAATAGTCCCAAGTCACCCCTGTGGCATCCTCTTCACGCAGCACCTGGGATGAGCCAGGGAGGAGGCAGCAGCTATTTTATATCTTTGGGGGGTTGGTCCTTACTTGCTTGAATTAACCTCCTGGTGTGAAGCGAGGCATAGAAGTTGCTGGCCTCCAGTGCAGATGAGCTGAATGCTTGTCTGTGGGCTCATCTTCTTGATTTTCCTCAGGAGCAGACCCTTCGCTGACGGCTCTTTTTACACATGTATAGACATCAGCCTTCTGGTGATCGTATTACCTGCACTGTCCCACTGCGCATCATACTCAGAGGGGACCACAATTGTTCAGTGATCTGTGTATTGCCGTCTTGAAATTCTGAACAAGGAGCTCTGAAAGTTCATTTTTCACTTGGCCCAGCAAACTATGTAGCTGGTCCCAGTGAGAATGCACTGGCATCCTCAACCTCAAGGTAGTAATAGTAGCATCAAGGTGTAATTGGATTTTGATTATACCTAATACATCAAAGGAACTTTCACCTTTGCTATTATAAAACCCTCAGGAATTGCCATTCAAGAAGAACCATGCAATTCACTAATTACAAGTCAATGTACTCAACTCCTAGCTCCTCTGAAAACTCTTCAATGAAGTGTCATCAAAGACCAGGATGTAAAGACTAGAATGTTGGGTAAGATTGGAAAGAATGTTCTCCCTTTAAGGATCTTACTTAAATCTGTGTATTTGGAGATAAATCTGATCTGTCTGAGTCAATAGTTTCTGACCATATTTCCAGTGAGACCCTAATATTGTCCCACAATGAGATCAGAACCTTTTCTAGGGTACTGGCCCTACCTTAAACCTCCTGGAATTCCCAGCACTTGGCATGTAATTGTTGTCAGCTGCTATTGCATCAGCCCCCAATGCACGGCGACCTCATGCATAACAAAATCCATTGTATTCACTCGGTGCTTTTTCATAAGTAGATCACCAGGCCTTTCTTCCCAGGTCTTCTGAGTGGACATGAACAGCCAAGTTTTTGATGAGCAGTTGAGTGCATTAACCACTTGTACCACATGTACCTTATAAACACTTGTTAGGCTCCATCCAACCAGCCCCTGACTCATGGAGACCCCACGATTAGTTGTGGATCAGACCATTGTGCTCCATAAGGTTTTCGTTGACTTATTTTTCAGAAGTAGATTGCCAAGCCTTCCTTCCTAGTTTGTTTTGGTCTGGCAGCTCTGCTAAAACCTGTTTAGTATCATAGCAAGCATGCAGGCCTTCACTGATGGACGAGTAGCATACGATAGGTATACTAAATGTTTGTTGTTAATGAAGACGATGTTGGCAGTCTTCACTTACTTTGGATTTCCTCTGAGCTGGAGCACTCATCATCTAGAAAATTCCACAAGGAGTTGAGCTAGGAGCCTGAATATGGGGGGTGAGGGGGTAGGGGTAGGGGAACAGCTGAAATTCATGCCTAACCTGGAAAAAGTATTCAGAATGCTGTTTGTTCAGTGGAGAAGAGGTAGATGTGTCGCCATGGGTTTCAAAGATGAGAGCCACAGAGGACAGAGAAGCTGGCAGTAAGTTAGAGTGGGAGGTCAGATGAAGGGATTCGGCTCTGTGCTTTCCTTTTCCTAGACAGCCATACTCCGAGATGATGAAGGGATGTGGTCCTGCCTTCCTTTCCCTGATCCATAGCCCTCCGTCTCCTTCTCCTAAAACCCTGCGAGGCACATTCTCCATGTCTCAGCACACCACGCTCTCTCACGGAGACCTTGCGCTCAGGCTTGGAGCAGCTGCCCTCGTCTTCCTCACCCAGGCCCACCGCGTGCGTGCACATGCGTATGTGTCACTCACCCCTGAAGGCTCGATCCCGCTTTTCCTTGCTCTGGGATGTCTTCCGTGATGCTGCACATCCTGCCCCTGACAGGGCAGAGGCCTCCCTTACGTACCGAGAGCAGTGGTTGTGAGCACGGGCTCTGAAAAGGAACCACCTGGGCTTGAATCTCGGCTCCTCCAAGTGTTAAGTCTGTGTCCGTAGATGAGTTATCACCCACCACTGTAAAGAGCAAATAATAATAGTACCTAACTCGTAGAGTTGCCGAGAAGCTTTTAAACAGCAATACAAACAGAACAGAAGGGTACCTGGCCTATAATAAAGCTCAGTAAATGTCAGCTGTTAGGATTACTACGCACTCCCGAATCTACTTACTTCCTTGTTGCACTTAGCACTCTTTATTGTGATTACTTGGAACCCCTGGGGGTGTTGTGGTTAAGAGCTACAGCTGGTAACCAAAAGGCTGGTAGTTTGAATCCACTAGCTGACCCCTGGAAACTCTATGGGGCAGCTCCACTCTGTTCTATAGGGTCATCCTGAGTTGGAAGGACTCAACAGCTACAGGTGGTGCTAGCAGTTCGTCCTTGACTGCTGTCAGAAAAGTTGATGGTTCGAATCCACTCAGGGGTGTTGCAAAAGAAAGGCCTGGCGATTTACTTCTGTAAGGTTACAGCCGTTAAAAACCCCAAGGAGCACAGCTCTGTTATGGGACACGTGGGGCCACGAGCTGGCAGTGACTTGATGGCAGCAGGTTTTCGTTTTTCTTTTTTTGTAACCGTTATTTTCATTCCCTAGAATGTAAGCAATGTCCTGGTGGCATTGTAGATAGGGAAACCCTGGTGGTGTAAGTTAACTGCTACAACTACTAACCTAAAGGTTGGCCCTTCGAATACACCAGGCACTTCTTGAAAATGTTATGGAGCAGTTCTGCTCCGTCCTATAGGGTGACTGTGAGTCAAAATTGACTCAACGGTGTTTTTATGTGTTATAGTGGTTAAGTGCTACAGCTACTAATCAAAAGGTCAACTGCTCAAATCCAACAGGCACTCCTTGGAAACTCAATGGGGCAGTTCTACTCTATCATATAGGGTTTCTATGAGTCAGAATTGACTTGATGTCAGTGGTTTTGGCTAGAATGTAAGCAGAAGATGAAAGGATCCTCTTTGTCCACTGTTTTATGCCCAATAGGATAACCAACCATCCCATTTGACCAAGATTGAAAGAGTTCTCAGAATGTGCAACTTCTAGTGGTAAAACTGGAAAATCCCAGGCAAACCCCGACAAGTTGGTCACCCTATCCCAGGACCGAACTTGGTATACAGCAGAACTTTGTATTTGTTGAATGAGTAAATGTGAACACCCATTTACTTGTTTGTTTTTCTCACTATGTTATAGGAATCATGAGGTCAGGGTTGTCTTTTGCCCTTTCATCAGAGTATCTTCTGTGCCTACCACAAGGTTTGGCACACACAAGATGCATAAACACTTTTCAAATGAATAGAAGAGCAAACTGCAGGTCGCAGAGTCTGATCAGTTGCTCAATTTATGGACTTGGTCAGAATAATAATTATTGACACCATGACTATTTGCAAAAGAGCTAAACTTTCTTCCCGGACCCCTTCTTGTGAAGTGGCGACTGCTTATTTTCTGAACTGCTTTCTATAATAAAGATTGGCATTCAGTCCTCCCCAAATCAATACCCCAAAAGATATTTGTAACTCCTAACTGTTGCTAGAGCAATGCTATTATGTAGCAAACGACCCCCAAACTCAGCCACTTAAAATGGTTATTGCTTTTTCTCATGAATCCTTTGATGAGTCTGGGATTAGCTGATCTAAATTTGACTTGGCTGGGAGGTCTGCTTCCAGCTGCAAGTCCAGCTGGATTTATATGGGGAGCTGTGCTCCATACATGTTCATGCTGGCCTTGTCGGAAAGGTAGCAATTACCCAGGGGAAGCTCCTCTCGTGGCTTTGGCAGAAGTACAAGAGGGCAAGTGGAGATACAGAAAGTCTCTTAAGGTCTCCTGGAAGAACTATATATCATTAGTCCTTCTGCATTCAACTAGCCAAAGGCAGTCACATACCCAAACCAAAACCAAGTGCCATCGAGTTGATTCCAATTCATAGAAACCCTATAGGTCAGAATAGAACTGGCCCGTAGAATTTGCTAGCAGCACCCAGTGGCTTTGAACTGGCAGATTTGAACTACCGACTTTTTGGTTAGCAGCTGTAGTACTTAATCACTAAGCTACCAGGGTTTGTCTGACTCAAAATCAAAGGGCAAGGAAGGGCTCTGTGCCAATATAAGGTCATAGTAAGAAGATGGCTTTACAGGTGAAGCACCAAGGCCAATAATTCAATCAATCCCTTATCCAAATCAATCATGTAATCCACAATATTCCATCTCTGTTCTAGTCATAAAAAGCTCATTTCTTTTTGTGTACTTAACACCAACTAGATGCCAAGTAACCAGGTATCAATCAGATACCAAATGGAATTTGATGGAAGCATAGTCTAAAATGCTCAAATTTTAGGATACAAGCCAGTTCATTAAAAATTTCTTGGCAGAGTATCTTAATATGTAGATCACAGCATATTAAAATGTAGATATTCTTCTCCCAGATAGCACGGCAAGGTGACCTAGGTTCTAGAAGCCTGTATTTTCACAAGCACCTTGGATGGAACATGTTTTGAGATAAACTGTCCTGGTCCTTAACTATCCTATCAGGTCAATCTGTACCAGGATGTTAGCAAATTTGGGCAGATCCAATGAAATTCTTAGTGATGAGTCCTTTCTAAATTTCTACATAACTGAATGACTTTTCTGATTTCTTCTACCCTCCTCATTTCTTTTGGTTAGCAGACACAGCATTTAATCACTATGCATCCAAGATTTCCATTCTCTCCATAGGAAGCACATAATATCACAATAACTGTTCAGAAGAACCATGTATCTCAGTTTGGACCAAGCCTCTATGTGTGGTATTTGCTAACCTGGTAGAACAAAACCCTGAAGTTTCTAGTGTCCTTGGTTGCCACCAAAGGTTGTCTGAGAGAGAAGCCAATGCAAACAAAAGCAAGCAAAGGATGTTGCAACAACTGAGCACTTGGACCCAGCTGTTCCTGAAGATGTATTCCCAGGATCCGTCTACTATACGGGAGTTCTATTATATAAGCGAATACATGGTGTTTGTTCTTTAAGCTAGTTTAATTTGGGCTTCTTTCACTTACTTCCAAAAGGGTCCAATGGATACATCATAGCCTGTTAATGAAACCAATAGGACCACAAGCAAATGTGACTGGCCGGAGCTTAGCAAAGCCCAGAATTCACTCAGTTAATCACACACATACTGTTCATTGCAGCCACTAGACTTGGGGACCAACCTTCATTAGCGGTTATTGAGGTTCTTCTACAACAAGATAGCTAGATCGAAAAATGAATACATCTATTAAATATATCTAAGTATCCTAAACAAGACTTACACTTATTATTTAAAATTGTTACTCCTTAATTAAATCTGCCATAACAGTTACATTTCCTATCTTTCCTTTCTCATCAGTAACATTTCCACAGGTTTCTTCCCAAGTAATTTTTTTTCTGTTTAACTATGATAAAAGGGTGGCAGCCTAACTTTGGACGGCAGGAAATAATGCATCACTTTGAATATGTTGTCTTTTTATTATAAATAGTGATGATACAGCTAGGTGGGATGGCTTCAAAGAGGCAGGGTAGTACCTTAAACATTTACAAAGCTGTGGGTAAAACAGTCTCCTTGGCCTACCTTTTCAACCCATGGGGCTTACATAAATATTTGGCTGTTGGTGACAGGCTTAATAAATCTGTTTAGAATGTCGCAGCAATATTTACTTACAAAGTAAAGGCATAAGCTCACTTTGGTCAATAATTTTTAAAAGGAGAGATGCTACTTTTTAGCACCTTGTGTAAATATTTGCAAGACCGGTAAATCCAAGATAACCCTGCCTCTTCCCTAAAGCTATTTACTGCTTCCTACCATGTTCCACCTAAATGACCCCTTTTAAATATTGCTCGGTTCACTTAGGAAAGGTCGACATTCACTTTACGTATGTTGGAAGACATGAACTGATTCCAGACTCCAGTGGAAGAATTCTTAGATCTCCTAGAACTAAAAAGCCAAAGCTACTGCTGTCAAGTTGATTCCTATCCATAGCAACCCTATAGGTCAGGGTAGAACTGCCTTACAGAGTTTTCAAGGAACATCTGGTGGGTTTGAACTGTTGACCTTTTGGTTAGCAGATGTAGCACTTTAGCACTATGCTGCCGGGATTGAGATCTACTAATACTCCCAAATTTTTCAAGGTATTTTCAGGCTAGACAAGGGTGAATTTCTCTTACCCCTAAGGGTTGGATATCAGAACAGAAACGTTTGGTGAATAAATCTCATTATGTCTAATAGGGAACAAAAGGGTTTGCACTCTACTTGATCTTGCATATTCTGAGAACTCTAGGAAGTGTCTGAAACAGTATTAGAAAAGATGATGACTTACCTGATCACTTTTTTCCATGGAAAACTAAGATGATAGCCTACAAGACTGCCAGTTAAGCTCACGAACTCATCCTAGAAAAAGTGCTACATACCTCATTGCTGAATATTACTATGGTCACATTCAAAGTCCTCCCCTTAGGAAGCTATACACTGACACCAGTGCCTAGTTCACCCTTCAAAGCAATTTTGGATCTCTTTATCTGGAATGGCCATCAGAACTGTTGTTGTATTACCCTTGGTGTCCTCAATGTCATCAAAATGTCTTCCATTCAATATTTTCTTTCTCTTTGGGTAAAGAAAAAAGTCACTGGGAGCCAGATTAAGAGAACAGGAAAGGTGTTCCAACACAGTTACTTGTTTACTGGCTAAAAGCTCCCTCACAGGCAATTATACACTTAAGTATGCAAACTTGCCATGGTGCCACCATGCACAATGGCTGTTCCAGAAAGAGTTCCAAAATTGCTCTGAAGAGTGAACTAGGCACTGGCATCAGTGCCTAGCTTCACAAGTGGAGTACTTTGAAGGTGACCGTAGTGATATACAGTAATGAGGTATATAGCACTTAGAGCAGTCAAGTTTGTGTACTTAATTGTCAGGCCTCATAAATGCCATGGGTAAGGCTGCTGTGCAAACTAGAATAGGTCCCTATCTTTCATCAGAGAGCTCCTCTGATATCTCACTGCTGCTGTTCAAGAACTGAGTGTCTTCTTGATTTCAAGAGCTGATTCCTTCTCAGCATATCCTCTCCCATCCCCCTTGTACCCGTGGAGATGACTCTGTTTGGAAATAGAGTTTTTCTTTTCTTATGTTTGTGAGGTTATATCAGAGTTGGATGGATTCTAAACATAATCACTTCTGAGCTATAGAAAGAGGAGACTAGATAAATATACACACAGGGAAAAAAGAAATGACGCATGGGACCCTTTCATAGACAAATGAACATGGAAGGTAGTTGGCAGACACCAGGAACCAGAAGATCGGTTTACAGAAGGAACTGACACTGCTGAGACCCTTATTTGGACTTTTAGTCTCCAGAACTGTGAGAAAATCAAGTTCTGTTCTTTAAAGCCATCCATTTTTGTTACAGCAGCCCTAGGTAACTAAGACAGATAAGAAGAGTGGTGAGTCTCTTTTTATGTGGGTCAAAAAACAACCCTGGTTGCTTCTTGAATCCCTGAACTGTTTTTTTCATGGTGGAGTTTTGAAAGCTTCAATAAGCACTTCCTGTTTACTAGGTGGAAAAGAAATGAGGTTGCAGAAATGTTTGTTTTAAACACAAACTCTCCAGAGTTTCCAAGTGTTTGCCATTTGCATACTACAGTTCCCAGGTTTAACTTTCAATGAGTATTGCTAAGCAAGTAGTCACAATTTATAAGTAAACAGAGTGATCGACTTATCAAGATGATATTTCAGGGTTTCATTTGAAAATTACTTTCCCCTCAGATTCATAATGAGGCCTCTGGTCTAAAAATTCCTGTGGAGTGAGAACAAGCGAACTTTGTTTTGGTATTTGCATTATCTAGGGGTGGAAGAAAAGATGACAACTTTGATGTTCTAAGGAAGAGAGGAGATAATTTGGTATTTATCCTTTTTTAGTAAGTGAATTTATTCCAGATGGTCCATATAAAATAGACCCCATTCTAAACCATTTCGCATTAAGTGGGACCATATAGAAAGCCTTCATTTCCTCTCTGGCAATAGCTGCTGTGAGATCAGACTCCTTGCAGCAGCAGGCCTGTGATGCTTGCTCCTGCAGCCAGCTTGGGGGCCTCTCCTGCTGATGAACTGGTGCCTGGCAATGCCAGCCTCCAAAAGTACTCCAGGTAAGAGCAGCCCTGCACCAGAATTACAACACTTCATCCGTCTCTGGAAATGACTGATGCTGACACTGATGCTGATGGGTTTCACTTATTCCCAGGAGAGTTGGATAAGACTTCACTAGAGATTTAGAGAATAGATTAGTCAGGATGGACAAAGCATAGTAACAAACAACCCCAAGCATGGCCCTAGGCTCTGTGGATACATTATAAACAGAACAAAGTCCCTGACCTCACAGAGATTCCATCTGAGTGTAACTGTTAGGGTTATGCTGAATGTCTACAATGAATAGTCTTCTCTATCAAATAGTGTTTCTAGACTTTTTCCACATCAATGTTACCTTCCATAATGCAAAGACCTGGATGAGTGTGTGGTGTTTGATACAGGAAGTGAGTGTGAGGAGAGGAGAAAAGAAGGAGCTCGAGCAGCTGTTTCTCCTACCAGTTTACAGCTTCAGTGGCTCCCAGCATTCCTTGACTTTGGCTGCCCTTTTCCGTCTCTGCCACCATGGTTACACTGCTCTCTTCTCTTCTGGGTCCGCCCCTGTGTGTTTATTGTAAGAACACTTATCACTGGATTTAGGAACCATGCAGATAATCAAGAATAATCTACTCATCTCAAAATTCCTAACTGAATTACATCTGCAAAAACTCTTATCTCAAATAAAGTCATGCTCAACAGTTCCAGGGAGCAGGATGCAGATAATATCTTTTTGGGAATCACCATTCTGTGCAACACAGGGGACCACACGTTCATTTTGACGCAGGTCCGTTAACTCTCCATGTGACTTGGTTCATCAGGGAAGTTCTGTTTGGGTGGTGCTGCCTGGAGCCTGACTGGGTCACTCCACCAGACTGAGGAGGCTGAGGGTGACGAGAATGAAAGGGGCTGAAGGGCACCAAGGTTTCTGTGCTTGCATTCCAGTGTGTCACCTTACTCGGGAAACGGGTCCTAAGCTTTCAAAGTTGTTACTCTTACTGTTAGGTGCTGTCAAGTTGGTTTCAGTGCATAGTGACCCTATATACATTGGAACAACACACTGCTGAGTCTTCTGTCATCCCCCGAGTCACTGTCATGTTTGAGCCCCCTGTTGTAGCCACGGTATCAGTATACCACGGTGACTCTCTTCCTCTTTTTCACTGACTCTCCACCTTACCAAGCATGGTGTTCTTCTCGAGGGCCTGGTTCCTTCCAATAACATGCCCAAAGTACGTGAGGCAAAGTCTTATCATTCTCACTTCTAAGGAGCGTTCTGGCTACACTTGTTCCAAGACTGATGCACTTGGTCTTCCGGCAGTCTGTGGTATAGTCAATATTCTTCACCAACACCAGAATTCAAATTTATCAATTCTTCTTTGGTCTCCCTTATTCATTGTCCAGTGTTCGCATGTATCTGCAAATCCTATGGGTTGGGTCACCTACAACTTAATCCTCAAGGTGATGTTTCAAAGTGTTTTCAACACTTTAAGGGGATCTTTTTTTTTCTTTCTTTCTTTTTATTATGACTAAGTGAAAATGTACATTCCCATACAAATTTACATGCCCCCCTATATGCAGCTTCCACTGCTCTCCCTGCCTGGTGACAGCACACTATTCCCCTCTGCTCCATGCATGTCTCATCTTCCCAACAGTTTCCTTTCCCCTCCTCTCCATCCACTCCCCTTACTCTAGCCAGAGGTCAGCAGGATGATATCCTACAGATGCACAGAACCATAAAGTGCATCCAATATATGCTCACTCTGCATCCAAGTCCAATCCATTCGTGTCAAAAAAGCAGACTTTCATTATGATTTATGGACAAGGGCAGCATCAGAGCCAGGGGCCAGATTCCCAGGGGAACCCGGAAACCACTGGACCATCAACTGTGGTCTTTTAGTGGATCTCAGGTGCACCCCTTTTTATTCTTGTGTTGCCAGTGAGACTCAACTTTGTGAGTTCCATCACGCTGTCACAGGTGGTGGCCAGGCACCATCCAGTTCTTCCGGTCCCAAGTCGATGTAAGCACCCACTCATGTGGGTCTCTCTATCTTCTGGGTTCTCTTTCCCCCATGTCGTTTTGGTCCTCAGTGAGCATCCATTCCTGCTGAGTTGGGACCATTTTCTGTGCCCTCGGATGGCAGCTAGGCAGCTTTTAAGACCCCAGACACCACTCACCAATGTAGGGTGCAGAGAGCCCTCTTAGCAATACACTAGTTGTGCCAATTGGCCTCGATTTCGCCTAACAGCATGGTCCCCTGCCCCCTGCCCCCTGCCCCAGCTACTCTGACCTTGCAATATTGGGTTAAGATGGAAGGAGTATTCAAGTTATGTTGAAGTCCACTTAATATTGTTCTTGTTGCTAATGTGCGCTGTCACCGATTTCACCCAACCAAATTTCTACCAACTATCTAAACTAAACCCTCCCCACCTCACACTCTCTCCCTCCCCTCCCTCACAGCCATCAAAGAGTCTTTTCTTCTTTGCATAAGTCTGTTTTTGAGTTTTTATCGTACAGGTCTCATACAATATTTGTCCTTTTGTCACTGACTACTTTCACTCAACATAATGTCTCCCAGTTGAAACCAGGTTATGAGATGTCTCATGGAATCATCATTGTTCTTTATCATTGTGCAGTGCTCCATTGAGTATATATACCATAGTTTACCTATCCATTCTTCTGTTGTTGGGCATCTGGGTTGATTCCATCTTTTTGCTATCGAGGACTGTGCTGCAATAAACATCCCTGTGCATGTATCCGTTGGTGTGAAAGGCCTTGATTCTGTAGGATATATTCCAAGTAGTGGAATTACTGGGTCAAATGGTATATCTAGATCCATTTTTTTAACGAAGTGCCATATCGCTTTTCAAAGAGGCTGGACTGTTTTGCAAACCCACCAACAGTGTAGGAAAGTTCCATTTTCTCCACAGCCTCTCCAGCGTTTCTTGTTTTGTGTTTTTTGGATCATGGCCAACCTTGTTGGGGTGAGATGGTATCTCACTGTAGTTTTGATCTGACTTTCTTTAATAATTAAAGATCGTGAACATGTCCTCATGTGCTTTTTGGCTGCCTGGATCTCCTCTTTAGAGAAATATCTGTCCATCTGCTTTGCCCATCACTTAATTGGATGATTTATCTTCTTATTGATATTTTATAGTACCTTATAGACTATGGAGATCAGGTGTCAGTCTGATATAGAGTTGTCAAATAGTTTTTAACATTCTGTAGGTGGCCTTTTAACTCTTGTGATAAAGTCTTTGGTTGAGCAAAAGTGTTTGATTCTTAGTAGTTCCCATTTATCTATTTTCTCTTCTGTTGATTGTGGTTTGTTTGACAGATTTTGAAGTCTGTTTACATTGTGTATTAAAACTTCCATTGTTGTTCTTACTTTTTCTTGGATGAGCTTTATCATTTTAGATTTGATATTTAGGTCTTTTATCCAGTTTGAGTTGGTTTTGTATAAGATGTAAGATATGGACCTTGTTTCAATTCATTGCAGATGGATATTCAGTTTTGCCAGCACCATTTGTTGAAGAGATTGTTTTTACCCCAGTTTAGTATCTTACGGCCTTTGTCGAATATCAGCTGTTCATAGGCAGATAGTGTCATCTCTGGGGTCCCAATTCTGTTCCATGGATTGATCTGTCTGTTCTTGTACCAGTACCATGCTGTTTTGACCACTGTGGTTCTGAAGTTGGGTAATGAGTGGACTCCCAGTGTGTTCTTCTTCTTTGGTAGTACTTTACTTATCTGGGGTTTCTTCCCTTTCTAAACAAAATTGGTTATTTGTTTCTCCATCTCATTAAAAAATGACACTGGAACTTGTATTGGGATTGCATTATATAAGTAGATTGCTTTGGGTAAAATAGAAATTTTCACAATGTTAAGTCTTCCTATCCATGAGCAGGGTAGGTTTCTCTGTTTATCTAAGTTTCTCTTAGTTTCTTGTTTAAGGAGAACTTTTGCAGTAGCTTTGGCAATGCAATATGTTTTTGATTTCTTGACTACTGTTTCCATGGGAATCGATCATGGATCCAGATAAAATGAAATTCTTGAAAACTTCAGTATTTTCTCCACTTATTACAATGTTGCTTATTAGTCCATTTGTGAGGACTTTTGTTTTCTTTACTTTGAGGGAAAATCCCTACAGAAAGCTGTCTTTGATCTCATCAGTAAATGCTTTAAGTTCTCTTTACTTCCAGCAAGCAAAGTTGTATCATCTGCACATCATAGGTTGTTAATGAGTCTTTTTACAATCCTGACACTGCATTCTTCTTCATATAGTTCAGTTTCTCAGATTATTTGCTCAGCATACAGATTGAATAAGTATGGTAAAGATATACAACCCTGATGCAAACCTTTCATGATTTTAAACCACAGAGTATCTCTTTGTTCTGTTCAAATGACTGCCTCTTGGTCTATGTACTGGTTCCTCGTGAGTATAATTAAGTGTTCTAAAATTCCCATTATATAAAGTGTTATCCATAATTTGTTCTCATTTGTGCAGTTGAAGTCAGTTAAACATAGGTAAGTACCTTTCTGGCATTCTGTGTTATCAGCTAAGATCTATCCGATATCAGCAATGATATTACTTGTTCTGTGTCTTCTTATGTATCTGGCTTGAATTTTTGGCAATTCCTTGTGGCTTGTTGATGTACTGCTGCAAATATTTTTGAATTATGTTCAAAGTAATTTTATTGCTTGCGATAGTAATGATGCTGTTCAATAATTTCTTCATTTCACTGAATCAGCTTTCTTTGGAATAGTCATGTATATGGATCTCTTCTAATCAGTTGACCAGATAGCATTCTTCCAAATTTCTATGCATAAATGAGTAAGTGCTTCCAGCATTATACCTGTTTGATGAAACATTGCAGTTGATATTCTGTCCATTTCTGGAATCTTATTATTAACCAATGTCTTTAGTGCAGCTCAGATCTGACTCAACAGCACTTGGCTTTGGCTTTAGTGCAGCTTGGACTTCTTCCTTCAGTACCGCAGGTTCTTGATCATACTACTCCAGAAATGGTTTAACACTGACCAGTTATTTTTAGCATGGTGAATATATATATTTCTTCCACCTTCTTTTGATGCTTCCTGTGTCATTCAAATTTTTTGCCCTTCAATAGTGCAACTCAAGGCTTGAACTTTTTCTTCACTTCTTTAAGCTTGAGAAATATTAAGTATGTTCTTTCCTTTTGATTTTCTACCTCTAGGTCTTCACCCATTTCATTCTAATACTTTACTTTTTCTTCTTGAGTTGCCCTGTGAGATCCTCTGTTCTTTTACGTTATCGTTTCTTCCTCTTGATGTTTTAATAACCATCTACTTGCTTCATCTGTAATGTCCTTGCACAGCATGTCTGGTTTTCAGTCGTTCTTCAGATAGTCTTAAATTCAGATGTGATAATACTCAAGGTTTCACTTTGCTTCTTATGGACTTGATTTGATTTTCTTAGCTTCAACTTGAACTTGCATATGAATAACTGATGGTCTGTTTTATAATGAGCTCTAGGCTTTGTTCTGACTGAAACGGTGTTGAGCTTTTCCATCTTCTCTTTCCACAGATAAAGTTGATTTTATTTCTGTGTGTTCATTCTGGCAGGACCATATGTATAGCTGCTGTTTATGTTGTTGAAAAAGTGTTTCCAATGATTGTGTCATTAGTCTTGCAGAATTCTGTCATGCCATCTCTGGTGCAATTTCCATCACTGAGAACAGATTTTCCAACTAGTGATCCTTGTTCTTTGTTTCCAAATTTCATACTTCAATAACCAGTGGCTATTAATACATCCTGAATGTATGCTTGATGAATTTCAAGCTGCAGAAGTTGATAAAAATCTTCAATTTTTTCATCTTTGTATTAGTGGTTGGTGAGTAAATCTGAATAGTGTTTGTGTTAACTGGCCTTCCTTGTAGGCATATAGGTATTATCCTATTACAACACGTATTTCAGAATGGATCTTGAAATGTTCTTTTTGGCAATGAATGTGATGACATTCATTTTCAATTTGTCATTCATAGCCTAGTAGACCGTACCATTGTCTGATTCAAAATGGCTGAAACCAGCCCGTTCCAGCTCACTAATGCCCAGGATATCAGTCTTTAAACATCTCATTTCATCTTTGACAACCTCCAGTTTTCTTAGATTTGTAGACTCTTATTTCTGTTATTAGTATATGTTTGCAGATGTTTCTTCTCCTTTTAGGCATGACACATCAAAGGTCCTGCTTTTCTTGTTTTGCTTCTCTGTTATTATGGCTATGTCTTAATTATTTATAGGTTTTTATCTTCTACTTTTCCATTTTAGAATTTCTCTTTTATCATACAATAGATTTTATCATGTTTCTAAGTCAGTCAACATGTTGGCTTTTGCTTCTATACCATGAAATAAGGGCAGGAATACCTATTCTTCTCTGTATCCTCTCCTACAGCATGAAGAACAATTCTCTACAGAATGTGAAAAAAATCAAACTAGTTGTCATCCATTAGACTTCCACTCATGGCAATCTTACGCATGTCAGGGTAGAACTTGCATCATAGGGTTTCAGTGGCTGATTTTTCAGAAGCCAGTCACCAGGACTTTCTTCCAAGGAAACCCTGGGTGAACTCAAAATTCCAACCTTTCAGTTATCAACCAAGTGCATTAACTATAGGATCACCATGAGTCGGATCCGACTCGACGGCACTTGGCCTTGGCTGCCCAGGAACTTCTTACATAGTATATGATCCCTCAAACTATGATTAAGCTTTGTTTATGTGGTGGGAGTCATACGTGGTGTCTGCAAAGTTTATTTCAAAACTCAATCGTCTTTTTTTTATTCCTCCCGTGAAAGTCAGCCATTCATGAAGTCTTTTCTTGAAGACTTATCAGCAGATTTTTACTGTCTTTTTTTCCACCTTGAGAAGGAATGTTGATATTCAGACCACTGTTGTTGCTGCTGAAGCTGCTATAAGTAGAGTCAATTCCAACTCACAGTGACCCTAGGGACAACATAATCAGGCACTGGCTGGTCCTGCACCATCCTCACAGTTGTTTCTATACATGAGCCCATTGTTGGAGCTGCTGTGTCAGTCCATCCATTAAGATGGAGTTTTGACTTACCCTCTACTTTATCAGGCAAGATGTCCTTCTCTGTTAAAGGATATTTCTGGATTGGAATTTGAAACTAAGAAGTCATTAAACTTCTGAAATGTTTTTTCTGGACAAACTGAAAATGCTACTTTTTTGGTAGCATTCATTAGAAAGAAGAGGATACTTTTACAGTGTGTCTTTTAAGTGCATTCCATTGAGGAGATGAAAATGCTTTTATATGGCCTTTACAAAGACAGCAGTGTTTCCCTGCCGGGTGTGATTTCCCTGGCTGGTGGGCACAGTTCTACGAAGTCTTTCTTTGGTGACGAAACTTAGTATTTGGCATCCAAAGGTGACATCATACCTATCTAATTTTCGGTAAATCACGCCTTTGGTTAGATTGGTTGAATTTCAAATGAAGGGGAAAATTGGAGGACACAGTTCATTTTGATCATACCTTGGTCCACGCAGACAAAAATCCAATAGCTGTCACCACGTCATGAAAACAGTACACTAAAGAAACAAACTGTGAAGTATCACAAGCCAATTCTACAAGGCTGAGTTAGCTGGAGGTGGGCAACAGGGCCTGTTAAAATGCTTACTGAATGGTTCCTACTGTAGTCTTCTAAGTATTCCTGTCCTAAGTAAGGCTGATTCAGGGCTAGCAAAAAACCAGTTGCCACTGAGTCAGTTCTGATTCATGGTGATCCCTTGTATTTCATAGCATTTTCAAAGCAATAACCTTTCAAAAGCAGCTCACCAGGCCTCCGTTTTAAGACACACCTGGGTGGATTCAAATCAGTTCAAATCACCTGAATGCTTGAGCACAGCCTACATACTCCCCACCAGTCTTTCCTGAGGGATCCTCCAGCATCCATCCCCCCATCCCTGCACACTCAGGGACTGATATACTTACCAGCTCAAGGCCACCCTTACCTGAAGTTCTAGCAAACAAAATTATAAAAAAGATCTCTTCCTATTCATTGGTTTTAAATTTATCAGTTGTGTTTCAGAGGTAAAATTTCATTTTATATATACATAAATATATATCTCATTATCTACTTATGAAAATTTCATTATTATATATATTACATATAATGAAATTTTTAGGTGCATATATATGTATATACACATATATATACACACACACGCATATATAATTAGAAAGCACTTCTTTAATAATGGACTTCTTTCTCAGTGCCAGCTACTCTGTGACCTGGTGTCAAAGTGGTTAAGTACCCAGCTGCCAACCAAAAGGTCAGCAGTTTCAATCCACCAGTGGCTCCCCAGGAAAAGACCTGGCAACCTGCTCCGTAAAGGTCATGGCCTTTACAGAGTAGGCTGGGCTGTACTGGGACAGTTCTACTCTGTCATTTGGGTTGCAGTGAGTCAGAATTGATACTTAACAAAGGTTTTCAGACAAGTAGAGACCCTGAGTGGTACAGCGGTTAACAGTCTCAGTGCTGATGTGAAGGAAGGAGGTTAAAATCTACCCAGAAGGGCTTTGGAAGAAAGATCTGGCAAACTCCCTCTGAAAAATCAGCCATCAAGAACTCTAGCAGCATAGTTCTAGGACACGCATGAGGTCACCATGAGTCAGAGCTGACTTGATGGCAGCTGGTAGCAGTGGATTCAGTAGGTTAACAATGAGCCTGTTCTTGCCAGGACTGATTTGTGCATCCATTTCAAAAGCCCAGGACAGAGAGGAAAGGTAGAAAGAGGCAGCAAGCTCACTACAGGCATAAAGGTTCATCTTTCTGGATCAGCGTCATAAGAGTCCAGAGAAGCATGACTGCCTTGGCCTTGCCCAACTTTTAGCCTCACATTCTTCCTAAGACACCTGAATTCCACTCCACTCTATCTAGTGTCCTGTTCAAAAGTGATAATAAGATGCAGAAATATGTTCCTTCTGGGCAAGTTAAAAAAAAGTGGGTTTTCCAGGATGCTGTAGAGTTGGAGGCAGAGACATTGTCCAGGGTCAACTGGGCACTGGTAGTGTCCCCACCATCTCCCCCAGCCCAATGAGGATGTGGTTTTACTGATGCTGAGTTCAGCTCAAGAACCAGGAGAGTCTAGTGTTTGTAAACAGTCTCACATGTACGTAGATTGTTGATATAGCTTCTTCCTGCATGGTCCGCTGAGCCTGAGGTTAAAGCTGAGTGGTGGAGCAAGTTCCAGGCCACTTTCTCAACTCTTGGCTGAACCCTACCTGGCCAGAGTGTGTGGCCAGTAGCCATGCATAGCGATGAACCCAGGAGCAGAGGAGAAATCTCATTAAGATACACTTCACCTGCTCATGCTTGACACTACTGCTTCTCTTCCCCATTCTGAATAAATAAGTTGTGCTGTAGTGCCTACATGTGCATGCAATGTGTGTGTGTATGTGCATGTATGTGTGTGAAATCGTTTCAATGAGTCCATACTCAATGAAGTAGTACTCTTAAGGTACTGCAGCTGTATTACAGCCTGGGAGAGAGGTGGAGGGATGAAGGTGATTGTGTTTGGGGGACTCAAGTGATGCAAAGAAACATGGCCTGCATCACTGGCATCACTGGTATTCAAAAAATGTGTAGCCTAATATGGACTAAAAAGACAAAAACATGGGACAACCCACGGCCAATAAGTAGTACAAAAAAAAAGGTACTAAGAATTGAAAGAGCGTGAAGACAGAGAGGAAGAGTAAGACAATGCTATTGGCAAGAACAGCCTGAGAGGCAGGGATCGTGAGAAAAGGACTCTCGGTCTGAGTCTTGGAGGAACCTTAGGTTTGGGGTAAGCAGAGAGAAAGGTGAGCATTCCAGCAAAAAGGACCAGTTTGTACAAAGGCATGGAGCTGGGAAAGAGTACAGAATGTTCAGGCACAGAGAGGGAACAGGGAGTTCAGGTCCTAGGAATGACTCCATGATCAGTTATTTCTGGGAAAGTCCACTTACCACTTCATGTGTCAATCAATCAGTAATCAATAAATAAGCAATAGAAGTCTGTTATTGATTGACTTGTATCCCCCTAAAAATTTATGTCAACTTGGCTAGTGCTCGATTCCAAGTACTGTATGATTGTCCTCCGTTTTGTCATTTGATATGATTTCCCTATGTTTTATAAATTCTATTTCTGTGATTTTAATGAGGCTGGACTCAGTCTACAGGATTAGCTTGTGCCTTGAGTCAATTTATTTTGAGACACAAAAGAGAGAAGCAAGCAAAGAGACATGGATTTCCTAACACCAAGAACCAACAGCCGGCAGAATAGCTACTCTTTGGACCAGGAGTATGTGCAGCGAGAAGCTCCCAGATCAGGGTAGGATTGATGGCAACAACTTTCCTCCAGAGCCAACAGAGAGACAAAGTCTTCCTCTGGAGCTGGCACCCTGAATTTGGACTACTAGGCTCCTAGACTGTGAGAGAGTAAATTTTCTTTGTGAAGACATCCATTTGTAGTTTTTCTCTTATAGCCGCACCTGATGACTAAGACAAAGTCTTACAGATATGTGGAAGGCTGTGAGTTAAGTGGGGAGATTAAGAAAGCACTTTCACTTACTTCAGTATGAAAGGAATAATAAAATACACAACGAGAGTTGCCAGGGAAATCCTGTGTGGCTAATTAATGTGGTAAAGCAAGATGCTTAAGTCTGGTTGCCATGCTTACACTCACTGTGTTTGCAGAATGATCTAAGTCCCCCTCTTGAGCCTTTTTAAGGTCTCATAAGAGATCTGTTCTCTGGTACAGAAGTCGTGGTGGTTGGGCTAGAGATAGCTGGATCTGATTCAGACCATGTCTATGACATTTTCTAGCCATGCAATTTTTGTCAAATTATTTCACCTCCCTGAGCTTCAGTCTTCTTATCTATAAATGGGAATCCTATAAACAGTACTATTTTCATCTCAGTTCTCCTGAGGAGCAAAACCAGTCAAGCATGTATAGTGAAATTGGCTCATATATTCTGGGAGCTGGCAAGTCTCAAATTGGTGCATCAAATAACAAACTGGAGACTTATCCTTGCTCATGTGCTTGCAGGGTCTGACTGAACCCCAAATCACAGGTCGGGTGCCGGGCTGAAGATTTTGGCAGGCTTATATCTCAGGAATCTGAAGTCAAGTGACTAGAAGAATGCAGGGTTGAAAAAGAGAAAGAGAGCGTCTTGGATAAACATCCATTTATATACTGGAGGCAGGACACACCATCAAGGAAACTCCTTTTCAACTGATTGGCTGATCACATTAAATTGTATCCTGGGGGTGATTATATTATACTGCATTATGGAGGAACAATCAGTCCAATGTCTGCCAGACCATGGAGAATCATTGTCTAGCCAGCCTGACAGACAATATTAACCATCACAAGTATGAACTTCAAAAGATTGTTGTAAGTTTACTGAGTAAATGCCTGTGATAAACTAAGCCCAGTGCTCAGCACCATTACTCAAGAAATGTTAGCTATCATTATTATTACATGATGGAGGAAGGTTGTTAGTGGTCTCTGCCTCTGCTTCATAGGTACCCCAAATCCCGCTGCCGTCAAGTTGCTTCTGACTGATAACCATTCTACGGATCGGGTAGAACTGTCCCATAGGGTTTCCAGAGGGTGGCTGGTGGATCTGAACCGCCAGTCTTTGGGTTAGCAGCTGAACTCTTAACCACCGCACCACCAACATTCTGCCACATGGGTAGTAAGACTTAAATGACTTATAAGGCCCCTGTGATTGAATGTTAATTGATTCCCCAGTATCTGTTCTTCACTTCTTCCTTTTTAGTTAACCTTTAATTTTATTCAACATAGCAGTGCACCCAGATTAAACACATACACACAATTATTTTTCCTCCCTTCCCTCTCTGCTAGGGCTTATCAGGTCCCGGTCAATGAGATGTAAGCATAAGACATGCCCTCTAGAAAGCTGTTTAAGCAAGTGTACTCAGCAGACACACACCGTTTATCCTTGCCACTCTTCCTCCTTCTTCCTGCCTGAATATACATGCAATGGCTAAAGCTTCAGTGGCCTGGTTGAACCCCATGGTGATTTTAAACACGGAAATCTTGAAACAAGGGATGGACAGACAATAAGCAGATGCATTAGGGAGGTTTCTGGATCCCAGAGGATGATATAGCAGCATGCTAATCCTGGGCTACCTACCTTACATTATTCCTTTTTATGTAACAAGCATAAAGTACCTATTTTAAGTTGCTTTTTTAAAAAAACTTTGATGTGCATCACTTTTTATTTTTTGATTGAAATCAGCGCATTCCTCCCTGACAAAAAATATGACTGGGGCTAGAACCCGCTGGCTGAACAACAGGATCCCTAGGTTCTTTCCCTCCCCTGACCTCTCTCCTTTTCTCTCTCCCATGCTATCACACACCATTTGAATGGTGACCTCCAAAAAAAGATACATTTCTATCCTAATCGCCAGAACCCGTGAATATGGCCTTACTTGGAAAAAGAGTCTTTGCACTTGTAATTAAGTTAAGAATCTTGAGACTATCCTGGTAGGCCCTAAATCTGATGACAAGTGACCTTATAAGAGACACCCAGAAGAGCGCATAGACAGAAGGAGAGGAGGCAACGTGGACACGCAGGCAGAGATTGGAGAGGACTGTGAAATGCTGACAGCCACCAGAACCTAGACAAGGCAAAGAAACGATTCTCCTCTAGAACTTCCAGGGAGGGAATAGACCTTTTGACACTGACTTTTTGACTCTTAGCCAGGGAGATATGTTTCTGCTGTTTCGAGTTCCCAGTTAGCGGTAATTTGTTGCAGCAACCACAGGAAACTAATGCGCACCAACAGTGAACTACATCCCAGGCTTCCATTGTGCAATGTTGGGGCCTTGAACCCTCGGGAACTCCTCAGTAAATTCATCCTAAAGCAAAGGGCATGTTCTCATACCAGAAACCCGCAGGCCACGCACTCTTTCTCTCTGAGGCAGAAAGAAGCAGGCCCATAACTTTGACATTCCCTGCATATTCCCACTGAAGAACTCTGTAAACAGCTGTGTTCCAGCAGCAGCTGCAGCCCTGCCATACACAGGAGAGTAAAACCATTTGTAACCCATCTGGGGAGCACAGCCAGATCCTCTTTGCTCTGAAATGTCTCCGAGTTTAGAAATCTAAACACATATTCCAGTTTGTCAAACTTCCTGAAGGACTGGGATATATTAGGTGGTTGCATAATACAGCCAAGTGACTACAGTGCCTGCGTCCTCCTCTCCTTCCACCCCAGTGCCAGGTCCAGCGTTAGGAGAGGAAGTGGGATGGAGAGGACTGGGGCTGGTGGATGGGAGGTGAGAGGTCTCGGAAGCAGAACCAGACATGCTCAAGAACTGAGAAACTTCTTAGGTGGCTGTGGAAAGAAAACCTGCTACACTGTTTTTGTCAAAACTGCAAAGCAATGTAGGGTGGTGCTTATGTGTAGGTGTCAGTCACAAATTTGAGTCCAGATTGTTCCTCTAACCAGCAGTGTATCTTTAAGATAAGTTTTTCTGTCCATCTTTTTTTTGTTGGTTTTTCTGCTTGGTCACAAATGGGGGTGATATCTATATCCGCTCTTCGAGTTACTGTGGGGATAAAGTACAGGAAATGCTTTGGGCAATGGGAATAAGTATGGAAAATGTATTTGGGCAAGTCCTTGTTCTGTGGGTAGAGAGCACTATGGAGTCCCAGGATGGTACAAACAATTACTTGTTCAGCTGCTAACTGAATGATTAGAGGTTTGAGAATGCCCAGGGTTGCCTTGGAAGAAAGGCCTAACAATCAATCTAATTCTGAAAAAGCATCCATTGAAAACCCTCCAGGACATATTTCTACTCTGACACATAGAGGGTCACTATGAGGTAGGGCTGACTCAATGGCAACTGGTTATTATTATCAACAGATACAACTTGTTAATTTCTAACAAATCTGTGAGGATAAAGGCACTTGACTTGTCCCGGTCATAGACGTCTACCAACAATGCATGCAATTTCACGGACTAAGTTATTTAATCCTGAAGTTTCAAGTACGTATTTTTCATACATACATCTATGTCTATCTATGTATGTATTAGATCAGGGCTGCTCAAAAGCCTCATACCATGTAAATTATTCTTCCATTCCCTTGCTTGTGCCTGGAATTCTATTGCTCCTCTAGAATCTAGAAGGATTGGCAAATTTTATCTATAAAGGGCCAGATAGTAAATATCCTAGGTTTGTAGGCCACATATGGTCTCTTTCAAGTCTCTTTCTCCTTCTGCCTTTTTTCACAACATTAATTTTTTTTTGCTTGAGAGTGCTGTGCAGGCTGCATTTGACCCAAGGGCTATGGTCTGCCAACACTTGCTAGATGACGGTTTAAAGAGACAGGGAGTTTTTTTTGATGAGACTATCCACGTGCCTAAGGGAAGGCTTTGGAAGGCATCTGGGAGACAAAAGAGAGGAGATGGCACCAATACAATGGCCGGCACAAAGGGAAAGAACCCAGTGAGGAGATCAAATAGCTGAAGGGTACAAAATAGTCCTGGAAGACTGCCTCACGTACCAAACACTGCACAATTCTGCCTGAGGCCATCCTGTTTCAAAGCATTCTGTCATTCATTAAGAACAGGTAAGAACCAGACCCACATATGTGCTTCCATAGGGCTTTCATTTCACTACTTGAAAACACTGTCATTTTTCAGCAATCCAATGCAGCAAAATGCTCAGAGGTAAAAAATTCTAAAGTCCTATTTCATAAACATCAGTGCCTGTTGAGAGGGCTTCTCCACCCCATAACTTTACATTCCAGGCAGCAGAAGTGTGTAAAAGAGGGACAGGAAGAAAGGAAGAAGAATCTGCCAGCAACTTCAAAGAAGAGGTGATGTTAGAACAAAGGCTTAAAGGATGACTAAGAGCTGGTCTTGAGGATGAAGGGCAGAGCCACAGCATAAGCCAAATCCTGAGATGTGAGAGCAAGTCATGTTCAGGGTCTTTCCGGGAAAATAGCACCACTTCAAATATCTATAGCAGAGGGAATTTAGTGCAGGGGATTGGCGCTATGGGAAAGAGACCCGATAAAAACTAAACATGGGTGGCGGGGCAATCCAGATACTGGTATCTGCAGGAAGTCACAATCATATCTGCTACAGGAGAGAAAAAGGGCTAGAAGCTTAAAGCACAGCAGGCCTGTTTGGCAAAAGTTGGAACCACAGAAGAATCATATTTGTGATTGTGCAAGGCAGAGAGGGGAAAAATATTCTGGTTTCTTGCCTCTTACTGTCTTCCATTATTTTACCGGTGTCTCCCACTGTCCTGACACAACCCGTTGCAAGCCTACAACACAAGAATCTGTGCAACAGTCTGCAGGGATCAGCTGTTGTGAATAAAAACAGAGCAAAGGAAGGGTAAAGATAGACTGAGGGACAAATAGGTCCTATACTGGTACTGTGTCTTTGAGGGAACTGTGACTGTGATGAATGCATAATAGCCATACCAAGCAATCAACCAGCCAACAACTTGCCATTGTGTGGACTTGGACTCATGGTGACCTCACATGTTATAGAGTAGAACTGTTCCATAGGTATTCAAGTCTGTAACCTTTTGGAAGAACATCAGAAGGATTTTCTTCTGAATGATCTCTGAGTGGGTTTGAACTACCAGCCTTTCAGTTAGTAACTATCTGAGCCACCCAGAGATCTGTAATAGTGATACCCATCATTGATAAAACATTAGAAAATTTGCTCTAGTGCTGCAATGGTTAAGCACTTGGCTGCTGACCAAAGGGCAACAGTTGGAGCTTACCACTTGTACCATGGAAGAAAGGATCTGGTGATTTGCTCCTGTAAAAATTTAATGCCTAGAAAAACCCTATGAGGTAGTTCTACTCTGTATATAGGGTCACTATGAGTTGGAATTGATTCAATGACCACAACACCAGAATGTTAAGTGTTTTGAAGGCATTATTTGGTGCAAATAAGGAAGAAATGGCAGAAGATGTGACTGCAATATGGAATTACAGGCATGGCTCACATTATGAGGTGCTTGTAGGCTTTGCCAAAGGATTTGGACTTTGTCCTAAAGGAATTGGAGACTCGGTGAGGGATTGGAAGCTGAAGAACTGTAGAGTCAACTTTGCATTTTTGAATCATCACCCTGTGACCATGTTTGAAGTTCTGAGAAATACCTAGTCATCAAAGTAAATAATGGAGATCTGACTAAGAAGAACTTGGAGTGAGACCAGCTTTTCTTCCTGCCTTCTCAGTTCCTGTACCACGGACAGACAGCCTCACTTCTGAACACTTGTGTTATCTGTTGACATAACTAGAATCTTCGTTTACTTTAGCTCAGAAAAAATTGGAGCGGCAGACCTTTTCAAAGCAAAATATTTATTACTACAGCTATACAATAGTTACAATAGTTAATGTATTACTGTATTGCTCACCTCATTAACACACTTCCGGAAGAATCGACCTCCTACAGTGTGGTAGAGATAGTCTTCTTCTATCTGTTTGTCCGTTAAAACATACTGAAGTCTTTGGTTTAGTCTTCAACTAAAAAAAAAAAAAATGAGGATCATTTGTCATTGAGCGGTAGAGGTGACATTTGGAGACAGAAACTCAGATTAACTTGAAGTGTTGATGTAGTTTTGTCACAGAGCCAAGATTTATAGACCTAGAAAAGTCATTAGAGCTTCTCTGCTTTAAAAACCTCTTTTATAGATGAGAAAAGTGAGCTATACAGATAAAGTGACCAACCTAAGAATATGAAAGTCATCAATGGAGGTAGACGTCGCACGGGTGGCACAACAGTTAAAAGCCCAGCATTTAGGTTGGTAGTTCAAACTGACCCAAGGGATCTGCAGGAGAAAGACCTGGTGATCTTCCATAAAGATTTCAACCAACAAAGCTTGACAGGTCAGCTCTGCCAAGTGGGGTCACTGTCAAATGGAATCAACTCAACAGCACCCATCAACGATGGTGGAGGCAGAGCTAACACCTTGACTCCTAGCTCAGTGCTTGTTCCCCTCTTGGCTTCATTGCCAAAGTGTCTGGACCTAAGGAGAAGTTGTGATTTTCAGAAAGACTGCTTGGGTAACAAAAATCCCATCTCACACTGACTTAAGCAGAGAAGAGAGTTTACTGGGGCAGGAAACAGTTTAGAGAAACACTCATCTCAGATCTACTGAGATTGGTATTGCCTGTCTGTCTGTCTATTGTACTGTGGTGGCTTGCGTGTTGCTGTGGTGCTGGAAGCAATGCTGCTAGTATATCAAGTACCAGCAGGGTTGACCACATGGGACAGGTTTCAACAGAGTTTTCAGACTAGGACAAACTAAAAAGAAAGACTCAGTGAACTACTTCTGAAAGTTATCCAATAAAAACCTTATGGATCAAGATTATCGTCCAATACCCTGCTGGCAAATGAGATTCCTAGGTTGGAAGGCACTATGCAGTAGTAACTGCAACAAGAGACTTGCATATAACAATGATCATGAAAGCAGTGTAGGACCAGGCAACATTTTGCTCTGTTATAGATAGGGCCATCATGAATTGCAGCTGACGTAGGACAATTGACAAAACATCAGTGACTTTAGTCATGGCTCAGCCTAGGAACACATTGTTGGCATCAGGACTCCTACTTCTCTTTGTTTGCATCTGCTTTCCCCTTCATTCAGTGAGGTTCCACCCATAATATGTCAATAAAAATCATCAAAGTCTAAAACTGGATTTTTTTTGCTTTAACTTGCATTATTTCTTTTGCTTTTCCATCTGGTCACTTAAAGAGACAAAGCAAAGTGTTATAATGAAATATGTACAGACATGGAGTTAGAAAACCAAATGGGAGGAACATGCCCAGCATTTCTCAAGCTGAAAAAACTGAGGGAAAGTGGCAGACTTCAAGTTACAATATTGAAAAATTATATGAGCAAAAAATTGAATGACATAGGAAGAATCAAAAGAAGATGGAAGGAATACCAAGAGTCACTATATGAAAAAAAATTGGTGTTCAACTACTTGACAGTATATGATTAAGAATTGAAGATAATGAAGGAAGAAATTCCAGCTGTACTGAAGGCATTGGTGAAAAACAAGGCTCCAAGAACTGATGGAATATCAGTGGAGACATTTCAACAAACAGATGCGATGCTGGAAGGACTTACTCCTTTACACCAAGAAATTTGCAAGACAGTTACTTGGCCAAATGACTGGACAAAATCCATAGACTTGGATATTCCAAAGAAAGATGTCTCAACAAAATGTGGAAATTATCAAATAATATCATTAATATCTCACACATGTAAAAATATGCTTCATAATTCAAAAACAGTTGCAATAGTGCTTTGACAGAGAACTGGCAAAAAAATCAAGCAGATTCAGAGAAGGCATTAGAATGATGGATATCACTGTTGATGTCAGATGGATCTTGGCTAAAAGCAAAGAACACTAGAAACATGGTTACCTGCAGTTTACTGACTACAGAAAGCCATTTGATGGTGTGGGTCGTAACAAATCATGAAAGACATTGCAAAGAATGGCAATTCTAGGACGCTGGGCTAACACGGAACCTGTACATAGACCAAGAGGCAGTTGTTGGCCCAGAAGGAGTACTGCATGGTTTACAGTCAGGAGAGGTGTGCATCAGGGTTTATCTTTAACTCAGTCTGTATGCTGAGCAAGTAAGTTGAGAAGCTTGACTATATGAAGAAGATAAGTCATCAGGATTGGAAGAAGACTCATTGACAAACTGCATTGTTAACAAGCAATGGCCTTGCTTGCTAAAAGTACGGAAGGCGTGAAGCACTTAATGATGAAGGTCAAAGGCTACCTCAACACAAAGAAAACAAAAACCCTCACCACGGGACCAATAAGCAACATCATCAGAAATGGACAAATGATTGAAGTTGTTAAGGATTTCATTTTATTTGGCTCCACAATCAACACCCATGTAAGCAGCACTCAGGAAATCAAATGACATATTACATTGGGCAAGTCTCCTTCAAAAAGTCTTTAAAGGGTCAAAAGACAAAGACATCACCTTGAGAACTCAAGATATGTCTGGGCCAAGTCATGGTATTCTCAGTTGCCTTATATGCATAAAAAGCTGGACAATGAATAAGGAAGACCTACTGACTATACCGTGGACTTCCAGAAGAACAAACAAATCCATCTTGGAAGAAATACAGCCAGAATTCTCCTTACAACTGAGGACAGTGAGACTGTCTCACATGCTTTGGACGTATGTGTTATCAGCGGGGACCAGTGGACATCATACTTGGTAAAGCAGGGGGTGAATGAAAAAGAAGACCCACAAGGACCTGGACTGACACTGTGGCTGAAACAGTGGGCTCAAACTCTGGTGGGTTCCAACTGCGGACCTTTCAGTTAGCAGCTGAGCACTTACCCCAATACATAGATCGAGTTTGCATCCTGATATTCTCTCAGAAAAGCTCCTTTAACGGAGGTTCTTGCACAGACTCTGCTTTAGACACTGTCACTCAGACTTGGTTAAGAAACCGAGAATTTAGCTGATAAAGTTCTCAGAAGTGAAAAAGGAGTTTGAAATAGGTACAGTACCTGCTCAGGTAGGCTCATTAAAGGGACAGGGTTCCAAACGAGCCCGAGCATTTGAATGCACTAGAGTGTCACTGTGCCTCTGAGGGCTTGGCTCGACTTTCCACGCTCTGTAACAAATTAACAAAACAATCCTGTAGGACAGAGTAGAGCTGCCGGTACAGTTTCCAAGGGGTTCCCTTTTATTTTAGAAATACAGTATTTCTCAAATCCCCCCACGGTCTTCATGCATAGGTATTTATCAGTTTTTTTCAAAAGGCAAAATTCATTCAGGTCAATTTGTCTCCAGATCCTATCTTGTGTATGTTTTAAATCTGCTACTCCATATCTCCTTCTGAATTCTAACACCTCTTGATAAGATTCCCTTTGAGAATCTCTGTGCTTTTCAGGAAAAGAGGCTCAGAGCTCATCAGGCAGCTTTCATCCCCAACTGATAAAGCTGTATATTTGTTTAGATTTAGTCATATTGAATCCATTTCAACAGTTAGATATTTCACTCCTACCCCCTGATCAATTGATGCTCACTTCATCCTTTTCCTTTAGACCATTTCTGAACTGCTAAGGAATTTAAGAGACGTGAATCACAGCTCTGGGGCAGATGATAGACAAAAACACATTTCTGAAGTCCAGACGTGTATGTCGTTGTTAATTGTTGCTCATGGTGGCCCCAAGGTGCCGAGTAGACCTGCTCCCAGAGGCTTTCAGAGCTATGATCTTTCAGAAGCAGATTGCTGGCCTGTCTTCCAAGGTGCCTCTAGGTGGTTTCAAACCGCCAACCTTTCAGCCAGGATTGGAGCGCTTAACCATTGGTGCCACTTAGGGACTTCTAGGAGTATATACATGGAACTGACATATTCTCTAATGTTCCTGTCCTCCAAAATCCCACACCCAATCTCATCTTATTTCATTTTTCAACCTAGACTCTTCATTTTTCTGCTTGCCTCTCATCTGGATGGAATTGCAGTATTATCCTCTCCTACCTGATGGATAATTTCCTGCATTGCACGTTGCAAGACAATCTGGTGAACATTCCTTCCTCTGTCTGAGCCGAAACGTTTCGTAATTACTCAGTCCTTCCTAAGGGGATCCAGCCCAGAAGCTGCAGTGGCTCAGGAGAGGATGGATGTTTCCTTTAGCCTTAACTCCTTCTTTATTTTTTACTCTCTAAGTACATGTCTTGAGCTTTATCTATGACTGAGAGTCTTGTGGACTGGACACTGCTTCAGAAATCAGGGAAATCTGTCTTCATGACCATTCACTTCATTAGTGACTGTCTGGGTGACCCCAGAAGGTCACAGAGAGTCAATGGACCTTGCTTCCCCATCTGGTTATAATAAGACTCACAGAATGTTTAAGAAGCCCATCAGATTGGATGAGGCTATTTTATGGCATGCTTAGAAATCCTCGAAGGGACTGGCCCATCGAAAAAGTCTTTCATAGTTAACTGACTTAAAGCTAGGGAAACAGATATTGTGTAAACTGGGTTAATTCTTCTCCCAGTTCTAAAAGTCAGTTTTGCGAAAGAGTTGTCACCACACCCAGCATCTCTGTAGGATTCCCTGTATACATTAAAATCTTTGCTTCTAGCTGTAGGGAAATGGTGGTTTTCTTTACCTCAAGGGAGCAAAAAATAGGGCGTATTTTAGGACTAGAGAACAGAGACATCAAAACTCCATAAAAACTTTCAAGAGTGGTGGATGTGTTCTTTCTCTTGACTGTGATGATGGCTTCCGAAATGTGTTTGGATATATTATACACATAATTGTACATGTAAACTATATATGTAATTTATTAAATGGACACATTTTAAATATGTGCAGCTTGTTTCATGCAAATTACACCTATGAAAGCTGTTAAAATTGGTCCCCGAGTAGTGCAAATCATTTATACTACAATATTAACTTAAGAATTGGCAGTCTGAACTCAACTAGTTGCACTGCAGAAGAAAGGACTGATGATCTGCTTCCAAGAAAACCCTGTGGAGTAGTTCTATCCTGTAATACATGGAGTTAACATGAGTTGAAATTATTGGACAGCAAGAAGGTTTTTTTTAATTATTATTATTATTATTTTTATTTGTTAAAACACAAACCTTTGTCCAACATTCCCCATTTCTGGTACCAAATGTCTCCTGCACTGCCTTGCACTGTTAATAATAAATATATATTTAAGCTTAAAAAACAAAAGGGAAACTCCGTAAGTAAATAATGTTGATTCAGACCAAGTTTACTAAAGTGATCAGTGTTTCATTTCATCTGCCTCTTTTCCCTTCTTCCTGAAGCTAAAACAAAGCCAGATTCTGCTTCTGAAAAAAGAAATTTAAGGGTAGCTTGCCATCAGAAAGAAAGCAAAGTGATAAAGAACTACTAGAAATTATTTAAGGCAAACTTGTATATAGGAGACAGCTGGGAATTCACTCTTAACTTTCAACATTTTTAGCCTTAGCTTGGACACTGTCTTAATTGTTACCATATGGTTACCTTGTCACCAGTTCTTCTGGCCTATGAATTAGGCAGTATTTATTGGACAACCTTCAGGCTGAAATATCAAACAGACCTCTATGCATTGGAACAGAGCTCTATGGACTGGAACAGGGAGCATGAAGCAAGGAAAGGGAAGAGGCAGCTATCATTTAAATGGTGAGATACTGCCTTTTTCACTATCAAAAGAACATTAATTTTGCTACTTAGATCAAATGTTAAAACTGTTTGTCGGTAGGAGAAGGCTGGGAAGGGGCACTTGGAGTGGTGGAACCCTCAAAAAGTGACATCAGAGGTGCCAGAACTGGGAAGGAGATCACCAGCAGGGCACTGCCCTATGCCCAGAGGTCTTGGTTCTTTCCTCAAGGGCTAGAGATCACGAATGGGGCCAGAACTTGCAAAGCAGATACATTTTCCACCTGTGATGCAAAGCAGATACATTTTCCACCTGATGGTCAGCCTTGTTTGTTTGCAAGGTGCTTGGTGCTGTCTTTGTGTTATTTTCACACTTTGAAATGCATGTGTCATTCCCATTCACAGAGGTAGAACCTGAGGTGCATGGATGTGCAACTTGCCCAAAGTAACACAGTACTAATGCTAACACCATAGAGCTCTGTTCCAATCCACAGAGCTCTGTTTGATATTTCAGCCTTAAAGTTGTCCAATAAATACTGTCTAACTCATAGGTTGGAAGACTGGTGGCAAGGTAACTATGTGGTAACAATTAAGACAGTGCCCGATGCAAGCATCAGCACTAACTCCAGTGCCACACCAATGCCAACACCAGCACCAACACTAACACCAATGACAGCAAATATCTACCTCACATTTTCTGTCGGTGATCCCCTGTTGGTGATCCCCTTCCCGGTCTTGGCGCCTCTGGTGCCACTTCTGAGGATTCCGCCACTCCAAGAGCCCCCTCCCAACCTTCCCCTATCTCTAACCGGGTTTAACACTTGAATACCACGCAGGAATCAATGGGGGGCCTCCCTTGAAATTGTATATTTCTAAGCTCAGACAGGACCTCTCTGTTTCCTCTGGAACTCATCAGGAATGATTAAACTCAAAGCTACTTCAGGCCATATTCCTCTTTACCCAGACCCGGCCAGGTGGAGGAGACACATCTACGGTGGGAGAGACTGAGGCCCAGATGCCGAGGGCAACAGTGAAGACCAAGGGGAAGTGAAGGAAAGAGGGAGCAAAGAGCATTATTTGACTCCCAGGAATTTCTTGGGCTGGTTCTGCCCTTGAATTTCCTAATCATGTGTAACTATCAGTCTCCTTCATTGCTTAAAACTAAAACCAAAGCCACTGCTGTTGAGCTGATTCCAAAGTAGAATTTCTCCCACAGAGTTTCCAAGGACCGTCGAGTGGACTTGAACTGCAAATCTTTTGCTTAGGTGACTTAGCGCTTAACCACTATATTACCAGGGTTTCCCCTCCATTGTTTAAGGTAATTTTATTTCAGTTTCTTTCATTTGCATCCTTCAAAGTTCTAAGTCACACAGGAAATATTCTCTTTTTTCTATTTCTGGAACTATCAAGGCCATATTCACTCCAAGTTTACTTTGTTTTGATTGCAGTAAAATATACACATAACAAAACATTTACTATTTTAACAATTTTAAGTGTATAGTTTAGTGATCTTAATCATATTCACCTGAAACTTACTTTTATTCTTTAAATACTCATAAAAGAATATTGACTATTTTTATAGACCTGAAGAAAATAAGAATTTAAAAATTAATATTGTTCTTTCTGTTCTCATCAAAACAAAATCAAATTAAGCAGAGATGTGAATTGGAGACAACTAGTGAAATGCAAGGAAACCCAGAATAGAAGTAGTCTTCTCACAGCTCTGTTATAAATGGTTTTATCTTGGGCAGCACAGGAGGTTAACCAGGAGCACTAAAAACCAGGGCAATGTTCTAGAATTTTCCACATAAAACAGAATGCATTTGGATGTCTTTTATAAAATCTGTTTTAATTGAATAGATTTCAGAGAATTAGAGCTCTGGATCAGAGAAGTTTCCATAGAGCCCTTTTTGCACTGTTATACCTCCCTTGGTCCCACAGTGCCTGAGAGTTCACCCTTAGGGAATCATCCTTTTTGATTAAACATTCCATCTTTCTCTGATTCTCCTTTTTTAAAAAATCTTTTGACAGGGTAATATTGCATCACTCTGATATTAAGACAGTAATTTTATAATTACTAAGATGTAATCAGACAAACTGGGACCAAAATCCCGGCTGTGCCATTTACTAGCTATGAGCCTGAGCAAGTTACTTTACTTCTCTGTCTCTCTGTCACTTATTTTCCTCCTCTGTAAAATAAGGATAATAATATCTGCGTTAGATAGTATTAGGTATTACGGGATTAAAGGAGATAATATACATGAGTCTCTTAGCATGGTGCTTGGCACATAGCAAGTGTTTAATAAATGTTAGTTAGCATCCTGAAATGGAGTCCCTGGATGGCACAAATGGTTAGATACTTGACTACTAACCAAAATGTTGGTGGTTTGAATCTAGCCTGAGGCACCTCCAAAGAAATCCCAGGTGATCTACTTCCAGAAGATCACTGGCATTGAAAATCCTATGAAGCCCAGTTCTTCTCTGGCATACGTGGGGTCATCAGGAGCAGGAGTCAGTTCCATGATACCTACTAACATTCAAATGCATTCTGTTTTATATGGAAAATTCTAGAATGTTGCCCTGGTCTACACTCCTGGTTAATCTGTATTGCCCAAGGTAACCAATTATGAAAGAGCTGTAAGGAGTTTATTTGTATGCTTGGTTCCACTGCATTTTACTAGTTCTTCTTTATTACCCTGAGAATGAGGCAAGCCGGCTTTGGGACAAGAGCATTTAAATACCAGCCAGGAGCCGTGATGCAGAGCCCGCTTCTTTACTACTGTCTGAGTTGGAACAAGCATGCCTCATCTTCATCTCCTGATAAATGGCAGCACAAGTGCAAATATCTCTCCTTCCTAATTCCTAATTCCTTGAAGCAGCAAACTCAAGACAGGTATTTTGAGGATGAAATGAGGTCATGGAAATGAAAGAGCTTTGGAAAGAGTAAACGATCTTACAAATAAACAGCACTATCAAGGGAAATAGTTTATTATTCAACAAATATTTACCCCAAGTGCCTATCGGGTGCAAGGACCAAATACAGTTTTATCTTCAAGTAGCTGGTAAATCTTGTTCTGTGGTAGAAGAAATTCCTAAGAGACTGTGAAAGTTGATTGAAAACAGGTAATGTGAAGAAATGAGGGGTGAGAGAAAGACCAACTTCACCTTCTTCATAATTTTTCAACAGGCTAACCTGACAGTGTTTTCCAGAACTTTCCTCAGTGTGGCTAGCCCAGAGCACTTTATAACACAGCTTCTTTGTCAAGCCAACTCCAGTGGAAGTCAAGTTGAGTATACATTTCTAAACAGCCTGAAAGTGCAACACCTTCTACACAGCTCGCTCATAGCTCTGATTTAGCGCTAACTGCTCCGATGGCATAGCAATCAAGTGCAGACAGCTGCTAACCAAAAGGTCAGCAGTTTGACTCCACCAGGCACTCCTTCGAAACTCTATGGGGCAGTTCTGCTCAGTCCCACTGGATCACTATGAGTCTGAATCAACTCCGTGGTAATGGGTTAGAGTTTTGGCTAGGCTTTGGCTTTTGAAGAAGCAGATATTTCTTGAAAGGATCTGACATTAATTGTCCCAGAAAATTCAAGATTTGGCCACAGTCCCTTTCTCCAAGGCTCACCAGTTTATGGCAAGTTCTCTGTCTAAGTTTTCCACAGCTCCCAGGCTTCAGTTAAAGGCGGAAAGTACCACTCTGTATTTCTTCTATATTCTGATCAAAGCAGAAACGTCTGGTTCCTCAGATTTCACCGGTTTTTTTTTTTTTTTTTTTTTGTAGCTGCTCTTTATTTTCTTCCATTTTTCACATAAACAGGGCCTTGGTAAAGAACAGGGCTGGCTGATATGTAAGCCATGGCACCTTGGACACACGCATCCAGTGAATTTAATAGGGACTTTTGAGACCTTGTAAAGCAAAGTGAGAAACAGCAGCTGCTTGTCTACTCAGGGCCTAAATCAATAACGTGGTATGCATTTGTCACAAAGGTAAACACACCATTTTGAAACGGGAAAATTGGAAAGGGGGCCCAAGGCTTATCAACAGGGAGAGGTCAAAGATAAAGAATGTCAGTTTTCCTGGTGCCCGGAGACAAATGGGTCTTAGGAAGAAGGTGTGAGCCCCACAGGCCTCTGAGTGGACAGTCTAGGAAAGATCCCAAAGAACAGGGCTCTGCCTAACCCCCTCCTTCTACACATCTGGGCTCCCTGGGTGTGCTTTCAGCGCAGAAAGCCCTCTTCTTCTGTGCAGCTGCTTTTTTTTTTTTAACATGCGTTTCAGAATTTGCACTTCCAAGTGACACTTGCCTTCGTCAAAGTAGTCCTGCTTGGGAAGGTCGTCATCTTGTCCACCAGTGTCATCTTCGAATGCTACTTTGTATGCAGATAAAGACACAGTCTTGTGAATGTTCTCAGTGGCCTGCAAGTCAAAGCTTGGCTTAGATTTCGAGAAGATGCTAAAAATCTGATGAAGCATGTGATCAACCCAGTAACATGCTTTTGTGTGGAAAAATAAGACACAAGTATAGAATAAAAACCAAACCAAACTCATAGCTGATGTTTAATGAAGCATGTATTGTTCTGAGGAGCCTGGTAGTCCAATGGTATAATCCTGTTAAAATGCATGTACAGTACTTTGAAGTGTATTTCTTCAGACATGATTAATAAATTAGTAAGACTCGGAAAGCAGGGAAATGAGAACATGAAAAATAGGACCAAGACCTTTTGATGGTGCAAGAAAGCAGGAAAAGACCCCAACAGCTGCTAACCCAGAACTTGGCAATGTGAATCCACTAGCCACTCTTCTGGGAAGAACACTTGGCAATTGGCTACCGTGAAGAGTTTAGCCAACAAACCCCATAAGGGCTGTTTTACTCTGTCCTACAAGGTGGCTGTGAGTCTGAGTCAACTTGATGTCACACAGCAACAATAACAGGTACTATTTTAAGGGTTATGAACAGGTTGTCTGATTTAACACTTCCAATAACTCTGTGGGGTATGGACAGTACTATCTCAGTTTTACAGAAAAAAGGGAACTGAAGCACAGAGAAGTTAAAAAAAATGTGCCCAGTGTCACACAGCTGGTAATCAGTGGGGCTGGAATCTAAATCTAGCTGAAATCAATATGCACCCAGCATCAGGTTCGAGAAGCCGCACACTTAACCGTTCATTATACTGTCTTCCTAATTTATGTTAGTGGTTTATAACTTGATGAATTGAGGGGCATTGCAATGGTTGAAAGCAATGAACAGCTATCCAAAATTTCCGTGGTTGGAACTAACAGTGGGTCCATGGGAGAAAGATGTGGCAGTCTTCTTTCTTAGAGATCTACGGCCTTGGAAACCCTATGGGGTCTCTATGAGTAGAAATTGACTCAGCGGGGGTAGATTTTGTTTATAAGAATGTTCCCAGAGTTACTCGTCAGACATTTTATTCAAACAAAACCCACTGCTGATAGGTCGATTCCAACTCATAGTGACCATATAGGACAGAGTAGAATTGCTTGCTTCATTGAGTTTCCAAGGAGTTCCTGATGGATTTGAACTGCCAGCCTTTTGTTTAGCAGCTGTAGCACTTAACACTACACAGCCAGGGTTTCAAGGCTCCCGTTAAAATGCACATACAGTACTTTGGAGTCCGTCTGTCCATCCGTCCGTCCATCTATTAATCCAACAGACATTTACTGGGGATCTGTGATGTTCCAGGCATCGTACCAAGAGGTAGGATACAGCATTGAGCACCAACAAATTAAGCCCCTCTCAAAGTTTAGAGTAGAAGGGGAAAAGTAAAATACAGACTGTGATAAGAGCTTTGAAAGAGAAGTGTGAAATGCTTTGAATAGGGGATCAGGATGGGACTGCCAGTTTTACAATATGTATTACGGTGTGGGTTTGGGAAGGGGAAGCCAGAGATGTCAAAAGAGGGACATGAAAAGACTCAACATGGTAGATGACGCTCAATGCTGAATAAAACTCAATTGGGTCTCCAAGCGGAATACCCCCTCAATGTTTGGTGATGAGCTAGTATATATGGGTACAAACTGCTTTAGCTCCGTGAAAGAAATTATTATGGTCTTACAACATGGGATTATTTATTTATTTTAAAAGGGCACAAAACCCAAAACTCTACTGCTGTCAAGCTGGCTTTGACTCATGTTGACCTCATGTATTACAGACTAGAGCTGAGCTCCATGGAGTTTTCTTGGCTATAATCTTTGTAGCTTTTTTCTCATGGTGCCATTGGGTAGGTTTGAACTGCTAAGCACAAACTATTTGTACCACCCAGGGACCTTGTGCTGTTATTTAAAGGTGAAGAAATATAATGATTTTGAACTTGCACTCAGCTTTGCTCCCTCCTGACTTCAGTGCTATTCATCACTTAAACAATCTCCATGTTAGTTGCCTCATGGGTGAGATGATAAGGTCAGGCAAACACTGTTTCTAGGCTCCCTTGAGTAGCTGTGTGAAGCTGTGGTAAGTTCCAGAGGACTGCTACCACTGTCTGTCTTCAGTTTTCTTGAGTGTCTGCAGAGCTTAAGGGTGCCTCCGGTTACCCAAAGGGAATCCATAAGGAAGTATGGTAGTGAAGGTGTAGGGTCCCAGAGAGTCAGGTGGGGAGAATAGAGAGAAGCTTCTTCCTTCTGCTCCTACAGAAGACAGAATCAGGCAAAAATCTTCAACACTTTATATACTGAAATTTAGAAGCTGCTCTGCTTTAACAGAGACCATATTAATTCACTTTGGAAATTTCTACGAAGACAAAATTTGCCTCACCAATTAATATTTTTTGAAAAGTGCAACTCAAATGATTGCTCAGTGAACGCTTTTCAGAGATGACAGTTAACATTCAATGAACACTTTGTTGTTGTAGATGGATGTTGTTGAGTCAATTTTCAACTCATAAATACCCCATGTGTCAGAGAAAAACTGTCCCATGGGGTTTTCTAGGCTGTAATCTTTATAGGAGCAGATCGCCAGGTCTTCTTCCAGCAGAGTCGCTGAATGGGTATGAATGGTTAGAGCTCAGCTGGTGCTCCACCAGAGCTCCTTCACTGAGCACTTAGTGTGTGCTAATTGCTTCATATTTAATTTTTGATTTAATTCTCACACTAAGTCTAATAAGTAAATATTGTGTTGTTATCCCCATTTTTCAGTTGAGAAAACAGAGGTGTAGAGAGATCACGTGACATGCTCAAAGTCTTACCCACTCTAAGTGGGACAAACAAGATTGGAATTGAGGTCTGCCTAGCGCAAAGTTTGTGCTCTCAAACACTGTTCCCTATGGCCTCCTCATTAGATGAACTCGATATTCAAATAATCACCAACTTGTTAGTCTTTCATTAAGAAAAACTAGTCCTAATGACGTTGAGCCCAACATGGCCAGGTTTTGTAGATGAGTGAAATTTTTGGAAATAACTGGAATTCTAATAAAGTGTTGTCAAGTTCCTATTTTGCTAAATAGCTTCTAAGAAAACTATTTTCACTATTATTTTACTAAAGAAAGAAAATCTTTCAAACCAAAACAAAGAACTGAACACTCTCAGAATTTAAACATTCAATAAATTTAGCCTCATGACAAATTACTGTATTGCTATTGTTTTTCCCATTTTGCTCAGACCAGTGAAAAGAGGACCCCGACCACTGAGCTGTATGTACCACTGTGCGAACTGACATTTGAGAGTATCTGTCCTTTGGCCCTCTATTAGTAACACTACGATTTTGAATATAGCTAGAAAAATATGAGGTGTTTCTTGTATTCTTTTTTAACTCAGACTTGCCACTAACTTTATCTGGTTTCTGTCCTCTCCCACCACACAATTCGTCTGAATTTTTGAGATTTCCCTATCGTCTCTAGTAAGATTCCTGGAGACAAGGTCTCTCAATATATACATATACATCTATATATATTTTACTAAAATCACTGTGTTATTGAAGTTATTGAGTGTCAAATCAAATGACTGAGTGGGTCTTGGGCCAAAACCCACGAGCGTATTTTAAAAATGACCAGTGATTTAAAAGTGGTAATCCATCACAGTGTGAATGGGCAAAGAGACTTAACTTCAGCTAAGAGTCAAAGGCATGGCTCTGATCAACGTTTGGCCTGATCTGATTTGTTTGGGGCCGATGACCTTTCCCTGTTCTGGCCTTTTTTTTTCCCCCCAGATATTTCTTTGGCCGTTCGACATTACACAGTTCTAGGTTTATGAGTTGTAGGTTATCTTGAGAGCAACAACTTTTCTGGGGTGTATGTGAAAATTCTACCAGGTAAACTGTGTCACTATTTTACTTCTTGCTGACACTTTGGGGGCAATCTGTCAAAAGTGTGTGAAATGTCTTCCTTTTCAAATTAAGTGAATCCCACTATGCGGAAACACTACCTCGGTGAAATCTTTGAACAATAGAAATAAAATGCTGGACCTGATACTCTTACGTCAGTGAGAAAATGCCTCCATATCTTCAAATCCCATGATAGACAATCATTTCAAATATTTCAGGATTTTGACCTCTCACTTCCCCCTGAGAGTTTACAGTGAATCAGATGACATAAAAATAAAGATGAAATCTTTGACGGTTTTAGTTAAAATTCCATACCAGCATAGACTTTAGCAATAGACATGTCTGAATCCCTATGTGTATTTCACCACTTACGTCTCAGTGACTTTGGACAATTGAACCTCTGTAAGCCTCAGTTTCTCCATGTATAAAAAAGAGGGTGGAGCCAGATACTATACATGAAGTTCTTAGCATTGTAGCTAGTGCATAGCGAAAGTTAAAAAAAAAATGTGTTTGAACTTATCAAATTTTCTACGTGCTTCGCTGTATTTCCGAGCATCCTTTGTTTTTAGTTGGGACCAATGGACTTCGAACACACATGTCACATCTGGCTGAGGTAGTTACAGACTGGTGTTTATCCTCTGTTTCTCTCTTCTCATGCCATAGTGACTTTGAAAGCCACATGTTACATTGGTGGCTCCCTGAGTCACTGGTTGGAAGATAACTCCCATTGACTTTTCAAGTTTTGTGTAAAGGCACATCAGATTTTTTCAGGTAAAGGCAAGCAGTTTGGGGGATGTTGTGATTTGTTTATCACTACTGTTAGGTCCTGTTGAGTAGACTCCAACTCATAGTGACTTTTATGTATAGCAGAATGAAACATCACCTGGTTATGCCCCATCCCCATGATCACTGATATGTTTGAGCCCATGGTTGGATATTGTGTCAGTTCATCTTGTTGAAGGCTTCTCTTGTTTTCCTCGGCCCTGTACTTTACCAAACACGGTACCTTTTATGGTAAATGATGTCTGTAGACAATATGTCCAAAGTAAGCCAGCTAAAGTCTCACCACCTCACTTCTACGGAACATCTTAGAAGAATGTTCTGTATATATGAGTCAGTATATGTATATTTTTATTCATGTGTGTATGTATGTGTATATATACACAAAAACATATGCTTTTATTCAAATCACATTTTTTTTACCAGGAACCCATTTTCATGGTGCCAAGTCAGTTTTCCAGGTGAGAAATGCAGAGAGTCCTTCCAGCTCACCCATAAATTGCCTCTTCCCAACATGTAAGAGGAGAAGCCTGTGTTAAGGGCCTGACTTCCTACCAACAAGTCACCAAGGCACTGGGAAAAATCCTGCTACCCAATGGCTATGAATTTGCTCTGCGGCCTGCCAAGACTTCTAAATCTTCAGATTAGTTCTACTCACCACAAGTCTATGTAACTTTCCAGGGCAAAATGTAGGAGATCCCACTTAAATTGTTGATTCAAGAGCTTAATGAAAGCTGAACAACTAGGATTTCAGTGAGTAATGAATCCTAAACATTGGAGGTCTTAGGGTTTGGGCATCCCTGTGAGGTTCTGGGTCACACTGAGACTGAGCGGACACTGTCCAGCCCAACAGGGAGAGTCTTGAAACCAATTACAAGGTGCCAGGAGCTAGTTAATTCAAATAGTTTTTAATTTATCTAATTTGAATGGTCTCAAAATTAATCATTGACATAGATACAGTCAGTTTCAAGAGATAAAACTAAAAACCCCATTGGCATTCTGTCAATTAAGATTCGTACCATTTAAAAACTCATTTACAATAGAAATACAAGTGGGCTTTTCAGTGATTGTTCTTTTCCCCAAGTGAGTAAACAATAGCAGGGAATTTAAAAGCAAAAGAAAATCTAGTTTATGATCTGTGCTTTAACCTCAGTGCTTGTGTGTGGTTTGTATTTATCGGTTGACTGGAACTGGAAAACTAGGTCAATCTATTTACTGCTCTAGTTTGAGTGGTTAGCTAACGGGCCTTACTTGGGGGCACATTTCTGATGAGCAACTGCTTCTAAATAAATAAAGCTTGGGCCAAAATCTTTTTAAACTGGATGAAAATATTTCCTTTTACATTGGTTGCGCTGTACTTTTTGAACAAGTAAAAGACCAATTTGGGGTTTCAGATCTCCTTTAGGGTTGTTTTACTGCTTCAGACTCATACATATGTGTAAAAACATAAAAGGAGGTTAATCCAAAGCTCTTGGAGCAGGGAGATATGATTGACTGCTGGCCTTCTTAGGACAGGTCACTACACAAAGCTAAGCATTTAAAAGAATCCTACCTCAGATCGTGAGTTCATAAAGACGACTTGCCCGAGAGGCAGAGTTGTTTGTAGACGGCTGTGCAGGCAGAGAGTCTCAGACGCCCTTGAGAGGGAGAACAACTGGGACTAGCTTCCACCGTAACAGCCTGTCCTCGCTTATTACTGTGGAAGTTTACCGAATCAGTCTCAGATCCCGGAGCTAATCCTGTTTAGATTAGAAAGATAACTGTTTCCTATGACCCACACTGACTTTAGATGGGATTGGAGGCCTGTTTTGTGGTGGTGTTGAGGACATGGTGGTGAGAGCCTTTAACAAAAGTCTTTGGTCCCTGAGTGGTGTAAAAGATTAAGTGCTCAGCTGCTAACTGAAAGGTGAACCCACCCAGAGGTACCTTAGAAGAAAGGGCCTGGCAACCTGCTCCCGAATGATCTCACAGCCTTGAAAACCCCTACAGAACATGGTTCTACTCTGAGTTGGAATTGATTCAACAGCAATTATAGTCAGCCACCGTGGTAAGCACACTATGATAACCCAAAGACCTGTGAAACGAAGCAAGGTAACACCAGAGTTTGATTACTCCACAGTGGTCCACTGACCAGCTTCTAGCCAGGTAGTAGAGATCAGGATGTGGATCTTTTGGGGCTCAGGGACACAGCAGTGGCCTTGTCCGGCACTGAGTGTGTCACTGAGGCAAAAAATCCCCGAGCAATGTTAGGAAGCACTCTGCAGCTGTCCTGAATGCAGCTGTGTGCCTCCACAAACTGTGCCTCAGCATCTCTGAAGGCAGAACGAGAGCTGGAGAGTGGTTTTCAAATGTTTACAGCTGTCAAAACTTTTCTGCAACCCACTGCTTATAAATGGGAGTCCAAGGAGCAGGAATGGAGAACCACCCACTCCTCACCCCACCCTGCCCCATGGCCCACCTAAAGGACCTGCCCAGAGAGCACAGGTTAAAATCTATCATTTAAAGCAGGTCATCTCCCAAAATTTATATATATATATATATATATATGTATGTGTATACATATATATATATATATACACACATTGTACTTCAAGTGAAGGTTTACCAGCTAAGTCAATCTGCCTTATAAAATCCCTGCACACACACCATTATGCAGCTCTAGCTGCTCTTCCCGCTACGAGACAGCACACTCCTCCTTTCTGCCCTCTATTTCCCGTATTCATTCAACCAACTCCTGTTCTCCCTCCCCACCCTCCCACAGTGCCTGCGGTCAGGAGCTGCTCGAGCAGCTTCATGTACATACTTAAGTCAAGAAGCACAGTCTTCACCAACATCATTCCATGTCTCATAGTCCAGTCCAATCCTTGTCTGAAGAGTTTGCTTAAGTACTGGTTTCAGCTCTGGGCCAGCAGGGAGGCTGGGGGCCAAGTCCATAGGGGGCCCTCCAGCACAGCAGGATGTTGGACCATCAATTCTAGTCTTTTAATAGAGTTCTGGATCTGGACACCCACTTTTATCCCATTACATCAGGGACTCTACATTGTGTTCCCTGACAGGGCAGTCATTGGTGGCGGTCAGGCAACATCTAGTTCTTCTGGTCTCATGCTGATGTATGCTCTGAATCATATGGCCCCTTTTGTTTCTAGGGATCTCAAATTTTAATGTGCATCAGCATTACCTGGATCTTGTTAAAAAACTGATTTTGATTCAGAAGTTTAGCTGATTCACAAGGAAACAGTGCTATCCAATCTCCTGAGGGCATTATCAGGAGGGACCAGTACCTGGAGAAGGACATCACATTTGGTAAACTAGGGGGTCAGCAACAAAAGAGGCAGACCTTTAATGAGATGGATTGACACAGTTGCTGCAACAATGGACTCAGACCTAGCAACACTTGTGAGGATGGTGCAAAGACTGGCCAACATTTCCTTTTCTTAAACAGAGTGGACTTGACAGCACTTACCAACAACACAACTTAGGTATTTGAGAAATTTGTAGCGGCAGTTTGGGGCAACACAGGAATTAGAGCAATATTGGCATTTAGTAAGCGGTAGCTTGGGAGGCCTTAGAAGCCGGGATGTGCAGGTCAGTCTCACATGACAAGGAGTTGTCCTGTGTCCAACCCGACTATTTATTCTTTAAATTTGACAGATGAAGAAAAGGTTTTTTTTTTTTTGTTTGTTTTTTTCTTCCTCAACTCTTTATTTTGGAAAATATTCAGATTTACAGAAAAGTTGCAAAAATAGTTTCAGAAACATCTGATTATCTAACCTATATTCTTCAGTTGGTAACATTTTGGCACATTCCCTATATTATTGCTTTATGGTTTTCTTTGTGTGTATGAGGAGCCCTGACGGTGATGCGGAAACCCTAGTAGCATATGGTTAAGAGCTATCACTACTAACCGAAAGGCCAGCAGTTCAAATCCACCAGGTACTCCTTGTAAATTCTATAGAGCAATTCCACTCTGTTCTATATGGTTACCATGAGTTGGAATTGACTCACTGGTGATAGATTTGGATTTTTTTCTTTTTTTGGTGGTAATGTGTTAAAGCACTTGGCTGTTAATTAAAACATCAGCAGTTTGAATCCACCAGCTGCTCCTTGGGAAAAAAAACATGCCGCTCTACTTCCATAAAGATTTATAGCCTTGGAAACCCTATGAAGCAGTCCTATGCTATTCCATTGGGTCACAGTACGATCACTATGAGTCAGAATTAACTCAGTGGCAGTGAGTCGGTTATACACATAAAAAATATCTCTCTGTCTCTGGCCCTCCCTCTTTGTGGCAGAATCATCTGAGACTTAATTGCAGACATCATAATACCTCACCACTAAACATGTCTGCATATTCCTAATAACAAGGATATTCTCTTACATAACTACAGATAGTATACTCAAGAAATTTAATACTGATACAATTCTATTTTATATTGGTAATTTACAGTCAGTGTTCAGAAATCTTCCAAGCTTTCACAACAATGTCCTTTCCATTTTTTTTTTAAAATCCAGATTGCAATCAGAGATCTTGCCAACACGGCCACCTTAGCATCCCACTGGATCATATGTTCATGTAGGTGTAAACAGATGCAGCTATTTGTAATTATCTGAGCTTAGAATCTAAGTTTATTGTGTACATAAGCACAAGATAATTTTTCCATTGTTTTAATAAATATTAAACTTCCCACAAATGCAATTACTGAGTAGATCTAGGAAAATGGTTCTTTATCTTGTTTGTAAATTTGTTTAAGGTTGTTCCTTCTTTTGGAACATCACAACATTGATGGAAGTGTTACTTATGGTGCTTGGGTTGCTGTTCTAGCTTCTTAGTGCTACTGTAACAGAAATACCGCAAGTGGTGGATTTAACAAACAGAAATGTATTTTTTCACTGTATGTTCTTGTTGGTAGGTGCTGTTGAGTTGGTTCTGACTCATAGCAAGCCTAGGCACCACAGAACGAAACACAGCCTGGTCCTGTGCCATGCCCACAACTATTTTTATGCTTAAACCCATTGTTACAGCCACTGTAGTTGAGAGCCTTCCTCTTTTTTTGCTGACCCACCACTCTACCAAGAATGATGTCTTTCCCCAAGGACTGATCCCTCCTGACAGCATGTCCAAAGTACATAAGATGTAGTCTCACCATCTTTGCTAATAAGGAGCATTCTGTTTGTACTTCTTCCAGGACAGATCTGTTTGTTCTTTTGGCAACCCATGATACATTCAATATCCTTCTCCAACAGCACAATTCAAAGTCGTTAATTCTTCTTCTGTCTTTCTTATTCACTATCCAGCTTTTGCATGCATATGATACCATTGAAAACACCATGGCTTGAGTCTGCACGTCTTAGTCTTTTTGACACTTTAAAGAAGTCCTTGGCAGCAGATTTTCCCAGTGCAGTGTGTCTTTTAATTTCTTGACTGCTGCTTTCATGGGCATTGATTGTGGAGCCAAATAAAATGAAATCCTTGACAACCTCAATTTTTTCTCCATTTATCAAGATGTTGCTTACTAGACAAGTTGTGAGGATTTTGGGGTTTTTGATATTGAGGTGTAATTCATACTGAAGACTGTGGTCTTTGATCTTCATCAGTAAGTGTTTCAAATCTTCTTCATTTCAAGCAAGCAGGATTGTGTCATCGGTATAACACAGGTGGTTCATGAGTATTCCTCTAATCCTGATGCTGCACTTGTCTTCATATAGTCTTTTCTTCTGGGGTTATTTGTCAACATACAGACAGAAAAAGTATGGTGAAAGGATGCAACACTGATGAACACTTTTCATGACTTGAAACTGTGTAGTGTCTTCTCGTTCTGCTCATGCTACTGCCTCTTGATCCACATACAGATTCCTCATGAGCACAATTAACTGTTTTGGAATTCCCATTCTCTGCAAAGTTACTCATAATTTGTTATGATCCACACAGTCAAAAGCCTTTGCATAGTCAATAAAACACAGGTAAACATCTTTCTGGTATTCTCTGCTATCAACCAAGATCCATTTGACATCAGCAATGATGTCCTTAGCTCCATATCCACTTCTGAATTCAGCTTGAATTTCTTGCCAATATCCTGTGGCAGTCACTTTTGAATGATCTTCAGCAAAATTTTACTTGCATGTTGTATTAATGATATTGTTCAGTAATTTCCAGATTTGCATGGATCACTCTTCTAGGAAGTGGGCACAAATATGGATCTCTTCCAGTTGCTCAGCCTGGGAACTGTCCTCCAAATTTCTTGGCACAGACAAGCGAGCACTTCAAGTGCTGCATCAGTTTGTTGAAATATCTCAGTTGATATTCTGTCAATTCCCGGACCCTTGTTTTCCACCAATGCCTTCAATGCAGCTTCAACTTCTTCCTTCAGTACCATCAATTCCTGATCATATGCTACCTTTTGAAATGGTTGAACACCAACCAGTTCTTTCTAGTATAATGACTCTGTGCATTCCTTCCATTTTCTTTTGATGATTCCTGAGTTGTTTAATACTCCTGGTAAAATACTTCACTATTGCCACTCGAGGCTTGAATTTTTTCTTCATTTTTTTCAGCTCGAGAAATGCAGAGCCTGTTCTTCGCTCTGATTTTCCATTTCCAGCTCTTTGCACATGTCATTATAATACTTTATTTTGTCTTCTTGAGTCACCCTTTGAAATCTTCTGTTAATTCTACTTCATCATTCTTTCCTTTTGCTTTAGCTACTCGATGTTTGAGAGCAAGTCTCAGAGTCTCTTCTGATATCCAATTTAGCCTTTTCTTTTGTTCCTGTCTTTTTAATGACCTCTTGCTTTCTTCAAGGACGATGTCTTTGACGTAATTCCACAATTCATCTGGTCTTCAGTCATTAGTGGTCAACACATCAAATCTGTTCTCAAGATTGTCTCTACACTCAGGAGGGATGTTCTCAAGGCCGTCTGCTGGCTCTTGTGGATGTGTTCTAATTTTCCTCAGTTTCAGTCTGAACTTGCATATGAGTAGTTGATGGTCTGTGCCAGTCGGCACCTGCTCTTGTTTTGACTGCTAATATTGAGCTTTTCTATGGTCTTTTTCCACAGATGTAGTTGATTTGATTTCCGTGTATTCCACGTGACGAGGCCCATGTGTACAGTTGCCATTTGTGTTGGTGAAGAAAGGTATTTGCAATGAACAAGTCATTGGTCTTTTAAAATTCTACCATGGGATCTCTGGCATCATTTCTAACACCAAGGCTGTGTTTTCCATCTACCAATCCTTCTTCTTTGTTTCCAACTTTTGCATTCCAATCACCAGTAATTTTCAGTGCATACTGTTAACATGTTTGATCAATTTTGTACTGCAAAAGCTGGTAAAAATCTTCGATCTCTTCATCTTTGGCCTCAGTGATTGGTGCATAAAATTGCATACAAATTGTATTAACTTGCCTTCTTTGTGGGCATATGGATATTATCCTATCACTGACAGTGTTGTACTTCATGATGTATCTTCAAATGCTCTTTTTGATGATGAATGCAATACCACTCCTCTTCAAGTGTTTATTCCCATCATAGTAGACCATGTGATTGTCAGATTCAAAATGCCCATTTCAGCTCACTAATGCCCAGGATATCTGTGTTTATACATTCCACTTCATTTTCAATGATTTCCAGTTTTAGGAAGCTACAAGTCAAATTCATGGCACTGACTCTCTCTCTCTGTCAGCTCTAGGGGACAATCTAAGTCTCTTTCAGCTTCTGTTCTTGGTTCCTGGGAGAGCTCCCCGTAGCCTCTGTCTTTATCTTTTTACTTCCTCTACTCTGTGTTTAGTCTGCTCTTTCTATACCTCAAAACTGATTAGGCTTAAGACATATCCTAAGGAGATATATCCTCATTAACATAACGAAACCCTGGTGGCATAGTGGGTTAAGTGCTATGTCTGCTAACCAAAAGGTCTGCAGTTCAAATCTGCCAGGCGCTCCTTGGAAACTCTATAGGGCAGTTCTGCTCTGACTCCTAGGGTCACTATGAGCTGGACACGACTCTACAGCAGTGGGTTTGGTTTTGGTTTTTGGTTTTCATTAATATAAAGAAGACCCTATTTCCAAATAGAATTATAATTGCAGGTATAAAAGTCAATTGCCACCAAGTTGATTCCAACTCATAGTGACCCCATAGGACACAGTAGAGCTGCCCGTAAGATTTCCAAGGCTGTAACCTTTGTAGAAACAGGCAGCCACATCCTTCTCCCAGAGTGTGACTGGTGGATTTGAATCACTAGCCTTTCAGAGAGCAGACCAGTCCTTAACCACTGTGCCACCAGAGTTCTTTCCTACAGGTGTAGGGGTTTGTTTTAGTTATCTAGAGTTGCTCTAACGGAAATACCATAAAGTGGATGGATTAAACAAATAAAGTTTATTTTTACACAGTCTGGTAGGTTACAAGTCCCCATTCAGGGTGTCCACTCCAAGGGAAGGCTCTTCTTCTGTCAACTCTGGAGGAAAGTCCTTATGTTGTATCAGTCTTTGGTCAGGGAGCATCTTGGTGCAGGAACCTCAGGTCTGAAGGATGCACTCTTCTCCCAGTTCTGCTTTCTTGATGGTTTGAGGTTCCCAATTCTCTGCTTGCTTTCCTTTCCTTTGATAAAGGATGAAAGGATAAAGGGTAGTACAAACCATACTCCAGGGAAACCCCCTTTACAGCAGAGCAGGGAGGTGATCCTATGAACCCTAATCCTCCAGCGTAGGAAAATCACAGAATGGAGGACAATCATAAAATACTGGGAGTCTTGGCCCAGCCACATGGCTACACACATTTTGTGGGCGGACACAGTTCAATCCATGACAGCATTAGGATTCCAACACATATTTTGGGGGAAGCAATTCAATCCACAGCGGTTGTCAAATGATACAGCTGTATCAATCTGCATTTTTCGCTAGATGAGTCACTGCGGTCCCCATTGCAAGGTGTAAGCATCTGACCATTTCATTATGTCTTCCAATTTAAACCCATCGCTGTCAAGTCAATTTTGACTCACAGCAGCCTTAGAATTGAATACCACTAAACAACATACAGGCAAATCTAAAAGTGATTTTCCTGAGTGAGAGAAGCCAGACAAAATAAGAAGTACTTACTGTATAGATCCACTTATATGTTGTGTTAGGTGCCATTGAATCGATTACAACTCATAGATACCACATGTGACAGAATAGAACCATTCCACAGCGTTTTCCAGGCTGTCATCTTTCTGGGAGGAGATAATCAGATTTTTCTCTTGTGGAGTTACTGGGTGGGCTCCAACTGCCAGTCTTTCAGTTAGCAGCTGAGTGTTTAACCATTGTGCCACCAAGACTCCTTTCCAATTATTTCCAATTATGTAATGACAACATAGTCAAGAAAAGAAAATCAACTTAGAGGGATGGAAGCTCAATAAGAGGTTGCCTGGAGATGAAGACTGATGGGAAAGAGGGACAGAGGGATTTCAAACCGGAAAGAAGAAACTTTGGGGATGATGGTTGTTATGGATTTAATTGTGTCTCCTGAAAAAATGTGTAGCAATTTGACTGGGCCGTAATTCCTGATATTGTGTGACGTTCCTTCACATTGGAATTCCTCCCTATATGGTGTTAATGAGGGTAGACGGTGCTGCTATGTTGGTTGGGCAAGATTTAATGTGTGGGATTGTTTTGTGCCTTGAGGCAATCTCTTGAGATACAAAAGAAAGAATCTAGCAGAGATATTTGAGGACCCATGCTACCAAAAAGCAGTGCTGTGAGTTGAGAGGTCCTTCGGAAAGGACTGGGATCTCTGCACCTCAGAAGCTTCCAGTCCAGGAGAAGATTGACAATGGACCTTCCTGCAGTGCCAGGAAGGTACCTTTCCTTGCTGGCATGGCAGGAAGGTAAGCCCTCCCCTGGAGATGACCCCGTGGATTTGGACTTGTAGCCTACTGGACTGTCACAAAATAAAATTTCTTTTTTTAAAGCCATCAACTTGTGGTATACCTGTCAGAACAGCACTAGATAACTAAAACAATGGTTATATTCATTATTTTGATGTAATGATGATTTCACAAGTGTATACCTAGGTCAAAACTTTATGCTTTAAGTAGGTACGAGTTTTATACATGCCGATTATACTTGAATGCTGTCCCTGGGATGGTACAGGTGGTTAAATGTTCTCTGCACAACAAGGTTTGGAGTTTCACATTTACCTAGAGGTTCCTCCGAAGAAAGAGCTGGCTGTCTACTTCCAAAAAATCAGCCACTGAAAAACCCATGAGCACAGTTCTACTTGGACACACATGGAGTTGCTATAAGTTTGAGCTGACTAGACAGCATTTGGTAACTGTCAATATTTGAGTAAAACTGTTAACAACAGCAACAATAAAAAGAAGGAGTTGTATCAGATGGGGTTGAGAATACCTGTCCTACTAAACAGAGGTCATATGCCATGTTCCACTCAGGTACCACTCTTCTCTTAGGTGATGAATTTTGAATGGTCTGCAACAATTATGGCAGTTTTCTTTCTTTAAGAGACTGGATTAGGTGGATGTGCATAGCCATTCTGGACAATAAGATATGAGGAAAAGTCTGACAGGCACTTTCTGGGAAAAGTTTACTTCCTTCAAAGAAAGACAAACAGAAAAGAAAGTCCATTTTCTTCCTCTTAACATGGGTCTGTCCAGTTATAATATCTGAAGCTTCTGCAGCCGTCTTGTAACCATAAGGGTTAGTGCTGTAGAATCAGCTGACACACTGACGAGGACAAAGCAAAGATATGGAAAAAGCCAGGACCCTTGATAACACTGCTGAACGTTAAATTTATAAACCTGCACTGTCTTATCTCTGGACTCCGTGATGGCAGCCAGCTAGCCAAGTGCCATCGAGTATGTGTTATAAATAAATTCCCTTATCACATAAGGCAATTGAGATTACAATTTCTGTTACATGCATCCTTGGAGACCTGATAGTGTGGTAGTTAGGAGCTCGGCTACTAATCAAAAGGCTGGCAATTCAAATCCACCAGCCACACCTTGGGAACAGTGTGGGACTGTTCTACTCTGTCCTGTAGGGTCACTGTGAGTGTGAACTGACTTGACAGCAAGAGGCGTGGTTTGGGTTTTAACTGATACAGTCCTTATCCTTTAAAATTCAACTCAAACACTTCTTCCTCCAGGAAGTCCTCACTGATACCTATTCTCTTTTAATGCCTGTCGTTGTTTCCATCTGCCATCAAGCCAGCCTCCAGCTCACAGCAACCCCGTCTACAACGGAATGAGCTGCTGACCAGCCTTGTGCCATCTTCGTGATCATTTGTAAATCAGAGACCATCATGATCTACTAGATTTTCATTGTAATCTTTGGAAGTAGATCTCCATGGCTTTTGTCCTAGTTCGCCTTTGCCTGTAAGCTCTGCTAAAATCTGTTCAGCATCACAGCCACATTAAGGCATCCACTGACAGACAGGTGGTGGTGGCACATGAGGGTCACTGGCTGGGAATCCAGCTTGGGGCTGCTGCGTGGAAGGTGGGAATTCTACCACTGAATAGCCACTACTCTGTTTTGGGTGTCTATCCTCGGTTATCCACCTCCACTCTGTGTCTCAAGACATCATCTTACACTATGCATGATGATCTCTGTACAGTTCTCCTTCTGCATTATACTGGGAACTTCTCAAGGGCCAGGCTGTGTTTTTCTCTCTATCTCAATGTAACTGAAAGAGTCAGTGGCAGACAGTGTTGTTGTTGTTGTTGTTAGGTGCCGTCAAATGTTGGTTCCGACTCATAGTGACGCTATGAGCAACAGAACTAAACACTGGCCCACAATAGTTTATATGCTTAAGCCCATTGTTGCAGCCACTGTGTCAATCTAACTTGTTGAGGGTCTCCCTCTTTTTCACGGGCCTTCCACTCTTCCAAGTATGATGTCCTTCTCCAGGGACTGATCCTTCCTGACAACATGTTCAAAGAATGTGAGATGCAGTCTTGGCATTATTCATTGCCTAGCTTTCACACACATGTGATGCGATTGAAAACACTGTGATTTGGTGACATCTTCCTTTTCAATACTTTAAAGAAGTCCTTTGCAGCAGATTTTCCCAGTGCAATGTGTCTTTTGATTTCTTGACTGCTGCTTCCATGGCTGTTGATTGTTAAACCAAGTAAAATGAAATTGTTCACAACCTCTATCTTTTCTCCATTCATCATGATGTTGATTACTGGTCCAGTTGTGAGGATTTTTGGTTTCTTGATGTTAAAGTGTAAACCATACTGAAGGCTGTGGTGTTTGATCTCCATCAGGGTTTCAAATCCTCTTCACTTCCAGCAAGCAGGGTTGTGTCATCTGCGTATGGCAGTTTGTTAATGAGCCTTCCTCCAATCCTGATGCCTCGTTCTTCTTGATATAGTCCAGCTTCTCAGATTATTTGCTCAGCATACAGATTGAAAAGCTATGGTGAAAGGATACAACCCTGATGCACACCTTTCCTGAGTTTAAACCATGCAGTGTCCCCTTGTTCTGTTTGTACAACTGCTTCTTGATCTGTGTACAGATTCTTCATGAGCACAATTAAGTGTTCTGAAGCTCCTATTCTTTGCAATGTTAGCCATAATTTGTTATGACCCACACAACCAAATGCCTTTGTGTAATCAGTGAAACACAGGTAAACATCTTTCTGGTATTCTGTGCTTTCATCCAAGATTTATCTGACATTAGCAGTGATTATATCTGGTTTCATGTCCTCTTCTGAATCTAACTTGAATTTCTGGTAGCTCCCAGTCAATATACTGTTGCAGTCACTTTTGAATAATCTTTAGCAAAATTTTATTTGCATGTGATATTAATGAAATAGCTCAATAAGTTCCATGTTTGGTTGGATCTCCTTTCTTGGGAATATGCATAAATATGGATCGCTTTCAGTTGGTTAACCAGGTAACTGCCCTCCAAATTTCTTTGTATAGATGCGTGAGCACTTCCAGTGCTGTATCCATTTGCTAAAACATCTCAGTTGACATTTCAGCAATTCCTGGAGACTTGTTTTTTGTCAATGCCTTCAATGCAGCTTCAACTTCTTCCTTCCATACTATTGGTTCCTGATCATATGTTACTTCTTGAAATGATTGAACATCAACCAGTCCTTTCCAGGATAATGACTCCTATATTCCTGTCATCTTCGTCTGATGCTTGCTGAATCATTTAATATTTTCCCTGTAGGCTCCTTCACCACTGCAACTCGAGCCTTGAATTTTTTTCTTGAGCTGTTTCAGCTTGAGAAATGCAGAACCTGTTCTTTCCTTTTGGGTTTCTATTCACACCACTTTGCACATATCATTATAATACTTTATTTTGTCTTCTCGAAAGCTGCCCTTGGAAATCTTCTGTTCAGTTCTTTTACTTTGCCATTCCCTCCTTTTGCTTTAGTTACTTGACATTCAAGAGCAAGTTTCAGGTCTCTTCTGGCATCCAATTTGGTCTTTTCTTTCTTTACTGTCTTTTTTTTTTTTTAATGATTAAGTGAAAGTATACAATCTAAATCAATTTTGCATGCCCACCTATCTGCAACTCCATCTGCTCTCCTCACACTGTGACAACACACTCCTCCTTTTCACTCTTTACTCCTAGTATCGTCTTAATGAACACCTGTCCTCTCCTCTTCCATCTAGAAAGAAAGCAGTAGGACAGCCTCCTATAAATATATAAAACCACAAAGTACACACACTGCATGCTCACACCATGTCCCCGAGTCCAGTGCATTGTTATGTGAAGAGTTGACCTCAGTACTGGTTTCAGGTCAGGGCAACAAGTCTAGGGGCCTTGCTCCTCAGGGACCCTCCAGGCTGTCAGACCATCAGTTCTGGTCTTTTAGTGTAGTTCTTGAACTGTACACCTCTTTTTCTGGCACTACATCAGGGACTGTGCCCTGTGGCCCACATCACAGCTGCCTTTGGTGGTAGCTGCGCACCATCTAGCTCTTCTGGTCTCATGTTGAGGCAGTGTCCCATTCATACAGGCCTTCTGTCTCCTGGGCTCATTTTTCCTCATATCTTTAATGTTCTCAGTCATCATCTCTTCTAGATGGGTAGAGAACATTTGGTGTTCCTCAGATGGCACCTTGTTAACTCTTAAGACCCCAGACACCACTCACCAATATGAGGTGTGGAAGATACTCTTAGCAAAAAACTAGTTATGCCAATTGATCTCAATGTCCCCTGAAAACATGGCCCCCAGACCCTTGTCCCTGCTTCTCTATCCTTCGAAATGTTGGGTTGAGGTTAGAAAACCTTTCGGTTTATGTTATAGTCCATTTGTGCTGATCTGCCCTCTGCTGCATGCTGTCACTCCCTTCACCTAAACAAATTTCTATCGACTATCTAATCTGTGAACATCCTTCTCCATCCCCACCCTTGTAGCCGTCAAAGGGTCTTTTCTTCTGTACATAAGTCCAGTTTTAAGTCCTTATAGCAGAGGTTTCATACAATACTTGTCCTCTTGCAGCTGACTGATTTCACTCAACATGTCTTCTAGTTGAAACCAGGTTATGAGGTTCTTCCTAAAACCATCATTGTTCTTTACCACTGCATAGTCTTCCACTGTGTATGTGTACCATAGTTTGTTTATTCATTCAGCTGTTGATGGTCACCTAGATTGATTCTATCTTTTTGCTATTGTGGACAGTGCTGCAATAAACATTCATGTGCATCTATCTGTTTGTGTGACCACCTTTATTTCTTTAGGATATATCACAAGCAGTAGGATATATTCCAGTGCCAAATTGCTTTCCACAGAGATTGAACCATTTTGCATTCCCACTAGCAGTGCAGGAGAGTCCCAATCTCCCTGCAGCCTCTCCAGCACTTGTTGTTTTGTGTTTTGGGGGGTGGGTTGGGGTGAGATGGTATGTTGTTGTAGTTTTGATTTGAATTTCTCTCATAGCTAATGTCTGTAAACATTTTCTCATGTGTCTTTTGGCTGCCTGGATGTCATCTTTGGTGAAGTGTCTGTTCATCTCCTTCATCCATTTTTGGTTTGGTTATTTACCTTTTTCTTGTGATTTTGTAAAACCTTGTAGATTATGGAAATGAGATATTGAGATGCCAAATATTTTTTCCTATTCTGTAGGTAGTTTTTTAACTCTCTTGACAAAGTCTTTGGATGAGCATAAGTGTTCGATTTTTGGCAGTGCTCATTTATCTATTTTCTGTTGTTTATGCATTGTTGGTCAGATTTTGTTGTCTGTCTAAACCATGTATTAAAACTCACGTTGTGATCCCTAGTTTTTCTTTCATGATCTTTATAGTTTTAGGTTTGATAATTAGGATTGATGGCAGTAGGTTTCTTTTTTATTTCCCTGGTATTTAGGTCTTTGATCTATTTTGAGTTAGTTTTTGTGCAAGGTGTGAGCTACAGGTCTTGTTTCAGTTTTTTGCAGATGGATATCTAATTTTGCCTACACCATTTGTTAAAGAGACTGTCCTTACCCCAGTTTACAAACTTTGGGCCTTTGTCTAATATTAACTGTTCATAGGAGGTTGGTGATATTTCTGGATTCTCTATTCTGTTCCACTGGTTTTTATGTCTGTTTTTGTACCAGTACCAAGCTGTTTTGGCTACTGTGGCAGTGTAATAGTTTCTAAGGTTGGGTAGCATGAGGCTTTCCATTGTATTCCTCTTCTTCAGTAGTGTTTTACTTACCCATGTTTTTTTCACTTTCCAAAGTTGGTGATTTTTTTCTCCATCTCTTTAAAAAATGACACTGGAATTTGTATTGGGCTTGCATTATACATGTAGGTTGCTTTGGGTAAAATGGACACTTTCACAATGTTAAGTCTTCCTATCCATGAGCAAGGTAGATTCCTCCACTTGTGTAAGGCTCTTCTGGTTTCTTGCAGTAAAGCCTTGTAATTTTCTCTGTATAGGTTTCTTACTTCTCTGGTTAGACTTATTCCTAGGTATCTTACCTTCTTGTGGGCTATGGTAAATGGTATTGATTTGATGATTTCTTCTTTGATGATCTCTTTGTTGGTGTAAAGGAATCCTACTGATTTATTTATATTTATGTTATATCCTGATACTTTGCTGAACTCTTCTATTAGTTCCAGTAGTTTATTTATGGATCCTTTAGGATTATCTGTGTATACAATCACATCATTTGAAAATAGGGAGACTTTTTACTTCTTCTTTGTTGGTGTGGATGCCCTTTATTTCTTTGTCTTATCTGATTGCTCTGGCTAAAACCTCTAGAACACGTTGAATAGACATGGTGACAGTGGGCATCCTTGTCTAGTTCCCTTTCTCAAGGGGACTTCTTTCAATCTCTCTCCATTCAGGTTAATGTTGGCCATTGGTTTTATGTAGATGTTCCTTATGGCACTGAGGAATTTCCCTTCTGTTCCTATTTAGCTGAGAGTTTTTAACATGAATTGGTGTTCAACTTTGTCAGATGCCTTTTCTGCATCAATTGACAAAACAGGTAATTCTTATCCTTTGTGTTATTTATGTGGTTGGTCACATTAATTGTTTTTCTGATGTCGAACCAGCCCTGTATCCCTAGTATAAATCCAACTTACTCGTGATAAATTATTTTTTTGATATGCTGTTGAATTCTTCTGTCTTTTTAATTAGACTAAAATGAAGAAATTGAAGATTTCTTTCTTTCCTGTCATTTTAATGAGGCCAGAGTTGAAGAAATTGAAGACTTTTACCAGCTTCTGCAGTCCACAATTGATCAAACATGTGTACTGTTTGGTGTACTGTAATGGTGTACTGATAATTACTGGTGATTGGAATCCAAATGTTGGAAACAAAGATGAATCAGGTGGTTGGAAAATACAATCTTGGTGACAGAAATGATGCTGGAGACCAAATGATACAATTTTGCCAGACCAAGGACTTCCCTACTGCGAATATCTTTTTCACCAACATAAGTGGTCAATATACATGTGGACCTTGCCTCAGACAGCCTACACAGGAATCAAATCAACTACATCTGTGGAAAGAGACTATGGAAAAGTTCAGTATCAGCAGTCAGAATAAGACCGGGTGCTGACAGCAGCATGGAGCATCAGTTGCTCATATGCAAGATCAAATTGACACTGAAAAAATTAGAACAAGTCCAGGAGAGCCAAAGTATGACCTTGAGTATATCCCACCTGAGTTTAGAGACCATCTCAAAAACAGATTTGATGCATTGAATACTAATGACCAAAGACCAGATGAGTTGCAGAATGACATCAAAGACATTGTTCATGAAGGCATGCAATAAACCCTAGATCATTCTGAATGTCTGAATTAAAACTCTCCTGCTCACCTTTTCACGCACTGGCAAATGGGTCTTACAGTCCTCCAGTCACCCCCACACTACATGTTTCTCACATCTAGTAATTCTTTTACTCTGCTTGCTTTTCCCTGACATCTTTAGAATTTGTAGGTAGCTTTGAAGTCTTCCTGCACCTGCAAAAGGCCGTGCTCCGGGTGTGGCCCTGCCTGCTGGGAGGAAAGGAGGAGGGGGTTTGCCGCTTTCCCCATCTTTGGGGCACTATCCCTCCAATTTCCACACAATGGGTGCAGCATTGATTCTTTGACGGAAAGTCAGCTTCTCTGTCCACTTGATGACAGTGAACTAAAAGCACCTTTGCTTTCTTTTGTTGGTCCTAGACCCTTTCTCCCCACCTGCTTAAGATGTCTTGACCCAAGTTTACCAATATTTCTACTTTCTCTCCATTAGATTATTTTATTTGTCATGCGAGGGCATTTCCCAATAGCACCAACTCCAATGACACTGACAGGTCATGGCTTTTTGTTGCTCTGATCATTACTAGTGACAAAGATTTGTAAAGCTACAAAAGATCACCCCTAATTCCTGAGAGCCCCTACTGAACATTTTTCTTCCCCTTCTTAGAGTCCCAGCCTGGAGTCAACATCATTCGTCATTTCTTGCGCTTCAAGTTGTACAAGAAGGTCGTTTCCTTTTTCACGTTAAAAAAAAAAGGCTTCTCTTTGAAATTTAGAAAATCACATAGTCTCTTTCCTTTCTCTTTCTCCCTCTCTCTCAGTGTTTTTTTTCAATATCTTTCTAGATTGGTGCCTAAGGACACTGTGGAACAAGACCAACCAGTTTTAGATCCTTGGTCCATCTCTTAATAACTACATAATCTAGAGTAATTCACTTAACCTGTCTATGTCTTTGTTCCATCATCTCAAAAATAGTGCTACACATATCTCCTAGCATTGTTTAAGCATCAACTTAGCTAAAGTATATTAATGGTATAGTGGTTAAGTGCTATAGCTGCTAACCAAAAGGTCAGGAAGTTCAAATCCCCAGGTGCTCCTTGGACACTCTATGGGGCAGTTCTACCCTGTCCTATAGGATTACTATGAGTTGGAATCAACTTGATGGCAGTGACTATCTCCTAGAAAAACAAAAAAAGCAAACCTAGTACTGTAGAATCAATTCTGATTCATGACAACCCTGTAGGACAGAGTAGAACTGTCCCACTGAGTTTCCAAGGAATGACTCTCCTGGAGAGTTGTTTAAGTATTAAATTAGCTAATGTACATGAAACTTCCTGGTGGCACTAAGAGTTTGTGCTAGATGGCTAACCTGGTGGTCTGAATCCACCCAGTGGTACTATGCAAGGAAAGGCTGGAGATCTGCTGCTGTTAAGATTGCTATTGTTTTTGTTATTGTTAGTTGCCACTGAGTAGATTTAGATTCATGCTGACTCCATGTGTGCAGAGTAGAGCTGTTCCACGGGGTTTAGAAAGCTGTGAACTTTCAGAAGCAGATTATCAGCCCTGTTTTCCAAAGTGGTTTCAGACCACCAACCTTTAACCTAGTAGTTGAGTGCTTAACCACTTGGTGCTACCCAGGGACCTCTCTGTTAAGATTGCAGCTAAGAAAACCCTAAGTTAATTGTCATCTAGTTGATTCAGATTCATGGCAGCCTCCTGTGTATCAGAGAAGAACTGTGCTTCACAGGATTTTCCATGGCTGACTTTTCAAAAGCAAGTCACTAAGACTTTCTTCTGTAGCACTTCTGGGTGGATTCAATGATTTTCAGCCAAGTGCTTTAACTCTTTGCCCCATCCGGAGACTCCTCACAAGCATGCCTGTATGTGCCTGTGATGAGTACAATATAGTAATTAAGTATTTTACTACGACTACTAGAAACCCTGGTGATACAGTGGTTAAAAGCAAAGGCTGCTAACCAAAAGATCAGCAGTTTGAATCCACCAGGTGCTCCTTGGAAACCCTACTACTATTACGGCTACTATTGCAACTGCAGCTACTATAACTGACACTACTACCAGATTACAATTTGCATGGTATTTAGTATGCTAAGCTCTTGGCAAGCATTAGTTTCTTAAATTATCATTTCAACCCTAAGAGGTAGCTGGAAGGAAAAAAAAAACTTCATGGTTTTTGAGTGCTAACTATGTGATGCTTGGTAAAGTCAAAGGTCAGGGAAGAGGAAGCTCCTTAGCCAGGTAGACTGACACAGTGGCTGCAACAATGGGTTCAAGCATGGCAACAATTGTGAAGATGGCACGCAACCGGGCAGTGTTTTGTTCCATTGTGTGTAGGGTCAATATGAATTGGAACCAACTGGACAGCACGTAACAGTAACAATGACTGTATGGCAAACTCTTTTAAGAGTTCTTTAAGTCTGTTTATTATTTCATCTTCACAACAACCCTATAAGCTACCTATGAGGTAGATGCCATTACAGTCCATATGTTCTAGATGAGGAAACTGCAGGTTAGATTAAGAGATTTAGCACAAGTCATACTGATTACAAATGGGGAAGCCAAGACTTCTGTTCAGATTTGTTTATAATTGTCTACTGTTAACATGCATTAGAAGCACTTTGGTTCGACTTCCAAAGCCTTTGTAAGTCTAGGGCGATGATGATGCTGCTAGTCTTGGGTCACTTTTGAGGGCCACTGTGTTAGTGACCACTATGAGCTGGAACTGACTCAATGGAAATGGTTTGGATTTGGGGTTTGGTATTAGCGGTGGGTATGCCTTGTCCTTAGAAAATCTTTTAGCTGATGACTTGGATATTGCCAAGAAATTTTGACCAAGAACTTATTTCTCATCATGTGAATAGAGGGCAGTGTTGAGTTCATCATACAATTCACAGACTCCAAAGTGATGTTATGATTTCAAAACAAAGTCCTACTTACACGTCAGTTTCAAGCTAGCACTCAAGGAAACAGACTTTTACTTATATAATACGCTCAGGTTATACTGGTCTCCTTGTCCACATTTAGCTTATTTTATCTTTTTCTGTAAAGATGTCCATTATTTCAAGAGCTTTTCTTGCAAAATGACCATGAATCTGAGCACCAGAGATGCTGACATTGTAGGTGTCGAACCCTACTATGTGGGGAGGAACAAGACACACGAGAAAATTCACCACTAGGGTAGTAAAGTTGTTGGGGCATTTCTCTTGTTAATATCAAATAATTGTCAAGTGAGAGAACTTCGGAACAGTGAAATAGAGAGCCTGAAGTCATGTCAGTTATTAACATATTTCCTTTCAACTCAGGGTCCACCGCCTTTGCTCTGTTTTGTGATAATGGAGCTGGACCCTGTAAATGTTTCTTCTTTTCCAGCTGGCTCAGCATTAGCTTTATCAGTACAGAATGCTCGGTGACATGTAGCAGAGAAGGAGATTGATTTCCCATGGCATACTTCCTTAACTCCTCTGCAACAGCCCTCAGAAGATTGACACCTGGGAAGCCCAGAGTTGCCAACTCTCCAGCAAGTTTCTCCTGCACTCAGCAACAACCTTCTATAGACCAGCTCTAGCCTACCAATGTGCTGCTTCTTGTAAGTCATTTGCAGTCCGCTGGTAGGTACCCTAGTCCGTCACATCCTGCTTTCTAACTCTGGCCCATCAGCATCCTCCAAAGACTAGCCACCCAGCTTGCACTTCTATCCCTGCAAGTCAGCTCCAGCTGGTCTGCACCTTTGGGTGGTTACTGAGCTACCTAGCAGTCTTTCCCCATAGGCCACCTCTGGCCTGCACCCTCTGGAGTTTCCCCACCAGCAGACTACGTGTTTCTGCGTCAGGCATGCCTTCCCCACTGAGGTCTGAATCTCAGCCTTGGAGGAAGGACCCTCTGATATTTTCAATTCCTTCCTTCGGCTCTGGAGGTAGTAGCTGCTGCCTGCATTTCATGTTCCTGTATTCTTCAGTCCTCTTTTGCATTTTGTAGCTGCTAAATACTTAACTAGTTAAAATTCTGCATATTGTGTTGTCTCTGTTAAAGTTTCTATTGTGGTAACTGTCTCCTGATGAGGGCTTGTTGGTCACTGCCATTGAGTTGTATCTGACTCCTGGAGATGTTACGAATAACTGAACAAAATCGTGCATGATCTTGTGCTGTCTTGACAATCGTTGGTATGTTTGAGTCTGTTTTTTGGGCTATTGTGTCAATCTCTTTGAGGGTTTCTTTCATTTTTGTTTATCTTCCACTTGAGTGACCATGGTATCATTTTCCAGGGATTTGTCTTTTCTGACGATATGTCCAAAGTCTCACTATCCTTCTCACCATCCTTGTTTCTAAGGAGCATTCTGGTATTAGTGATACAAAATTAGTGTCGGGCCTGGTCCCAGGAGACCACAGTCACAAACACGGAATTTGATACTGATTTGGTCATATCCTTGGAATTGAGGCAATGTTAAGCTCATTGCCAATGGGAAGTGGAATGCTATTAATCCATGGCATATCGGCCTTCACAGCTAATCAGGCTGTAGTGATTGTGATGATGTGCAAACTGAAGCAAGGACTGTGGTCTGGGATGAATTTTTCTGGAATGCATTGGAAGTATTTACAGAAAGCAGATGACAAGCTAAGGTACCATAATTCTTAGCTAAAGTTACAGTCTGAGCATCAGAAAGTTACTGCGGCAGCCTTGAAAGAATCTTCTGTTTGTTATAGTCATAGTCTACTATTGCCCAAAATCAAATACAAAATCTAATTTTAAGGGCTGCAGAATCACAATGTCAGTTAAAGTCACAGCTTTACCAAGTTTCTCATGTAAAAGTAAGGGGATTGACTGGAAAAGAATGTTGTTGCTGTTATCACTGTTGTTAGGTATTGTTGAGTCAACTCTGATTGATAGTGACCTTATAAGACAGAGTACAAAGGTTACATAGAGTTTCCTAGGCATCAGTCTTTTTTTTTTTTAATTAATTTATTTTTTGTTGTGCTTTAGATGAAGGTTTACAGAGCAAATTAGTCTATCCTTGAACAGTTAGTACACATGTTGTTTTATGACGTTGGTTAACAATGCTGCATGCCAACACTCCCCTTTCTCATTCTTGGGCTCCCTGTTACCAGCTTTCCTCTCCCTTCCCACCTTCCGGTCCTGCCTCTGGGCTGGTGTGCCCCTTCAGTCTCATTTAATTTTTTGGTGCTTTCCAAGCTTTGGCTGAAGGATGAACCTCAGGAGTGACCTCATTACTGAGCTAAAAGGTTGTCTGGGGATCATACTTTCAGAGTGCTTAAGTCTCTGTCAGGCCAGCGAGTCTGGTCTTTCTTTTTCAGTTAGAATTTTATTCTACATTCTTCTTCAGCTCCGTCTGGCATCCTCTGTTGTGAGCCCTGTCAGAGCAGTCAGCGGTGGTAGCTGGCACCACCTGGGAGTACTGGACTCAGTCTGGTGAGGGTTATCGGAGATGTAGTCCGTTAGTCCTTTCAACCAAACCTTCTGTTGTATCTTCAGGTTTCTTCATTTCGACTTGCTTTCAAAGGTGGTGATACCAGTCAAGTATCCTAGACAGCCACTCATATGCTTTTAAGACCCAAGATGCTACTTACCAAAGTAGAATATAGAACATTTCCTTTAATAACTATGGTATGCCAATTGACTATGGTCCCCACAGCCCTCAGCCCCTTGATTTGGTCCCTCAAGGAGCTTAGATGTGTCTGTGGAGCTTCTGTGACTTTGTCTTATACAAGGTGTGCTGGCTTCCCCCGTGCTGTGTACTATCCTACTCTTCTCCCAAATTGTTGTCTATTGTCTATTTAGTGTTTTTCCATTCCCAACTTTTCTGTCCCTTGCAACCATCAAATATTGTTTCTTTTTGCATGTATTTTCATGAATTTTTATAGTAGTAGTCTCATACAATATTTGTCATTTTGTGATTGGCTTATTTCAACTCAGCATATTGCCCCCCAGTTTCCTCCGTGTTATGAGATGCTTCACAGCTTCATCATTGTTCTTTATTGTTGGAGAAAACTCCATTTGGTGTATGTACCATAGTTTGCTTATCCATTCATCTGCCCCTCAGCATCTAGCATTTTTTTGCTACTGTGAACAAGGCTGCAGTGAACATGTTATGCACACAAGGTCTGACAATTAAGTGTGTGAATTTAACTCTTCTAAGCGCTTGTTTTAGTCAGCTAGAGCTGCTCTAACAGAAATACCACAGAGTGGATGCCTTTAACAAAGGAAGATTTATTCTTACATAGTCTGGTAGGCTACAAGTCCATATTCAGGGTGTCCACTCCAGAGGAAGGCTTTCCCCCTTGTCAGCTCTGGAGAAAAGTCTGGTATTGCATCAGTCTTTGATCAGGGAGTGTCTTGGCACAGGAACCTCAGGTCTGAAGGACGCGCATTGGAATACCCTCCCTACTCAACTGAGCTGGCCCCCAGTAACTCTTTTATTTACCTGAAGATAAAACAAACATTGAAAAGAAGACATTTTGATGACATTCAGGACAAGGGTAATATGACAACAGCTCTGATGGCCTTGCCAGAAAAAGAGTTCCAAAATTGCTCTGAAGGATGAACTAGGCACTGGCCTCAGTGCATAGCTTCCCAAGGGGAGTACTACGAAGGTAACCATGGTGTTATTCAACAGTGGGGTATGTAGCACTTTTTCTAGGATGAGTTTGCAAACTTAATTGGCAGTCCTTGTAAGTCTATTCATGTGATGGTTCTTATTTCTCTCGAATATATTCACTAGGCTGAAATCCTTATGGAAAAATGTTGCCAGATCTCTTCTCCTGGGGAGCCACTGGTAAGTTCGACCTATTGACCTTTCAGTTAGTAGCTGAGCACTTAACCATGGCACCTCTTTGGGAAAAGAATAGGACACTGAAACATGAAGTAGGGATGGAAGGTTGGAATGGGTACCCCGACACTCCCAAGTGACTCTGAGCCTCTTATCAATGAGACTATCTTCTCTTTCTGTTTCTGGGAATACTAACCTTCATTTGATTTAAAAGCCCTTGATAACCTCAGCTGGGTAAGGACATGCTCATTCCTCCCAACACTGACCACAGATACCCCTGTTGCCATGAAATCCATGACCAGTCAAATCTCAACATGATCCACAGGTCAAGAACACAGTGTGAACTAGGATGAGGCAGGTCACAAACACTGTAAGATTTTGTTAACGGATATTGGCAGAAACCTGAGGAATATGTACAAGAGGAGATTCTCTGAAACAAAACAATATGTCGTTATTATTAAGCTTTCCTTTAGGGAAATAAGTGTCATTTTTAAAAACTTTTTTTTTTGATGCCAGAATAATGAGGAGATTAAACTAAATAGAAACTGAAAACGTATTATAGAGGTACAGTATTTGAAACAGAGTGATACTAGTACGTGAAAGGACTGAGTGATCAATAAAATCTAAAGAAATGCTAAGTGTGATTTGTGAGAATAATGGCATTTCAGAGTAGTAGTTGAAAAATCAATCAATCAATAGTGCTGAGATGATAGGCTAGTAATCTGGGGGAAAAGAAAGAGAAAAGTAAGAAGAGAGAAAGTGAAGTTTGAATCTTTATCTTATTCCTTAACTGAAATAAATTCCATTTTGCTCTATAATTTGCAATATATTTTTTTAAAAGCATACAAATGTTATAACAAAGGTAATATTGTATCCTTTTGAAATGGTAGTCTTTTAAAGCCAAAATACCCATAGGGTGTAAAGATTTATAAGTTTGACCACGCAAAAGCTTAAAATAGCAAAACAAGCAAACAAAGCTAAAGACAAACAAATTGGTAAATATAACTACTGACCATGTTATAACTAAACCCACAGCTGCCGAGTCAATTTTGATTCATAACAACCCTATAAAACAGACTAGAACTTCCCTCATAGAGTTTCCAAGGAGCGCCTGGCAGATTTGAACTGCCAACCTTTCAATTAGCAGACACAGCACTTAACCATTACACTACCAGGTTTTCTGACCACATTATAGCCAAGCGACCACATTATAGACAAACGTTAATCCAATGAATTTGCAAAGAGGTACTCTAAGTCAATAAAAATGAAAAGTGTAAACAAAGCAGAAAATGGACAAGCAACTCACTATAAAGCAAACACAAATGACTTGTATTCACAATACAAGTGTTGTTCAACGCTTCTCACGACCGAAGAGGACACACGAAAACACAAGGAGAATGGTGTAAATACCAGAGACCTAGTATTGATGAGGGTGTAACTGGTACCCCTCATGTTGGACGTACTGATTGATCCAGGGTTTAAAGTGTAGTTAGTCACACTCTATCAAAATTTAAAATGTGTCTAGCCTTTGAGCTAATTGTAAAATATTTACAAAAGATACGCTCACACAGGCGCACAAGTAATTTGGACACGATGTTTATTTCTGGCTTGTTCGTATTAGTGGAAAACTCTGGAAACAATCTGAAAGCCCATCATTGGAAGACCGGCTAAGTAAATAATGTTGCAGCTATACAGAGAGCCACTTAAGACAATATAAGCACTGATGTGGAATGACGTACACAGTATATTAGTAAGCGAAGTAAAACAAAGTGCAAACTATGAGGTTCCCTGGTAGTTAAGTGCCTGGCTGCTACTCAAAAGGTCTGTGGTTCAAATTCACTGACTGTTCAGTAGGAGATGTGGCAATCTGCTTCCCCAAGATTTACAGGCTTGAGAACACTGTAGCGCAATGGAATTTTGTCCTATAGGGTCACTCTGAGTTGGAATCACCTCCACGTCAATGGATCACATACTACAAGTTCCCTGGGTGGTGCAAGTAGCTTGTAATCAGCTACTAACTTAGTGATTAGGGATTCAAAGCCACCCGGCAGCACAGTGGGAAAAAAAAATTCAATCTGCTCCTGTAAAGATTGTGGTTGTTGTTGTGCCTTTGAGTCAGTTCCAACTAACAGTAATCCTATAGGACAGAGTAGAATTGCCCCATTGGGTTTCCTAGGCTGTTACAGTCAAGAAAACCTATGGAGCAGTTTTAGTCTGCAACACATGGAGTCACCATGAGCTGAAACCGATTCTACAGCAATGCGTTAGTAGTTAGGCAGGCACGTTGTCGTCTCATCTACCTTAGGCAAAAACATTGTTGTTAGGTACTGCTGGGAGAGCCCAGTTTATAGCAACGCCACGCGCAACAGAACGAAACACTGCCCGGTCCTGCTCCACGTTCACAATCTTTGCTGTGTTCGAGCCCATTGTTGCAGCAACTGTGTCGCTCTGTCTGCCCGAGGGTGTCGCTCTTTTTCTCTAACCCTCCACCTTACTACACCTACTAAGCAAGATGTCCTCTCCCGAGACCGGTCCATCCTGATACCGTGTCTGAAGTACATGAGATGAAGTCTTGCTACTACCCTGGCTTTTAAAAGGAGCATCATGGCTCTACTTCTCCCAAGACAGATTTGTTCATTTTTCTGAAAGTTCATGGTGTATTGAATATTACTCACCAACACTGTAGTTCAAAAAGGCCTCACTTCTTCAATCTTCCATACTCATCGTCCATCTTGCATGTGCACTTGAGGCAACTGAAAATACCGTGGCTAGGATTCTAAACTAAAAACCAAACCCTCTGCTGTTGGGTCGAGTCTGACTCATAACAATCCTGTAAGTCAGAGTAGAACTGCCCCATAGTGTTTCCAAGGAGCACTTGGCAGATTTGAACTGCTGCTCTTCGGGTTAGCAGCCGCAGCACTTAACCTCTATGCCACCAGGGCTTCTGAATGGTTAGAACCAGGTGCAACTTAATCATCAAAAGTTAACTGCTACAGGTGCCAACCGAAAGGTCAGCAGTCCGAATCTACCAGGTGCTTCTTAGAAACTCTACAGAGCAATTCTGCTCTGTCCTATAGGGTTGCCGTGAATCAGAATTGACTTGATGGCAGTTGAGTTTGTTTTTTTGGTTTGAGTCCTCAAAGCAGCATCTTTGTTTTTTAGTTTAAAGAGATCTTTTGTGACAGATTTGTCATAAACAGTATGTCATTTCATTTCTTCACTGCTGCTTCTGTTAGTATTGATTATGGATTCAAGTTAAAAAAAAGCGCATGCATAGAAATGTACAGAAAAGGTCTAGAAAGACATACTAAATTAACAGTTTTTGCCCCCGGATAGTGAGAAGGAGAAAGCCATGCTCGAAAAGCAGCACGGGACTTTGGCTGCTTTATATATTTCCATGCCGTTTAATTCTTTTGAGTGAGCATGTATCAAATTTATATTTGAAAAACAAATCTCCCCCCACCCCCCATCTTAAGCATCCCGACGGCACTTGGCTTGGCTCTCTCCTTTAGTTGTCCTCAGCGTCATGGACGCTTTCTTCCGTGCTCTGCGCATTGCTCAGAAAAACTGCACTCAAACTCCATCCATTTCTAGTGACTCCCAGGAACCACCACAGGAGACCCCGAACTGACAGCAGGACATCTGAGATCTCATTCTAAGTTTCATTTCCATCTGACAACATGACCCCGGGCAACTTGCCTGACCTCCATAAGCTTCTGTTTCCTCCTTTGTGCAGTGAAGCTGTTAGGCTAGGTTCCTTGTAGGGCCTCTGATGTTCAGATGGGTGACCCTAGCAATGACCTTTTCCTGCTCAGCACCTTCCAAAGCCCTCTCCCATCTTTTGGAAAACCTCTCCTGCCCTGTCTGGGAATCTCCCAGTAGGCAGGCTCTCTGGAGCACCCACACTTTACTCACAGGTGTTGTTGATGCTAATGGACAGCAGAGAGCTTTTATTTCACCCACGATCTGTGCTATTTCGGGTCTGCTATCAGCCATTTCACATCCCAGGCTTCTGTTTGTTATCTAAATCGGTTATTTGAGGCTGCAAATATTTGATCCATTAAGGCGAGTCATCTGACCAGGTTTGAAAGTAGGTTTCTCTTAATGGTCCTGTCACTCAAAAACCTGGGTGGCTCCTCAGTTAAACCCAGAGACAGTGCATGTTAGGACCTTTGTCTGTGGAAAGGTCATAGTTCCCAGACCTAACCACCAACTAACTGTATGGTGTGTGTTGTGTGAGCATGTGTTTGTGCACACATATATGCATGCATATTTCTGTGTGTGTGTGTGTGTACCATTCACTGGGCACTCTTGCTCGCCTGCCAGTAAAGCTTGGTGCTTTACCTAGAGTATATCTTCTACAACCCCCAACAGCCATAGGAGGTATATGGTATTCACCCATTTCACTGTTGAGGTAAACTGAGACTCAGAGAGGTAAAACCAAAACCAAAACCAAGCCTACTGCTTTCAAGTCCATTCCAAATCTTAGCATCCCTATGGGACAAAATAGAACTGCCCTACAGGGCTTCCAAGGAGCATCTGGGGAATTCAAACTGTTGACATTTTGGTTAGAAGCCATAGCTCTTAACCACTGTGCCACCAAGGTTTATTAACTTTTAAATACTGTCATTTAGACACCTGTTTGGTTTCAAGAAGAAAGTCAAAAGATACACAAAAAGACCTTTTTCACTGACATCAGGCCTGCCCCTGTTGATTTGTTTTGGTCAAGAATGTAATAAGTCACCCAAAACACCCTATGAATGTTGGGTGAGAGTGAAGTTCATTGTTATTCTTTTCTCAGTCTCCCTCATTACCAATTACTTTTGTTGTTGTCACCTTGGTTTTGATTGTGCTTTCAGTGAACGTTTATAGCTCAAGTTAATACTTTGTTCAAAAATTTATGCCCATATGATTTTGTGATGTACATTGCAATTCCCCCATGTGACAGCACCCTCACTCTTTCCACCCTGGGTTCCCTGGGCCCATTGGTCCAGTTCCTGTCCGTTTCTGCCTTCTCATCTTACTTGTGGGCAGGAGTTGCCCGTTTTGCCTGAGATATTTGATAGAGCTAAGAAGCACATACCTCACATGTGCTACTGCTTGCTTTGTAGGCCTGTCTAATTTTTGTCTGAAAGGTGGGCTACAGGACCAGTTTCAGTTCTTCCTTCAGTTCTATGTCCAGTGGCCATAGTTGCAGGGGTTCCTCCATCTCTGTCATACCAGTAAATGTGGTCTTCTTTTTTGCAAATTTGAGCTCTGTTCTACATTTTTCTCCTGTTCTGTCTAGGACTTTTCTGTTGTGATCCCTGTCAGAGTGGCCACTGGTAGCCAGACACCATCTAGTTTTTCTGAGCTGAGGCTAGCAGATGCTCTGGTTCCTAGCAGATGCTCTGGTGCCTTTGGTCCTTTAGTCCTCTGGGCTAACATTTTCCTTGTGTCTTTGATTTTCTTCATTGTCCTTTGCTCCAAATGGAATGGGACCAATAGATGCCACCCAAAAGCTTTGAAGACCCCAGATGCCCCTCACCAAAGTGGAATGTAGAACTACGAACTATGAATGATGTTATACCAGTTGACACAGATGTTCCCTTAAGATTTTTGTTTCCCTGCCCGTACTCCCTGCAGCTAGTTTCCTAACTGTATTAGGTTGCGTTAGGAAGCTTCTATGCCTTTGCTTTGGTCAGGCTGTGCTGAATTCTCCTATATTGTTCACTGTCTTTGCTTCGTCAGAGTTGACAGTTGTCTGCTTTTTAATGATCTCTCCTTCCCTTTCCCCACCTCATAACTACCAAATCATATTTGCATCTGTATGTAAACCTTTAGCTGAGTTCTTATTATAGTGGTCTTATGCAATTTTTGTTCTTTTGTGACTGACTTATTTCGCTCAGCATAGTGACCTACAGATTCATCCATGTTGTGAGATGTTTCTCAGATTCATTGTTGTTCCTTATTGTTTTATAATATTCCATTGTGTGTATGTACTGTAATTTGTTGATGGGCATTTAGATTATTTTTGTCTTTTTGCTATTATGAACAGTGTTGCCACAAACATGGGTACACGTGTCTATTTGTGTGACTGCTTTTATTTCCCTAGGCTATATTCCTAAGAGTGGAATTGCTGACTTATATGATATTCCTATGTCTAGCTTCATAAAGAAGTACCGTATCATTTTTCCAAGGTGCTTGTACCATTTTACATTCCCACCAGCAGTCCATAAGACTTGCATTGACAAATTGGATTATTTCCATTTTCATTCCTCATCAGATATTTGTTTAAATAGATAAAAGCCATATTGTCAGTAGTATTTGCCAAGTTACAGTATGACGGGATGGGGAGGAGGAGTGTCAGTACTGAGAAGAGAAACAAAGCAAAGGCTCATGTGTATTTGAAATGTGCTCTATGCCTGTGTCCGAAGTTTGCAGAAATCTCTCAATCAATTTTGTGGATTCAGGCACTTTAGGGAAGCTAACCAACATGTCTGGAAATACGGGCCTGGGAAAAAATTTCATGGAGGCTCTGTGTTTAACAACAAGGTCTACATTATCTCAACTGACTCTGTTGCTAAAATTGCATGCGTGTATTCTGTTGCCTTTGAAAATAAATTTGTCAAGAAAACAAGCTGGCTTGGTGGAGGGCAAAACAGGTAAGGGACTCCATACTTCTCTAGGAGGCAAACTGCTTCACACTTTTCACTAGAAAAAACTATAGAAAGTGAGTATTTTACTTTCTAGGCCTATAAAAAGCCTAGTTGGTAGTCATATGTCAGATTATAATATTTTTTCCCTACCCTTTAAAATCAGCTGCAAGATTCAAATTGGGAGGAGGAAGAATCATTGATTTCTCCTTAGAATCAGATGGCGCACGTGAGAATGCCCAGAGTCAACGTACAAGCTGTTGTACCGCCTTTAGTTTTTCTTCACTTCTCTGTTCCTCTCTCTAATCCTAGCAACTCTAATTTCTGTTAGAATGTGTCAGTATTGACATGGATCCCAAAATACAGCATCTTAAACTAGACAGACATTTTCTTCTCGTGATAAAATTTAGGAGGCCACTCTGGCCTTTAGTAACGACTTAACTGGATTTTTTCTTGCTATTTTGTTGTTGTTTGTTGTTAGGTGCTGTGGAGTTGGTTCTGACTAATAGAGACTCTACATCCAAAGGAACAAAATGACGTCCAGTCCTGCACCACCCTCACAATAGCTATGATGTTTGAACCCATCATGGCAGTCACTGCGTCAGTCCATCCCGTTGAGGGCCTTCCTCTTTTTCGCTAACCCTCCACTTGACTGATTATGATGTCCTTCTCCAAGGACTAATCACTCTGAATAACAGGTCCAGAGTATGTGAAATGAACTCTTATCATTCTTGCTTCTAAGGAGCACTCTCATTGTACTTCTTCCAAGACAGGTTTGTGCAGTCCTTTTTTGTCAGTCCACAGCTTATTCTTCACCTACACCGTAATTCAAAGGCGTTGTTTCTTCTTAAGTCTTCCTGATTCATTGTCCAGTTTTCACATGCATGTGAGGTGATTGAAAATATCTTGGCTTCAGTCAGGCATTTCTTAGTTTTCAAGGAAATATCTTTGTTTTTTAACCATTTAAAGAGATCTTTTGCAGCAGAATTGCCCACTGCAATACATCTTTTGCTTTCCTGACTGTTGCTTCCATGGATGCTTGTTGTGCCTCTAAGTAAAATGAAATCTTTGACAAATTCAGTCTTTTCTACATTTATCATGATGTTGCTACCAGTCCAAAATGCAGCGTCCCTCTTATGGTCCAAGACAGCTGTCTGTCTTCTTGCCAGCAGGAAGGGAAAAGGAGGAAGAGAAAGACAAGCATATTCTCTTTAAAGGTGTGACCAGCTTAGAGAAAGTTCTGGGTAAGTCAGAAAAGAAGCCAAGGATTGGGTGCCCTTCCTTTTTCCTTCCTCCTTTTCACCTTTCCTTCCTCATTTACTTCCTCTCTGCCTCCCTCCCTTCTTTTGTTTCTTTCAGCAAGCAGTTACTGCACACCTGCTGTATACCAAGTACCATGCTGTGTGCGGGAGGTGTAATGTGGAATAAGGCAGACTCCATTCAGGCTTTCTGGAGCTTATGCTTTTGGATTAGATATTAAATTTTCAAAAGTGGCTGCTCTTAGACCGGGAGGGCCTGCCTTTTACAGAACTAAGAGAGCAAATTTACCTCCATTTCTCAGAGCCCAGAAGCTTCTAGTCTCCTGAGCTCCAAGCCTGCCAAACCAGGAGAAGCTGTGCTGCCTCTATTTACATTTCAATTAACATTCCTCATACCCATGTAGTGTCTTCCTCGTGTGTATGTTATAAACATTTGATCTTCTTGTGTAGTTCCTTTAAAGATCTTGTCTCTTTTCAAAGAAAACTCAGGCAATTGCAGGATGAAAAGACATATCTCCTTGCCTGAAAAATGAGAATAATAGCAGTACCTGCATTTGAGATTTGTTGTGAAAATTAAATAAGACATGTAAACTGCTTAGCAGAACCAAGCCTGTTGCCTCCATTCGACTCCAACTCACGGCAACCCTGTAGGACAGAACAGAACTGCCCTCTCAGGCTTGTTGCTGCTGTTGCTGGGTGCTGTCGAGTGAGTTCTGACTCGTAGAGACCTGATGGATAGCAGAATGAAACACTGCCTGGTCTTGTGCCATGTCCACAACTGCTTTTATGCTTAAGCCCATCGTTGTGGCCACTTAATCCTTCTCATCAAGAGTCTTCTTCTCTTTTGCTGACCCTCCACTCTACCAACCTTGATGTCCTTCTCCAGGACTATAAGCTTTACAATGTGTTAACTATTTATAGCCAAGCCATTTGTAAGACATTTTTTATTATATTTTCTGGTATCTTATTTCTGTCTCTGAAACTGCATCTGCTAGGGATTCAGAAATTCCCTAATACTATTTTAGGCACCTGGCAGAGGTGTCTGAAGTTTTGGTTGTTGTTGCTATTTTTTTTTTTTTTCTTTTTAATAGTGAGTATATATGAGGAAAGCCAATTAAGTTTGCAGACTCATCCTAGGAAGAGTGCTACACACCTCATCGCTGACTATCGCTACAGTTGCTTCGAGACTCTCCTTGGGAAGCTACCCACCAATGTCGGTGACTAGTCCACCCTTCAAAGCAATGTTGGAACTCTTCTTTCAGAATGGATATCATAGCTGTCGTCGTATTATCCTGGATGTCCTGAATGTCACCAAAGTGTCTTCCTTTCCATATTTCCTTTATTTTCAGGTAAAGAAAAAGGTCACTGGGGACCAGATAAGGTGAGCAGGGAGGGTGTTCCAATACACTTGTTTGTTGACTGGCTAAAATCTCCCTTACAGACAACTATGCAATTAAGTTTGTGAATTTGACATGTTGCCACTGGTTTCAGTGCATAGCTTCCCAAGGGGAGTACTTCCAAGGTGACTGTAGTGACATTCAGCAATAAAGTATGCAGCACTTAGAACAATCAAGTTTGTGGACTTAATTGTCAGACCTCGTATTACATTTATATGTAGTACTCTAGAATAATTCTTTTGTATTTATAGATACTAAGCATGCTCATAACAAAGACTACCAGTCCCAGTTGCTGTCAAGTTCACTGTGCTCCGTAGAATTTTTAGTGACTGAGTTTTTAGACATTGTTCGCACACTTCTCTTCTGAGGGGCCTCAAGGTGAATATGAATCTCCAGCCTGTCATTTGGTAGCTGGTGTTGTAACTGTTTTCACCACCTAGGTATTCCATTATAAAGAACAGTGGCAACAGAAAGTGAAAAAAGCGTTTTTATTTTTAATGCCAATTTCAAAATTATTATCATTGAGTGAGTGCCATTTGAGACTCAAAAAAGAGAGAGAGAGAATTTTATGTGTCAGTTACAGTGTCTTCAGCTCCATGAAAAGAAAGCGGGAAAGAAAACTCTGATTCGAATTTGTGTAACACATACGGAAATTTGTTGACTCACTTAACGTGCATCCAGAGACAAGGCAGCCTTCAGGGTTGGCTTACCATAGTTTCACTTTATTTCTCTGTAACTCCACCACTCAGGCTGTGGGAGCTTAACCCTCAGGCTGCCTCCATGCATGATGGTAAAAGTGGCTATAGAAGCTTGTTTTGCAACATCATGTTACCAAGTCCAAAGGAAGAGAAGGTTATCTCTTACTGCGAACCTCTCTTAATAGCTAAGAAGCCTCTTTCCCCAGAAGCCTCTAGTAAAACTTCCCTCAAGTCCTATGGAGCTTGTTTTTGTTGTTAGCCACTGTGGAGTTGCTCCCAACTAGTGGCAACACTATGAGCAACACAACAGACACAAACAAACGATGCCCAGTTTGGTGCTATTCCCATGGTTGGTTGTAGACTGGACTGCTGTGAAGCGGAGTCTGAAAACTCTGCTGAAACTTGTTCAGCATCACAGTAACACACAAGCTTTCACCGGCAGATGAATGGCAGCACCTTGGACAGGAGTTGAACTGGGCTCTCCAGCGTGGAGGGTGAGAGACCTACTCCTGAGTCACCCTGCCGCTCACTGACCTGAACTGGGTCAGAGCGCGTTGCAGATTCTGTGGCTAGGAATGTGCCACGCTGTGACTGGCTTAGACCTAAGGTCTAGGGGATTAAGGAGAAGCAAGATTAACCTCAGACCAATTATTCTCGTTCTAGAGCTCAAAGTGAGTTCAGAGTCCCCTGAAGTACAGGAATTATTTGACAGAAACAAGAATATTTAAATGAAAATCATGGTGCTATTTAGAAAGGAGAAAAGTGTATGCCAAAGACAGATTGAAAGACAGACAGATGCAGAAGGTAAAAATATTTTTAAAGAAATGTGATCGTACTACGCATGATATTTTAAAATAAATAATAGATTTAATATTACTTGAATTAAACATCGGAAAAGGAAAATTAAAATAAAACTGAAGAAATTGCTATCCTTTAGTTAAATGTGTCTTTAACACAAGAGATACTATTTCCTTAAAATTCCCTCTTGGGGACATAAGGTTAAGAAAAGAAATTATGAAAAAATGTTAACAGCTTGGAATCAATTATTTTTTGAACAAAATGTTTCAATTTTAGGCAACATTGAATGACTCAGTAAACATGAAAGATGAATAACTCAGACTCAGACTTGTACCCCTGCACCCCACACCTCCCAATTTTGGCTCTGTTATTATTTTTGTAATATCATAGTTTTTAACATTCACATTCTTTTGGTGGAAATATAACTCCCTCAGTTGTATAATATCATCAATTTCATGTTCAAATGTATTAAACACTTATAAGTCGTTTTAAGGACTAGCATCACAGCAGAAACCCTGGCATAGTGGCTGAGAGTCACGGCTGCTACCCAAGAGACTGGAAGTCTGAATCTACCAGGCTGTCTTTGGAAACTCTGTGGGGCAGTTCTTCTCTGTCCTATAGGATTACTATGAGCTAGAATGGACTCATCAGCAGTGGGTTTTTTGTTTGTTTGTTTTAGAGTCACAGTGGTTAAGTGTTCAACTGCTAACTGACAGGCCAGTGGTTTGAACGCACCAGTGACTTGATGGAAGAAAAGCCCTGGCTATCTGCTCCTGCAAAGATTAGAGGAAAGGAAGCCCACTGGGGCAGTTCTACTCTGTCCAATATGGTCTCTATGAAGCAGAATTGACTCAAGACACATAATCACATATGTCATTTTTACCCCAGGCTGTCCATTACTAAGTATTTTATTTTGATGTGTCTTTAAATTGGTTGGTATTCATCACTGTGTAGCGTATTTCTTTTAGGAAGGACCCATTGGAACATACAGCTCCTGAGTTCTGCCGTGTTGTCAGGATATTTTTCTGTGGTTTTTATAATGGAATTCCTTTTGATCGGGTGAGAATCATATTCTTAATTCACACTTTTCCTTAGAAATTTAAGATGGTGCTTATTATATTCTGGCACTGAATATTGATTATAGAAATCAGAGGCCATCCTAATTGAATTCCCTTACTTTTTATGACTATATGCCAAAGGAATTTTTAAGTTCTTGAGGTTTGTCTTAGTCACCTAGTGTTGTTGTGACAGAAATACCACAAGTGGCTAGATCTAAAAAGAGAAATTCTATTTTTGTCACAGTCTGGTAGGCTACAAGTCCAAATTCAGGGCATCAGCTCCAGGGGAAGGCTTACTCTTCTGGCTCTGGAGGAAGGTTCTTGTCATCAATCTTCCCCTGGACTGGGAGCTTATGAGGCAGAGGGTCTCTCTTTCTGAAGGACATGCTCTGCTTTTAGCATTACTTTCTTAGTGACATAAAGCCCCCAATTCTCTGCTTGCTTCCTTTTCCTTTGTTTCCCAAGAGGTTGCCTCAAGCCACAGCACAGTTCTATAGATCGAGTCCTGCCCAGCCAACCCAACTGCTGGCCCATCCTCCTCATACATAACAGGAATCAAGGTCTAGTGAAATTTCTACCCACATTTTGGGAAGGACACTATTCAATTCATGACAAAGTTCAGTAAGTCTCAATGATAGGGTATACGTGTCACTGGTATGTCACCATGTTGATCCTTTAGTATCTTTTCTCCCAGTTGTGATACACTTCTTCATTCTACAGATTCATTTCTTCATTTGTTGGAGCAACTTTCTTGTTTTGTATCACTGTATATTCAGTTCATCCCATTTGTAGATCAAGGAGCCCTGGTGGTACAGTGGTGAAAGTCCTTACTGAAGGTTCTATGGTTCAAAACCACTAGACAAAGATATGAAAATCTACTTCTGGAAATATTACAGCCTTGGAAATCCTATGATACAATTTTACCCTGTCATACAATGTTATATAAGGTTGCTACAGTTTGATTTTCTTTGTGTATTTCCTACTTCAGTAACAATAGCTAGGTTCAGATTGCTTTGTATGTTTTACCTGCATTTGCTGGGTTTATCTCAAGTGATTTTTCTGTCTGTATTTTGATTTTTAGCTGTGTACAACCAGTTTCTTACTGTTTTAATTTATTTGTTATGTAAATAATGTTGCTTTGGTCTTTAAATTGGTTCTATTGTACTGAAATCTCCATTGCGTTAACACTCTTTTCTTGTTTCATCAATTCATCTTTGGGATTTAGTATGTTAAATTCACATGCTTACTGACTTGCACAACCTAAAGCATTCGGGGAGAACAATACAACCCTACTAAGTTTCTTCTTTAAACTTTTCTACAGCAAAGATGACGATTAAGATGCACCTGACTCAAGCCATGGTATTTGCAGTTGCCTCATGCACATATAAAAGCTGGATGATGAATAAGGACGACTGAAAATGAACTGTAGCCTTTGATGATGTTGGAGAAGAATACTGAATGTGCCATGGATGCACAGAAAAACAAATCTATCCTGGAAGAACAACCAGAATGGTCACAGGCTTTGAACTTGTGATCAGGTGAGAGCGGTCTCTGAAGAAGATCATCATGCTTGGTAAAGGGTCAGAGAAAAAGAGCAACGCTCTCGATGAGATGGACTGACACAGGGGCTGCAACAAAAGGCTCAAACATAGCAAGGACTGGGAGGATGGTGCCGGACCAGGCAGTCTTTCTTTCTGTTCTGCGTAGGGTTGCTATGAGTCAGAACTGTCTTGATGGCACAAACAATAGTAAATACCATAGATTCAGAGTTTAGAACAGATGTAGAACCTTTATGTTTTAATCCCAACCCCAATTCAGAAACTTTCCCTTTGGTCTTCCTAACAATGTTTTCTATACCTCTCCATGATAAGAACTCACTCCTTGGCAAACACACCACTCTTTAGATGTACAGCTCTCAAAGTTAGTGATTACCTCTAAAGTTTTAATCAAAATGTTCTTCCTGAACTTCAGTCTTCAGGTTCTAAGTCTGTTTTGCTTAGTAAAACGTATAGTGGACAACATCTAAAGTGGTCATGTCGCTGAGATGTTGGTAGAAAATATAATTTAAAAACAAACTAAAACATTTAGTGTGCTTGTATAGAAACAAATTGTTAGTTGCTATGATATAAAGTATAACTCTAGAAAAAATATTAAGCATTTAGAGTGCTTTTGTTTAGAAACAATATTGTTAGTTGCTATGGTAGAACATATAATAAATAAAACTGAAACATTTATTGTGCTTGTATAGAAACAATGTTGTTAGTTGCTATGGAATTGACTCCACTGCTGGGGACTCACATAAAACAGAGCAGAACATCATCTGGTCCTGGGCCATCTTTATGTTGGCTTGCTCCGCTCTGTTACTGCAGCCACTGGGCGTTTAAAGAAGCTTTCAATTTAGGGGACTTGATTTCTAACGCTATTTTTGATAAAATTCTGTTGGGAACTATAGGGTTTTTACTGCCCTGTTTTTGCAAGGAGATCACCAAGCTTTTCTTCCTGAATCTTTGCCTGGAAGCCCCACTGAAACCTGCCCACCACGGGTAACGCTCTGATGTCTGAAGTTCCGGCGGCAGAGCTTCCCTAGCATCCCAGCACCAGGCAAACCACCACGGCACTGCAGGCGGACAGACAGACAGTGGACAGGAATGAGACCACAATAATTCGTGTGAGCTGGTTTCTATTTTGTGCTCCAAAACATGCAGCAGAAAAAAATTATTTGGGCTGTAAACACGCCAGATTAATTTGGTGGGAATTTTTTATCTAAATTTGAAGGAATCCCACAGAATTTTTTTTTCAAACCTTAGAGATGGTGGCTCCAAAAAATGGTGGCAACTTTTAAAAAAATTAAGAGGCACTGCTGTTATCTGGCCCCTATTTCTTCCGCCCCTTGGGCTTCTGAATGCACACACATGGAGTGAGAAACACAGTCTTCAGCGTTCAGAACACTTTTCAGGAGGAACATTCCAGGGACCACTTTCTGGTCCACACACTCACGATGGGCAGTGCCAAACAATTCATTTGGGAAGATTATTTCAGCAAAGAGCTGATCTGTGGCCAAATATCTTTTTTTTTAAAAAAAAAAAAAAAAAAAAAAGAGGGGAGCCTTTTCAGCAATGTTGATTCTAGCCTGTAACAGAAATGCCTGTCTTTTGCAGACATTTTTGCTTGCTTTGGACTCCACAGCACTTTGCTTTGGCTTGGTTTGCAATTTACATTAGCTTAAGTTGACCTTGAAAGTACCTCAGGGTTTCAAATAGTCTTTTGTTTTCATTTTCAGAGTAGATGATCTGGCGTTGGAGCTCCTGGGACAAGATGAGCGAGATCAGGGCCACGGAGCTAGCTGCACTTACGAAGACTTCAGAAATGGCGTGTATGTTCTGTTACTTATTATATTCGTCACAGTAGAAGAAACAAAAAGCTTGTAAGGAATTTGCGTTACACTTCAACGCTGACCACTTAGAGGGCAGAGGGAGGCACAAAGGTGGTATCAGGATTCAGGATGGTGAAGGTACAAGACAGATGACATCCTTCCCATCCCACACCTGCCTCTGCCTTTGGGGAAAGCCAGCACCCTCTGCTCATTCTTCCTAAAGCCTCTGTAACAAAGGGTGGCATTTCGGGACCTGGTGAAGCCTTTGAGATCCTTCTGTAAGATTTTGTTTTTAAATTAGCTCACACAAACTTCAGATAATCCCCTCCCAATTCCACATTTTCAAGAGCCTTTCTTAGGATTTTTGTTTTTCCCCCTTGTGTCCTGAAGCAACATTCTCTTCAGTTATAAAGGCGATGTCCTCAGTCTCTACCTGTCCCCTACCCAGCTCCCCAGGCCCCATTCTCCTTCTCTTCTTTCCTCCTAGGAAAGGTCTATCCCTGTAAGCGTTCCTCCACATCACTGGCTTTGTGCATGACAGCCAAGAAAGGACAGGTCTTTTCTCCATTCCAAATTCTTTTCCTGAAACTAACAAAGGCTAACATTTACCAAATGCATGCCCTCTGCTGGGCACTTGGCATACATTACCTCATCCCATCCTCTCAGTGACCCCTGAGACAGGTTCTAGCACTACCCTGATTTTACAGTGAATAAGGAAAGTGCAGAGAGGTTAAATAATTTACCCCATGTTACCCATCTAAAAAGCAGAAGGACTAGTGTTTGAAACTAGGCAGTTCAATTCTGTTACTGTTTGATAGGGTTTGCAAAAGCATTCGATTGTGAGGATCATAACAAAGTATGGGTAACACTGAGAAAATGGGAATTTCAGAACTTAATTGGGCTAATGTGAAATCTGCCCAGAGACCCAGAGGCAATCACCTGAATGGAACAAGGGGATGCAGCAGGATTTAAAATCAGGAGATGTGCCCATCAGGATTGTGTCCTTTTACCATACTGATTCAGTGTGTATGCTGAGCAAATGATCCCAGAAGTTGGACTATATGAGCAAAAACAGGGCTTCAGGATTGGTGGAAGACACATTAACAATCTGTGACATGCAGAGGACAGCACGTTGTTTGCCAAAAAGTGACAAAAACTTAAAGCACTTGCTAATGATGATCAAAGACCACAGCTTTCAGTATGAATTACATCTCAACATCAAGAAGACAAAAATCCTCCCAGATAGACCAATAAGTAGTGTCATGACAAATGCAGAAAAGACTGAACGTGTCAAGGGCTTCATTTTACTTGGATCCACACTCACGGCCCATGGAAGCAAAACAGTGAAAAAAAAAAATCAGTGGATCACTTTGGGCAAATCTGCTGGAAAAGACCTCTTTAAAGTGCTAAAAAAAAAAAGCAAAGATGTCACTTTAAGAACTAAGGTGTGCCTGACCCAGGCCATGATGTTTTCAACCGCCTCATACAAATGTGAAAGCTAGAAAATTCACAAGGAAGATCAAAGAAGAATCACTGCCTTTGGATTGTGGTGTTGGTGGAGAGTATTGGCTCTACTGTGGACTGCCGGAAGACCAAACAAATCTGTCTTGGGAGATGTACAGCCAGAGTGCTCCTTTGAAGCCAGGATAGCAGATTTCCTCTCACTCACTTAGGATGTGTGATCAGGAGGGACCAGTCCCTAGAGAAGGACACTATGCTTGGTAAAATAGAGGGTCAGTGAAAAAGAAGAAGACCTTCAACAAGACGTACGATACACGGGCTGTACCAGTGTGCTCAGATATAGCAAGAGTTGCAAGGATTGCCCAGGACCAGCTAGTGGTTAAACTGTCCTACACTGTGAGTCAAAACTGACTTGACAGCATCTAAAGACAGTAACAATGGTCTGATTCTATAGCTTGTGCTGTAAGATGCTACGCGGTGCCACTACCGTACAGTGTCATGAGTGCTTGGGTATATCACGTATATACATATGAAACACATCATCTGGGAGTCCTGCTGGCTGGTCTGCAAAGTCACTCATGATCATCTCCAGTAAACCTCTTGTGCACAGCTCTGAAGGTGCTATTCCAGGTTGTAAAAAGAGCAGAGGAAGGGTTCTCTAGGCAGCCCACCTACGGGCAGGGGACTACACAGGGCATTACAGACTGATGGAATTGCCACATCTGGCAATGTGGCAGATTGCATTATCTGAAAACCCTCCTGCTATGAAACACCTGGAAATAAAATGTAAAGCAGAGCTGATATCCTTTTTAATGTCTAACTGAACCCAAGAGAAAGAAAAGGACATCTCAAGGGCCAAAAATGAAATGGAAACTAAAACCAGAGTCCCCGTGCAAACTAAAGTGGGGCGGCCCTCAGAAATCAAGGAGCTTGGGCTCTATGGTCATTCTGGGACAGGAGGGAAAAATGAAAACCCCACATAAAACCGCTGCCTTTAGGGAAAGGATAGAAGAGAGAGTAGGTACCCCTGAAAGACCAAGGGCAATGACAAGGAAACTTACAGTTTTGGGACTCAGCTCTGAATGGGAAAAAACTATCACCTGAGAAGTTGAAGCCTGTCCAACCTTGGGGTTCAAAGTTGCACTTACAATACTGTGGCAGAGACCTTCGGATATTAAATTAACATAACAAGGGTTATCAAATTCTCTGGAAGTTTCTGGAAAAACAAAGCCAAAGTCTCTCTTGGGAGACACCTCAACCCTGGAGATCCCAGATTCCCATAGATCAAGCACCACTTAAGGTAAATTCACAACCCAGCTCTAAAAATGAAGCCCAAACACATAAGGTAAGGTCAGCGGGCATAACAGTAGATGATATAAATCTGTTGAAACTTAGATATAGGACCTGAAAAACCCCAAAGCCAAACCCCTTACTGTCAAGCGGATTCTGACTCACAGCAACCCTGTACAACTGAGCACAACTGCCCCCACAGGGTTTCCAAAGCTGTAAATTTTTACAGCAGCAGACTGTCACATCTTTCTCCCTCAGAGCAGCTGGTGGGTTCAAACTGCTGACCTTTTGGATAGCAGTGAGTACTTAACCCCTACACTACCAGGGTTCTTTTTAGATATAGGACTGAGATGAAAACATAAGCATGCTTGAAGTGATGAAAGGAAAGAAAAAAAGACAGAAGACGAGGTTATCAAGAAAGACCAAGCAGACTGTTAAAAGGAGAAGACTAAACAGAACTCTGAGGAAGAAACAATCTAATTATTAAGATTAAAAACTCAACAGGCAGCTGAAGAGTGAACCCATGAAGCCCGTGATTCAGCTCTGTCCAGAAGGTGCTCCAGGAGATGAGATGAACCAGGAAAGGGATCTCGGCTACTTGACTGGAAACAATGGACCAAATTAGCTCTTTTTGAGCTGGAGGTGCTGGACTGGTGAATGTTTTCTCTAAAGATCACACAATAGTGTGTTCTGGCTCTACTGGACAGATGTCCCTGTTGCATAGTCTTCTTTGTTTGCTTTATAACCCTATGAAAATGTGAACGTAAAAAACTTCCATAGCTGTGCAAAAGCAACCTCTGGTGGGTTTTGGCCTTAAGGGCTGTAGTTTGCAATGCCTCCTGAGGTCTCTGAATGGTTCCAACAGTTTGTATTCCACTGCCAACCTAAAAACTTGCAGTTCAAACCCATCCGTCAGGGCCTCAGAAGAAAAGCCTGGCTATCTGCTTCTGTAAAGAGTGCAGCCAAGAAAACCTTATGGAACATTTCTACTCTGGACCACGTGGGGTCTCCTGAACAGTTCCGGGGTGCCTACCCGTAGTCTGTCTCTGCCCATGGCTAGCTTTTCACAGTGTGGGAAGAGTCTGGCTGAGAAAAAATCAGCTTGAAAGAAAGTCTTGCCCGCAGATAAAGAGAACACGAATTCTCGATGACACAGTTTCGGCTGTCTGGACACACCATGCACAAAGATTGAACCCAGAAATGTTTACTTGTGCAGACCGATAAATCTTCTTTTTTTAAAAAAGCCAGTTTGCCTTGGTTTAATTCCACTTGTAAACAAAAAAGATCCAATACAACCGACAAGTTTAGTAATGTGCTTGAAGCGCACTTGAAAAAAGAATCTCTAAATCCTGACATTTTTGCGTTCATTGATATTATTCAAACTGCAGTTGCTATTGTGGCAATAAACAAAGGCCACGCAAATGAGAAAATGCAAAGGCTGTTTATTCAGAGTGCAATAAAGCAAGGAGTTGGCCACCGTCTCTGGTGTTGGGCAGAGACTCAAAGGGAGATCAGTAGCCAGTTGTCATCCAGTTGATTCCAACTCATGGAGTCCCTTTATATGAGTATGTCAGAGTAGAAATGTGCCGCGTAAGGTTTCCCATACTTTCTTGCAAATAAATCACCAGGCCTATCTTTCAAGTTATCTCTGAATAAACTCAAACTGGCCAACTTTTGTTAGTAGCTGAGCGCATCAACCATTTGCACCACCAAGAGACTCTATGTGATTGGTTAGGGGAGAATATTTGGCTTTTTCTGATTGGTCCTAAACTGAGAGCGGGAACACGAGAATTAGAAATGTTAGCAGTTGTTGACCAAGTCCTGCCCTTTTTATACACTGGTTGTGGTTTGGCTTCCCGGACTGATTGCTGCAGATTGTGTCAGAGTTCTGTTTTTTAATGTGGTCCAGCCGTTTGCTGTATTGTCAGTCTCCCACTGATGTTCAAAAATTACCTCAGTGGTTAAACCAAATGAATTAACAACAGCATTTTACAATCATGGATTGAGGGGAAATGGGAGAAAGAAAAAAATCATGCTTTTGTGTGTCAGGCACTGTTCTGAGTGTTTTACATGTTGTCTCATTTAATAGTCTTAACAGCTTTATAAAAGATGCACTAGCTTCATGTTATATACATGGGAAAACTGGATTCTGAGAGGTTCAGTAGCTTGTCCAAGGCCATGCCTACTTAGACAGCAGCAGACACAGAGCTTGAACCTAGGTCTGTTTGGCTCCAAACTCTGTGCTCTTCCATCACCCCACACTGCAAATGGTCCACATCAGGGGTCGACAGGCTTCTCTAAAAGGCCAAATAGTAACTATTTTTAGCTCTGTGGGTCCCATACTCTGTTGCAAGTGCTACTCAGTTCTGCCTTGTTGTAATGAAAGCAACCAGAAATCCTGATAGAGTAGTGGTTAAGACCTACAGCTGCTAAATCATAAAGGACAGCAGTTCAAATCCGCCAGGCACTCCTTGCAAACTCTATGAGGGCAATTCTACTCTGTTCTACAGGGTCACCATGAGTGGGAATGCACTCGGCAGCCATGGGTTTGGTGTTTTTGGTTTTAGACCATCTCTGTTGCACCTAGTTCTCAACTCTGCTTTGTGATAGTGAAAGCAGCCATAGGCAATATGGAAACACACAGGCAAGTTGTGTGTTTGAAAGCATGTGGTGAAAAATCCATTTATAAAACAAACGATGGGCCCACAAGCTACAGTTTGCTGATACTTGTCTGAAGTGCCTGCTGTCCTGGAAGCAAAGTACTTTATTTAAAATGAGCACTTCCCCACGAACGTTACCAAGGAGTTGTTAGTACTTCGTTCATATTTCATATAAGAAATTTTTATAGAAATAGTAACACGGGTACTCTGGATTGCTCACCTGAGATGTATCATTTATTCTCTTAAAAAGTTAGTGATCCTTTCTTGTTTCTGCCCTCTGTCTTCCAGCTTCATTGTAAATGCTTTAAAGGCAAAGATCATCTATTCAGTCATTTAATGGATGAGAGCCAGGCAATTAAAGGCAATGAACCAATCATGCCACAAACATCCCACCTGTTTTTGTAAAGAAAATTTTATGAGAACACAGCCATGCCTGCTCTTTTATTTGTGAGTTGTTGTCATGCTAAATGCCCTGTGGGCACAATGGTAAAATGCTTGGCTGCTACCCCAAAACCAAAAAAGCCAAACCCTTTGCCATCAAGTTGATCCTGGCTCATGGCAACCCTATAGGACAGGGTTGAACTGCCCCCTAGAGTTTCCAAGAAGCTCCTGCTGGACTTGAACTGCTGACCTTTTTGTTAGTAGCCATAGCGCTTAACCACTATGGCACCAGGGTTTCCAAGGTCAGTAGTTAAAAACCACAATCCGCATGGTGGGAGAAAGATGCATCAGTCTGCTACCGTTAAGATTATTGCTGTTGTTGTTGTTAAATGAATCACTTCCAACTCATAGAGACGGTGTGTGCAATAGAATGAAACACTGCCCAGCCCTGCACGGTATTCACGATCGTTATTATGCTTGAGTCCATTGACGCAGCCTATCATTGAGGGTCTTCCTCATATTCGCTGACCCTTTACCAAGCATGATATTCTTTCCCAGGGACTGGTCCCTTCTAATAACATAGACAAAGTCTCCCCATCCTTGCTTCTAAGGAGTATATTCACATCTAAGGAATACTTCTTTCATTACATATTTGTTCTTCTGGCAGTCCATGGTATATTCAGTATTCTTAGCCAACACCATAATTCAAAAGCTTAAGTTCTTCTTTGGCCTTCATTATTTATTGTCCAGCTTTCCCATGCACATGAAGCTATTGAAAACATTGTGGCTTAGGTCAAGTAGACCTAAAAAGTCCTTAAAATGACACCTTTGCTTTTTAGTACTTTAAAGAGGTCTCTTGCAACAGATTTTCCCAAAACAATACACTGATTGGATTTCATCACTGCTGCTTCCGTGGGCACTGATTGTAGCTCTAAGAGAAAAACAAACAAACAAACTTGGATAACTTTTTTTCTCTATTTATCGTGACAGGGCTTCCCAGTCCAGCCGTCAGGACTCTTGCCTTCTCTGTGTCGAGGGGTAACCCATACTGCAGGCTGTCGTCTTTGATCTTCATCGTTAAGTGCTTCAAGTCCTCTTGACTTTCAGCAAGGAAGATTCTGTCATCTGCAGATCACAGGTTATTAATGAGTCTTCCTCTAATCCTGTTGCCTAGCTCTTCTTCATACATTCCAGCTGTGCGGATTATTTATTCAGCAAGCAGATTGAATACCTACAGTGAAAAGATACAATCCTGGTGCACACTTTCCTGACTTTAAATCATGCAGTCTCTCCTTGTTCTGTCTGAACAACTGCCTGTCTGTATACAGGTTCCTTACGAGTACAGTGAAGTGTTCTGGAATTCCCATTCTTCAAACCATTCAAGTGCTTTTGTATAATCAAGAAAACCCAGGTAAACGGCTTACTTCCAGCTCAGATCCATCTGACATCAGCAGTGCTGTTTGTTCTACCCTTGCTTCTGAATCTGGTTGGAATTTCTGGTAGTTTCTTGTTGACGTTCTGCTGCATCGTTTTTATCTTTAGAAAAATTTTACTTGTATGTGATACTAACAATAATATTCAACAATTTCACATTCTGTTAGTTCATCTTTCTTTGAAATGGTGCAGATACAGATCTCTTCTAGTTGTTTGGCCAGGTAGCTGTCTTCCAAATTTCTTAGCATAGACAAGTGAGCACTTCCAGTGCTGCATCCTGTGTAGAAATATCTCAACTCATAGTCCATTAATTCTTGGAGCCTTGTTTTTTGCCAATGACTTCAATGCAGCCTCACCTTCTTCCTTCGTACCATCAGTTCCCAATAATATGCTACCTCTTGCAGTGATTGAATGTTGACCGAGTGAGATATACTGGAGGTTATGCTTTGGCTCTGATAGACCTGTCTTAGTTTTCTTCAGCTTCCACTTGAACTTGCATATGATGCTCTCTTTTGCAGTTGGCCCTGGCAGTTTTCTAACAGACAGTACTGAGCATCCCTGTTGTCTTTTTCCACAGACATAGTCATTTGGATCCCTGTGTATTCTATCTATTGAGGTTCACATGTATAGGCGCCATTTATATTGTTCAGAAAAAGTATTTCCAATGAAAAGATAACTGATTCTGCAAAACTCTGTCATGAGATCTTCAGCATCACTTCTGTCACCAAGGATATATTTTCCAGCTACTGATCATTCTTCTTTGTTTCTAACTTTTGCGTTCCAATTGCTAGTAATTTTCAATGCATTCCTGAGTGCATGTTTGATCAGTTTCAGACTGAAGAAAATCTTCAGTTTCTTCATCTCTGACATTATTGGCTGGTGCATAGATTTGTATAATAGTTATATTAACTGTATCCTTGTAGGTGTATGTTTATTATTCTATCCTTGACAAAGGTATATTTTAGGATAGATCTCATAATGTTCTTTTTGACAATGAATGCAATAACATTCCTGTTCAATTTGTCATTGCTTGCATAGTAGACCATATGATTGTCTGATTCAAAACGGCTAATATCAGTTATCTCATGGATACTGAGGATATCAGTGTTTTTGTCTTCTGTTTTATTTTTGACAACTTCACGTTTTCCTAAATACACACATTCTACATTCCATTTGCTGACTATTAATGGATGTTTGCAGCTATTTCTTCTCATTATGAGTTGTGCCATATCAACAAATGAAGGTGCCAGAAACTTTGCTCCTTCCGTGGCACTAAGGTCAGCTCTACTTTCAGGAGGCAGCTCTTTCCTAGTTGTCTTTCAAATGCCTTCCAACCTGAGTGGTTCATCGTCTGGCACTACGTTAGACAATGCTCCACTGCTAATTGTAAGATTTTGGGCTGGTCAATTTTTTTAGAAGTAAATTTCCAGGCCCTTCTTCCTACTGTGTCTTAGTCTAGAAGCTCCACTGAAACCAGTGCACTGTGAGTGATCCTGCTTCCACTTGAAATACTGGTGGCATTGCCTCCAGCATCACGGCAACATGCAAGCCACCACAGCAGGACAAGCTGAAAAATGAGTGGTGATCTGAGTAGGGTAAGTCCTGATCCAGTCTCAATTGTGTCCTTGTAAAACAAAAGAGACACACAGGGGAAAGATGGTTGTGTGATGGCATACCTTTAAAGCAAGTTATTCAACTCCATAGATCTACAGCTTCCTCATCTATGACACGGGCAAGATCATAGAAACATCAATGGGTTTTGTGAAGAATAAATGAAACTCAGTATGGTGCCTTGCCTGGAATAAGTATTGCTCAATAAGGGATAGCTGTTATTTGCAGCTTGTTAAATATTCAGGTCATGTGTATAGGAATATTTTTCCTACCCTTGCTTAGTCTCCTAAGCAGAAAACAATACATCTAGTACCTTGATTCTCAACTAAGTCTCACTGGACAATATATTCTTAATAAAAATGAAGGTAATAATAGTCTAGTGTGGCCATCTGTCTTAGTCATCTAGTGCTGCTGTAATGGGAGCACTACAAGGGGGCAGCTTTAACAAACAGAAATTTATTCCGTCACAAATTAGGAGGCTAAAAGTCCAAAATCAGGGTGGCAGCTCTAGGGGAAGTTTTTCTGTCTTCCTTGGTCCTTGGTTCTTTGGTGACCTTCACGTGGCTTGGCATCTATCTTCCCTCATCTCTGTTCACTCATTGGCTTGTTTAATTTCACTCATATCTCAAAAGAGATTGCTGTAAGGCACACCCTGCACTAATACTGTCTCATGAATGAATAATGAAAATCCATTCCCAAATGGAGTTATAACCACAGGTTAGGATTTGTAACACATATTAGGATTTACAACACAATTGAAACTGTAACAGCATGCTAGACCAAGAAGAATCTATTCAGGGTACCTTCACTGTGACTTTCTTCCCATCCTGAGTGTCTCTTCAGCTGGTCTCACTAGCCGTGCACATTAGCAGTTCTAGCAAATAATTTGAAAATAAAATGTTCCCAATAAAGATTTGGGTAAATTTCTTGGTGTCTTAATGTGGAAGACAAATAATTTATTTTTAATAAACTTTCTAATTTTCTTTGCAAGAACCTCAGTGGATATTATGAAACAAACAAAAAATCAGCATGACATACATAATATTAAATTGCTATAAATCTGGAAGTAATTAAAAAATTAGACAAAATCTTTGATTTTAAAAGCGGATTTAATCATCTTTCAAAACAAAAGGAAAGGCTATGAATCTGTTTAGATAATACAACAGTGAAGAAATAATTTTTTTATCAGAATTTTGTATCCCTACTTGGGCTGAAAGAACTTGTCCCTAGACGATGCTGACAACTCTGTCTGAGATGTGAATCCGAAAATACTGCACATTTTTTGAATTCTACTTTGTAAACTTCAAATGTACTCAATGAAATTCTGGAATTAATCCATTCCAGTTTTGCCAGCACTGACTCATCCCAAACTCTTCTTTCCTTTTAGAACCCCACCCTACTCCACCCACTCGCTGCTTCCTGTCACTCTTCAGTTAGGACCAATGGCTGTGATGCATCAAGAGAATCAGTTAATCCAGTAGATTTTTATTTCTGTTCCTTGCCTCTGTTTTCCCATCCCAGATGTAGGGAAAACGTCTCACTTACCACTTGGAGCATCTCCCAGATGAGCCCAGATAGACAGAACCTCTTCATGGCTGTAAATTCAGGCTGTCTAACAGCTTTTATAGAATGCCAAGAGAACTATGTGTTACTGATCCCCACAAATACTAAAATTGCTGTAGGCTGACATGTACAGGCATCAGATAACAAATGATTTACCTAGCAAGACGCATATAGTCTCCCAGCAGTCTTTCAGTGAGATGACAGTTAATTCTTCTTCCAGTGATGAAGACATGGATTCTATGGAGCTAACTGGCATAGAGGTTCATGAGTTTTCAGCAAACTGCTAAGCACTCAACTGCTAGCCAAACAAATTGGCTGTTGGGATAGACCCAAAGATGCCTCAGAAAACAGGCCTGGCAATCTGCTTCCGAAAGATCACAGCCTTGAAAACCTATGAAGCAGCTCTGCGTGGGACAGCTGCCAGGAGTCAGAATTGACCTGCTAGCAACTGACAGGAGTGAGAACTAGATTGTAGCTTTTTGTTTTTTAAAAAATTAAGATATAATTCACATACTATAAAACTTATCTTTTAAAGAATACCATTGAGTGGTTTTTACTATTATTCACAAAGTTGTGCAACCTTCACCACTAATCCCAGAACATTTTCATTACCCCGAAAAGAAACCAGCTACCCCTTAGCAGTCACTCCCAGTCCTCCTTCTCTCCAGCCCTTGTAACCACTAATCTTTCTAACTTTATAGATTTGTCCCTTCTGGACATTTTGTCTAAATGGAACCATATAATACATGGCCTTTTGTGCCTGCCTTCTTTGCTTAGCATAATGTTTTCAGATTTCTAGATAGGAGTTTTGGAATACACGTTCACTTTTCTTCTGGTAGCATTCACAGTTACTGTCCATCGAGTGCCTCATGGTTCTGACATGCTTCCGTGCATCATTGAAACTGATGCTCAGAATCATGGAGTTGGGCATGTACAATGTTATTATCTCCATTTGACTGATGAGGAACCGAGACTTATAGAACGTTAAGTAACTTGTCCATGGTCAAATAGTGGACAAGGGATGAAAGCAAGATTTTAATCCACATTTATTTGATCCCAAAGCCTGTGATGTTTCACCATCTGGCTTATCGCATAGTGGCAAAGTGAAATGGCTGCTAATCAAAAGGTCAGCAGTTCAAATCTGCCAGCTGCTGTTTAGAAACTCCATGGAGTAGTTCTACTCTGTCTATAGGGTCACTAGGAGTCAGAATCAACTCAATAGCACTGGGTTTGGTTTTGGTTAGACTCAGCTGCCAGAGTTCTTAAAGATGAATTCCAATTTTGCTTCTTTTTCTAGTCTCTTTTTAACAGCAGAAAAGTATATTCCACAGATGTTTGAGAGTGAAGGCACTTCTCTGGGGGCTGGCCTTGGGTGGGATGTGTCAGTGCCATGCAATAGAGCCAGATCAAGGAGCTGGGTGTTGGAGAGGTAGTGGGCATTTATAACTCCTGAAATTCCAGCATATCGGACCGAAAACCAAAACAAAAAATCAAACCAACTGCCATCAAGTTGATTGTGACACACAGAGTAGAACTGCCCCATAAAGTTTCCGAGGAGCACTTTGGTGGAATTGCGCTGCCAACATTTTATTAAGCTGTCGACCTTTTATTTAGCAGCCATACCATTTAACTACTATGCCAACCAGGGTTTCCAAGAGAATCAGACAGGCAGACAGAAATCCTGACTGTCTGGTTTAAGCTTAGAATGCCATCAACAGGGCTATTTCAGTCTAATTGATGGGCTAAAAAATTGGATTATTCACCAACAGAAACTAATTTTCTTGAAAACTCTTGGGAAGATGTTGGGAGCTGTCTTGCCCATTGCTCTGCCTCCACAGAAAGATTCGACCCTATGAATCGGAGGATGAGCTAGGGCTTGTATCAGGAGATTCTTCAAAGAGTAGTGAGGCATTCCCTTGAGATCCAGCTAAAGCTGCTAATCTTCGTGTTTCTACCAAACACAATGATGTAAAATATAACCAAAACATGTTCGCACTGCTAGCCTGAAGTTTCAAGAATTCAAATGGTCAGGCGACCATCAGCTTGGCTTCTGTTTGGTCCCACCCTCCCAAGCCCAGCGGTGGTGATAGTCACAAAGCGGAGATGATCTGCACAAGTTGAAAAGGAGCAAAGCAGGGGTTCTGAGTAATTCTCCCGAAAAACATTGGACCTTGGATGCATTCTGGATGCAGGTGCAGAGGAAATGGTTTCAAAATGATGACAAATTATTAGGCACCTGGTGAAAGTGAAGCCAATCAACCTCAAGTGTTCAGCTCTGTATCCCAGTTCACCATGGGGCTCGAGTTGAATCCTTTACAGGGGAGAGGAGAGTTATCATTCTTCCTTCACTCAAAAGGAAGGGGCTGTCTGGCTGGCTGTCTTTCCTGATATTTCTAAAGGCAGAAGCCTTTGCTTCGAGCTGAACCAGAGTCTTCTCTGATATTACACCAAGAAGGTGGTTTCTCTGGTTCCTGTGTTGCAAAGGTAATTACTAAGCCCTCTAAGCCTGTGTTTCTTCGCTTATTAAATGAGACTACTAATTATACTGAGGTCTTAGGGGTGTTATTGGAAGTAGTACAGCAGTAATCCTCCTTTAAAAGTGAGAATGGTGAAACCTCATCTCGTATATTTTGGACATGTTATCAGGAGGGACCAGTCCTTGGAGGAGGACATCGTGCTTGGTAAAGGGAGGGGTCAAAGAAAAAGAGAAGACCTTCAATGATACAGACTGGCACAATGATGGTTTCAATGATGGGCTCACCCATAAAAAGAATGATGTAAGGATGGTCCAGGATCAGGCAATGTTTCACTCATAGGATCACTATGAGTTGGAATTGATTTGACAGCACCTAATAATAAGAGGGATGTTATGAGGATTGAATGAGATAAAATACATAAAGCACTTTGTAAATAGTTTGGCTTATAGTGAGCCCCAGTAAGCATTAGCTATTGTTTCTATAAATTTCTCCAAGATACTCAGAAGCATATTGCAGTAAGATATTAACCAGTTGTTCGTTAGTTTACATACATGGCAACTTCATGTGTGTCACGGTAAAACTATACTCCATGGGGTTTTCAATAGCTGATTTTTCAGAAGTAGGTTGCCAATTCTTGCTCCCTGGGTGCCTCTGAATAGACTCAAACTTCCAACCTTTCAGTTAATGGCAGAGCACATTAGCCGTTTTGCACCATTCTGAGATTCCAGTGAGATGCTGTACTGTCTTTAGTTAGCATACAAGCATACACATGATTTAGAGAGGCTGAGAGGGGACTGGGTTTCCTGGGTGATGCAAATGGCCAACAGCCTCCGCTGCTCAGATGAAAGCTCTAGCGATCTACTTCCAAATAATCAGCCACTGAAAACTCTATGGAGCACAGTGCTCTCTAACACACATGGGGTCACTACGAGTTGGAATTAACTCAATGGCAACAGTTTCTTATTTGTTTGTGGAGGGAATTAAACTCATAAGCTCTTTCTAATAGGCAGCTTCTGGTACACCGTATCTCCAAGACAAAACACTTCAGAAGTCTTAGAAACTGAAGTGCTTTTGTACTTGGCTCTAAAAACCTGACACTGAAGGCTTTATTAAATCTCTCCCTCTTGGAAGGGGAAAGGATCAGACGTCCCAAGTGAGGATCGCACAACAATGAAAGATGTTGAGGTCAGAGCAGAATGCAAACGGAGGCTGGGTGGTGCCAGAGCCCCTCAGATTGAAGGGAGGCAGCCATAGCCACTACTTACCACAAGACTTCTGGGAGCCAGTTAGAAGCAAGGACACTTCTCCCAAACAGCACATCCCCTCACCTGCACCCATGATTTGGTGAGTGGAACACAGCTGGAGTTCAATCTCCTGTCCCTCCTCACTCGTCTCAGCTGCATGCTCTTGAACAGGACCCAGACTACACTATCTTAAATTAAGCAGTTGTGCACTGGGTGTGGGTATCTGCCACGGACTGCATTGTATCCCCACCCCCCACCCTCTAAAATGTGTGTAGCAATTTGGTTAGGCCATGATTCCCAGTATTGTGCTGTCGTCCTCCATTTGTGATTTTCCTATGTTGTAAATTCTGATCTCTGCCTCTGGTTAATACGGCAAGATTGGAATGGATTAGGGTGGAACTGTAAAACTAAGGTATCCTCCCTGATCTGGTATGAAGAAAGTTTTCCTGGGGTATGGCTTATACCACCTTTTATCCTTTTGTCTTACAAAAGATAAAAGGAAGAGGCAGGGCAAAGATGGTGGTGGGGACAGATGCTTCTCATGGTCCCTGTAACAATGAAGACCCAAAGAACACAAGAATCCCATAAATATGGCATCCTAGGAGCCCTAAGCATCAAAGGGAAAGTTGAGAAATTGGACCAAGCAAAAAGAAGGGAGAATAGTGCCAGAAGTGCTAGCAGTCCAGAGATCTGACCTGCCAGGAAGCAATTGCAGCAGAAGCATGGTGGACCCAGCATGGAGACTGATGGATGTTCTCCTCAGTAGAAGTGATTGTCCGGAGAATCCACTTGTACACCCAGAGCCAGTGAGAGATGGCACCAGATCATCCAAAGCTAAGTTGTTGCATGTACCCTACCATGCATGAATCTGAATCTTTCCTTTGATATGGGCCAGTTTCCCCTCTCCTAGAGCTTACCTCCCCCTTCTCTAAACCATATCCAGTGACAGAGTCTGATGCTGTTAACTGAACTGGAAAGTAGGGCTCCTTAAGCTTGTCCTGAGCCATTCTCCAAGACTCAGAGGGGGAAATAGTTTCACAAACTTGGGAAATGGGAATAAAGAAAAAAAAAAGTTAGACAGTTAGAGCAGAAACTGTTCCTTCATGTAGTTTCAGACATAAGAGAATATTCAGGGACAGCTGTTAACGCCTGCCTTTCTCAACAGCTGTAGCCAGACACCTGTATCTATACTAATCACCCTTGCCCATTGAGGACAGTAGGGAAGAGCCAGCACCACATACTTGGTGGCTGACCACCAGGCACCTGAGCTGAATCCATATAAGAAATGTAAAGTGTGCATTTTAAAACACAAGCTAAAACACAGTAGGCAAACATAAAATAACTAACCACAAGTTTCTGATGGCTCAGAAACACCAGTACATATCAAAGCATTTAAAGGGGTGGACCATGATCTCTTCAAAAAGCTCCAAAAACAAAGAATCAAATTTTCCAGAAGAAGAGAACTTCCTGGAATTATCAGATGAGGAAGGCCATGAGGCAAAATGTGATAGAACATAATGACAAATTGAAAAAGCTGCAAGAAAGGACTGAGCAGTAAGAATGAGAAATTCAGAAAATTGATAATGAAATTACAGAAATAGACAATTTAATAGGAAGTCAAAGCAGTGGAATTGAGCCAATAGAAGCCCAAATTTGTGAGAGTAAAGATAAAGCACATGACATCAACATGTCTGAGAAAAAGATCAGATAAAAGAATTTAAAAAAAATCAAGAAACACTAAGAATTATGTGAGACTCTATGAAGAGGAATAATCTATGAGTAATTGGAGTACCAGAACTCAAATAAGAAATGAAATGAGCAATCTCAGGGAAAAGAAAAGTAGGCCCCAAGAGCAGAAATCACTCAAACACGACTGATTTTTAGAGACAGGGCTTTATTCCCAGCTGGTGGAGCAGCGGTGGACTCTAGTCTACTATGGCTGCTCTCCCCCATCTTCTTTGCTCCTTTTCTCTTATTAGTTATGTACAGAAGCAGACAAAGGAATTTCCATAGTTTCCTCATTGACATTAGTGAGTTTACAGATTTCCATGCTATTATTGGCATTAGCGACATTACAGAAATAGAGATAAGCGCTAGTTTCAAGTTGCGGGAAAGAAGGTTCTTCTTTTCTATTTTGTGTCTACAAACTCCTAAGGGCTTGTTTATCACAGTAAATGCTGTGGAGAGTAAGTGTCCTTGGTGTCTGTGAAAAGCTTCTAGGTTTCTGGTATTTTAAATACAGCTTTCAGGCTTTCCTCTCTCATCACAACAGATCTAACTGAAATTAAAAGAACATGATGAAAACTTGTACCATAATAAATACAAAAACCTACAGGAAATGGACAAATTTCTAGAAACATGTCACCTACCAAAAGTAGCACAAACAGAAAGAGAACAACGTAATAAATCTATCACAAAAGAAGAAATTTAAAAGGAAATTTTATAATTCTCAACTGAAAAAAGTCCTGGCCCTGACAGCTTCACTGGAGAATTCTACCAAACTTTCAGAGAAGAGTTAAATACTGCTATTTCTAAAGGTGTTTCAGAGTGTAGGAAAGGATAGACAACTCCCAAATTCATTCTATGAAGCCAGTATATCCCTGATACCCAAACCAGATAAAGACAGCATAAAAAGGGAAAATTACAGACCACTATCTCTCATAAACTTAGACGCAAAAATCCTCAACAAAATCCTAACCAATAGAATTCAACAATGAATCAAAAAAATAATTCATCCTGACCGAGTGGAATTCATACTAGGGATGCAGGGATGGTTCCACATTACAAAAACAATTAATGTAATCAATCACATAAACAAAATAAGATGAGAACCACTGATGTTTTCAATTGATGCAGAAAAAGCATTTAACAAAGTCCAACACCAATTCATGTTAAAAACTCTCAGCAAAATAGGAATAGAAGGGAAAATAAGAAGCATCTATACAAAGCCAACACATAACTTCATCCTAAATGGAGAGAGTCTGAAAGCATTGCCCTTGAAAACAGGAACCAGACAAGTATGCCCATTGTCACCACTCTCATTCAACAGTGTCCTGGAGGTTCTAGTCAGAGTAATCAGGCAAGATAAAGAAATAAAGGGCATTCAATTGGTAAAGACAAAGTAAAAGTATCTCTATTTTCAGATGATGTGATGTTATGAATAGAAAACCCTGGAGAATCCACAAAACAAAAACAAAAACTACTGGAACTCATATAAGAGTTCAGCAAAGTATCAGGTTACAAGATAATCATAACATAAATCAGTTGGAAGTCTATATACCAACAGACACCATTAAACAGGAAATCACCAAATCATAACCATTTACCATAGCCCCCAAGAAGATGAAATACCTAGGAATAAATCTAACCAGAAATGTAAAAGACCTATGCAAAGAAAACTACAAGACTCTACTGCAAGAAACCAAAAGACCTACAAAAGTGGAGAAACCCAGCTTATTCATGGATAGGAAGAGTTAACATTGTGAAAATGTCTATTCTACCCCAAATACATACATACAATGCAATAAAGACAGCACAAAAAGGGAAAATTACAGATCACTATCTCTCATAAACTTAGATGCAAAAATCCTCAACAAAACCCTAACCAGTGGAATTCAACAACAAATCAAGAAAAAAAAAAAAATTCACCATGACCAAGTGGAATTCATACTATATACCAACAGACACCATTAAACAGGAAATCACCAAATCATAACGATTTACTATAGCCACCAAGAAGATAAAATACCTAGGAATATATATATATATATATATATATACACACACACATACATACAATGCAATCCCAATACTAATTCCAATGGCGTTTTTCAATGAGATAGAGAAACAAATCACCAATTTCACATGGCAAGGGAAGAAGCCTCAGATAAGTAAAGCATTACTGAAGGAGAAGAGCAAGGTGGGAGGGCTCACTCTACCTGACTTTGGAACCTATTACAGTGACAAGTAGTCAAAAAAACCTGATACTGGTACAAAAACAATGGAACAGAATTGAGAACCCAGCTATAACATCATCCACCTATGAGCAACTGATATTTGACAAAGGTCCAAAGTCTGTACTCTGGGGAAAAGACAATCACTTTAACAAATGGTGCTGGCGTAACAGGATATCCAGCAAAATTGTAAAAAGACCCATATCTCACACCATACACAAAGACTGACTCAAAATGGATCAAAGACCTAAATACAAAATCTAAAACATAAAGATCATGGAATAAAAAATAGGGACAATGCTGGGAGCCCTAATACATGATATAAACAGATTACAAAACGTCACTAACAATGCACAAATACCAGAAGAGAAAATAGACAACTGGAAACTCCTAAAAATCAAACACTTAGGCTCATCCAAGTCTTCACCAAAAAAGTATAAGACTACTTACAGAGTGGGAAAGGATTTTTGGCTACCACAAATCTAGCCAGCATGTAAGCTCCATAATGTTCAAGGTGCTGCAATATACCAAGGAAAAGATAAATAACCCAATTGAAAAACAGGCAATGGATATGAACAGGTCATTCACCAAAGAAGACATCCAGGATACCAAAAGATACACAAGGAAATCTTCAGGATCATTAGCCGTAAGAGACATACAAATCAAAACTACAGCCAGATGCCATCTCACCTCAACAAGTCTGGCATTAGTCCCCAAAAAAACATGAAGTCATAAATGTTGGAGAGCTTGTAGAGAGATGGAAACTCTTCCACACTGCTGGTGGAAATGTAAAATGGTACAACTACTTTGGAAATCAATTTGGTGCTTTCTTAAAAAGCTAGCAATAGAAATACCATAAGATCCAGCAATCCTACTTCTTGGAATGTATCCTAGAGCAAAAAGGCTGTTACGGGAACAAATACCTTGACACCAGTGTTTATTGCAGCACTGTCCACAATAGAAAAAAGATAGCATCAATAGAAAAATGAGTAAACTGTGGTATATTCACACAATGGAATACTATCCAATGATAAAGAAGGCTGAGGATTTTAGAAAATGTCTCATAACATAGAGTCTTCTGGGAGACACTATGCTGAGTGAAATCAGTCAGATGCAAAAGGACAAATATTGCATGAGACTGTTATTAGAAGGCCTGAAGAAAAGGTTTAAATCCAGAAGAAAATAACCTTTGATGGTTACAAAGGTGGGGATGGAGGAAGAAGGGTATCACAGATGAGACAGTAGATCAGAATTGGGTTAGGTGAAGGGAATGACACCACACATAGGAAGGGAGGCTAGCACAGTTGAACTACACCCAAAGCTAAAAGGTTTTCTAAGTACATTTTGAAGGACAGAATAGCAGGTACAGGGGGCTGGGGACCACAGTTTCAGGGGACATCTGGGCTTATTGGCAAAACTAAGTTGTTGGTTTTTATTTTAAATGATCTGCATACCACTTTGGTGAGTGGCACCTGGGATCTTAAAAGCTAGCCAACAGCCATCTAAGCAGCATCAATTGGTTCCAATCCATGCGGAGCACAGGGCAAAAGACATCAAATACATGAGAAGGATAGGAGCCAAGCACTCAGAAGGTGCCATGTGATCCAGAAACTACATCAGTATGAGACTGGAAGAACCAGACGGTACCTGGCCACCATCGTTGACTGCCCTGACAAGGGGACACAACATAAAGTCCCTGATATAGTAAGAGAAAAAGTGGGTGTGCAGAACTAGAACTCTATTAAAATATCATACTTGCTGGTCTGTAAGACTGCACAGTGCCCTAAAGATATGGCAGCCCTATTAGCCCAGAGTAGAAACCAGTACAGAAGGCAACTCTTCAGACAAAGACTGGACTGGACTATAAGACACAGAGTGATGCTGGTGAAGAGTATAATTCCTGGCTTAAGTATATACATAAGGCTGCCTGAGCAGCTCTGCTCTAGAGGAGAGATGGGGGGGGGTGGATAGGATTTGACTGAACGGATATGGTAAGTACAGGGTGGAAGAGAGAAACGTGCTGCCCCAAGATGGTGTGGGGGAGAGCAGTCAGGGTTGCATAACGGTGTGTGTTCAAGTTATGTGACAGATTGATTGGGACTGTAAACTTTTACTTAAAGCACAGTGAAATATTAAAAAAAGAAAAACACTTAAAAAAAAAAGAGAAGAAAAAGGAAAGGGAAGCAAGCAGAGAGTAGGGAATCTCAACACGAAGAAATCAGTGCCGGGAATAAAGTGTCATTTGAACCTGAGCTTTCTGTACTGAGATATTCGTAGACCAAGGAAAAACTGATGCATCACGAGGATGTTCCTTCAGAGCCAGCAGAGAGAGGAAGCCTTCCCCTGGAGCTGACGCCCTGAATTTGAACCTGAAGCCTGCTGGACTTTTCTCTTTGTTGAAGCCATCTACTTACAAGGTCTGTCAATTAAATTTGTGAATGCATCCCAGAAAAAGTGCTACATATCTCACTGCTGAACATCACTAAGGTCACCTTCGAAGTACTCCCCTTGGGAGCTAGGTGTGGACAACAGCAGGTTTGGAACTCTTGCTGGAATGGCCATCAGAGCTGTCCTGAATGTCATCAAAATGTCTTCCTTTCCGTATTTCCTTTATCTTCAGGTAAAGAAAAAGGTCACTGGGGGCCAGATCAGGGGAGTAGGGAGGGCGTTCCAGTAGAGGTATTTGTTTACTGGCTCAATACCCCCTCACAGACAATGCCTTGTAAACCGGTGCATTGTCGAGATGTAAGAGCCGTGAGTTGTTGGTGAAAAGTTGAGGTCGTTTTTGTCTTTTTCACACAGCCTTTTCAGCACTTCCAAATACTAAACTTGGTTATCTGCTTGTCCAGTTGGTATGAATTAATAATGAACAATCCCTCTGATACCAAAAAAGTTCAGCAACATTGTTTTAACTCTTGATTTGGACTGATGGAACTTCTTTGGTCATGGAGAACTGGCTGACTTCCATTGTGCACTATGATGCTTTGTTTCAGGGTTGTATTGGTACACCCATGCTTCATCACCAATGATAACACGGCCCCAAACATCATCTTGCTTCTCTGACAGGTCTTGGAAGACTTCAACTCTCCTTCATTTTTGTTCATCAGTGAACTCCTTTGGGACCGCTTTTGTACACAACCTTCTCATGCCAAGGTTTTCTGTAAAGATTTTCTTAACTATTTCTCTGTGGATGTTTATTTGTTCTGATATGCTTCTCACAGTCAGTCAATGACTTTTTGAAGTACAATTGGATGAATTTTTGCAAGGTTTTCATCAGTTCTGCTGGTTACTGGCTGGTTACTGACCTCGCTTCATCAGTGATATTTTCTCTCCCGTCAGAAAATGTTTAATCAATTTACACACAACCATTTTTCTTCATGGCATTATCCTCATAAATGTGAACTAACATGTTCCTAATTTCACTCCCACTCTTGCCAACTTTAACAAGAAATTTGGTATTTGTTTGTTGCTCTAATTCAAGCTCTGACATCCTCATATGGCACATAAAAACTTGCAACAACAATAATGAACACCACTCAGCAAGACACCACCACACGTCATCACAAACACAGCTGAAAGACTCTGATACACCAAGGTCATGAAACTTCACTGAATTGTTTGTACAGTGCTGCCAACATAAGTGCACAGTGACAAGTTCACAAACTTACTGTCAGACCTCGTATGGTATTTCTGTTACAGAAGCACTAGATGACTAAGACAGCACCCAAGTTTGGACACAGACCTAAGAGTTCAGAACCAGGAAGATAAATAAAGTTGATAGTCGTGGAGGGCAGGAAAGGATTGAGAGAGAATCATAGTGAAATGTTGCCCTGTATTTTACCTATCTATGAACTACTGTAGCCAACTTCATTCTTTAGATACAAACTCAAATAAGGGTTGGATATAAGATGCTTATTAGGGATCAGGACCTATGAAGACAAAAGTAGGAAGCAGGATTTGGCCGAGGGAGAATTCAAACTGTAATGCAGGGTTGACCTAAGCTCAGCCAACACAATAAGGGCTTCTAGACCAGAGGGTCCCCCGGTGAGTGAAGGCAGCTGGCCTCTGTAGACCCAAGTCACTAGAACTAGGCTAAGGGATGGGAGAAGGGCTTGACTTGGGGTAGGAGAGGGGGTCCTCTGTGGCTAAGGCCGACTCTGCAGTAGTTGGCAGCTTGAAGTTATCTGGTGACCTTACTCCTCACAGCTGGGTAGCAAGGTTTCATTAAAGTGGATCTGGGTGGTAAATCTCCATGTCTACTACAACTACGCTTATACTACTGTTTACTTCATAGGTTTAAATTGAATTTCTTCTTAAAACTTAAACATTTACTGTACCCTTATTCTAGGTAATATTATTGATAATGTTGTGGTTTTGATGTGCTGGATATATTTTTTCTAATATACATTAATTCAAGAATGCAACCATTAAAATTAAAATTTCCCCTTTATACCACTTAAAATCATCTCATGCACCTCTAGCTTTCATAGGTCTAAGAAATCAGCACTCCACTGAGTCTGGATTTCGGGGGCAGTGGGGAATTGGTATATGAATGGTTTGGTTTGACCCAATCTCAGGAAATTCTCTTCCTGTCAAATTTCTATTGGAATCGTTCATTTGCTCAAGAATCACTGAGCTAAGAGAGAACTAGCTTCCCCTCCATATTCCACTTAGTACAAGCTATGTTTATTCTTCACTTGCTAATAAAGCAACAGCTTGTGTTTCATGTGGATTGACTCAAATAAGAGAATTCAGCAGCTTTCCAACTCCACCAACTTCTTCCTGTGTGGTTAAGTGTTCCCATATTTGATGAAAATGGAGAAAGGAAATGTCAAAGGGTTTAGATATTATCCTGAAACTTATTTGTGTACTTCAAAATTCTCAACAAAAGATTTCTCCAGTTTATTTTCCTTAACTTTGTGGAAGACAAGAATAATTTCTGTGAAAAGACTGGTTTTCAGGCAAAAACACCATTTGATCTTAAAGGGTGCCATCTGTCTAACTGGTATCCAGTGTTTTGTATTTAAGGTGTTTGGGATGGGGTTAATAACATTCCAAAAGTTCTCTGATGACAGTTCTAGAACCCTGTAATAGACTGTGTGGATAAAGCTGTGCAGACGAAGCTCTGGCCTCTCCAAGTTGATCTCTGGTTTCTCCTCAACCACAGTGGCAGCAAAGCAGCCCTGGTGGAACAATGATTAAGTGCTCAGTTGCTAACAAAAAGTTGGCAATGCAAACCGACCAGACACTCCACGGGAAGAAAGACCTGACAATCTGCTCCCATAAAAATTACGGCCTGGGAAACTCTATGGGGCAGTTCTACTCTGTCCTATAGAGTCACTAGGAGTCTGGGTCTACTTCTAGACACTTAACAACAGAAGTGTGGGTAAGAGGTGAGGAGGAGCAGATTTCTCAGTAACCAACTTTATGCAAGGGCTTCCTCCCCTTGCCTTCCCTGGTGCTCGTCCCTAATACCACTTACATCCAACCTTTATTTCAGCATCTGCATCTAAAGGACTCAATTTGCTAAGATAATTCACAGATAGGGCAAAATATAGGGATACACTTAGCCAAGATTCTCCTTCCTTCCTCATCTATGCTCCACAAATATCAGCCTTAATCTGTCTTCCTGGTTTTGAACTCTTAGTTCTGTATCCAAACTTAGATACCCATACACATCCAAGAGCTACACATTGATTTTCCTTTTAGGAGACACATCTAAGTGAGCTGCTCATTGAAAGCATATGAGGGGCACGCAGAATGGAGCTCCACACACAACACACAATAGAGCAGAGGGCAGAGGTAGAACTCTACGGAAAGACCACAGTTGATGGTTCCTCTGAACCCAGGCCCCCTGGGAGCGTGCACCCTGGACTCTCTAACCCCAAACTGCATCCAGCACCAGGGCCAGCTCACCAGACAAAGATTGACCTGGACCATACAAAACAGAGTGGTACGGGAGGTGAATAAACCTTTAAAAATGTACATGGGGTTGTCTGAGAGACACTCTGGTAGAGCTGAGTTGATTGGGTAAGGAGGGCCAGACCTTCAGCAAAAAAGGTAAGCAGGGGGTGGGGAAGCTAAATAGAATAGAGTTGAAAGTTCTGGGTGTTATATGGCAACATGCTATAGACTATAAAATTGTTCTTAATTCACAATAAAAAGAAAATTAAAAAAAAAAACCTATGGAGCAGTCCTACTCTGCACACAAGGGGTCACCACGCATTGGAATAAACTCTATGGGAACTGACAACAATTTAAAAGAGAAGGAAAGAGAAGAAAGCATTTGAGCTTTTCAAATGACCTTCAGCATCTCTGCTATGTTGACATCTAGAGGGCCCTATAATTTGTAAGCATCTGCAGAGTTATTTATAGTTGAATCCAAATATTTGTTAGCTGAAAGCAGAGACGATTTAAATCCAACCAAAGACAACACACAGTTGTTTTGTTTTTAATGCTGAGACTTGCTGTGTTCTGCTTTCTCTTTCTTCGTTGTATGTTTTAATGGGTATTAGTAGTCTCATCCTGTTTTCTTTTATACTTTTTACCTGATTGTTTAAAAGAGAAAAGGAGGAGTTTCTATAAATAAAAACATAACTGATCCTCCAACTTGCCGGACCTGTTCACCTGGATGGTGCCCACCCCATCTAAATATGGACTCCAAGTGAAGTGAAAGTTCCAGCATTTTGTAGTCTCATGGAGTCCTTCAGAAAAATTCTGTCCCTGGCTTCCCTGAGTTTATCCCATGATGGAGACAGCAGGTTTTGGTCTCCACAGGATTTACATATGATCTATACGGCTTTATTCTCTAGACCACAACTTTCCCTTCTATAAGCCACAGCAGGCAGGTTACTCAGCCTTCACCCTAGCCAGGAGTCCTGGTGTGGCTAGAACCTTCAGACCTATGACCTCTGGCCCTGAATAACTTCCTGCATGGAGCCTATTACATGGTACTAGAACTGTCACCTTCTGCATGTGCATCACATGAAAAAGGTGGGGGAACACCACTCAAGACCAGGGTACAGCATTCATAGCTTTGGGAATATCCAAGGCCTCGTAATGCCTTCACCCTCAGGCATGTTTGCTTGATTCTGTAGTACTTAGCTACAAGCTCCCCAGGATCACCGGCCCATTTTAGACCTGACACTGTCCAAACTGACTTCATTCCTGTGGCCCAGACTGACTAGATGTTTACCCAGCTTGCTTCCTCTCCAGGCCTCAGAAGCAAACTACATTTCCTTGGCCTCTTTCATCTAGGTGGGGACGTTAGACCAGTTATTGCTGATGGAACTGAGTGGAAATGGTATGTTCCTTCTGGGCCGGTATCATTAAGAGTTTCCTTCTTAAAAAAATAAATAAATAAATCCTTCTAGCTTCTACCTTCAAGATGTCATTGGACACCATGTGTTGAAGATGTCAGCTGAGTCTCTAAATGACTGCATTTGGAGAACTACCCCACACTCTCCAGCTAACTTTAGGTTGATGTGAGTGACAAATAATATTTTTTATTGTGTTAAACCAAAGACCTCAGGGGTGTCATGAATTAAATTGTGTCTTCCCCCAAAATGGTACTAATTTGGGTAGAATGTGATTTCTGGTATTGTGTGATATTCCAATATGCTGTGAATCCTGCCTCTATGATGTTAATGAGGGAGGAAGGGCAGCAGTTGTGTCTGTAGGACAGGACTCAATGGGTAAGACTGTATTGTGCCTTCAGGCAATCTCTTGAGATGGAAAGGAAAGGGAAGAAAAGAGAGAGATTCTAGGCAACTCATGCTACCAAGAGTGCAGTGCTTGGAGCAGAGTGCATCCTTTTAAAAGAACATATGGTCCCCGTGCCTCAGAACCTCCCATCGAAGGGAGGATTGAGAACAAGGACTTTCCTTCACAGCTACCAGAGAAAAATGTTTCCCATGAAGTTGGTGCCCTGAATTTGGACTTGTAGCCTACTGAACTGTGACAAAATGAATTTCTTTTTTAAAAGTCATCCACTTGTGGTGGATGGCATCAGAAGACTCATTAACACTCTGTATTTTGTAGATGACATAAACTTGCTTGGTGAAAATGAAGAGGATTTGAAATGCTGACGAAGATCAAAGACCACATTGTACCTCAACATTACGAAGACAAAAATCCTCACAACGGGACCAGTAAGCAACATTGTCATAAATGGAGAAAGGATTGAGGTTGTCATGGATTTCATTTTACTTAGTTCCATAATCCATGCCTATGGAAGCAGCAGTCAAGAAATCAAAAGACATACTGCACTGGGAAAATCTGCTGCAAAGGAGCTCTTTAAAATGCTGAAAAGTAAAGATGTCACCTGAAAGACTAAGGTGTGCCTGACCCAAGCCATGATATTTTCAACCACATCCTATGCATGGAAAGCTAGACAATGAATGAATAAGGAAGACAGAAGAATTAATGCCTTCAAATTGTAGTGCTGGAGAAGAAAATCGAATGTCCCACAGACTACTAAAAGAACAAACAGATCTGTTCTGGAAGAAGTACAAGCAGAGTGCTCCTTGGAAGCAAGAATGGGAAGACTGAGTCTTCCATACTTTAGACATGTCAGGAGGGATCAATCCCTGGAGAAGGACGTCATGCTTGGTAAGGAGACGGTCAGAGAAAAGAGGAAGACCCTCAACCAGATGGATTGACATAGTGGCAACAATAAAAATGATTGTAGGCCTGGCACAGGACCAGGCAGGGTTTTGTTCTGCTGTGCTTTGGGTTGCTATGATTTGTAACTGACTCAATGGCACCTCCAACAACAACACTCATGATATTTCTGTTATAGCAGATCTAGATGTCTAAAATTCCTGTGTAGCAACTATTGTTGCTATCACACGTACCATAATCAGAGCTATTTGCTTTGTGCTCCTAGACATACATGATATAGCTTTCTCAGGTACCACATCTTGTCTTCTCATTTCAGAAGAGACTGGCTTGGATTTTTAACCTGTGGGCAACTGGCAAGTCCTCAAAGACCCTGGTTTCTCTGGCTCTCCTGCCTCTGTGACGGCTATCTTTTATCGTCTGCCATGAACTCTGGTAATTCCTCTTCTCTCAAAAATCCAAACACACACAAAAGCTTGCTGTATGTGTGTGTGCATTTACACTTACACACGGTTGTTCTTGTTAGGTACTGTTGAGCCAGTTTCAACTCAAAGTAACCCTGTCACACTGCACTGTCCTGTGCCGCGATCGAAGTCGTCGCTGTGTTTGAGTCCATTGCTATAAATACTACGTCAGTCATTTCCTGGAGGGTCTTCCTCTTTTTTGCTGACCCTCTACCTTGCCAGGCGTGATGTCCCTCTCCAGTGACGGGAGCCTCCTGATAGCATGCCCGAAGTACGTGACAAAAAGTCTGACCATCCTTGCTGCCAAGGAACACTCTGACTGTATGTGTTCCAAGACAGAGTTGTTCATTCTCTGACATTTCTGGTATAGTCTGTATTTTTCACTTACACCAGTAATTAAATGGCATCAATTTTCCATCAGTCTTCTTTATTCACAGTCCAGCTTTTGTATGTATAAAAACAAACCCACTGCTGTTGGGTTGATTCTGACTCATGGTGACCCTATAGGACAGAATTGCCCTGTAAAGTTTCCAAGGAGTGCCTGGTAGATTCAAACTGCTGACCTTTTTTGTTAGCAGCTGTAGTACTGAACCACTAGGCCATCACCAGGTTTTCCTTTGCATGTATATGAGGCAATTAAAAATACTGTTTTAGTCATCTGGCACTGCTCTAACAGAAACACAGTGGATGGCTTTAACAAAGCGAAGTTTATTCTTACACAGTCCCGTAGGCTACAAGTCCAAATTCAGGGTGTCCCTCTTTTAGCTCTGGAGGAAAGTCCTTATGTTGCATCACTCTTGGTTCAGGGAACATCTTGGTGCAGGAATCTCAGGTCTGAAGAACACGCTGTTCTCCTAGGGCTGCTTTCTTGATAGTGTAAGCTTCCCAACTCTTTGCTTGCTTCCCTTTCCTTTTATCTCCTGTAGGGTGAAAGGATAAAAGGTGGTGCAAGCCACACTCCAAGGAAACTGCAATGGAGCAAGGAGGTGACTTTAGGAAGAGATTTACAGTCCCAACCTAATCCACTCTGTTAACCACGAGCAGAGTTTAGGATTTACAGCATCAGAAACTTGCAAAATAAAGGGCAGTCACAGAATACAGGAAATCCTGGCTCAGCCAAAGCACTACACAAAGCTTTGGAGGGACACAATCAATCCATGACAAATACCATGGCTTGGGTCAGGTGCATCTTCTTCCACAAAGTAACATTTTTGCTTTTCAACACTTATACACGTTGCTTTTGTTTGATACATGCCATATTTCACATTTGCCTTGATCACAGAGATTTATTCAATAAAAGTTTTTACCATTTCAAGGGCTACAAAGAATCTCAATCTAGCCCAGCCCAAGGCCCCACAAGAAGCCAGATGGATTAAGTGAACACAATCTCTAAACATTTTTGTACAGTTCTCCTTTCACTGCACCTCCTTCCTGGTTACTGCCCTAGAAGCCTGTCACTAATAATTTCCCTAAGTTATAGGCTTCTCTGACACAAAATCTATCCCCAGGGACTGGAATCAGCCCTGCCTGGAGCCTGCCTCCAAGGTCAGCATTTCCCATCACCCTCCCCACAGTAGACCTAGGACTTCTCTACGGAATCTACAAGCCTGTCTAATTGTGGCAACTGTCACACAGAGCCAAAACCATGCTCTGCTGATGGAAGGAAGATGTACAATCCCGGGCAGCTCACAAAACCCAAGGCACCACCTTGCAAGAGCTTGTTCTGGCTCACAGCTTTGAAACAGATAATCACCCCATTAATATTAAAAGCTTCCAAAGTATACACATGGCCACCTGCTCAGCTAATTACAAATACTGTACCGTTGAGCTCGGGAAACTTGTTTAATCAGGCTCCCTCTACTGGGCTTTTAGTGACTGTGAAGCTTTGTTGTCAGGTAAAAGGGTGAGACAAGAACCAGCCAAGATGCCCACTGAGAAACCAAGTGATACAATTAAAGAGGAAACAACACTGCCTTATGGTAAAGTACTGAGAGAGGGGTGCAAAAGTGGGGACCTCTGAGCTTTTACCAATCCTTTAGGGTGGTCCCCACATTAGATCTCTCTGTACATCACAGTGATTTGTCACCTGAGAAGAAAGAGGCGGTGATCCTGACATGCCTTTCAAGAACTACAGGGTAAGATGGTTAAGAGATGAGTTCTTCTAGGAACAAATATGATCCTGAATTCAGCTCTGCAGGAAGTCAGCTAGCATAAGGAAGAACAGGGTAAAGGTGTTGCAGAAAGGCAAACCAAAGCACATTTACAAACGTGGGCTTTACAAAATAAAAAGAGAGCCTGAGAAGAAAGTGGGCAGCTATCCTGAGACTCTTGTCTGGGGCATTAGAGGGAGCTCCAGGTTTGAACCAAAGGCTACTGACGACCTCTGTAGAACTGCTACAGACTCTTAAAAGAGGACAGGAGAAATTTGTTTCTTTCATCTGCATGTTCTTTTTCCTCTCTTACTGCAGAACTGTGTCAACAGAAAGCTCTGAGGAAGCTGCCCATTAGGAAGGGATGAGGCAGCAAAGTGTCTGAAAACCGTGCCTGCTGTTTCCTATGAATGTGTCCCTGAGACACCATTTTAGCTCAGTACTGAAGTCACTCCTGAAGTTCACCCTTCGGCCAAAGATTTGACACTAAGGGACTAAATGGATACAATAGTCCAAGAACGAAGACTAGAAGGCAGGAGGGGACAGGAAAGCTGGTAACAGGGAACCCAAGGTCAAGAAGTGAGAGTGTTGAGATGTCACGGAGTTCTTACCGATGTCATAAAACAACATGCATTCTAAATGTTTGATGAGAAGCTCGTTTGTTTTGTAAACCTTCATCTAAAATACTTTTTTTAAAAAATGCCTCTTCTGTCTACATAGCTCAGAGTCATTGTGGTCTCAACTTAGCTTATGAGTTGGAGTTACTCTGTGTGGAGCTAGGGTGGTTTGTCCATCCAGCTATGCATTTATGTCCTCTGTCATGGATTGGCTTGTGTCTGCCCCAAAATATGGGACACTATGTGGCTGGGCCGTGATTCCCAGTATCCTGTGACTGTCCTCCATTTGGTGGTTTTCCTATGCCTAGGGTGGGGCTGTAAATTCCTGCATAGGACCACCTCCCTGCTCCACTGTAAAGGGACTTTCCCTGGAGTATGGCTTGCCCCACCCTTAATCTTTTCATCCTGCAAGAGATAAAAGGACAGAGAAGCAGGCAGAGAATCGGGAACCTTGCACCATCAAGAAAGCAGCACCAGGAGAAGAGCACGTCCTTCAGACCTGAGGTTCCTGTGCCAGGATTCTCTCTGGACAAAGACTGATGCAGCACCAGACTTTCCTCCTGAGCCAACATGGGGAAATCCTTACCCTGGAGCGAACACCCTGAATATGGACTTGTAGCCTACCGGACTGTGTAAGAATAAACCTTCCTTTGTTAAAGCCATCCACTCTGTGGTATTTCTGTTAGAGCAGCCCTAGCTGACTAAAACATCCTCCTAGACTTCACTAAGCATCATCTGTGCTGGAGTTTGGAGGGACAGTGGTGGCTGAGTGGTAGAATCTTTTTTTGTTGTTCTTTTTTACATGCTGTGCCAAAGATGTGGTTCCAGTCCCAGCTGATGTACCACATCTGTAGTCATCACCTGTCAGTCACACTGCTATGATGCTGTGATTCATGGTCCATGCTTCCAGACTAAGACCAGGAAGAAAGGCCTGGCCGACTTCTGAAAATCAGCCACTGAAAAGCCTATGGTTCTCAAGGGTTCCATCTCACTGTGCATGGGGTTGCCACGAGTCAGGAGCAGACTTGATGGCAGCTGAGAGCAACAATATGTTGGCGTAGGAAGGAGTTCAATAAAGAACACCTTTTTCGGTCATCTAGTGCTGCTATAACAGAAGTAACACAGGTGGATGGCTTTAACAAAGAGAAGTTTATTCTGTCACAGAAAAGTACTCTAGAAGTCCAAATTCAGAGCATCGGCTTCAGGGGATGTCTTTCTGTGCTAGCTCTGGAGAAAAGTCCTTCTTGTCAATTCTCTAGACTGGGAGCTTCTGAGGTGTAGGGACCCCAGATCCAAAGGTGGAGGTGCTTTGCTCCTGGCACTGCATCTTTGCCCATGCTATGACGTCCTCAACTCTCTGCTTGCTTTCTTTTCCTTTGTATCCCAAGAGATTGCTTCTGGGCTCTATACAGTCTTATAGATTGAGTCCTTCCCCACCAAGACAACCACTGCCCATGCTCCCTCATTAACATCACAGAGGGAGGATTTACAGTATCTAAGAACATCTCACAATGTGGGGAATCATGGCCCAGACCAATGGCTACACATATTTTTGGGGAGGACACAGTTCAATCCACAACATTCCCTGTCACGGAAGTTAGACAGTTGGAGATCAAAACAGGTATTATTGGTAAAGGCCAGATTGAAGAATGTGACTTTACATCGACACATCAGGTGGACTTCCCAGTATCTCCTCCTGTACTGAATTGACCCAGTTACAAGCAGTGTGTTCCCGGCACTGCCTCTCAAGTTCTTGGCATGCAGCAGCGGAAGAGAATGTGCCTTACCAGGGAAGGAATTGAGTGGGCTGTCCTGGTTCCTTCTCCCAAACTCATTAGTCTGATAAGTCATTCCTCCTTGCCTGGGGAGCTGAGTAAAGGGATGGCCAAGGGCCAAGAGTCTTGCTCTAGTGGAGGTCTTGTCGCAAGGAAGGAACACCAAGAGGAGGAAACAGTCTCCTCTGGAATCCTCCCTGTATGTTCCTGTTCCTCGTCCCTGTGCAGGAAGCAGTGTGCCGTCAGTCACACACTCTAGTGCCACCTTAGCCTCTGACTAAGACAGGGGCCTGCCTTGGGGCTGCCACAGCCTGCGATTACAGCTGTCACTGCCCTGTGAGTCAGCATCGTAGCTGCTATTTTTCTTTTCTGTCTCCCACTTTCAAGCTGACGGTCTCCAAGGCCAGGACTGTAGTTTATTAATTTTTAAATTCATCTGTGTATCCTGGAGCATAGTACTAGCACAACGTAGATGATTAAGAAATATTTCCAGGGTGATGAATGGGTGACTAAAACGAATGAGGGGTTGAAAAAAGAATAAAGATGTGTTAGTATTTTTCCTAAGATAAACGAAGACTGTGACTTAGCCTAAGGGCTACGTGGTTCAGGCCTGGAGGTCATCCCAGAGCAGCTCTAGCACCAGCCAGCCTTACAGAAGGCCGCCAGGGAAGGGAATCTGGATCCGTACAGAAGTTCCCGGAATGCTAGGGTTTTCCTCAGTTCCATTACCCCCCTGCTGGATCTCCACAGCCTGCTCTGGGGGGCCTTGCTGTGGGTCTTTCTTAAAGCCAGTTGCTATGGAGTTGATTCTGACTCATGGATATCCCACGTGTCACAGTAGAACTAGCTCCACCATTATTGCTTTTTTTTCCTGAAATAGATTGTCAGGCTTTTCTTCCAAGCTACTCTTTGGTTAAGCTGAGTATGTGAACCATTTGCACTACCCAGAGGCTTCTGGGCCTTTCTTAGGCATTGTCTTGATCCAGGATTCTCAGAGCTCTCCCTACTGTGCCTTCTCTAGGCTGACATTTGCAGATCTCCTGGCAATAAAGAGACCTGGTTTGGGAATCTCCAAACAAACGAGTTTATGGGAAACATAAAGCTGTCTCACAGCCAAAGTGCAGCTACTGATAAAATATCAACTGAATATTTACATATTACACATCATACCAGTTTGTCCTACTCTAGACCTGTAAGGAAACCCTGGTAGTGTAGTGGTTAAGAGCCATGGCTGCTAACCAAAAGGTCAGCAGTTCAAATGCACCAGCCACTCCTTGGAAACTCTATGGGCAGTTCTACATTGTCCTATAGGGTTGCTATGAGTCAGAATTGACTCAGTTACAGTGGGTGTTTTTTTTAATAGACCTGTAAGGAGTCCTGGCGGTTCAGTGGTTAAGAATTTAGTTGTTAACTAAAAGGTCAGCTGTTCACATCTACCTGGTGCTCCTCGGAGATCCTACAAGACAGTTCTACTCAGTGTTACAGGGTTGCCATGAGTCAGAACAGACTCAACAGCACGTAGTTTATAGGCCAGTACAGCACTGTCCACAGAGAACATAATAAATACTGGTTGAATAATTAATTGATCAATGATTTATTTAAAATTACAGTGATAACAGAACAGCTCAGACTCTGAACTCAAGTAGGGCCATGGAAAAGAGGAGTTCAGGACATGGCTGAGAAACCAAGACTGATCGTGGAGACTGGAGTCTGTGTTTCACCTTCGTTTTGTTGAATCCTGCTTTTTTTTTTTTCTACACTGCAGTGTACTCTGCTGTAATCTGGGGTAATGACTGTATTACCTCACAGGGCTATTCAACAAGGATTAAATAAAACATGTCAAATGCTTGGCACAGTATCAGACACATAAATATTTACTATATACATACAAATTAATGGTGGAGGCTGGTTTTGCTGTTTTTATGAATTAAGATCCTGTGCAAGTCCAGGTGGTGGGGAGAAGAAGTGACTGCAGTAGCTTTCAGGGGCCGAGGCAAAGCGGTAGAGTCCAGGGTGACCCCATGTTGGGCCGCAGATCTGTGAATCTCCAGATGTGCACAAGGGGAACAGGTCTGCAAAATTATGGAGAAATGCAGATGGGGCCAGGTCAACCACAGAAGCTGGATAAGAGAATTAGGAGCAGAGTATTAGATCATTAAATAAAGCTCAACTAGAAACTCAGACAAGGAAGCCTCTGCTCTTACCTGAAGGGTTTGTTCTTGAGGTCGCATTCAAATACCGTCTCACATACACACAGTGACACACGCATACGCACATGTACACACAAACGGAGACATACAGACAGTCTGTCGTGCCTGCTGCTGATCCACCGCAGCCATGCCTGGCTACCTGTCTCCTGCCTCCTCAGAAAGGGGATGGGAGATGCGTCCCTTAGTCCCACCAGCTGTCCAACTTCTGAAAGGGATGCCCTGTTTCTGACTGGCCGGGGAAAGCAAAGGCGGCTCTCTTTTCACTAGAAGGGTAATGGGCCTCTTAGGATCCTGTAGGGTGATGACTGAAACGTGGTTGTGGTCGTGGTCGGAGGAGAACAGCCTCTCCCCTCCTGCACACTCGGGGACCTTGAGGAAAGATGCGGAAACTGCAGGGGCAGGGGCCAGAGATGGGGAAGCCCAAGGGCTATTTTAGGCCATGCGCAGACTGGAGTCAATGGAGGTTTTGTTTATGTAACATTTACAGAAAGCACTTTGGAGAAAATAACCCTGGGTCTCCAGGCCAGCGCTGCAGTGAGCAGGGGATGCGGCTGTGAGCTTCCTGTTGTTCTTGGCACGGTGGCTGGGGGGCTGTCTCTGTGACTCCTCTCTGGTAGCTGTGTGCATCCTCACCGCCTGCTCCCCGGAGCCACCCTCTCTGCAGCTCCCTCCCTACGGGGTGGGGATGGATGCCCCAGGCTTCCTCTCCTGAGAGTTACCCTCCTGACCCTGGGGCTCCCTCCTGCTCTGCAGCCTCAGGGCCCTTCAGGGTGTCCTTCCTGCGCCTTCTCTTAGATGAGGGGGCTAACTGTGCAATGCAGCTTAGTAGGGACAGGGGCCTGGCTCCCAAGGCATCTGGGCCAAGTCTGAATCCACATCTGTCACTAGATAGTTGTGTGATCTTGTCTAAATTACTTAATCCCTTAAATTGTTACATACAAGGATGTATATAAATATCCACCCACTCCTTTGCTGCTGAGTTGATTCTGACTCACAGTGACCCCGTGTATTAGAGTACAACTGCTGTACAGGGTTCTCTTCTCTTCCCTATAATCTCTATGAAAGCAGATTACCAGGCCTTTCCTCCACGGTGCCACTGGGTGGGTTCCATCTGCCAACAGTCAGGTTAGCAGCCAATGACACTCTGCTTGTGCTACCCAGAGGCCTATATAGATGCATTTGAGGTTAAATTATATATGTCAACTTTCTTCTCACCATGCGTGTTCGAAAGGCTAACTCTTTATTTTTCAGGTTTTCAATTACAGGCTCCATTGGGAAGGGTAGAGGTAAGGAAATCCTTTTTCAAGTCAAGATGAAATTTTCATGCTGAAAAACCTATAAATCTTAAGTGTACAGGTTGATAAAAAATTTTACTATGTATTCACTGTGTAACTGCTACTCAGATCAAGGTGCGGAATATTTTTTACCCTGGAAATTTCCTTCGTGCTCTTTTCCAGTCAATAACCTGCTCTCCTCCAGTCTGCCACCATACCCTCCTTCCTCATCTCCTGACTAGTACCTACTACTTCCTTGGTAATCCCCCCACAACTGGCAGCAACCCAAGTGACCATCACCAGAAAAATGGAGATGACAACTAGGGTCTATATATATATATGTGAATACGCTACAACAATAAAAAAGAATGGGATACTGGTCCAGATGGTCCGTCCTGTTACCCCCACAGACAGTTGCTGACAAGTCAATTCCAGCTCAAGACAACCCCATGTGGGTCAGAGTGGAGCTGTGCTCCACGGGGTTTGCAGTGGCTGATTTTTCTGAAGTAGATCTCCACGGCAAACCCTGGTGGCAAAGTGGGTAAGTGCTACAGCTGCTAATCAAAAGGCTGGCAGTTGGAACTCACCAGGTGCTCCTTGGAAACTCTCCAGCGCAGTTCTGGTCTATCCTAGAGGGTCTCCAGGAGTCCAAATTAACTCATATGGCAACAGGTTATGTTACAGGCCTTTCTGAGGAGGTACATCTGGGTGGCTCAAATCTCCAAGCTTTCAGTTAGCAGCTGATCACATTAATCATTTGTCCCACCTCTGAGCAGGTTATCAATGAAACAAAACTACAAAAGTTTCAGAACCTTGTGGATTCTGATCCGGAACTATTTTGCTCCAAAGTGGGCTCATTCAGATCAAGTTTAATTATCCCCTGGCTTCTGAGGGCAAAATTTCCAATCTTTAGGGAGGCTTGTAAAACCACTGACAATCCTCGTTCTCCAGGGTGGTGATAGAGGCCTCAGCTCATAGCATGAGTGGTTCCCATAAACAGTAAAGCTTTGTTAATATGAAACATAGATTTCTGGGGAGACAGACTTTGAGCTTGGATTTTCTGTTATTTTTATTAAAGAATAATAGTCAGCTGGCTGAGGGAAAAAAAACAGTTGTTTCAAATTAGGTGTAATTTTGAATTAAACCAATATTGGCTTAACAAATTTTACTCAAGATGTTTTTCTATACACAGAATGCCTTCTTAAGTCCTAGAAAGATTGTGGAAGATTTCCACATCCATTGCTATTTGTCCTTATTCTATTAAAAATATCAAATGGTGAAGGAAGTTTATTTTTCCTAGTTGTGCTGCCAGTTCAGCTTAAGCCACTTAAGAGGGGAAAAGATTTCTTATAAAATATCATCTTTTGGGTGGAAGAGTCTTAATCCACTTAAATGATAGATGGTGAAGTAAAAGCAGATAGGATTGAGATCTGAGTTAGCAAGCCAACCTGCTTGCAGTTCTGGAAAATGAGGCATTTCGCAGGCAGTAGACTGAGATTTCAATTCCCTAAAGTTTCATTTTGGTTTCTGTGAGTCTGGTTTTTATCTAGAGGCCCTGCTTGCCTAATGTCCCGCTTTGCTTTAGGGTTTCTAAAGGGCTGCAGTCAGCTCTTGGCCATGGAAAGATAACAAAATGATGGGAAGCAGAGAAGCCACTGGGGTACTGAAGAAGGGCATGCATGTTGACATCAAAGAGACCTGAGTTCAAGTCCTCATTCCTTCTTGACTGGCTACATGACTTAGAACAAGTTACTTAACTTTTCCAAGCCTCACTTTGATCACTCATAAAGCAGGAGATGATAATGTATACCTCATAGACTTTGATAGGATTTCAGTAATGATACCTGTGAACTGTGTAGTACAGAGTAGCTTATTCATTTGAAATATATTAACTGATTCCTACTATGTGTCTGGCACTTTACGATGGGGACACAGTGGTGTACAAAGTGATCTCTACCCTGAACTGAAGAAAATCTGAGAGTATGGTCCCATACACCATGTCAGCTCAGTAACGCAGTCTCTCCTGAGGTTCACCCTTCTGCCAAAGATTGGACAGGCCCATAAAACAAAACCAGACTAAAGGAGCACAACAGCCCATGGGCAAGGACTAGAAGGCAGGAGGGAACTGGAAGGCAACAAGGAACCCCAGGTTGAGAAGATAGTGCTGACCTGTTGTGGGGTTATTCACCACTGTCATAAAACAATATGTATACTAACCATTTAATGAGAATTTAGTTTGTTCTATAAAACTTCATCTAAAGTACATTACAAAAATAAAATAAAAAAAAAAAGGAAGAAGCACTGTCCACAATAGCAAAAAGATGGAATCAACCTAGGTGCCCGTCAACACAAAGAATCTTGAGAAGGAATAGGTTTTAGGGAGGTGAAGGAGTGAAGCAAAAGCTCTGCTTTGAACACATTACATTTGAAAAGCTCATTAAATACCCAAGAGGAAATGCAGGAACAGGCAACTGGACACACAAGTTTGGAGGTCACGGAGAAGTTTTGGATTGGGATATAAACTTGAAGTTCATCAGCATACAGAAGATATTTGATCTCATGGGATTGGAGGAAATCCTTCCAAGAGCTTAATATGAGTAAAAAAGAGAAGGTAGTCCAGGACCAATTCCTGACCACTTTTAAGATATAGTGAGTTGAGCAGAGAAAGAGAGAAGCCAGTGAAGAAGGCTGAAGAGCTGCCAGTGAGACAGATTTGGAAAGGTGGTATCCCAAATGCCAAGTGAAGATGTTGTTTCAAGAAGGAAAGAGTCATCTTCTGTGCCAAATGTTGCTGAGAGGTCTGGTAAAGTGAGACCTGAGAAGTTACCCTTGGACATGGGAAGATGAAGGTCATCGGCAACCTCAACAAGAGCTGGTTGGGCAAAGCAGTGGCAAAGCCACTTCAGGGCGCATGCCTGGGAAGTTAGCAAGGAAAGATAAGAATTTGAGATGACTCTTTGAAAAAGCTTTGCTTAAAGGGATGCAGAGAGACGAGGTAAGAGCTGGAAGGGGACAAGAGGTCAAGGTGGTTTAATTGTTTTGTTTCTAGAACATGTGTATGTGTAGGTGGGATTGCTTCCACAGAGAGGGAAAACAAACAATTCTAGAGAAATAGAAATGAATTGTAGGAATCAAGTCCTTGAGTAATAAGCAGTCGGGATGGGACATAATACATAAGCAGGGAGTGGGGCTTCGTCTTAAGTACGGGGACAGCCTCACTCACAGGATGAAAGGCAGTGTGTAGGGGCACAGATACAGGAAGTGTGATAGCTATGGTAGGTGTTATCAGTTGAATTGTGTTCCACAAAAAAAAGTAATGTTGAAGTCTTAACCTCAGGTATTTATGAACGTGATCTTGTTTAGAAATAGAGTCATTGAGGATGTTACCAGTTAACATGAACTCATACTGAAGAAAGATGAGAACTGTCTTAGTTATCTAGTGTTGCTATAACAGAAATACCACAAGTGGATGGCTTTAAAAAGGAAACTTTTATTCTGTCACAGTCCAGTAGGCTGCAAGTCCAAATTCAGGACACTGGGTCCTGGGAAAGTATTCTTTGTCAGTTCTGAAGCAAGCTCCTTGTTGTCAATCTTCCCTAGACTGAGAGTTTCTGAAGCACAAGGACCCCAGGTCCTTTCCAAAGGATGCGCTCTGCTCCCATGGCACTGATTTCTCGGTGGCCTGAGGTCCCCAGCTCTCTGCTTGCTTCGCTTTCCTTAATATCTCAAGAGAGCCACAAGACACAATATAATCTTACACCTTATGTCCTGCTCCCCCAACACAGCTGCTGCCCTTCCCCCTCTGTCACAGAGACAGGATTTACAGCATATAGGAACAGGGCCAGGAATCATGATCATGGCCTTGCCAAATTGCTACAGACATTTTTGAGGGGACACAATTCAATCCGTGACAAGACCTAATCCAGTATGATTGTTGTTCTAATAAAAAGAGAGGGAACAGAGGCAGAGACTCGAATGATGTGGATGCAAGCCAGGGAACACCAAGGATTATCAAGAACCCTAAGAAGTTAGACAGAGGCAAGGCAGCATCGTCCCCTAGAGTACTCAGAGGAAGCTGACCTGGCCGACTTCTAGATTTCAGACTTCCAGCCCCTCGAACTGCCAGATGATACATTGCTGTTGTTTTAAACCATCTGGTTTGTATTATCAGGGTACAGCAGCCCTGGGAAACTAATGCAGTGGGGAAGAAGGAACTGTTCTCTTCAGGCGCTTCTATTTCCTTAGTAAGATATTCAGCTGAGGGGTGTTTAAAGTTTGAGAAGGCGGAAGAAGACCTGAAGAAATAGTCACAAGAGTTGAGGAGAGAGTTGGCTAGGGGGATGTAACAGAATTGCCAGGCAGTGGTCAGTCCCCACCTGAGGGATATGATCATTAATTTACAACCTCTAAGATGGCACTTGGTTAATTAAAATCATCAGTCAGCCTTGTTGTCTGTTTTTTTTCCGTCCAGTTTAACCATATGACTGAAGCAGGTGTGAAAGATGCAGAGAAAAGCAAATGATGCCAATTTAGAGGAAGGAGACATCGTAGGAATGAGAGGTGAAAAGTTTGGCTTCAGATACATCAAGTTTGGACTACTTAAGGAGATCCAGCTGAAGCTGTCTGGTGCGCAGCTGGAGATGAGGAGTCTATGCTCTTAAAGGAAACCCTGGTGGCATAGTGATTAAGTGCTAAAACTGCTAACAAAAAGATTGAGTTTGAATCTACTAGGTGCTCCTTGGAAACTCTGTAGGCAGTTCTACTCTGGCTTGTATGATTGCTTTGAGTCAGAATTGACTTGATGGCAACTGTTTGTTTGCTTATTTAATGCTATAAAAAAAAGTTTGAGCATCACTCTTTTATTCAACAAATATTTACTTGAACGTGCCCCTGTAGGAAAGACACTAGTCTAAAAACCAAGATACAAGAGTGCACAAAAGGCAAAATCCTTGTCCTCATACAGAGCTTGTGTGCTGGTGAGGAAAAGCGTCCTGCATTGTTCGGCGGTTTCCAAAGAGTGGTATTTACACAGCTCGTGGAACATGTAAAATGGTCCTTGGTGATGTGAGTAGAAAATACTGGGCCTTTCACTTATATTGTTCTTAGTCTTTAATATCTCCTTTATATATGTTTTATTAACTTCATAATACAGTAATATAGCAGTAATGCATGTTATTTATAAATAAATGTGTATATGTTAAGAGATGCATGCTCAAAAAGTATCTACTGATCTAGATGCTTGATCAAAAATATTTGGAAATCACTAGCCATGTGGGAGACGTGGATGAAATGGTCTTCCCCAAACCAGCACTGTTGAGGATGTATATGTGTGAGGGAGTAGATTAGCTCTCTGCAGCCAGGGCCCCTGAATTTAGCTCATTCTGGGTTGGGCATTCAAATAGCTAGGTGATGAGTCTCCCTGTATATCTTTTAGAAATGGGACAATAAAAATACCAGAAAGAACTTTGTAATGATTGTGTTGTCGAAAAATAGAACAGGCCGCCATGTGACCAGATGGGGACCATTCACTGGAGGCCAGATGACTGCCGATGAGGCAGCAGAGGCCGGACAACATTGGTAGGAAAGGTTGCCCCAAGTGACCCTCAAGCGTCTTGTAACTCTAAGCATCTATGAGTGTGTGAAGAGTGAGCTGTAAACCTGGAATTATAATACTCTCTTTATACAAGAAGTTGGACTCAGGAAGAGTGAATCAGCCCCCACTGCTGCAAACAGAGGGGTGATGGCCTGTCCAGATTGTAGCCAAGGGAGAGCAGGAAGCTGTGTCAACATTTCCAGTGTGCTTCATGGCAGAAGGTGCCTGAGAGCAGATGTGAACACTTTGGTTTCTGTGGTTGGTATTTTCTGATACTGAAGAAGAGTGATTCATCAGGTCTCCACAGTCTAAGGAAAACTAGCCTGGAAGGACAGCACAGAAGAGTAGAAAGTTACTCCATTTTCTCCAGTGTTTATAGATAACGAACCGAAGCTCAGGGAGGCTAGCTAAGTAATTAGGCCAGAGTGATCCCACTAACTAGTGATGGAGCAGGAATTCAAAGCCAGGGCTAACTTAAACCCTATGTTCTTGCTGTTATATAAATTTAAGAAATGTTTTAGGAAAAATAAAGGGCTGTGGGTCATCAAAGAAGTAAGAGTGAATTCATAACAATACAGGTAGGGCTGCTATAAAAAAGGTAACCAGAAATACAATAATGTAAACAAGCTGGGAAATTTCTCTTTCACATATAATGTTCTGAGCATGGGCAGTCCAGGGCTTATAGGACAGTTGAGGCCCAGGCTTTTTCTAACTCTTGGCTCTGCTATCCCTTCTGGTGTTGCCTTTATCTATGTGGTTGAAGATTACATTATGCCACACTTGGATCTTCATCTGATTCAGCAGAAGAGGGAGAAGAAAGCAGGACACCATTTTTTCCCTTAGCTGCGACCCAGATATTATAGATACTACTTTTGGTCACAGACTTTTGGTCAGAACTGATCATATGGTCCCACCCCACCATGAGGGAAGCTGGGAAATGACTTCATTCCAGAGGGCTGTGTGCCCAGCTGAAATTAAATTCTATTTCTAAAAGAAAAAAGAGAGAATGGATAACGGTAGGCAGTCAGCAACCCCTAGCACAGAAAATCACATCTGTTAGAAAACTAAGAGAAAATAAATACATAGAGAAAGAAATCAGACTATTCTAAAGCAAATGGAGGGAAGGCACTCCAAGTATGTGAAACAGCTTAGGCAAAGGCACTGGTGAGCCTCTTTTGCAGAAAAGCTTGCAGCCAAGTTTGGTTAAAGAATCTGATAGTGCACACAAAGGAATTCTAAGAAATTTAAGATTAGAAATCGTTATCAAGGGCCTTGAATGCCAAGTAAGGAATGTATACTGATTTTGGCAAGCAAGAAAAAATGATTGCAGGTTTCTAAGTAGGAAAACGTTATGATTATGATTGTATTTTACAGAGATTATTCTGATAGTTGTATAATGTTAATGGAGTAAGGTAAGACCAAAGCTGGGCAGGGTAACAGAAAAGCACTTGACTGGGGTTCAGGAGGCTTGAGCGCAAATCTCAGCTCTACCACTAAGGCATATTACATGACGGTTAAGTGCACAGACAGAATCAGATCTCCTGCATTCCAGTCTAAACTCTATCACTTAGTAGCATGAGTGGTGCTACTAAGAAGTGTGAGCTTGGCTATGAACTTGAATAAGCCTTCTCTCTTGGTTCCTGTTTCCTTAGTTACATGTAAATGTTAGAGGAGTTGATTTCTAAAGGCATTTTCAACTCTAAGATTCCCTGATTTTGTGAACATGATAGAAATGTTTAACACTGCCTAAAGAAATCTGAAAATAAAATTCAGAATTAGGTAACATGTTGATTTTGTTAAATTCACTTTGGTGCCTTTAGACCAAATTATAATAGTTCATTTATTAGAGAAAAAGAGAACCACTGCCAAAGTATACTCTATTTAATCCAAAGAGAGAGAGAGAGAGAGAAATGTGACAGTAGTGTGCCACTAGAGATAAAACTATTTTGAGATTACATATTTATTTCTATCTTCTGTCTTAGAAGAGGAATAACAACTCCATGAAACCCATTAGCTTTCTGAATCAAATTGTTGGTGTTGCCATTAGTGAGTTCTGACTCATAGTGACTTCACATACAACAGAAGGAAATGTTGCAGGTTCTACAACATCTTCAAAACAGTTGGTATGCTTGAGTCCATTGTTGTGGTCACTGTGTAATCCGAGTGCCTTCCAACCCAGGGGGCTGTCTTCCAGCACCATTTCAAGAAATGTTGTGCTATGACCTATAGTATATTCATTGGCTAATTTTCGTTAGTAAATCACCAGGTCTTTCTTGCTAGTCTGTCTTAGTCTAGAAGTCCCACTGAAATCTGTTCACCATAGGTGAACCTGATGGTATCTGAGATACTAGTGGCATAACTTCAAGCATCATAGTGACAAGTCAGCCACTACAGTGCAACAAACTGACAGATAACAGTGGTAAATCAAATTAGAACGTAGATTGTTATGGTCTTTCAAGGAAGCTATTAAAAGGACCTCTAAGGCTTATCTCACTTCCTGGATAGAATTTTTACTTTCTGGAACATTACTGGGACTCCTGGCTCCTAGCTCTGGGAAGGCATGGCTGTACAGAGGAGCTACTAGAGAAAAGTCAAAGATAAAAAGGACATCAGGTGGATTTTCAGCAGCCAGTCTGATACTGGTTAGTCTATATCACATCAAACATGAAACAACCAGTACCTCGATAAGTGCCAACACATACTGAGCGTCAATAACAATTTGTGGAATGAATAAGTAAATGCATGCACAAATGGTTTTGAAAGAAGGGGTGACTCCTTCCCTCATCTTCTCTCTTTTCAGAAGTTCTCCCTGTGACTTCTGGCCAACATGGCACTGCAGAAAAACATACCACATCATTCCTTCACAGCAAGTACCTGAAAACTAAGTGAAACAGAGACAAATTCAATCCCGGAAAGTGAAGTATCAAATAAAGAGATAGAGATCTTGGCCCCAAACCAAATGGAATAAGAAGCTGATAGAACACAGAAACTAAGAAGAGCTACAAGACCAAGTTCCCAGTCAGCTAACCTAGCACGTGATTGCCATATTGGATACCTGTTGGAGATCAGCAGACAGGAAGCACGGGACAGCAGGTTTATGGAGGTCTTGGTGGAGAACAAAGTACTGATGTCCAGTAAGGCATGCTTTCCCCACACCCGTCTTCTCCCCGCTTCTCTATCTCTAACAGCTCCTGGCTAGCTACAGAGGCTCAGCAGCTGGGCAACGAAGTGTCTGTGTGCTTGGACTCCCAGTGCCCACATCGGAGATTGGCAGATGGAGAGGACATGAAAGCACATTCAGTGGCTCTCAGTGGGACACAGATCATTCGCTGCACTTATTCTGCTGTCACATAGCTGAGCCATTGGCCCTCTCTATTGGACAAGGAGGTAAAAAAAATATTGTGACTGTAAATTAGCAAATAAAAAGAATGTACAGCTTGCCTGGTCTGACAAGCAAATAAAACACAAGATCAGGGAGAAACAAACAGATCTACGGTTGATAAACAAAGAAAATAACTACTAAATGTCCCAGAGACGGTAGACAATATCCAAACATAAAATAAAACAGGACAGGAAGTTTCCAGTAGTTCTCCAAAATAAAAGGCCAGACAACTTTCCAGTAGAAAAAAAGACACTAGAATTACCTGATAAGGAATTCAGAGCTATTCAAGAGTTAAAGCATAAAGCAGACCAAAATGAGGAAAAAATATATAAATTCATGAAAATAATACAGAAAAAAAAAACAGAATACACTCATAACTAGAAATCACATAAAAACAACAATTAGAGATAAAAAGGATAAAAAAAAACAAGATTTCACAAATGGATAGTGTCATAAAAGGACTGAGGAGCAAGTTTTAAATAATTGGACAAGGATCAGTGAAGTTAAAAATAAACACATGAATTCATCTCTGTTTGAGGAAAAATCAGAAAATAAAGAACAAAGAAAAATGAGGAAACTGAGAATTATGTGGGATACAATAAAAGCAAAAAATTGCAAGTGATTAGAATTCCACAACAAGAGAAAACAGAAAACACAGAAAGGATTATTTAAGAATTGCTGACAGAAAACATTCCTAATATCACGAAAGATGAAAAGCTGACCAACCCAGAAACCCATTGAATCTTGAATCCCATGTATGATAGATACTAAAAGAAAATCACCAAGGCATATCATATTTACACTTGCTAAAACCAAAAACAGAGAAAAACTTCTGAGAGCAGTTTGAGAAAAACAAAAAGTCACCTTCAGAGGAGAAACAATAAGACTAAACCTTCATTATTTGGTAGAAACCATGCAGGCAAGAAAGCAATGGGATGATCTTAAAACCTTAAAAGATAAAAATTGTTAACCAAGAATAGTATACCCTGAAAAACTGTTGTTCAAATGTTATGAAATTAGGATGTTTCCATAGTAACAGAAATTAAAGGAATATGTAAAAACTTACAAAAATTATTAAAGGGAGTCCTTTGGTCTGAGAACAAACATTGTTAGACACAGACTGAATCTAGGATGCAAAATCATACCAGCCAGATACCAAGCTAGAAAATGAACTCTCAAGGACTATCGAAAACCAAAAGAATTACAACAGGGAACCAGAGAGATTAATCTGTAAGTGACAACATCAGAACAATAGAAGAGGGAATAAATGGTGTAGATATAGAATTTTCTAATGAAGTCAAAGGCAAGGCACTACCAAGCAATGATAGACTAGTTCAAACCTGAGATGACAACGGTCAATCTCAAGGTAACCACAAACAAAGTTAATAAACCTATCCAAGAAAATAAAAAAGAAAAACATAAAGCCTCAATAGAAACAAAATCTACAAAGACAAAAGAAATCTGCAAATCAAAGGAATTTGGCCAAGGAGAGTAAGGAAAACAAAGAAAATGTCAGCACCACACGCACACACACACACACACACAGAGACCACTAGAAAATGACAGCAATAAACCCATACCTATCAACAATTACACTGAATGTAAATGGCCTAAATGCATCCCTAAATAGAGAGTGGCAGAATGGATCAATCAATCACTCAGTCAATAAAACAGAGGTTTCATCAATGTGCAATTTATAAGAGATTCACCTTAGAAAAAGGATGCCAGGTACTAGTACAACAACAGCTATATTGACCAATGGAACAGAATTGAGAACCCAGATGTAAATCATCATGGTCTCTTGATCTTGAACGAGGACCCAAAGTTCATCAAATGGTAAAAGGATAGTCTTTTTTAGCAGATTGTGCTGACAAAACTGGAAGTCATCTCATAACATGGAAGAAACTGGAGGGCATTATGCTGAGTGAAGTGAGTCAGTCACAGAGAGACAGGTGTTGTGTGAGACCACTGCTATGGAAACTCATGAGAACGTTTACACATAGAAGCCACCTTTGGTGGTTACCAGGGAGAGAAGATGTGGTGAAAGAAAAGAAATTCTCCCTCTGTGGTAAGCAGCAGGTATTGCACTCTTAGTAGAGAACCAAAGGAAAGGGAGAAGCTCGTGGGGACAGGAAGAAGATGCTTCCAGCAATAACCTATAGTTTCTAGAAATTCTCCCTCGGCAGCAGGTGCCTTGAGCATTGGCCAGGTTTGCTAAATCAACAGAAATTAGCCTCAGAGAGTTGAAAACCTACTACTTTATTTATTAAAGGGCTAAAAACATACACATATTTATAGATTTAATTAGTTTTTAGAATCACTGAAAGAGTTCAAAATGCATTTGAAATGTTTGGAGACCTAAGGTAAAGTGTGTATTTTCAAGGCAGTTTTTCACTTCATTGTCAAAGGTTTCTGGGAAAACATAGTCTTTGTGTTCTTGTCTCATTTATCCTGAAAGCCTGAGGAAACGTTGCTTTTTAAGCACTGTCTGAAGTAGAATTATTAGTGGAGACCTTTCAACTCTATTCTCTTCTCTTACACTCAAAATTCTTTGAGTTAACCCTAACTCAGCTTCCTAGTCTACTAGAAGAGCTCACCAGTGACCTTTTTAGTTGTTTCTGTCTAAAGGCACAGACTTATCTCCCAACTCTCATGCATACCTCCACTGAAGTTTTCACACTAGGTTGTAAGAATCCTGCCGTTAGTAGACTGAGTTGTGCTCTCCACAAACTATGTCTTGGAATTTTGACCTCTGTACCCGTAGATGTGATCCTGTTTGGAAATATGGTTTTTCTTTTGTTAGGTTAATGATGTCAACATTATACCAGAGTAGGGTGGGTTCAAAACCTAGTCACTTTTCAATTACAAAGAGTAGAAAAGACACACACACATAAAAGAAAAAGAAGACAGTCAATAGAGACAGATGTATCTACAAGCTCAGGAACTGAAATAGACAAGCGACAACCTTCCCTGGAGCCATACCCTGTATTGATTTCTAGCCTCCTGAACTGTGAGCAAATACTGTTCTCTTCTTTAAAGCCATTGAGTTGTGGTGTATCTTGTTACAGCAGCACTAGGTAACTAAGACATTGCCCAAAGAGAGGCTGTCATTTACTGAACAATGCAGGCTACTTTTACTTCTCTCTCATTTAATGTATCTCCTCATGGAAAGTGATAAATTACTTCTTTGGGGGTATGAATTATTAAAAACAATAATGTAAAACATAGGTACCAAAAGAGATAGACAAGGTAAAGAACTGCTCAGTGTTGTTAGAAACAAAATGTTTGCCACTGTAGATCAGTATAGGAGAGTTTTGTAATAAATGCCTGTGCGCTTCCTGCTCAGAGAAATGTAGAACACCCTTACAGGAAAACTCCTGAATATATGAATCACAGGGAACTGAACCTCTTCCATTCAGTGACTCTTCCAACTGTCCTCTTTTACTTTTCTTACTTTTATTTATTTATTAAATAAAAGATGAAAGTGTACATACTCTGTGCTTACAATATTGGGTTAAGATAGGAGTACACAAGTTGTGTCGAAGTCCCATTAATATTGATCTTCTTACTAATGCGGATTGTCACCAATTTCACCCAACCAAATTTCTAACAACTATCTAATTGAAACCCTCGACCCTCGCCCTCCTGCCCTCCCACCCTCCCCACTCTTGTAGCTGTCAAAGAGTCTTTTCTGTTATGTATGAGAAGCTTTTAAGTTTTTATCGTAGGGGTCTCATATAACAATTGTCCTTCTGTCGCTGACTAGTTTCACTCAACATAATGTCCTCCAGTTGAGACCAAATTGAGAGATGTTTCCTGCTATCGTCGTTGTTCTTTATCAATGTATAGTACTCCATTGAGTACACATACCAAAGTTTACCCATCCATTCTTCTGTTGTTGGGCATCTGGGTTGATTCCAACTTCTTGCTATCATGGACTGTGCTGCCATGAACGTTCGTGTGCATGTATCAGTTGGTGTGAATGGCCTTGATTCTGTAGGATATATTCTGAACACAGGAATTACCGGGTCAAATGGTATATACACATCCATTATTTTAAGATAATGCCAAATTGCCTTCCAAAGAGGTTGCACCATTCTGCAATCCCACCAATAGTGTAGGAGAGTTCCAGTCTCTCCACAGCCTCTCCAACATTTAGTGTTTTGTGTTTTTTGGATTATGGCCAATCTTGTTGGGGTGAGGTGGTATCTCATTGTAGTTTTGATTTGAATTTCTTTAATAATCAATGATCATTTAGGATGTCCGCATGTGTTTTTTGGCTGTCTGGATCTCCTCTTTAGAGAAGTGTCTGTCCATCTCCTTTGCCCATTGCTTACTTGGATGATTTGTCTTTTTCTTATTGATATTTTGTAGAGGCTTATAGATTATGGAGACCAGGTGTTGGTCTGACATAGAGTTGCCAAATATTTTTTCCCATTCTGTAGGTAGTCTTTTAATTCTTTTGATAAAGTCTTTGGATGAGCAGAAGTGTTTGATTCTTGTTAATTCCCATTTATCTATTTTCTCTTCTGATGAATGTGTTTTGTTTGTCAGATTTTGAAGTCTGTCTATATTGCATATTAAATTGTCCATTGTTGGCCCTATTTTATCTTGGATGAGCTTTATCATTTTAGCTTTTATATTTAGGTCTTTTATCCAATTTGAGTTGACTTTTGTATAAGGTGTGAGCTTTGGATCTTGTTTCAGTTTTTTGCAGATGAATATCCAATTATACCAGCGCTATTTGTTAAAGAGACTGTTCTTACCCTAGTTTAAAATCTTAGGACTTTTGTCAAATATCAGATGTTCATAGGAGGATGATGGCATCTCTGGGGTCTCTACTTTGTTCCATTGGTCTGTATGTCTCCTTTTGTACCAATACCAGGCTGTTTTGACTACTATGGCAGTGTAATAGGTTTTTAAGTCAGGTAGTGAGAGGCCTTACTTTGGGATTAGTTTTATTCAATTTTCTGTTGTTTTATGTATGTAGACAACTTCAGAAACTCTCAAAAGCCCATTAGTTTAAATATGCAGATAGAAAGAAAGTTAAATGAAAATTTTGTCCTTGGATTGAAAACATCGTATGAGTAGAAGATATGGATGGAAGAGAAACAGTTAATTTTAGAAACAGAAGAATCGAACGGCCTTGGCACAAGCTGAAGCACTTGGAGAAATAAATTGCAGAGCTGGCTGACTCAGCTACAGAGCTCTGCAATAAGTCACTCACAGACAATGGATAGTTTACTCCTTAAAGAGGCACAGAGCACTGTGATTTTCTGTTCTGTCTTAGTTCCTATATCATTTGTTCCACTTGAATCAAAGGTTCCCCACCTAAAGAGGGAAATCACAGTAAACCTTCTCTGTTCTGATTCACGGAGGGGAAGAGTCATCTGAGCTAGTAAAAGTTCTGGAGTGCCTTATGCTTTTTAACTTATACAGTGTCTAGTGTTGAATTAATTTGCATTCATCAGTTCTCAAGACGACCTTTCCATTCTTTTCCTTCTTTCCATTTTCTTCCTTCATTACCTCTTTTATGTCTCCTTCACACTTCCAATACCCCTTCCCACCACCATCCATCCTGAAGTGTTTAGTATATACAGTTTTCTGTGTATTTGTACTTGAAAAATAGGTGATGTTCATTCATACGTACTTTGATTTTTTCTTATTACATGGTAGTATAGACCTCGTGGAAAGCATGCTCAACATTTTACTCCTCATTATCCCTGGGATGAACACTCAGCTTGCCTACAGCAACCAAATCTGCAAATAATACTGCCAGGGACATTTACCTGTTCATTGAACAAACATACGTGCACCTACTGTGTTCTAGGTGTGATTCTAAGTACTTAGGTAATAACACATAAGGATTCCTCTACTTTCAGAATTCACAGTTCAGCAGAGGGCGATAGAAAATAAACAAAAAGATTTAATAACTAAGTAGATGACATAGTATCCTAGAAGATGACACATGTGCTGTGAAAAAGAAAAAGCAGATCAGAGTAAACAGGGTTGGAACTGATTAACGGGCACTAGGGGATGAGTAGCAATTTTAAATAGAGCTGTCAGTGTAGTCCTTTAAGCACAGATTTGAATATAAAGGGATGGTCTAGCAGATAATGGAGAAAAGAGTTCCAGGAAGAGGGAAAGGCCATTGCAAAGTCTTCAGGTTAGAACATACTAGACGTGTTTAAGGTACAACAAGTAGGCTACAGTGACAGGAGCAGGTAGCAGGAAATGAGGACAGATATGTAAAGTTTTATAGGGCATCTAAAGGGCTTTATTCCTGCTCCCCACCCACCCACCCACTAGCTATGGTCTTTCCTCTGAGACATCTCTGGGTGGATTCAACCAACCAACCTTTCAGTAGCTAAGTGCTTAACTGTGCCACCCAGGGACTCCAGAACATCGATTTTGACTTTAAGTGAAATGGAAACTATTGGAATATTCTCATCAAAGGATGTCATGTTCTGACTTATGTCTTAAAAAGATAATTCTGGCTTACATGTTGAGAAAAGACTAAATGAAAAGTAAAGGTACAGGCAAAGATTCTAGTTAGACTTTTTTATTAAATACAAGTGACAGATGATGGTGGATGAGAGCAGGACAGGAGCAGTAAAGTTGGTGAGTGGTAGATTTGGGACAAATTTTACATTCAAAACAAATAACATTTCTCTAAGTTCTGCTTGTACTTAGAGTGTAGAAAGCCACAACGATACATTGTTCTTATACTAACAATGAAAAAAACCCAAGTAATCTACCATAGCGTAACTTTTGTAGAGTGCATCAGAGAGCTGAGGTCTCAAGACAACCAGGAAATGAAATTTCACAAAGTGATGAGATCTTCCTAGAAGAAATGAGATACACAGACTGTTTCCTCTTTAGCAAAGAACTGGAAAAAAGAGATGGCTAGAAGAAAGAAAGAAGAGATGAGCTAGAATTTTAACAAATTACCGAAGACTTCTCATGGGCCAGTATAAGTTTATATGAGCTGCGGACACAAGGGGAGTTCTCACTAGCAAGCTCTTCACCATGGGCTTCTCAGAGTTGCTTCCAAAGGCTGAGAGCAGGACAGAAAATCAGGATGAGAACTCCTTAGGGGCATAGGTGTGTAGGAAGTGATCAGATGCTGTTGGGGTACAGGAAAAAATAATGCCCTTTCCCTCAACTTTTGCGTCATATAAAGCAAAAGTCTATGCCACTGGGGAAAATTCAGTTAAAATTCTCATGTCTAGCACTCAAGTGGGAGTGGTAGAAAAAACACTCATTGGCTTCTGAGTGAGGGTTTGAAAAACTTCCTTCCTGCTCCAAGGAACCAGGCAAAGATGCACTGCTGTCTGGAAGAAGGATAGAAGCAAAAATCATCAGCCCCTAAAGGAGTGAGAAGACCTCTTAGACTCAGAATCCTGCACCAATATAAAATAGAGGTCAGCTGCTGCTGCAGAAGGGACAAGTCTATTTCCCCTGCCCTGGAGTACACACTACTACTATGAGACACAGATTTTTGGTTTTGGTTTTTTGTCTCTTTTTTTTGTGTGTCATTTTGATGAAAGTTGACAGACAAGTTATTTTCACATTAAATCGTTTATACACAAATTGTCTTCTAACATTGGTTGCCAACTCCAGGATGTGACAGCACTCTGCTTTTCTACCTTAGGTTCCCTTTTTCCAGTCATCAAGTTTTCTTGTCTCTTCCTGCCTTCTCATCTTTGGTTTTGGTCTGTGTGACCATTAGCCTCAAATACATAGTCGGACTATAAAGCACATCCTTCATATATGAGACAGGATTTTGATGCCGTGGTGGATAGTGGAAAAAAAGGCAGGAGTGCCGAGAAACCCTACATCCAAGGCCAAATTGCACGGCCCCTGCATAAGACAAGACTGAGCCTGGACCAGGACAATCGAGAATTCAGTTCTCAGTCTGGAGCCTAACACTTAGATGAACAGAGCTGAAGGCTAAAAACAAACAGATTGGTAATACAATAAAAGGGAGGGGAAAAAGGCAAGAAAACAGCCTTGGTGGATTAAAACCAAACTCGGTATCACTGTGAGTTGTATTAATTAGGATTATATTACTGTAAATAATAGAAAACCTGACTCTAGTGGCTTAAGCAAGAAGGTGTTTCTTTTTTTCACATAACATGAAGACTAGAAATAGACAGTTGGTGACAGGTTCAACAGCTCAGCGATAAGCCACAGCAACATGCAAGCTCACAGTATGACAAACTAATAGATGAGTGAAGAAAGTGAAGATTTCTACCAGCTTCTACAGTCTAAAATTGATCAAACAGGAAATCAAGTTGCATTAATAGTTATTAATGATTGGAATCAAAGTTGGAAGGAAAGAAAAAGGATCCATAGTTGGACAATACAGCTTTGATGATAGTTGTGACACCAGAAATGTATGACAGAATTTTGCAAGACCGATGACTTATTCATCACAGATATCTTTTTTCAACAGCACAAATGATGACAATACCCATGAAACTTGCCAGATGGAATATACAGGAATTAAATCATCTTTATCTGTAGAAAGAGAAAATGGAAACAATCAATATCATCAGTCAGAATAAGATCAGGTGACCGTGAAACAGACCATCAGTTACTCCTGAGCAAGCTGATGTTGAAGTTGGAGAAAATGAAAACATGTCTATGAGAGCCAAAATTCAATGCTGAGTGCACCTCACTTGAATTTAGGGACCATCTCAAGAATAGATTGGACTCACTGGACATCTCAACATCAAACAAGAATCCCTACAACAGAACCAGTCAGCAACATCATCATAAATGGTAGAAAAGACTGCAGGTGTCAAAGATTTCATTTTACTTGGATCCACAATCAACACCCATGGAAGCAGCAGTCAAGATATCAAAAGTTGCATTGTGCTGGACAAATCTGCTGTAAAAGACCTTTTAAAGTGTTGAAAAGCAAAGATGTTACCTTGAAGACTAAAGTGTGCCTGACCCAAGCCATAGTATTTTCAACGGCATCATATGCATTTGAAAGCTGGACAATGAATAAGAAACACAGAAGAACAGATGCCTTTGAATTTTGATGTTGGAGATGAATATTAAATATACTTTGGAGTGCCAAAAGAATGAATAACTCTCTCCTGGGAGAGTACAACAGGAGAGCTCTTTCGAAGTAAGGTTAGTGAGACTGCATCTTGCGTATTTTAGACATGTTGTCTGGAAGGATCAATCCCTGGAGAAGGACATCATGCTTGGTAAAGTAGAGGGTCCACGAGAAAGAGGAGGACCCTCAGTGAGATGGATTGGCACAGTGGTTGCAACAGTGGTCTCAAACAGAACAATTGTGGCTTGGTGCAGGACTGGGCAGTGTTTCATTCTGTTGTACACAGGGTCAGAACCAATTCGATGGCATATAACAACAACAACAACATTGAACACTGATGACTGAACACCACACAAATTGTAGGATGACATTAAGAGCATCACAGATGAAGAAAGCGAAAGTTTATAAAAATGGTAAGAAAGGACAAAAACAGATGTCAGAAGATACTCTGAAACTTACTCTTGAATGTACTGTAGCTAAAGCAAACTGATGAAACAATGAAGCAGAAGAGATGAACAGAAGATTTCAAAGAGCAGCTAGAGAAGACAAAGTACAATATTATAATAAAACGTGCACAGACCAAGAGTTAGAAAACCAAAAGGTAAGAACTCACTCAGCATTTTTCAAGCTGAAAGAACTAATGGGAAAACAACAACAACAACAAAAAAAAAAAACCACAAGCTCACAAGCTTACAGTTGAAATACTGAAGGATTATATGGACAAAATATTAAACATCACAAGCCCATTAACCAGTTACTGTCAAGTTGACTCTGACTTGTAGTGACACTATTAAATGTCACAGAAAACATCAAAAGCAGATGGAAGAAATACATGGAGTCACTGTACCAAAAAGAACTGATTGATATGCAGCCGTTTCAGAACTTGGCATATGATGAAGAACCAACAGTCCTGAAGGAAGAAGTCCAAAGGGCACCAAAAGCATCTGATGAAAAACAAGCCTCTGAGAACTGACAGAATACCAGTTGGGATATTCCAACAAACAGATGCAATACTGAAAGTGTTCACTAGTTAGTGCCAAAAAAGTTAGAAGACAGCTTACCCGACCAACCAACCGGAAGAGATTTGTGTCCACCCTAAAAAACAGGTGACACAACAGAATGCAGACACTAGTGGATGATATTGCATGCTAGTAAAACTTCACTGAAGATAGTTCAAAAACAGCTACAGCAGTACACCAACAGGAAACTGCCAGAAATTCAAGCTGGATTCAGAAGAGGATATGGAACCAGACATGTCATTACTAAAGTCAGATGCACCTTGGCTGAAATCAGAGAATACCAGAAGTATATTTACCTCTGTTTCATAGGCCATGCAAAGAAATTTGACTGGTGGATCATAAAAAATTATACATAAATAGTGTTAAGAATTAGAATTCCAGAATACCTTATTATGCTCATGAAGAACCTATACATAGACCAAGAGGTTGTCATTCAAACAAAACAAGGGGTCGTGAATTGTTTAAAATCAGAAAAAAATGTGCTTCAGGGTTGCATCTTTCCATGATACTTATTGACTCTGGGTGCTGAGCAAATAATCTCAGAGGATGGCCTGTATACTGAAGAACGGGGCACTAGGATTGGAGGAAGACTCATTAACAACCTGTGATGTGAAAAAAAAACACACCCTTGCTTGCTGATAGTGAAGAGGACTTGAAGCACTTACTACTGAAGATCAAAAACCAGTCTCCAGTGTGGATCACCTCAAAATATAGAAAAAAATAATCCTTACAACTTGCACAATAAGCACCGTCATGATAAAGAGAGAAAAGACTGACATTGTCAAGGATTTCATTTCGCTTAGCACCACAATCGACACTCATGGAAGCAGCAGTCAGGAAATCAAAGGATGTATTGCATTAGGTGAACACGCTGTGAAAGACTACTTTAAAATCTTAAAAAGCACTCTGAGGACTAAGGTGTGCCTGACCCAAGTCGTGGTATTTTCAATTGCCTCATGAGCATGTGCAAGCCGGACAGTGGGTAAAGAAGGCTGAAGAACTGATGCCTTTGAATTACAGTGCTGGTGAAGAATACTCAACATACAGTGCACTTCCAGAAGAACAAACAAATCTGTCTCGGAAGTACAGCCAGAAGGCTTCTTAGAAGGGAGAATAGTGAGACTTTGTCTACCTTACCTTGGATGTGTTACCAGGAGAGATCAGTCCCTAGAGGAGGACATCGCGCTTGGTAGAGTGTCAGAGAAAAAGAGAAAGACCTTCAATCAGATGAACTAACACGGTGGCGGAAACAGTGGGACCAAACCTAATGATGGTGAGAGCGGCCCAGGGCCCTGCAGTGTTTCATTCTGTTGTACATGTGGTCTCTGTGAGTCAGAAGTGACTCAATGGCATCTAACAACAGTAGTAACAAAGACAAGAAGATGTGACATCAGACAGACAATACTAACAGAATCTGCTTCATGAGTGTTGATTGAGACAGTGTATTCAGAAAAGACAAACACCACATCTGGCACACAATAGATGCTCAATAACCATGTGTTAAAAAAAATACTGTAGAAAGGGAATGTCTTTGAGATGGAGGGGTAAGAGATGACTTACATTTGAGAGGTTAGGTTCCCACACTACAGGACTGACAAATTTAAAGTTTGGAGTCCTTAAAATATTCAGCAAAGACATTACCATCCATTTCAAGAGCAGTGTTAACAGTTGGAGGGGGGTAGCTATCCATATATTCTTAACTGGTGCAACGGTTATTGTAAACCGAGAGGAAAAGAGCTTGGCCAGATGCAGAGAAATAGCAAATGTCGCAAGAAATAAGCAAATGCAGAGGTAGCCCTATTTCTGAAGAGGATTTTTGAGAGGTGGAAGACAAATAGCATACGGAGTCTGTAAGTGTATTATATATACAGACATGTGCACTGTATAGATATTCCACAAGCCACTGAGCTGTTCTTCAGAACTGTGAGATAGGAGAGGTTTCTATATTCCAAAATATAAATTATCTCAACGTATCCCTTCTGTCAGTTCCAGAAAGTTACTTTATTAATATTAACTTTGTTACTTTTAAGAGATGCTGAGGATAAATTTTAGAGCCTGTGTCTACATACTGTAAGGAGAGAGGGGAATTGATCTAAACCATGTGTTCATTATAAATAATGACCAATCAGTAGAACAAATTTAAATTAGCACAAAATCCTTTTCATAATAAGCTTCTATCTGATAAAAGCTGTAAAGAAAATCAGTAACTGTTCATATAAAAGTTCAAGTGGAAGCTGAAAAACATTAAAACAACTTCACAAGAGCCAAAGTACAACTTTGACTGTACCCTATCTGAATTTAGAGGCTGTCTCCAGGACAGATTTGAAGCACTGAAAACTAATGAGTAGTGGAATCACACCAAGGACATCATACATGAAGAACACAAGAGGTCATTAAAAAGACAGGAAAGAAACAAAAGATAAAAGTGGAAGCCCGAGGAGACAATGAAACTTGCTCTTGAATGTCGAGTAGCTGAAGTCAACAGGAAAAATGATAACGTGCAAAAGAGATTTCAAAGGGCAGCTGGAGACACCAAATTCTTATAAAGACATGTATGAAGAACTGGAGTTAGAAAACCAAAAGGGAAAAACATGCGTGACATTTCTCAGGTTGAAAGAACTGAAGAAAAAATACAGCCTCGAGTCGCAATTGGAAGGATTCTAGGAGCAAAATACAACCACACAGGAAGCATCGACAGAAGCTGGCAGAAATGCAGAGTCACTGTACCAAAAAGGAGAGGTTGGAGTTCACACGGTGCAGGAGGCAGCATGCATGCGGTCAAGGACTGATGGCATTGAAAGAAGCCCAAGCTGCCCTGAAGGCACTGGTGACAAACAGGGTTCCAGGAACTGACAAACTATCAGTGGAGACTATCAACGATTCAGTGTAGCACTGGAAGTGCTCCCTTACCTGTGCCAAGAAATCTGAAAGACAGTTACCTGGCCAATCGTTTGGAAGAGATCCATCCTAATGTTTATTCCAATGAGGTAATCCAACAGAATGTAGAAATTATCAAGCAATATCATTAATATCAGAGACAAACAATATTTTGCTGAAGATCATTCAAAAGCAGTTGCAGCAGCACCTTGACAAAGAACTGCCAGGAATTCAAGCTGGATTCAGAAGAGTATGTGAAACCAGGGATATCACTGCTAATGTCAGATGGATCCTGGCTGCTAGAAGAGAATAACAGAAAAATTTTTATCTGTATTTCATTGACTGTGCAAAGGCATTTAATTGTGTAAATCATAACAAATTATGGGTAACATTGTGAAGAACGGGAATTCCAGGACATTTAATTGTATTCTTGAGGAACCTGGTTTTAGACCAAGAGACACTTGTTCAAACAGAAAAAAGAGATTTTGCGTGGTTTAAAACCAGGAAACATGTGTGTCAGGTTTGCATCCTTTTACAGTGCTTATTTCATCTGTATATTGAGCCAATAATCTAAGCAGCTGGGCGATCTGAAGAGCAGGACATTAGGATTGGCCAAACCATATTACGATTGGAGGAAGACACATTAAAAGCCTGCACTATGCAGATGATGCAACTTTGCTTGCTAAAAGTGAAGAAGACTTGAAGTGCTTACTGATGAAGATGAAAGACTACGTCCTCTACATATGGGTTACACCTCAACATAAGAAAACAAATCCTCATAACTGGATCAATAAATACCATCATGATAAACTGAGAAAACACTGAAGCTGCCAAAGATTTTGTTACACTTTCATCCACAATCAATGCCCACTGAAGCAGTAGTGAAAAAAAAAAATCAAACAACACATTGTATAGTGCAAGTCTGCTGCAAAGGAACATGTTAAAGTGTTAAAGCACAGAGATTTCACTTTGAAGACTAAGGCACGACTGATCGAAGCCCTTATATTTTCAGTTGTCTCATATGCATTTGAGACTGGCCAATGAATAAGGAAGACCAGGAAGGACTGGCGACTTTCAGTTATGGTCTTTGCAAATAATATCAAATATATCATGGACTGCCAGAATAACAAACAATCTATTTTGAAAGAAGTACAGACAGAATGCTCCTTAGAAGCAAAGATGGTGAAACTTCATGTTACATACTTTGGACTTGTTATAAGGAGGGATTCGTTCCTGGTAAACATCAGTGAAGTAGTGGAAGACCCTCAGTGAGATGGATTGACACAGTGGCTACAAAAAGGGGCTGAAGCAGAACAATTGTGAGGATGGTGTAATGTTTTCATTCTGTTGTATAAGGTCTGCTGTGGGTCAGCACCTAACAGCAGCAAGAACAGATTATTATTTTCATCTCTTAGCTTAATTTCTTGAGGCTACGTGAACGTGTGATCTAGAAGCACCACATATACCATGGATAGCAGTTCCTCTTCCGGGTAGACATTCCAAATTTCCAGTGACATATTCTTCTGTATTTAATAGAAGATGAAGGAGCAGGTAGCTACAAAGAAGGATCAGAATGTGTCCATAGGAATGCCAGTTTGGAGCACATTTTATTTTATTTTAGCGAAGATCATCTTGGCTTAAAACCTTATTTATGCAATAATATTCAGTTAAGGACTTTAATCGAGTTATGAAATAGGAAGGATATTTTTGAAAACTAATTACTTCACTGTGGATGAATTATTAATTGACATTATCATACCGTTAAGTAAAACATGACACTGTTAGTTGTCGTTGACTAGGCTCTGACTCATAACAACCTTGTGTGGAACAGAATGAAACGCCCAGATCTCTTGTGTGAGCTTCATGATAGTTGTTATGTTAGAGTCCCTTTTGAGGCTATTATGTCAATGCATTCCATTGAAGGCTTCACTCATTTTGTTGGCTCTCTACAAACAATGATGTTCTTTTCTAGTTGATCGGTCTTCTTTGGTGACATGTCCAAAGTAAGCAAATTGAAGCCTTGCCATCCTTGCTTCTAAGAAATGTCCTGGTTATAACTAACGATACAAATACAACATAGGAATGTCTTAGTTGGCCAATAATCCTTTTCACTCAGGAAGGTTGCTATATGAGTTCACACACAAGTTCTGATGCTTTGAAATAAAGACCATAAAATAACAGCAACTTAATAGAAATTTTGCAATCCCATGGATAAGTTTAGAGAGGTGGTCCAGGATTGGTGTGGCAAGTTCACAAGTACCATAAGCCCAGGCTCCTTCTATCTTGTTGTTGCGGCATCCTCAACATGTGACTTCTATCTCGTGTCCCATGTATGTGTTGACTTGGTTAGACTGTACGCCCAGCATTGAGTTGTTGTTCTTCATTCTGTCATTTTCCTACATGTTACAAATCATTATCTCTGCACGTGGTTAAAGAGGATTAGGATGGGAATTTATCAGTCTTACAAAAGTCACATCCCTGATCTAGTATAAAGCAGGTTGCCCTGAGGTGTGACCTGTACTCCTTCTATCTTACAAGAGACAAGGGAGAAGGGAAGCAGATAGTCGCTCTAGCTTCCCACAGTAACATTCACAGTCCAGCCAGGAAGCAGGAAAGAAAAAAGGGAAGAGCACATTTCTTCCCCACAAGAGCATGGCCAGAAGTTTGCACACATCACTTCCCCTCAAATTCCATAGGCTAGAACCTAGGTTACTGAACTGCAACGTAGGCTGGAAAACAGATTCTTTAGCTAAACATCCATGTGCCTGGCTGAAATTTCTATCCAGAAGGGAAAATGAATCTTAGGAGAAACTAGCAGCCTCAACCACAGTTGGAAACTTTCTGTAGTCTGGTATGATCATATCAGTATCTCCTTTCTCCTTTCCAGTTCCTGTTGGTATACTTTTGTTTTCTATCCAGGGTGTTGATTCCAATCAGTACAACCTGAAGGAGCATGGTATATTAGTACAACTGAAGGCTTCTATGATGATTAATTTTATACATCAAGTTGACTAGGCTATGGTTCCTGGTTATTTGGCCAAAACACAACTCGAACTGCTGTCATAATGTAGTTATATGTGATTAAATCAGTTAGCCTCGAGCAGCACAATTTCCATAATGTAATGTAATGATTTTCTATAATGTAATATAATGTAACACCAGTCAATTGAGGTCATAGGGCAGATCCTAAGCCTAGTGACTTCTGAGTTATAAAAAGAGAAGTGTAGGTGTGGATCCACAGACAGGAGAAGACAGATGACACGGAGGATCATCTATAAGCAAGGAATGCCTAGCAGACACCAGACTAGGAGAGATGTCCACAGAAGGAAGTGACATGGCTGAGACACTGACTTGGGTTTGTAACCTCTAGAACTAGGCATGTAGTGAATTGGATTGTGTCCCCCAAAACTATGTGTTAACTTGGTTAGACCACGATTCCCAGCATTGTGTGGTTGTTTTTTGTGATTTTCCTATGTGTTACAAATCATATTCTTTGCCTGTGGTTTAAGAGGATTAGGGTGGGATTATAACTACGCTTACGAAGGTCATATCCCTGATCCAAGGTAAAGGGAGTTTCACTTGGATGTGGCCTGTACCACCTTTTATCTTACAAGAGATAAGGAGAAAGCAAAGCAAGCAGAGATTTGGGCACCTCATATCAGAAAGCAGTGCCCTGAGCAGAGAGAATCCTTTGGACCCAGGGTGCCTGCTCAGAGAAGCTCCTAGTCCAGGAGAAGACTGACGACAAGGACCTTCCTCCAGAGTTGAGAGATAAACCTTCCGCCTGGAGGTGATGCCCTAAATTGGACTTCTAGCCTACCAGGCTGTGAGAAAATACATTTCTGTTTGTTCGAGCATTCCACTTGTGGTATTTCAATAATAGCAGCACTACGCGATTCAGGCAATCAGAAAATACATTTCTGTTCTTAAAGTCAACCACTTGTGACATTTGGGTTGTGATAACTAATACAGCTCCTTTATGGTAGCTATAAAAGATTTGGATGCATTGTTCTACAAAAAGACTCCTCCTCTTTCAGGGGTCAGGAGATAAGACAACAATAAGGAAGGGGGAGATACAACCAGCCACATGGACATAATTGGGGAAGAATGCAGGGTCAAGGAAGGGAACTTGTAGGTGGAGACATTAGAGCATTTTGTCTACTGGCTGGAATGATAGCATTCTGTCCTGTTTTTAAATATTTCCAACAACAGCTGACCTTTCAGGAGGAAAAAAATGCTTAGAGCCTGTTGACTTTCCACGTCATTTCGCTCTGAGCAACAACTGGCCCTTGTCTCCTGTTTCACGTCTCTTAAAAGTAGAGTCTTTCCTTCTGTTAACATTTTAAAAATCTGGTTCTTACAAAGTTGTGCAATTTCCTCATATTTCTTCCATGATCCAGCCAATTTCTGCTTTAGAGGACTTTTCCCCATTACTGTAAGGTTTCCTAAAAGCCTTATATTAGTATTTGACTTGCACTGACCTGTGTGGGAACAGCGTGTTCTGGCTTTCAGAGAACAGCATCTGAAAAGCATGTCTTGTTACCGTGGCCCCATTTCAATCAGTAAGTATTTACTGAGTGCTTTCTTTGCTCCAACACTGCTCTAGATCCTGCTGAATATAGACACCAAAGACTCTGAGTTCTGCTAAGGATCTTAGGGATAACCATTCATTTTCCAAACAAGGAAACCAAGGCCCAGAAATTAAAGAACAGGGCCCCAGGGACATGAGGTTATTTAGAAGACCAGCATCTAGGTTAACCTGTTTCTTGTTCTCACTGAAGTATGTGCTTTGATTGAGAAGATAAGACAAAGGATATATGCAGGGTCAAGGAAGAGAACTTGTAGGTGGAGACATTAGAGCATTTCTAAAAACGTAATAATATTACCGTGAAAATTGAATTGTACCTTCAATTTGTCATAAACTGAGGACTGCATGTAGTGTCTTCTCCCCTACAAACTACTTGAGAAAAGGGATATATATCCAGTCTCAGATCTAAGGAAGTGTCCATGCTATACCAATTACAAATCATACCCTTCCTCACTTCAGGACCAGGCTTCTGATAGCTCACGTCATCATACAGTAGCATTTTCAAACTTTTCAGCTAGTTTCTCAAAGCTCCTAAGACAAAGTGAGCATTTTTATGATTGATTATGATTGGTTGTGTTAGAAGTTCACGTATATGAAAATTGATTGAGTGACAAGCTGTTCAACAGTGAGAACCAAGGAAGTAGATAGCAATTAAAACACCCCGTGAATAGAAGGACTTCCATTAAATGCTGGCCTCAGATACTGAGGCTGGTGGGCAATTTCTTTCTTTGAAGCTCTCTTAGCCATAAGTATGTGAACATCTAACAACATTTTTTTTTAAGACGTGATTGCTCTGATAAAAGCAGGGAAATATTTAATTGAGTTCCCAACATATAGTTGTATAAAGTTTATATTTTATTTTATCCTAAGAGGAAAATCCAGCCATGATCTGTCAGATTGTCATGCTTTCTCGTGTGTTGCCATGATGCTGGAAACTATGTCACCAGTATTTCAAAAACCAGTGAGGTCACCCACAGTGAACACAATTTAGCAGAGCTTTTGGACTAATGCAGACTAAGAAGAAAGGCTTGGTGATCTATTTCCAAAATTTAACCAGTGAAAACCCCATGAATCATGTGTCCTGTTAGTGCTGGAAGAAGAGTCTCCTGGTTGAAAGACACTCAAAATATACAGTGGTCTCAACAATGGACTCAAGTATTACAAGAATCACAAAGACAGTACAGGACTGGACAACGTTTTGTTCTGTTGTAGATGGAGTCATTATGAGTCATAGTCAACCTAGCAGTAACTATCAAGAGGAAAACCGCAACTAGTGACCAACCTAATTCTTCCTTTTCATCTTGACTTCCAATGAGTGTAGACTTTTTTCTCTTCCCTAGCTGTGCCTATAGGGTTGTAGTGTGCAGAGTCCAAGTTGTGACAAGGATCAATGCTGGATCACTTAAAAGGTAACACAGGTTGCCTGAGCATGGGGAATGGCTCTCTTCATCAGAAGAAACCTCCCATGGAATCTTCTTTGGAGAAAGACTACTTTCTCTAGACCTGTACAGCCCAGCATGGGAGTCAGCAGACACATATCACTATGTAAATTTAATTTTGATTAAATTTTGGAGGGAAATTAGGTACAGAAGTCTGAAGAACACACAAACACAAATGGATAGCCCTGAGCAGAAGGTCCTCTCCTACCTTTTGGGCTTCTGAGATGCCTGAGAGTGGTAACAAGTACCGGTTAGCTCAAGTACGAGTGTTGATAAATTTTTCTTGATAAATAGTTGATAAATAGTCTATTTTCACGTGCATAGGAAAGAGCTTAGAAGAGCACATTCCAAGTAACTAACAGCAGTCATCCTAGCAAATGAGCCACAGGGCAGGAGGAGAAGGAATAGGGGACACAAGAACAGAAGGATAAAGGAACTTTCTTTCTTTTTTTGGCCACTTCTGGATTGCTGAAATTTTGTCTTCACTAAGGACGCTTGAAGTTTTAACATGAGAGCACTAGCAAGAAGACTTACAAATAAACAAGCAACCCAATAAGCTCACTCATCCAAAATTCTGGTCAATCTTGTTTTCCTTCTCTAGAAAAGAATCCTAACAAAGAATAAACCAATGTTTGCAGGGAAAGCTTGTCATCTCTCACCTGCCCCATGTCTGGCCCACTCCAAGGCAGCCAGTGTGGCACTGCTGACCCCAGTGTTTGCATGACTTGTGTTGGCTTCCTGTCCTGCTCTGCAGTTCTAAAATTAGCAAGTGGCTGGCTGGACGCTTTCTTCTCCTTCAGCCTCCAAGTTGGAGAGATGCAGAGATCTGAGTGATTTGCTATGCCTGGGGACCTTCTTTGCATTAATAACAATAATAACTCTATTATTTAGGAGTCACATTTGCCTCTTATAAACATGGTCAAATAGAAATGGAAAGATTTTAAAACTGTAAAGTTGAGCTGGTCAATTTTACTACCTGTAAGTACCTGGCATTTACTTCAAGCAACATGCCAATAAGTTTTTATCACTTCCATGGTCAAATTGTTCACTACTTTCCTCTTTAAACAAAATCCTTGCAGTCCTTAAAGCTTGGAAAATGACATCTGAAATATGTTTAAACTGTGTGTTGACTTCTATTTATACTGGATTTTGATGAATTATTCTGTTCTATACAAGTCAACCCTGGTGGTGTAGTGGTTAAGTGGCTGCTCACCAAAAGGTCTGCAGTCTGAATCCATGAGGCAATCCTTGGAAACTCTGTAAGACAGCTCTATATTGTCATATAGGGTTGCTCTGAGTCAGAATTGACTTGACAGCAGTGGATGTATATATAAATATATATATATGTGGCATACATATATATACACAAATATATGTGTGTGTGTGTATATATATATATATATATATATATATACAAATCAACAGATCATTGGCTGATTGATGTACATAGATCACCAGGCTTTTTTTCCTGGTCTGTCTTAGCCTGGAAGCTCTACTGAAATGTTTTCAGCAACACACAAGCCTCCACTGACAGCAAATGGGTGATAGCTCTATGCATATGCATACATATATACCTACTCATACAGTGCACATACATATATATGTACACACAGGAACATATACAAATACATCCTGTGATAGAAAAATGGAAAGGAAGCAGAAGAAGATGGGAAAACCCTTATAGAAGAGTTAAGTCTACAACCTGTGAAAGGAGAGTAAGAAGGAAGATACTGAGTTTCTCTTAAGGATGATAAATTTGGAAATGGATAGTGATGATGGCTGCAAAGTAAGGTAAATGTTATTATTGTCACTGAATTGTACATACAAAAATAGTTTAAAGGAAAACTGCTCTGTTATACCTTTTACTGTAATAAAATTTTTAAAAAGAAGGAAGGAGGATTTCTAGCAAGAGCTTCAGACTGCACAGTAGCTCTGAGACAGTCTTTGCCTTGCCAAAGGAGTCTAGAACAAAAGCTGTCTGTTAGAGGAGGCCTGTACAGGGTAGTTCTCCTACTAGTTCTCCTACTGTGCTCTGGTCTTGGCAGGAGTCAGCCTGCATGACCTTGGCAAGAATGCTGCAGTGTGCCTAAATATGTAGAGCTGGGAGCTGTCTGTCAATTACATGCACCCCAGCAGATTCTCTTCAGGGAGATCTCAGGAGCATACCAACTTGGCTGCCACAGTCCACCCCTTGCATCACACAGCTCCACTTCTCCATTCTCCAATGGCTTCTCCTACAGAGGAGAAAGTTTAAAGAAGAACAAACTGTAGAGCATGTCCCTGAAGTTAGCTACAGGACATCAGCAGGTACTCATCTTCTCCCTCTGCCACTATTCATTCTGTATTTCCTCTCTGCTGTGGATTAAATTGTATACCCCAAAAAGTTACGGTGATGTCCTGACCACTGTATCTGTGATCCTGTGTGGGCAGAGGGATTTTGTTTTATTATGTTAATTAATTCATAGTAGAGTAGAGTGGGTCCTAAACCTAAGCACTTCTCAGAGGGTCTCACAGAAAGACCAGAATAGAAACAGAGACATACATACAAGGGAAGACATATGCTACACGAGGATTGTCTACAAACAAAGGAACACCAAAGATTGCCAACAGTCACCAGAAACTAAGAGAGAGACCCACAAAAGGAATCAATGCAGTTGACACCCTGATTTGGACTTTTAGCTATCAGAATTATGAGAAAATAAATTTCTGTTCCTTAAAGCCATCCAATTTGGGGAACATTTGTTAAAGCACCAGTAGATAACTAAGACATCCACTCTCATCAGTCATCTCAGCAATTGTTTGTAGTTTATCTGTTGGCATAAAGTCAATAAATTAGTCTATACTAATTCACCCTCAATGAGGTTACCATTCGAGCCAATATAATCTGATGAAAAAATTGTTTTGTTCTCTGCCATAACTGCTTCCAAGATTTTATTCCTTCCACTGCCTTAAATTACATTCTTTCTGGGAAGAGCAGAGAATGATGACGCTGTTTTCTAGGGGAAGGATGCAGAACATGTGGCCATTTTGAATTTTAAAACTTTTTAAAGTGTAGGAGGTAGTCAAAGATGATGGCATAGTCAGACACCTCTTAATGTCCTCCTTACAACAAAGACCCCCAAAACAAGTGAAGGGGATATTCAGTTGAGTATTAACAACCAGGCTGAGAAATCAGACTAAGCGCCAAGTGGAAGGAGAGACTGTACAAAAACATTGAACATCGAGAACTATGGATCATTGACTTTCTGCCAGTCAGACCTGCCCAACACAGTCATACTGAGACAAAGCAGGCAGCATTTCCAGCCAATGCCCCCATCACCTGGTGCTGCCAAGCGGGAGTGACACTGCACCCACATTCAGAGGCAGGCAGGATTGCATCCCACTGTGTAAAAGTTAAGTGCACTCACTACACATACTGTGCCCCTTCAGCGACCTGTGCTGGAGGCCCACAGGCTTGTGATATCCTCCTACCCCCTTCATCTAGCCTCCCACGTGCACTTGTAGCTCACTCACAATCCCATCACCTGCACCAGAGGCCCACACAACAGTGGTACACACTCTTTTGTTCAGCTACCCGTACCAGAAGCTCACACTGGCAGCACCAGCTTCTCTGCCCAGCCACTCACATCAGAGGAGATTTTAACATACCTCTTTCAACAAAGGACGAAACAACTGGGAAGAAACTCATAATGACCCTGGAGACCCTGCAGAGCTGCCTCCGTAGAGTTTCCAAGGAGCACCTGGCCGATCTGAACTGCCAACCTTTTGGTTAGCAGACGTAGCACTTAACCACTACACCACCAGGTCTTCCAAACAATAGATGGGCCTATCAAATAAACAGTAACATCAAGAGGAATGTGCTCCATAGAGCAATCAACGAGATTGAGACCAAAAGGGCAACATTTGCCCCAAAGCAAAGATGAGAAGCAAGGAGGGGCAGGAAATTGGACAGAGGGAAACAGTGAACCTAAAGTAGAAATGTGGAGAGTACTAACATACTGTGAGAATTATAACCAATGTCACAAAATAATTTGTGTATGAATTACTGTGTGGGAACCTAACTTACTACGTGAACATTTGCCTAAACCACAATAAAATATTAAAGAAAAAATTTCAAAGTATACATTACAATTTCTTGATGAAGAATCATATAAACCTCTGAAAAGAATTTCTGTGAAAAGGACAGGGAAGAATATATATTTCCTGGTCCATATCACAGAGGGGGGACTTCAAAATTTGTATCTCTAGCTCTCCTTTATTTTAACAATTAGAGTGGGACTTTGCACAGCCAGGTAAGTCAGGGAACACTAAGGAAAAGCAGGGTTCTTCTACTTTAACAAATAAATATGCATTTGCCTCTTTTTCTTTGCACTTGTCTTTCAATAAGAGTGACCAAAAATGATGAAACTTGTCATTAATAATTTTTCCTGTGCTGCAGAACAAGATCCGAACAAGTGGGAACCTAGCGGTGCTCTATGGAATCTGCTTGGTAACCGTCTTTTAGGGCTTCTTGATTCCAATTAGCAGAGTCCCGATGACACTACGGAAAAGAGCCCAGGTGCGGACAAAAAGCTAGGCAGTTCAAACCCACCAACTGCTCCTGGGAAGCCAAACTAAACAACCAAAGGAAGCTCATAAAGCAATGCTTTTATTAGCAAAGATTTTGTCGATAACCTAAACACTCATTAGTAGTAAATATTAAATACCTATATTAAATGTTTATGGCATTTTCATGTAATGGCATTCTTCTATTGGAAGGACTATTTCTAAAATTTGAGGAATTTCTGTTTCTATTGTCTGCAAGGATGCCTGCAACAGATTAAAAACAAGAAAATAGAGACCATCGTTTATCATACTGCAGCAGTTGTCCATCGCTGAATAACAAACCAAACTCTGACTTTAGTACCTTAACACAACCATTGTACACTTGTTTATGATACCATCACCATGGTTGATCTCTGCTACACATCGTGTTGCCCGAGTTCCCTCCTATCTGGACCTAAGCAAGAGCAGCTAGGACTGCTCTCTCCACTTGTGCTCTAGGTCTTCAACAGGCTCAGCTAGGTTTGCTCACCTGGCAGCAGAAATCCAAGATGATGCAAGCAGAAGAGGCAAATCTTCTTGAGACCTTGGTTCAGAGTAGCCACCCTATTAATTCCACCAATTTCTATTGCTCAATCCCAAAAAACCCACTGGGTGGGGTGGCTGGTGGGTTCCAACTGCCACCCTTTCAGTTAGCATCTGAGTGCTTTAGCCACTGGACCATCAGGGCTTTTTCATTAAGACGTAGCCCAGCAGCAAGGAGTAGGAAAATAGACTCCAACCTCTGAACAGGAGTTGCTGTGTGGCAGCCACCATCCAAAATGGTCCTCCATCATCCTCACTCCACTGTACGTGCCTTTATGTAGTCCGCTCACACTGGCTGGAGCCTGGTGGCACTGTGGTTAGGAGCTCAGGCTACTAAACCAAGAGAGCGGCAGTTTGAATCCACCAGCTACTCCTTCGAAACCCTATGAGGCAGTTCTACTCTGTCCTATAAGGTTGCTATGAGTAGGAATTGACTTGATGGTACACAACAACTAATTTCCACACTGAGCCAGGGCTGGCCTCTGTGGCCAACAGGACACAGCAGAAGTGACAGGAGGTGACTACTGAGGCTAGATGATGACAGACTTTGTCGTTTCTATCCTACTGTCTTGGATGACTCACTCTGGGGGAAACCAGGTGGTGTTCCCAAGGGTACTGAAGCAGCCTACGGAGAGGCACAAAGAAGAACCAAGATTTCCAGGCAACAGCCAACACCAGCTTGCCAGCCATAAGAGCGAACCACCTTGGAAGTGAAAAATTCAGCCCCAGTCAAAATCTTCAAGGAACTGCAGCCCCAGCAAGCATCAGACAGCATCCTCACAAGAGCAAGAACCACTCAGCCAAGCCATACAAACTGTAAGACACAACAAATGATTATTGTTATTTTAAGCTACGAGAGTGTACTGTTAAGCAATTTCAAATAATAAATAACCTACTTTTGTCGAGTCAATCCGGCTCACAGCAACCTTATAGGACAGAGTAGAACTGCCCCATAGAGTTTCCAAGGAGCACCGGGAAGATTCAAACTGCTGATCTTTTGGTTAGCAGGCATAGCACTCAACCACTGTGACACTAGGTTTTCCAAATATACAAGTTGCAAATAATTTGTGGTCTTTATATGTATGTATATTAATAATAGTTATCTCTAGAGTCTGGATATAAAGATGTGTTTGTGTGCTTATGCGTATGCATGTGTGTGCACACATGCATGTGTACATGTGTGTTTGTGTGTTATTGCTCTTATTTTTGAGTACTCGGGGCCGGCAGGTTTTACTTGAGGCAGGTTTTTCTTCATACTTGCTTGAGTTTTTTCATTGAACTTGAACTACTTCCATAATCACTCAAATGGCTGAAAATTCATTTCTCTTGCATATCAAAGCACTTGTAATGAGCAACACAGATGAGCAAGCCAGAAGGGAAAGAAGGTACAAACCCTTTGAGAGCTTTTAGATGCCATCCTGCATGCAAGCCCCAAATAGTGCAAGTTCTAGGAACCATGAAACAAACCCTTGGAATATCAGCACAGGCTTGGTTTGCTGAGAAAAAAGCTCTCAGGCAAAGTATAACATAGAGACTGAAATGATAACGCAACCACAGTGAGATTTAAGCACGCATATTCCTTTTAAATGAGATTTTCCCTGAAAAGATAGTATCCAACGTAGTCACTGAAATGCAATGAGTCCATAGAGCTGGAACTGGTTTAGAACATGAAGAATCTGTTTGAAATACACACGCACAATGGGATCCAGCTGTCTGAGCCAGTTGAGAGAAATATGTTTAAAAATAAAACAGTCCTATGTGTTCCCCAACTGCTTTTCCATGGCAATGCAGTTTTAAAATTCAACTGACCCAATAAATTAATCAGTGCAATTGACCAGGCCTTTTCAAAATAACGAGTCTAAAGCCTTATTTCCTCCTGAAAAGAAAGACGTGTCATCATGGTGTTTCACAGTTTTCTTCCAAAGACAGGTAACTCTGCGAATTTCCTCCTGGAATGGAAGCAGTTTGAAGTGTCCCTCACGTTGTTCTTTTTACTTGTTAAATAGGTTATGTCAGGTTTTTTTGTTTATTACATGTTGACAGCATCTTCCAGCCTGCAAACAAAATTCTAGAGGAGGCTGTGATCTTTACCTAACATATGACATTTGGGCTCTCGTTTTCCATTTCTGTCCCAGAATATTCAATATGAACTTAGTCTCACAGCATTGCACAGAGCCCTGGAAATGCTCCAATCTTTTTTTTTTTTTTTTCAAAAAGGAATGAAACAAAGAGATGTATGTGTCAAGATGGCATGTCCCTAACTCTTAGAATCACAGCCAAATTGTTTAACAACTTCGAAAATCAGTGAATTACTGTGAGGGTTTAGATCTATGTGGTTTTCCTCGTCTGATTAAAAACTTAAAAGTATTACAAAATCTGACTTTTCTTGAAGCAACAGCTCATTTTATATATTCTTACTGCTTTCTGTAAAACTTCTGTCCAGTATCCCCTCCAAGACAGGAATCTGGGGCATCTTTGCTGCTGTTAACTGCTGGCACGTTGGCTCCATGTCATGGAGTCTCTGCACACAGTGGGATGAAAGTTGGGCCAGTCCCGGGCCACCGCCGTAAGAGGTTGTGAACCAGACTGTTGTAGTCTACAGGATTTTCGCTGGCTGCCTTTCAGAAGTACCTTGTTGGTCCTTTCTTCCTAGTCCGTCTTAGTCTGGAAGCTCTACTGACACTCGTTCAACAGTACAGCAACACACTATCCACGAGTGATGGACGAGAATGGCTGCGCACGGGATGCAGTGGGATGGATTGAAACCTGGGTCTCCTTCGTGGGACAGTGGGAATTCTGCCATCAAACCACCCATGTCACATTCGGGGGAGTGAACATCACCCCCCTAAGTTTGCAAACTGAGTTTTCCTGGGAAGTGTTAAGAAGCAGCAGCAGCCGCTAAAAGCAGTTTGAGATTTACAGAGGGCAGATTTGAGAGCTAGGTACTGATGCCCAGCTCCAAGACTCCCTATGAGCAAACCAGTTACATCTTTCTAGGCCTTGTTCTCTTCAATGATATGATGAAATAATTATTTGTGAACCAAGCATTGTGAAAGCTATTATATAGATGACACGACTGTAGCGTATACAAAACAGAAATCCAAGATGTGGAGATAGGATGCGCGGCTGTGTGTTGGATTGGTTGACTTGATGGTAAAAATCACTGAATAGAAAATTCCTGAAGAAGTTTGCCTAAGTTTTGTTGAAAAGTCTAGGAAGACTTCTTTTGAATACTGGCTTTGGAAACATGACAAACATCTAATTTACACACTTTCTAATTTTAGTATGTGATTTAATTTTACAACTATTTCATACACAGATGTAGATTAAATGATTTAACTGTTTTCAGAATGAAGCCAATTAAAATATAACCCAAATTACTGAAAGTTGGGGGGTGAAGTTAAGGGGTGCCCTGTTCTGGTTGAAAACAGAAATAAAGAGCCAAAGAGAATTATAATAACATATGGTGTCAGCTTCCTAGGAGCAGGACCGAGAAGGAAGCAGAGCTTTCTCTCTCCCTTTCCCTGAACCGTGGGATGAACAAGGGGCACATCACCTCCAACCAAGTAGTGATGGGAATGAAAATGGAAACAAGAGAACAGAACCCTTTCTCCGCTGGCCTGGAAACCCCATGTGGCTTGCCTGAAACAGAAATTACAGGCTGCATGGGTACTCCCTAGCCGTGCCACCCAAGTTGAGATGAAAACAGAAGGAAGCCTTGGCTTTTCAGTGCAGCAGTCCAGTCCCGTACCTAAGAGGAGGTCACAGAAAGACCAGGGAAGGATTATCTCTCCACGTGTCTCAGTCAGATTGGTCAGAATTTCCTGGTCTCCCCAGATTGATGTTACTCCTGCTATTGGGAAGAGCAGGTCAAGATCTTGGAGGAAGCCAGAAGGCATGATTCAGTATTGCACCTCTTTGGAAAACTTGGGAAATGGACCAGAAGTCCCTTGATTAATATGGACAGGAAAATAAAACATTTCCTGGCTCTGCCTCAACTCAGATAAATATAATCACTGTGTGAAAGAATCATCTCATAGGCATTCCCCCATATTGTTCAACTCTTCTTAACCAAAACCTAGATGAAGACAAAGATTCAGGGAGGGAGTGGCTGGTGATGAGCCACCATAATTTTGCAACTCCATGTGAAACACAGAACAGGGCAACTCCTTTGTTTCAAGAGGATTTGCTTGTGTATGTGTGTGCAACCATGCACACACACACTCACATTAGTTGTTTGAATTTAGGACACCTTTTTCCCCATGAAATGATGTTCTAAATCTAAAATAGTGTATAGCTTCCAAAGCTGACCTCCAAAAGTCTCTATGACAGTATAATTTCTACTCTACCCTGTTGTTTTCATAGGGAACGAATTACAAAAGCTAACACAAAGCCACAAGCACATCAATCCTTGGTCCAGACCACCCTCCCACCCTCCTTCCCTCCACTCTCCCACTCCTCCCTAACCCCTTCACCCAGAGGCAGTAGGAGGAGGTAGAAAGTGACTCATGGTGGATTCTCAAAGAACACAATTATTTGCTAATTCCCAACATCTGATCAGGGGCTATATCTCTGCATGAAAATAAGACCAAATCGGTACCTCTCAGCAGCTATTTAAGAAACTCTTTAAGTGATCCTCTTTGAAGAAAAAAGATTTTCTCGTTTGATTACTCTTTCCTTCATTTAACATTATTTCTAAAAATTTGTACCAGGCTCTGGAGATAAGAGTTGGGAACAAAACAGACACACCTCCTGCCCTCATGGAAACCCTGCTGGGGTTGGGAGTAGTGTGTGTGGGTGGGTAAACCATCCATTAAACAAGTAACCAAACCATACCCATTATTGTCAAGTTAATTGACTCACAGTGACCATACGGGACAGAGTAGAACTGCTGAATAGAGTTTCTACTGAGTGTTGTCTGGTGGATTTGAACAGTCAAGCTTTTGATTAGCAGCCATACCATTTAACTGCTGCCCCACCGGGGTCTCCATTAAACAAACGGGTGAATAAACATTGTATTTACAAATTGTAACAAGTTCTATGGAGTCCCCAGGTGGTGCAAAGGCTGGTAATCTAAGGGTTGGATGCCTTGGAAAAAAAGCTAGGAAATCTGCTTCTGGAAAACCAGCTGTTTGAAAACATCACAGAATGCAGTTCTATACAGACACACGAGGTAGTCCAGTGTTGGAATCACCTTAGTGACAACTGGCTAGTTTTACTAAGTGCTACAAGGAAAAAGTTGTCTCCAGAAATTGTCATTTGAGCTGAGATCTGAAAAAATGGCAAAGAGCAGAGGGAGAGAGAACATGCATAATCAGGAAAAAAACAGTCCACGAAGAGCAAAGGTGGTGAGGTGGAGAAAAGCTTGGAAGGTTCTTGAACTGACACAAGCCAGTGTGACTATGTAATGAAAGAAGGAAAGTGTAGCTGAGGTAACACTGGACGGGTAAATAGGAACCAAATGTCTCAAACCTAATGGGGTCATGTGGTGTATTCTCCTGAGTGCAATGGAAAGCCTTGAGACTTTTAGACAGGCTACTGACACAATCTGAATTGTATTTAAATATCTAGTCTATGTGATGTGGAATACAGATTTGGTAAAGGGACTAAGGGCCAGAAGGGAAGCCGGCAGGCCAGTGAGGCTTACCTACAGTAATCAGGTGAGAGATGTTGGATGGGCAGTTAGACTACTCGCTGTGACAACGTAGATAGAGGGCAGCTGTTGAACTTGATATGAATTTTGCAAGTGGAATTGACTTAATATACTCATGGATCCCATCAACTGTGTTGTCCTGTGGTTGCTTAAGTGTTGCTGTGATGCTGGAAGCTATGATACCATGATTATTTGAAATACCCGTGGAGGCTACCTTTCGGGAGAGTTTCTATACCAAGGCAGACTAGAGAGAAATGCATAGTGAGCTACTTTCAAAAAATTGTTGTTGCTGTTGTCAGATGTCATCGAGTTGGCCTTAACTCTGAGCCACCCCACGTACAATGGAATAAAACGCTGCCCCATCCCGTGTCATCCTTGCAACCATTGTTACGCTTGAGCCCATTGTTGAAGCTACTGAGTCACTTCACTTCATTTAGGGTCTTCCTCTTTTTTCACCGACCCTCTAAAGCATGGTGTCCTTCTCCATGGACTGATAACCCCTATTAACATGTCCAAAGTATATCAGACATAGTCTCACCATTCTTGCTTCTAAGGAGTATTCTGGCTATACTTCTTCTAAGACAGATTTATTCATTCTTTTGGCAGCCCATAGTATAACCAATATTTTTCACCAATACTACAATTCAAAGGCATCAACTCTTCTTCTGCCTTCCTTCTTCATTGTGCAGCTTTTCCATGCATATGAGGCAATTGACAACACAATGGCTTAGGTCAGGTACACCTTAGTCTTCAAGGTGACATCTTTGCTTTCCAACTTCAAAGAGATCTTTTGCAACAGATTGGCCCAATGTAATGTATCTTTTTTTCACTGGTTAATTTTTGGAAGCAAAAGACACATTGCATTTGAAAATTAGCCTGTGAAAATTCTGTGAATCACAATAGCATATTGGCTGATACAGCACTGGAAGATGAGGCTCCTCTATGATGAAAGGTGTCCAGAAACAGTGGCCTCAACAATGGACTCGAGCATATCAATGATTATGAAGATGGCATAGGATTGAGCAACATTTTATTCTGTTGTATGTGGGGTCACCACGAGTCAGAGTCAACTCATCAGCAACTAACAACTCATGGATTCGATGTGGGGTTTAAAGCAGAGGGCATGGAACAGTAACTCCAACAAAGGAGCACTTGGATTGGATACAGAGGCCATTTACTGAGGTGGAGGAATAGGAGGAGGACCAAGGAAATAAGGTGCAGAATTGGCCTTGAAGGTGTGAAATAAGAAATGTCTGTGAGTCCCAGAGCAAGCAGTTGGAGGATCTGCCACTGTCTTAGTCATTTAGTGCTGCTGTAACAGAAATATCACAAGTAGGTGACTTTAACAAAGACAAATTTATTTTCTCACAGAAAAGTAGGCTACAAGTCCAAATTCAAGGCATCACCTCCAGGGGAAGTCTTTCTCTGTTGGCCCTGGAGGGAGATCTTTGTCATCAATCTTTCCTTGGACTGGAAGCTTCTAAGGCACAGGGACCCTGTGTGCAAAGGACATACTCTGCTCCTGACATTGCTTATTTCCTGATGGTATGAGGTCCCCAAATCTCTCTGCTTGCTTCCTTTTCCTTTGTCTCTCAAGAAATGACCTCAAGATACAATGCAATCTTACAGTTCAAGTCCTGTCTCACCAACACAGCCACCAGTTATCTTCCCTCATTAACATCCTAGAGGCAGAGTTTACAACAAATAGGAACATGACACAATACTGGCAATCAAGGTCCAGTCAGACTGCTACACATGTTTTTTTGTGAGGAGACAATTCAATCCGTGACACCCGCAGATACAAGTGCAGAAGTCATTGTCTTAGAGATGTTATCTGAAGCCTTGGAGTGGGGCTTTGGCCTTCTCCCCTTGTTGCCCCATCCATTTGTAGGTAAGGGTAAGGAAGAGTAAACTATAACTGATATGCTTATGAGGAGGGAGAGGAAAAGTCAATCCCTTTCTGCTCAAAAATGAGTTTCTCTTAGTATTATAAATTCGTTTTCACCCTGATTGTCTCACAAGAGTGAAAATTGGCCTGAGAGAAAACTAATTCAGGTTTTAGTTTCTTTATCACCATTTAAAGATTCAAATGGCTGTTCTACAATTTAATATGCCTCAGATTTAATATTCCTCCTTCAAAATGCACCCCAAATGAGGACATTTTCTCTGCGTATAACGGGGCATGCTACCTTTCTGGGATACTCTAAAAACAGGCCATCTTCCCTGTCCGTAGGGAAGGCAGTTTGCTTGCCTGTAATTATTAGAACCTTTAACTACATCTGCACCTTTTGGCTGAGCTGCGATCTGTCACTCATGTGGAGTGACCTGGGCCAAATGGAAATGACGCTCAGAAACAGTGGAGTTTACATAGACTCAGGTCAGCATGATATGAGTAATTCTGGCTTTGGAGAGGAACATTTGTAATATGGTATAAACTCATCCTGTTTTTATCTGGGACTTCTCTCTGTTTTTAGTTTTAAACAGTCAGCTGACTTGGTTACATGATTACGCAAAAAAAATCTTTTTGGAGGTTTGCATGTTTGTTGTTAATCCTAGAATAAATTCACACCTTGGACCCTAATCAATCAGTACTGATCCATGTGCTCAGAGGTTGGGAATGATAAATGAAATCTACCTACCTTACCTTTCTGAATGGAAAACCCCAAAGCTGCCCACAGTACCCACATCTATGTCTTTCCCTGATCTAAGGCTGCAAAGCAGATGCTAAACATGAAAGCTTCCATGATGTCAGCCCCATTTCAACATTCCGGCTTTTCATTTCATGTGATAAGGTTGAAAAGGCCTATTTGACTGTTATAAATTGCCTTTCCTCATCAAAGAACTCCAAGACCAGAGTGTATAAACATATCTGGATGCTATGCTTAATTGCAAACCACTAGAAAAGAAAAATGATATGACATTAAACCAAATGCCCAGCTCCTTTCCAATCTTCCTTTTTGTTACTGTAACTCCAGTAAATAAGTCTATAGCCCCTGTTAAAAAGAATGAAAAGCTGACAAACCTCAAACTGAAAGGCTTCTGTGGGCCCAGGGCAAAACACCCCGAAGATCCAGCAGACCAAAGCTAAGGATGACGGGGGGGGCAATTGTCCTGATGTCGCAACTTATCTATTTGTAAAAACAGACAACCTGGATCCCACTGTGAGCCATTTCTCTGTCTCCCAGTTAATGGTTTTACTTTCCTTTGACCAAATGCCAGCTGCGCTGGGGTAACCAGTGTGGCATGGGAGAGCCAAATGCTAGCAATTGAAAGTAAACACGAAGACAATAAACCAAAAAGTCAGTGTGACCCGAAGACCGGAGACTAAAGACACACGGGCAGATTTCTTCTTACCAGGCAGAAGTTTCCAGGCAGGGAACTTAGTCTCATACCATGGATTATTGATTCAAAAGAGCTTATAACCACTGGACTCCTAAAGCCAAAAGGACAAACTAGTGATCAAGTCATGATCAAAACACACTCACAGTCAAGAGGTTTACAGGGCGCTTTCTGGTCTATGAATCTAAATCACAGCAGAGAGCCTGAGACAGATGGCAGCGAGCAGCACCTCCATAACCAGAGAGGATATTGGGGGCCTAGACCACACCTGTCCTATGTATATGCAGCATACAAGGACACCAACTCACCTCACTGGAGGGAGCCCACATAACTGATGCCCCGTGTTGCTGTTTAGAGTTCTGTTGCAGCAGCTAATAGTTAATTTAAGCAATGTATTTGGCCATCCTTGAAGCAGTCAGCTCTCAGAGGTAATTAAGCCTACCTGATGGAGGTTGGAAACTGTCTAGCAGTGCCACAGAAGAAAGGTCTGGTAATCTGATCCCATCAAGATTACAGCCAAGAAAGCCCTACGAAGCAGTTCTACTCTGTAACACATGGGGTCGCAATGAGTCAGTGTCAACCTGATAGCGACAGATCAGTTGGTTGTATGTATTTGCATGTGTGTGTGTGTGTGTGTGTGCGCGCGTGTGTGTGTCTAAAGCAAGACTTTGCAAGTCCATGTCCAGAGATGCAATTCAACAAATTTGAAGTAACTGAGTCACTTTGCAGGAGTAACTTTATCTCCCTAATCCTCAATTCCGTTACTAAATGGGAATCATGACTATAGGGTTTTGCTAAGAATTAAATGAAATAATGCACACCAGGAAATTAGCATAGGTCCTGGCATTTAGAACACATTTAATAAGTCTTAGGAAAGACGTGGCTGCTGAAGATGATGATGATCAAGAGTAAACAGAAGAAATTCTCACTTAAACAGTAATCCTACATCTTTAGAGTTAAAAATCTTACATAGCATCAGCCTTAAACTGGATCATCACTTTTCTTTGTCTGCAAACAGTAGCCAATATTCAGTGATGCATGGTAATGCTTATGGAAAATCTTTGGAAATTTTGACAAGATACTGGAAAAATTTAGGATTGCTTGATATGCCTCATATAGAATTTCATGCACACTTCCTTGGACATTTAAAAATAAAACAAGGTTCAGGATTCTGAGACAGGTCCAGTTGGAAGCCCCCACTTATTTGGGGACTGGTTCAGAGCATGATGAAGTCCCAGACGTAACAACAGCCTGAGGTGTAGTGGCCAGTGTTTGTTTCCTTGTTGATTTCCTCTCCCTGGCCTCAAGCTCGTTTTCCCATTGCCTGCAGGAAAATGACATCCAGGGGTGCAGTAGGCCTGACTTGGCAGCACTGAAGGATCACTGAACAAAGGATCTGCGTTTTAGGAGGAGCAGAGGAAGTTCCAGGGAGCCTTGGCCCCAACCAAACCAGATGTTAATGAGTGACTGCTCCAGGGTGCCGCACTCCAGCAGACGGCGCTCCCTTATGGGCTATTCTCTTTGGGGCTTACGGATCTGCTCTTCCCAAACAAAAGACAAGGAACATCCACCTGGGCGAGTGGTGCCTGGGGTCTTAAAAGCTAGCAGGCTGTCATCTAAACAGCACCAAATAGTCCCAGTCCACCTGGACCAGAGGTAAACAGTGGACACTGAGGACAGGAGGAAACCATGAGTCCACCAGATGGAATGGGCCATATGAGCCACAGTTTGCTTCAGCATGGGACCAGAAGAACTAAATAGCGCCTGGCCACCACCAATGGCAGCCCAGATAGGGTACACGGAACGGAGCCCCAGACATAGCAGGTGATGGTGTAGAGTGCAGAGCTGGAACTCTACCACAAGACCACGCTTGATGGTCCTTCTGAAAGGAGGGCCCCTGGGAGCATGTCCCCTAGACTGTCTGACCTCAAACTGTATCCATCACTGGGGCCAGCTCCCCAGACAAAGACTGAACTGGACTACACAAAACGTAGAGTGAGACTGGAGATGAACAAACCTTTATACATGGGGTTGTCTGAGAGGCTATTCACTGGAGCTGAGATGATTGGGTGAAGAGGGCCAGATCTTGGTCAAAAGGTCACAGGAAGTTCTGAGCAAAAGGGGAAGCATGCTGCCACGGTGGTGGGGTGAGGGGGGTGGGGGCGGTGGGCGGACGCAACTGGAAGAGCGGTGTTATATGGCAATATGGCATAGACTGTAAAATTGTTCTTAATTCACAATAAAAGATATTTTTAAAAAAGACAAAGAATACGCTGATTAACCTCTGAGTGTACAAAGGCAGAGTCGTCTGTACATGTCTGGAAGACAATACGCAGGAAAGAGAAAGAAACTTTCCCGGGCTACACCGGAGTCTACAACGCTCAGCTTCCAAATGAACTGTCACCTCAGGCTTCATGCACCTGGGAACTGACCTGGAGGCCGCAAAGCTTAGATTGGTTGGGTCCTCCACCAGGTAGAATCTCACACAGATTGAGAAAATTTGACTCCTCAGAATGCCAGCCTCTTACACCCATCTCTGTCAGATGGAGTCACTCACACACATACACACACACACACACGTGCGTGTGCACATGCACATGCACACGCACACACATGCACACACAGAGATACACATCAATTTGTTGAGGAGAGGCATGTTACGTGTATTTGAATTGGTTCCCAGCAATAGCTATGTCATTTCAACCAAGATGACCTCACTTGTGCAGAGCAGGATTTCTAAGGCTGTGATCTTTCAGAAGCAAGCAACTAGGTCTGGGCTGGTCCCAGTTACCAACCTTTTGGCTAGTAGTCAAGTTATTAGCAGGTATGTCACCCAGGGCCCACAGAGGAGAGTCTAGTAGACAGAAATCTCTAGTCATGTCTTTTTCACAACACCAGAAAGGCCTGGGGACACTTGCTCTCTTTAAGATCACATTTTTCTTACGCTGGTCTTCACAGAAACCTCTTTCTTCCTTCACTTTCGAAAATAGAAACCGCTTGCCACACAGGTCAATAAAAGTGTAAGAGATCCCAAGAATGTTAGTTAGATTTTATATAGCATTCTTTTTCATCAATAGTCGAAACACATGCACCCATGTATTTGGTTCATTTATCTTGTGGGAACAGGTGTTATCATTGCCATTTTATCTATGGAGCAATTTAGGTCCAGAGAACTTGGACTCAACCTGGCATGTGTCCACTCCAGCCTCTTTTCTCTGAAGTGTTGTTGTTGTTAGGTGCCATCAAGTTGGTTCTGACTCTTAGTCACCCCTATGCACAACAGAACAAAAAACTGCCCTGTCTTGTGCCATGTCCACAATTGTTTCTATGCTTAAGGCCATCGCTGCAGCCATAGGGTCAATCCATCTCATTGATGGATCCCTTTCTCAGTCTTCTTTTTGCTGACCCTCCACTCTGTCAGGCATGATGTCCTCCTGACAACATGTCCAAAGTATGTAAGACACAGTCTCACCATCTTTGTTTCCAAGAAGCATTCTGGTTGCACTTATTCTAGAACAGATCTGTTCTTTGGAAGTTCATAGTTCACTCAATGATCTTCTTGAACACCACAGTGCAAAGACATCAATTCTTCTTCTGTCTTCCTTATTCATCACCCAGCTTTTGCAAGCATATGATGCAGTTGAAAATACCATGGCTTGGTTCAGGCACACTTTAGTCTTCAAGGTGACATCTTGACTTTTCAGTACTTTGAAGAAGTTCTTTGCAGCAGATTTTCCCAAAGCAATGTGTCTTTTGATTTCTTGACTGCTGCTTACCTGGGCATTGATTGTGGAACCAAGTAAAATGAAATCCTTGACAACTTCAATCCTCTCTCCATTTATCATGATGTTGTTTACTGTCCAATTGTGAAGATTTTTGTTGTCTCAATATTGAGGCACAATCCATACTGAAGGCTGTGGTCTTTTGTCTTCATCAGTGTTTCAAATCCTCTACACTTCCAGGAAGTAAGGTGGTGTCATCTGCATAATGCAAGTTGTTAATGAGTCTTCCTTCAATTCTGATGTCTTGTTCTTCATATAGTCCAGCTTCTCCGATTATTGGCTTCACATACAGATTGAAAAGATATGGTGAAAGGATATAACTCTGACATACACCTTTCCTGACTTTAAACCATGCCGTGTCCCCTTGTTTTGTTTGCATGACTGTGTCTCGATCTGTGTATAGATTCCTTAAGAGCATAAGTAAATGCTCTGGAATTTCCATTCTCCACTATATTAGCCATAATTTGTTGTGATCCACACAGTCAAATGCTGTTGCATAGTCAGTGAAACACAGGTAACTACCTTTCTGGTATTCTCTGCTTTCAGTCAAGATCCACCGGGCATCAGCAATGATATCCCTGGTTCCACATCCTCATCTGTATCTAGCTTGAATATCTGGCAGTTTCTTGTCAATAAACTGTTGCAGTTGCTTTGAGTGACCTAAAGCAAAATTTTACTTGTGCGAGATAGTGATGATAATGGTTGGTGATTTCCACATTTGGTTGTATCACCTTTCTTTAGATTGAGCATATACATGGATCTCTTCTGTTTTAGTCAGCTAGGGCCACTTTAACGGAAATACCACAAAGTGGATGGCTTTAACAAAGGAAGGTTTATTCTTACACAGTCCGGTAGACTATGAGTCCAAATTCAGGATATCTGCTCCAGGAGAAGGCTTTCTCCTTGTTGGCTCTGGAGGAAAGTCCAATATTGCATCAATCTGTCCAGGGAGTATCTTGGCACAGGAACCTCAGGTCTGAAGGATGTGCTCTTCTACTGGTACTGCTTGCTTGATTGTGTGAGGTTCCCAATTCTCCGCCTGCTTCCCTTCCTTTTATCTCTTGTGGGATGAAAAGATTAAGAGTGGGGCAGGCCATACTCCAGGGAAACTCCCTTTAGAGTGGAGTAGGGAGGTGTTCTTATAAAGGGATTTACAGTCCCACCCTAATCCTTTAACATACAGCATAGGAAAACCACAAAACGGAGGACAGTCACAAGATACTGGCAATCATGGCCCCACATACATGGACAGGGGCTTCTCACAATCAGCTCAGGTTTGTTGTTGTGTACAATCAAGTCTATTCCAACTCATAGCAACCCTGTAGGACAGAGCACAACTTGCGACATCGATTTTCCAAGGCTATAATCCTTCTTTTTCTAATTGTTCTTTGGGTGAACCTTTTATAGAGCAAGTTAGTTTCTCATTCAACAATTTATATGAGGATTGTTTTGTGATGTTGGTTAAAATCTCCTTGATCTGTCAACACTCTCCCCTTCCCCCGTTCCGGATTCCCTGTGTCCATCAGTCTATTTTTCCTGTCCCTTCCTGCCTTCTTATTATTGCTTTTGGGCAGATGTAGCCCATTTGATCTCACATACGTTCTTCACATGTGTTATTGTTTGCTTTATGAACCTGTCCAATCTCTGGCTGCAGGCTGAACTTCAGGAGTGGCTTCAGTTCTGGTAGCCGTACTCTGAGGGGTTTCTGCAGTCTGTGTGAGACCAGTAAGTCTGGTGTGCATGTATGTGTGTGTGTAAATTTGAAATTCATTCTACTTTTTTTCTCCAGCTCTGTCTGGGATGCTGTATTGTGATCCTTGTCTGAATGGCCAGTGGCGATAACCTAGTGCCATTTAGTTTTTCTGGGCTAGGGCTGGTGGAAGTTGTGTATTTGTGGTCTATTAGTTCTTTGGACAAATCTTTCACTCATGTCTTTGGCTTTCTTTGTTCTCCTTTGTTCTGAACAGGATAGGACAGTAGATGTATCTCAGATGACCACTTGTAAACTTGTAAGATCATAAATGCTATTCACCAAAGTTGGATGTATAACATTTTCTTCATGAACTACGTTATATGCCTGTTGGCCTAGATAACCCCTGTGACCATGATCTCTAGCCTTCAGTAACAGTACCTCATATATATGAACATGGTATGTTTTTCCATAGATGTAGATCTTGTTTGGTTTCTTGTGGTAGGGTGTTGTAGTTTTCTTTGTATAGGTCTTCTAGGTCTCTAGTTAGGTTTATTCCCAAGTATTTTATTGTTTTAGGGGCATTATAAGTTGTATTGTTCTCTCAATTTCATTATCATATTTGTTTTTGCTCACATATAGGAATCCAACAGATTTTTGTATATTGACCTTGTATTCTGCTACTCTGCTGAATCTTCCTATTGGTTTCAGTAGTTTTCTTGTGGAATCTTTTGTGGTCTTTGTGTAAAGAATCATCATCTGCCACTAAAGATAAGTTTACTACGTCCTTTCCAATTTGGATTCCCTTTATGTCTTCTCTTTCCCCTTATTTCTTTTTCTTTCAAGTGTAATGTTGAATAGGAATGATGATAAAGGGCATCTTTGTCGGGTTCCCATTCTCAGGGAAGATGCTTTCAGCCTCTCTGCTGAGAATGTTGTTGACTACTATTTTTGTATAGATGCCCTTTAATAAGTTGAGAAACTTTTCTTTTATTCCTATTTATCAGGAATAAGTATTGGACTTTATCAAATGCCTTTTCTGTATCAATTAAAATGATTATATGATTCTTCTGTTTTATTTATGTATTGACTTACAGTGATTGATTTTCCATTGTTGAACCGTCCTTGCATACCAGATATGAGTCCCAGTTGGTCACAGTAAATTATGTTTTGATATGATGCTGAATTCTGTTGACTAGAATTTTTTTAGGAATTTTTGCATCTCTGGGGCCATGGTTTCTGGGGACATCTAGGGCAATTGGCATTACAAAGTTTATTAAGAAAATGTTCTTCATCCTACTTTGTTGAGTGGCACCTGGGATCTTAAAAGCTAGCAAGCAGCCAGCTAAGAAGCATCATTTGGTCCTAACCCACTTGGAGCAAAGAACATCAAAGACATAAGGAAAATACGAGCTCAAGATACAGAAAATGCCATAAAACTAGAGACTACATCAGCATGAGACCAGAAGAACTAGATGGTGCCCAGCTACCAAAAATGACTGCCCTGACACCAAACTCAAAAAAGAGTCCCTGGTGGAGTGGAGAAATGTGCAGTAGAGAACTCAAACACTAGTGAAAACACAAGACTTAATGATCTGACAGACTAGAGGGACCCCTGAACTCTCTGTTAGCCCAAAACTGAAACCATTCCCAAAGCCAACTCTTCATTCAAACATTGAACTGGCCTATAAAACACAAAATGCTATTGGTGAAGAGTGTGCTTGTTGGCTCAAATAGATACAGGAAATGAACTGGCTGTTTCCCATCTGCAGGTAAGACGAGACGGCAGAGGGAGACAGGAGCTGGCTGAATGGACAAAGGAAATACAAGTTGGAGAGGAGGAGTGTGTTGCCCCAGAGTGGGGACAGCAGCCAGGGTCACATAAAAATGTGTAAGTTTTTGTATGACAAACTGACTGGAACTATAAACTTTCACTTAAAACACAATAAAAATAAATGAATAATTTTTACATCTATATTCATGAGGGAGATTTGTCCGTAATTTTCTTTTTTAAGGTATTTTTTCCTGGCTTCAGTATCTGGATTATGCTGGCTTTATAAAGAATTCAGGAGTATCCTTTCTTTTCTATTTTATGAAATAGTTTGCGTGGTATTTGGTGTGATACCAAATCACTCATGTGTGATACCATGAGTCAGAGTCATCTTGACATGATCAAGATATCATGTATCATTGGTATCTCTGAATGTTTAGTAGAACTCTCCATTGAAGCCTCTGAGTCAGGGCTTTTTGTGTTGTTGGGAATTTTTTTTTTTTAAATTATCTCTTCAACCTTGTCTCACCTTATGAGTCTTTTCAGATTTTCTCTCATTTTGTGTTAGTTTAGGTAGTAGTGTGTTTCTAGAAATTTGTCAAGACTAATTTTTATGAGAGGAGATTGTCAGATTTCTTTTCCCAAGGACTTGCTGGTGGGTTTGAATCACTGACCTTTTGGTTAGCATTCAGGCACTTAGCCTTTGCACCAGGATACAGGCTGGTGTTTTGGCAGTTGCTGCTCACTTTTTCTACTCTGTCTATTCCTAATTCAGGCTGTTCCTTGTTTACTTATTCAAATACAAATATTAAGTATTTCTACCACCCATACATCGGTTTGCCATACTGTGATGATCTGCATGTTGCCATGACGCTGGAAGCTATGTCACGGGTATTTCAGACACCAGCAGGGATATCATGGTGAACAAGCTGCAGCTGAACTTTCAGACTGAAACTAGGAAGAAATGTCTGGTGAACTGCTTTTGAAAATTACCCAATGAAAACTCTTTGGATCACAAAATATTAGCTGAGACTTCAACTGACTTTCTTTGGATATATTGTCAAGAGGGTCTAATTACTAAGAAGGACATCAGGTTTGGTAAAGTGGAGGGCCAGCAGAGGCAAGTGGAACTCTCAGTGAGATAAACTGACACAATGGCCATAACAATGAACTCAAACATATCAGTGACAGCGAAAACGGTGCGCGGCAAGGCAATGTTCCATTCTTTCATACATGGGGTCACCATGAGTCAGAGTCATCTTGACAGTAACTAACAACAACAATATACCATTTACTGTGCACCAGATTCTGGACTAGGTTAGGGACATAGTGATTAAACACTGCTTTCTGCCCTCAAGGATCAGCCTACTGTGGGAAGCAGACAAGCAGCCAAGAAGCGGACAATTTCATGGGTGAGTGCCGTGACAGCCTACCAAAGGAGACACCTAACCCAGACAGGGTGCTCAGAGAAGACTCTCCAGAGACGAGATGCCTGAGGAGAATCTTGAATAGGGTAGGTAGGTACCAACAGGGTAAAGAAGCTGGAATACAGGCAAAGAGAGGGGTGTATGAGAAGAGCCACGAGAGATAAATGAGTGGTAAATATCAGCAGTTAAGTCAGTGTGGTTGGTGGCAGGGCCAGAGGCAACGAGAAGGACTAGAAAGGCCAGTTAAGGCTAGTCAGGGTGGGCCACACTTGCCATGCCAGCTGGCTGGATTTTAGATGTTAGGACAAGAGACATTCCAGAGCCAAACTGCTAGGTTCAGTCCTGGCTCTGCCACTTAATAACTGTGACCTAATGTTAGGCAAGTTGATTTTTTGTGCCATCAGTTCCTGATAATATGCCACCTTCTGAAATGGTTAAATGCCAATCAGGTACTTTTGACACTGTGCATTCATTGCATCTTCTTTTGATGCTTCCTGCATTGTAAAGTATTTTCCTGTAGAATTATTCAACCTTGTAACTCGAGGCTTGAATTTTTCTTTAGTTCTTTCAGTTTGAAGACTGTTGGCTGTTTCTTTCCCTTCTGGTTTCCTGTCTCCAGATCTTGCCCATGTCGTTATAATACTTCGTCTTCTAGAGCTAACCTTTGAAACTTCTGCTCAGCTCTTTTACTTCATCATTGTTTTCCTTTTGCTTCAGCTACGTGACATTCAAGGGGAAGTTTCAGAGACTCTTCTGACATCCATTTTGGTCTTTTCTTTCTTTCCTATGTTTTTAATGAACTGTTGTTTTCTTAATGTATGATGTCCTTGATGTCACTGCACAACTCATCTGGTCTTCAGTCATTAGTGGCCAGTGAGTTAAATTTATTGTTGCGATAGACACAGTGGCTGCAGTGATGGGCTCAAGCATCACAACAATTGTGAGGCTGGCACAGGAAAAGGCAGTGTTTTGTTCTGTTTACATAGATAGAATCACAGTGAGTCGGAACTGAATCATCAGCACTTAAGAACAACAACCACAGTGTCTCTGAAGCAAGTCTGCACCCTGAATGCATAAGGGGAGGTGAAGTGGGAGTTCATGAAATCAGTCTAAAAGTCAGTTGAAATGGCAGTTGGCAGCCTTGCAGCAGTGGCCTTCTAAACCTCTGCTGTTAGAGCTGTGAGGCACTCCTCTTTCCCCTATAACTGCATATATGGACGAAGGACCTCACAGTCCCCTTGAACCAGGTGAATCAATAATGCAAAGCCTATCTTTTATTATTTAACAAAATGGACCACTGACTCTGGAAAAATTGTTAAACCTATAGATTCAACAGCACTTGGCTGGCCTGGCATAGAAGGAAGGAAAATAAAAAAAGCTAGATTTTAAAGTAAACTTCCTGTATCTTAGAGTTACTTAGAAATGTTAGAGACTTAAATTTCAATTTTATTTTTAGGCTCTTTCCTGGGAAAGTAAGCAAATAAGAAAGTAAGTCTTGATCAGAACTTGGCCAAGCTATGAAAGACTGACTAAGACTTTCTCCGCTAAATAGTCCAGAGAACTTGCAACTCTGGCAACAATGTAAGGAGATTACCTCCAAAAGAAATAAGATCAGCATCATACTGAAGATACAAAAATGAAAGGGTCTAGCAGTAAGTTTAATTGTTCGGTTATTTATTTTATTATCATTATTTTCTTGCTGCTAAAATATTTTAATCTTACAATTCTTGACAGGTGGCAGGCAGGCTAAAGGTGGTAGGTAAGAGGATTTTAAGAGACATACACACAGAGAGTCTAGCTCCGGACTGAGAGGTATAAAAACCAACACAGCAAGAAAATGAATTTGAATTTGAGGTTACAACCTGTGTCAGAAGTAACCACTTAACCTCTGGTTCTGGTGCAAGAAAAAGACAGGAAGTAGAATAAGCAGAGTATTTCCATTTTCTCTCATGAACTCCTGCTTCGAAGAGCAGCACGGGCTGCTGGGATGGTTCCTGCCTTTTATAGCTTCCTCCAATTCTGAACAAATAGGTTTGTTTCATCTCTATGGAGGCTGTAGTTTTGTGCCAGGCACTGTTGTGGGTGCTGAGAAAAGACAGCAGAGCCAAGCCAAGTGCTGTCGAGTCGGAGGAAAGACAATTAACCAAGTAGACAGACAAGTAATTAAAGGAAATGATAAGTGCTATGATTAAAGCAGAGTTAGGGGAGAGAGACTGACTATGAAGTACCAGAACAATGTTATTTTAATAGAATGGATAAAGAAGCTTTTGGTCACCTTGCTACAGTTCCCATCACATCCTATTACCCACTCACTTTCATCATTTGCTGCTACCTGCTTGGCAATTGGAAGTATCTGAGTTTGCGAGCTCTGCAACAGAATGATGGGAAAAGTAAAGAATAATTTAAATTAGGAATATGAAAAATATAAATAAGAATAGCATAACAAGACCAGAAAAAGTACAGCTTGGACACCACAAAAGAGTTTATAGTTGGTATAGCTGGGCATCAGATGTGATGCTGAGCTTCCTGGCAACCAGAGCAAAGGAAGCCATGCCCAGTGACATCATTCTTATTTTCAGAAAGGAAGAAATAAAACCAATCCTTTAAAGTTACAAAGCTCTCCTTACCTGAACCTGGGCAGGAATTGATATTGTCCTGATTTATAAAAGGGAACTGTAATTAATAATAACCTCAAGTGCACATGCATCATAGTATGAGATTCTGTATCATTTCACTCATTCACTCAAACACTTCTATGTTGTTAGGTGCTGTTGAGTTGGTTCTGACTCATAGTGACCCTATGAACAATAGAAATACTACCTAGTCCTGCACTGTGCCCACACGTTTTTATGCTTAAGCCCATTGTTGGCCACTGTGTCGGTCAATCTTTTTGAGGCTCTTCGTATTTTCTGCTGACCCATTACTTTACCGAGCATGAGATTTGTCTCCAGAGATTGATCCCTCCTGTCAAAGTGTCCAAAGTATATCAGACACAGTCTCAGCATCTTGCTTCCAAGGAGCACTCAGGCTGTACTTCTTCCAGAACAGATCTGTTTGTTCTTTTGGTAGTCCATGATACGTTCAGCATTCTTCTCCAACACCGTAATTCAAAGTCATCAATTCTTCTGCCTGCCTTATTCACCACTGTTCAGCTTTTGCATACATACAATGTGACTGAGAACACCATGACTTGGGTCAGGTACACCTTAGTCTTCAAGGTAACATCTTTACTTTTCAATACTTCAAATAGGTCTTTTGCTCCAGATTTTCCCAACATACCTCTATAGATACACTAAAATGAGCACTAGAAATACAAAAATACTGTTTTTCTATTGTCCATAGATAAGACAGGAGGGCGTGTCTTATCTAAAATAAACTCCATAAAGGTGGTAAAAGTGCCTGTGTGAGACTCTAAGATAGGGCAGTGCAGGTCCCTTGCTCCTTGATTTAAACACACAGAGTATACAGAAAACGGACAGAATGTCTAATATTTAAATTATCTTCGTTCTATAATCTGTCTTCTCTCAGACAGCTAAACAAAAAGAAAGAAGAGATTAAAAATGTGATATAGCAAGGTCCTTGTTACCACTAGGTGCTGTTGAGCTGGTTCTGACTCATAGTGACCCTATCTATGCACAACAGAACGAAACTGCCTGGTCCTGAGCAATGCTCATGATCACTGTTATGCTTCAGCCTGTTTTTGCAGTCACGGTATCAGTCTGTCTCATCGAGGGCCTTCTTCTCTTTCAGTGATCCTCCACTTTACCAAGTGTGCTATCCTTCTCCAGGGGCTGGTCCCTGCTAGTAACATGTCAGAAGTACATAAGATGAAGCCTTGCCATCCTCACTTCTAAGAAGCATTCTGGCTGTACTTCTTCTAATGTGGATTTGTTCATTCTTCTGGCAGTCCAGGGTATATTAAATATTTTTCACCATATAATAACTCAAAGACACCAATTCTTTCTTCTTCTTCATTCATTATCCAGGGTTTTGCATGCTGTAAGGTGAATGAAAATATCATGGCTTGGGTCAGGCACATCTCAGTCCGCAAAACGACATCTTTGCAGTACAAATGTTTCTGCTCGACTAACCAAAAAACTGGTGATTAAAATCTATCCAGCAGTACCACAGAAGACAGGACCTGTGCACAAAGGGGTCTCTGCCTTCTGAAACGTACCTGGCAAGCTCTGTTGTAGCTCCAGTCTCCTTCTTGTTGGGTGCCATTGAGTCAATTTTGTTTCATAATGATCCCATGTGACAGAATAGACTTGGCCCATAGCGTTTTCTAGGTTGTAATCTTTGCAGAAGCACGTCACCAGGTCTTTCTCCTGTATCACCATTGGGTGAGCTCAAACCATATTCCTTTAGTTGGCAGCCAAGAGCACTTAGCCACTGCGCCACCAAGGCTACTTCCTGCCTCCTTAGCCTCCCGTCCAAAAGTTACCTTGCCAAAGGAGTCCTTACCTTATGTTCTTAATTTGCATTAGCTTCATCAAGTATCACTAGACACAGCATGACTATGCTTTTAAACATGCATCCTGCCCCAGGAGAAAACATATGAATAAAAATACAGTTAAGCCAAATTTTCTTTCCTTAATTTTTTGGCCTGGGTCCTGCCTGGCTGATCCGCTATCACCTGGATTATCTTCTGGCTCACTGAAGGTTTTGTGGATTCACTTTCCTGCTGTTGGCAAGAATCAAGTTGTTCTCTGAGAGCCAAGAACACAGCTCTGCTTCTCCTTCACTCTTGAAAACTGAGAAGAGCATTTTGACTGCACTGGTTGTAACCCTTACCCAGACTTCCTCCACCCCGTTACCACACGTCTCTGTTACTCTGACTAAATATGCCCTTTCAGCCAACCTCACAGAACTGGTTCTCTGAGTTTGTAACAATGCCCCTCCAGAAACGCCCTGAGCTCACTTTGGCACGAGCCTCACAGTCTGCTTGGCCGTCTTTGGCCACAAAGCCTTCTGGTGCCAAGGTAACCTACCCCACTTGAGATGGTATCCCGGTCTCATGACATGGAATCCCACTCTGTCCTGTACTGTCACAGCCCATGAGTTTACAGGGTTTGCTGTGACGACTCCTGGGTAGTACAATGTTTTCAAACAGAATGTTTTGATGCCATTTCTTAACACGGACTGTAAGTAAATTTACAGGCATATATCAGCACATTTGCATTAACTACTACCATACGTAATACATTGTTTTAACTTAGATCATTTTTCCTTCATTTCTTTTATCACTAAAATAAAGTGTAAAACAGTGAATTTCACCAACTCACTAGGGTTTGTTTTGAGGCTGAGCAATGGGTTTTTCATAACTAAGAAGGCTTCAGAGTATATATTGTTGTTGTTATTGCTGTGTGTTTTCTAGTCAATTCCAACTCTTACAACCCTGTAAGACAGGGTAGAACGGTTCCAAGATGTTTTCCTAGCTGAATCTTTATTGGGGAGCCCAGTGATACAGTCATTAAGTTTTTCACTGCTAACCAGACGGTCTGCAGTTGGAAACCACTAGCAGCTCTGAGAGAAAAAAGACGTAACAATCTGCTCTGATGAAAATCACAGCCTAGGAAAACTTGTGAGGCAGTTCAGTACCTCACAGCAAACTCTGTAAGCTCAAGGGCTGTGACGCTACCAGACGTAGGGTCACTATGAGCTGGAATCAATTCAGTGACACAGATGAACAGGTTTTCTGTCTGACAGAGCCATTGGTGAGTTCATACCACTGATCTATCGGTCAGCAGCTGAGCTCTTAACCATCACGCCACCAGCCAGCTGCTGCCATTAGGTCAATTCTTACTCATAGTAACCCTATAGGTCAGAGTAGGACTCCCCCACCGAGGTTCCAAGGAGTGTTTCTCAGATTTAATTACCACACCCCCAAGGTTTCCATCATGCCACTAGAGCTCCTTAAATGTTTTTATAGACCAATAAAAATATTCCACCAACTGCTGCTGACTGGCTAGGAAACACTCCAGCATGGTGGTTTGTGTTCATTAGGTACCCAATTCATGGAACAATGATAATCACTGTCAATGACTGAGTTGTCTCCATGTACTAGGTATGGTTACACTCTTACGTAGTTTGGCTTTTGTTGTGTATTACTCATAGATCTGAAAGGTACTATTATCATTTCCATTTTTCAGTAAAAAAAATAACAAAACTGAGATCTAAAGAGATTAAAGTGACTTACCAAATGTCACCAAAATGTAAGCAGTAAAACCTTAGTTAGAAACCAGGTGCATCACAGTACCTTGCTCAAAAAACTTCTGGGTTGTGGAATAAATCAAGGATGGAATAAAGAAATACATAGACTCAAATGAGAATGAAAGCACATCCTTCCAGAACCTATGGTACACAGCTAAAGCTGTGATCAGAGGCCAATTTATTTCAATGAATGCACACATCCAAAAAGAAGAAAAGGCCCCAGTCAAACAATTAACCCTACAAATCAAACAAGTAGAAAGAGAGCAATCAGGCAGCCAAAGCCAAGCGCCATCAAAATCAGGCAAGACAAAGAAATAAAGGACATCCAAGTTGGTGAGGAAGAAGTAAAAGTATCTCTATTTGCAGGTAATATGATCTTACACACAGAAAATCCTAAAGAATCCACAAAAACCTACTGGAACTCCTAGAAGAGTTCAGTAAAAATACCAAGCTGTAAGATAAATACATGAAGACTGCCAATTAAATCTGAGAACTTATCCTAGCAAAAGTGCTACATACCTCACTGCTGAATATCACTACCTTCACCTCTGAAGTACTCCCCTTGGGAGGCTATGCACTGATGCCAGCACCTAGTCCACCCTTCAAAGCAGTTTTGGAACTCTTTTTCTGGAATGGCCATCAGAGCTGTTGTCTTATTACCCTTGATGTCCTGAATGTCATCAAAATGTCTTCCTTTTAATATTTCCTTTATCTTTCATTAAAGAAAAAGTCATTGAGGATCAGATCAGGTGAGTTAGGGAGAGTGATTAAATACAGTTGTTTATTGGCTAAAAACTCCTTCATAGACAATTATACAGTTAAGTTCACAAACTTGCTGTCTTGCCACCATGCACAATGGCATTCCAGAAAGAGTTCCAAAATTGGTTTGAAGGGTGAACTAGGCACCATTGTTGCATAGCTTCCTGAGGGGAGTACTTTGAAGGTGACTATAGTGATACTCAAAATGAGGTATATAGCACTTAGAACAATGAAATTTGTGGACTTAATTGTCAGATCTTGTACATAAATAAATTGGACTCCCTTCCATCAACAAAGAGACCATCAAAAAGGGTATCACCAAATTAATACCATTTACAATAGCCCCAAGAAGGTAAATTACTAAAGAATAAATCTAACCAAAGATGCAAAAGACCTATACAAAGAAAATTACAAGACTCTACCGCAAGAAGCCAAAAGAGACCTGTAGAAGCAGAGAAGCCTACCTTGCTCACAGACTGAAAGACTTAACATCAGCACAATGTCTGTCCTACCGAAAGTCATCTGTAGATAAAATGTTAAATACACACATTTAAAATATATCATACTTTTCATAAGTGTGTAGATCCCAAGAGCCTAAACTTGGAAGTGGCTGGGCTTTCATGACTTCAGACACACCTGTTGCCATCAAAAGGCACAGGCAGGCAAATAGGGAGTGTGCTTTCCAGTAGTTGGAGGGCCCTGTAACTCCAGGTTGTTTCTATGCTCTGATTAGTGCTAACAATTCCACAAAAAGGCAAAACGCCAGGATAAATATTTAAATAAAAATTCCTGGATAATGATTTAAATAAAAAATACCAAAAGAGAATGTTTAATGTTTTCTCAAGACTAATAATGAGAAAACAGATACCATCACACACCTATTATTGTGGGATATTGTCAAGTTGATCCTAGCTCATAGTTATACCATATGGCAAAGCAGAACTCATAGGGATTTCTTGGCTATAATGTTTATAGAAGTAGATCACCAAGTCTTTCTCCCATGGAATCACTGGGTGGATTCAAACCAACAACTTTTCAGTTAGCAGCTGATTGTGTGGCATTGAGTCACCTTACATACCTACCTTGCTGCTGTTATTGTTAAGCGACATGGAGTCAGTTCCAGCTCACAGCAACCCTACATGCTACAGAATAAAACACTGCCTGGTCCTGTGTCATCATCACAACCACTGCTATGTTTGGGCCAATCGTTGCAGCCACTGTGTCAGTCCGTCTCATTTAGGGCCTTCCTCTTTTTCACTGACCCTCTGCCTTACCAAACATGATGTCCTTCTCCAGAAACTAGTCCCTCCTGATAACATGTCTACAGGATGTGAGATGTAATCTGGCCATCCGAGCTTCTGTGGTGCATCCTGGTTGTACTTCTTCCAAGACAGTTTTGTTCATTCTTCTGGCAGTCCATGGTGTATTCAATATTCTTCGTCAACAATTAGAAAGGAGTCAGATCTTCAGGTTCCTCTGTTAACTGACCAGCTTTTGCATGCATCTGAGGTGACTGAAAATACCATGCCCTGGGTCAGGCCCACCTCAGCCTTCAAGGTAACATCTCCATTTTTTAACACTTTAGAGAAGTGTTTTGCAGCATGTTTGCCCAATGAACTGTGCCATTTGGTTTCTTGACTGCTGCTTCCATGGGTGTTGATTGTGGATCCAAGTAAAATAAAATCCTTGACAACTTCAATGTTTTCTCCATTTATCATGATGTTGTAAGATTTTTATGTTCTTTATGTTAAAGTGTAATCCATATGAAGGCTGCAGTCCTTATTCTTCATCAGTAAGTGTACCTATTAGAATGGCTAAAATTAAAAAGAGTGATCATATCAAGTATGATGATAATATGAAGAAACTGAAACTTCAAGTGGGAAAGTAAAATCATGCACTTTGGGAAACAGCTTGGAGTTTCTTAAAAAGTTAAATGTTTACCTACTATACGATCTACTTCTAAGTATTTACTGAAAAGTGAAAGCATATGTCCATATAAAGACTTGTACACAACCTGTCATAGCAACTTTATTGGTAATAGCCCCAAGTGGAAACAACCCAAATGTTTATTAACAGATGGAGGAATAAACAGATGTGGCATGTATGTCCATACAATGGAACAAAGCACAGCAATACAAAGGAATGAACTGTTGATAAGCAAAGCAATGTGAATGAATCTCAAAATATTCATGCTGAACAAAACAAAAAAATGTTGCCATTCAGTTGATTCCTACTCATGTGTCTGAGCTCTATGGGGCTATCAATGGCTACAATCTCATGGAAGTAGCTTGCCAGTCCTTCTTACATGGCACTGCTGGGCAAATTCGAATTGCCAACCTTTCATCTTTAGCAGTTATATGCAAACTGTTTGTACTACACAGGGACCTTGAGTGAAAGAAATCAAACAAAATAAGAATACATTCTGTGTTTCATTTACATAGAACTCTAGAAAACACAAACTTATCTAGAGTGGTAGAAAGCAGATCAGTGGTTGCCTAGGATGACAGCAGTTGACCATAGGAAGAGATTACGAAGAGACACAAAGAAACATCTCAGGATGATGGACCTATTTATTACGTTGATGGTAGCAATGACCTCATGAGTGTTTGTATTTGTGTGTGTGTAGTTGCTGTTGTTAGGTACCTTTGTGTGTATAGTTGCTGTTGTTAAGTACTTTTGAGTTAGTTCTGACTTTCAGCGACACTGTGTCCAACTGCCCAGTTCTGGCCCAGCCTCACAATTGCTGTTGTCCTTGAGCCCATTGCTGTAGTAACTGCTGCAGGCCATCTCACTGAGGGTTTTCCCCTTTTCTGCTTGAGGTGACATCTTTGTTTTTTTAATACCTGAAATAGGTCTTTTGCAGCAGATTCGCCCAGTGCAATGCATTATTTGATTTCTTGACTGCTGCTTCCATGGACGTTGATGGTGGATCTAGGTAAAACTAAATCCTTGAAAATTTCAGTATTTTCTAATAAGATATTGCTTATTTGGTCCATTTGTGAATAAATAACCAAACCAAACCGTGACTGCTGAGTCAATTCTGACTCATATGTCAAGAGTTCCTGGATGGTGCAAATAGCTAACTGCTTGATTGCTAACTGAAAGTTTGGCAGTTCAAATTTACCCAACAATGCTATGGAAGAAAGCTTTGGCAGTCTACTTCCATAAGGTCACAGCCGTTAAAAACCCTATAGAGCAGTTCTATTCTGAAACACATGGAGTCTTCATGACTCAGAAGTGACTCTATGGAAACTTTTTGGTTTTTAATGCATGTATCAAAACTAATCAAATGACACAATTTCAATACTTGCATTAAGATGGATTGCTGTGTGTTTAGGGGTGAGATGGAGACATATTCATGAGGTCTACTTGGACAACTGCTCCCTCTTCTGAGGCTATGCACCCAAGGCTGCATCTGTCACTCTTCAGCACAAACTGGATAGTGTCACTAGAGTGAAATGTGAGAAACTCATAAAAAATGCACCAGCTTATTGGTGACTGGAAGCCCTGGAGCAGGCACCCTCTCACACTCTCTGAAGGGCACCTTTTATTTGGGTAAGACCCCTCTAGGTGCCAGGAGAAATTACATATATTTGCAAGGCTAAAAAAAATGTCTCCTCCTTGACAAGTGGAGAAAAGAGGGTGCCGCCAGAGCAGAGCAAGGGACTGGGACAGCTTGGATCCCCTCCAGCATAGTCAGGCCAAAAGAGTATACAGCGTCCCAGCGTTCATTAAGGAAATACGACACTCACACAGAGCGGCACCCAGAGCCCAGCCACCTCCCAGGCTTGGTTCCTGCAGGTGCAAGCTCCAATTAGAGTAACCAGGCTCCCAGTATCTTTTCATCCAGAACGGCAGCCCAAGCCAGGATGGAGGAAGTCCCCGGAAGGACTGCCGACCAGACTAGGGGGAAACAAAGACCGTCCAAATAAAAGCTGCTCATGTGGGTCGAACCTGAAACCCCAGCTTCATTTTCAATGCCTCTTGTTAGAATTAGCCAATGTGTAATTTGCGGAAAATCAGTAACTGGCCACAGGGGAACAAACTAACCCTTCCAAGGTCATCATCCGCTTCCTTCAGAAGCTGTCTGGGGAGTTTCTTTTGCAAACCAACAAGGCACAGTCTTTCTACAATTGCACAGTCTTTGTTGTTGTTTTCACAGTTGACAGCAGTTCCCTCTAAACTTGTATGTTTTTTAGGGTTACGGACGCAGGGTGGTCCCTCTACAACTGGTAGCTCTTTATCGTTAATATCCCATCTAGTGTGAAATGAAAGCCCACGTGACTCTATTTTTAGCAAAGATGTATGTGTTTGATGTGCTTGCCAATGCTCTGTCCTCAGCAGAAAAACACAGAGACCACAGGCTCCTTTTCTGCACTCCCCCTCCCCATGCCCAACTTTTCTTTTGTTGATTTTAAACAGAAATGTATGAAGGTTGAGAGCACTCCTAGCTTCCTCTATAATCCAGGCAGCTTGTTCTACAGTCAAAGAAGCATGCCAGGGGAAGAAGGAGTTCTTTGCAGTCTGAGTCACCTCCTCAAGGGCTCTCTGGGCTGATTCTCTGCTGCCACCACCCTCTGTTAGAGGCTGTGTTACGAACTGAATTATGTCCCCCAACCTTAAAAAAAAGATGGTGAGAATCCCAAACCCTGGCTCTGTGAATGTGACCTTATTTGTAAATAAGGTCATCGCAGATGCAATTAGTTACAATCATGAGGGTGGCCTGAATCCTGTATGATTAGACAGATAGACAAGATTAGGTATACAGACAGATAGACAGGCAGCTGTTGTCAAATCAACTTAACTTATGGCAACCCTATGACAGAATGAAATATCGTGTCCTGTGTCATCCTCACGATCGCTGGCATGTTCAAGTTCATCCTTGTAGATGTGCCAATCTTTTTCATCAAAGGTCTCCCTTGTCCTCATTGGTCCTCTACTTCATCAAGCACGTTGTCCTCCTCAAGCTATTGATCACTCCTGGTGACTTGTCCAAAGAAAGTGAATCAGAAGATACTCTGTAATCCATCAGGTTTTCAGAAAGTACATGTCTTAGTCTGGAAACTCTGCTGAAACCTGTCCACCATAGGTGACCCTGTTGGTATTTAAAGTATAAGTGCTGTAGCTTTTGGCATGCTGTTATGACAAAAGCCATCACAGCACAACAAACCAACAGACAGGTGGTGGCCGATGTGATAAGAGACACATAAGAGAGCTAAGAAGGAGATATCAGAGCATACTATATGACAATGAAGGCCAACAGTAGAGTCATGCTGCCATAAACCAGGGAACACTCAGAGCCACCAGTAGCTGGGGAAGACAGGAATGGATATTACCCTCAAGGCTTTGAGAGAGCAGACATGTTTGATTGAGATGTCTATCCTCCAGAAAACCCTGATGGCATAGTGGTTAAGTATTCCAGCTGCTAACCAGACGGTCAGCAGATCAAAGCTACCAGGTGCTCCTTGGAAACTATGGAGCACTTCTCTGTCCTGTAGGGTCACTATAAATTGGAATTGACTTGATAGCAGGGATTTGGTTTTATCCTCTAGCACTGAGAAAAAATAAATTTCTGTTGTTTTAAGCCACCCAGTTTGTGGTACTTTGTTATGGTGGCACTAGGAAACCAACAAACTCCACTTCCTTGCCTTCTGGGCAATTTTTCTTGATTTTAATACCCAAGTTTCCAAACTAGTATCGGCAATTAGAAATGTTAAAGGAATGTTCAAAACTGATAGCCCTGATACTGTCATACTCTTTTTTTCTCTCTCCTAGATCTTTAATTAGGAGCTTCCCCCACCCCCCAAAATCTACTGATTGGTTCTCTGACTTGACTTCTCCACTGGGTTTGTTACGTGAGTAGCTAGAAGGCTGGACAAAAGGAGAAATGGTCCTTTTTGCACTTGGACCCCCAAATACCTATCCTGTGTTAGTACAACATACTATGAAAACAGGAGATGTGTGGTCATTCAGACTTTCTCTTTTGTTCCCATTTATTTCTTTAGCATCTGTTTTTGCACTAGATTATAAATTCAGGAGGGTAAGAATTTTGTCCATTTTCTTCACAGGTGTCCCTCCAATATCTAGAACAATCCAGCTGTGTAGTAGGTAGTCTGTTGGACCTACTGCCATTGAGTTGACTCCAACTCATAGCAACCCGACAGTAGTCAGTAGATTTTTTTTTTTTTTAATATTTTATTGTTTCAGGAACCTAGGCTCCTATCTGACAATGTCTACACAAATTGCTCAGTGACATTAGTTACAATTTTCACAATCTTTCAATATTCTTTTAAATCACATTTTGGTTATGGTACTGTTCCCAGTCCTCTGTTTTCTCTGTCTCCTTATCCTCTCCCCTTGTTTTAGAGTGATTGTTGATCTCATGCGCAGTTTCTTTTGGAAAGAGTTTGTTGTATCCGGCTAAAAACATAACCACAATGGCTGCCATTTATCAACAATAAATCTTTTCTTCTAAAGTGGTAGCTTGAGAAACATTTGATGGGAGCCTTCTAGCCTGCATCCAGGGTCATCTTCAGAATTTGGACTAAAGTGAAAAGATAAGATCTGAGTGGTGGTTCAGTCTCCATCAGCAGCCTGGTCCAGAACAAGGCATAGATGTCCGACTCATCAGTTGCTGCTTTTTCTTCCCCTTGAGAGGGACCAGGACTCTGCGTGCAAAAGGAAGCTTACGACACTGTTACTAAACAGATGTTTTAAGCTACAGACCTTGACAACGTTTCTGTACCTGTGTTTGTTCCTCCATATAAAGCAACAGTATAAAGCCATGACATTCTGCTGGAGTCTACACAGGGACATATGACGGGATTCGCTGAGAGGGTAGGGCTAAAATCTCGGCTGCAACTTTACTCCCCGATAGCAAAATGTGGACACCACCTCGCGTGCTGTCCTATTGCCATGTTACTAGTAAAGTAAGTGAACGGAAGAAGATAGAGAAGCAGAGTTTTTCAGGCTTCCTCTCTGTGCCTGTCACTGTGTGACGTACTTTGTGGATATTGGTTCAACACATGAAATCACCATTTTACTAGGTGAATGGATGTGTGAAATCCAAGGTTGAAAGGAGGACTGTGCTGTCACATTATAGGGAAAGCAACTAGGGTCACATAACAATGTGTATGTATATTTTGTGTGTGTGAGAAACTAACTTGAACTATAAACTTTCTCTTAAAGCAATAAAAATCTCATACAATCAAAATATATACATGTATATAATTTTAAATCATTTGAATTATAGAAACTTACACTCAAAAGCAAAATGATTTGTTTAAAGTCACAGAAGTGAAGAATCACCTTAGCACTTCAGTCTTTCCGTCTCAAGGCCCTGCTCTTCCTACTCCAAGGGACAAGTGGCCTACACAGTGTCCCAGAGATGTCATTATCATTCCTCCACTGCCCTGTTCCTATGTTCTTCGTCGAGGTACATTTGAAATCTGGCTCCTCGATTCGTATTGTTGTCTTCTTACCACAGTGACATGCATAAACAAACAAACAAAAAACCATTGCTGTTGAGTCCATCTCAATTCACAGTGACCCTACAGGGCAGAGTAGAACTGCCCCACAGAGAACCCAAGAAGCACCTGATGGATTCAAACTGCAGACCTTTTGCTTAGCAGCTGCAGCACTTAACCACTACACCACCAGGGCTTCCTCACATGCATAAGCAGGTGCTCATTCATTTTTCTGAGACAATGAGTTGTATTTTCCCTCAAGGCAGGCCAGAATTTCTCCCTATGTTCTACAGTTCTCTTCCCTAAAATAAATAAATAAAAGTTGTAGACATGCTGTCTCTATGAGAGTCCTCTTTGATTTTGGCTCTGAATAGCAGGTATTATTCTTGATAGTTCTTACTTTTATAGTGCTGGCCAGTAAAGAGGAGTATCTCCTTTTCATTTAAGCATACAGAGATTTTACTTGGCCTGCCACAAGATCACAGAAGGAATCAGCAGCAGAGCCAGCAGCAGGGCCTAATGCTAATTCCCTGATCACTGGCTCCATGAGCTCACACTGGTGGTTTATGCATACTTACTAAATATTTACAGCTTCAAATATCTTCCCAGCTGCAGTTAGGACAAGATATATGTATACATACATACATGTATATGTGTGCACACACACATATATATATGCATATAAAACAGATGTGAGAAAATATAAACTTGAATTAGACGTACATGACACCCCTGTTATTAAAAGTCCAGCATCACACCCTGGAGAGATAGAAGATTTAAGACTAGTACTTTGTCCCTTTTGATCTCTTGGTTCCACATTAATGTCCCAGGCAGATAGTAATAAACCTTGACTTAAGAGACCAAAACTCTGTGACCACTTGAAAGTGCACTCACTGATGAAAAGATAAGGAAAATGTTCCGTGTGTGGCTACTTGCCCAACCTAATGATGCTATAAAATACCATACATTGGAAGAGCTAGTAAAAGTCTATTATCTGATGGCTTGTTTCTAATGAGTTGTGTAGAATGTTGATCAAATCATGCTCTGCTTCCCAATAGACATTTAAATTAAATCATAAACAACTTACAACCAATAAATATTAGTCCTATTTCTCTTTATGATAATATTAAAATAATTGCAATGTTTTAACACTGAGCTGATTCTAAATTGCTGATCACACGTATTGTTTAACAGGAGATATGCAAGGAAAGGGAGCATCTGTCTAAATAGAAATTTGTTAGTTTTTGAGTGTGGTATTTTTAAAACCTTGTAGTAAGTTAAGTGAATTCCTAGAAAAGGATATCATGGTAAAGTAGAGGATCACTGAAAACAAAGAAAACCTTCAAAGTGATAGAATGACACAATAGGAAACAGGAAAGCCTTCAATGAGATAGAGTGACACGAAAGTCAAAACAATGGATTGAAACACACCAGCAGCCACGAAGCTGGCACAAGCCCTGGCAATGTTCTGTTCTGTTCTGTTCTGCACAAGCTCACTGTGAGTTGAAGTCAGCTGGATGGCAGTAAACAAGAAGTCAGTGACACGACACAAACCCAATTCACACTGAAATTAGTTTGAATTAGTTTAACTTTTCAATAAAAACTAACTAAATAAAAATATTATTGTTCTTGGTTGCCGTCGAGTCAAATTCAACTCAAAGCAATCCCAAGTGACACAGTAGGACTGTCCCATGGAATTTACTAGGCTGTGATCTTTAGGGAAGCAGATCGCCAGGGCTGCCTCGTATGGACTGCTGAATGGTTTAGAACCACCAACCTTTTGGCTTGTAGTTGAGCATTTGACTGCTGGTACCACCAGGGCCCCTTAACTAAGTAAAACAAGAAATTAAAAAAAAAAGGAGGAGACATAATGGGTTTGCATACATGGGAAGTCCAGAGGGGTAGACCTGTCTAGGAGCTGAAATAATGTTGCTGGTGTCCCTTTCTCCCTCTGCACCTCTACTCTGCACTTGGCTTCAGAATATTTTGAGATCTTTCTCTCTGTGCCCTACTACCCACAGCACGTGGCAGGAAAAATGGATGGTGGGTCTCATCCTGATTACTTTCAAAAAGGCTGAGGGTTCAAAACCACAGTGAGACATCACTTCTCACACACTTGCTGTCATGTTTGTTAGTTGCCCTTGAGTTGATTCTGACTCGTGGTGACCCCATGTGTGCAGAATAGAACTGCTCCATAGGGATTTCAAGGCTGTGACCTTTTGGAAGCAGATAGCCTGGCTTGTCTTCTGAGATGACTCTGGCTAGATTTGAACTGCCAAGCTTGTAAGTCAAGCTTTTAACTGTGTGTACCACCCAGGAAATCCCTCAGAACTACTAGCTTGTTATCATCTAAAACATGGAAACTAACAAGTTTTGATTAAACTGTGGGGAAATTGGAACCTTCATGCCTTGGTTCCAGGAAGGTAGAATGGTGCAGCCACTATAGAAAACAGTTGGACAATGCCTCAAAAATTGGAAACTGCCATGCAGCACAGCAATTCTACTCCTAGATATATACCCTACAGCACTGACAGCAGAGACTCAAAAACAGATTCTTGCACACCAATGTTCATTGCAGCATTGTTCTCTAGAGCCACGTGGTGAAAACCCAAGTGCCCATCAGTGGGCCAATGGACAAACAAAATGTTTTATGTATACACACTACTCAGCTACGAAAAGGAATGAAATTTTGATACACACTGTGTCACGGAGGAACCTTGAAAACATTAGGCTGAATGAAGTAAGTCAGATGCTAAAGCACAAACATTGTATGATCTCTCTTAAATATCTAGAATTGGCAAATACACAGAGACTTAAGTTTATTAGTAATTACAGGAGCTAGGGGAGGAGGAAACAGGAGTGCTTTGGTCATCAGGTACTGCTCTAATGAAATTGCCATAAATGAATGGCTTTTAAGAGAGAAATTTTATTTGTCACAGTCCAGTAGGCTAGAAGTCCAAATTCAGGGAGTCAGTTCCAAGGGAAGGTTTTTGTTGCTGGATCTGGAGGAAGGTCCTTGTCATCAATCTGCTGCTGGACCGGAAGCTTCTGAAGCACTGGGACCCCGGTCCTTTCCCAGGGATGTACCCATCTTCCAGCGCAGCTTCTTGGTGGTATCAGGTCCCCAAATCTCTCGGCTAGCTTCTTCCCTTCATATAGCTCAAGAGAGGCTGGATCCACAACACGGAGGAACACGGCACAACACCAGGAAACAAGGCCCAGTTGAATGCCACACACATTTTTTGGAGAACACAGTTCAATCCATGACAAGGAGTTATTGCTGAGGGGTACTGAGTTTCTATTTGTGATGATGAAGAACATTTAGAAATGGATAGCGGTGGTAGGAGCTCAATGAGGCAAAAGGTATTAATGTCGCTGACTCATACATTTAAAAGATGGTTAAGATAGCAGATTTTTGTTAAATAGCTTTCACTATGGTAATTTTTTTTAAAGGCAGTGAGTTACCCCCCTACCTCCAAATTCTAAACACTCTGTCTGGGGAAGGACCCTGACTGACTTCAGCTGGCCACCACTGTAGCAACCCCTGTGATCACCAAAAACAAAATGAACCTACTGCCATCAAGTCAATTCCAACTCATAGTGACCCTGTGGGACAGAGTAGAACTGCTCTACAGAGTTTCCAAGGAGCGCCTGGAGGATTGGAACTGCTGACCACTTGGGAAGCAGCCAGAGCATTTAACCACCATACCACCGGGGTTTCTGTGATCACAGAGAAGTGGACTAGCGTCCACAGAGGCTAATCGTGTGCCCACCCTTCCAGCTGGTGTGGTGATCAGTTGGTTGGGCAGTGACACAACATGACTGCAACCCCACTCAGACCCAGGGAATGGACAAGGAGCTCCTTAAACAAGAGGAAGTTGCAAGACCAGAAGGACAGAAAGCTGAGCAGAACAGGCAGAAAGTGATCATTGTCTCAGCCTGTTATGCTAAATTTATGATGAGGATTATTACAAAAATCCAACTAGTAGAATAGAAGGCTGGTATTGGGTGCTTAGATCTAATGTATGCCTGTCAGATTCCCCTTCCTCTTTAAACTAGAGTGCTACAGTGAAGGATTGTACACGATTTACAGCTGAGTTCATGCCCTACTTATTTGCAATGTCTCATTGTGTTATTTTTAACAAGAATATCACCATGAGTAGGATCTGACTCGATGGCACTTGGCTTTTAGCTATCAGTAACAAAATACATTGTTCTCAATCACTGTCTACATGAGTTTCCAGTGTTTCCTAAACACTATTTTATGAATTCTCATACATATCTTGTGAAGGAGCTGGCAAATACTTAACTGTAGAGCCTCTCTGGGCCTAAGGAGGTTATGCAATCTCCCCAAAGTCCCTCAGCCAGTTTGGGGCTGAGCCAGAGAGCTCCTGCCTAGCATCCTGACTGCAGAGATCAGCTCCCATCTGGGACACCATTTGGCCCACAGGAGGAAGACTGATGAGGGCTCCAATGTCAAGGACCAGAATGATAGATTTTTAATGACCTTAATTTTCATCTTACTTAGGAAAATTGCATATCCTTTCCTGGCTGAACACTATTTCTGGAAAAGCGACAAACCAGTCCCTTGAGAGGCCTGTTTACCAAAACTGAGCCCAACCTAAACTCTGTTGATCTGGCCAAAAAAACAAAAAAACTGATAACCTCACTGCAACCTCCGTCACAGAGGCCACAGAACAAAATCTGTGTTTCTGGGTATCGCTAGTATTTTTCTCAGTGTATCGTGGTGGCACAGTGGTTAACCAAAATGCTGGCCATTAAAATCCATTAACTGCTCCTTGGACACCATATGGAGCAGTTCTATTCTGTCCTATAGATTTTCCGTGAGTCAGAATCGACTCAGTGGCAGTGGGTTTTGTGTTGTTTTTCAGAAAGTAAAAAGCACAGAAAAAATTGAAGAAACTCCAAGGAAAAGGAAATCATAAAAGGAAACTAAAAAGGGAAGGAGCAGTAAGTAACTAAGAAAATTACAGTGCACAGGGGAACAAAGAGAACTGCGGAGAACTAAGCTTGGAGGAGGATGGGGTGAGGGCTGCGAGTCCCCACTACAGAGTGATCCTCTGCTGTTTTCTGATCTGATGTGATTCTCTTAGGTGTTAGTTCCTACCTTTATGGCATTAATGAGGCAGGGCTCCATCTAAAAAATTAGGTTGAGTTTTAAGTCAGTCTCTTTTGAGATACAGAAGAGAGATGTGAGAAGGGAGACATGAGGACCTGAAGCCACCAAAAACAAGAGCCAGGAGTCCTTAGGTCCTGTCCCTGAGCTGAGAATGTCCTCAGTCACAGAAAATTATTGACAAGGATCTTCGCCCAGAACTGACAGAGAGAGCAAGTCTTCTCCTGGAGCTGGCACCCTGAATTTGGACTTCTAGCCTCCTAGGCTGTGAAAAACTAAATTTTTCATTGTTAAAGCCAAGTCGGATCCGACTTGACGGCACTTGGCTTGGGAAAGCCAACTTACTTGTGGAATTCATAACAATACAAGGTGATTAAGATACTAAGCAAGGATGTAGCCTCAGCTGGACTCTAGCTTTAACCTGGTTCAGCAATGAACAGGAATTGCACCACAGAATTTATCCTGCCTGGAACCAAGGCAGCCCCACCTTTGAACCCCTGTGTGAGTCAGTGATGAGCTGTGAGCAGTCCCCTGCTGGCCACAGTGGAGGGGGACATGGAAGGTGTAACGTGTCATGAGAGCAGCTGTTGAGCAAAAGGCAAAATTTCTAGAGAAGAAGATATCTGTAAGGTATTTAGTGGCCACACTCAGAGCCCTGGGACGGGTGCACCAGCATAGCACAGGTGCTCTGGCAGGACAGCTGATTCTGTGGTTGATTGAAGTTTGTCCCCCGAGGACATCTGTCAGTTTGGCTGGGTCGTGATTCCCAGTATTGTATAACTTTCTACCATTTCATCATCTGATGTGATTTCCCTGTTGTTGTAACTGTTGTAACAGTTAATAATTCAAATCACTATGATGTAATGAGATGAATTAGTGACAGTTATATTGATGAGATCAACACGATTAGGTAGTGACTCAAGCCAAACTCTTTTGAGATACAAAAGAAAAAAGCCAGGAGAGAGATGAAGGAACCTCATGCCACCGAGAAAGCAGTGCCAGGAGCAGACCGTTTGGACCTGAGTTTCCTGTCCAGAGAGGCTCGTAGACTGATGGAAGATGAATGACACAGGCCTTCCCTTAGAGCCCACAGAGAAAGCCTTCTGCTGGAGATGACCACCTGAATTTGAACTTACAGCCTACTAGACAGTGAGAGAATAAACTTGTCTTTGTTAAAGCCACCCACTTGTGGTATTTCAGTTACAGTAGCACTAGACGACTAAGACAACATCCATTGTACACTCTGCCACCGGGTCACTGTGTAGCTGATCTCATACAGCATACGTCCTACAGAACTACTGCGATGCTGCTGCCCTAAATCTTCCACCGCCTGCCTGCTTCCCTAGCAACCCACTGCCTCCCCTCCCATCTAACTCCGTGGACTAGAAGAGGCAGCGCACACAGAGCCTGGGCCTTACCTTCACCACTTTCATGTATTTTTCACCAACTTTCTCCATCCTCTGTTTCTCTTCTTCTTCAGGTTCTATTAAAGAAAAATTTCTAACAGTTAATAATTCTAGAATTCCATCAACCAAAGATTCTCAAGGACTTCTTAAAAAATATTAGTGTCTGGGCTCCATCTCCAAGAAGATTCTGAACCAACTAATGTGGGATGTCTTTTAAGTACTGCAAAAACTAAAAATGCCATTGAGTCAATTGTGACTCATGGAGACCCCATGTATTGCATAGGGGTTTGTTTGTTTGTTTTCTATAACCTTTAAGGAAGGTCCCTGGGTAGTATAAATAGTGGGTGCTGAATTACTAACCTAAAAGTCGGCAGTTTAAACTCAAACAGTAGCACCACACAGGAAAGCCCAGCAATCTCTGCCCCTAAAGTTTACAGCAAAGAAAGCACTATAGAGAAGCTCTGCTCTGTAACACATGGGATAGCCATCAGTCAGAGCTGACTCAACAGCAACAGGTGTGTTTTTTGGTTTAATCCTTGTGGCACCACTCGGCGAATTCCTGTTCTCAATGTTTAGGTTAGGGAAATGTCTGCCATCCAGGGCAGGAACCTCAGGTGATTCTAACTGAAGCAAAGTTTGAGAGTCACTGCCCCAGGGACTCCTCAGCCACTTTGGGCCTGTAGATTAGAATCAGCTGGGGCATTACAAAAAGACTCCTCCTTGAAGACTCTGGGGGTCAGTTCTACCCTGGCCCCTGGGGTCGCCATGAGTCGGCTCTGACTCGACGGCACTTGGCTTAGCTGTATGTTCCTCTCCCAGAGATTCTGATCTGGCTGGCTTTAAGTCGGGCCCTGCCACTGGAGTTTTTGAAAACTCTCCAGATGTTTCCAGTGAGTAGCCAAGGTGGCCAATCACTGACTCCAGGGAGTTTCTAAGTTGTACCATGAGGAAGAGCTCAGGTTAGGGAGATTTGGGACTGTACTGGGATCAGTCCTATTGAGTGGAAAGGGAGCCTCAGCGGATGGTAGTGAAAGAAGAGACTCTCTGTATAAATTTAACAATGGATAGTTAGTTTGCCCGTGCCCATGTTGCTCCTAGTTGTCATCTAGTCCATTCTCATTTATAGTCACTCCACGTGTGTCAGAGTAGAAAATTGTGTTCCACAGGGTTTTCAAGGCCGTGACTTTTCAGAAGCAGGCCTGACTTTTGAGGTACTTCTAATCCACAGCCACTGAGTTGATTCTGACTCACGGCAACCTTATGAGACAGAGTAGACCTGCTCCACAGAGTTTCCAAGGAGCACCTGGCGGATTTGAACAGCTGACCTTTTGGTTAGCAGTCACAGCACTTAACCACTATGCCACCAGGGCTTCTGGATGAGTTCAAACAGCCAAGCTTTCAGCTAGCACGGGGGCACTTAACTGTGCCACTTACCCTTCGTATTGCCTGTAAAGTGTAAAGTTGAACTAAATTGTTAAGGGATTGTTTTGCTTCATCAGGCCTTCCTCAGCAGCTTCCTTTTGGAGGCTGTCATGGATTGAATTGTGTCCCCCCCGAAACATATGTAGAGATTTGGCTGGCTGGGTTATGATTACCAGTATTGTGTGATTGCCTTCCATTTTGTGATTTTCCTATACTGTTTGTTAAAGAGGATTAGAGTGGGACCGTAAATCCCTTCCTAAGTTCACCTCCCTGCTCCACTGTAAACATAGTTTTCCTGGAGTGTGGCTTGCACCCTCTTTTATCCTTTGTCCTACAAGACAGAAAGGCAAGGGAAGCAAGCAGAGGGTTGGGAACCTCACATCAAGAAAGCAGCACTGGGAATAGAATGTGTCCTTCAGACTCGAGATTCCTGTGCCAACATGCTCCCTGAACAAAGACTGATGCAACACGAGGACTTTCCTCGGAAGCTGACAGAGGGAAAGACTTCTCCTGGAGCAGACACCCTAAATTCGAACTTATAACCTACTGGACTGTGAAAGAATAAACTTTTCTTTGCTAAACACATCCACTTGTGGTATTTCTGTTAGAGGAGTATCAGAGGACTGAGACAGAGGCCCACTAAAAGATTCTGATCTCTTCCGCAAACTGGTGTGTGGAGATGAAGATTAGTTTGTATGAGACCAGACCCAGGATTAATTCACCCAGCCAACACATTGCAGGCTCCTCTAGCATCCTCTCCACTCTCGATCCTCCTTCCCACTGGGTACTGAAGCGTTTGTGGACACCATGCAAAAATGCCTTCAAATAGCTGAATCCCTCCCACGATGCCCGTTGCATCAGTCCGTCTCACTGAGGGTGTCCTTCTTGCCATCTTTTTCTCTGATCCTCTGCTTTAGCAAGCATGACGTCCTTCTCCAGCAATTGGTCCCTATTGATGACATGTCCAAGGTAAGTGAAACAAAATCTTGCTATCTTTACTTCTAAGGAGCATTCACATTCCCTACCCATCACACACACACACACACACACACACACTCAGTAGGATCAGCTTCTGTCCCAGTGGTGTTCACTGCATGGTTCTGACCAATCTGCCGCGTTGGCATACCTGGCCATCCCACCCATGCTGGCATCCGCAGCCAGGTGCCTCCTGACCCATCATCGTGAATGGTTTTAATGCCAGATCCCAATTCCCTCTCCTGACTAGAAATAGATGACGTCAACACCCACTTAGGGGTGGCTGGATTGTAATGCTTTGATATTAATTTAAAAGGCTTGGTTTAAGCGTGAGCTTCTGAAATAATGTATACCTCACAGTAGAGGAAAAACTCATACAATTCTTTTACTCTGGAAACTCTTGCTATGGGAAAATGTTCAGATTTCCAAGGATGATTCCAGTTGTTTTTCCCATCCTTCCCCAGACTAGCAAAACATGACAAACAAACTGGCATAAATACATTGTATAGATTTTGGCTCTTCAAGAAAATGGTTATTTTGGAAGAATGATTAAAAAAAGAGAGAGAGAGAGAGAAACGTACGATCTTTGCTGTGGATATTTTCAGAGGGTCTTTAAAAAAGAATGAAAAAGTAACAGCCATTTAAAACAGCAAGCAAAGGTATGGCTGTAATATTTAAAAATAAACCAAAGGATTCTGTTCAAGTTAGGTGAGTTGGAGTGTTGTCCAGGTGAGATCTGCTGGCAAAAGTTGAGACTAACCGCCATCCCACTCAATCATCCCAAAGATTGAGAAAACACGGGAAGTGAATGTTCCCACCCCACCCCTGCCTCCCCAGCGTCTCCCTGGTCTGAGCCTGTGTCTCATCTCCAGCTCAGCTCCATTGCTTCATTTGTGGGGTAAATAGTTTGACCACTGGCAGACTGCAGCCTGTGGCTGGGCTGCAGGCTGTGGTGTCCACAACCATTCAGAAGGCAGACAGCCCCTCTGACGACACACCCTGTTTCCAGGTGTCGGAGTGAAGCCAGGCTCTGAACACTGCCCTGGATGGGCCAGTGAGGCCAGATGGAACCAGAGTGAGTGAGTCCTCTTAGCAATGAAACGCTGCCCCTTTTATTACTGTTGCCCTGAACCTAGTCTCTTTGTTGGTTTTGAGGAACTTGCAGCCATTATTGTGGCTTCTGGGATAGCTTCCAGTTCTATTTCCAGCAAGAACCTCCAGACTTGGTCCCCATCCCACCATCTGTTGTTAAGGGTCTGCAAGTCAGTTCAGACATGCCAGACATGTAAAACCAAAAAACCAAACACAAAGCCATTGATTCTGACTCATAGTGATCCTTTAGGACAGGACAGAACTGCCCCATAGGGTTTCCAAGGAGCACCTGGTGGATTGGAACCACAGACCATTTGGTTAGTAGCCATAGCTCTTAACCACTGACAGGGTTTCCTGAGACACAGAGCAACTTTATGTACAAACAAAAGGAAATGTTGCTGAGTCCTGTACCATCCTTACACGAGTAGATATGTTTGAGCCCATTGTTGCAGCAACTGTGAGAGCTCATCTCATTCGAGGATCTCCCTCTTTTTCTTGGACCCTCTGCTTTACCAAGCGTGATGTCCTTCTCCAGCAGTTGGCCCCACTGACGGCTCATCCAAAGTAAGTAGAACAAAATCTCACTGTCTGCTTCTAAGGAGCATTCAGCTGTACTTCCTCGAAGACAGGCTGACCTCTGGCCATCTGTGGTATGTCACAGTCAATACTTTTCACTTTCACCACCATCAAGGGAAGCCCCTTGGCACCAGCCGTACTCTCCTGCTCTATGATGATCCCGGGTTCAAAGCTTGCTCCACGGCCTGTTAAAACCCACTGAGTATATCTGGGGCAAATGCAGCCGAGGGAAACCAGAAGAGGCCCTGTTGGTGCATGTGGTATTCCCACATGTCACTCTTGTGCAACCAAGCTGAACACATGTCATCAGTCAATCTTTATATAGTAGTTTTTGTCAAAGATGTATGAGAAATGAAGACGGCCTTCTCAGAACACTTGCAATGCTTCTAGCTTTATTTCCATTTCAAACTCTTGGCAAAGATGGGCATACAGTATGTTTTCTATTAGACTCGAAAAGTAAAGTAAATACTTAGTCTTTAGTTTTTATGATTATAAAGTTCTTTTTTGAAGCCTCTGAGAAACCTTAGGGCTTTCTCCGGATCACAAAAGAGCTGAAGCAGGACTTGTTTCCTTCCTTTACAGTAAGCAGAATGTAAAGAAACGATGTTTGACCGAGAGGCAGAGATACGCACTGGCTAACCCCCAGTTTCATAAACCACCCCATGCTGCATATGGCATTTGAGCCCCTCCATTCTGGTCACCTTGCTGAAGCCAGGTGCTTGTTTCAGAATGCTGTGTTACGCCCAGCACTGAGCACAATTCAAAACATTTTCAGTGAAATGTTCATGAATGCATTCACTAATGGATGCATGATCAAGTAGATACTAATTATAGGTGCATAAACCAACCAATTTCCTCAGAGTAGATTCCAATTCATGGTGTCCCCATGTGCTGCAGGGTAGAACTGTGCTCCATAGAGTTTTCACTGCTGTGACCTTTCAGAAGCAGATTACCAGGCCTTTCTTCCAAGGCACCTCTGGGGGAATTTAGACCCACCAGCCTTTTGTTTTGTAGCCCAGCTAACCAACCATGCCACTCAGGGGCTCTGTTTCAAGTAGTTAATGCCTACATATTCTTTTCACCCTTCCTAATATTTTTATTCAATCTTTTTTCTGCTGTCTGTGTCTTTGTTGTCAGACCTAAGAAATCACTGCCAAATTCAACATGGTCAAGAAAATTTTCTTCAAAGACCTTTATAATTTTTGCTGTTACATTTAGATCAGCAATCAGTTTTGAGTTACATTTGACATATGATATGCCTACAAATTTTTAAAATAGCTACCTTAAAACTATATCATTGTTTTTCAATGATGATTTTAGGAAGCATCTCATAACCTGGTCTCAACTGGAAGACATTATGCTGAGGGAAATCAGTCAGCAGCAAAAGGACAAATACTGTGTGAGACCTCTGCTATAAGGACTTAAAAATACTTATGCACAGAGGAAAAGACTCTGGTGGCTACAAGGATGGGGACGGAGATGGCTGGGCATAGGTTAGATAGAGGATAGAAATTTGGTTAGGTGAGGGCAGTGATAGCACACCCTAGAGAGCAGATCAACTTAACTGGACTTCACCATAAACTGAAAGGTTTTCTAAACTCAACCCAACATTTCAAAGGATAGAGTAGCAGGGACAGGGGCCTGGGGACCATGTTTTTGTGCACATTGAGGCCAGCTGGCATAACTAGCCCATTGCTAAGAGAGTCTTCTGCACCCCATAGCGGTGAGTGGTGACTGGGGCCTAAAAGCTAGCAAGATGCCATCTGATGTACACCAAATGGTCCCAACTCTTCTGGAACAGATGATGACCGAGAACAACAAGGATGCGAGGCAAAAAGAGCCCAGGAGGCAGAAGGACCCGTATGAATGTGAGACTGTATCAACATGAGATCAGAAGAACCAGTTGGTCCCCGACCACCTCCCCATGACAGGGGACGCAATGTAGAGTCCCTGAAGTGTGCAGCCCCAAAGCTCTGCTAAAATTTAGACCAGAACTGATGGTCCAACAACCTGGAGGATTCCCTAAGAGCGTGGCCTCTAGACCTGCTGCTGCCCCTGACCAGAGACCAGTACTGAGGTCAACTCTTCAGAGAAGAATGGACTGGACTCAGGGACACAGTGTGACCATATGTGTGTACTTTACGGTTCTATGCGCTTATAGGAGGCTGTCCTATTGGTCTCTTTCTAGATGGGAGGTAGAGGGTGGAGAGGAGGGGATGCTTGTTAAGAGCATACTAGAACTATAGAGAAAAAAGGAGGAGTGTCCTGTCACTGAGGGAAGAGAGAACAAGGAGCTGCAGATAGGTGGGCATGTAGAACTGATTTGGATTGTATAGGTTCACTTAATCACAATAATATATATATATCATTGTTTTTAAAACAATTGAATTTATTCCTTATTCTGTAAAAGATGGCTAATGCTACAATGTTGGGCACTTGTCTTTAACTTAGGTCATTTTCTTATGAATTCGTTTCAAGTATAGTAGCATATATATATGAAAAATTGTTTCCTGTTCTTCAGCCACATATATATCATATTCAAGAAGTCAGAAAATGACTAAATATTTCATTTACTTAGTCCCTTCATGTACTTTTTGAGTTACTACCATGCAGGAGCAGCACTCCAAGAAATGGACAATCCTCAGTATCAATCCTGAAAACAGGTCTAGGGGAGGGCAACCGAGGAAAGGCCTTTGGATTCGGTGGTGGCAAATCATGAGCACCCTGTTGTTGTTCATGTTGCTAGGTACCATCAAGTTGGTTCCATCACATAGCAACCCTGTGTACAACCGAACAAAACACTGCTCGGTCCTGCACCATCCTCACAACACAACTATTGCTGTGCTTGAGCCCACTGAGGTTCTTCTTCTTTTTTTTTTTTTTTTTTTTTTACTGATGGATCTGACTCGATGGCACTTGGCTGGCTCTACTTTACCAACTGTCTTAGTCATCAAGGGCTGCCATAACAGAAGTATCCCAAGTGGATGGCTTTAACAAAGAGACGTTTATTTTCTCATAATCCAGTAGGCTACAAGTCTGAATTCAGGGTGCCAGCTCCAGGGAGAGACTTTCCCTCTCTGTCAACTCTGGAGGAAGGTCTTTGTGTTGCATCAGTCTTCTTTTGATCTGGGAACATCTCACTGTAGAAACCTCAGGTCTGACAGATGTGTCCTTCTCCCAGTGCTGTTTTCCAGAGGATATGAGGTCCCTGCCTCTCAGTTTGCTCCCCTTTCCCTTCATCTTTTTTTAGGATAAAAGGGAGTACAGCCACATCCCTGGGAAACTTCCTTTACATTGGATCAGGGAGGTGCTGTTAGTGTGACCTCAGTTGTCTCCAATATAATCCAACCTTGCCCTATTAACCACATGGAGAGATTAGGATTTACAACACAGGAAAATCACAAAATTGATGGCAACCACACAATACTGGAAATCACGGCCCAGCCAAATTGCTACATACATTTTGGGGGGACACAATCCAATGCACTCATGACACTAAGCATGCTGTCCTTTTCTAGGGGCTGGTCCATCCTGATAACATGTCCAAGGTATGATATGAAGTCTTTCTATCCTTACTTCCAAGGAGCATTCTGACTGTACTTTTTCCAAAACAGATTTGTCTGTTGGCAGTTTACAGTATATTCAATATTCTTTGCCAACACTGTAACTCAAAGGTTTTCACTCACTTGAACACTAACATAAAGGTTGATATTTGCAAGCTACCTAGAAATCCACAGAGAAATTCCTAGCAGTCTGCTTTGGTGAAGATTTAAGGGAGAGAAAAAGAAACCATTCCCCTCAAGTCAATTCCTACTGACAGCAATCCTACAGGACGGAGCAGAACTGTCCCACTGGGTTCCCTAAGCTGAAATCTTTACAGAAGCAGACTGCCACATCCTTCTTCCCTAGAGTCGCTGGTGGGTCTGAATTGAAGACCTTTCAGTTGACAGATACACATTTAACTATTCTGCCAACAATAGCCAAAAAAAAAAAAAAAAAAGATTACAGCCAAGAGAACACTCTGGAACAGTTCTACTCTGTAACATACAGGGTCACCATGAGTTGGAACTGAGTGACAGCAACACGTTTTGAAACACTTTGGATACCACTAAAGTCACAAGGATCTTGACAAAAACCTAAGAGTCATATGGTTTGTATATGAATTGCTCTTGATTCATGCGTACTATTGAGTCAAACCTCTTTCTCATCTATGAGTCAAACCTCTTTCTCTTCTATGAGTCAAACCTCTTTCTCATCTATTTTCTTATGTAACTGAGGTGACGTTAGCTTACATTTTAGTCAAGCCATCAGCCCACTTGAATAGATTCCAGGCGTTCCATGTATCCAGTTCCATTCCCTCAGTATGGGACAACGAATCCTGAGGCACACCACTTTGAAATCCTTTCCAGCCTCCTGCTAGGATAATTATTAAAGTTCTTTATGACTGAATGTCCTCATTCAACATTGTCCATAATCTCTGGGTTGTGAAAAGATAGGTAGTTTCCATGTATCTGGTGTAACAGGACAAAATCCATGAAAACTCCTTCCAAAGAAAAATGACATTGTGAAAGAAAATGCTATAGACTTCCACCTACACGAGATAGATGTTAAAGTCTTAGATGTAGAAAACAATGAGTAATCTTTTTAGCAACACACGCACCAGCCCCATGGATTTGGCCGTCTAGTCTCTCTGAGCAGTTAATGTTTTTCTCAGTAAACACAAAGAACTTCACCACGTTAGGAGTAGCATGTTTTTCTCAGAAGTATCTTCATTTATGCTTTTAAACCTTTTTTCTCTTGTGAACTTCCTCCTTTGTTTTCTTTGCTGTATCCTGTTGTCATAAGAGGATTTTGTTTTTAGACTGATTTGGAAAACTTCCTTCCTGGCATTCAGAACCTCTCTTCAGATGTCAGAATCTGAGATAATGGTCCATTGCTAGCCGTCTGGTGGGGGAGAGACGGAGGGAACAAGGGAGCTGCAGTCTCTGAGCACTGTCAGGCCGGCCTACCCTGTCGGGGATGAGTGGGCCAGTGCACACCAACAGTGGTTTACTGTCCACTCTCATTGCACCAGGGCATTTAAATGCAAGGCTAGTGTTCTGAAAATTGTATTTTCTAATCCATGCACACTTTGAAATGTCAGTAGTTTCTCTAAAGAACTTAATCACTCAGAACAACGTTGGATTTATTGTATCTTGATCAAGAGCCACTCTTCTGGCTTATGGCACCCACACAACTTTCCAAAGCAAATTCTATTAAATGGTTTCCTTCTTGTGAAAAACTATACATATAATGGATAATATTTTTAAAATATCTGTTGATCCTTCTCCCTTCAAAACCATTCTGCATGACACCGTAATGCAATAGATGACATTATGCTTTTGTCAAAAGCCATAGAACGGTGTAACACAGATTGAACTCAAAGGTACTGTAGAGTGGGACTTTAGTTACTAATAATGCTTCAGTCTTGATTCACCAACTAGAACCAACACACCACGCTAATGCAAGGTGTTAACAAGAGGTGGAAACCATGCGCAGAGAGGAGAGTGAATACTCTCCATACACTTCTATAAACCTAAACCTCTAAAAAATAAAACGTATTTTAAAAAGTGTACGTAGGGAAATAGAAAATACCTGTAACAGTGTAATCGACCTATAACTAAACCAGGAAAAACAAACCCAATGATGTCATCGAGTCCTGACTTATCAACCTTATGAGACAGAATAGAACTGTCTTATAGGATTTTTTAATAGGCAGCTGGTGGATTTGAACTGCTAACCTTGTAGTTAGCAGCAGTAGTTCTTAACCACTATGCCATCAGGACTCCTCCTGTAGGTCTCTTTGGGGTAGTTCTATGAACACTCCAGATAAGACAGATAATGATTATTAACCTTTACGGGTCTGTTCAAACAAAATCTTAATTTCCAGAGGTGCCTAAACACACCAAACCCATTGCCACTAAGTTGACTCCCACTCACAGTGACACTATGGGACAAAGTAGAACTGCCCCCATAGGGTTTCCAAGGCTGTGAGTCTTTACAGAAGCTGACTGGCGTGTCTTTCTCCCATGGAGCAGCTGGTAGGTTCAAACCATTGCCATTTCAGCTAGCAGCCAAGCACTTTAATCGCTTTGCTATCAGGACTCCTTTCTGAAAGGACCTGCATACCAACAAATTATGGAACTATAACATCTGAAAAGACCTACGGGTTTGCTGAGTCCAACTCCTTGACTTATGCATGAGGCAGCTGAGGCCCAGAGAGGAAAGTGGAATGCCAAAGCAAACCACTGCTGACGGCACTTAGACTCTAGACCTTATTTCACTTCAGGAAAGTACTTCTTTCTTTTGAGTGTGAGCTGGTAAACTAAAATGTAATGGGAAATCATTACTAAAAATTTTCAAAAGTAGAAACTAAGAAATTTTCCTTTGTAACACCTAGTCATACCTCTGTGTCCTCTTGCTCAAACCTTCTGTCTGTTTCTGTCTGAATCTAACCAAAAGACTGACTAAAATTATGAGATTGAGTGAAATATAAGTCCTTAGGCAAAGTTCACAGAATTGTCTGAGACCAAAAAGAAAACAAGTCCTCGGGGAAAATTCATTGAAGATGCTGAATGCGTATTGGGTATTTGGCACATCTCATTCTTAAATCCACAGTTTCATCAAATGAACATTGAACATCCAGTAAAAGTAAGGCAACGAGTAGGTCCCGAATCACTGCAAATTATGGAGAAAGATAAAATTATCCTCTTGTTCCCAAAAGCCTCACAGTCTAGTACTGTAGGCAATAGGCCAATCAGCAAACAAAAAATAAGCCACATTAGAGGACACTGAGTTTCTGGTACAGGCAATGGAAAAATTGGGGAATCATTAATGGAGAAGGTTCAACAACATTAAAAACATTTAACGCCACTGAAATCTACAGGTGAAGATTGTTGACATGGCAAACATTTCGTTAGACTTTTTTTTACTAAATATACTAAAGAGTATATTTAAAAAGTACATTTTAAATTAATGCATAATTTTTAATTAATACATAATAAATTTTTTAATTAATGCATCATTAATTTTTTTAAGAAGTAAGCTGCAGTCAGAGTGTTCTCATAAGAGTGTCCATACCAACGGTTTTCCAACTTATCTGGGGTCATGGAAGACAAAAGAGAGGAGGGGATTCCAGGCAGAGCTGGCTGCACAAAGAGTGCAATGCAAGCCAGTTTAAACCCATTGCCATTGAACCAATGCTGACTCCTAGCAACCGTGTAGGACAGAGGAGAATTGCCCCAAAGGGTTTCCAAGAATCTAATCTTCGCAGAAGCAAATTGCCACATCTTTCTCCAGTGGAGCAGGGTAGATTTGATTATTTGACCTTTGATAAATTTGACCTTTGGTTAGCAGCTGAGCACCTCACTACTGCACCACCAGTAGCTAGCTACGATGAAACTACAAATCTTTTCAGAGTAGCTAGAGCAGTGCTTCTAAACTTGAACACGCACAGGAACCTCTCTGTATCTTGTTAAAATTCAGACTCCGACTTGGTCTGGATCTCGAAATTCTGCACTGCTAGTAAGCTCTTAAGTGATTTCCATGTGTTCTGTGGACCACACTTTGAGAAGCAAAGAGTTACAGGACAGATGACACTGGACACATAGCAGGAGCCAGCTAATAAATAAAATGTTCTGTAGGCGTGCTGTAGAATTTGGATCCTGTCTTGAAAGTAAAATGAATAATGAATATACCTTGAATTATCTTTACACTGATGTTGGATTTCTGAGTTAATAGAAGCCCAAAAGTTATTTCCACAGAGAAAGCTTCTCCAGTCTTCCTTTGTTAACCTTGATTTAGAGTACGTTACAGTGTATGGCTAGGCAGGTCCCTGGGTGGCACAGTTTGCCTTGATTGCTAACATAAAGGTTGAGGATTCTAACCCACCCAGTGACACTGCAGAGGAAAGGCCTGACCATCCAGTCTTGTTAAGACTACAACCAAGAAAACCCTATGGAGAAATTCTAGTCTGTAACACATAACATCACAAGGCTGACTCACTCATTAGTTGGTTGACTTGATTCAAGCACCGATAGGCTGGTTATGTCTTTTAAAAGCTTTGAATTCTCGAAAAAAATGCATCTAACACTGTTTCCGACCCATAGGAGTTTTTCATAAACTTTGGTTGTATGGTGCTTGCTCTAAGTAAGAGGTTCTCAAACTTTAGGGGGCCACTAGTCACCTGGAGGGCCTGTTGTGACACAGATTGCTGGGCCCCAGCCCGAGTTTGTAGTTCAGTTAGTCTAGGTTGGGTCCTGACAGTCTGCATTTCTAACATGTTCCTGGGTAAGGCAGATGTTGCCGATCTGGGGGCGGCTCTTTGAGAGCCACTTTGTGGGAGAGACCACCAATTACTTCCTATCGAGGGATGCTAACAATGAGGTAACATAGGTTTGTGGTTAAGAGCATGGACTCTAACCTGTGGGATCTTGGGTAAATTACTTAACCTTGCCATGCCAGAGTCCTCATCCAGAAAACAGAGATGATGATAGTATCGCCTACCCTCTAAAGCCAAGGTGAGGACTAAATGACTTTAAACTATGCAATCAAAAAACCAAACCAAACCCAGTGCCATTGAGTTAATGCTGACTCATAGTGATCCTATAAGACAGAGTAGAATGGCTTCATAGAATTTGCAAGGAGCACCTGGTGGATTTAAACTGCTGATCTTTTGATTAGCACCCATAGTACTTAACCACTGTGCCATCAGGGTTTCCTTAGTATCCCCTTGTTCTGTTCAAACAGCTGCCTCTTAATGTATGTGCAGGTACCATATAAGCACAACTAAGTGTTCTGGCATTCCCATTCTCCACAAGGTTAGCCATAATTTGTTATGATCCATGCAGTCAAATGCCTTTACATAATAAAACACAGGTAAACATCTTTCTGGTACTCTCTGTTTTCAGCCTAAATCTGTCTGACATCAGCAATGATATCCCTGATTCCTCAACCTCTGAATCTGGCCTACATTTCTGGCAGTTCCTTGTCAATATTCGGCTACAGCCACTTTTGTGTGATCACCTGCAAAATTTTACTTGCATATGATATTAATGATATTGTTTGATAATTTCCACATTCTGTTGGGTCACCTTTCTTGGGAATAGGCATAAATATGGATCTCTTCCAGTTGGTTGGCCATGTAGCTGTCTTCCAAATTTCTTGGCAAAGACGAGCAATTACTTCCAGAGGTGCATCTGTGTGTGGAAACATTTCTACTGATACTCCTTGATGTCCTGGAGCCCTGTTCTTCATCAATGCCTTCAGCGTAGCTGGGACTTCTTCCTTCAGTACCATTGGTTTCTGATCATATACTACCTCCTGAAATGACTATCAACCAATTCCTTTTGGAGTAGAGACTCTGTATTCCATCCATTTTCTTTTGATGCTTCCTGAGTTGTTTAGTATTTTCTGTAACATTCTTAACTATTACAACTCAAGGCTTGAATTGTTTCTTCAGTTCTTTCACCTTAAGAAATGCCAATCATGTTCTTTTCTTTTTGACTGTCTACCTCCAGCTCTCTGCACATGTCATAATATTTCACTTTGTCTTCATAAGCTGCTCTTTGAAATCTGCTTAGTTCTTTTCTTCATCATTTCTTCCTTTTGCTTTAGCTACTTCAAGAGCAAGTTTTAGAGTCTCTTCTAACATCTATTTTGCTATTTTCTTTCTTCCCTGTCTTTTTAATAACCTCTTGCTTTCTTCATGTATGATGTCCTGGCCATCCCACAATTTGTCTGGTATTCGGTCATTAGCATACAATGACACAAATCTACTCTTCAGATGGTCTCTAAAGTCCTGTACTGCAGGATAAATCTTGAAATGTTTTCTTTTGCCCATGAAAGCTATGCCATTCCTCTTTAAGATCATGCTTTGACTCTCATGGACTCGTTCTAATTTTCTACAATTTCAACTTAAACTTATATCTGAGCAATTGACGATCTGCTCTGCAGTTGGTCCCTGGCCTTATTCTGATTGATGATACTGAACTTTTCTATCTTCTCTCCCCACAGATGTATTCATTTTGATTCCTGTGTATTCCATTTGGTGAGGTCCATGTGTATAGTCACCATTTATGTTAGTGAAAACTGGTATTTGCAAGGAAGAAGTCATTGGTCTTGGAAAATTCTCTCATCCAAACTGTCATTATTTCTGACATCAAGGCCATTTTTTCCAACTACTGAGTCTTCTTCTTTGTTTCCAGCTTTTTACATTCCAATCACCAATAATTATCAATGCATCTTGAGTGCATATTTGATCAATTGCAGACTGCAGAAATTGGTAAAATGCTTCAATTTCTTTATCTTTGGCCTTGGTGGTTGGTAAGCAAATTTGAAGTAGTAGTCATATTAACGAGTCTTCCTTGTAGGTGTACAGGTGTTTTCCTATCACTGACAGCATTGCCCTTCAGGATAAATCTTGAAATATTCTTTTTGACAATGAAAGCAATGCCATTCCTCTTGAAGTTATCATCCTCGGCATAGCAGACAACACAACTGTCTGATTCAAAACGGCTAGTACCAGTCTGTCTCAGTTCACTAACGCCCAGGGTATCAAGGTTTATGCATTCCATTTCACTTTTGACAGTATTCCTACATTCATACTCCATACAATCCATGTCCTAATTATTAATGAATATTATCAGCTCTTTCTTTTCATTTTGAGTTATGCTACATCAGCAAATGAAGATCCTGAAAGCTTAACTACATTTACATCACTAGGGTTGACTCTGCCCTCTTCTCCAGTCCTGATGTTTGAATGCCTTCCAATCTGCGGGGTGGGTGTCATCTTCCTGCATTATATCAGACAAGGACAGTGTTCCATTGCTATTCATAATGTTTTCCCTGACTAACTCTTTTCAGATGTAGCCTGTTGGGTCCTTCTTCCTAGTCTGTATTAGTCTGGAAGCTCAGCTGAAACCTGTCCACCACAGGTGACAATGCTGGTACATGTACCAGTGGCACAGCATCCTAAAGGGTCACGAGTTGGAATCAAGTTAGCAGCACACTACAAGAGTACAAAAAAAGAAAGGAGAGAATGTAAAACAGTGAAATAAATTTTTAATACCAAAATGATAGTATTTTTATTTTTAAATAACATACAGCTATTTAAATTAATTTCATCTGTTTCTTTGTACTTTCTTTAACATAGCTATTAGGAAATTTAAAATTCCATGTGGTTTGTATTTGTGGCTCATGGTCTCTTTTTATTGGCTAGCATTGGCTTGGAACTTCTGCACATTAGGCAGTGTGCCTTTGTAGAGACACATAAACGGTGGATACATCTGGGGGTTAGTTAAGCTGAGTATAGCTCTTTCCCTTACACAAAAGGCTCTGTGACCAGGGCTTGATTAGCTCTCTCTGTTAGCACGACTCAAATGCATATGAACAGGGCAATTCAATGGATGTTTCTAGTTTTTGCTCTTTGAGTACAAGGCCACCTGCAAAAACAGGGCCTTGTTATCTCAAAGAGCAAGATTCCCAGCATTATTATTTTACAAAGTACTTTTGTGTCTCTCTCTAATGAACTGCACAGCAAGTCACCTGAAAAAGAAATTTATAAGGTATAATTTCTGCCTTCTCAGAGTAACTTTTTTTCAAGGCTCAAGTCCTACACCAAAACATTTTTAACTTTGATTTGTATTTTTAGACATCAGTGGAAACTACTCATAGGAACTCTGGAAGGGAAAATTTATTTTAAATTAAGTGAAAGACAACTTATTTGGTAGGCTCCATAGTTAAGGGAAATTTGTTTAAATGGTGTAGGAATGTCTATCAGCAGGAAAGTTAAGTAGTTTGATTTAAAATCTGTACGTTTTTAACTGTAAAAACAAAATAGGTGTTATTTTGAAAAGCTTCAAGAACACCAATAAGCAAAAAAGAAGTAATCTACAACTCCCACCCACACGGCCAGAAATAACCACTGTTGATATACGGAAGTCCCCGAGTGGTACAAACCGTTAACATACTCAGCTGCTAACCAGAAAGTTACAAGTTCATGTCCACCCAAGGGTGCCTTGGAAAAAATGCCTGGTGATCTTCTTCCAAAACAGCAGCCACTGAAACCTGTGGAGCCCAGTTCTACTCTGACGTACACGGGGTTGCCAGGGAGTCAGAATCAACTTTATGCAACTTTTTTTTTTTAATTTTCCCGAAATAGGGTTTTGATAAGTCACATTTATTCTATGCAGAGAAAATGAACAATCCAAGTCTACCAACCAATAAGTGTAGAGAAAATTAACAGCCCAAGTCTGCCAACCAATGATAGGACATTTATTGTTTTTATCCAATCTAAAATACTTCTCAGTGAACTAATATTTCCATATGAGTAATGCGTGATGGTACAAAATCGTGCATAAGTAAAACCGCCATTCAAAGTGCAAGACAACCCAATGGGCATCATGCAACAGAATAGAAAAAGTTCACTGATACCCACTGTCATCATTTCCAACTCATGGTGATCCTATAGACAGAGTAGAACTGCCCCATAGCATTTCCCAGGGGCACCTGGTAGACGTGAACTGCCTTTTGGTCAGTAGCTATAGCACTTATCTACTATGCCACCAGGGTTACCAGTTCACTGACAGAATTTCATATTCCTCACTACAACCAACATTTAAACAACTACCGCTTAATGATAGAGAATTACTGTTTAAGGGATAGTGAATTTCTGTTTGGAGTGATGAAAACATCACAAATGGTGAGTGGTGACAGTTGGACAACATGGTGAACGTGATTAACGTCACTAAATTGTACACATATGAATGGTTACAGGGACAGTTTAGTTATGTATATTGAACCACAATAAATTTAAGAAGAGAAAAAAATACTTCTATTGGCATGGTAAATTTTGAGAAGGCAAATGCAATTTCCATAGACTTGATTACATAACATCCCTAGGTTACACTTCAGTAGCTAGGCTAAATGTAATCCTTTTGCCTTGATTTCAATGAAGTAAGAAAGCTATTTACACGACATACATAGATGATGTGGGTGGGCACGCCTCTACATTTTTCTGTTCTCTTCACCAACAAGGCTGTATAAAAATATTTACTGGTTTCCCATAAATTCATGTATGCAGCATAGTATCTATGTTATTAGGCAGAAGAATCAATTATTCACTGGGGTTTTTATGGAACTAGATGCAAGTGTTTCCCCAGCTGTGTTTATAGCTTTGGGTTTCTAAGCCTCTTGAGAAGTAATCAGTTTTTATCATCTTAAATCCCAAAGTAAATTTTCTTTTCTGGAGATTATTCTAGTTGCTAACACAGGTTAGTCTGCCCTAGTGAACCATTTTTTAATGCTGAGGCATCCAAAAAATGAAAGCTGTGGTTTCGGAGAAGGAGAAAAAGGGAAATTTGAAATATGGCTCAGATTCTTCTCTGAAAGTGGGTAAGATCTCAGAACTCTTTGCTGTTTTTTAATTATATCCTTTCTTATTCTCTAGTCATTTCATGGTGTAAGTCTGGTCTGTGTCTGATAGAGAAAGCATCTTTAGAATCTAAGATTCTTAGATAATGCTTCTTATAACTTACATGTTCATAAATTTCTGTAGTCTCTCATACAAACTCCGGCATATATTATGCTCTCTCTAATACTGGTTTGTTGAATAATGAGGCATACAGATGATATTTCACAGTTTTAGAGATTGTAACTGGTGGGTGATTTCTAGTTAGGGAACTTTTATAAATGACTGTGTTTCATTTTGCTTAGTTAAGAGCTGTAATGATGGTACTGTTAGCTGAACTGAAAGCCAAGGTGTTTGCTAGGAGCCCAGGCTCTGCCATTTAACTCTGTTAGCTTGAGGAAGTCAATCAGTCCCTCTGTGCTTCAGTCTTACCATCTGTGAAATGGAAATGAATCAAAACAAATCACCTAAGTTAGTTAATTCATGTAAAATGAGTGGCATAATGACTGGCACACGAATAAGGCTTAAAAAAAAAGTTAGTTTGCTGCTGCTACTGCTGTAATTACTACAGTCGTTATACCCTTTACCAGCAGCTTAGCATTGCAGCAACTGAAAAGGTTCTCATCCTCCAGCCTGGAATTTGGGGAAGCCATCTATGTGAAAAAGTGAATCAGCGAGGGTACCTCTGCAGAGCTGGCCAGGAAGCCCAATCAACCAGACCGTTCATGCTGTGAGATATCCAGCACTAAGAAAGTGAGATGAAAGTGGCAACCATTGTCCTTATGAGGTACTTGATTTGGTCAACACGTGGTGACCTCCCACTGGTTACATGGGGCCCTCCTGGGTGCAGGCTACTAAAGAATAGGAACATGTGTCTATTACCTTTGCAAGCTTTTGTCTCCTACTAACATTTAAGTTATAATGCCAAAGCCAAGTGCCGTCAAAATATAGAGCAGTTATTTACATTGTGTAGGGAGTGTTTTCTTGGGTTTCTTAGAAAAAATAGATTATTTTTCATTATACACAGAAAACAGAACGAAAAAATATGTATTTGGTTAAAATGTCAATAAGCTATTGCTACAGCATAAATATTTCAGTGAATATATAATAAATATATAATATTAATATATATTTTATATAAATATATATAATAATTATAATAAATAATTCAGTGAATAAAACAACCACCATTCATTACGGCACTTGGCTGGCTTGACATTCCTTATTTCTCACAGTTTTGTGGACCGTCTGAGCCATACCTTTGCTGGTTTAGCTGAGATCACTCGTGAGCCTGCTTTAAGCTGGAAGGTCCTCAAAGGCCTCACTCACACATCTGGCAGTTGGTTCTGGCTGCTGGCTACTGATTCAGTTCTCTTCCTAACACTTATCATTGACCAGTAAGCTAGAATGAGCTTCTTTACAACACAGTAGACCCAAGGTCTACCATGGAGATAGGATTGAGGTTGTCAAGGATTCCATTTTACTTGGGTCCACAATCAATGCCCACGGAAGCAGCAGTCAAGAAATCAAAATACACCTTGCAGTGGGAAAACCTGCTGCAAAGGATATCTTTAAAGTATTGAAAAGTAAAGATGTTACCTTGAAGACTAAAGAGTGTCTGACCCAAGCCATGGCATCTTCAATCACATCATATGCATTTGAAAGCTGGATAGTGAACAAAGAGGACCAAAGAAGAATTGACGCCTTTGAATTGTGGTGTTGGAGAAGAATGTTGAGTGTACCATGGACCACCGAAAGAACTTGCAGATCTGTTCAGGAAGAAGTACAACCAGAGTGCTCCTCGGAAACAGAGATGGCAAGGCCACATCTTACATACTTTGGACATGTTGTCAGGATGGATCAGTCCCTGGAGAGGGACATTATGCTTTGTAGAGTGGATGGTCAGCGAAAAAGAGGAAGACCTTTGACAAGATAGATTGACACAGTGGCCCCAACAATGGGCTTAAGCATAAAAACAATTGTGGACATGGCACACGATGGGACAGTGTTTTGTTCTGTGGTATATAGAGTTGCTATGAATTGGAAATGTCTCAGCAGCACCTAACAACAACAGACTCAATATTCCAAGAGGGCAGAAATGTAAGCCTCAAAGCTCCTAATGCCTAGGCTGCAGAACTCACATATCAGAAGGCCAGACCAGGTAGATTCACAGTGATGAAGAAATAGTTCTTACCTCTGGGTGGGAGAGGAGCCCCTGTGTGGTGGAAATGGTTAACATGCTTGGCTGCTAACTGAAACAATGGAGGTTCACGACCACCCAAAGTGCCACTGAAGAAATGCCTGGTGATCTGTTAAAATATCAGCCATTGAGAATTCTATGGAGCACAGTTCTACTCTAACACATGTAAAGCATTCCTGAGTCAAACTTGATGGCAACTGGTGTTGTTGTTTTGTTTTTAGCAAAGAGAAAGGAAGAAGTAACGCTGTATCACTGACTACACCCGCATAAAAAACCAGCCCAGAAATTAATGGCTTAAAACAAAAATGGTTTCACCTTTCCCCATGGTTTACTGGATGCCTTTTATATATTAATCTGCCTCAACCTATTTACTACACTTAAATTAAGGCCATTTATTATTTAGTGGTAATTGTAATTACTCCTTCTGCTTCAGTCTACAGTTAATTAATTTGGAGTATCATGACAAAGTTAGGGTCAGTAATTCGAGGAAGGAGGAAAAAATGTACTTTTTCCTCCATCTCAGAGTTCAAAGCAATGAATGAATTCAGCAATAGTGCCAAAAGTCAACTTAGGATAGAGATGAAGAGAATAAATGTTTTAATACAGAAAAGGAGCCAGAGTCTGAGGCAGGACCACACCCCTAGAATCTTCTCTGCACCTGGAGCTTCTTTTGAAGTGAAGGAACTGCTCCACCCCAAGGAGACTGTAGGAGGCAGGCAGATGTGGACAAGGAATGTAAGACCAGCAAAAATCCTGACAACATCAAAGAGGCCATCGGGTTAGAAAGGGTCCTGAGTGGTAAACAGCGTGGGCTGGCCGAAGGTAACTCAAGTTAGTTCTCTTGGCTTCTTAGGCCTTACATCGTATTTGACTCAAGAATTTCATGGTTTAGGCAACAAAAGGTCACAGGAAAAAAGATCTCCTAAGCTTTTAGACTGTGAGAAAGGAAGACAGAAGAATTGATTCACTCAAACTGTGCAATGTTGACAAAAACATGAAAATACCATGAACTATCAAAAGAACAAACAAATTCATCTCAGAAGATAATGAGACTTTGTCATGCTTACTTTTGGACCTGTCATCAGGAAAGACCAATGATTGAAAAGAATACATCATATTTGATAAAGAAGAGAGTCAGACAAAATGAGGGAAACTTTCAGTGAGACGGATTAGCATAACACGTAAAACAATGGCCATAATATACTAACCATCCTGAGGATTGGTCCAAACTGGGCAATATTTTGTTCTTTTTATACGTAAGCGCACATTAGGTTCAGTCAACAAAAACAACAGTGAGCTTCTGGAATTGCTAGACATGATAAAAGACAGGAATGATGCAAGGAGGACAATGGCTTAAAGAGAACTTTCCTTATAGGAAATTGTGCCACAAGATCGGGAGAGAGGAAGATGTCCCAGCACCCAAGATCTTCCCTACCTGGCAATCTAGCTGGAGAGTGCCTGTGTAGAATGAATGGCTCCGGTTGAACTAGCCAGCCCTTTCTAACCCTGAAATTCTAACACATGTGATCAAAAGAGCAATTGTTCATTTTTCTAGGTACCTGTGTTGAAACAATTCACCTTCTGGACTTCTCTATATAGAGACCAGTAATGGCCTGACACCTTAGAAAATCTACCCCAAAGTAGTTTAATGACTTTTACCTAGAGAAGTTAACCTGGGAATCACTTCAAGAAAGGAAGTGTGGATGAAAAAGCATAGAGTTGAAAACCCCAAAGCGATAGTCATTTGCAGAAGTATGTTGGATGCTTTCTGCAAACTGTTTCTGAGAAGAATGGATATGTCATGGGAAAAGAAGTCTTAGAATTTCAAAGTATTGAAGCCGCAAGGCCAGAGATTCCTTCCTGGATACTGTTTTGAGGCAGGCGTGCAAATGGAAAAGCAAATTTTCTTTGAAAGAAAGCAGTTATCTTTGAGAAAGGGTCCTTTCTACTAGTTGTGTTATTACTTTATATATGGACAGCACACATTCATACATTTCTATAAATACAAGTGTGTTATAACTTCAAACACAGATACATATGTGCAGTCTTGTGTGGCTTGTTTTTTGATATGTTTGTTTCTTTTCCTTTTTTGGCTTATTTTTTTCTTTATGCATTATCAGTTCCCAACCCATCCATTTACCAACTTAATCCATATTAGTAATCTACTAATATTTTAAATTTTTTTCCATGACAGTATAATCACATAAGATATGTGTAAGCCCATAACACAAACAGGAAATTTTGATCATTATTTGTTTTACAAAAATTAGATCATGTTACATATACATATAATATTACATATATAGTAAATAATATCATATATATTTACATATAAATATATATATATTTCCCTCTGAATTATGTTTTTCTCAGTCAACAATACCTTCTGGTATTTTTTTTCTGTCAATCTGCACAGCTCTAATTTTCTTCTTCTGACTGGCTGTATAGTATTCCACTGCTCAGCTATATCCTAATTTATTCAGCCATTCTCCTATTGCTGAAAATACTTCATAGCTTTTACAGACAACTTCCAAAAATAAACTACCTTGTGTGTGGGTCGCCATGAGTCAGATCCAACTCGACAACACTTGACTGGCTGGCTGTGTGTTAGTCATTATATTCTGGTGATTTGAATTATTTGAGAGAGAGTCTCAAGAAAAGAATTACTGGCCCAAACAAAACAGGTATTTTCAATTATAAATAAAAGTACTCAGTGCAAAATTTCCTACAACCCTACCAATAACAGATGTTATGGATCTCTTTCACATTTTAGGCAAACTGTTGGGCATAACCCTGGTGGCATAGTCATTAAGAGCTATAGCTGCTAACCAAAAGGTTGGCAGTTCAAATCCACCATCCAATCCTTGGAAACAACAGGTCAGTTCTGCTGTGTCCTATAGGGTCACTGTGAGTTGAAATGGACTCAGTGGCAATGAGTTTTGTTTGTTTGTTTTTTGGTGGGTATAAAAGTGATATCTCACTATTTATTGAATTTGCATTGCCCTCACTTTTGGTAAATTTGGGAATCTTTAAATTTTTCTTGGTCACTTAGATTCTTTTTTGTGTGTACTGCCCATTCATATCCTTCATCCATTTTCATATTGGCTTGTTCTTTGTCTTATTAAAGTATAAGAAATCTTTGTATATTATAAAAATTAAATCTATTATCTGTACATTTCCTCAAATCTGTCATTACTATACTTTATGTCATCTTTGCCTAAGAGGTTATAAATTTTTAGAGTTCAATATACCCGACTTGTCTCTTGCAGCTTCTGGCCACTTCGTCTTGATAGGAAGGGTCTCCTACCCCAGTGTAGCACATATGCCAGCCAAGTGCCGTCGAGTCAGACCCGACTCATGTAGCACGTGTAGTTTACTAGATTTTCTTGCTAAAGCTTTGCTTTACCTCCATATTTTTCACTCATATGCTTGTGATGTATCTTGGAATATGTAATGAAACAGGGATACAATAGGATACTAATTTGAACCCAGTGGCTTTATCAAGACTCTTACCAACTGGTAAAGAAGTCCTCTGACCCATCTCTGTTTTGTTTATTTTTAATTAACTTGTCTTTTTTTGGTATTTATTTTTCCATAGAAATCTTAAGATCCTTTTATCCAATTACCCAAAATAAGCAAACACACAAAAAAACCATTGTTGTGATCTTGAGTGAAATAGATACACCTGAAAATGAGACCAAACCCACCACCACTGAGTCAGATCCGACCCACAGACTCCCTATAGGACAGAGCACAACTCCTCCATAGGGTCTTCAAGGGGACCCTGGCAGGCTGAAACTGCTGAGCTTTTATTAGCAGTGGTGGCATGTAACCACTACACTACCAGGATTTCTGGTAGATACACACATATGCATATAATAGATGCAGACACACACATCTAATAGATACACATATACACATACAATTTGGGGAAATTCAACATTTGGGTAAATTCAACATTTTTATGACATTCTGTCTTCCTATCCAGAAATATGGCACAACTTTCCATTTTCTTATTTTACATAATTTTGTATAATTTTGTATGATTTTGTGGTTTCTCCTCCCCCAGTTTTCACAGATAGAAAAATACATATGTATGTGTGTATATACTTCTAAGTGTTTCATAGGATTTTGTCTTCTACTAATTTTTTTTTTTTTTTGGCATCATTTTTGAATCCATCTATTTTACTGAATTCTCTTCTAATTCTTGGAAAAGTTTCCTAGACTCCTTAGGGTTTTCTAGGTTTACTACCATTTCAACTACAAAAAGAGGTAATTTTACTTCCTCTTTTTTAAAATGCATTTGAGTTTTCAAATTTGCTGCCAGAGTCTTATATTGAATTCTTTTTTAATAACTTCAGTCCTTTTAATATTTGTTCTCTCTGCCTCTTCTTTTATAATTTTGCTTTTTCTCCTAGATTTAAAATCAAACACACTCGTCAAATGAATGGATTTTTTTATAAAAAGATTTTTACTATGTGTTTGGCTTTCTTTTTCACGAATGCAAGGCTGTAATTTTATTGATTTCCTCTTTATTGTTCTTTTCCTAATTTCTTAGGATGAATATTTTAGTTTCCTTACTGTTCATCTTCCTGCTTTAACAATGGTGGCATCTTGGCTGTAAAATTTTCCTCATATAGTTTTCACAGAGTCCTAAGGTGTATCATAAAGTGCTCCTTTTCACGGTTTTAAAGCTAGTAATGTTTTATTTGAATCAAATGTTTTCCAAGAGAGCATCTCTTAAGTTTCAAGTAGTCAATTTTTTGGTCACCTTTTAAGTATATGTTTCTTATTTATCATATTGCAATCAGATCATGTAACCTATAAAATTGTGACTCTTTGAAGTTGCTGAAACTTTCTGTAGACAGGTACAAGACCAATCTTTATGAATGTTATGTGGAAACCCTGGTACACTGGTGGTTAAGTGCTACATCTGCTAACCAAAAGGTCAGCAGTACAAATCCGCCACGTGCTCCTTGGAAACTCTATGGGGCAGTTCTACCCTGTCCTATAGGGTCTCTATGAGTTGGAATGGACTTGAAAGCAGTGAGTTTTGGGGGTTAGACATAAGGAAATCATGAAGATGCTCTGTCAGGAATGTGGGGTTTTGTTCATTTGTTGTGTTGAGACATAGCATGGCAGAGATGTAAGAAACAAAGACTCCAGAGAAAATATGCTGGATTCAGATCTTGACTTTGCTGTGCAACCTCGAGCACAATTGCAAAATGTGAATATTAATAATATCTAAAGTTGTTATGATTAAATTATTTACTATTCATAAAGTATTCAAAACATGAATTTTTACCACACACAAAATGCTATGTAATTGCTACATAAATAATAAGCATTGTTCAACCCTTCTGTATTGTTGTTCCTTACTTTCTACACAACTGTCCAACACTGACAGAGATACATTGTGTTAATATAAGTCCTTTTGTTTCTTTTGAGAATGGCTTATGAACTGAAATGTATTATTCTGCTACTGTTTTCTTCTTAATTGATTTTAATTTATTAAAATCACAAATTTAAAACTTTTACTCCTCCATGGCTCTGTTTTTTCTTTGCATTTTCACTGCTCCCCTTATTTCATTGAATTTTTCATATATTTACCACTTTTTCCCCCCAACTGACCACAGTTAAAACTTTTTGCTCTTTAAGGAAATTGGTTCCAACATTGTTCTTCCTTTGGGGGGTTGCCTTTCTCCCTCCACCAGCCCCCACCAGGAGAAAATAACTGAGACAGACACATAGCAGATACCAGCTGAATATCCACTCTGTCCCTTACTCAGCAGCAACTCTGACAATCTGTACCATGTTGTTGTGGGTGTGAGAGAAAAATCTTAGGGAAAATATTCATAATTTGGCCTTTATCCATAAAACAAATAGGAAGCATCTCCAGTTAAAGCAAAGATTTAACTTTTTTTGTCTTGGGTGTAGAAAAGAGAATCTTTTCCAACTATATCATCAGAGGGCATAGTAAAGTTTTCCTGAACTGGTTTAGAATCTCCATTTTGTCAAAACTATTTTGTTTGAATTCATATTTTATTAACCATGATTTTTTTTTCTTGGCTTAACTTACTTTTGAAAATTTAGAGGCCCGAAATACTGTATTTAAAGGATAAATGTTTTTGTTTTTTAATTAAATGATCTAACAAAACCCAAGTAGTCAACAGCATCAAAAAAAATTCCATGATCTGATAAGAGATTTGGGATTAGGGCCCTTGGAAGGGACAGTAGCCATTTATGTTGAGGGGCCAGTTTTAATTTTGTCACAACAAATTTATAGCGGCTAAGATCAATGAGCAGAACCAGAACCCTCTAGAGCTAAGAGTGTATGTATTCCACTGACCTTCAGAAATAACTTACTTAATGATTCAGTCACCAAGGACGGTCCTTGGTACATAGCAGGAAACTTTCATATCATTTTGTACCCAAATGCTTCTCTTCTCTTTCATTTTCCCAACTACGCTTTGTTCGTTTGTGCATTCGTTCAATGAAGGCATTATTAAGCATCTCCTTACGTCTTCCTGCTCTGCTAGGAACTGTGAGTAACCCCTCAAATGCAGGGAGGAGTCTGTGACCCCAGGTTAGCTCCACGACCACCTGCAGGCCCTACGCCATGTCTGGCATTCAGGAGCGGGTCAGGTTCATTTCAGCACCTTAACGCAGGAACAACATGGGGCCCCAAATACTATTAAAAATGGCCTTTGTTGGTCATTAGGAACTTGCCTGATCAGAGCATCATCTAACTTTAATGCAAGTGGATATTTGTTCATGTGCGCAGTGAGAGAAACAAGATCCTTGCCTGTAATTACGGTAAGTATATTGCCATTGAGTCAGTTCCAACTCATGCCAACCCCATGTGTGATAGTGGAAAGGCCCCACAGGCTTTTCTCAGCTGGCATCCCTAAGCAGATCACCAGGACATTTCTTCTGCAGTTGTACTAGTTGGTTTCAAGCCACCAGCCTTCAGGTTATCAGTGGTGCGCACACAGTTCGCACCACATAAGGAGCTGCACTTTACCATGGGAGACCTGAAAGAGATCTTCTGCAGATAAAGAAACTGTAGACCCGGAAGGTGACGAGTTATCCCCTAACTTCATCCCCTCTCCACTGGATGGCTCTGCTAACTCTTGTCCTTGGACCTCTCTTTTATAGCCTCAAAAGTGGCCTCGTTAGGAGTTTCTCAGCACAGGGCCCTAGGTCCAAAGGGCAGACACAAGAGGACATATACTGTATCATCTCATTTATGTGAACTGTCTGACAAACAAATGACAAACAAATGGAGACTAAACTTGATCAGTGGTCACCAGGAGCAGCAGAGAGGAGGAAAGGGAAAGTCGTCACTTAGGGGCATCTGTCAAAAGTAATGGAAAAACTTGGAGAAGGATGGTGGTAATGGTTACACAGCATAGTGAGCACAATTAACATTACTGAATTATACCAGTTAAAAATGGTTGAAATGACAATATTTAGTTGGATATATTTTATGACAGTAAGGAAGAAAAACTGTCTCAGAACTTATTTACTGCCAGTGTTGACTAGAGCCAACTTGAAAAACTAAGAAAGCTGTCAACTTTCTAGGCTTTCCGGTGTATTAAAATTGTTTCAAAATAGAGTAAAATTATGTATCATGGTTATAGAGGGCTTCTACTTCCTTTACCCTGGGACCAATATAAGTGATCAAGTTTTAGCTTCGTTAACTATTTTTCCTTTCTTGAAACAATATCCTGCTTGCCTTCACTGGGCTGACCTCCTCAACCACCTCATTGCCTGCTGCTTTGAAGGCCAGAAGAAGGTCCTGGCAGAGCTCCAAGGGCTGGAAGCGCAACCGAGCAAGGACTGAGCTGCTGCGTGCTGATAGCTACCTCTGTGCTTGTCTGCACCGAGCCATGCTTTCCACACGCTGCTCCCAGCCAATGACCAAGCACAGCAGTAATCCAGTGCAGGCTTGTTCCTGGCAGATGAGGGATTGCTTTGACAGATGAGTTTGGCTTAAGGACACTTGCACCCAATCTCCTCCTTCTTTCCTTCACTGAAGTCAGACTTGCCTTGCCACCTGACAGTTCTTTCAGCCTTTCTCAGGCCCCTTCCCATTGTCCCCTCATGTTTTAGTGATCTAGTGCTGGTACAACAAATGGATGGCTTTGGCAAACACAAATTTATTCTCTTGAATCTTAGAAGGTTAGATGTCTGAATTCAGGGAACCAACTCCAGGGGAGGACTTGCTCCTCTCTGTGTCTGCTTTAGGGGGAAGGACCTTGTCGTGAATCTTCTCCTGATCTAGGAGTTTCTCAGCCTAGGCACCTGGCTCCAAAGGACAGGCTCTGCTTCTGGAACTCCATTCTTGGTGATAATGAGAACCTACCTCTCTGCTTGCTTCTCTCTCCTTCCATCTTTCATAAAATAAAAGGAAACTCTCCTTACATAGGATCTGGCTACGGCATGAGCAGGTGTTGCATTCCACCCTGATCCTCTTTAATTAACCTAAGCTTGCCTTGTTAACCACAGGCAGAGATTAGGATTTACAACACACAGAAAAATCACATCAGATCACGAAATGGGTGACAACCACACAATACTGGGAATCACGACCTAGCCAAACCCCAAAACCAAACTCATTGCTATTGAGTTAATTCAGACTCATAACAACCTTATAGGATAGAGTAGTTTTCAAAGAGCTCCCGGAGGCCTTGAACTGCTGACCTTTTGGTTGGCAGCCATAGAACTTAACCACTACACCACCAGGGCTTTCCAGCTTAGCCAAACTGGTACATATTTTGGAGGGACACAATTCAATCTGTGACACCTCACATAACTATTTACCCTAACAAAATCCTTGCACATGTAATCCGTTTTGGCTTCTCCACCCTCTAACCCCTTATGACAGTGTGAAGACTCCAAAGAGCAAAATTCTCTTGTTAGTTTGGGTCCACCCAGCGCCACTGCAGAAGGTCACTTTATTTCCATCACTTTGGGCATGTGAGTTGACAGACCCAGCTTTCATTTCTTAATCTGCCCCTCTTTCCATCAATGATGAGATGCCACCTTCGATTTTTTTTTTTCCTGAAATCTCATGATTCTTTCCAGAAGAGGACAATAGTACAAGCAGAAGCCAACAGTTTAAGCAGAGGTGAACGGGTAAGTAGTATACAGATTCCACAGGATGGGCAGAGTCCCTGTATGGTACAACTGATTCATGTTTTTGGCTGCTAACCTAAAAGCTGCTGGCTTGAGTATACCCAGAGGTACCTCAGAAGAAAGGCATGGTGATCTCCACCCCAAAACTCAGCCACTGAAAACTCAATAGAGTACAGTTCCACTCTGACACACGTTGGGTCTCCAAGAGTCAGAACTGACTCAACAGGCACTGATTATAAGAAGGGGACATTTGTAGGACAGGAGACAGGGGCAGGAAGAAACAGTGAAAATCAGTCTGGAGAGTATGGCTTTGAGGTGACCTGTTGGATGCTGGCGTGTGTTCCTGGCCAGAGTAAAACATAAAAGGGCATAGGGCACCCTTCAGTTGTTTAAAGAATGGCAACAGGAAAGAAAACTGTCAGTGGTTGGGATGGTGTCTGGTCTTGCTTTCTGCTAACAAGACAAGGTACTACCCTGAGATGGGCTAACGGTAGACTGGGAACCTCTTAGATCTCCCAGCTGCAAGTTCAAAGTGCAGCAGACCCTAGAAGCAGAGATGTGGAGGGGACACACCAAACACAGCACTGTTCCCTGTCCCAAAGCCCCACAGCTATGTAGCCTTGAAGAGTAACCATCCCGTGGTACTCGTGGCTCGCTGCCGTGCTCACACAATGCTATGGCTGCAAGTTTATGGCAGGAGGCACAAGGCATGAACAGTGTTGGTCCGCATTCAGCCTACCCAGCTAGAAGGACTAGTAGCCCTAGGAAGACACTTCAGTGACAGGCACCCAAATGCAGGGATGTAAGAATACCTGTGGGAAGGACTTGTCCAGGCCTGCCCAGTCCACCTTCCAAGGAGACTCAGGGAAAGTGAGGGAGGGCCTCAAGGGTGGACCAAACCATCTAAAGTAGAGAGCCAGAGCCTGAAGAACCAGCCAGGCCACCTGTGCTGATGTCTAGCACTGATACTGACAAAGCCTCAAATTAAGACAGCAGAAGCAAGATGCTTGAAGTTGGGGGCCATCTGCTCCCCACGCTGGTGAATATTGGTGAATAACACTGTTTCTACAGGGTTGCTATGAGTTTGAATTGATTCAATGGCTGTGGGTTTTTCTTTTTTTTTTTCCCACCTTCGGTTAACGCATTCTCCAGAAATACTCATTGAGCGGAGCAGAATGGACTCGACTACATTACTCAGGCCTGTTCTCAGACATTCTGAAATCCCAGGAGAAATGAGTTTCTCCTCTCACCTATGATTTGGCTTCATGAGTACAGTTAAAGTCAACATTCCCAACTGGGATGTATTCACCTACTCAGTGGTGGTCTCCAGGGAAGGCTCATGATAATGGTAACACCCCCACATTCTCACAATTGGCAAATTATAGTAAGAGAGGAAAGGACTCAGGCCTCCGCACTAATCAGAACTCTGGGTTACAACGGCAGCTTCCTCTCTGACCTGGGAAGCAATGGCTGCCTCTGGGGCCAGAGTTACCAAAAAGAGCAAATACATACCCTCCTTGCATGTCACCCAAATCCCTGCACCCAAATCCACTGCACCAAGTTGCCATGACTTAGTCACCAGAACATCGCACTTCATTTATTCCATGCACCTTATCATGGATTAGTGATGCATGCCCTTATAACCACACAGCTCCAAGAAAGAATGAAAATCGAGGTCACTCCATCCATCCATATTCATGATCTGAGTTAAAGAGGAGTGTCTTCACTTGTTCATTTTTGAGAAAAGCCAAATGAACTTCCCTTCGCTGAGACTACATAACTCAGAATCTGACCACAAGGACTCTACTCCTTTGATGGCAAGTGGCTTCATGATATTCTCCTTCTTAAATTCTCTGACTTAAGAAACCTAAAGGGATGGGCTCCTTGGCAAGCCCTCTGTTTTTGAGACCCTGTCCTTTCTTGGATGGAAATGAAGTTCATTGGGAGGGAAAACACTTCCCCACCTAGAAAATTGGCTTCTGCTCTGCTAATCACATCCCAACAGGCCAGCAATATGATCTTCCTTTGCTTTTGCCTTTTCTATTTCTTTCCCTACTGGGACTTGTGTGTGTGTGTCCTTGAGTCATTTTACATAATAAGTTATTATGAACTTTTAACTCCCTTGAGAAAAAGTTGGAAGAAGTTGGGCTCTTAAACTTGGACGGAGAACTCTATTTTAAAAGGCAGAAAAGTTGATGGAAGGTTGTTATGTTGAAAATTATTGTTGGTTCTTCTCCACTGAGGACTGAAAAGATGCAAATAGTGTCAACAGGGATTCAGATTACACAAACTTTAAAAATGTTTATGAGGTTTGAGGCGGGAAGTTCCAAAAAATTTTGCCAACCCTACCTTAAAGCAATTTAAACCCATCTAAATACCTACAGATGTTACTTTTGCCTGTATAGTACAGGTCTGTTTCGAGCTGTTTTCAAGGTGCCAGGCAGCCCTGACTGTAGATGTAAAACTCTGAGACCACATTTGAGAAAGAATTTATCATTTCATTCACAAAGCTTGCCTCTACATTTGAGCAAACTAGAAACCTTTAAGAGGTCTCAGGTTCTCTGGGGAGACGCAAATGGAATCTAGAAGCATGTCTAAGTTCGCCTTTCCATGGCACTCCTTCTCCAAATGGCCCCACATGACTATGGGTTCAAGGTGAGGCTGTTGGGGCTTAGGAAGGCTACAGGCTTTAAAGTCAAATCAGAACTGCACTGAATGTTGGCTCAGCCATTTACTGGCTGGGTAAATACAGGTTAACTAGTTTTCAACAACTTGGACCCTTTAAATGAGCAGAAATAACAGGCCCTCTTCCTCTGTCAAGTAACTACACCTGAATAACACTCCTCCATAGGGCAATTTCCACACTGTATCTTAATTGTTTGTAACACTGCTTCCTCCTTGAATATAATTTCCTCAAGGTAGAAATTGTGTTATTTTTGTCTTTGACATTGATTTTGAAAGTGTTTAATTCAGTATATACAAAAATAGCATTTTTATTTATTTGTTGAATAAATGAATGAATGATGGATAACTAGTTTCTGGCATTAATTTTGAAAATTAAATGTCCTTAACTTTAGCTCCCTCCACAAAACATGAAGATCTTCAAAGGAAGCTATGCCTAAAGATTTAATTTACTAATGTGAGTCTTCTCAATTTCTTCCCATGTCTTAAGTTATATTTATCATTCGTTCTTTTAACTACTATTTATCATAGGGCTTCTGCGGGTTCCTTCTAGGTACAGAGCTAAAGCCTACGGAGACAGGAAAAGTACTGCCTGCAAGGAGTTTGCAGTTTACAGTCAATAATGTAGTAGTTGAAATTAGAGGTAGTGGTGGTTCCGTGGTAGCATGTTAGCCTCCCCATGTGGGAGACTGGGGCTCTACTGCAGGCAAGGCTCCCCATATGCAGCCACGGCCCCTCTGTCACTGGAGGCTTACGTGCTGCTGTGATGCTAAAGAGGTCTCAGCAAGGACTCCAGAGGAAGATGGGTTTTGTTGTTGTTGTTGTTAGCTGACGTTAGTTTTTATTGAATCAAGTAAGAGCAAAACAAGTACATTATGGCTGGATGCATTTGAAAAGTAATGAGAAGAAAGATGCGGGGTCAGAGTCACTTAGCTGTTCCCAAAACACCTGAGAAGACTGTTTTTCTCCTGCAGCTGGCCCACCAAGGAGACTTCAGCATGGCCTCACGGGGGTGGAACCGCCAATCCAAGGGCTCAGAGGCCCAGCAGCGGTAACCGCACCCTACAGGGCCGTGGTAAGAGGCAGTCAGTGCAGACCCCTGCTATGCGGTGCTCGATGTGTTCTAACAGTGGGACTTCACCGTGGAGGTTGTGCCCAGTCCAGGAGCAATATACACATACCTACATATGTGGAAGAAGCAGAGGGCTTTATTTCTTAGGTATGGCTGGACATGAAACAGATAGGTGGCCAAGTTGGGCTGGGACATGTGGTTTATTGAGTCTCCGTGTCCAATAATTAGTTCACCCCAGACACTCATGGGTATACACCACCTGCACCATACAACTGTGGAACTTTCCACTGCTCTGCTTGTACTCACCTGAGGGCAGAGCCCAGCATGCACTGCAAACTCTCCTCATTCGTGTCTGTGTCCACAAGGCCATGCACCAATTCATTTGTCAAAATCAGCCAGTGGAAACCCTACAGATCACAATGAAACCATCTGCAACCAGTTATGGGGATGGTACTGGGCCAGGCAGCATCTTATTACACTATGCCTGGGATTTCGGTGAGTCAGAGGCCAACTCAACAGCAGCTAACACCACCAACAGAGAGCACACAGCAGGCATGATATTTGTTTTGAGAAGTCATGGAAGATTCTGTAAGAGGGATAGCATTCAAGCTGAGCCCAGAAAATGGAGCAGGAGTTTCCCAGGCTGACGGAGGAGTAGTAGACTTGACAGCAGGGCTTGTGCTTTAAGTCTGCCCGTAACCATATATAAGTATTGGGCATGTTATTTCACCTCTTAGAGCCATGGTTTCTTCATTTGTTAAATAAAGTTATCTTACAGAGTTACTCCTGGTGGAGAAGTGGTTAAATGCTACAGCTGCTAACCTATAGGTGAGCAGTGTGAATCCATCAAGTGCTCCTTGGACAATCTGTGGGGCAGTTCTACTCTGTCCTGTGTTGTCCATAGGAGTTGAAATCAACCTGACAGCAGTGGGTTATAAAGTTTTGGGGAGGAGTCGGTAAGATAATGCCAATAAAGTACTTAACATGAACCCAAACCCAAACAGAACCCACTGCACTAGGGTCAATGCCAACTCATAGCAACCCTTGTAACTATCTGGTGAAAGATTTGGAGCTGAACTAGCTAAAAAGAAAGAGAGAGAAGGAAGGAAAAGAGGGAGGGGAGGAGGGAAGAAGGAAGGAAGGTAGGAAGGAAGATGGAATGTATGCAGTAATTCCGTCTCACATGCTAAATGCTTTCAGAAATTACATAGCCAAAGAGGCTTTTTCTAGAAATGCATTTTATTAAAATCAGATGGGATATGTTCACTTTTGCTGTGCCATTTAGTTATCTTAGACAAGCCTACAAGTATCCACGAAAAACAAAAATGCATAGGAAGCAAACAGGGGCACAATAACTGTGCCAAATCACGAGATCATGAAGCATGGTCTTAGCAATAGGTTCGTTGCCAGGAGGAAACCTTGAGAATGCCAGACTTCATTGTGCGGATCTAGAAGAAAAAAGCTTGGAAAATAGATCCCATTTTCCCTCTTTAGATTTCTCTGTCAAGATCTATAAAAAGAATTCAAACTAATTAAGAAGTCCAACTGAGCTGGCTGGTTAACCAGGACAGGCCCAACCTTGAGTTCAGAGAGCTTTCTAATATGTTCCACCCGCCTCTCTGAAGAACAAAGTTTACAGGATACACCGGAGTCAAAGGAGGCTACTTCTAAAGAGAAAGATGCTTGTACAGTAGCCTAAAACAGCATATCATGGAAGTTTAACTCAACACTGAAACCACCATCACTCTTAATAAGTTACCCCATGGCCAAAATACTGAATTTCTTTCTTTCTTTCTTTCTTTTAAAAACAAGGTATTTAATCACAAAGAAAGCAGCCAACAATAATGTGAAGACATGAAGGCCCTTGAGGATACGCACAATCCTGTCCCAATTTACCCACCCAAATCTAGCATCCAGTGAGTTGTCTTCATTCCAGAGGATGAACATTTTATTGTCTTCTCCTCCTCTCCGGCCCCATCACACCCATTTGTTGTGGTCATTCCTGCCTCCCTCTTGCTCCGCCCTGCCGGGAATTGTTTGTTTCTTCTCACTATCTCTCCAACTCCTTCAAGGTCCAATTCATGCCTTATTTTCCAGGAAATCTTACCAAGTGACACCAGTCAACATCAATCTCTTCCTTTGCTAACTCTTCTTCCCATTCACTGTCTAAAACTTGGGAAAGAAAATGGTTTGATCTTAGGAGTTAACAACAAGTGTTAGCGCTACACAAGCCGTATCCTGAGGATTCCAAAGTCACCTCTAAGCTCCAGACTGCAATGTTTTTTCAGCAATGGCAATGGTACGGGAGGAGCAAAAGAAGCAGTGTGTGTCAAGTATTTGCCAACCCTGGTGGAAACCACACAACTTGAAGGGGTGTGTATTAGCGTTTAAATTTCCACAGTCTCATATTATGTAGTTTCACGTTACAGTCATTCTAACAAGCTTTCAGATTTTAAAGGGGTGGAGTGCTGAAGTTAGAGAGAGAAATGACCATGAAAAATGTCAGAGACAGTTAAATCGGGCCACTCCGGCAGGACCTCTCAAACTGGCATTCCCTTTTGCCATCAGTTTGACAAGTCTCAGAAAGATCACTTCAGACCTTGGACTGGACTACAAGACATGGAGTGATGCTGTAACAAGTGGGCTTCTTGGCTTAAATACATAAGCCGAAAGACTGAGCAGCTCCTGTTTACAGGCTAGGTAGGAGGCTATAGGGGGACAGGAGTTGCTTGAAAGCTTGTGGGAAATACAGGGTGGAAAGGAGGTAGGTGCTGTCACCAGGTAGGGAGAGCAGTTAGAGTTGCATAGCAGTGTGTCTGCCCAGTTTTATATGACAAATTGACTTGGGTTGTAAACTTTCACTTAAAACACAATAAAAAAATATATATATTTTTTATTTTTTAAAAAAAGACTATTTCAAGTATGCACCAAAGGGTAATGGATTTCCTGGTGTGTTTTCTCATAAGGGACCAATGTATAAACCATAGTACTAATGACAGCACTTGGCTTAATGTATTAATTTGCAACTGGAAACACCCTTTCCAGAAACTGCATTCCCTAGACCTACTTTTCTAGGATGCTTCCTTCTGAATAGCCAGATACTTAGGAAGCTGAGTCAGTGTCCCAGAGTTGCCCAGTGAATATAAAATCAAAGCAAGGGAGGTAGATAGTCTTGAAAAAATACTCACACGAGCAATAGCAACCAGAAAAGGTGTCCCTGCGCTAAAACGGAGTAACCAAGCACACATGTCTATCTGGCTCACTGTCATTCTTCTCTGAGCAGTTTCTCCTTTTCATTTGGTTTTCTAGAATCCATATGGGCTAACCTGCTTCTTCAGACAGGGTACAAAACATTTGGTTAAAACTGTGTCACCTCCAGCCTTTTCACTATACTGGATTTTAGGCCAATTTTGGACTATGTGACATCCTCATATTTCCCATAAGTGGGTATTACACTGCCTTCCTTAAGAGCCTTTTCTTACAAGGAACAGAAACCTACTCAAGAAAGTTCATACAAAGCAATTCATAGAGCTGAGAATCGACATAGCCGCGCTTCATAGAACAGAGCTAGGAGGCTGATCTGACCCAGGCCTACCTTCTCCATCTTCCAAAGGCTGCAGCGATACTCTCAGTTATTCTCTCTCAGAGATGAAACCAACTGCCATTGAGTTATTCTAACTGATGGCTATCCTACATGTGTCCAAGTACAGCTATGTTCCATATAGTTTTCAATGGCTGGTTTGCTTGTTTGTTGTTTGTTTGTTGGTTGGAAGTAAGTCATCAGGCCTTTCTTCCCAGGCACCTCTGGGTGGATTCAAACCTCCAACCTTTCAGTTACTAGCTGAGTATATTCACCACTTACAACACCCAGTGTTTCCTCTCAGAGATGGCAAGATCCTTTTCATCTGCTTCTCTTTGTCTTCTCTTTAACTAACTTCCCCTACTTGTTTATATGTCCAACATAGACAGCAGCCCTAAATTTGGAGAACTCAGACACCTACTGATTGGCTATTGCCTCTGTCTCTTGGCGCAAATTCTCTACAGAAAGAATATGCTATGTCTGCTAACCAAAAGGTTGGCAGTTCAAATCCTCCAGGTGCTCCTTGGAAACTCTATGGGACAGTTCTACCTTAACCTCTAGGGTGGCAATGAGTCAGATCCAACTCGACGGTAGTGGGTGGGTCTGACTATCCAATGATTTGCTCCATTTGAGTCAGGTGGTCATCCTGACTTTCCAGTCAAGAATGGGGGCTGTCACACGGTACAATATTAGCACTTTGGTGATTTTAAAATATGTCCACAAAGTCTTTGATGTTTCCTCCTTCAACAGATGTAGACAAATTCCCCTCTCCTTGAGTATAGACTGGACTCAGTGACTCACTTCTACTAAATGAATAAAATTCAGGTGGGTGGGTGTGTGTGCCTTCAGAGACCAGATCATAAAAGGCATTGCAACTTCTCTCTCTGTTTCTTACTTTGGGGGAAGCTAGCTGACATACCCAAAGTGCACTTCAGCAGAGGCCCATGTGGCTGAGAACTGACACATGTGACAAACAGCCATGTGAGTGGGCCATTATGGAAGAATTTCCAGTCCCATTCCCCCTCCAGGTGATACTGGCTTCTGCCAACATCCCAGGTGCAACTTCATAGAAGCCCCAAGACAGAATCACCCAACTAAACTGCTCCGTAAATCTTCACTTATTGTGAGACAATAAATCTATGTCGTTTTAAGTCACTAAGTTCTAAAATAGCTACAGAGCAATAAACTAATACAGGTACCAAGATTTATTCTTTTAGGATCTTGAAAGTAGACACTGTTGTAGAATTTTAATTCTTACATAGAGTTGTTGAAAAAAGTTTAGAAATACCTTTTGCAAAAACAAACAGCAACTGTACACCAGATGGAACACATAAGAATCAAATCAGCTACATCTGTGGAAAGAGACAATGGAATAGTTCAATATCACGTCAGGCAGAATAATGCCAGGGGCCAAGTATGGAACAAATCATCAATTGCTCATATGCGAATTCAAGCTGAAGTTGAAGAAAAGAAGAACAAGTCCACAACAGCCAAAATACAACTTCAAGTAAGTCCCACCTGAATTTAGAGACCAACTCAAGAATATATTTGAAGCATTCAACACTAACAGCCAAAGACCAGACAAGCTGGCATCAAGCATACCATACTTGAAGAAAGCAAGAGGTCACTAAAAAGGCAGGAAAGAAAGAAAAGAGCCAAATGGATGTCATGAGAAACTCTGAACTTGCTCTTGAAGAGAGAGTAGCTAAAGTGAAAGGACGAATAGTACAGCACAATACTTGAAGAGAAAGAAGACTTCAAAGAGTGGCTTCAGAAGTGAAACTGAGGTATTTTGATGACATGTGTAAAGATCTGACCATAGAAAACCAAATGGGAAGAGTACACTAGGCAACTCTCAAGCTGAAAGAACTGAGGAAAAAATTCAGACGTTGAATTGCAGTATTGAGGGATTCTATGGGCACAATTCATTAACAACCTGCGTTACACAGACGACACCACCTTACTTGCTGGAAATGAAGAAGGCTTGAGACACTTACTGATGAAGATCAAGGACCACAGCCTCCAGTATGGATTGTATCTCAATATCAGGAAAACAAAAATCCTCACAACTGGACCAGTAAGCAACATTGTCATAAGTGGAGAAAAGATTGAAGTTGTCAAGGATTTCATTGTATTTGGGTCCACAATTAACATCCATGGAAGCAGCAGTCAAGAAATCAAAAGACGCATTGCATTGAGAAAACCTGCTGCAAAGCCAGCCAAAAGCCAAGTGCAAGGACCTCTTTAAAGTATTCAGAAGTAAGGATGTCACTTTGAAGACTAAAGCGCACCTGACCCAAGCCATGGTATTTTCAATCACATCAGATGCATGCAAAAGCTGGACAATGAACAAAGAAGACAGAAGAAGAATTGATGCCTTTGAATTGTGGTTCTGGAGAACAATGTTGAATGTACCATGGACCACCAAAAGAACCAATAGATCTGTTCTGGAAGAAGTACAACCCAAGTGCTCCTTCAAAGCAAAGATCACAAGACTGCATCTTACATACTTCGGACATGTTGTCAGGAAGGATCAGTCCCTGGATAAGGACACCATGCTTGGTAGAGGACAGGGTCAGAGAAAAAGAGGAAGATCCTCAATGAGATGGATTGACACAGTGGCCACAACAATGGGCTTAAGCATAAAAATGACTGTGGACATGGCACAAGACCAGGCAGTGTTTCGTTCTGGTGTTCATAGGGTTGCTATGAGTTGGAACCGACTCGACGGCACCTATAATGGGAAAACAACATGGGCACAATACTGAATGAAAAGGAAGCATCAAATAAAGACAAAAGAAAAAGGATGGGTTGAAGCTATTTTAGGAGGTAGCAATATGATGAAGGACCGACGGTACTGAAAGAAGAGGTCCAAACTGCACTGAAGGTACTGGCAAAACATTGATACAATGGCAATTGAGATGTTTCAACAAACAAATGCAAGTGCCGTAACTGCTCCCTCATTTATACCAAGAAATTTGACAGACAGCTACCTGGGCAACTGACTAGAAGAGATCCATATTTGTACCCATTCCAAAGAAAAGTGATATAATGGAATGTGGAAGTTACTGAAAAATATCAACCACCAGTAAAATTTTGCTGAATACCATTCAAAATGGTTGTAGCAGTACATCCACGGGGAAGGGCCGGAAATCCAAACCCGATTCAGAAGACCACATAGAACAAGGTGTATCATTGCTGATACCAGATGGAGCCTGGCTGAAAGAGAATATCAGAAAGATGTTTACCTACGTTTTATCTACTATGTAAAGGCATTCAACTGTGTGGATCACAACAGATTATGCGTAACATTGTGAAGAATGGGAATTCTAGAACATTTAATTGTGCGTATGAGGCACATAGGCCAAGAGACAGCAGTTTGAACAGAACAGGGGGATACTGTGAGGTTTAAAGTCAAGAAAGATGTATGTCAGAGTTATATCCTTTCCCCATACCTATTCAGTCTGAATGCTGAGCAAATAATCTGAGAAGCTGGGCTATATGAAGAGCAATGGCGAAGGCTCTTAAAGAAGGCAATACCAGAAGGTAATACCAGAGTTACGAGCATGGAATAGTCTTCAGAAGTTATTGCTGAAAAGAGTAAGTTGATTTAATTGTGCTCTTGTGGGTCTGATACGATAACCCCCCGGTGATTCAGTGATGACGTACTGGCCTGCTAACCCAAACCAAAAGAACAAACCCAGTGCCGTGGAGGCCATTCTGATTCATAGACTCTATAGGGCAGGATAGAACTGCCCCACCGTGTCCAAGGAGCACCTGGCAGATCTGAACTGCCAACCTTTCAATCAGCAGACATAGCACTTAACCACAACACCACTCGGATTTCCACTTGCCTGTTAACCTAAAGGTTACCAGTTCAAACCCACTATCCTGCCCAGGGAAACCCTAGTGACATAGTGGTTAAGTGCCACGTCTGTTAACCAAAAGGTTGGCGGTTCGAATACACCAGTCTTTGGAAACTCTGGGGCAGTTGCCTATGTGTCAAAATTGGTTGGAGGCCTGATTACACTTCATCCCAGCCAGAGGGCAGGCTGCTTCCAAGACTGCTGGAAGATGTGGCCTTCCCGATGATTCATCTGGTCAGCCAGCTGGCCCTGCCTCCCCTCCAGACTCCTAAGGTGCAGCTGGCACCCTATCAGAGAGTAGGGGAAGCCTTTTTTTAGTGACTTTTATATTAAGTATCCTACCGGTGAGCTGGTACTTCTTCCTGAAAGATCTGCAAGCGAAAGAATTTCCTCTATGTGTATATATATTCTATGTCTGTATATGTATGGAAACCCTGGTGACCTAGCATTAAGTGCTATGGCTGCTAACCAAATGGCCAGGGTTCAAATCCACCAGACACTCCTTGGAAGCTCTGTGAGGCAGTTCTACTCTGCCCTAGGGTCACTATGAATCAGATTCAACTTGATGGCAATGGGTTTTTGGTATACATCTTATATATATGTGTCTATATATACATAGCCAAGCCAAGGTAGCCACATTTACCTTAGTTTCGATTGGATAAAGAAATGAATTGAGACTTTTTTTCTTTTTATCTAAGCTTGTAACTCTGCTCAAAGCATAACAAGTTCCCCCATGGGAAAAGCTGGTTTACACCAGTCTGGGTCAGCTTGGGGTCAGGAGCCAGCTCTTGCCGGTGAAGTATCCCAGAGCCAGCCCTGCCCTTCCCTGCCCTCCTTCTCCCTCCTTCCTCCTCCCTCCCTTTCTCCTCGCCTCTCCCTTTATCACTCTCCCCTCCCCCACCCCCTCCTCGCTCCCTTCTCCTCTTCCTCCCTCTCCCGCTGCGTGTGCCCTTGACTAGAATTTCTTTTCCTGCCCCTCCTCCATTGCTTTACCGGGTATTGAGTGACGGGCTGCAGCCATTCAATGCTGAAGCCCAGAAAATGAAATCAGATTTTTCCTTTCTTTTCCCCTCCCACTTACCCCCCTTCCACCACTCCAACCCCAGTCCAAACACCAACCAACAAACAAACTTCTAAAATAATGCAATATCAGAACTGGTGGAACCAAGCCAAAGCCAAGCCAAGTGCTGTCGACCAAAGCATTTCTAATAAAAGAAGGTGGGAAGGCAGTGAAAAGAGAGAAAAAAAATGGAAATTTCGACTCCTTCCTCCTCCAAGGGAGCTAAGAAAAAAAAAAAGAAAGAAAAGAAAAATCCTACAGGCAAGTAGGCCATCCTCCATATAGGGCGAATCCAGTTTCCTCAGGTAGCACATTCCAGAGAGAGAACTAAATTGCCCAGGAATGCTGACACAGGCCACAGAAATACACACTTCAATAAAGCTACAGGAATTGTTTACAGGCCTCCTTGGAAGATGCCAAAGGGTTTAACAGTTGTGGCATCTCTCATCAGCCCATTCTGGTGCTGGCTGAGTTGTAGCAGCTCCCTTCTTTCCTGCTGGAAAAGCTGAAGCAACGCAGAGACTTGCCCAGGGTCACACAGAAGCTTGAGTCAGAAATAGCTCTGACTCTGCCTTCCTGGCTCTAACCATTAGACAACAGTGCCTTATTACTGCCCCACCACTTGAATCTGAATCATTTAAATTGCTCCTAATTGAAGGTCTGCAGTGAATTGTAATCTCCATGTGACTCTAACTGACAGGCAAGCCGAGAGACAGGAATGACTGAAGTTTTACTAACAGCTGAATATGGAATGAAAACCCTAGGGGGCAGGGAACACGTGTATAAAAAGTTTGGAAACTCAATTTTGAAGCTGCTGGTATCATGTTTAGAATTTTTTTTTTTAAATGAATTTGAAATTGTTGCCTCCAATTTTTAACTCTGTGGGGAAGAGAAATGCTTGTCCTTCAAGTAGTGGTTGTTCAGAAAGGAATCTGGAGGTCACACAGTTTTGAAAGAGCCTCTGGTAGATTTGAACTGCCAACCTTCTGGTTGCCAGCCATAGTTCTTAACTACTATACCACTAGGGTAATCCATCTGGGTGGTAAATCTCTGACACTTCCAAGGAAGTGTGAAACTTCCTTTTTGTGCCAACTAAATCATCACCTCATATTGGTGATGAAACTCTTCAGAAACCCTGATGGCGTAGTGGGTTAAGTGCTAAGTCTGTTAACAAAACGTCAGCAGTTCAAATCCACCAGGTGCTCATTGGAAACTCTATGTGGCAGTTCTACTCTGATCTCTATGGTCACTATGAGTAGGACCCAACTCGACGCCACCGGGGCTCTGGGACCAGATAGGTGACACAGTGGTTAAATGCTACGGTTGTTAACCAAAAGGTCAGCAGTTTGAATCAGCCAGGGACTCCTTGGAAACTCTATGGGGCAATTCTACTCTGCTCTACATGTCGACTACGGGTCAGAACGAACTGGATGGCATTGTTTTTGTTTTTTTTTCACCAGGTAGGGGAAAGGAGCCCTGGTGGTACAGTGGTTAAGTGCTCAGCTGCTAACCCAAAGATTGCTGGTTAGAAACCACCAAGCTGCTCTACACAAGAAAGACATGGCAGTACACTTCTGTAAAGCTTTGTAGTTTTAGAAACCCCATGAGAGAGTTCTGCTGTTTCCTATAAAGTCACTGTAAGTCGGAAATGGGTTTGAGGTTTGGGTTTCCCGGTAGAGGTAAGGGGAGGAGGCTGGGGTCAGTGAGGCAACCAGGTATGTACATTCATACCTGTACACAAGGCTGAACACCTGCTCATACAGGAAAAGAAAGTAAATTCCATCCAGCAAATTGCTCTAACTGATTCACTAGTCCACTCAGAGACGCCACCTACCTGCTCGCAGGTATTCAGGTAAACCATAGGTAGGCGGGACCTACAGACTGCTTCAGTAGCTTAAGGTTCCAGCAATGCTCTGTATGTGTCCAGGCTTCCGTGATGTCACACATTTCCTGCTCCCGGCCGACCAGTACTCATGTCTCTCCTCCAGACACCTGTACACCAAGGCTGAAGCTTGTCACAGCTGGCGCAGCCCAAGGAGTTGCTTCATTCACTCACCGGGGATGAGAGCTGCTCAGCTGCTGCTGGTTTGAGAGCTCCAGACAAACTGTTGGAAAGGTGAGTTGATGCCCTCCATTTTTCTTGCTTGTTATGTAGACCACTAATGCCTGAGAGATATGAATAGAGAATTTGAACGAAAATTATGCACTGGGTGGCTTGGCCCCAGGTCGTTGCCCAAGAGGAAAAAGCTCTTTTAAGGGAGAAGAAGAGAAGGATGGGCTTGGCATTTTGATTGCAGGGTATAAAGTTCTCCCAGACCAGATTTTTAATCTATTTTCTTTCTCGTAAGTATTCATCCAGCCTCTGTCTATCTGCAAAATTGATGTGTGAGTGTGTGTTTTGTTGTTGTTTTGTTTTGCTTTTTAAATCCTGGAGAAGAGAGGAGCCGTGGTGGCTCGGTGGTTAGGAGTTCCCTGCTAATGACAAGGTCTGCGGTTTGAAACCACCAGCCCCTCCTTGCGAAGGGCCGGTCTTGCTCTGTCATGTAGGCTCTTTCAGAATCGGAATCAACTTTTTAAAGACTTAGTTTCCAGGTACAGACCTGTTCAGCCCGTTTGCTGGGGATTGGGAGGGCCAGTGCCGAGTTCAGAGGTGCCTTGCTTTCTGCGTTATCTCATTACATCTAAACCTGTGACACGTCCCTAGATTTCCGCCCCCACGCCTCCAAAGCCTGTTCCTCGGCAGGTCAGTTCTGTTGCCCTGCGCCGGAGTTCTCCACTCCAGCTCCCTCACACTCTGTTCTCGAAAAATGGCTAGCGCTTCCCTTTGCTCTTGTTGACCAAATCTTTAAAAACACCTTGCCATGTGGATTAGAATTGTTTGCATTCACACTTCAACTGCTTGCCTGCTGACCTTGGATTAAGGCAAAGGTTATTTCCTCAAGGCCGCAAGAATATAACATCAAGTCTAGTGGTTTGAGTTTTGGTTTTTTTCCTTCTTTATGCTGTTGCAACTCCTTTCTTCTGCTTTTTCTGTTTCTTTTAATAACAAATATACTGAGGTGATTGTTGTGCCTGGACCTGACTTTTTTGTTTGTTTGTTTTAAAGTAATGTTACCTCTAGAATCCATTTTTATTTCTTAACCCTGATCACACAGCCTGTTATGTCTGTTTGGGGGCAGCCCAATAGCCACACTCGCACCCAACACTTCTGTTAGAGAAAGGTTTAGGAACCATCTCCAAACCAAACTCCCTGGGATAAAATGGAAAACCTGGGGAAAGCAACCTGGAAGCCAACTGATTCTGAATGTCTTCCTGGGCTGTTTCTCGGAGGCTTCTGTTACCAGTATGTTTGCAGGGAAATAATGAGAGGGTGATGCTCATTCTCACCCGCCCAAAAGCAAAACCAAGTCACCCACCGCCAGCTAGTCGATTGCTACTCTTAGCGACCCTACAGGACAGAGTAGAACTGACTGCTCTGTAGAGTTTCCAAGGAGTGACTGTTGGATTTGAACTGCAGAGCTTTTGGTTGACAGATGTAGCGTTTAACCACTGCATGACCAGGGTTTCCTGCATCCGCCTAGACATTCAAAATTCTCCTAAAGTATGAATTGAAGCAAGAGGAAAAAGTGTTTGTCTACACAGCATAGCTTCTCAGTGCTGAGAAGCAGCCTCATTCTGGTTAATTTCTCTCTTTTCTTCACTCCATGGAGGCTTGTATTGTTCTTTTCTTTAACCGATCTTTGTGTCTGCTGTTTTCTCTCCTGCTTGTCCCTTGCTAGAGTTCTCAGTTGATTCAGAGTTTTCTCAGATGACAAAAAGTAGAAAAAAAATCTATATTCTGAATCTTCTTATAAAAATGTGTCTTTAGGTCACAAACATATCCAGCAGACTGCAGTCCGGCAGGCTTCCCATGGTTCATTATTTCTTTGCACAATAGTTAATTTAGAACTGAGCAAGTAATTTCTCACTATCTACCTGTGTCTCTGGTCATTAAAAGAATAAAATTGTAAACAACATGTCATCAGATGTAAGAAAGGAAAAAAATTTATGGAGACTAGAAGTCAGAGTCAGATTATTTCAGATTGCAGCTGACCTGCTGGGTAATTTACACACATGTACTATACAAGGACATGGTAGGCTAATACTATGGCTGCTAACCAAAAGGTCATCAATTCAAGTCCTCCAGGTGCTCCTTGGAAACTCCATGGAGCAGTTCTACTCTCTCTTGTAGGGTCGCTGTGAGCTGCCGTCGACTCGACAGCGCTATGTGGGACTCTGTGTGTGTGTGTGTGTGTGTGTGTGTGTGTGTGTGTATCTAGATATAGATATAGATATACACATATACATAAATGGAGTCCCGGTGGCTTAGTAGTTAAAATCTCAGCTGTTAAGCAAAAGCTTGGCAGTTCAAATCCACCAGCCAATCCTGGAAAGCCTATGAGACAGTTCTACTCTGTTCTCTAGGGTTGCTATGAGACAGAGCTGACTTTATAGCAACAGGTTTTATTTTGGTTTTGGTTTTGGTACAGTTCCAAGAAGAGAGCAATGGTAGTTCAGTGTAGAATTCTTACCCTCCATGCAAGAGACCAAGATTCAGTTCTTGGCCAGCTCACCTCATGTATAGACACCATCCAGCTGTCAGTGGAATTTTGTGTGCTTTAGGATGCTGAACTGGCTTCAGAGGAGCTTTCAGCCTAAGATGCACTAGTAAGAAAGGCCTGGTGATCTGCTGAAAATTAGTCAGTGAAAACCTTGTGGATCACAGCGGTCTGATCCCCAGCCCATCATGGGAATCGTGCAAGTCTAAGCAGCATCTCTTTGTTTTGTGTGTGGGTTACCATGAGTCACAGGCAGCAATAACTGCCTGCAGGGCTGGGAAGACCCACAGGGGCTCCCTACCTGTCATAACTCCATCCCTTGGTCTAGGTGACAATCAAATACTGATGAAAAAAAGTACAGGGTCTTTCATTTACATCCTTGGGCAAATCACTTCACTTTTCTCACCCTTCACTTCTTTATCAGTAAAATAGGAAATAATAATCTCCACAACATAGTGTAATTATGAGAAGTAAATAAGATAACATATGTAGAATGTTAAACCATCAATGCTTGATGATATGCCGGATAAGCACCAGGTTCTTCCTCTTCCTAAAGAAATTTTCCTGGAAAGGTAGCCTGATACTACAAAATTAAAGCTCTCATGTGGTTACAGTTGTTGGGAGCTGGAATAACTCTTGTTGTGGTGGTTATGGCTATTGACTGTAAGTAATTAACAGTGTTAATAGTCTGGGAAAGAAAGCAAAAGGCAGGAGCAGGGTTAAACTATGTCATTAAACCAGTCAGACAAATTTGTCTTGACTAGCCTCAGGCAAAAACGGTTAATCAACTTCTAACCAAAAGGTTGCCAGTTTATACCCACCCAGAGGCGTCTCCGAAGGTGAATCTGGCAGTCTGCTCTGAAAGGGCACAGTTTGGGAAGCCAGAGGCAGCCACGGCAACAACAAAGCTTCCTGGGCAAAGTGTTTGGGTGTCACTGGTCACAGATCTTGTACTTCTCCCCATCCTGGAGCCCTGGTGACACAAGTCTCTTGTTCCACAAACCAAAACCAAACCTGTTGCCATGGAGCCAATTCTGACTCAGAGCACCCGTATAGGACAGCATAGGACTGCCCCATAGGGCATTCAAGGAGCAGCTGGTAGATGGGGACTGCTGATCTTTTGGTTAGCAGCCAAGCTCTTAACTGCTTTGCTACAAGATGCCTCTCATCCCATGGATGTGGTTCTCCACGGCTTCCAGAAATGGCCTAGTGTCGTTTGTTATAATCTGGGAGCCCAATTCTGCTGTACTCAAGGCAAACTGGGTATTTGGTCTTCTCCAGCCAGTCTTTTACAGAAATGCCGCTCAACACAGTCTGGGTGATCACCCAGGCTAAGTCACTAGAGGGACAAAGCAGCCAATTTGGAGTGTGACTGTGCCATGGAAGAGAGGGTTGTGGATCGGCTGGATGTGAACTCCCTCTGATGGAAGGTCTTGTGCCATCGAATGACCTTGAGTCACTCCACAAGAGCAGGGCATGTCACCAGGCCCTTGGTAGCTTCTCCAGGCCTCATACTACTCCCAAGTTCCTGTCACTCAAGAGCAAAGCAAAAATAGGACTGAAGATGGTGAGTTGTTAACCAAGTCTACGAGCTTGCTCAGGGGACCCTGGGAAGAAACTCCAACTGCCTCCTCCCCATCTATCAGTTTCAAAACAAAAAACAAAAAGAAAGATGCTACCATGGTGTATTTCACAAAACCCACCAATCTAATAACAAGCTAGAGAAGGCTCACATGAGTAGGTCAGGCTGACTAGAGGGAAGAGGGCCACTGTCTCACTAGGAAATACTGATCTTATTCATTGAATTCTCTGTGGAACAGTGCTTCTGTGTTTAGGGTAGCATTTAGGAACCTAGTCTCAGTCTTAGACTCTCAGGATTCAAAACTCCACTCCACCACCTACTAGCAGTATGCCCTGGGGAAGGTTATTTAACCACATTTTACCTCAGCTGGAAAATGGGTTTAATGTGAAGATGAAATGAATCAAAATGTAAAATGCTTGAAATGGTACCTGACATAGTATTAACTATTACTAGTATTATTTCATTGAAAGAAACTCTCAATGTGGATAGGATCAGATAAACCTGGGTTCAAGACTCAGTTCTGCCCTGTCATTGCTAACAACTAAATTACTTAATAGTCCTTTGCCTCAGTTTCATTATCTGGAAAATAGGGATAGTTATCAAACTCGGTGCTGTTATGAAGAATAATTGAAATGCTTACATGTTAAGAGCCTGGCATATAGTAAGTGCTCAGTAAGTTTTTTTTTTTAAAAAAGGGTTGCCATCAAGTTGATTCTGACTCATGGGAACCCTACATATGTCAGAGCAGAACTGTGCTCCACTGTGTGTCAATGGCTGATTTTTCAGAATAGTTTGCCAGACCTTTCTTCCAATGTGCCTCTGGGTGTACTTGAACTTCCAACCATTCAGTTAGCAGCTGAGTGCTTATTAGTCTCTGTTCTGTTATTATAGAAAACATTTATTGTTGTTGTTATAATTAGGCACCTCAGGTGATGAGAAGAAACCCTGGTGTGTAATGGTTAAGTGCTATGACTGCTAACAAAAAGATCAGCAATTCTAATGCACCAGGCACTCCTTGGAAACTCTATGGGGCAGTTCTGCTCTGTCCTCTAGGGTCCCCATGAGTTGGAATGGACTTGATGGCAGTAGGTTTGGTTTCAGAAGATCAGACAGTCTGGATGTAACAGTGATGCAAACAGTAGTAAACTGAGGACCAAAGATTCTTTGAGCAAAATAACCACCTTCCACCAAAGAAGACATTGTCATCAAGCCGATTCTGACTCGTAGCAACCCTATAGGACAGAGTAGAACTGCCCATAGAGTCCCTAAGGAGCATCTGACAGATTTAAATGCCAACTTTTTGATTAGCAGCTGTGGCACTTAACCACGATGCCACCAGGGTTTACAAACCCATTGCCATCACGTCTATTTTGACCCATAGTGACCCTAAAGGACAGAGTTGAACCCCCCCCTCCAGCACATAGAGTTTCCAAGAAACACCTGGTAGATCTGAACTACTGACAGCACTTAACCACTAAACCACTAGGGTTTTTGTAGGAGACTGAAATGTGTCTTCCTCATTACTTCAGTAGTCTTGGATGTCCTGGCAGTATATTACTGACATTTGTCTGCTGTCTAACATGGACTGATGTCTATGTGGGTGGAAAATTTATTCACCTCTGACTGTGCTTTTGAATTATCAAGGACTTTTCAAAACTGTTTAAAAGAAAGACTGCATCACTGTTCCTGGATTATTCAATCTAACTATCTTCTGTTCCCGGATTGGGCAAATGGTTAACATTGCTTGGCCACTGACCAAAAGTTGAAGGTTCGGGAAAACTCAGAAGCACTTCAGAAGAAGGATGCAGGAATCTATTACTTTAAAACCAGCCATCAAAAACGTTATGGAGAGTCGTTTTACCCATATATCGACATATATGGGTTAGAGTCAACTCTATAGCAACTGGTTTTATCCCCAAGGATACAGGTTAACATCAAAAACATAAACACTGAATAAAGAAAGTGGCACTGAGCTCACATTGGAAGCAGATAATGTTGATTGTTTTCTGTAAACTTCTTACATGTATCATCCCCTCTCTCATATGTTTTCTATGGGACAGGCCACTACAGTGATGTTATTGGTTAGTTACAAGAGACATATGCCACATCAATGTAAGGAAAAGCCTTCTAAGAATTAGAGCTACCTGTAAATACAGTAGTTTGCCTTTTAAGCTACTGAGTTCCCCATCACTGAAACCTGTTGCCATCAAGTCAATTCCAACTCTTAATGGACTCTAGAACAGAGTGAAACAATCCCATAGAGTTTCCAAGACTGTAAGTCTACAGACATGGATCACCACACCTGTCTCCTGTGCAGCAGCTGGTGGGTTCAAATCACTAACCTTTCAGCTAACAGCCAAGTGTTTAACCATCATGCCTTCCTATTACGGAACATGGTTGCATTTTGGCGTGGCTACTGCCTGGTATAGACTAGGTATCTGCTGAATAAATGAATGACAAATGAATCTGTTTCTTTAACAACACGTATATTGTTCACTGTTATCAAGTTGGCACTGACTCGGTGACACCTTGTACCACAGAAGGAAAGATTGCCCGGTCCAACGCTACCTTCGGCACTATAGGTAGGCTCAAGTCCATTGTTGTAGTCACTGTGTATTTCGAGTACTTAACCTGGAGACTGCACTTCCTGCACTGTATCAGACGCAATTCTCTTGTGATCCATGAGGTTTTCATTGGCTAATCTTCAGAACTGGCTTTCTGTAATCACTTGTAAAATGATTGTAACACTCATCTCATAGGTTTATTTTAAAGCTTAAATGAAAAAATACAGGTAACATTCTCCACATTTTCTTGTACCTAATGAACTTTTCAATACATAGTAATGATGATTATTATTCATTTTGTATTATATTCTACAGAGCAGGACAGAGAAGAGCATCCTGCTTCAGGTAGAGGGTAATAAGATGTCCTCCAAATCCGAGGTTTGATGTTTTCATGATTGTGTCTCCATCCCTGTTCTCTTTACCCCCTGACCTTCTCTGTTTTTCTAAAAAATGCTTCCCCCTCTAGGGAGCCATGTTCCTGGGTGGACAGACGGGGACACTCCGAGCAGGCAGTGTAGTCTATCCCCACGAACCAGAGACATTCTTTCTACATCACTAACTGGTGTCTTGGAGCTCACGGACTTCAATTCCACCATTATCTTCAAGTGACTCTTACTTACTTCTTGTGTCTGGTGTGTTTGTCAGAGGGACAAAAACGACCTCACCAACAACAGATGGAAACTCCCCAAGAATGCCCTTTAATAGCCTTTTGGCACCATGCATGGCAGTAGCACATGCTTGAAGGTGCTGTATAAATATGTCACTACTGTCTGTTGGGATGATCTGCATAACTTACTCATGACTGCTTCTGTCAGTCATATAGCTTCTGTGAAGACGACGCTGTGTGTTGAGGCTTCAGCATGCTCGCATTAATACGTGAGTCATGTATTGTTTTCAAACTGCTCATTAAGTTTATTAGACCTGTGTGACGTCTGCCACAACACACACACACACACACACACACAGCTGTTTTATCTTGCAGCCTTCTTTTGCCTTGAGGCTCTTGCAAATTTGTTCTAGCAGTCATCTCTGATGAGGTCTGTATTCTAATGTACTCGTGTATTAAGATGGATTTACCACATTTTTATACTAGGGTAGAGCTGCTCTCACTAAGCATGTAGCAGTCTAATTGGCTTCCACCATATCCCTCAGCCATGCAAAGAAGTATTGGAGTGGGCCGTCAGGAATGTTTACCCCATTCCTAAGGGAATATCTGTGGAAATACATAGTCCCTCTGTGTTTGTTCCCTGTGGCTGCTGTAACAAATTTCCACACATTTGGTGACTTAAAACAACAGAAGGTATTCTGTCACGGTTCCAGAGGTCAGACGTCTAAAATCAAGATATCAGCAGGGCCATGCTCCCTCTGAAGACTCCAGGGAGTATCCTTCCTTGCCTCTTCCAGCTTCTGGTTGCCTCATGAGTTGTTTGGCATGTGGCACCGTAACTTTATGGGGCCTGCTTCCATCTTCATATTGCCATCTCCCCTGAGTCCATGTCTTTTCCTTTTCTGTCTCTTATAAAGACACTGTCGTGGGATTTAAGACCCACCTAGATAATCCACTGGAAACTCTGGTGGCACAGTAAAGTGCTACAGCTGCTAAACAAGAGGTAAGCAATTCGAACCTACCAGGCACTCCTTGGGAACTCTATGGGGGCAGTTCTATCCTGTACTTTAGGGTCGCTATGAGTCAGAATCAACTCAACAGCAGCAGATTTAGTGTTCTTTGTTTTTTTTAGATAATCTACACAATCTCATTTCAAGATCCTAACTTAATTACATCTGCAAAAGTCCTTTTTTCAAAATTAGTTTCTACTCATAGGTCCTTGGGGGTTAAGATATAGACATATCTTGGGGGGAGGAACATCACTGAACTCACTGTAGCCCTCCACTGGCATCCATGTGCACTGGCTCCTCCTGTTGCTTATGGAGAGCTCTTGTTCCCTTGAAAATCAAGGAATCCTACTGATTTACTTATGTTTATCTTGTATCTTGTGACTTTGCTGAGCTCTCATATCACTTTGAGTAGTTTACTTATGGATTCTTTGGGATTCTCTGCATATACAATCATGTCATCTGCAAATAGGGAGATTTTTACCTCTTCTTTGCTGATGCAGATGCTCTTTATTTCTTGGTCTTGTCTAATTGCTCTGGCTAGAACTTCTACTACAATGTTGAATAAGAGAGGTGAGAGTGGGCATCCTTGTCTAGCTCCTGTTCTCAAGGGAAACTGTTTCAGTCTCTCTCCATTCAGGATGACATAGGCAGTTGGCTTTGTATAAATGGCCCGTATTGCATTGAGGAATTGGCCATCTTTTCCTATATTGCTGAGAGTTTTTAGCATGAATGGGTGTTGGGCTTCATCAAATGCCTTTTATGCATCACTGGACAAAATCAGATGATTCTTGTCTTTTGTGGTATTTATGTGGTTAATCACATTAATTGTTTTTCTGATGTTGAACCAGCCTTGCAGCCCTAGTATGAATCCAACTTGGTCATAATGGGTTATTTTTTGATATATTGTTGTATTCTATTGCCAAGAATTTTGTTGAAGATTTTTGCATCTACATTCATGAGTGATATCGGTCTGTAGTTCTCCTTCTTTGTTGGGTCTTTCCCTGGCTTTGGTATGAGGGTTATGCTGGCTTCATAGAATGAATCTGGGAGTATTCCATCCCTTTTTATACTGTGAAATAGTCTCAGTAGTATTGGAGATAACTCTTCTCTAAAAGCTTGATAGAATTCTGCAGTGAAGCCATCCGAGCCTGGGAGTTTTTTGTTTGGCAGGTTTTTGATGACATTTTCAATCTCTTCCTTTGTGATGCGTTTATTAAGTTGTTCTGTTTCACCTTGTGGTAATTTGGGTAGGTGATAGGAATCAAGGAATTTGTCTATTTCCTCTAGGTTTTTGAATTTATTCGAGTATAGTCTTTCATAGTATACTGTTATGACATTTTTTATTTCTGTTGGATCTGTTGTGACAACTCCTCTCTCATTTCTTATTTGGATTATTTGTTTCCTTTCCTGTTTTTCTTTAGTAAGTTTAGCCAGTGGTTTGTCAATTTTGTTGATCTTTTCAAAACACCAGCTTTGGTCTTTTCAATTTTTTCAGTTGTGCTTCTGATCTCTAATTTGTTTAGTTCTGCTCTAATCTTTATGATTTGTTTCCTTCTAGTGCCTGAGGGCTTCCTCTGTTGTTCTCTCTCTACTTGTTCAAGCTGTAGGTTAGTTCTTTGACTTGTTTACTTCCTTCCAGATGTATGTATTTATGGAGATAAACTGACCTCTGAGCACTGGTTTGGCTGTATCCTGTAGGTTCTGGTAGGAAGTGTTTTCATTCTTGTTGGAATCTGTAAATTTCTTTATTTCATCCTTGATTTCCTCTATAACCTATGGCTTTTTGAGCAAGGTGTTGTTTAGTTTCCTTGAGTTCCACTTTCTGTTCATGTTTTTCTGCTATTAATTTCTACTTTTATGGCTTTATGATCTGAGAAGATGCTTTGCATTAACTCAATGGTATGGATTTTGTTGAGAACTGCATTATGTCCTAACACATGGTCAATTCTGGGAATGTTCCATGTGCACTGGAGAAGAAGGTGTAGTTGTCCACTGATGCATAGAAAGTTCTGTATATGTCGATGAGGTCTAGTTGGTTAATCGTGGCAATAGGTCTCTGTGTCTTTATTGAGCCTTTTTCTAGACAATCTGTGCAATATTGAGAGTGGAATGTTGAATTCTCCCACTATTATTGTGGAGTGATCTATCTCCATTTTGAGTGTAGTCAGTGTTTCGTCAACATATTTAGGTGCTCCAGTATTAGGTGCATAAATATTTAATATTGTTAAGTCCTGCTTGTGTATTGAAGCTTTCGGCAATAAATAGTGTCCATCCTTGTCCACGATGGTGGATTTTACAGTAAAATTGATTTTATCTGAGGTTACAATTGCCACATCTGCTTTTCTTTGTTCATTGTTAGCTTGTTTATATATTCTTCCATCCTTTAATTTTCAGTTTGTTCATATTCTTAAGTCTAAGGGGAGTTTCTTTTAGGCAACATATGGATGGGTCATGTCTTTTGATCCAAGATGTCACTCGATGTCTCTTTACTGGAGTGTTCAGTCTATTCACATTCAATGTAATTATTGACAGATAATAGATATGTGTTCAGTGCTGCTATTGTGATATGTTTATTTTTGTGTTAACATTTTCTCTGTTGTTCTTATTAATCTGTTCTGAGACATTCTTCTTTGTGAGTTGATTTTTCACCTTTTTCAGGGTTGGTTTTGTGGTTGTTGATACTCCTGTATTACATTTCTTGACATGGTATGTTGCATCTTTATTGTGCTTCATGGCTGCCCCTATGATCCCTCCTAATAAACTATGTATAAACCCAATTGTAATTACTACCAGTCTTGTCTACTTCTTCTCCATCTAGAAGGACTATAATGATTGTAGTAAATCCCTCTTTTTAATATGATAACACCATAATTTTCATGATATGATCACTAGATTATTTCTTTCACTATTATAGCTTTGACTGAGTTTGGAACCTTCCCTAACTGAGTAGGATTCTGGATGATGTGCCCTTCTACAATATAAAGTTAGTGGTTTTGTTCTTCTAAGCCAAGAGATTCTTTCAGTATTTCTTGTGGCTTTGGCTTGGTTTTTACAAAGTCTCTGAGTTTCTGTTTATCTGAGAATGTCTTAATTTCATTTTCGTATTTGAAATACAGTTTTTCAGGATATATGATTCTTGTTTGAAAGTTCTTTTCTTGCAAGGCTTTGAATATGTCATGCCACTGTCTCCATGCCAGCATTGTTTCTGCTGAGAAATCTGACGAAACCCTACAGGGTTTCCCTCTGAATGTTAGCTTTGTTTTGAGTCTTGCTGCCTTTAAGGGTTTCTGCTTGTGTTTCATTTTGTTAAGCTCATTATGTCTTGGAGTCTTTCTTTTGAGATCTATGTTGAGCGGCGTTCAATATGCAGCTTGGATATCTGTATTCTCTTCTTTCAAGATTTCTGGGAAGTTCTCTGACAGCAGCTTGGTGACAATACTCTCTGTGTTCTCTGGGGTCTTGCCCTGTTCAGGGACTCCAATTAATCGTAGGTTGTTCCTCTTAATAAAGTCCCACATGCTTCTTAATGCTTCTTCATTTTTCTTATTTCTTTTTTCTGATTTTTCCTCATAGATGCTGAAGTCAGTAGCTCTGTCTTCCAAGTCAGAAAGTTCCTTTTCCATTTGTTCCATTCGTTTCATTCTGTTTTCTTGGCTTAAGATTGAAGTTTCTATGTCTTTGACTTTGTTCTTGATCTGTTGGGTTTCAGAGTACTGGTGTTCTATCAGATCAAACAGCTTGCTTAATTTCTCGTTTTGCTCCACTGCATTTTGTATGAGGTCTAGGAGTGCTCTCTATATAATCTTTTTGTATTCACCTTCCGATAATTTCAGAAAAGTTTCTTCATCCAGAAAGCTTTTTGGTAGTTTCATTTGGGGGCCTTCTGAAGCCATGGATGATTTTCTCATTACTGTTTTCTCCAATGTCTGTTGCTTTTTGGGCTTCATGTGAGTCCATAACAGCTGGGAGAGCTGCTGTGAGGATGGACTGCAATTGTTTCTCTAAGTTGCCTTAAAATGAAAAGTGAAAGATTTCTGACCACTTCCTTGGTCAGTTGGGTTTTCAGGTGTACAGGGCCCTCTTCCCAACTGATGCAGTAAACACCTCTATATGCAACCCCAGATGTCATGAACTAGTTCAAAATGCAGCAAGGCTACTGCCCTGTTGGCCTCTGCTGACAGACCCCAGCCACAGGAGACACTTTGTAAAATACTCCTTTTCTACTCGCAAAGTGCTCTGCTGCGGGTAAGTGCTGGCTCTGAGACTAAGAATTAGGTCTCAATGAGTCTTTCGTTCTCAAGATGGTGTCCTGCACAAGCTCTCAGCCCACAACTCCTTACAAACTATGCCACAGCAGAGGTGGAAATAGAGGCCAGAGATGCCAAAATGCACAGAGTACCCAGTCTCTGTTGCCGGGCCCCAGCTGTAGGCAGTACTGTGTAAACTACTGCTTTTGTAGTGGAATAGCACTCTCCTGCAAACAGGTGCTGCCTCCCAGCCTAAGAATTAGGTCCAGCCTAGGCCTCCATAACCAAGGTGGTGCTCCACACAAGCTCACCAACCAGCATCTCTGCACAAGCTGCACCATGGCAAAGGCAGAGAAAGAGGCCGAAGATGGCCAGATGCACTGAATCCCAAGTGGGGCCCCCAAAATATGGCTATTTCACCCACTGATCCCACCGGCAACATGTCTGAAACTAGCTGCTAGTCAAAACCCATCTCTGCCGGCCAGCCAAGACAGACAGAAAAAAAATCAAAATGGTGAGTTACCTTCAGTCTGTGAAAGCAAGGACTAGCCAAGAGCAGGAGTCAGCTAAAGAGAGGAGGTTTTCCATTCAGTGGTATGAAGTCTAAATTAACAGCCCTATGCTGTGTCCTAGGGCTCACTAGGTGACCAGAAGTCTCTGTTTAATTATCAGTTCAGGTTTTCATTTCCAGAAGGATTTAGGGAGATGTGTGCTTAGTCCACCATCTTGACTCCAGCCCCTGGGAAATCAAAATATTGGGGAAAATGCTGTCAAGAAGAGTTAGACTTGACAACCATTGCTACTATGATTATTTACTTCCATGTTCAAGCACAATCCTAAGTGTTTTACACTGCTTTCTTGCAAAAAAAATAAAAGACCCATTATGCTCTTCCCAACAATGTAATACAGCTACTAAAACATATCAGTAAAGGCTACACTAGGTTATGTTAGTTGACATGTAGTATCCTGGTTAAGGAAGTGTTCACTCCATCGAACTCTCAGCCTGGTAAACCATAATTGAGTGAGCGTTCACTTCCACATGCCATGTTTTCAAAGAGAACTTAACAAATTAGGGATCTTCCTGGAATGCTCTTTACTTCCACCTGGCTTACTCAGCAATACAACTGGAAGAATCAGGAACAACAACAACAAAAAGACCGGGGAGAAACCATCAGTGCTGCCCTTAATTTTGTTTGGTAGGCTTCACATTTTGGAGAAGTCAATGTGAGGTATGCTATGTGGAGAGGCAGAACAAGAACCAAGGGTCAAAGTAAAAAGAGGAGTGACCAGCTGTTTGAAAATGAGTGAGTTCCCATCACAGAGAGTGTTTCACTCAGAAGGTGGTCGGCCGTTCCTTGGGGATACTGCAAAGAGAATTCTTCTACTTGGTGAACTCTAAGATCTATACCAAAGTCAAACTCTTGATTTCTAAGTGAAAAAATTTTAAATCTCCAACACAGGTCATCAAATTCCTTGACTGATGAATTTGTTCAGGTTCTTTCCCTTATCTGGGTTTCTTCCTTCTTGTCCAAATCCCATGTGTCTCTCATGATCCTTCTACGATTGCTCTGAAACACAGGGCACTACTGTCTTGACCCTTCTCCAAAGCTTGTCTATGTCTTCTATTTTGGGAGAGGAGACACTGCCATTTATTGTGTATTCTCTTGTGATGTCTTAACTTTTTTTTTTTGATGTATAAATTCCATTTTCCCAATTAGACTGAAACATCTTAAGGCAGTATTTAATTCCTACTGGAACTCTGCCATAGTGTCTGACAACACCAGTCCTGTAATAGACAGTCCACGAACACCTGCAGCATTGAAATACAGCAGACAAATGTTGAGAATTCAAACATCTTCCTTCATCTGTACTTTTGCTCATAAAACTGAGCTATCTGTTTTAAAAAATAATAATAATGAGCATTTCCTGAAATTATTTTTTGGCTTTAGTTGGAAGAATTTCAGCTGCCTTCTTTTCTATGTGTCTGCCCTGACATCCATCTCTCCCAGGAGCCTTTGGTGATTGTTTGCATGAATGGAGTCCTTGGTCAATCCTTGCAAAATACTCTGCCTTCATTTTTACTGGAGCCCTGGTAGCACGGTGTTTAAGAGCTCAGCTGCTAATGAAAAGTCAGCAGTTCAAACCCACCAGCCGCTCTTTGGAAACCTTGTGGGGTGGTCTTATAGGGTCTCTGTGAGTCAGAATCAACTCGATAGCAAACGAGTTTTTAGGGTTTTCATTTTAACTAGTGGCAGAGGGCAGTTCTATTTGACCTTGTTTACAGAGCACGAAATGAAAGGGCAGATTTCTGACACTCAAACAAGTATGAAACATGCATCATAACACCAAAGTGGGGAGACATACAGAAGTAAAATCTCTTGTCAAGAGAGGCAATACTCATGAAAGCCCTTTCTTGTCTTCTAAAACATGTGACTAATTTGTTAGGCACTTGAGATTCTTCACTTAAGCACTTCCCTTTGGGTCTCTGTGAGTCAGAATCAACTCAATGGCACTGGGTTTGATTTGGTTTTTGGTTTTCTGAAAATCTATGTTCTCAGTTACTAACTCCAGATGTATGACACCATCCTCTTTCAGTTCAAATTTCCTTTAATTTCCTGACCATATTTCTGACCTCCTGAAAGACATTTGTACTCGTTTTCTGTCCTTTCTCATGGTGTTGACAACATTCTGCAGGGCAGTGTCATTCACCGACTTCATTACTGAGTCACTTGCTTCCTCTTCGGCGTCATTGATTTAGATGTTAAAGTGGGAGCAGAACTAATCTGGAGCTTTGCAGCAGCTCACAAGCACCTGCTCTCCTTCCCCTTCTTTTCCTCTCCAGTGTTTTTCCTCTTGCCCTCCTGATGCCAGAACAGACTTACCACTCTCCACTACCCCACAAAACAGACTCTTAGTTCAAAGATAATTTTTATCCTGTGTGCTTTAGCTTCCTAGTGCTGCTGTAACAGAAATACCACAAATGAGTGTCTTTCAAGAATAGAAATTTATTTTCTCACAATCCTGGAAGGCAAAAGCCAAAATCAGGGTCTTGACTGTGTCAACTCCTTTTATGAGCCTCTTTCTTAGCTTCTAGTTTCTGCCCATGAACTTTGGATCTCCTTGGCATCTATTTTCTCCACTATGTCTGGCTTTGTGTATAGTCTGTTTTTGTTTTTTTTTCCACTAGCTCAGAAGCTATTAGTTTTAGGGCCCACCCTACTCAGGATCCAAATAGGATCACACAAGTACAAAGGCCAAGATTTCAAAGCAGAGTTAAAGTATTGCATGTGTCACTGTATTTAGGAGTCTGTGGGTAGGACAAACAGTTAAGTGCTGGCTGGTGATTTGAACCTACCCAGAGGTACCACAGAAGACAGACCTGGTAATCTGCTTCCAAACAATCACACCCTTGAAATCTCTACTCTCACACACACGGGGTCACCACTCAGTCAATACATTGAGTTGATGGCAACCAGCAATAATTTTGTTTAAGTCACCAAAGCGCCTAAAAACCAAAAAAAAAAGGCAAACCTGTTGCTGTTGACTCAATGCAGACTCATAGCGACGCTATAGGATCCAGTAGAACGACCACATAGAGTTTCCAAGGAGCATCTGGTGGATTCAAACTGCCAACTTTAGCCATGCCACTGGGAGTTCCCTTCTCCTTATTGTATCTCAAAAGAAATTGGCTTAAAACACAATCTAATGGTATAGATTGAGACCTGCCTCATTAGCGTAATTGCCTCTAACCCTGTTCATTAACATCATAGAGGTAGAACTCACAACACAGAGGAAAACCACAGCAGGTGACAATGGTGAACAATTATACAATTTTGGAAATCTTGTCCTAGCCAAGCTGACATACATCCTGCAATCCCTGACACTTAACACAGGCAAAGCTGGAAGTTTCTATAAACTGGGCTTCCCAGGTGCCCTTGGATAAAGAAGAAAAAACTTAATGGTGTAAAGTGACTAGTATCTGTGCAATATTGTGGAACTGGGGGGATGAAGAGCATCAGGAGCTGCAAGACTCCTGGTCCTTCCCACTGCCCCGCTGTCACCCTTCAGCCTGTCACTATTTTAATTTTCTCATTTATTAAGGAATTTCAGTGAAAGTTAATATTTGTGTTGTTTGTAGAAGAAAAACGAAGGTCTCTGAATGTCCATTCATTTTAATGGAAATTGTACCTCTTTTCTTGTTAACTTCTTATTGTCACTATATTGTAGAACAACAAAATTGATCAAAATAAAGAAATACTTACAACCAAAAGGGAGAGCTAACCCTATTGTCGCTTAGAGAATTCCCAGAATGTCATTAGTTCCAGGGATTGTGCTGTACACTGTGGATTCTGTGACTAAACTGTTAGCCACTGAGGACTTTGTATAAATCCACCTAGTGCTGCTAAAAGTCCTTGGAGGGTGCAAATGGTTTGTGCCAGGGAAGAAAGGCCTGGTGCTCTACATCCTTAAAGATTATAGCCAAGAAAATCTTACATGGGGTCACTATGAGTTGGAATCTATTTGTCCAAAACAGTTTTGGTTTTTTGGTCAGGGCCATTAAATATTGTCTGAATTGTGTTTATAGCCTTTATTTTTGCTTTTAAAAGTCCTCACTTTTTATTTTATGTATTACCTGTAGGTTTTTTCCCCCTCTGTAGCCAAGAATTACTGATAGCTTTCTCCAGAGCCATTTTGAAAAAGCAAAAGAATGGATTTCCTCAGAACTGTAGGTTACAGTGATCTAGGGCAGCATCTGACCTCTGATTTCACAAGGGAGAAGGAGAATTAAGACTAACAGCCCAGTCCTAACTCAGCATTAACTGGTAGTCACCAAGGACCAAAATGACATGGGGGAAAGAGAACTCAAAAGACACAGAGACCCACTGAGTCGGGTCGACATGTGACAGAAGAAATCAGATGGTACCCAGTCACCACCAGTGATAGCCATGATGGGGCTCACAAAGTTGAATCTCACTGACAACACGAGAATAAAAAGGGGCGCACCCTAAGAACTCCACTGAAAGACTGCAAGTGATGGACTAGGGGCCTCGGGGTTCCCTGAGGAGCATATCCCCTGGTCCTGATGCTGCCCTTGTCCATAAATCATTACTGAGGTCAGCTCTTTGGACAGGAATGGATTGGACTCAATTACACAGAGTGACCATATCATGTGTGTGCTTAATGGTTCTATGCATCTATAGGATGTCATCCTGCTGTCCTCTTACTGGAAGGGGTGGAGAGGGTGAAGAAGAGGGGGCAGAAGATTGTTAAGAGGACATGGCCTGCATAGAATAGATAGGAGGAGTGTGCTGTCACCAGGCAGGGAGAGCAGTGGGAGCTGCACATAGGCAGGCACGCAAATTTATATTGGATTGTACACTTTCATGCAATCATAATGAATAAATAAAAGACTGACAGCCCAAGGTCAATTCCTGAGATGGAGGTCAGACATACCTCCTGTCTCCAACATTTTTACCAATGGCAGTCTCCCATGGCATTCTCCACTTCTCTACTGGGTTCAATAATTCATTGCAGTGGCCACACAGAACTCTCAGTTATGGGATTTACTAGCAAACTAATAGGTCATAATTTAGGTTCAGGAACATTCAGAATACAGTTCTAACAATGGAGAGCTTCTTCTCGGTCATGCCTCAGGAGTACCTCTCCCCAGCCTTTGGCCCTCAGACCCTGGGGCCTTCAGCTCCTTGGGCCTCTTGGACTGGCCCGGCCTCTGCCCTGCTCAGTAAGTGTTACAAAGCTCTTTAGCTCCACCAACAAGTGCTCAGAGGCACTCCACTTGCCCAGCAAGCCTCCTGCCCAAAGGCACTCAACCCCTTCCATCCATGGGCCAGGAAGCTAAGTTCTCTGTGCTATCTCCTGGCAGTCTCCTGGTTCTGCTGCCTCTGTTGCTACCATTCCTCTGCTGCTGCTTCTCACCAACTCTCATCAGCTCCAGGATTACAGTGTTACAGCTCGCTCTCTCTCTCCTCCATCTCTTGGCTTTGGAGGTTGTTGGTGCAGGGATCCCAAACCCAAAGGATCCTCCCTACTCCTGTCTCCTCTTCTTGGTGGTAGTGAGGTCCCTCTCTTCTACCTCTGGGAGATGACTCATCTTAAAGCTAAAGGAATGGCAAAACTGACCAGTCTTCTCATTAGGGCTCCATACACCCTAAAGAGTGCCATGTGCCTTGTCTGTATTACTCGTAAGCTGTTTAACCCCCTTTGTGGGCCTTAACACCTGATTTACATGGTACTATTCAGTCATTTGGTGGGAGTTACAAAGACTATGGCTACAAAAAAAGCAAACAAACCCTGCCATCAAGTCAAGTCCAACTCATAGCGACCCTACAGGACAGAGTAGAACTGCTCCGTAGTTTCCAAGGAGCACCTGGCAGATTTGAACCACCAACCTTTTGGTTAGCAGACAGAGCACTTGACCACTATGCCACTGGGGTTTCTGAACTCTGGCTAAAAGGGCTATATTAAGTAATTAACTACACACACAAATACACACAGACACACAGGCATGGACACCCACCCACCCACCCACACACACATACACACACACCTGGGTGTGGTTTCTCCTGTGGTAGCCTGTCTTTGGCCAAGCCTGCACAGAAGCTGGACAAGGGACAAGCTCAGCCTATGCGTCACTACTGTGGTAAGAGCAATGACAGCTATTGCTACCAAGATCATCACACTGTCCTAGGGTGCCTGGTGGTCATCCAGAGGAATGGGTACTCCCTCTTTACTCTGTTTTGCTCTACTCATCACTGCAGGAGAAACACTTAGAGATCAGGAAACTCACAAACTGATCAGGCTAATAGAGTCTGGGAACCCTTGTCATGAAGGCTGCTCAACCTGGGAGAGGACAAATAAGTGTAGGCCTTGAGGAATGAGGCATATTCTAAATAGATCCTAACATTGGCAGTTTAGTGGCAGAACTCCCATGTGGGATGCTTGGGTTCAGTTTTCAGCAACTGCACCTCCTGCCTGGCCACCACCTGCCTGTCAGTGGAGGCTCGCATGTTGCTATGATGCTGAATAGGTTTCAGTGGAGTTTGCGGACTAAGATGGACTAGGAAGAAAGGCCTGGTGATCTGGTTCCGAAAATCAGCCATTGAGAACCTCAGGGGTCACAATGTCCACATCTCCAGCCCATTGTGGTGATGGCACAGTACCAGGCAGTGTTTTGTTCAGTTGTGCGTGGAGCCACCACGAGTCAGGGGCCAACTCAATGGCAGCTGACAAGAAACAGCTCCTAGGATAACAATGGCACCTTGGGGGGTGGATGAGTTCTGGGGCGGAGGGGGGCAGGTCAAATTTCTGCTCAATACATGCCTTACTTTTTCCTAATTGTTAAGAAGGATTGACACAGCGCCTGCAATGATGGACGTAAGGATAAAAATACTTGTAGGCAGGATGCAGGACTGGGCAGTGTTTCATTCTGTTGTGCATAGGTTGCTGTGAGTTGGGATCAACTCGATGGCACCTAACAGCAACAACAGAATGATCTCTGTTATAAAGTATTAAGGCTTGTTTCATTTAAGGACCACCTCTTAGGATTCCCTTTCATCTAAATGAATTTATAGCTGTGCTCTTGCTTCTTTACAAGATGAAAGCACCAGTGTAGTATACACTGCAATTCAGCTGTGCAGATGGGTTCTTTATAATAACATGAAATCCAGTCACTAGTGCTGGAAAACTGACTCATGCAGCATTCAAGAAATGCTTCAGAGGCAAGTCTTGACCTTTCAGGGAGAGAAAAATGTGCAGTTATCAGTGCAGTATACCAAATGACAGTAGGGAGCCCTGGGAGCACCGTGATTAACACACTTGACTGCAAACTGAAAGTCTGGTAGTTCAAACTAACCAACTATTCCATGGGAGAAAGATGCAGTAGTCCACTTCCATAAAGACTGAAGACTTGAAAACCCTATGGAACGGTTCTACTCTGTCCTGTAGGGTAACTGTTAGTTAGAATTGACTTGACTGCCAAATAACGTGTTTGCTGCTATTCTAATCAAGTATATGGTTTATCCTGGCAGCAATTTTCTTCAGACCAGTGTGCTTATAAAGGAGAATTGGCAGGACAATGCCACTCACTCTATTGTCAATTCTGACACATGGTGACCCTAGAGGACAGAGTAGAACTGCCCCCGTAGAGTTTCCAGGAAGCACCTGGTAGACTTGAACTGCCAGCCTTTGGGTTAGCAGCTATAGCACTTAACCAGTACATCACCACCAGAATTTCCAGGCAGGACAACAGTGCACCAAAAAAAAACCAAACAAACCATTGTCATGGAGTTGATTCCAACTCATAGCAACCCTATAGAACAGAGTAGAATTGCCTATAGGGTTTCCAGGCCTGTAATCTCTGGAAGATTCTCTCACAGAACTGTAAGTGGGTTCAAACTGTTGACCTCTCGGTTAGTGGCCAAGAGAATACTTAACCACTGAATCACAGGGCTTTAGTAGTACACCATGGACCCCTTTGTTCTGATGGGTCACCTTATGCAGAAATTTTTCTACTTCTAAACAGGCTATATTCCAAAGGCTGTTCCTAAGTCTGTATATTTCACGCACGGTGGCAGGATACACGTGCCTTCTTACCATTGTGTTGGCTGCAGGCAGCACTGACTGTTGCTCTGGTATGCATCTTTGGTGTCCACTCTGGGAGTTCAGAGTTTGAAAGTTAGTTGGTACAGGAGCTTCTGTATCTGTGTCAAGCCAAACCATAAACTGATGGGAAAAGAACAGACTTGGAGGACAAATAGGGAGGGAGGTTTTTGCAGGCACTTCTTAGCATTACCGTGGTGGTTTTGACTATCCTCCTCCCCGCCCAACCTAAGCAAGTTTCCATTGACTCTGTTGTGATTCTTGGTGACCCCACGTAAGTCAGAGTAGAACTGTGTTTTGTAGGGTTTTCAATGACTAGTTTTTTAGAAATAGATCACTAGGGCTCTCTTCTAAGGTAGCTGGAATGAACTCAAGCCTCCAAGCTCTGTTAGTAGCCAAGCATGTTGGCCACTTGCACCATCCAGGAACTCTGGTTTACACTGTACTTACCTCTAAAAGCTGTCTCCTGCCTCTCATCTGTCAGTGTTTGCACTGTGGGGAACTGTGAGGTGCCGTGATGCTGCGAGCTATGCTACCAGTATTTAGAATTCCAGCAGGGTCGCCCGTAGTAGACCCATTTCAGCAGCTCTGACAGACTGAGACAGACTAGAAAGAAAGGCCTGGTTATCATCTACTCCCCAAACTTGTTAGGTGTCGTCTCCTAGTGACCCTGTGTACACCAGTTCCGTACCACTGTCACAGTCGTTGCTGTGTTTGGGCCCATTGTTGCAGCCACTGCGTCACCACACGCCACCGAGGATGTTCCACTTTTTCGCTGACCCTCACTTTATGAAGCATGATTTCTTTCTACAGAGACTGGTCTCTTCTGACAAGATATCCAAAGTATGTGGGACAAAGTCTTGCCATTCTTGCTTGTAAGGAGCCGTCTGGTTGTACTTTTTCCAAGACAAATTTGTTCATTCTTTTGGCAGTCCTTGGTATATTCAATCATAGTGACCCTGTAAGGTCAGCGTAGAACTTCCCCATAGAGTTTCCAAGGAGTGCCGGGTGTATTTCAGTAGGAATCAATTCGACAGCAGTGGGTTTTTTGTTTTGTCTTTTTTTTTGGTATATTCAATGTTCTTTGAGAACACCATAATTCAACGGCATCAGCTCTTCTTCAGTCTTCCTCATTCATTGTCCAGTTTTCACAGGCATGTATAAGATGATTAGAAATATCATGATTCGGGTTAGGCACATCTTGGTCCTCAAGGTGACATATTTGCATTTCAAAACTGTAAAGAGGTCTTTTGCAACAGATTTGCCCAATGCAATGCACCCTATGGTGTCTTGGCTGTTGTTTCCATGGGCATTGTGAATCCAAGTAAAATGAAATTCTTTGCAACTTCAGTCTCTCCTCCTTTCATTGTGATGTTGCTTATTGGTCCAGTTGTGAGGATTTTTGTGAGGATTTTTGCTGATGTGTAACTTACCCAATGAAAGCTTACAGATCACAACGGAGTATTGCTTGATCTAGTGCTGGAAGATCAGCCCCCCTAGGTTGGAAGGCTCTCGAAATACACTCTGGCCACAATAGACTTGAGTGAACCTATGATTCCGAAGACCAGAACCAGACTTTGCTGTGTTCCATTGCACCAAAGGTCACCATCGGTTAGAGCCCACTTACAGCTAGCAGGGACAAAAGCTGCTTCGGGCTCCCATCGTATTCCAAGTCAGAGGGGAGGGAGAAAGAGTAGCTCCTATATCACAGTAAAATTGTCCCAGTGAAGTTCCTAACTCACCCACATCTCATGAGGCAGTCCTTCTCACTTACTGCAAACTGCAGAAAAGTTGTATCACGTCTCTCTCTGCTTACCTCAGCCCGTGCTGAGGGCCTGTGTGTTGTGTACATTTAAAGAGACTCAAAGCTGACAGCCCCACTCTCTTACTTCTTCAGGCAGAAAATAGTTTATCTTTTAAGTCTTAATGACTTTTACTCATTTCTTCTCAAAGCATACATACATTTAAAAGCATCACATGTGTTTATAAGCTGTAAATTGGAAATAACAATCAGATCAATGACATTAATCATGTTTTAGAAGTCTACCTAGTTCTTTCTTTTTTCAGAGTCCACACTGTGTGTTTAGTCAAATCTTCCACAATCTGTTTCTATTCATATAGGCTTTATTTAGTCTAAAGCAGTCACAAAACACACTCGGCAGTGTTTACATTAATATTATACTAAGAACCTGATTTACCGTCATGGGAAAGTGCCAGGGAGTTCAAACGGCTCTCAGGAAAGAAAAAGGAAAAAGGAAAAGAATGGAGTTGGAGCTAAAATGTGCCCTTTTCTTAACCTATTCTTTTCGTTCTGTCTCAGGTGTTTTCATATTGTATAAAGTCAAAGAATCTTTGTATTCTGAGATTTGGGGAATATAACCTTGCCTTATTGCCTGTGGAGACTAAAAACCTTCAGTTTGATGAGTTACGTTTTCAGAATTCTATCTAGTCACAATCAAGAAAACATGGTCAGGTGGTTAGGAGCAGTGCACTGCAAAGTTAAGCAGAATCCCTGGATGGTGCATTCGGTCATCAGCTGCTCACCCACGGCTGGAAGGTCCAGTCGGCAGAAAGGCCAGGCCATCTCCTTCCCAACACCAGCCACTGCAAAGCCTAGGAAACAGGAACAGTTAGGAGTACGAGAATTATGAGAATGGCAGCCCAATCTGAAGAATGTATTCAATTTCACTGAATTGTGCATGTGAAAATCACTAAACTGGTGTTTGTTCCGCTGTATGAATTTTCAGCAACCCAAAGCCAGCCAAGTGCCATCGAGTCGGATCCGACTCAACCACCAAAAATAAAATAAATTAATAATAATAATAAAAGACAGCCCTGTGGAGCACAGTTCTCCTCTGACTGATGCACACGGGGTTACCAAAAATTGGAATTGACTTAACAGTAACTGGTAATATAACAAATTATTTAACACTCTAATCCTTGTGGTGAAGTGGTTAAGTGCTATTGCTGTTAACCAGAAGATTGGCAGTTCAAATCCACCAGGCGCACCTTGGAAACTCTCTGGAGCAGATCTATTCTCTTGTAGGGTCGCTATGAGCTGGCATTGATTCAATGGCAGTGGGTTTGTTTTTGGTTTTTGCAGTTTAGTTTTTTCATCTGTTAAATGAGAGGAAAAAGAGCCCTACTTCCTAAAACTTTGGAAGAATTTAAATAACAATATCTATAAAGGCCCTAAGACAGCACTGACCCATGGTGAATACTCAAAATCTCTTGGAAAGCTAAGAGAAAAGAATTTTTCCAAATTGTTAACCACCACAGAAACTCTAAGAAAATTTTATTAACACAGCATCATACGTAGAATTCTGTCTCTGGAATGTACTAGTGTCTAGTCTGGCAGTTGACCACTGTTTTTCTTAAGCTGGGGCTCTTTGTTTTTGTTAGGTGCCATCCAGTCAGTACAGAGTAGAACCATGTAGAGGTTTCTGGTCTGCCATCTCTGCAGGCAGGAGTGCCGCTGGAGCAGGGGTTAAACACCCAGCTGCAAAGAACCAGAGGTTCCAACCCACTTGGTGGCTCTAAGGGAGACACGATCTGGTGATCTGCTCCCATAAGCACTACTGCCTAGGAAACCCTGTGAGGCAGTTCTACTCCGTCCTACAGGGTCACTGTGGTTACTATGGGTCACTTGGTCCACCATCAAGACCCATGGAAGCAGCAGTCAAGAAATCAAAAGACTCACTGCAATGGGAAAATGGGCTGCAGAGGATCTCATTAAAGTGTTAAAAAGTAAAGATGTCACCTTTAAGACTAAGATATGCCTGACCCAAACAATAGTGTTTTCAATCACATCATTGGCATGCAAAAGCTGGACACTGAATAAGGAAGACAGAAGAATTGATGCTTTTGAACTATGGCTTTGGAGAAGAATATTGAATGTACCATGGTTTGCTCAAAGAACAAGCATGTCTGTTCTGGAGGAAATACAACCAGAGTGCTCCTTGGAAGCAAAGATAGTGAGACTGTGTCTTGTATATTTTGAACGTGTTCTCAGGATGGATCAGTCCCTGGAGAAGGATATCATGCTTGGTAGAGTGGAAGGCCAGAGAAAAAGAGGAAGAACCTCAACCAGATGGATTGACACAGTGGCTACAACTAGTTCTGCATAGTTCTGCACAGGCTATGAGTCAGAACCAACTTGATGGCACCAAACAACAACAACAAATGAGTCAAAATCGACTGGATAGCACACGACAACAGTCTTTAGGAGAACAGATCCCTAAGTCTTCTCCCCGCAGAGGCTTTGAAGATGTTTAAACTCCCAGCCTTCCAGTCTGCAGCTGGGCACTTAACTGTTGCGCCACCTGGGCTCCTTGAGGACTCTTCGAATGAAATATTGTGAGGAGCGTGGTGTGTCCAAGGAATTTAAGTGGAGTTGGGGCTGGGAGGGGTGGGGACTGCACAGAGCTCTGCCTTCCCTTTTCCCACTTCTGCTCCCTTAGAAAGCCGTGAGATACCCGACACCCCCCTAAACGCCATCTGAAAACCAAACACCTGGTCCAGCTCCACTGTTTCGCTGGTGGGAGAATGGCTCAGAAGTGCCAACTTATCTGTTTTTTAAGTGTTTTTTAAGTTGGGCCAGAGGTACAACTGCATTCCTACCACATTGCTTCCCACTACAACCCAAGGACCAGAAGGGGCAAGAGCTAGACACATGGGGCTGTAAGAAGACACTCTGAGAGATAAACTTTGAAACTTGTATTTAGTTCATACTATGTAAACCTTTTTTCTCTATATACTTGGTGGTCTTTTGTGTGGTCCATTTCTATATGTTTGTTTTTCAGTTGTTTGTGGTGCTGCTGGAAGTACTTCTGGTGTGGTTCCAGAAACTTCCATCAGTCTTGTGGATAAGTACCAGCTGTGAGTTTCCATGAAATTTGACTGGAAACAAGTTCACCCCCTCTTGCACCCTTTACCTAAACCTTCTGTGCTCCCTTTTGACAAGAAATAAAATTCTATGATTTCTAAATGCTTTCATGCTTGGAACATTTCACTTCAACCTCTTGACCAGAGTGTTCTTTCAGGCATATTGCCAAGCCAAGTGCCATCGAGTCAGATCCGACTCATGGCAATCGTAGGACACATTAGTGGAGCAAAGAAATAGAAACACCAAGTTGACTCAGTGAAAGTTTGAATTCAGTGTATTTTCTTTCCAAGATAAGGCCTTGTTTGTACAAACAACTTCAAATTGTATTTGGAAGAGAAAAAAATATGAAATGCAATTTATGACTGCCACACTATTTCCAAATGTGGTTAGTTTCCTTTTAAGTTCTACAGGTATCTTCGTCTTCTTGAGGAAAGCTCTTTTTGTTTATTTTTTATAAAGAAGAAAGCTGAGTTAGCTCTGGGGCAGGCCAGAATCTTCATCTAATCAAGAATTGAAGTTTGACCCAGAGTTTCCTGACACATACCTCTGTTTGTATTTACTACCTGGGACTGTAATTACCTTTGTTCATGTCCATCTTGCATTTGTATAGAAGACTCTATGAGAGCAAAAGTGTATCCTGGAAAACTCTTGAAACTCTCCTCCTTGCTGAACTCAGTCTTGCCTCAAAGCTAGTGCTCTTGAGAAATATTTATTGACTGATTATCCAGAAGATTTCTTTGTTGTAAATCAAGCATGTGGAAAAACTCCATTATTTGAGTTAGAATCAACTCTATGGCCAAGGGTCTGGTTTTTGATTTGGTACCAAAGAAAAAGACCCTGAGTGATGCAAGTGGTTAAGGTTTGCAGCTGCTAACCAAAAGGTTGGAGGTTCGAGACCACTCAGATATACCTCAGAAGAAAGACCCACTGCTCTAATTCTTGAAATTCAACCCTAAAAACCTTATGGGGCACAGTTCTACTCTGACACACGTAGGTAGCTCTGAGTCAGAGCCAACTCTGCAGAATTCAGAGCTGGATACCAAAAGAAAACATATACTGGGATAGTGGTCTACAGAGTGGAGAGATATACACAATTAAGTAAAAAGAATAATATAGAATAGAGTTAAATTGCTTCTTGTAGGAACTACTGTCTTCAGTTTCTAGGCCAATAGAGCTAGTTTAGAAATAAAATTAAGTTAGTAACAAATACACTTAGGGACAGTAGCTAGTACTTACTGAGCACTTACTATATGCCAGATCTAAGAACTTTAGTAGCATGTCTTATTTAACCTTTGCAACAATATCTTGGGTAGGTTATCATCTGTATTTTACAGAGGCTTCCATAGTTGGTTTACAGTGGTGGTACGATTTGAATCCTGGCTGGGTAACTCCAAAGGCTACCTCTCCATTAAAGGACTGACAGACTGATTGAAATGCATGCAAAGGAAAACAACGCTTTCACCATGCTGAAACTGCAATGGACTCAACTGCTATAGTTTCTCAAGTGATTACCTCAAAGACTCTAAGGTCCCAAGACCCCACTGCCAAACTCACTGCTGTCAAATCAATTCTGACCCATTGTCACCCGACAGGACACAGTAGAGCTGCTCCACAGAGTTTTCAAGGAGTGCCTGGTGGATTCTAACTGCTGACCTTTTGGCTAGCAGCCATAGCACTTAACCACTGCACCACCAAGGTTTCCTCTAATGGTCTAGTTCTGTGAATTCTGGAGAAAGGTGAAGAAGAGAGATAAAAGTCATCAGAAGGTTAAATCTTTTATTTCTTGTCCTGACCTGAAAGGATTTTATAAAATCACTTGTCTGTTTAATTTCACTAATAAGGTCTTACATTTCTTACAACACATTTCTTTTGAGTCACTGTTGGTATCTCATAAATAGTACCCAAGAGATTTCTATGACACCAAAATGAGGATTTTGAAGGTAGACATTATCATCACCGGAAGGCATAGTGAAAGTGAGGCATAACGAGGCAGTCACTTGCCCATGGTCATGTCATGCGTTCCCAGGATGGCCCCTAAACCCTGTACTTCTGAATCCTACCTCAGTCCCATGTTTACTATGCAACCCTGCCACCTGTCCACCACAAGCCTAGGTCTTCAGTTCATTTCAAAAGCAAAAAGATAAGCCTTTTAATTCTTTTTTTAGATTTGTTGATGGCTCCTAGAAGATACTGATTTGCTCCCAAGGAACTATAGCTTTGCTGGGATTTCCAGCTGCATTGTTTCCCAGTCAACCATGAGCCAGCCAGACCCCGCTGATGATGCAGACGCCAGCCGTGAATCCCTGTGTGTGGTCTGCGGCCAAGTCCACTCCACTGAGGAAAACCACTTCTACACCTACACAGAAGATGTGGACGACGACCTCATATGCCACATCTGCTTGCAAGCATTGCTAGACCCCCTGGACACTCCCTGTGGACACACCTACTGCACACTCTGCCTCACCAACTTCCTGGTGGAGAAGGACTTCTGCCCTGTGGATCGCAAGCCTGTGGTTCTGCAGTGCTGCAAAAAGTCCAGCATCCTGGTCAACAAGCTCCTCAACAAGCTGACAGTGACCTGCCCTTTCGTGGAGCACTGCTCCGAGGTCTTGCAGCGCTGTGACCTTGAACATCACTTTCAGACAAGGTAAGTCCTGCTTCTCGGCGAACCCTGAGAAACCCAAGCCTTCTTGGGGGCAGCTGGAACTCACCTTGTTTCCCATGGGCCTAGGTGACACCCTGGGTGTACCACAAGGTTGCTGATAGTCTGTTTTTTTCTTTGTAATCAATGAAGGAATTAATTTGAACTAAGAAATGTTCTAGGTTTTAGCAGCAATGGTTTAAGGTGAAGAAGTAGCAGGTGATAGATTGTGTTATATGTGCGAGTTTGTTGTTTTTTAGTTTTTACTTATTTACTCTAACAGTTTATTCTATTTGGTGAAAATATACACAGCAAAACTGATACCAATTCAACATTTCAACATGTCCAGTTCAGTGACATTGACTACATTCTTTCAATTGTGCAACCATTCTAACTGCCCTTTTTTACACGTTACCCCTCCACAGTGACATAAACTCATTGTCCCCCTAACCTCTTGAGTTGCTGTTGTCATTTTGATCACCTGAGGTAATTCTTCAACAGAGCATAATGTTCAAGGCAGACATTCTTTATTCATTAAACTATTGTTTGGTTTCAAAAAGACTTCAAGGTATAGTTCTGGTTTAAAGTTTAAAGACCATTTCAGGGCCATAGGTTTGGGAGTTTCTCCAGCCTAATGGTTCCCCAGAAAGTCTGGCTTCCATTGAGAATTTGAAATTCTGTTCCATATTTCTTCCCCTTTTGATCAGGATTCTTCTGTAGAATTTTCAATCAAAACAGTCAGTACAGGTAGCTAGCACCAGAAGCCAGTTTTTCTAGACTCATGGCAAAGGAGGCTACAGTTCATGGAGGCAATTAGACCATTAGCTTCTCTGTTTCTTGACTTTCCTTCTTCCTCTGCTACCATAGGTGATTAGAGATCAATTGTTATACCTTGGATGGCCAGTTGCAAGCTTTTAAGACCATAGACACATTGCAACGAACTAGAAAGCAGAACTGGAGCACTAAAAAAAATTCAAGTCCAATAGACTGGGCTATTCCATGAAACCATGACCCTAAGGCTCCCAACAAGATAACAAATCCCATGAGGTGTTTGTACAGGAGCGAGATTGTCAACTCCTCTATTTGTTTATTCTGGTTTTTATAAAAACATGTATAACACATTTGCCAATTTTACATTTTTTAGGAGTACAGTTTAGTGACAGCAATCACACTAATCACAATGTACCCATAGTTGTTGCTGTGCATTGCATTTTGAAATGTGAAAAACATTGGGAAGGTTGGATTAACCACTTTCTCCAAGGCGCATGATCCTTGTAAAGACACGCCAATGAGTACTGCTTGTTTTTTCGTGTCAGAAAACAAAATTCTCCCTATTGACCTATGGCTATTAGAATTTCCTCTGTGTGAGAGCTGAAAAGGCCTTGCCAGTCTTTGTGAAGGTATGTGATGTTTTCAAGTCAGTTTTGCAAGAAGAAAAGGACTTCACGCTTGGTAAAGTAGAGGGCCAGAAAAATGAGGGAAACTTCCTTGAGGCGGATTGACAATAGGTGAAACAGTGGACTCACATATACCTGCAACTGTGAAAATAGCTCAGAAACAAGTGATGTGTCATCCTCTTAGACATAAGATCACCATGAATCAGAGCTGACTTGATTGCAACTGTCGTGGATTGAATTGTGTGCCCCTCCCCTGCCAAATATGTGTAGCAATTTGGCCAGGCCATGATTCCCAGGACCGTGTGATGTTGCCGTGTGCTGTAAACCCCGCCTCTAGGATGTTAATGCGGGAGGATGGGCAGCAGCTGTGTGGGTGGGGCAGGACTCCTTGTGTAACATTGTCTTGTGCCTTGAGGCAATCTCTTGGGATGTAAAGGAAAGGGAAGCAAGCAGAGAGTTGGGGACCTCCTACCAACAAGAAGCAGTGCTGGGAGCAGAGTGAGTCCTTTAGAAAGGACCTGAGGTCCCTGTGCTTCAGAAGCTCCCAGTCCAGGGGAAGGTTGACAACAGGGACCTTCCTCCAGAGCCAACAGAGAAAGCCTTCCCTTGGAGCTGATGTCCTGAATTTGGACATGTAGCCTACTGGACTATGACAGAGTAAATTTCTTTTTAAAGCCTTCCACTTGTGATATTTCTGTTGCAGCAGCACTAGATTGCTAAGACAGCAAGTAACAGCAGCATTGTTTGTGGTATGAGATGTTTTCAAGCAAATTTTAAAAGGAAAAATTGAAAAGGAGAAAATTTTGGTCCACCAGAGATTCATTCTGCTAACCTTCCTGCCACGACAGGCATACTGACAAAATTCCGGTGTGACTGTCTCTGCTGATGGTCCACATTCCCTTCTCCACCTGCCTATGTCTTATTTTGCCCACGTCCGTTGTCTTGTCGCTGGCATTCTTTGTATGGTGACTCAGGAGTAGTGCTGCTCCTTGTTCCACATGAGGTACTCTGCTAAAACATATAAGGTACTTAATAAAGAGGGAACAGTAATGCCAATTGTTGGGATTATTACATTTATTTTCTAAGAGGAAATGTGGAAGCTGGTGTTTATCTTGGTTCCTCTGATCACAAGGGGAAGAGGCAGGCACAGGTACTTTTTGTTAAAGGTCACATACCTGAAGTCATGCATCTGAGTCTTTGTCTTCGGGGGCCACGCAAGGATTCTGTAACATGGAAACTGGTATCAAAAGCAACGGCCTAAGTGTAAGGCTTAGCACACGTCCTCCTTACTAATTATGTTGAAATTAATTTTTCTCCCCAAGATGTTGAGCCAAATGTATCTAACTTGGCTTTGTTAGTTGCAGCTGACTTTGTTATTTCTGGTGTTTAAACTAGGAGGAGGGTATGCCGGTTGTTCAGTGGTAGAATTCTAACTTTCCCTGTGGAAGACCCAGTTTCAATTCCCAGCCAATGCACCTTGTACACAGACACCACCGATGTGGCAGTGGAAGCTTGCTTGTTGCTGTGACTGTGAACAGGTTTCGGAGAGACTTCCCAAGTAAGACAGACTTGGAAGAGCACTCTGGTGATATATTTCTGAAAATCAACCATTGAAAACTCTATAGATCACAACAGTTCTATCCACAACTGATTATGGGGGTGACTCGGGGCTTAGCAGTGTTTCATTCTCTTGTGTGTGATATTCCCATGAACTGGGGACCAACTGGATAGCAGCCAGTAACAATAAACCAGGATTCCCTCCTATTCTGGTGCCCTAGAAGAAGGCGTGAGCAGAGAAGAAGTAAGGGAATCTCTTTGCGACCTGTCTTACAAGTTTCATCCAGTGTGATGGGCTTTGTCTAAAGGGAAGTAGGACTCCAGTCAGAGGTAACAAGAAGTTGACAGGTGCCCATGCAGGGCCAGGGCCGAGAGTGGAGCCGAGAGGGGGAGGTGAGGAGCAGTAGGAGAAAGGGCCCTAGAAGAGCTCCTGTCCACACAAATCACTCCTTAAAGTTTTATAATCTAACATATTTTCTTTCTTTTTTTTTTTGCAAATAACACATGTGCTCTGCTGGAACTATTTCCCTTTATTTCATCATTTCTTCATGTTGTACGTGTGGGTATGTTATTCACATGCAAAAAAACACTGTACACATCTGTGCTTGGGACTGTATTCATTTCCTGTTGCTGCTGTAACAAATCATCACGAATTTTGCATCTTAAAACAACACATTGTCTTAATGGTTCCAGAGGTCAGAAGGCTAAATGGATCTTAGGAGTCTTCAGTCAAATTGTTGGCAGGACTGCATTCCTTTTGGAGGGTTCAAGAAAGAATCTGATTCCGCCCTATTCCAGTCTGTAGAGGCTGCCTGCATTCCTTGACCCATGGTCTCATTTTTCCGTCTTCAAAGCCAGCAGCAGGGTACCTCCAGATTTCCTCATCTCTGCCTCTGCTTCCATCCTCCCGTATCTTCCCTTGATGCTGGCACTCTTGTCTTTTTCTTAGAAGGGCCCTTGTGATTACACTGAGCCTGCCTGGATGATCCCAATAACCCTGTGCAATCTCTCCATCTCAGGATCCTTAGTTTGATCTCATCTGCAAAGTCCCTGTTGTCCTGTCAGGTAATAATGACAGGTTCCAGGGATTAGAATGAGGACATCTTTGGGGAGGGGTGGGTCATTGTTTTACCTACCACAGTTTTATGAAGGAGGAACAAGAGGAGAGAGACAAAGGGAAAGAAATAGAGTCACTTTCTAGAGACAAAGTGGACATGAGGCAGCTTCTCTTTGTCTCTGCCCCTCAAAAACTGATTTGGAGCCAAGTGTATCACCCAAAGTAGACATAGGATGGCCCGAGGTTCTGAGCTTAAAGCTACAACAGAAGTGGGAAAGGAAAAGTCCTGGGAGAGGCCACTGGAGACCACCAAGGTATTCAGGAGAGAAATCTCGCACACTCAGCTACGGGAGCTGAATTTTTTATCTGCCTGCCCACACAGAGTGTGTGACCCACACACCTCAAGGAAGCCCAAGATACAGGCATGATTAACATTCAGCTGATAATGATACACACTTTTGAAAAACAACAATGAGGAAAAAACCCAAAACTAATTGAAATTCTGGCTGTAGAGTCTCTCACAGGAGCAGATCACCTGGTGTCTGTGGAAAGGAAATCTCCCACATAAATGAGGTGCTGGGCCTCGACACCTACTCTTGAAGTTTTCCACGCTTCAGCTTCCTAAGTAGGTTAAAACCAGTGTTTCCAAAAATATATCGTATATATTAGTCATCAGGTGCTTAACATGTTCTCGGTCCACTCCCACCCTTTTGGCGTTAGAGGCACAAGTTAAGAATTTGGAGCTAATCCAGAGCCTGACTGAGAGCCCTCTTGGGCCCTGGGCCTGTAACTAAGCTAGGGGACCACTTCTTCCTTCCCTTAAAGGAAACAGTAAGCAGATGAGATAATCAAGGCCTCTGTAGTCTTCTGAGCTAGGAAAATGAAGAAGTTAAGAGAAGGCAAGCTTTTTCCTTAGCTTTCTCTATCAGACCTCCAGGTTGGTAGTTGCTTATGTGGGAGTGCTGTCTACACATGTGCTGGAAGATAGCTTTTGTTTGTAAATCTTATATCCTGGCTTCTGTATTTAAAATGTGATGAGTTTAAAAAAAAAATACTCTTTGGCTGATGGTATTTTAATGAGTACAGAGAAGACAGGCTGAGATAACTTCACTGTAATTCAGACCCAGACCATCAACCCAGTCAGAGAGGCAAAGCTTTCCCTACCTTGATCCTGAGTGGGAGTTACCTTAGGCCTAAGACCATGTCTTTTATTGTGTAATATCATCACCTGCATATAACATTTATGAAGGATCCACAGTAAGCCAAACCCTGAACAGAAGAACAAAATATACCAGCCATGATCACTGCCTCTGAAGAGGTGGACATTTTAAGGGTAAAATGACAGTGGAAACATACACACATTGACTTGTTTCACAGAGTCAGTCACTTTGCCTCTCTTTATATGATAATGTTAGATAATAAAGCTTACCCTCGTTAAGTATTTACTAGAATGAATAAAGAGATCATTGTTTGATGTTTTGAAAGCTGCCCTTGAATGAAAATGTGATATAATTGGCCCAAGACACATTTGACTGAAAGCTCCCTGAGGTTATTTTCTTGATTAACTTTGTACCCAAGGTCCTGGGAGTTTCTGTTCCACAGACTTGCCCTAGTACCTCTGTTGACCTTCACTTCTATCAGGTGGCTTATATCTACAGTGCACTGAGTTGAGCGCAAGCTCAGTTAGCTGTCTACAGTGTAAGGAAGATTTAACTGCAGAAAGACAGGATGTAGGGGACTGATACCCTATGAAAAGATAGGTAAGTTGTTACAAGTCTTGGTGGTCATTTCATCCTAGGTAAACAGTTCCACACTAATCCTGCTTTGACACATACCCTTTATATGACTTTCTGACTTGGATTGCAACTTATTCCTAGCTCTTAACTGAAGGCCCTGGGTGGTACAAATGGCTAACTCACTGAGTTTACTGAACAAAAGGTTAATTTTGAGTTTACTCCAAGAGGCTTTGAAAGAAAGTCGTGGTCATCTACTTCCCAAAAATAAGCCATTGAAAACACTTTGGAGCACCTGGGTTGCATGAGTTGGAACGAATTGACAACATCTGGTTGCCCAGCTGTACTGCTCTCTCGGAGGTAACCTGGGCTTGGAAGACATGTACCCATTTCTCCGCATTGAGTTTTGGTTGGATTACGCTTCGTGCGATTCTTTAAAGAAACAATGTTCTCCTGGCTACCTATTCCCAGAAATCTTCCTTAACTATTTCATTTCTTCCTTAGGTGTTTATTATTTATCTGTAAAAATGCTCAGTATCTCCCCTGACTCACGCAAAGTTTGATTTTTCTTTTTTCTCTTTTTGCTAGCTTGCCTCTGATTCAGAAAGTTTGATTCAAAAAATTGACTCTCTGAGTTGAGTCCTCTTTCATTTAACAAATACATACCGAGTATCTGCTGTGTACCAAGCTCTATGATGAGGAATCAGTGGAAAACAAGACCAGTAGAATTACCTTCAAGGATCTTGCTGTTTAGTAAAGGGAAAAGAGATTAAAAAACAAAACAAACAAAAGGAGGTAACAGTTATGTCTGAGATGATATTTAAGGATAAATAGGACTCAGCCAGGCAAAGCATGGGTGTAATGGTTCAAGTTAGGACTGTTTACTGCAAGGAAGGTACAGATCAATCCATGACCATTTGAGGGTGGAATTTTTAGGACTGTATTTGATGGTAGATAATAGAAAATTAATGTTACAGTAGCTTAACCATGTACAAGTTTTATTTCTCTTATGTAACAAGAAGTCAAGTGATGGAAAGTTCAGGACTAGTACGATGTTAACACATGCCATCAGGGATTCAGTCTCATTCTGCTTTCTAGTTCAGTTTTCATCCTCAATCTTGTTACCTTGTGGTCTTAGAATGGCTGCTTAGCCCCCAGCCTCACAAACAAGTTTCTGGAAGGAAGAATCAGACAGGAAGGGAAAAATATGGTGAGAAAAGTGAAACTACTCCTTTTCAAAAGCTTTTAGGAATGTATCACCCAATGATTTCTGCTTTACCTCATTGGCCAACATTGTGTAACACAGCTACCCCTAGCTAGAAAAGGGGCTAAGCACATTACCACCAAGAATAAAGCCTGGGTTCTGTTCTAAGGAAGAAGGGAGATTAGATATTGGATTAGCATCAGGGACATAAAGCACTAACAAAAACCAGCACTTCTGTTTCTTTATTGTATTTACCTCTATTAATTAACTTTAGCATCTTGAAATGCAAAGAGGTGGAAGGGCAGATACTCTCTTTGCTTTTTTAAAGAGGCTTGGAGAGTCAATCTGACGTGACTGATTATCAGAAATGCAATCCAATAACAGTAGGAAACACACAGCCTATATTCTATACTGTCATGGGCTGACCTTTGTCCCCGCCAAAACTGTGTGTAGTGTCTGGCTGGGCCATAAGTCCCAGAAATTTGTGGTTGTGCTCCATTTTGTGATTTTCCTATGCTGTATGTCAAAGTGGACTAGGGTGGGACTGTAAATACCTTCCTAAGGTCCCCTCTCTGCTCCACTGTAAAGGGGGTTTCCCTGGACTGTGACTTACACCACCTGTTATCCTTTTGTCCTACGAAAGACAAAAGCAAAGGGAGCAAGTGGAGAGTTGGGAACCTCACACTATCAAGAAAGCAGCACTGGGAGTAGAGCCATCCTTCAGACCTGAGGTTCCTGCACCAAGATGCTCCCCGACCAAAGACTGATACAACACAAGGACTTTCCTCTAGAGCAAACAGCGGGAAAGCCTTCCCCTAGAATGGATGCTGTGAGTTTGGACTTGTAGCCTACTGGACTATGTAAGAACAAACTTTTCCTTGTTAAAGCCATCCAGCTGTGGTATTTCAGTTAGAGCAGCACTAGTTGATCAAAGCATACACCATGTTGCTTATCAAACATGAGTGATAGAGTAGGTCCTGGGCACTCACAAGGGACATGTCCCAGAACTAATACTTATTTCAGAAACACTGGTGGCATAGTGGTTGAGTGCTGTGGCTGCTATCCAAAAGGTCAGGAGTTCAGAAATCCATCAGGCACTCCTTGCAAACTCTATGGGGCAGTTTTACGCCGTTCTATGGGGTTACCGTGGGTCACACACATCTCAATGGCTGTGGGGCCTTTAGGAGGGGTTAACACTTCTACTGCCTGTCTGTTTATTATACTGTGCTGGCTTATGTGTTGTTTATGATGCTAGGAAACTATGCTAACAGTATCTCAAATACCTGCAGGCCTTCTAGACTAACAGCAGGAAGAAAGTGAGGTGATTTTCTTCCGAAATTTAGCCCATTAGGGATTTATTGGGATACAGTGCTGGAAAAATGAGCTCCCTAGATCGGAAGCCTAAGTGGCTTCCAATAGATAGTAGCTGCAACAACTGGACCCAAGCACCCCAGTGATTGTGAAGAACATTTTGTTCTGTTGTTTGCAGGGTCAACTGCAAGTCAGAGTCAACTCCACAGCAACTAACAACATTAAGCCCTTTGTATTTTAAAGCACAATCCTATTCCATCATCATAGTAACACTCTGAGTCGAATACTATTACTACTGTGTTTATTTTAAAGAGGAGGAAGTAGAGGTTCAGATAGGTTAAGCAACATGCCCAGTGTCACACAGCTAGTATGTGGCAGAGCTGGGGTTCAAACTCAGGTCTGCCTGACTCTAGCATGTAAACAGCAACCCAACTTCCTTTTGACCGTACTTTACTAGCTCTGACTCACTCTGGTACACCAGGCTTAAAGAGAATGGAATTCAAGTTTGGGCCTCGACAAAATGATTAAGTACTATAGGTCATGTGTCATCAGAGTCACTTGTCCCAGCTCTAAACTGTAAAAGTTAAACCCGTACTCTGAGTCTACTGTATTTAAATTCCTTCAGCACTACCTCAGGTGAATACCGACTTCTGATGCCGAATTCCTTAATTACGTGGCTCTTTGGGGTTGTCTCTAGTCTTCTTCCTGTAAAATCTAGTTTGCTATAATTGGTTAGTTAACAATATAACTATTCCTTTGGGCCATTTCTTCAGAGATTAGGCCTTGAGTTGGCAAAGGGGATTTTTAATATTCTTGAATAGGAGAGAGGACAGTTCCAGGGCTTCTGTGGCATTCCAGAGCTCAGGCATACAAAGAAGCTCCTCGTTTTACAACAAGCAGTTATCTAGAATCACAGATTCTAAAGCTGCAAGAGACGGTGTGGTCCATCAGGCGGGTAAGGCTCCGTTTCAAAGACGAGGTGACTGGAGCTCAGGAACGTAAAGGAAATGCCCAGGGTCACATAGTCAGGGTCACAGCTTAATTCGATTACTCAGGGGAGAAGGAGGAACGGAATGACTCCTTTTCTCACAGAACAGGAATCTGTACATTGTTTGGAATGAATATGATGTCTATTTAGGCTCTTTGTTATTCTCAGAGACAACGACACAGCCTATTCTTGTGTGTTGTTAGCGGCTGATAAATTGCCTCACATTCACGGTGTCACTTGTGTGTTACAGAGTAAAATTGAGCTTCACAGGTTTTCTCGCAGAGGGGCAATTTCTTTGCAATTTTTCTTGCTCAGATTATCAGGAAAGCCTTCCCTTCTCTTACACGTGTCAGTGTAGTGGAACAGAGGTGGGCAAAACATCTTCAGTGCATATTCTCGATACGCCTGCGGCACTCAGGAGAGGTGAGGGTGGTTGATATTTAAAGCACTCTGGTTGCTCAAGATCTGAAGGCTCACTTTGAGCTCAGCTCTCCAGGCACTGTTCCAAAGATGCTAATTTTGTCCAGTGTCTTGCTGGAGCAAGCTGTAGGACAGCTTTTGGTTATTTGCTTATTCACACCGTGGGGTTTGTATGTGCCATGTCCATGCCCTGTTCCAGCTCAGTTTAGCTTCCAGCCCATCTGCTCCCGGCCAGTGATGTAAATGTACCAGCTGCTTCCCAAGAACCAGTCGGCAGCCTTCAGGAGGAGGCAGGTCCCTTCCCCAGGCGCCAGCCTGCTTGCTCTCAGCCTCAGCATCTCGCCAACCATGCTGGGTCCCTCTGCTCTCCCATCTCCCCATCCGAGACGTGGAGGGGGTAATCCTCTTACAGGCCTGTGATTCGGACACGTGGCTTTATCTAAGGGCTTTCAGTCAGATTCGTTATCATCTACTGATTGCAGGGACATGGCAAGTTTTGTTTAAAGGGGCTTGGCTTGCCGGGACCCTGAAGCTGACAGCAAGAAGGTGGCCAGGAGGAAAGCAGCACCTGCACAGACAATGAAGGCACTTTTGTTACTGGTCTTACCTTGGCTCAGTCCTGCTAACTACATTGACAATGTGGGCCATCTGCACTTCCTGTACTCGGAACTGTGAGTCCCCTTGCTTGCTATGCCTGCCTCTTTTACATGTGTGTTGGGGATGCCTGGGGGTGGGCCCTGAGTCAGTTCCCTGGCTGGTGTGTCTGTTCAAAGGGATAAATTCCGTATACACAGATGTGCTTGAATGAAAAGCCCTGACAGCAGTTAAAACGGCATGCTTGGCTGGCTGTGATGAAACAAATGCCATCAATGCTGTGCTTTTTCCCTGCTTCTGTGCCAGCTCTGCTCCTTTTTTTTTTTTTTTTTTTTTGGTATTCTGCTTTTTCTCAATAAGTGTGCCTTTTCTTCCATAAATAGAACCAAACAGCGGTTAAGAACAGAGCTTGGTTGCACAGGTCTGTGGCTTCCTATGGGCGTTTCTAATTGCAAGCAGACGGCATCCCTCTATTGAGGCAATCAGCCTGAAAGTACCTACAGAGAGAGCCCCATGTATAAATACGGACCTTTATTTCAGTTGTGATAGTTTTCAAGCATCTGGAAAAGTAGAAAACACTCATATTCCCATTGCCTTGATTTAATGATAAACATGCTGCCACACTTGCTTCGTGTATTTTATTGACTTCTTTGGCAAAAACGATTTGAATTGCAGCCACCATGACATGTCCCCACAAACACTTCACTAGATATTTCTGAAATATTAGGATTTTTTTCCCTACACAACCTGTATGCCTTTTATAAGAGGAACTGATTCATGTCCCCAGCCTCTACCTTGATGTTTTCCTGGCTCCTCTCATTAGCAAGATTTTGAAACACGGTTGTGGGCGGACGGGAGACAGCTTCTAGCAGTCGTATAAGAAGTGTCACTGAGCATGCCTCAGTGTTTGGGACATTTACTAAATGTATTTTTTGTTACTAACCATAGATATAAAAATAACAAGGGCTGGCAGATGTGTAAATTAGAGTCAGTGGGTAAATTAAAGCAGAGAGTCTAAATAGATACAATCAGGAGCCACGATTAGAGAAATGTGCTTTAGGCACTAGGCAAAATGGCAAGATTAGAGCCACAATTAGAGAAATGTGGTTGGTCATATTTAGACAGTCATACCACGCACAAAAATGGGTGATGATCAATCTCTTTTATAATTAGCTGGACTTCAGAAAACCTGTTGGCATAGTGGTTAAGTGACCTTTTGGTCAGTAGTTTAAATCCACCAGATGCTCCTTGGAAAACATTTGGGGCAGTTCTACTCAGTCCTGTAGGGTCACTATGAGTTGGAATTGACTCGATGGCAGCAGAATTGATTTTAACCATTTTGCCTAGTGCCTAAAGCACAGTTGTTGTTGTTACCTGCCCTTGAGTAGGCCCCCAAAATGATGGTGACCCCACACATAATGGAGTAAAATGCTGCTCAGTTCTGCACCATCCTGATTGATTACAGATCAGATCTTTGTAATCCATAGTTTCCATGGTCTGATTTTCAGAAGTTGATCACCAGACCTTTCTTCCTACTCTGTCTTAGTCTGGAAACTCCAATAAAACCCATTCAGCATCCTTGCCCCACGCAACACTCTACAAATCGATGAAAGCTGTACATGAGGTGCATTGGGCATCAATGGGTGTTTAATAAATGCTTGATAAAGACAGGAAAGAAAACATGAACTCTACTTTCTTGGAGTTAGGTCATTTGTTCTGACAACTCTGCATTTCAGGATTAGCTGGCCCTTGTTTACTATTAAGAAGAGTAACCCCAGCCTATCTTAGATAAGAAAGTTCAAAGACAAAGTAACTGGCTAGAGCCTGAATAATGAGCATCTCTGGAGAATGACATTGTGGAAGCTTTTCTAGAAAAATATACGATGGCAGAGCTAACTGAGATTATGAAAGGGCTCCTTCTTCTTTTTGACGGACATGAGAACTGATGTGCCTGAAATCCGGTGCCACACTCCTCTCTCCTCTGCTGTCCTTGTCAGCTGTAGTCTCCTAGGGCTGCTGCAACAAGTGACTGCATATAGGATGGCCAAAACGACGGAATTTATCCTCACAGTTGTGGAGGCCAAAAGTCTGAAACCAAGGTGACGGCAGGGCCACAGTCCCTACGAAGGCACGAGGGAGCAATCCTTCCTTGCCTCTTCCAGCTTCTGATTACTCCACGCATTCGTTGGCTTGTGGCTGCATCACTTTCCTCTCTGCCTATCATCACATGGTCTTCTCCTCAGTCTCCTTTCCTCTGCTGTCTGTGTCTTTTCTTCTTACAAGGACACTTGTCACTGGATTCAGGGCACACCTGGATAACCCAGGATTATTCATCTTGAATTCCTTAACAGTAAGGATCCAGTAGAAATGTGTTCCATAGGGTTTTCAGTGGCTGATTTTTAGGATGTAAATCACCAGACCTTTCTTCTAAGGCACCTCTAGGCAGATTTGAACTTCTAGCCTTTCAGTTAACAGCCAAGTGTGTTAAATCATTTCTACCACCCAGGGACTCTGTGTCTTCTGTCACATTGCTTAAAATATTTAGTTTAGCAAAATTTCCAGGGAAGATCTTAGAGTTTGATGGAGTAGTTATAGTGATGGTGGTATGTTTCATTTCACTTTCCAATTTCCAGTTCTTATCACACTTGGAGTGGAGCCCTGGTGATGCAATGGTTAAGAGCTCAACTGCTAAGCATAAAATAACTGGCAGTTCAAATCCATGAGCCACTTCTTGCAAAATCTTTTGAGGTTGTTATTCATTTGTTTTTTCTTAATCAGCTTTGAAAATACTTCTCACTTCTGCCTTATATTCTGGTGGGTTCTGTGACCTATTCAACACTCAGGATATAACATTTAAGAGTGTTCTGTGTAAGCTGGGGTCCTGCCTTTCAAAGTAAATGACTGTCCTTCATTTTAGGGATACAGTTATCAGTAAGATGGTAGGGTATGGTCCCTGGAGGATGACCGGTCCCTGAAACTAGTGCTCCTGCTGTATCTGCGAGGCTTCTCAAGAAGTCAGGAAATGCTCCATTACACTTTGATAAATATTTTCAGTTTTTAAGTAGAATCACTATGAATAGTATTCATGCCAGAATCTAGAAAGAAAAATTATAGTTTATTCCCTGACACCCATAGAGACAGTAGTTTTAAGTGGGGAAGGTTTATTCCCACTGGAGCTTTGTTGCCGGGAAATTAAAATGAGTGATTTCACAACTTGAATCACTGGGGTTATGGAAGGATAAAGTCCCCTGTAGAAACTGCCAAAAGCAGCAATAGCTGTGAAGCCATCCTTGTGTATCTTTCATGGGAAGTGGAGTAGGCCCCAGCAGTCAAAGGTTCACAACAGCTTCTCCAACCAACCTGCAGACACGCAGTGCTGACAAACCACACTGTCCTCATGCTGCAGTGGTGTCCAGCTTGGGACTCACAAGCCAGAAGAGGTTTAAACAAACTCAACTGGGCATACTGGACTTTCAAGTGTGAAGACTGCTTATCTTCATTTTATATGACCTTTATTAGGCCTTGGTCCCAGCTCCTCAATTTCCCTTTCTCTTGGTCCACACTAGCAGTTAGTCTTTCCCGATGACTGTGTCCAGAGTAAGCAAGTCAAAGTCTCACTGTCCTCACTTCTAAAGAACATTCTACTTGTGTTTCTTCTAAGACAGATTTGTTCTCTTGGCAACCCACAATATATGCAAGACTCTTGGCCAACATCAGAGTTCAAACATACCAATTTTTTTCAATCTTTCTTTTTTGTTATCCAACTTTTGCAAGCACATAAGATGGTTGACTATTCTGGGGGTCAGTTCTACTCTGGCCCCTAGGGTCACCATGAGTTGGATCTGATTCTACAGCACTTGGCAAGATGATTGAAAAGACTACAGCTTGGCTCTCAGACACCCTTTTAATTCAACACTAAAGTCATTCCTGAGGTTTACCCATCAGCCAAAGATTAGATAGGACCATAAAACAAAACAAGGCTACATGGACACAACAGCCTAGGGTCAAGGACAGGAAACCAGTAGGTGACAGGAAAGCTAATAATGGGGAACCCAAGGAAGAAGACAATGGAAGAGTGTTGACACGTGTGGTTGGCAACTAATGTTGTGTATTGGTTGGCAACCAATATGTGTATTGACTGTTTAAAGAGAAATTGATTTGCTCTGTAAACCTTCATCTAAACCAAAAAAAAAAAAAAAAAAAAAATCCACTGCTGTCAAATTGATTCCTATTCATAGTGACCATATAGGACAGAGTAGAACTACCCCATAGAGTTTCCAAGGAGCTCCGGGTAGATTTGAACTGCCCACCTTTTGTTAACAGCTGTAGCACTTAACCACTATGCCATCAGCATTTCCCATGTTTCTACTAAAGCACAATGAAAAAGAAAAAAAAAGATCATGGTTTAGGTCAGGTATACCTTAGTCATCAAACAGACATGTTTGCTTTTTAAAACCTTGAAGAGGTTGTCTCCCAGCAGATTGGCTCCATGTAGTATGTCTTCTGCTTCCTTGACTTCCGCTTCCAGGAATGGAGATCACTGACACAAGTAGAACAAAATCACTGGGCGACTTTAGCTTTGTCTCCATCTATCATCATATTGTTTATTGGTCCAGTAGTGGGGCATTTTGTTTTTTGCAAGTTGAGATGTAACTGAATTGCTATACCAATTTAGAGAAATCACTAGAAAAGGACATCATGTTTATTGAAGTAGAGGATCTGCAAAAATGGGGACACCCTTAGTAAGAAACAGACTCAGTAGCTGAAACAATAGACTCAAACGTACAAATGATCATGAAGATAGCACAGGACTGGGCAATGTTTTGTTCTGTTATACAAAGGCTATGATGAGTGGGGGCCACCTCGATGTACCAAACGACAACAGGTCAAAGCTCTATAGTGTCACTTACCTTGGGACTTCCTTTACTGCCCCCACTGACTTGAACCAGGTATTGGTCCTGGTTCTTTTTAAAAGTCTTAGTACTAAACGGAGATCCACACAGGGTGTGTCTACCAACCAAGCAGTTGCAATTGAGTCAATTCTGACTCATCACAACCCTCTGTGTGTCAGAGTAGTACTGTGCTCCATAGAGCTTTCAATGATGATTTTTTGGAAGTGGTCACCAGACCTTTATTCCAAGCTGCGTTTGGGTGAATTCTAACCTCCATGTTGGTTAGCTTCAAGTATGCTAACCATTTGAACTATTGGTACCACCCAGAGGCTCCAGGGCATGTCAAGATTGTTGAATTCTTTCCCGTGGTTTAAGAGGATGGAGCAGGAAATATTAGAGGAATGCAGTGGTATTGATCAGAACAAGAAGTAGGGGAGGAATACAGTAGGACTACTTCAACAGCCAGTTCCCTTTCACTTTATTTTCCCTGTGTTAGCTACTTCCAACTCTTTCAAAGTTTCAAACAACAAGTGAACTTTACAGATTTTCTAAATTGAGTCCCCAAGAATCAGAGACTCAAAATGGGGGCAGGGAAGCTGATCCCAGGGTTTTTACTTTCCTATGTTTTGAAAATTTGAAGTCAAGTATGGATTAGGAACTAAGGGAAGGAGGTAGAGTCACAAAGGAAACAGAGTGAGATGGGGAAATCATACTCCAACAGACCACAGGATCCAGTTTCCGGGAGCAAAGCTGGGGCTGTGTTGGGTTCAGTGACTCTCTCAATGTCTTTCAAAGCATTTCAGCTTCGCACGTGTGTAACCGGGCATTCATCCTCAAATTTTGTAACTTGTGTATTTTGAAGGAAATTGAGCCCGCATGTTCCTGATTCATCTACACTTAACTCATCAATATGTTGCTTTGTAATGATTCTTTGATGTCCAAAGAGTCTTGTGATCCTGTTTCATTGGTTTGATTGTTTTCTCCTTGAGAATCGCAAGTTTTCTTTTGCCAACAGGAAAGCTACTCCAGTCTCAAACTATTCACTTCTGTGTCTAAAAGGTAAAACTCAGGAGATTCAAGCAGTCATACCTATGCTTGGCAAACTGTTTGTCTTGCTCTGAGTCCCATGACCATGTGTCAGGTGGAAGGAAGACAAAGCAGAGATTCCTTTACAGGATCTCAAAGGCTTCACTGATCACTTCATGCCTGGTTTGTTTATTTCCTTCTTTTTTAAAAAACTGTTATAATGGAAAATGTCAAACCATACAAAAGTAAAGAGAACAGTATAATGAGACTTTATGTGCCAAACCCATCGTCAGCAATTGTCCACTCCTGACCAATCCTGTTTGACTTACAACCCTTTGCATTGTTCTGCAAAAAATCTTAGACATCATATCATTTCATTTAGAAATATTTCAGTATTTATCTCTAAAGGACACTGCCAATATCACACCAAAAAACAATGAACCATAATTCCTTAATATTTCATTTTCCCTATGATCATGCAAATTTTCTTCTTAGGGTTTGTTTGAATGATGAGCTAAGTGAGGTCTAACACTGCAGCCAGTTGCCATATCTCTGAAGTCTCATTTGTCCTCCTACTGCTTCTCTTCTTCCCCTTACTTTACAGTCCACTGACACAAAGGAGTCCTGGAAGTATATCCTGAGGACTGCATGGGAAAAAAAAAAGTGCCATCAATACAATTTGAACTCATAGTGACCCTCTAGGACATAGCAGAACTGTCCCATGGGTTTCCAAGGCTATAAACATCTTTCTTCTATACAACAGCTAGTATGCTGGCTCCACTAGCCTTTCTGATTACCAGCCAAGTGCTTAACCACTGCTCCATCAGGGCTCCTTGAAGAATGTAGCATTGGCAAACTTCAAATACTGGACTAGTAACTGAAAAAAGAAAGAAACAATCAAGGTGAGGGAATTGTAAAGGAGGAAGACCCAAAACACTGAGAAATCTGCATGCATTTAATAATTTCACAATTTTAATCAAGATAATGATGACTGACAATCTTGTCTCCCAGAAGCTTTACAATGGGCAACTTTAAATAAAACGGGGGCAATAGCCCACCAATTTTGTTACTGGAGAATTATGTCAATAAAAAAACCCTTAGTCCATATTCCCATCATATCTCTATTTGTTATTTGTAAATTATACACATGTACTGTTGTATTAACATATCACATCCCCTATAAAATATATGAAAAACCATATTTAAAGAACAAGAGAAAATTATAGCTAACAGTTCTGCTTGAGTCTTCCCACACCTCTCATGGATTGTCTTTAGCAGCTTGAAGAAAGGCTGCTGAGACTCACTAGTGTCAGAACACAACCACCTCAAAGTAAACAGAGGAACATTTGTGACTGCCAGTCTATGGGATTGGTCTTGGAAGGAATGAGGCAGGAAATGGCCCACTTCTGCAGGCCAAATAAAACTTGTGGGCTGCAGAAACAGACATCCTTTTCTCTGAGTCATTTTTTCTCTTTGGACCCATTGTTCCTTCCTTCATGGGGCCTGTGGGGGTCCCACATTCTTCCAGCTTCTTTTGAAGCCCCTCTATCCTCCACCACACCTACCTTCGTAAACACCAAGAGCAGAACCAGGGAGGATCCGGATTAGTGGAACCTGAAACATACAGAGTTTGAGAGGTCATTTTTTAAAAACAAAAAAGATGAAATTATGAACACACAACCACTGCACTGATTCTCAGGGCCTTGGAAGGGCACAGTCATTCCAGGAAACTTGCAACGCTAACGTCAGTCTCACAGTAACACTGCCATGTGTGTGAGCACTGAAGGGCCAACGTCACCTCACTTTCTTTCTGACTCTGCTTTTCCTATGCTCTTGTATTTCCTTATACAACCGGCTCTAAGAATTCTCATGCCACTCTAAGCCCACTTCTGTGTTTAACTCTTGCGTACCCAGAACTAGAACCATCTTCCTGATTCTCCATGAGCCAAGGAAATGTCTGTGTTCTTTTTGCTCCTTCTCTCTGCATTAATTTAATGGCTTTACCCACTAGAGTAAGAGCGGGAGAGGTCAGGGATCCAAGACCACAGATAAGTCCACTTACCACTCTGAAGATCATAGTTAAGTAGCCTGCCACTGGAGGGTGGAGGTGGGATACCTTGGTGAACGAAGACACAAACTCTAGAGTCATATTGAGCTGGGTCTGTATTCAGTCTCTGACAGCTAGGCAATTTGGGGCGTGTTTATTTAGCCTCTCTGAGTTTTTTCTCAGCTCCAAATGGGGATAATAACAAATACTTCACAGGCTGTTGTGAATACTGAGTAGTACTACCTATGTATGTATGGTAAATAATCTTACGTCTGCATTTATGTATGTATATATCGAGAAGCCCTGGTGGCACGGTGATTAAGTACTATGTCTGCTAACCCGAAAATGGCGGCAGTTCAAATCTACGAGGTGCTCTTGGAAACTTCATGGGGCAGTTCTACTCTGTCCTGTGGGGTTGCTATGAGTCAGAATTGACTCAATGGCACTGGCTTTGGCTTTAGCTATGTATGTATGGCATTTAACATAGTGCCTGGAATGTGAAACCAGCTGCTGTTGAGTTGATTTCAATCCATGGAGACCCCGTCCATGCGTGTCACAGTAGAACTGTACTGTAAAAGGTGTTCATGGCAGATTTTTCAGAAGTTATCACCAGGCCTTTCTTCCAAGCGCCTATGGGTGGACTTGAACCTCCAGTCTTTCTGTTAGCAGCCGTACACATTAAATGTTTGAACCACCTGGGAACTCCTTCTGGTACACAAGAAACCCTTAAATTACGGGTTCTGTTATTAGTACTGGAAGTAGTTACAAGAACAGTTCATAAGAATTCATCAGTTCTAAGAGATACTTTGTATGTCATTGAAAGCAAGCTACATCTTAGAATTGATGGCACCATACAAGGATAAGTGACAGTACTGTGAATCGTGGAAACCCTGGTGGTTTAGTGGTTAAGTGCTACATCTGCTAACCAAAAGGCTGGCAGTTCAAATCCATCAGGCACTCCTTGGAAACTCTATAGGGCATTTCTACTCTGTCCTGTAGGGTCACTATAGTTGGAATTGACTCAATAGCAGTAAGTCTGATTGGTTGTTTGGTTGGTTTTTCTTTTCTTAACAAGGGTGTGTCTTACAATAGATGGAATCTTTGATTTAGATGAAATATGGAAATAATTAAATTTCATCCATGGTGAGACTGGATAAACAGAGGTCAAGAAAAATTGAGTGCTAAAACTAAACAGTCCCTCTCCTCCCTCCCTCACTTAAGAGTCAGGTAAGTGATTTACCTGAGCTGAGAAGACATGATGAGCACCTCAGGTAAAATCTGTGGGAGAGAGGCACGAAACACCTGCCAGCAGGTGAGAGCCTTGCCTTCTAAGCAACCCTGTGTCTAGAGTGAAGCCTTCCTTACCACAGCCACCCTTCCCACTTCTCTGCCTCGGAACCATTCTTCATCTACTTAGCACGTGGAGGGCTTCTTTTCTTGTTGTACCAATATGGTAGTTATTTCCTTTGTCTTCCCTCTCCACGTTTCCCCAACCCTGATTGACAGAGGAGGACTGAGTCCATCACTTCATTTGACTGACTGAGTTTGTGGCCCAGAACCATAGATTTTTAAAAATGAAGGACACCTTGGAAGTGATCCAGTTCAGATTTCCCGTTTTTATAGATGAGACTGAGGCATTATAGTTTACTTAAATGACTGAGCCCTGCCTGTAACAATGTGACCCTGAACAAAAGTTGTGTGTGTGTTTTGTTTTGTTTTTCCTGAAACAATAATAATGCATTCATTATTTTAAAATGTCCCCAGGAAACAGTTAAATTCGAGTTACTTTTTAAAATTTTAAACAAACAGTGTTAGGCGAAGCAATGCTATAGATGCAATATAGCCATGCATGGCGCCCATTCTGAACTGAGTGTCCTCTGATGTAGGCTGGGCATTTGGGCACGCTCAGGGACAGGTATTGTGGGACTTCCTTGGACAGTTTTGTACAAACAGAACCTGAGACCATTTGACAATAAGAAAGTGTTTTTTTAAAAACATGACATTCAATGGTTTTCCTGTGGCCCAGAGACAAAGCATGGCAAAACAGGCAAGCCCAATACAAAGCGATTAACAAGCTTTACCCTCTGAAGTCACACAGGTCTGAATTTAAATCCTGGCTCATCACTTACTGTCTGTGTAACCACATCAACTTCCTCATACTCACATAAGATCTCTAAATGATAGTACCTGCTAATGGGGTGGGAATTAAGTACACCATCCATGAATCACCCAGTCAGTGCCTAGAACATTGTAAAACCAAAACCAATTCAAACCCATTACAGGCAAGTCAATTCAGATTCATATCAATCCTACAGGACAGAGTAGAACTGCCCCATAGAGTTTTGATCTGCCAACCTTTTGGTTAGCAGCTATAGCTCTTAACCACTATACCACCAGGGTTTCCAGACATTGTAAGTGCACTAAAAATATTAGCCATTGTGACAATAAATTAATGACCTCATTTGAACCTCATAAAGGCAACTTCTGCATGCATATAAGGCAACTGGAAATTCTGGTGGCATAGTGGATTAAGTGCTAAGTCTGCTAACCAAAAGGTTGACAGTTCAAATCTGCCAGGTGCTCTTTGGAAACTCTATGGGGCAGTTCTGCTCTGACCTCTAGGGTCACTATGAGTCAGACACAACTCTACAGCAATGGGCACAAGGCAACTGAAAAGACCCTGGCTTGCATCAGACGCAAGTGACATCTTTACTTTTTAAAGCTTCAGTGAGGTCTTTTCCATCAGTTTCACTCAATCGAATACATCATTACATTTCTTGATTGCTGCTTCCGTGGATGTTGATTGCTGGTGCAGGTAGGATGAAATCATTGACAACTCCAGTTTCTTCTCCATTTATCATGATGTTGTTTATTGGCCCAGTTGTGAGGATTTTTGTTTTGTTCACATTCAGCTGTTATTCCCACTGAAGATTAGAGTCTTTGGCCATTATCAGTCTTTGACCCATTAATGAGAAAGCTAAGGTTCAGAGAGATGATAGCAGCCAACATTGGAATGTGGCCATCCTGACTCTAGGACCAGAGTTTTTCTTATGACATCTCTCTTGTTACAATGAGATGGCTTTGTTGAGGTTTCTATTAGGTTACTCCAGGTCTTTGCAATTCACAAGGGCCAGATGAGGAAACAGAGATTGACTGTGAATGAAAAAAATAAATTGTTTTATGCATGAAAATATTGGGGCAGTTTCTCTGGGCAGTTGAAATTATGCTGAAGATTTCTAGCTTGCACATTTGTTTCCCACCAAAATAGGCAAAAGAGGGCAGACTACAAATGGTCCCAATAATGTTCTTTAAAGCAAGGCAGCTAAACATATTTTTTGGTTTCCTGAGCTAATGGATGATAGATCAAAGAGAATCAAAGGGACCCTATTCAAGTGCATCTGGACTAACTCTTCCCTCCTGAACATCCCTGCATTTATTTTCATAGAGAAAGCGTGTGAGCACCATCAAAAGTATGGAATCTTCTCCTTCCCTACAGTGTTGTTGCTAGTTGCCTTCAAGTAGGCTCCAACTCATGGCCACCTCGTGTTTAACAGAATGGATCGTTCCTCGGTCCCCAGCCTCCTCATGATTGCTGTTACGTTTGAGTCCGTTGTGGTGGCTATTGTGTCAATGCATCTTATCAAGAGTTTTTCTCATTTTTGTTGGTCCTCCACTGGACCAAATACGATGCCATTTTCTAGAGAGTGGTCTTCCCCAGTGATATGTCCATAGTAAGTGAGCCAGAATCTCTCCATCCTCACTTCTAAGGAGCATATTGGTTGTATGAGGTCTGACAATTAAGTTTGCAAACTTCATTGTTCTAAGCGCTACATACCTCATCGCTGACTATCACTATGGTCACCTTCAAAGTATTCCCCTTGGGAAGCTACGCACCACCACCAGTGCCTAGTCTGCCCATCAAAGTGATTTGGGGACTCTTTCTGGAATGGCCACTGCAGACAGTGGCACGATGGCAAGTTCATGAATGTAATGATATAGTTGTCTGTGAGGGAGCTTTTAGCCAGTAAACAAATAGCTATATTGAAGCACGCCCTCTACTCACCTGATCCAGCCCCCAGCGACTTTTCTCTTTACCCAAAGATAAAGGAAATATTGAAAGGAAGACATTTTGTTGATATTTAGGATATGAAGCATAATATAAAGACAGCTCTGATGGCCATTCCAGACAAAGAGTTTCAGAATTGCTTTGAAGGGTGGAATAATTGCTGGCGTCAGTGTATCAGCTCCCTAAGGGGAGTACTTCGAACGTGATCACAGTGATATTCAGCAGTGAGGTATGTAGCATTTTTTCTAGGATGAGTTCGTGAACTTAATTATCACACCTCGTACCTTTCTATTGTTTAAAGCCACCCAAAGGCCCATTTCCCTAAGCCACAGATCAATTTCCTTTCTTTGGTGTCTGCACATTTTTTCTCTTAGAAGGAGTGTCTAAACGAACATGGGGCCATGTGACAATAATGAAGCTTTGCTTTGGCCCACAGGGATGGAACCGCAGGGCTGCTGTCTTGCAGCTGTAGAGACCTCCCTTAAGTGTCTTTCCTTCAGCATCTTTGTGGCGGAATCAGGACAACTAGCCTCCTCCGGGCATTATAATTCTTTTAACATCTAAAAGGAATTATTAAACATCCAAGAGGTGCTGATTCAGGAACAAAAGCCCCCAAACACTTACAATTCATTTCAGAGAATTTAAAAATCCAGTTGGCAACTAGATAGGAATAACTTCTGGGTTCAAAAATAGGTCAAAGGAGAGTGGAGGAGACAGAGAACAAGTGTTCCCTATAACTCTGGCATTGTGTCTTCAATTGTAAAATAACCAGACAATTTCCATTATTCTGTGGGAAATGTGGTCAATTTGATGTCTTAAGTCTCCCATTCAGTTGCTTAATGTCATTTAGAGAAATCACAGTAATTGACTGATTTTTCACTTTTCTATTGGTTTCTTTTGGAAACCCTGGTGGCATAGCAGTTCAGTGTAACAGCTGCTCACCGAAAGGTTTAAAGTTCAAATCTGCCAGGTGCTCCTTGGAAAGTCTATAGGACAGTTCTGCCCTGACCTCTAGGGTTGCTATGAGTGGGAATCAACTCCACGGCAGTGGGTTGTTGTTGTTTTAGTTTCTTGGGACGTATGCTTTCCTTTCTCAACTTGCTGGTGTGGTTGGAATGTCTGGATTCAGACCTGGGGATCTTCTTCCAGTTTGGTTTGGTTCCCCAAGTGGTTTAGTTCCGCTTCACATTCTTTGTTTGTTTAACATTTCTGTAACAGTTAACAAAGACGGGGATTTCTATTCACAAAAATTATGCTATACAGAAACAGGTTACTTTGTCCAGTGGAAGTAAATTAGTTAATGTTCTTATAAAAATATCCCATAAAGGTATTTCCTATTCTTTGGGAATTCTTATTCTCTGTTCTGTTTTTTGTTTTTTAAATGTGATATTGCAAACTAGGAAACTTACTGGTAAATGAATTAGGAGTCTAAATGTAGATAGTAAAAAGAAAACATTCATACCTAGTAAAAGCATAACTTTAATAACAACAAATATTTATTGAGTATCTATGAAATATTAGGCATGTTTGAGGCCCTGGGGATTCCACACTAACCTGATAGTCCAGTGAGAGGGCAATAAGCAAGTGAATATGCAGCGTATCAGGTGGTGGCACATGGTACAAAAGAAAGAAACCAGGGCGAAGGGATAATGTTTTTCATAAAAAAGCCTCTCTGAGGACCTGGACTTGAGTGGAGACAGAAGGGACCCAGGAAGGGAGCCTCAGGGGTGTCTGATAGGAGGATGATTGTCAACTGTGGAGTCAAATGGCCCTGTCTGCAAACTCTAGATCTGCAGCCTCATAGCTCCATGACTTATTATATGGCTTTAAGCCCTCTGTGCCTCAGTTTCCTCACCTGTAAAGTGGGGATGATGACTCCTACAGCACAAGATTCCCTTGAGTAGAGATGTGACCCATGTACAAGGCACTGAGGCACAGCCAGTGTGTGTTGGTCCCTGCTACTTCCACTTCTGTTGTTGGTAAATTACTCCTGAAGGAGGAGGGAAGGAATTGTTAAGCAGTAGAACTCTCAGCTTCCTTGTGGGAGACCCAGGTTCAGTTCTCAGGCAGCACACCTCATGGGCAGCCACCACCTGTCTGTCAGTGGGGGCTTGTGGGCTGCTGTGATGCAGAACAGGTTTCAGGAGCTTCCAGACTAAGGCAGCCTAGGAAAGAAGACCTGGCAATCTGCTTCCAAAAACTCATCCAGTGAAAACCTTGTGGATCACAAAGGTGTAATCCCACTGCTAGGAGTCGGGTGCTCAATCAAAGACAGCTAGCAACACGTGTCACTCAAAATCACAGGCTCTGAATGTAGTTTTAAGTGAATTCCAACTACCAGTGGCTTCTCTCTGCTATCGTCCCCAGTTCTTGCTCAGTGTAGATTTAGGCTTTATCTGCTTATCCCTACACTTTGTGGCTTTCTCAGTTTCTGTAGCCTACTCATCTCTGTACTCAGTGATTTCTCTCTAGCTGCAGACGTATCTGTGTCTAACCTACTAGTTGATAGTTTTTCTTCTTCCTGTCTTGGGTTTTGTATGGCACTCCTCTCCTAAAACATTCACTTATAAATTTCAAGATGCTCTCGCTCTCAGAGCATCAGTTAAGATGTCTCAGATTGCAGTGATAGCAGGTTGTTAAGATATCCTCTCTAATACCTCCCCACAAATGACTTTAATACCACTTTTGTTTGGAATTTCTGTCCTTTCCCAGTTCCCCCTTTGAATGCAGCCAGTCTGGACTAAATAAAATCCCTGAAACACTGCACATTCAGCTCATTTTCCCCTTTTGTCCTTTTATGTTCTTAGCTACCATAAGAACAGTATTAGAGTCTGTGAGATCATCTCATGAACTTGTCTGTGATCATTTACAGGCAAATTCTCCCCTGGTTATTCATCCCTGGTTTGCTGAATCTTTTTTAGTTTTACTTCTCTGATATTTATTCCCCAATATTTTTTCTTACCCACCGTACATGTACTATACATTAATTTGTTAATACCTTTCCTTCTGTTTTGTTTCTGCATTGTGCTCACATGTTCTTGGTCTTTTTCCAGTCTTTTGACATCCCCCTAGAGTGCAAGGTAGTTTTTCAGAAATAATTCTTCATTTTTACTGCCCCGTTGTCTGTAAGCAGATTAGTCAAATGTTTGCATTTCCCCAGGGACGTATGTCATCTGCAGCAGATGATTTACACACATCTGTGTTGGCCAAATACTCCTTTACCTAGTTTTTCTTGTCCAAAATTATCTGCATGAGTTTATAATTTTCAGAATTTAACTTATGTGTATTTATTACAAAGATATATTTCTAAAGGAGCTCGTCTTCTCAGAGTTTTCAAAGTATTGTTTCACCTCTTTTACTTAGTAGACCTATGTGCTTTCAAAATTATTGGCCTATTTTTTATGACTCATGTATGGATTTAAAGCTGTTGCTACGTGGTAAGTCGTTTAGTTTCAATTCATATTTTTGATTGCTGTGCTTAACTGACACAGTGCATTGTCTCAGTCTCTTATTGTTCTTGTCTCTTATGTATTCACAGCTGTTCAATGATCCTAAAAGTTTCTGACACACCAATAGTTAGAAAGTGCAGTGAAGTAATTATGAACTATAAATTTCTTCCAGAAAGAATTAGCAATGGAAAAGACGCTGGTTAGATCACTTTCTTAGAAACTACCAAGCCTTATCTCCCCAGAGTATGTTGCTGTTTGCTGTCAGTTCTAACTCACAGTGACCCTCTAACGCACAGAGCTGCCCCGTGGGACATACTAGGACATAATCTTTATGGAGGACCCCTGGTGGTGCAGTGGTTAAGCCCTCAACGGCTAACTGAGAAGTCTGTGGTTTGAATACACCAGCCACACTCAGAGGGAGAAGAGATGTGGCATTCTGCTTCCGTAAAGATTTGCAGCCTTGGAAATTCTACAGAGCCCTTTTGCTCTGTCCTATCGGTCACTCTGAGTTGGAATCGACTTGATGATAACAGATTTAGTTTTTTAGAATCTTTACGAGAGCAGGTCACCAGATATGTTTTCCTACAGAGCTGCTGGTGGGCCACTCACTCAGCAGCTGAACATTTAACCATTGCATTATTAGGGCTCCTTTCCCAGAGTATAAAAAAAGGGAGAAAAAGAAGGCACATTGCTGTGGAGTCGATTCCAACTCTGTAGGGTGGAGTATAACTGCCTGCATAAGGTTTCTAGGAGCAGCTGGTGGATTTGAACTGTCTACCTTTTTGGTTAGCAGCCAAGCTCTTAACTACTGCACCACCAGGCCTCTTCCCAAAGTAGAGAGCTTTACATTATGCAAATAAGTTTGGCACGAATTACAACTCTTTCCTCAGAGGAACAATTTTATTTAACCCAACCTCTTTTTTTTAACATGACCTTGCCAAGTCAACAAGGCCTTAGAGAGCATTTTGGTGAATTGCATTCAGCTGTAAAACAGTATTGTAGCTCAGTTGATACCCCACCCACCCACTGGAGAATTGTGAAGTCATAGAATATATTCTTGCCATTTATTTTTAGAATCTAATCCAACACCCTGATTTCACTAAAGACAAATGTTTGACCCCAGTAAGTGAGGACACTTAAATCTGTGACCACTCTGGGCCAACGACTACTCCAACAGAAAGTTCCACCTATGATGCAATAACCCTTATTCTTAACAAACTTGACTCGAAGGCACTTGGCAGCTTGGCATAAGCTGTCATGACACTTGACTTGGAGACTGATGTTGGAGTAAAGCCATTGTCATTTGAAGCTATTAGCAGCAGTAGTTTAATCACTGTGCTATTCTGTTATTCAAATGGCATTAGATTTGTTATTGATTAGTGGGTTGAGTAAAAAATAACTGGAGCAACTGAAAATACCCATTTCCCGTTTTAACCATATGGCCAGAGGATACCCACTGCAAGACCAGCAAAAATACTGATTGAAGCTCGTTGTAAAGACAGAACAAGAGTAGAAATAATAGGCTTCAATGGAAGGAGAATATGTACTACAGGAAAGAGCTTATTTCAATAAAAAAAAATTAAGCTGAATTCTGTGGGAATTACACACACTGACTTTTATTAGAGAAGAGTGTTTAAGCAAAAATGAAGTGAAATCATACCTGACAATGGGAAGGACATAAGAGCCATGTTTAATGGACTGCCCTGATGAATAAACCAAAGCTTGAATTTAATGCACGCACAATCTGGAAATCAATGTACGTGTTTAAGAAAGAGAGTAGCCTGACCCTAGTGACACTTAAAAATGATTTAAAAAAAAAGAAAGAAAGAACAGTCCCACTGTAGGGCCTCTCCATGCAGCTTACAAAGAGCCATTGTCCCTGTCCTGAAAGCATGCATTTATCTGAAAACACACAGTAACAGATGACAGTGTCAGCTTTGGGTACAGCAGCCCTGGGATTGGACACATATATACACACGTGCACTTTCAAGAGATCAGAATAGGGCTTAAACTAAACAAACTGGAACAGAATCCTTTTCTGCAAATAAAGAGTATTTGCATGAATCTTGCTCACGCTGTTAGAAGAGAAATTTTGCAGCACTAAAGTCTTCTATTAAAACAAGTCATTTGAGAAAAAGAAACTAAGTGATCTCTGAGTATTATATCATCACAGATGTAATTCACAGGTAAATATCTCTATACTGTCTTGTTGTTAGCTGCTGTTGAGTTGGCCTGTGACTCAGTGACAACCTCGTGTGTTACAGAGTAGAGCTAATCCCCATGGAGCTGTCTTTACAGAAGCAGGTTGCCAGGCTTTTCTTCCATGATACCATTGGGTGAATTTGAACCTCAGCCTTTGGATTAACAACTGATTGTAAACCCCTTGCAGTACCCAGTCTCCTCTACATATTCTACTGCTCTTTTTTCTTTTAAGAGAGGGTAACATACTTTCCCTTCTTCTCGAGGCTACAGGATTAGAAGATGAAGTGGGGAAAAAAATATTGCTGGGTGCCTTCTGGGACAGGGACAGTTGGACAGTTCCCTCTTCCAGATCCTGGCCTCAGGCATCCAGTGTTTCACCAGGGGCCCTGCTGGCTCCGTTCATGCCAGAGAGAGTCCTTGATCCAAGTGTTTGCTGTGAAGTTTCAGTCTGATGAAGCCAGGAAATCTTCCGTATTTAAAGCTGAAAAAAAAAAAAATACACAGAACAGATTAAGCTCTTGGAACTGACCTCCTGCTTTCAGTTGGGCCCAGTTGATGTAGCCTTTTTTCTGGATCCCCTTCAACCAGTCCGATCTCTTGGACTTGGCCGTGGAAGGCTGTCTGTGCACACATGTTAATCGGATGTTTGGCTTGCTCCCCGTGATTACTTCCAGAAGTTACAGAACATGCTGTCCCTGTTGAGGGTCTTCAGTTACCTTGTTTTTTCCTCCCTACCCCCAAAAGGCTCTTATTCCACTGCATTCGTGTTGAACCTTTCCTGGCCATGAAAATAATGAGACTGGACACTAATAGCTGCTGCATTTTGAATTTTTGCGCCTTGTCCCCAGTGAGCTAAACACCTGTGAGTTTGAAGGCTCCTTCCACCACAGCTTCAGAATCACAAATGAATCAAGCAAGACTCAGGCTACAGGGAGAAGAGCTTTTAACCGGACACACGCCACAATGCGAGGCTTAAACCGTCTGGCTGAGCAAGCAGATTAAATCTTATTTTTCAAAATTTAAGACTTAGGTGAATTGGGCCTGCATCACAGTTTAGTGGTTTTTCAGAAATGAACTCTGATTTACTCACTAAAAAAAAAAAATAAGTGTTCTGATCTCACACCCCACCACATGTGACGTACCTTGCCCCTCCCACCTTCCTTGTGAAGTACTGTGACAAGAAGAGCTGTCCTTGCCAGTCACAGAGAAGTAGCAGGGTTGATTTTTCTCTCACGGCTGAGCCTGGCCTTGAAGCTTGAAGAAGGGTCTCATCTAACACAGTGGTTTTGTGGAAATGTGTGGTCTAGTGGAAAGACATGCAGATGGGAATGAACACCCGGACACCACGGTGTGCTGTTCCTCGGGAGCCATCAGGTACCATTCTTCCAGCTCTGTGTGGGCTTATTTTGGTGGAGTTTTTTTGTGATTATGTTTGATTCTGTTTTAGTGAGACCTACTTTCAGCCATCAGCTGATTGAAACTGGTCATCACTTTGCAAATGTTTTTACACCCTTCCTGTTGTGGTGGTGTGCTGTAGAGTTGATTCCAATTAATAGCAAACCTATAGGACAGAGCAGGACTACCCTGTTGGGTTTCCTAGGACGTGATGTTTACAGGAGCAGATTGCCAGGTTTTTTCTCCCACACAGAGACTGGTGGGTTCACACTGTTCACCTTTAGTTAGCACTTGACCATTGCACCAGCACGGCTGCTTATGTGCTTCATACTAACAAACACACAAACCTGTTGTGCTCTAGTCAATTCAGGCTCTCAGGGAACCTACAGGACAGAGCAGAACGGCCCCCATAGGGTTTCCAAGATGCAGCTGGTGGTTTTGAACTGCTCACTTGTTGCTTAGCAGCCATCCTCTTAACCACGGTACCACTAGGGCCCTTTACCTACTTCAGATGACACCCAACATTTCACATTTGGAAAGAGCATAATTAGAGAAGCAATTACTGACAGCTCCAAGCCCCTTCTAGCCTTAGGATACTTGCGTTGTCCCTCCAAGAGGACTGACTTCCCTACACCGTCCCCTTGTATAGAAGGAACTAGATGGACCTGGTTGTTGGTTTTATGTGGCAGAGTGCTGCTCCCTGAAAGCTGTTCTCTTTCCTTGGCTGTATTCGAGGGTGTGCACTGGGCAGACTGCTGTGAAATGTAGAGTGTAGTCTAATGACAAGTCCAGAGATAATGCAATGGTACAAAGGAAGGAACCTGGGGTTGTCCATCCATGTGGGGCTCCAGGCAGCGGTAAGCGTCACATGGGATTAAGAATCTGGCGGTGGATTGAGTACCTGGTATGAAGCTGGGCTAGAGTTAGGGAGAGATGGAGAAAGCCAGACAATATTAGAGGACTATAAAAAGTGGCCGATCGCAATCCTTTATCACTAGTTACTCTTTTTGCTTTTGTGTTTGGTACAATCCAAAGAATAAAGTGAAGCAGTGTATTCCACAGTACCTGCATCTGACCACCTGCTGATAAAAACACTACACCTCCCTCCCTTGTCTGCCCATGAAAGAAGCTTGACACAGAAGGACGAGTGCTCATCCCTCAGACAAGAGTCAGTCAGGAACGGCTGGGTCTGAGCTGCTGTACACGCATGACATCAAGGGTGTTGCTCACCATTGCACAGCATTTATGGGCATGTTTATAATTCCTTTATAATTTGTTCAGTGTCTGACACACATAAAAGGTGCCGGGTTCTCCGGCAGATTGGCTTCCTACCCTCACCCTGTCCATAGCACCCATTTTTAAGTAAGGTCACTTTTGACAAGAAAAGCTATGTTTCTTCCCATCATGAATTGAATTGTGTCCCCCCAAAATGTGTGCAGCCGTTTGGCTAGGCCATGATTCCCAGTACTGTGTGATTTTCCCACGCGCTGTAAACCTTGCCCCTCTGATGTCAATGAGGGTGGATGGATGGTGGTTGTGTTAGTGAGGCAGGGGTCAATCTGTAAGATCTCGTTGTGTCTTGAGGTAGTCTCTTGGGATATGATGGAAAGGGAAGCAAGCAGAGAGTTGGGGACCTCATAGCATTAAGAAAGCAGTGCCAGGAGCAGAGCATGTTTTTTGGACTTAGGGTCCCTGTGCTCAGAAGCTCCCAGTCCAGGGGAAGATTGATGACAAGCACCTTCCTCCAGAGCCAACAGAGGAAGCCTTTCCTTGGAGCCGACACCCAGAATTTGGACTTTAAGCCTACTTTTCTATGAAGAAATAAATTTCTCTTTGGGTAAGCCTTCTGCTTGTGGTATTCCTGCTAAAGCAGCACTCAATGACTAAGACACTTCCCTACTTCCCACTTAGTGTCAAGTTGATTGTGACTAACGGTGACCACATGTGTATCAGAGTAGAGCTGTGCTCCATAGGGTTTTTAATGGCTGATTTTGCAGAAATACATCTCTGGGACTTTCTTATGAGGCACCTCTGGGTGGACTCACCCCTCCAGTCTTCCAGTTAGCAGCTCCCTGGAGGGATTCCTTTTCCATGCTACCCCTCCAAAATACAAAGAAATAGACCTAGAAGTGAGCTTCTTCACCAAATGGCATGCCAGGAAAATAACTAGCTCAGGCTATAAATAAAATAATAAACAAAAAGATTTTCCTAACTAAGAAATGATAAATAATCACTGCCAAAGCCATGTTAGAGATATTTGGAGAAAATAAAAGTCCTGAGGATGAAGATGACAGCCATCCACTGATAACTGAAAGGTCAGTGGTTCAAAACCACCAGCTGCTCCACAGAAGAATGTTGTGGTGGTCAGCTTCTACAGAGATTTACAGCCTTGGAAACTCTATGGGATCACTGTAAGTCAGAACTGACTTAACAACACTGGGTCTTTGGTTTGGGGGCGAAGATGAAATTCCTCATTAATGTTAATATTACATCAGTCAGGGGCAGATTGACCAATAAGCACAGTATACACAGGCTTAAATCTGTTTACTTACCAATCTATGTGTTTACTTACTAATTTTACATGGGTGTCACCACATCTACGTTATGTAAGTAAGCACAATTAAGCCTGTGCATACTGTGCTCCTTGGATCATCTGTTTCTATGCTACTATGTCACAGTGGAAGAAATGCAGTCTACAAATCTTCTGTGATGTTGTTCAACCAAGTGGATGTATCACTAAGCATGGGTTTAAGAGGAGGAGAACAAGCTAATTATAGAAAACAAACGAGTGCTTTCTCGTGAATGTTTTGTGCTTCCTCAGTGTAATCAGAGAATCTTCAGGCATTCAGAGCATTTATTCAAGGAAGCTGGGTGACACTGTGGCTGTGAAACTCTTTGTAAAGACATCATGTGATGTCTTTACAGAACATGGTGGCCCTGAGATCTAATCCAGGTTTGGAGAATCAGGATTTATGAACAAATTTCTATAAAGAGTTCCTTACACCATGTTCAAGGATGAACACAAAGAGGAAGAAGAATCTGTTTTATGTCATCGAGTACAAGTACAGCAGGAGGTGCTGGTGCGGTCGATTCCACCACTATTCCACTCAGTAAAAGTGCTAGGTACTGTCCTCTGACCCTTTTGGTGCTTATCTTCTAAAGTCATGGTACACCAGGGGACACCTTCGGTGGCCGTGGCCTCCTACATGCTGTTATAAACACGCAGTCAGACTCTGTGCATCTGTGCTGGGGTATGGGCGGCTTCCATCGCAGGAGGAAATCCTGCTCAGCATTTCCCGTGAGATTCCCGCTGAGTGTATTTGACTTTCAAGTGAGAATATAGAAAGTGGATTCACGGACAAGGGTATTGCATTTATGTAGAAATGACAGCTACCCAATTGTGTGGGATAACCAATAAAACTATGGTAAAGTAGCTACAGCGTGCTGTAAAATGCTTATTAAAAGCAGGTGGGAAAATGTTGGGTCAGGGCCAAGGGATTAATCCACAGGCTGAAGTCAGAGGAGTCCTTGAAAACTTTTCAGAAGTACTGAACTTGACCATGTCTAATACCTTTGTAACTTTCCCATCTATAAAACAGGAGTGGTGGTAACTTTAGTCAACAGTTACCAGGCGCTACACAAAAGGTGATGGTGCTGGGGTTGCACAAATCATTTGTACTCAACTACTAACTGGAAGGTTAGTGGTTCAAACCCTACTGTAGTGCCAAACAAGAAATGCCTAGTGATCTGCTTCCATTAATACCCCAGGCCATTCTCCCACGTTGTCGCTAGGCGGCTTCAAACCACCAAACTTTCAGTTAGTAGTCAAGTGTAAAGAACTTGCACCACCTGAGAAAATCCTATGGGACACCTGGACTTTGTAAGACATGGCCTGGAATATTTATGGCAGCAGATCACCAGGCCTTTCTTCCATGGCACCACTGGGGGGGTTCAAACCACCAACCTGTCAATGAGTAGATTGCAAACCATTTGTGCCACCCAAGAAAATGCTGTGAAACACTTCTGCTTCATAATACGTGGGATCACTATGAGTTGGAATAAACTTGACAGCAACGAGTTATACCAAATGTGGAATGAAGGATAGTATACCCATGTGCTCACAAACTAAGCCAGGGCACAAATGAGAATTAATAGAGGAAATGAGAGAGATGTACAGGGCACAAAGGAAAGCACTGACTAGAGAGTGCCGTGTAGGAAGCTGGAGCAGACCGTCTTGTCAGCCTGCATCTTATTTCCATCTGTTCATGGAGTTGCTGTGATATCAATGTTAACCTCTGAGAACATTAACATGGTGTTGTAAAGTGTTCATTAAGATCACAATAAAAGAAAAAAATAAGATGCTAATTAATACAATAAAATGATAACTACTCAACAATAATTAGTGTTCACTTTCATTACGATGTAATCAATTTATTTTATTGAGTTGATTGCTCTTGTGCCCTTGGAGGTAAGCAGAATAAACTAAGGTAGGCTGCTCTGGACAGATATTTCACTGGTGACCACATCAAGATTGCAGGTTTTATGTCATAAAGATAATAACACCTTGAAAGAAAGACGATGATTGCAATAGAATTCACAACGAGGACAAAAGTCATGCCTCAAGCAACCAAAACAACAAGGCTTTGTCTCAGTTGTTTATGGCATCTATATAACCTTATTAAACAGACTTAGTTTGAAATAGAAATATCAGTATTGGTGGATCTCATGTGATTTTTGAGTTTATAGCCTTTGAGTTCCTTTATTAAAAATTCTAAACCTTTCAATTATGATACAGAAAAGTCAACTTTTATTTCTCATCCAATTCCTTACGGCCCTTAAAACAAACCAAAGCCAAACCCAGTGCCATCAAGTCTATTACGACTCACAGCAATCCTGTAGGACAGAGCATAACTGCTCCTTAGGGTTTCTAAGGAATGCCTGGTGGACTGGAACTGCCGACTTTTTGGTAAGCAGCCATAGCACTTAACTAGAGTTTTCTTACATGCCACCAGGGTTTTCTTACAGCCATGAGGATTCATAATTATTTCTAGAAAATGACAGACACCTCCGTCAGCTCTATGACTTAAAAGAAAAGTGTGTTTTATTTTCAACAGGTTACGGCTGCTTGGTTTTTTTTCCTCCTTCTACCTGCAAACACAATCACTTCTTCCCACTGCAATTTTCTAAAGGCCTTTTCTTAGACATCCTCTCGGTGACCCTTAGCACAGTGCTCTGAGTTGGGTAGGTTAAGCAGTGCTGTGAGACAGACCGGACACTGAGGTTTTCAAGGACAGTAGCCCGATCAAAGGACAAGGCTGATGAAGACAGAGAAAAAGAAGAGCAAACATCTTAACTCTCTTAAAGGAGCACATGAGCCCGGGACAAGGACTAGAATGCAGGAGGGGACACGAAAGCTTGTGTCCTAGGCATCTAGTGCTGCTGTAGCAGAAACACTAGAAAGTGGATGGCTTTCAAAAGAGAAATTTATTTTCTCCCAGAGAAGTAGGAAAAAGTCCAAATTCAGGGCATCAGCTCCAGAGTAAGTCTGTTGGCTCTGGAGAAAGGTCCTTTATCATCAGTCTTCCCCTGGACTGGGAGCTTCTGAGGGACAGGGACCCTCAGTCCAAAGGATGCGCTCTGCCCCTGGCACTGTTTCTTTCTTGATGGCATGAGGTCCCCAACTCTCTGCTTGCTTCCTTTTCCCTTATAGCCCAAGACATTGTATCAAGGCACAATACAATCTTGCACACAGAATCCTGCCCCACCAACCCAACTGCTGCCCATCCTCCCTCATTAACATTGTAGAGACAAGATTTATAGCATATAGGAGCATCACACAATACCAGGAATCATGGCCTAGCCAAATTGCTACACAGGCTTTTTGGGGGGACATAATTTAATTCATGACAGCTGGTCACAGGGATCCCAAGGTTGAGAAAGGAGAGTTTTGACATGTTGTGGGACTGTTAACCGACATCCTAAAACAATACGTGTACTATTTAATGAGAAACTAATTTGTTCTTAAACCTTCCTCTATAGTACAAAATAAAAACGGAAAAAAATCTTGACTATTAATGTTGGTATTCTCTGAGGTCTGCTAGCCTTCTGTTACACATCAAGGGAACAGCACACAGGGCCTGGATTTAACTGATAGGGCCCTGCCCAGAAGCATAGCACACTTGAGAAGAGAACTCCAAACAATCTTTAAGAGCCAAGTCATCAAAGCTACAAAGACAATGGTGGACTAACCGGCAGTGACGCTGACGTTTCTGAGGCACAGTTACTCAACATGCCCTTGGCTTTCTGCTTGTGGGTAGCTGGACTCTATACTTCCTCATGAGAGCAGTCCCATTATGGTAAGTCCTCTTATGAAGGTATTCCACGGGTCTTAGCCAGTTGCTGTTGAGTTAGTTCTGATTCTCGGTGACCCCATGTATATCAGAACAGGGATTTCAATAGCTGATTTTTCTGGAAGTAGATTTCTAGGCTTTTCTTCTGAAGTATTTCTGAGTGGACTCGAACCGCTAACCTTTCAGTTAGTAGTTAAGCATGTAAATTGTTGACACCATCCAAGAGCTCCTTCCATGGGACTTACTCAGATGAACTGTGCATAGTTCATGACTGTCATTAGTGCCATTCATACTTTCGGTGGGCTCCTATGCCCACCCTTGGCTCACCTTCACTGCCCTGGGTATCTCATGCCAGCTGGCTCTCAAGGAATGGGCCAAAACCCACTGCTGCAGAGTCAATTCTGATTCCTAAGGACCTTACAGGACAATGTAGAATTGTCCCATGGGGTTTCCAAACCTGTGATCTTTAGGGAAGCAGACTCTTGCATCTTTCTCCTGCCAAGCGGCTAGTGGGTTCAAACCATTGAGCTTTTGGTTGGCAGCTAAGCACTTTTAACCACTGCACCACCACGGCCCGTTAAAGCATTAGGCAGTATTCTGAAAGCTCGTTGTACTTTAGAATCAACAGGAGAACTTGCTAAAACCAGACTTGGCATCTGTCTTCCCCATAACACAGGTTTCTCCACCTCGAAGCTGTGGATGTTTTGGCCAGGTAAATCTCCATTGTGGGGACTATTCTGTACACTCTAGGATGTTTTCCAGCATCCCTGGCCTCTATCCAGGTTGCTAGATGCCAGTAGCAACTCCCAAGGTGATATGTTTCCAGACATTACCAAATATCTAACGGGGCAGAGGGACAAAATTACTCCCAGATGAGAACAATTGTTTTAGAGATTCCAATTTCTAAGAGAAGAGTGAGGATAAGCTCCTCAGAAAACTGTAATCTGTTACAGTCAAGTTGTCAATTCTGACTCATAGAAACCCTGCAGGATAGAGGAGAATGCCCTCACAGGATACTGAAGGCTGTAACTTCTATGAACTCTCCAGTGGAGTGGCTGATGTGTTCTAATAGGCGCTTTAAAATGATTTGTTCTGGTTCAATTCCTGCTGAGAATTTGCATTTATACCCATGATATACTGAATCAGAATCTATATTTTAACAAGCCCCTCAGATGATTTTTATGTCAGAATCCACATTTTAAAATGAAAATCACCTGGGAGCCTTGTTAAACAGTAGATTCAGATTAAGTATATCTGGGGCGGAAATGCCAATTCTCAGCAGAAGTTGAACCAGAATGAACCAATTCAAAGCCAGGGTTCCAGCTGCTGACCTTTTGGTTAAAAGCCAAGCACTTAACCCACTGTGCCAGGAGGGCTTCTTCAGATAACTCTACCCAGTGCTGTCGAGTCAGGTTCAACTCATAGCGACCCTAGAGGTCAGACTACAACTGCCCCATAGAGTTCCCAAGGAGGGCCTGGCAGACTTGAACTGCAGACCTTTTGGTCAGCAGGCATAGCACTTAACCCACTATGCCACCAGGGTTTCCTCAGATAACTCCAGCTGCTAGGAATTCCGCATGAGCTAAGAGCTCCTGTATGTGCCCCACTGGGCCTTTTCTTCCTCTTCAGCACCCCTCAGCCCCAGCTGTGGTGGCCATCCAGAGGTTTACAGCAGTCCCAACAATTAAAACTTAGCATTTCCTTTCCCGTTCCAAGCCCACCCTACTGTCCAAATGACAATTCAAACTGATTGCCATCAAGTCAATTTTGATTTACAGCACCCCTTCAGGACAAAGTATAACTACCCTGTAGAGTTTTCAAGGAGCAGCTGATGGATTAGAATTGCTGACCTTTTGGTTAGCAGCCAGACTCTTAAATCACTAAGCCACCAGGGCTCCAGAAGGCAATTGACATTAAATAAACAAAATCATGCTATGTGCTGCGTCCGGGGGGCCTATGTGCTGCGTCCGGGGGGCCTATGTGCTGCGTCCGGGGGGCCTATGTGCTGCGTCCGGGGGGCCTATGTGCTTAGTAATGGGTTCCTTGCTGTTGCAGTGTGTAAACCAAGAGCATTAAATAGTCCCCTCCACTCCGTGGAATGGAGAGCCGTTATGCAGCAGGCTCCTGGAGGGATAGTATTTGGAACAAATGATGCCTGCCAGCAACTTACTGCTCTTCCCAGAAATTTCCTTGTGGCAAGGCCAGAGCTGGCTTCACCCTCCAGCGAGGCAGTTCCCAACAGAGGCTCACACCTCCTACTGTCCCCCACAAGCAGGGCACTGGCAACGCAGAGACTGGGATCTTCCTTTCCAGTGTGAGTGATTTGAATGCTTTCAAGAATTCCGTTGTTTAGTCTGCTTCCTGTGGTCGAAGCTTCCTATCTAAATCCTACTGGGGATGTTATTTTCAAACTGGCATGAGGAGAATTTCCTGTATGGACTGTCAAAAGTGTTGTGCTCTGGAACTGTTGGTCTACTCAAGAAGAACCACCTTCTGCAGCGATCTTCAGGGAAGGAATACACTGATTACAATAAGCCTGGGTTCAGTCTGTCAGTGCAAGGACCTAGTCTGTGAGTCCCCTTGGTGCTTTCAGCTACTATGGCTGAAGGCCTTGTGTCAATAGTTGCTTCTTCAGAGTCCACTGAGTGTCTTGATAGCATCTGTGTCTTTGACTCACTCTTTTAAAATAGCTTAAGCCATTATATAGTTATATTTAGAAATAATGTTGCCTTTGTTTCTCATTACAAGACTGAAGAAATGCTTGAGGTGCTGGCTTGTGGTTATTGTATTTCTTTCTTTTTTTTAACTGTGCTTGAAGTAAAAGTTTACAGTTCAAGTCAGTTTGTCATACAAAACTTGCACACACATTGTTTTGTGACCGTAGCTGCCCTACTTACAACAAGACAGCACATTCCTTCACCCTGTATTTCCTGTTACCATCCAACCAGCTCCTGTTCCCGGTTGTATTTCTTATAAAGGCAGATCACCAGGCCTTTCTTCCACGACACACCCAGGTGGATTCAAACTGCCAGTCTTCTGGTTAGTAGTTGAATGCTTAGCCATTTACACCATCCAGGGTCTCCTTATAAAAGCACCCCAAACCAAAAATCCACTGTCATCAAGTTGATTTCAACTCTTAGCAGCCTCGTAAGACAGCGTAGAACTGTCACATAGTTTTTCCAAGGAGTAATTGGTTCAAACTGGTGACTTTTTGATTAACAACCGTGGTCTTAACCACTATACTACCAGAGTTAAAGCACTGGGGCTCTTCTAACTCCTACTTATTCAGCAAAAAGATGTAACTGAGGCAGAATTGGTTTCCAGTCCCCACAGCAACCACACTGTTTCTATCTCCAAAACCTTGATGTAGAGAGACCAATACATCCCCAGCATGTTGCTGTGGTAGAACACAGAGCTATCCCACCCCATCTGGAAGAACTCGTGGGGGCCTCTCTTAGAAGAGCATTAATGCGGCCCAATGTCAAGAAAAATGAAGTGTAGAAATTTTGGCTCACCAGCAGCACACTTCAGACGTTTCACCAACATGGGGCATTTCAGTCTTGTGTTTAATCCTTCTTCACAGTTTATACAGTGATGATGACTTCATTTACCTCCCTTTATGTTCTCCCCAAGCTTATATGTTTATGTGGCAGGGAAGCAACAGAACAAGCTAAACCAAACAACTTGTTTCAAGCTAAAATAATTTATACAAAAAAGTATTCTGAAGGCTAAATATTGTCTTGACCACTGTCTATATCTGTGGTCCTCATCCAGGGAGCCATGGGTGTCACTGACGAGATGGATGTCCGTCTGAACCAGTCTGAAACACGGAGTGCTAAGATTATTTGGGACATTAGAAATTGTCCAGTCTACATCTTTCACTTTACAGATGAGGGACTGAGGCCCCCAAAAGTGGTTTATTCAAGAGAGCACAGTTGGTGCACCACAGTTGGTGGCCTGTCATTTTAATTTCAGGCCTGATTTTCTGCCCGCTGCACAGTTCTGTTGCCCATAAAGTGTTCTTTCCCCACATCAGGTCCACAGTACTTTCTAGTTGAGTGAAAGAATTCTCAACTCATGTCACTTGAGTTTAACTTCTCGGAAGAAATAGAGCAAGGCTGAAGCACTGGGAATATGTGGAATATGTGTGTGTGCACACGTGTTTGCGCAAGAGAGAAAGAAGCAGAAAGAGAAAATGAGAGGCCGAACAGGAGCAAGAGGCACATTGTGGGCTTGTCTGGAGGTGCTAGGACCTTAGCAAGAGACTGATGGAGAGAGAGCATAAGAAAAGAAAAGAAGTTAGGGCTCCTACATGGCTAACTACCTGGGCCCTAGGACTCTGTATCATTGTCAGATAGGGTGTAATAAACTTGAACTTGATGCTGACAGTTTTTCAAGAGAGCAGTCTAGGAGTTTGGGCATCATTTTTCTAGCTGGTTTATTTGGTTTGCAGTTAGACTAACCATGGGTCTCATAAGTAGGTAAAAGAGGTCTAAGTCTAAAAGCTTGTCCTGTACTCTTCAGTATGACAGCCTCTGTCGAATTCAAAATGTATATCTACCAAATTAAGATGTACTGCAGATGTAATATATATAGTAGATTTTAAACACTTGGTATGAAAAAAGGAGTGTAAAATATCTCAATAATTCTTTTATTGATTAGATGCTGAGATAGTAATTTTTTACATGGAGATAAATAAAATACAAAAATTTATTTTACCTGGATTTTTTAAAAACTTTTTTTAATGTGGCTACTAGAAAATTAAAAAGTACATACATAGCTTGCTTTAAATACCTACTGGACAATTCTATGTCCTAGACTATGCATCAAAAAAGAGATTGAATGGAATTAAGATCATGCTGTTTTGAAAGGAGAGGAAATATAGGTATGTGTATGTGTGCAAATACACATGCATGTAATTTTGTATCCTGCATTTCTTAATATTAATTCCATAATCGTGTTTCAACTTTCCTTTCTATTCTACAAATATAGCTTTCATTTTTAAGAGTGAGCTTTTTTAAACATAGAATACATTAAAGTACACATCACCAGTACACATTGGTGTCAACACTTAATCAACATTTTGCAAATTTCATTTTGTCTCCACCCCCTTTTTTGATGGAATGTTTCAAAATAAATCATAGTCATTAGGGCATTCTACCAGAAATAGTGCAATAAATAACTCAAATAATATGCATTGTCTATGTTTGTTTGCCTACTGCTCCCTATACCAGTGAGGTCTTTTTGAAAGCACTCTGCCTTTTTTTTTTTCTTTCTTATTTTTTTTTTTTTTTGTAACAGCAGCATGTTTTAAAAACAAAACAACATTTAGCATAGCATTGCTTAGGAAAATGCCTCATGGGACCAAACCCATTGCTGTTGGGTCAATTGCAACCCATAGAAACCCTAGAGACAGGGTCGAACTGCACCACAGCGTTTCTAAGAAGCATCTGGCAGATTTGAACTGCCAACCTCCGGTTAGCAGCTATAGCACTTAACCATTATGCCTTGAGAGTTTCTACCTTATGGAAGGAGGGTGGCAGCTGAAAAACAAATGTAGAAGAAGTGCGTTATTTGCATAAAACATGGTAAATAGCTGCATGATATTCCATTTGTGGTGTGCCATAACTTATTAAACCATTCCTTAGACATATGGACATTCACCTAGACACATGTTTAAGTGGTTATCAAATTTTTACTAACTGAGATAATTTATAATGAACATCCTTTAAATCTGTATTTTTTTAGACTAAATTCTTAGAAATGGAATTACTGATTCAAAGTTGATTTTAAAATACTTGCTACATATGCCAGGTTGCTTTCTAAAAATTTACACTCTTTTAGCAGCTTGTGAAGGTGCTTCATTCACGACACTTCTATCAGATACATGAAAGTACTCTTTTGGTACAGTTTCTTTAATTATAATGTTTTAATTTTTTAATTACAACTGAGATCAACAATGTTTTCTTATGTTTGGTTTGTCTGGTACATTGCTTGAGTACTTCTTCACAATTTTCAGTAGGTTTGGGGTGATTTTAAAATCATTGGTTATTATTGTAAGGTGACGTGTTGAATTACTTCCAACTCCTAGCAACCAAATGTACAGCAGAACGAAGCACAGCTCACTCTTGTACCATCTTCACAATTGTTATGCTTGAGCCCTTTATGGCAGCCACTGTGTCAACAAATCTCACTGAGGATCTTCTTCTTTCCCACTGACTCTCTGCTCTACCAGTATCATGTCCTTCTGTAAGGACTGGTCCTTCTTGATAACACATCCAAAGTGCCTAAGATGACATCTAGCCATCCTTGCTTCTAAGGAGTACTCTGGCCATGTTTCTTCCAAGACAGATTGATTCTTTTCTCTGATAGCCCTTGGTACGCTCAGTATTCTTCTCCAGCACCATAATTTAAATCTATCATTTCTTCTATCATTTCTTCGCTATGTTTATTCATGATCTTCCTTGTTCATTATCCCACTTTCACATACACATGAGGCAGCTGACATCATGAGTTGGGTCAAGCACACTTTAGTCCTCGAGGTGACACCTTTGTTTTTTAATACTTCAAAGAGGTCTTTGGCAGCAAATTTGCTCAATCCATTATTACCTCATTTGACTTCTTGACTGCTGCTTCCATGAGCACTGATGTGGATCCATGTAGGTAAAATGTAGGTAAAGGCATTAATTCTTGGATCACATATGTCATAATTATTTTTTCCATGTTTGTTATTGTTCTTTTACTTAAGAATCTTGCTGAATTTTTTAAAACAAGTTGTTTGAAGACAATCTTGAGGAATATTTGTAAGTAGAGAGTGCAAACGTTATCGTTATCAAGAACCACACTGCTCTAACACTGTTGTTATTATTTGCTAGTTTCATATACGGAGGCAAATCTATTTTCATGTAATTGTGATCAGCCTAAGATATTGATCTTGACCTTGTCAATTTCTTTGAAGTATATTGTCCTTACTGTTAGTTGCCATTGAGTAGATTCCTACTTAAGGCAATCCATATATTACAGAGTAACACTGCTCTATGGGGCTTTCTTGGCAGTAATCTTAGTGGAAGCAGATCTCCAGGTCTTTCCTTCCACTTTACTCCTTGGTGAATTTGAGCTGTCTTTAGGTTAGCAGCCAAGTGCAAACCATTTGTACCACCTAGGGACCTTTCATTAAGTACGAAAAATTTAGTTCTTCCCATTCTTAATCATCTAGTGCTACTATAATCAAAATACCACAAGTGGATGGCTTTAATAAACAAAAGTTTATTTTCTCATGGTCAGGGAGGCTGGAAGCCCACATCAGGACACTAGCACCCAGTGAAGTCTTCCTGTTCACATCAGCTCTAGGGAAAGTCCCTGGCATCAATCTTCCCCTGGTCTAGTAGCTTCTCTGGACTTTGAGTCCAAAGGATGTACTCTGATCCTGGCACTGCTTTCTTGGCGGTCGTAGGATTTCTATCTCTCTGCTCAGTTCTCTCTTTTATATTCCAAATGAGATTGACTCAGGATATAACCTAATCCTGTAAATTGACTCCTACTTCATTAATATAACTGCTGCTAATCCTTCCTCCAAGCTGGATTCAGAAGAGGATTTGGAATCAGGGATATCATTTCTGCTGTTAGAGGCATCTCAGCTGAAAGTGGAGAAGACCAGAAAGAAGTTTACCTATGTCTCATTGACTTTGCAAAGGCATTCAGTTGTGTGGATGATAACAAATTATGGCTAACATTGTGTAAAACTGGAATTCCAGAACACATCATTGTGCTCTTAATGAATCTGTACATGGATTTAGAGACAGTCGTGCAAACAGAACACGGGGAAACTGCCTGGATTAAAGTCAGGAAAGGCGTGCATCAGGTTCATATCCTTTCACCACAGTTTTTCAATCTGTGTGCTGAGCAAATAATCTGAGAAGCTGGATTATACAAAGAAGAATGAGGTATCAGGATTTAAGGACAAGTCATCAACAACTTGCGCTACGCAGACAACACCACGTTACTTGCTGGAAGTGAATAAGATTTGAAATACTGGCTGATGAAGATCAAGGACCACAGCCTTCAGTATGGATTGTACCTCAATATCAAGAAAACAAAATTCCTCACAACTAGACCAGTAAGCAACATTGTCACAAATGGAGAAAGGAGTGAGGTTATCAAGGATTTCTTTTTACTTGGGTCCACAATCAATGCCCATGGAAGCAGCAGTCAAGAAGTCAAAAGATGCATTGCTTTGAAAAAATCTGCTGCCAAAGGCCTCTTTCAAGTTCTGAAAAGTAAAGATGTTACCTTGAAGACTAAGGTGCATCTGACACAAGCCATGGTATTTTCACCCACACCATATGCGTACAAAAGCTGGACGATGAACAAAGAAGACAGAAGAAGAATTGATGCCTTTGAATTGTGGTGTTGAAGAAGAATGTCGAATGTACCGTGGACCACCAAAAGAACAAACAGATCTGTTGTGGAAGAAGTACAACCAGAGTGCTCTTTGGAAGCAAAGATGGCAAGATTGCATCTTACTATAACGAATTAGAGGACACAGATTGAAAGGAAGGTAACTGAAAATAGGTCATCCAAATCCTAAGTATTAGATAAACGTAGAAAGTATAAAACTCTCCCTAGGACCTAGCACATAGTTAGGCTTAGGATTAACATTTTTTTGTACAAATGAATGAATGAGTAAACAATATTAGATGGTAAGTGCTACCTAACTGCTGGCAGTATTTTGCCTCTGCAGTGTGACTAGTTTCTCTCTTAACTATTGGAGAAGACACTAAATCTGCCAGGGTGGGGGCAGCTTTCATGAGGTCATTGTCCTTAGAAAGCCCAGAAGCCAGCAGGCCTGGGCTGTGGCATTCCCTCTACTAAGGCGCCCTCACTGTTGCACTGTGTACCCTGTACTATGAATGTGTGGCCACGGGACTTACTACTGATCCAGTGAGGGAGGACACAGGTGCCACAGGTGGTGCACATGTTTAGTGCACTTGGCTGCTGACCACAAACTTGGAAGCTTGAATTCACTCAATGGTGTCTTAGAAAAATGGCCTGTGATCTACTTCCAAAAAAAAAAAAAATCAAAGCAGTAAATAAAAATATCAAACCACCTGCAGTGGAGCTGATTCCAACTCATGAGAACCCCATAGGGTGCTCTTTCAGAAGGAGATCATCAGGCCTTTCTTCTAAGATGCCTCTGGGTAAACTTGAACTCGTAACCTTTTACTTAGGAGGTAAGCACTATTTGCACAATTCAGGGCCTCCTCGAAGAAGCAACCACTGGAAAGCCTGTGGAACACAGTTCTGTTCTGACACACACGGGATCACCTTGAGTTTTGAGTAAAACTGGATTGCACTTTGCACAGGAATGGAGGTGATAGTCCTGAGGAATGTAAAGAGACACAGGATATGAATGTTTCAAGGAGTCAAGGCATTTCCTATGTGTAATAGTGTTTGGAAGGAGATGGAGCTCACAATTCAAGAGCTAACAAGCAATGCTGGAGCTGAGGAATGCCCTGCGGGCTAAGTACCTCTTTAGTGATTGGACTCAGCCGCAGATTATGGAAACTGTTCTAGATGCGGGTAAGTAACGCAGACTCACTCTAAAGGCTTTTGAAATCATCAGGTACTGAACGCCAGACCGAGGGGCAGCTATTCTAGTAAGGAAGGTAAACATGGGCTTACTTGTGCTTACCTACTACTCATATGAACCACTGCACATTTTTTCACCATGCCAAAGATTCTCCTTCTAGGTATGGCTGGCATCTGTCTCTCTCCCAAAGCTGCAGCACCTTCCCACATGTGTTGTAGTAGAACTGCACCCACCGGGGTTTTCAGTGGTTGATTTTTTTCAGAGGAATCCTTCAGTTGTACACACAGTGCTGGCTACTAAGCTGCCTTGACAGAGGTAGATGTCTCAGGAAACAAGCAAAGTAAGCATGGACTTCCTTGTGTTTTCTTACTGATCTGTAGTGAACAATTTCATGTGGGTTTCACTTTGTGGCTCTCACAAGTGGCCTGTATGACTGAAGGGAGCTGGCTGTCATCACTGTGATCGGGAAAGACTGTGCTGTGTGTTTGTTTGTTAGACAAGAGTTTTCATTGGGCTTTTAGACTTTTTCCCCGAGAGCAGCCATTCTAACGTTAGGTTGTACTTGTTAACACTGGTTTCCCCTCTTACTACCAGGGTAGGTTAGTGACGTGGTTGATAATTCAGGTGCGAGAATGCTGCATCGTAGAAATAGCTCAGAATCTGAGCAGCTCTTGTGCCTCACTCTTGAAGTAACCATCACTGATTGTCTCACAGCTTAGGTAAATAAATCCCCCCAAGTAGCTTTTCTGATATAAAAATGGGGGTGGACATGTAGGAAATGTGTGCAGTTGGCTCTGTGTCTACAGCTGTGTTTGTTCATTCAACTCACCACTGACTACGAGAGGCTTCTTTATAAATAGACTTAAATTATGGTGAAATATTTATTTTAAATTTTTTTCTTTTCAAAGAAAACTACAATACTGTTCTCTATGCATTTTCAAACAAATTCCTGCCTTGCTTTTAATGGAATGCCAATAACTAAGAGATTATTTGGATTAAACAGTAATTAGATAGATAGTGGCAATTTGCAGAATCTAATTTGTTACCCGTTTTATTAAATGATCGGGTACAGGCTAGCAGTGATCAGGTGGTATTTCCTAAAAATGTACTGAGCTAATAAAGAACATTATTTTAGCCATCAGCTCTGCATGCCAGGGCCTTTCCCAGATACACCCCTTTCTTGGCTTTTAAAAATGTTGTTGTGTGCCATCAAGTCAATTTCAACTCACAGTGACCCTATAGGATAGAGTAGAACTGCCCCATACAGTTTCCAGTGCTGTAATCTTTACGGAAGCAGACTGCTACATCTTTCTCCAGTCATCTGAACTGATCAGCATTCATGTGGCATCCAAGCACTTAACCAGTGAGCCACCAGGCCTCCTTAGCTTTCAGAACATTCTCCTTGAAAGAGAGATACTGTTTCAACCACAGGATGATGGCATCATCCACCACATCTTTGATGTAAGTTAAGAAGCTTCTGTGACTGAGTCTACCCTTCAGAAAACAAAGTTTCAAACACCTGAACTGTTTCCATCCACTGGCCTGATGGTTCTTTCTGCATGATGGGATGATGGCCAACTGAACTTTTGTTTACTGAGGGACAGAAATATTTCTAAGATTTGCTGAGGTCAAGATGCTTGACTACCAGACAGAAGTCAAGCATCTTTGGTCTCCCTGGGGAGATAGATAAGCTGGGGTAGGCTGAAAGGAGGAGAAGTCAAAATAATAGTTGGGAAAAGACTTATGTTTGAATCTTCTTGGTATACTAGCTGTATGACCCTGTGCGTGCGAGTGACAGAACTTTTAATGAGATTTTTTTGTAGCAGAGGTGATAATAGCCCAGACTGAGTGGCTTTGAGTGTTCTAAATGAGAGCTAAAGAACAGATTGAGAGTGTGTGAAGTTTTGAAGGCCCTCTGGGGCAGTTTTACTCTGTTTGTACGGTCGGAACCAACTCAGTGGCAGTGCGTTTTGTTTGATTGAGGTCTGGCTACAAAGGGCCACAAAATGTAGACTACTACTATTTGTTCAGCCTACAAGAGCTTTCTGGAAGTGTCCAAATGAAGCCCATATTTCCATCTTGTTGGAAATTTCCTTAATGTGTTCCCACTAAGACTTAACCTCCATCCAGGACCTTCTTCAGATCATTGTATAAGTTATTAAAAAGCACCCTGGTGGCAAAAAAAAGCTTTAGTGCACAGAAAGGTCCCTTCCTCCTGGCAGACGCATCCCACCTGCCGGCCCAGGGCTTGGAACATGGAGCGCTAGGTGATTATCTAGGCCCTTCAAACCCTCAAGAACCTTTTTTCAGAGTTCAAATTGCACTGCTATGTTTATTGCCCCCAAATCTCACTTGCAGTCTCCCATACAAATGCAATAAACTTTCCAGGAACTGAGTCAGTCCTAGAGGCAACCATCAACTTGCTGAAATAGGATAGGCTTGAATTTATACAGACCAATTTTTTCATTTCTTGATCTGCTGCTTGGTAGCTAGCTTAGACAGTGAATGGACTTGCCACTTTGGTCTTCTTTGCTATGCAGCCTTGGGTGAGTGACTTAGCTTCCTTGCATCTGTTTTTGCATCTGTAATATGGGACTAATAGCAACTTTGTGACCAGATTTGGTGCTGGTGGCAAAAATGATTTACACATTCAACTACTAGCCAAAGGTTGGCTGTTCAAACCCTCCCAGATGCACCTTGGAAGACAAGCTTGACTGCTTGTGTCTGAAAATTTACAACCTGAAAACCCTTTGCAGCAGTTCTACTCTGCACACATGGGGTGGCCACAAGTAGGAGCTGACTAAAAAGCAACTAACAACATCATTAAATACGACAGATACGATGGATTAAAAGGTAGTGTTAAAAACAAACAAACAAAACAAACCCACAGCCATCAACTTGATTCCAACCCATACCAGCACTGTAGGACAGAGTCAACCTGCTCCATAGAGTTTTCAAGGAGCACCTGGTGGATTTGAACTGCCAACTTTTTGGTTAGCAGCCATAGCACTTAACCACTATGCAACCAAGGGTAGTATAGGGCTCAACTAATGTTTGTTTCCTGAGTGCCGTTTTCTCTGCTGCTTCCACGTCTGGCTCTCAGCTTTTGACCATTGCAGGAACAGGGAGCCTCCACCCTCCGTCACTAGCTCTTCAAAACACCAGTTTCAGTGAGACTATGCTAATGCTATCAAGACCCAATGAAAGCCTTGATGATTATAATTTTAAAAAAGAAAAAAAGTTAGTTTAAACCATAGGACTGTTTCTTATCAAGTGTACTTTCAGATGAAACCAGATCGTCTCAAAACACGTCAGTACAATTGACATTAAGAGAGTGACAGAGAGTTTATTGCAATGTGGTGGCATGCATGTTGCTTTGATGGTGGGGAGCTTGGATGCTGGAAGCTATGCCACTGGTATTTCAAATACCAACAGAGTATTTTAACTGGATAGAAGGCATACACAGAGTTAATGTACCAAAAAGCCTTGGATGACATTCACCATTTCAGGAAGTAGTTTATGATCAGGAACTGATGGTACTGAAGGAAGAGGTACAAGCTGCATTGAAGGCAAAAAACAAGGCTCTAGGAATTCACAAATAACAGTTGGAATGTTTCAACAACTGGAGGTGCTCATGCCTCTATGCCAAAAAAATTTGGAAGACAGATATCTGGCCAACCAGCTGGAAGAGATCCATTCCAAAGAAAGGTGATCCAACAGAATGTGGAAATTATCAAATGATATCATTCACATGCAAGTAAAATTTTGCTGAAGATCATTCAAAACCACTTTCAACATTGCATCAACAGGAAACTCCCAGAAATTCAAGCCAGGTTCAGAAGAGGGTGTGGAATGAGAGATATCCTTGCTAATGTTAAATGGATCCTGGCTAAACAGAGAGATTACCAGAAGTATGTTTACTTGTGTTTTAATGACTATGCAAAGGCATTGGACTGTGTGGATCATAACAAATTAGGGGAAACATTATGAAGAATTGGAATTTCAGAACACTTAATTGTGCTAATGAGGAACCTGTGCATAGACTAAGAGGCAGTTGTTGGAACAGACCAAAGTATGCTGTATGGTTGAAAGTCTGGAAAGATATGTATATTCTTTCACTGTACCTAGTTAATCTGTATGCTCAAGTGATATTTGAGAAGCTGGAATCCTTGAAGATTATGGTACCAGGCCTGGAGGAAGAGTCATTAACAACCTGCAATATGCAGATGACACAGCTTTGACTGCCAAAAGCAAAGGTGACTTGAAGCACTTACCAATGAAGAGTCTTCAGTATGGCGTACACCTTAACATAAAGAAAACAAAAATCCTTAGAACTGGATTGTCTTAGTTATCTAGTGCTGCAATAGCAGAAATACCATAAGTGAATGGCTTTAACAAAAAGAACTTTTTTCTCTTCCAATCTAGTAGGCTAGAAGTCTACATTGGGGCCTCCAGCTCCAGGGAAGGCTTTCTATCTTTGCCAGCTGTGAAGGTAGGTCCTTGCTATTCATCTTCCCCTGGTTTAGAAGCTCCTCAGTGAGGGAAGCCTGGGTCCAAAGGACTCGCACTCTGCTCCTGGTGTGCTTTCTTGGGGTTATGAGGTCTTACTCTCTCTTGGCTCACTTCCTCCATTTTTTAAAGATGCAGCCTAATACCATATATTGAGTCCCACCTCACTGACATAACTGAGTGCCTTATTAACATCATAAAAGTGGGATTTACAATGCAAAGGAAAATCATTTCAGATGACAAAATGGTAGACAATCAAAATACTGGGAATCACAACCTGGCCAAGCTGACAAATATTTTAGGGATATACAATTCAACCCATGATGTGGACCAATAAACAAATCATGATAAACAGAAAAGATTGAAATTGTTAAGGATTTCACTTTACTTTGATCCAAAATCAATGCTCATGGAAGCAACAGTCAGGAAATAAAAAAAAAAAATGTATTGCATTGGGCAAATCTGCTGCAAAGACCTCTTTAAAGTGTCCTCCCTTTTAAGATTAAGCTATGTCTGACCCAAATCACAGTATTTTCAGTTATCTCATATTCATGCAAAAGCTGGAATGTGAATACAGAAGACTGAAGAAAAATTGACACCTTCATGTTACGGTGTTGGCAAAGAATACTGAATATAACATGGACTGCCAGAACAAACAATCTGTCATGGAAGAAGTACAGCCAGAGTGCTCCTTAGAAGCAGGGATGGCTAGACTATATGTCCAATACTTTGGGCATGTTATCAAGAGGGACCAGTTCCTGGAGAAGGGCATTATGCTTAGTATATAGTACAGGGCTAGAGAAAAAGAGCAAGACTTCCAGCAAGGTAGATTCCACAGTAGCTGCAGACATAGCAACAAGTGAGAGGACGACAAAGGACCAGGTAGTGTTTTGTTCTGTTGTATGTACTGCTTAGATGAGTCAGAACTAACTCAATGGCACCGAACAACAAAAGGCTGCTATCTACTTAGAAAATTTTTGGAGAATCCTGTGGTTTAATCTAGGTTGGGGTCTAAACGATTATTCATCTGTATTTCTGTTATGGGAAACCATGGCGGTGTAGTGGGTTAAGTGCTATGTCTGCTAACCAGAAGGCCGGCAGTTCAAATCGAACAGGTGCTCCTTGGAAACTCTATGGGCCAGTTCTACTCTGACCTCTTGGGTTGCTATGAGTCAGACCTGACTCAGCGGCTCTGGGTTTGGTTTTGTTTTATATTAAATGAAATGCCTAATGTCTTAATAATTGTTTAAAATCTCTAGAAGAGCTCAGGGCTAAAGGAGGCTGATACCTAATCCAATTGTTCAGAGACAGAATCCTTGCTGATATGATAATCTCCTGCAACCTCACTTCCCAATCTTCTGCTCCCATTGTTGGCAGATAGGTAAAGGCTTAATCTGAATGGCTGGGAAGTCCATGTGACTGCGACCTTAGTAAAACTGAAGATTCTGTTTACTCCCTCTGGAATAACTGGGCAGATTAAATATTTGACTCCATTAATTTCAGTGCAAGTCCCTGGCAATAGAATTTAGTCTTGAGCTTTTTGAGTGATAAATAGGTGGATGGAGAACAGCCAAAGTTTAGATTTCTTTTTTTTTTTCTTTCCTAATTCTTTTCTTTGCTACCTCTTTCCTAAGGACTGTTGAATTCTTAGTGAAGCAAAAGGAAAAATAATCAAAGGGGTTAAGAATTAAGAGGTAGCGTTAGCGCCCACAGGTAGGAGTTAGGGCATGCTTAGGATTCAATCAAGAGCCAAAACTAAACATGCAAGGGTTAAAGGACCAGTCGTAAAGACAGAGCCTTTAACATGTCTGCAAGCCCTGACCTCTGTTTATCGTAAGTCATTCACTGAGATCACATGGTAGACCCTGGCTGTGACGTAACCAAGCTACTTAAAATATTTACCTGCCTCAAGGATTTTATAATCGTAGGGAACACTTGGTGTAAGCGGTAGAAAAGTGGGTGTGGAAACGCAATGCTGAAAAAATAGAAGGTGTGGTTAAAGTTATTCCAATTCTTACATGAGTGTAAGGAACCAGGAATACGGTGACTAACTGTTACATAGATGGTTGGAATCAGGAGTATAATCAACGAAATATTCCTGTGTCATCATTCAAGTAATGTTTAAGAGCCTAACATACCAAACAAAAGCCTCGCTGGTGTAGTGAGTAAGTGTTATGGCAGCTAACCGAAAGGTCAGCAATTCAAATCTATCGCACTCTCCTTGGAGACTCTGCTGGGCAGCTCTACTCTGACCTAAAGGATCAGCATGAGTTGGAATTGACTCAACAGCAATGGGTTTGGTTTTGATCTTTTTTAATACACCAGACACTCTATATAGCTCTGAATAGATTTCTCAGACTCATAATTAGGGCTGAAAGAGGATCCAGTGTGTTTCATTTAAAGGTTTTCACAACTTAAGATAATGGGAAAATATCTTCATGTGGCTTATTTTTAGCTATAGGAATCTATCACTACATTTACTGAGGTGGGCTTTCAAGGTATACCGTGAGCTGTATACAGGTTTTAAGAATACTTTATGATTGTAGTAGACATCCCTTGAAGGGTTTTTGCCTGATTTAATTTAAACTGTATCATGCAAATAAATAACACTTTAAGAATTCAACCTCTAGCATTTTCAATAAGACACTAATTTGTGGAGTACATTGTAGTTTGCCATCCTGCTCCACCCCACACTGTAGAAGTTCAGAGTAAGTGAAGAAAATAGCAGTGAGCTTTAATTCTTGCCTTTTGCAGATCGAAGTGATCAGTTAGCAGAGGAGAAACTTTATCCCATCTCTTTCCATGAGGCAACAGCACAGCTAGGTCCCATCACCCAGCCTTTACCCACAGATGGATCCAGAACAGTCTTCAAGATGAGCTAAGGGAAACTACACTGACAGAAAGAGTACCTGGTCACCCAGACTTCAGTGAATAGAATGGTTTCAAGAGCTCATACAGCATAGACTGGTCAGTGGCCAGTTCTAAGTCGATGTATGTAATTCCATCAATTAAATCATTGAGAACTAGATGGTGCTTGACAACCACCAGTGATAGCTGTGATGGGGCTCACAAAGTTGAGTCCCAGTGGCAATATGAGAATAAAAAGGAATATACCCTGAGAATGCCACTAAAGGACTACAACTGATGGTCCGAGGGCCCAGGGGTTCCCCTGGGACCATGGGCCCTAGACCTGATGCTGCCCTTGTTCATAAATCATTACTGAGGTCAACTCTTTGGGCAGAAATGGACTGGACTTGGGGACATAGACATATGGTGTGTCCACTTTATGGTTGTATGTATCTACAGGATGCTATCCTACCCACCCCTTACCAGGAGGCAGAGGAGGGGATGGAGAGGAGGGGATAAGAGATCCTTAACAGAATATGACATGTATAGAGTGGAAAGGAAGAGTATCCTGGGAAAGAAGAGTGTACTGTCACTGGGCGGGGAGGCCAGAGGGATCTGCAGATAGGCAGGTGCACAAACTTAACTTGGATTGCACACTACTTTAACTCAATCACAATAAAAATAAATAAATATATCATTAAGATGGAAGTTGGAGCTGTGGTTCTCAATGCTGGCCACACACTGGGATCACCCAGGGAGTTTTCAAAACCATAGGTTTCATAGACCCATCCTCAAAGATTTTGATTTAATAAGTCTGAAGTACCTGAGTGGCTGAATTGTGTGTGTGTGTGTGTGTGTGTGTGTGTGTGTGTGTGTTTAAGTGAAAGTATACAATTTGAGTCAGTCTCATACAAAACATTACACGTACTTTGTTGTGAGACCCTAACTGCTCTCCTCACACTGACAGCACATTCCTCCCCTGCACTCTGAGTTTCCCGTGTCCATTAAACTAGACAGGAGCTACGCGGTTAGTTGCGTGTATCTACTTAAACCAAGAAGCACACTCCTCACCAGTATCATTTTATGTCTTACTGAGCAGTTCAATCTTTGTCTGAGGAGTTAACTTCTGGAGTGGTTTTCAGGGCTAACAGAGAGTCTAAGAGTCGTATCTTCTGGGGACCTTCTAGTCTGTCAGACCATCAACCCGGTCTTTTTACTAGAGTTTGAGTTCTGTGCTCCATGTTTCTCCTGCTCCATCAGAGACTCCTTGTTGAATGCCTTGTAAGGGGAGTCATTTGTGGTAGCTGGGCACCATCTAGTTCTTCTGGTCTCGTGTTGATATAGTCTCTGGTTTATGTAGCACTTTCTGTCTCTTGGGCTCATATTTTCCTTATGTCTTTGACGTCCTTTATTCTCTTTTGCTCCAGGTGAGTTGAGACCAAATGATGCTTCTTACGTGGCCACTTGCTAGCTTTTAAGTCCCCAGATGCTACTCACCACAGTGGGAATCAGAACATTTTCTGAATAAACTTTGTTATACCAGGTCACCTAAATGTTTCCTAAAACCGTGGTCCCCGGACCTCTGTCCCTGCTTCTCTGTTTCTCAAAGTGTTTGGTTATATTTAGAAAACTTCTTGGCTTTTGGTTTAGACCGGTTGTGCGTACTTCTTCTCTCCTGTGTGTTGTCCCTCCCTTCATCTAAAATAATTCTTTTCTAGTATGAAATTAGTAAATACTTCCTCCCTCCTCACCTTTGTAACCATCAAATACTGTTTCTTCTATGTTTAAATCTTTTCTTGAGTTCTTATAATAGTGGTCTCATACAGTATTTGTCCTTTTTCAACTAAGTTACTCAGCATAATACTTTCCAGATTCCTCCATGTTGCGAAGTGCTTCCCAAATTCATTGCTATTCTTTATCATTGTGTAATATTCCATTGTGTGAACATAGCACAGTTTGTTTATACATTCACTCATTGGTTGGCACCTAGGTTGATTCCATCATTTTGCTATGGTGACAGTGCTGTGATAAACATTGGTGCACATGTCTTCATTTGTGTGGCCATTCTTATTTCTCTAGGATATACTCCAAGAAGTAGGATTGCTGGATTATATGGTATTTCTATTTCTAGCTTGTTAAGAAAGCACCAAGTTGATTTCCAAAGTGGTTGAGCCATTTTATATTTCTACCAGCAGTATAGAAGAGTTCCAGTCTCTCCACAAGCTGCTGAATTTTTTTAAATCTCTCCAGGTGATCCAATTGTTCAGCCAGGTTAGGAGTCCTGTTGACAAGCACACTGACACATTGATGGTGGAGTTAAACTTCAAAAATCTTTAAAACATACATTTTACCTGGTCCAGGCATGGAAAAACAATGAAAAACCATAAGCATATATATGTGTATGTATATATGCATAGAAAAATAAGTACCAACAAGTTAGCAGGGATTTTCTTTGTAGGTGTAATTATGGATTGTTTTTAATTTCTTCTTTTTTCCTGTATTTTCTTTTATATATATATTTAATTTTGTGTATTTTAAAAATTTATTCCATGAACCTTGACTGGTTTTGAAACCACTGGGTGTTAAACAAAAACAAAAAAAGAGACTACTTGTGTTTGGTTCAAATGAACTAAGGAAATATTCTATAAACATCTGTCATGTTCTCATCTCTGTATTCATGATGAAGGATACAAAACAACTATAAGACATGATCTCAGAATTTGCAGTCTAGTTAAGTAAACCCCAAAAACAACCCTGGAGCACTCTGCCAATTGATAATAAAGACTAAAGGTCATTGTTAAAACAAGCATAGTTCATACTATATGTGTTTGTCTGAATGTCATATGTCCTGTGCTAGACTGCTAACTACTGAAGAGTAGGATCTTTGCAGCAGCTAGTCTTGTGCTTTCCATTGCATAGACTTTAGTAGCCAAATGCTTTTGGAGTGAATGAATGAATGAATTCAGCGAGAAGAGAGATTATTAAGAAGCTTCAATGGAGAAAGCAGCCGTTAGAGTAGACCTTGGATAGAATGGGTAGGATTTGATCAAATGGTAGCCACTCCAGGCAAAGAGCCAGCTGGGACAAAACCTTGAATTGGTAAATGGCTTTGAGGTGAGGAGGGAGAGTTCCTAGATGTAACCAACCACAAAAACCTTTTATCTAGTGCACTGTCTGTGTCACACTAAAGGAATCAAGGAAAGCAACTGTCAAAAGGCGAGCCTAGCAAGAGAGACAGAGAAAGAAGGGATTTTCAGTTCCCTAGTATCTTAGGTTATTAGTGCTACTGTAACACAAATGCCACAGTCGTGTGGCTTTAAAGAACACAACTTCATGCTTTCACAGTTCAGGAGGCTAAATGTCCAAATCAGGAGTTCAGCTGTGTTGGTTCCTTTTGTGAGCCTGTCTTCTAATGTCTGGTGTCTGTTGGTCATCCTTGGCCTTCCTTTGGTTGTAGATGGATTCTCACCTCACCTGTTTTCCTCTGTGTGTGTCTCTGTGTCTATTCTACTGTATAACTCAGAAATGATTAGGCTTAGGACACATCCTACACTGACCTGGCCTCATTAACAGAACAAGAAAAACCCTATTCCCAAATGGGATTACATCCACAGTCATAGGGGTTAGAATTCCACACACATGTTGAAGGGACACGATTCAATTCATAATATTCAGGAAGTAAATAACAGAACCATCATTCCTGGCAAACAGACAAGCATGTGCTCTTCCAACCTGTAAGCTATTTGCATAATACAGTGTGGGAGAAATAAAATAGGATTCTCAGAAAGGAGGAAAGTTGTTCCTTTAAATATAATGAAAGAAAAGAGGGAACTCGTTTAGCAAACATAGAAACTGTCTGGAAAAAGATATGATTTCTTGTTTCATGCAGCCACAAAAGGGACTAAATCTTTCTGCAATGCACAGTCTCAAACACAGACCAAGGAAGAACCCAATAAATCTCTCAGTATCTGAGTGTCACGTAACACATCCATGACAGCCTGTGACACCCAGCCCAGAAGGGCCTGGAGAGAATGTAGCATTTCATATTTATCTTAAGAGCCTGAATGGAATGCACTTTCAGGAATGAAGGAACTGTTTTTAAATGTCGTCTGGGAATGATTTCCACTCGGGTGCCATCCCCATCCCCAGCTCCATGCCAGGCTGTGACAACCTCTATATGGCCCCCAGGTTGTACAGACTTCACAAAAATGCAAGACACTAAAAAAGGATGCATAGCAGGCAGCTGGAAATCTAGGCTGCTGGCAGAGCTTGTCAGGAACCTCAGTGGGCAGTCAGCTCTGATGTTTAGAAACCCTTAGCACTCTGAAATCCAGTTGTTTTCAGTTTCTGTAAAAACTGCCCTAGTCATCCTTGAAATAGAAACCAAAGTATAGCCGATAGATGGCCCAGTTTCTTAAAAATGTGAAGCTAGACTTTGGTCACATCCCTAGTTGGAGCAGTTGTCCCCTGTTAACCTCAAGATAAGAGGTTTGACCCCACCCAATAGCTCCATGAGAGAAAGGCCTGGTGTAACCTGTGTCCTTAAGGACTACTGCGAAGAAAACGCTAAAGTACGTTTCTGCCCTGTAACACTTGAGGTCACCATATGTTGGAACCAAGTGGGCAACAACAGGTTCGGTTTAGTTTTAGACTTCCATCATTTCCAAATGTTTTAAAAGTAAATAGAATAATCCCAAATGGAATCAAGAATTGTAACGATCAGTCTTAATAAATAACATGATTACCTGTCCCGACACACACACACATCCTAATCTGTGGGGAGTTAACAGAAAACGCAAATCATCTCTAGCCTGGGGATTGTCGGCACTCACTCTGTCCCCTCCCCCAAACATGTCCAAGAAAACAGCTCATTGACCCCAAAGATACCAGAGGCTCTCAGAATAGATAAACTACCCTGACATCTCTATGAGGAATTGGCCTGGCATGTGGACTGTGCCCAAGTTCTCAAGCCATCCCTCATGAGTCACTGACAACTTCACATCTGGTTTCAACTTTGGAATTCTTAGGCATCACCCTAGGGAGCAGCGTTGGTATTTATCAGGTGCTCCTGGCTATCAGCATGGCCCTTCCTAACTAAACAGCCAAGTCATAGCTTCTTTGAGTTACTGGGAAGCCCGGGACTTGGAGTAAGTTAGGATCTGCAAGTCTGCTGCAAGAGTGAGCTGAAGCAGCAGCATGGGATGGCATTTTGGACACCCATGGAAGAGGACTTCATATGAACATGCATTTGACAGGGACCTGAGTCAAAAATTTAAAAAAAGAACAAAAGAAAGAAAAGAAAACTCTTCCCAGTGCTAGCTTTTGTTTATCTAATTCTTTGAGCAAAACATAGGAAACAAGAAGATGCCATAGAGAGTCATGGTTGACAGAGTATTCTTTGGAGCCCCGATCATAATCTTAAATCCTGTTTTTTTTCACTTGTTGGATGAACAGCTCATCCCAGCTCACCTTGGGCTGTCTGGGTTGTAAAAGTGCAAGTGCTGCCTCCCAGGAGTTGCCTACAGGTTTAGGAACCCAGTCAGTTTCGGGTTAACCGGGAGAGCTAGTCAGCCTAGATACTAACTGTATGACTCTGGGCAAGTTGACCTTTGTGTTAAGTTTCCACATCTGTAAAATGGGAATAATAATCACACTGATTTCCTTCTATTGTTGTGACCACTAAATGGGTGTAGCACAAAATGCTCAGAACTGCCAGGCCTGCGTTAAGGACTATGCATGTTGGCTGTTAACATTATTAGGGATGACGGTATACACAGGCTTTAAATCAACAGTAACAACAAAATCCCACACCAAGCTAAGCTTGATTTTCAGCTCTCCTGCTTTAAGTTATGTCATCTGGAATAAATTAGTGTTTCTGAACTTTGTTTTCCTCGTCTATACTAGTTAAAACCAATTGTCAGTGAGTTGGTTCTGACTCATGGAGACCCCATGTGTGTCAGAGTAGACCTGTGAACCATAGGGCTTTCAAGGGCTGATTTTTCAGAAGTAGGTGACTAGGCCTGTCTCCCAAGGTGCCACTAGGTGGATTTGAACCACCATCTTTTTGATTAGTAACCAGGTCCCACGGTTCTCTGGAGTGTTCAATGGGATGAGCTATGTCTGCCTGCTGATAGAGAACAAGCACCGAACAAGTGACAGCTCAGGTGCTGCTATGAACAGAAGAACATGACGTACTTCTAGGGCCATGGATGGCCAAATGGGCTTCGTTTCCCCTGAGAGAGCCATTTGAATATATGACTATCTGAACTGAGAAACTTCTCTAGAGAAAGAGTAGTCACCCAGAGATGACTACGTACTGCCCCCCTAAAAATCCTGTTGCCATGGAGTCAATTCCAACCAACTCACAGTCAAGTAGAAGTGCCTCACAGGGTTTCCAACAAGCAACCTTTTGATTAGCAGCTGAGTTCTTAACCACTGCACCGCCTAGAGGGGTCTTTTAAAGCTTCTGTCTCTAGGATGCTTAAACCAAAACAAAACCCATTGCCGTCAAGTCAATTCCAACTCATAGCAATCCTATAAAACAGAATGGAGCTGCCCCATAGAGTGTCCAATGAGTGCCTGGTAGATTTGAACTACCAACATTTTAGGCAGCAGCCATGGCACTTCATCATTATACCACCAAGGTTTTCCTAGGATACTTAGGCCAGTCCTGTTCTCACAAAGGACTAGGGTGTGTTAGTTGGGAAAGAATGGCAATGAGACAGCAAGCCTGAAGGCATGTAGGGACCATGCAGCATTCCACCTCAGCCATCACCACCACTGAGGATGGCCTCGATGACAAAATGCAGAGGGAAAGGCACAAGGGTATAAAGCTCACGGTTTGTGCCTATAGGAAGCAGGGCTGGGGATGCCTGATCACAGCAGGGCACAACAAAGCCTGGCCACCCTGGCCAGCACATACTGTTTGTGTTCTCCTAGCAGCCAATCAAGGAGCCCTAGTGGTACAAGGGTTTAAACATTCAGCTCTTAACCAAAAGTTTGGCAGTTTGAACCTGCCAGCCATTCCACAGGAGAAAAGATCTAATGACCTCCTATAAGGATTACAGCCCAGGCAACTTCTCTGTCCTGTAGGGTTGCTATGAGTCAGAAATAACTCTACACATATAACACAGAAGCTGGCAGTGAACAGTATCAGTCATAAAGGATATAAGATTATCAATAACTTGCTCTTAATTTTCCTTGCTTTGTCCCTGCCTGCCATCACTGACATCATCTCCGAATTCTCTGCCAGCCAGAATGCATGGCATTTTATAGTCTGAAAGGGCATGCTTCAGTTAAGTCTGTTTGCTCTGAGTTCAAATGCCAGACCCGCTATGTGACAGTTGTGTAGCTTTATGAAAATTAACTCAATCTCTTTTAGTTTCTCATTAGCAAAATGAGAATATGATAGGATCTTCCCCATGGAGTTGGTAAGGTAATTAACCAGTTGCTGTCCAGCTGATTCCAATTCTACAGGGTTTTCACTGGATATTTTTTTGGAAGTAAATTGCCCAGACTTTCTTCAAAGGGGTCTCTGGGTGAGCTTGAACCACCAACTTTGGGTTAGTAACAGAACTGAAGCATTTGCACATGATATGGGAATGAAATGGGTTAAATATGTGTGAAGTGCAGAGAATAGTGCCTGGCCCACAGTTAGTGTGCTGTGTTAGCTCTAAGTATAACTAATGATTAATTCATTGGTTGAGGTCTGAAAGAGAAACAGATTTACCCTCAGGTTGTCTTATAGACACTAACTGTAAACTAATAGAAAAGATGAATAGAAAAAAGAGAGCACTTAACAGAAAGTAGAAGTATATCCATGTGCTTTTTGCAAAAACAGAATAATGCAATTTGGCACAATGCAGAGACCAGCCAACTGCTTCCTGTGCCTGCACACCCTGGGTGATCTGTCCCACAAGGACACGTTAGCAGCTTTGGTAAACTGAGTCAAATGTGCTTGCGTAGGTTGGCATGGGACTGTTCGCTGCCTGAGCACACTCTCTCTTTAGGACGTTCTCTCCCAGCCTCATGCTGCTCAGACCAACAGGCTGGATTCCAGCTGCCCATAACTTTGCATGCATTTTCAAATTGCTTTCCAGTTTGTTTTTAATTTTCTCTTTCTGGTGTTCGTTAACAAATAAAGCAGGAGTGGCTGGAAGAGCTGGGGACACTTTCCCCAGTGGTTTGGAGGCAGAAGAAAGATGCTAATGAAGGGAAGGAGTGTGTGGTTGACAGTGATGTTAGAAGTCAGTCCTTTCTCCAGTGCAAGGACCATTCAGGCTCAAGTTCACACTCAGGGTCAACTACTTACCCAAGGATGGCCTTGCTGAACTGATGATCTTTTGTATTAATTGATGTTTACATCACCCGTGACTACACAAAAATGCTAATGATTGTTTTTTCTGAAATATATGGTTTCTTTCTTTTAAAAAAGCATATTCGTTTCTTCTCAGTGTAATGATAGCTATTTTTTCTTTTCAATGTATGGTTATGTGAGTGCCTATGTAATTTGATCCTAGGGAACATGGGTCTTAACTTGGAGGGACATAAAAAGTAATCCAAACAAGGACTGCTTCATGTTCTCAGATCAAAGAGATATCACTGAAGAAGATAAAGGTCTGATAAGTAAAATGCAAAAATAATTATCCATTTGAACTTGAACTGTTCCTGAATAGGCCCTTGTGCTCAGGGGTGCCGAGGACCTGAGGAGTTGTGTTAAGTGAAGTCGCGTTACTGTTACTTGGAATCTCTTAACAAGTAACATGATCAGGACTTAATTAGCAGGGGTAGGGCCTGCTCCAGGGTGGGCTTGGAGAGCTCAAGATGGGACTGTTTGGGATGATGATGACTGATGCCTTTATTTTTATCCTAAACAATCAAGTTTCTAATGCTTCATAAGGGCAGAATCTGAAGTATTAGTTGTTGTGTATTTAACATGTATAGCCTGCCTCCTTCCAAAATGAGAAGAAAGGCATCCTGCAAACATTAAAACATCTGGCCAGCACAATTAAAAGTAAAACCAAACCCACTGCCTTGGAACTGACTTCAAGTCGTAGAGACAGTATAGGACAAAGCAAGTGGGTAGATTTGAACTGCTGACATTTTGGTTATCAGCCAAGCTCTTAACCACCACACCACCAGACCTCCAAAAGTGAAACAGAAATCATTTAATACAAGCAACACGAAAAATACAGCTACCTTCCTAATTTTTCAAGCTGCTTTAACACAGGCACTGGTAGATACTTTGCATAAATCTTTAAATCTCACAGTAAGTAGACATTGTGCTCATTTTACGTATGGAAACAAGACTAAGAGGAATTAAGGAACTTGTCCAAAGTCACAGAGCTGGTAGATGGCATTCAATACAAAAGTCTGAATTCTTTCCACTTCACTGTGCCATCCTTCTTTGTTTAGGCCCTCTATAAATCTTAACTGAATGAAGCAAAATATATTTCAATATCATTTGAAAAAGCAGAACATTGTGCCAGCATAATCCATCAAAAATGGTATGTGGTAATTGTTACTCTCTACCCTTCTGTAGAAGGTGGTTGTTGTCAGGAGCTGTTGAGTTGACTTTCAACTCCTAGTGACTCTGTATGACTCAGGAGAGCTGCTCTATAGGATTTCTTGGTTGTAATCTCTACAGGAGCCAATTGTCAGGTCTTTCTCACTCAGAGCTGCTGGGTGGGTTTAAACTGCCAATCTTTCAATTAGCAACAAAACGCTTAACTGTTGTGCCACTGTAGCCTCAAAATCTGAATCGGGTAAAATCCTATCCATGTTACTAGGGAAATACGAGAAAAGAAAAAGAATAATTGAAAACTGTCTTTCTTTTCTTGTTCCCCTCTTTTCAAGTCTTGAGTTTGAAGGTAGCGAAATCACCCTGGGAAAAGGGAGGGAAACTAGCATGGATCTTGCAATCCATCACAAGTGATTGTGTGTTACAAGCCCTGTGGGGCACATCCCTCAACGCCCAGTTTGGTAATTTCAATAAATAGAACACCAAAATGGTGATGGCTGCTTGGTTCAATTCAGCAAATGTTTACTGAGCGTAGACTCTAGAAAGCATGTACGGTATACAAACCTTCTGAAAGGTACTCAGGTGAGAAGACCTTATCCCTTTATTCAAGTCCCTCATAGGAGTCCTAGTGGCACACTAGTCTTCAACTGCTAAAAGGAGTGAGATTCAAACCCACCAGAGGAAAAACAGTCTTGGCAGTTGCTTTTGTAAAGATTATAGCCATGGAAACCCTATGGGGCAGTTGTCTTCTGTCCTGTAGGGTCATTATGAATTGGAAAAGACTCAGGGGCACACAACAACTCAAGTCCTTTTTAGTCTCATGGGGCAATAGCTGCCCAGAGTTAACCAGTGAGCTGGGCAGAGCTGATACGTCTTGATGGCAGTCATTGGTAACAGGAGAATCCGTGAACTACTGCTTCTCAAAGAAGCCATCTCCATTCTAGGAGGAGAAAGCCTATGCTTTCGATGCTTGGTTCTATTTGGCTTCATTATAGAACTAGACTTTCCCCCTGCCCTAAACAGTTAATTCTGATCTCTGTGAAATGTCCTTGTATCATAGTTTTCTGGTCTAATTTGCTCCACTATAAATTCATGGGATATATTGTTTAGATGATGTATTTAGATTTATCCCTCAATTAAACAAATTTTAGAATGAAGATGCTTGTCTTATTCTCTAAAGTGGCTATAATAGGGGAAGAAAAGCATGTAATAATGAGGATGTGGAAAAATTGGAAACTTGGTACACTGCTGGTGGGAATGTAAAATTGGAAACTTGGTCAATTGCTGGTGGAAATGTAAAATGGTTTGGTAGCTATGGAGAAGGGTTTGGCAGTTCTTCAAGTGAAACATAGAATTACCATCTGACTCAACAATTCCAGTGTGAGACACATGCCCAACAGCTAAAAGAGAGAAACAACTCAAGTATCCATCAACTGATGAATGGATAAACAAAATGCAGTATACCCATATAATGGAATATTACTGAGCCATAGAAAGGAATGAAGTACCAATACATGCTATAATGTGAATGAACCTTGAAAAAGGTTATGCTAGTGATAGAAGCCAGACACAGAAGGTCACGCACATACTTTGTGATTCCATTTATAGAAAATATACCAAAACCAAACCCAATGAGTCAGCTCTGACTCATAGTAACTTGTCACATTGTGTGTAGCCATTTGGCTGGGCACTGATTCCCAGTGTTTTGTGATGTCCCTTTGTGTTGTAAACCCTGCCTCTATGATGTTAATGAGGTAGGGTGGGCAGCAGCTGTATTGGCGGAACAGGACTCAGTGTGTGGGATTGTACTATGCCTTGGGGCAGCCTCTTGGCATGTAAAGTAAAGAGAGGCAAGCAGAGATTTGGGGACCCCATACTACCAAGAAAGCAGTACCAGAAGTGTAGCATATCCTTTGGAAAGGACCTGAGGTCCCTGTGCCTCAGTAGCTCCCAGTCCAGGGGAAGACTGATGACAAAGACCTTCCTCCAAAGCCAACAGAGAACACCTTTCCCTGGAGCTGACACCCTGAGTTTGGACTTTTAGCCTACCAGACTGTGACAGAATAAAATCTCTCTTTTTAAAGCCATGCATTTGTGGTATTCCTAGTAGCAATACCACATGACTAAGACAGTGTCCCTGTAGTACAGAGTAGAACTGCCCCACAGAGTTTCCAAGGAGCACAGGGTGGATTCCAAATACTGACGTTTTGGTTAGCATCCATAGGACTTAACCACTATACCAGAATGGTTTCCCTAAAACATACAGAATAGATAAATCCATATAGAAAGAAGATGCGTGATGGCTATGGTCCAGGGAAGGAGGAAAATGGGAATAATTGCTTAATGGGTCTGGGTTTTATTTTGGAACTAAACAGAGAAGATAGCTGCACAACATTATGAATGTACTAAATGCCACCAAATTCTTCACTTCAAAATGGTAATGTGATAGAAATCTTACCTCAATGGGAATAAAATCTTTGGCATTAGTATTCAAATAAATGTTTCTCTGTTAAGATCGTTATCACAACACTTGTTTAATAACTAGATCTGGTGCCTTGTTCATGTGTCAGGACTCCTAGCTTGAGGGACTGAATACTAAGATGGTGTGGTATGGTGTTTACCTGGGCAGAAAACAAATAATCCAATCAGCACAGATAGGCAATATAGATAATTCACTCCACAGTCTACAAACATCAGTCAAAAGCCATTCTTTTATTCAAAAATGACATATCAAGCACCTCCTCTATGCTGGTCATTGTTTTAGGAACTGGAGATACAACAATTAACCAAAAAGAAGCAAAGTCTCTGATCTTTTGGTACTTGCATTCTATGTGAAAAAAATAAGCAAGGAATAAAAAGGTAGGGATAGGCTGTACCAGGAAAGAAACAGCAATTTTAAATAGAGTGTTCAGGGAAGGTAAATTTTAATCAAAGACCTGAAAGAGACAAGAGAGAAAGGTATTCTGGAACATGGGAAAAGAATGTTCTAGGCAGGAGCAGCAGCAAAGCTCAAAGACCCTGAAGCACAAACACACTAGGCAGTTGGAGGACTAGTGGTGAGGAGGGCTGAATGAGAGAGGAATGGAGAAAGTTGAAGGAGGAAAGGTAAGAAATAACAGGACAAGAAAATACAGGGCCTTGTGGGCCATTTAAAGGGTCTCTGTGTGGTACACAAGCAGTTAACTCTGTTGGCTGATAACCAAAAGGCTGAAGGTGAGATTCTACACAGCAGTTCCTGGAAAGAAAGGTCTGGTAATCTTCTTCCAAAAACTCAGCCATTAAAAACCTTATAAAGCACAGTTCTACTCTGAAATGCATGAAATCACCATGGGTAGGCATCAACATGAAGACAACTGGTGGTTAGGATATTGCAAAGACCTTAAAAAAACTACTCACTGCCGTTGATTCAATTCCAACTCATAGTGATCTTGTAGGATGGACTAGAACCACCCCGTAGAGTTTCCAAAGAATGCTCAGTGATTTCTAACTGCAGTCATAGCACTTAACTTCTATGCCAGCAGGGTGTCCGTAAAGAACTTATCAGCAAATGGAGAACCATTTTGAGAGGATCACTCTGGCTGCTCTACTGAGATTAGATAGTGCAGGGCAGCAAGTGTGGAATCAGGGACACCACATAGGAGATTTGCAGTGATCCAGGCATTGCTGGTGGTGGCTGGAACCAGGCGAGTAGCAATGGGAGTGATGATATTTAGTTGAATTGGGGATGTGTTTGGCTGGATTGTATCAAGAGTAAGGAATCAAGGGTGAGTGTGAGATTTTTTGGCCTAAAGAACAGGAAGGGTGTAATATGCTACTCAATGGGAGAGGATGTGGGAAGAGCTGGTTTGGCAGAGCAGATGAGTGTTTGAATATGTTGAATTTGAGATGCCCCTTAGACACTGGAGTGGAAATGTGGAGTAAGTAGTTTGATATATGAGTCTAAAATTCAAGAGAAAGCACTGGGCTACAGGCCAAGACCTATGAGGGGAGACAGCCTCGAGCCCCAAAACCTGGATTCAAACCCTGGTTCTACTTGTGTGAACTTAAACAAAGCTGGAAACTCTGGTGGTGTAGTGGTTAAGTGCTACAGTTGCCAACCAAAAAGTTAGCAGTTCAATTCTACCAGGTGCCCGTTGGAAACTCTATGGAGCAGTTCCATGCTGTCCTATAGCATCCTATGAGTCAGAATCGACTCAGCAGCAGTGGGTTTGGTCTGCTTTTATTTCCCCCACTCTAGTTTCCATTCCTTATCCACAAAGTGCGTGTGGTAAGACCAACCCTAAGGCTCAGTGACTAACGGGCAGTACATTGCGCTGTTGCTGCTTGCCTTCAAGTCAGTGCCAACTCATGGCAACCGTACACTGCCCATTCTCTGCCATCTTCGTGATCAGTGATATATTTGAGTCCACCAGTGTGGCCATTGTGTCAGTACATCTCATTGAGGGTTTCCTTGATTTTCAATGATTTTTTTCATTACCAAGCATGATATTTTCTAGTGATTGGTTTCTCCTGATGACATGTCCCAAGTAAGTCAGATGAAGTCTTACCATCCTCACTTCTAAAAAGTATTCTGGCTGTAAGACATAATCCAAACCCATTGTCATCACAGCGACTCTGACTCACAGTGACCCTAATGGACAGAGGTGGACTGCCCCAGAAGCTTTCCGAGGAGAGACTGGTAGATTAGTACGGCTGACCTTTTTGGCTAGCAGCTAAGCTCTTAGCAACTGTGCCACCAGGCTGTGTAGTACATCATAAACCCCCAAACCAAACCCACTGCTGTTGAGTCGATTCTAACTCACAGTGACCCTATAGACAGACTAGAACTGCCCCATAGAGTTTCCAAGGAGCACCTGGCAGAATGGACCTGCCAACCTCTGGCTAGCAGCTACAGCACTTAACCACTATGCCACGAGGGTTTCCATAGCACATAATAGGAGATCAATAATTATCTGTCCTTCTAAACCTGCAGGTTGCCAGGCTCTTTAGACAAGGCAGGATTGACAATAGGGGTCAGGGAATGCCTGGAATGTTCATATGAGGAGTGGGGACTTAACCCTTGATCAAGTGCAAACATTTCCATGGGAAGTTTTTGAAAAAGAATGTTTGCATTGGTGTGGTTTGCATAGACTGAGTGGAGTCAGGGTAGGGAGATGGGCTAGAGCATACCGCTAGGTGATGGAGGTACAGGGTGCGGAGGGCCAGCATCAGGGTGGCTGCAGGGAAGACGGCAGGTGGAGGCTGAGCCACACTCTGTCTCCCAGTTACTAGCACTCTGATGAAGACTTTCTCTGAGCCAACTCTCTGTGAGTCCTTGAGGCTCTCACTGGCTTATTTTCCAGCTGCCTTATCCAAGGACACAAACAAGAGCCTGTCACTATCTCAAAGTGACCATCTCCTCACCCGTACACAGTCTTCCAGGCTGACCTTGAGGCTCCAATTTGAGCAGTTTCCAAGTCTCTCATCCCGTTCCATGGAGCTGCAGGGGCCTCAGACCCAGCTGTTGCCAGGAAACTCACTTCCCTTCAGAGTCCCTCATCTTGATTCTCTTTGCCTTGAGAGCGTGAATACTTTCATTACAGTTGAATGTCTCCTTTTCCCACTAAGTAGTAGCTTTGGACAGTGTCTTAGCTCTCCCGTGAGTGAAAGCTAAACAATTGAGATTCCGTTCCATGCCTGGATGCTTCTTTTCAGGTACCATCTCACCTAGGCATGGACTTGTCCACCTTCACACAAATGGGGAAAGAGCAAGACCGAGGAAGGAGTGAGAGGAGAGATGGACTGAAAACAGAGTAGAAACGACCTACTCCAGCTGGCAGAATTTGACTTACCAGAGGTTAGACTTTGGCATTCCTTGTGATAGATCTAGGTCATTGGTGGTGCAAAGAAACCCTGGTTAAGAGCTACAGCTGCTAACCATAAGGTCAGCAGTTCAAATCCACCAGGTTCTCCTTGGAAACTACGGGGAGTTCTACTCTGTTCTATAGGGTTGCTGTGAGTCGGAATAGACTCAGCACCATCAGATTTGGTTTGGTTTTGGTGGTGCAAATGGTTCGAGTTTGACTTCTAGCCTAAAGATCGCTGGTTCCAATTCACCCAGTTGGCACCATGAAAGAAAGACCTGGCAATCTGCTTTCATAAACATTATATAGCCACCAAAAACCTATGGAACAGTTCTACTCAGTAACACGTACAGTTAGCAGAAGTCAGAATTGACTTGAATGCAGTGGGTTGTTTTGTTGTTTTTGGCTTTGGAAGTCAGTCTGGCCCACAGGTGTGTTTTGTTTAACCCACAAATGTTTCTTAAAATTTTTCAATTTGTTGTCAACTGTTGAAACATCAAGAGATTTCACATTAAAAACTGCATTTCAACTTCCAAACTACTTGCTCCAGAGAGCTCCTTGTTGGCTGCCGTGTCCTTAAAATAGATCAGCTCTGCTCCCCACAGCCCTCACCCAGCCTGGCCTCACGCATTTCCTCACCTGACCAGCATATGAGTCTACAAGGCCTGCTTTAAAGGAAGATCAAACTGGTCAGTTAATGAATTCAAAGTGAGCTGACTCAGTGTTCATTAACGCAGAAGGGAACCAAGAGAAAAAGAATGTGAGGGAATGAGAATGATGAAAGTTGAGTCCTTAGAGAGTCAGTTATGATGAGGATATTGCGGCTCACTTTCTTGTGGACAAGTTTTCTTCTATCATAAGGGGAAAGCTCACTATCAGAAGGGAGCACCCCCACTGCAAACCAGCTCAAACTGCCCACCAAAGTAAAAACCCAAACCCACTGCTGTTGAGTCAACTCCGACTCCTAGAGACCCCACAGGATGGAGTAGAACTGACACTTCAGCTTTCCAAGGAGCAGCTGATGGATTTGAACTGCCAACCTTTCGGTTAGCAGCGTTAGCCACTGCACCACAGGGACTTCCAAACCACCCAGCTGGCTGAATCAGTAGAACTAAGCCTGGAGTCCATTCTTCCAGTCTCCACCTCATACTAGCAGCGAACTTACCAACTCAGGAACGTTTTCAAGAAAGGGGTCCACTAACCCTATACCCTCTACCCCCCCAAAAGAGAGACCAAAATTCTATGGCACACCTAACATCAGCATTCTTATGTTAAGACCCGTTTGCCTCAGCTCACTTCTGTAGAGTCACTTAGGACCCCACATCCGTTTTGTTTTTTTTTCAAAAAAACCTGATTTTCACAGTTGCTTTGCTTAGAATGGAATCCTTGGGTGGTACAAGTGGTTACTGCGCTCCATAGAAGAAAGGCCTGGTGATGTACTTCCAAAAGTTCTGGGGTGCATATGTCTGTTCTGACACACATGGGGTGGCCAAGAATCAGAGGCAACTTGGCAGCAACTTTTTTTTTGGTTCGTTTTGTTTGTATTTTATAGACAATACAGCCAAAGTGCATGACTTGTTTGAAAAATGATTTCCCGTGTTCTTTGAATTTATCCTTCAAGTTCATGGCCATCACCCATCACCACCTGAGAGTACTTAGTGCTCAGGATAACCAAGAGGGAGAATAAATCCTGCTTGCTTTGAACACAACCCAAGGTTCAGTGTTAGATTGCTGTACTATCTATCTAACGCTAATCAGCTCTTCCCCTCCGCTCTCCTCTTTCGGGCCTGTAAATCAAGAGGCCAGAAGCTTAGTCTCCACCAAATGGACAATTAGTAAGCACAAGCGGCTGCCTTCATAGATCACTCCAGGCCTCAGATTCAAGCTGAGCCAAGAGGCTAAGAAAGCCAGCATTACCCAAGTCTGAGTTTCTTAACCAGAATCTTTTTCAGGTGTAGGTATGAGTCGGAACATCTAAACCTCGATCCTTCACCCTCCTCGCCCTTGTCAAGTCACGCTATGAGACCAAAGAGAGGACTGCCTCCCCATTTTACAGGGTTTTCTGTTCCTTTACCCAAAACTATGTTTTTGAACCCTCAAGGATTTAAGACAGAATAATTTCTTCATGGCATACTTGGGGGATTTAGATGTTTTTGAATGCGTTAACCCTCCTCACCAGTGAGTGGCACAATAAAATGTTGCTTTCTTTCACCAGGATAAGCTGTGTCCCTCCTCCCCAAAAAACACCATAGCTTCGTGCTTTTGCCAGCCTCTTGTCCAATTGGAAAATTCATTCCCTGCTCTGGCACACGCTCAAGAGCGTTACTGCCCTGAGAAGAGAAGAACTATTTCCAGACAACTAAAGGAGCTTGGAACTTCCTTCCCATGCATTGCTAACCAAACACTGTTGGCCAGCCTAGGAATGTTCCACTTATGTATTTACCACTTTGGAGCTCCTCAAACACACACTGATTTTATTTTTTCCGTCACACAGTGTTTCTTCCAATTTTTTGAGTTTCTCATATCAGCCGCTTTGCTATTTTTAAGCAGAACAATTCTAAGCCAAAGCAGCTAATAGTACAGTGAAACCTCTCCATTCAAGCAAGGAGCTTGAACTCTTCCAAGGAAGTGGGGAGAGCAGCAGGAGGATGCACTGGGAAGCCTGCTTTCTCTGCTCTAATATGATGGCATACGGTTACATAATCTGTTAAATTCTGTTACCAGAAACCAAAACCCACTACCGTCAAGTTGGTTCCGACTAATAGCAACCCTGTAGGACAGAGTCGAACTGCCCCATAGAGTTTCCAGAGTGCTGGATTCAAACTGCTAACCTTTTGGTTAGCAGCCATGGCAGTAACCACTATGCTTCCAGAGTGTCCAAATTCTGTTACACTAACATTATCAGATCTAATATGCCATAGATTGCAAAAAGCATCATGTTTTGTATACCACTAAGAAAAGCCAGCCAAGTACCGTTGAGCCGGATCCGACTCATGGCGTCCAGTAAGAAAGGAGAATTTAAAAAGACAAAAACCTGCCTCTAGTTAAACTCTTCCAAAACAGCTTGAACAATGTTCCCGTGATGTGGGTGATCAGTCACACCAGCCTCCTGTGGTTGTAAAATCCATATAGAGAAAAATCTAGCAACTTCTTCTGCCCTCAGTTGCACTCTTGGCATGTAACAGACAATCTTTTTGAACAATATCAATAACAAATTGTAATACTACTTTTCACTATCTTGAAAACAAAACACTAAAACCTTCAAGTTGATTCTGACCTGAGGCATCCCCATGTGTTGCAGTGTAAACTGTGCTCTGTAGGGTTTTCGGTGGCTGTGACCTTTTAGAAACAGTTCACCAGGACTTTGTTCCAAGGGACCTCTGGCTAGGTTCGAGCCACAGCCAAGTGTTCAGTCAGTTATGCCACCCAGGGACTCCCTCACTGTCTTCCAAGAGTCGTTATTTCAAACCTCCCATAAAGTATTTACTTGTCCTTTTGCATGAAAATATGGATTTGCAGTTCTTCTGATAATGAATTCTACTTCATCAGTATTGAATTTGAATTCACACCCTGCTCTTCTTTGTTGTTTTGTTGTTTGCTTTTTTATTGTATTTTTAGATGAAGGTTTACAGAATAAACCAGCTTCTCATTAAACTTAGTACACATTGTTTTGTGACACTGGTTAACAACCCCTCAACACATCAACATTCACTTTTCTCCATCTTGGGCTCCCCATTACCAGCTTTCCTGTCCCTTTCCCTCCATCTACCCCTTGCTCCTGGGCTGGTGTACCACTTTGGTCTCATCTTGTTTAATGGCTGCACCTTTGGCTGGAAGGTAAACCACAGGAGTGACTCGTTAAAGAAGATAAAATAAAAGAGTGTCCAGCGGCTGCACTCTCTAGGTTTCTTTTCTGTTCTCTGTCAGGCCAATAATTCTGGTCTTTTTTTTTTTCTGTTTGAGAGTTACAGTTTTCTTCTACATTTTTCTGCAGCTCTGCCCAGGACCCTCTATGTGCTCCCTGTCACAGCAGTCAGTGGTGGTGTGCAGGTGTCATCTAGCTGGGCTCAATCTGGTGGAGACTGTGGTAGTCGTGGCCCATTAGTCCTTGGGACTAATCTTGCCTTTGTATCTTCAGTTTTCTTCTCTCTTCCTTGCTCCTGAAAGGGAGAGACCAGTGGAGTATCCTAGACGGCCGCGCACAAGCTTTTAAGACCCCCAGGTGCTACTCATCAAAGTAACATGTAGAACATTTGCCTTATAAGTGATGTTATAGCAATTAAGCTAGATGTTCCCCGAGGCCATGGTCCTCACATGCTGCTCTGTTTTTCAGACTTCCTATACGTCCATTGCTATCAAGCCTATTCCAACTCATAGTGACCCTACAGGACAGGCTAGAACTGCCCCATAGTGTTTCCAAGGAGTGCCTGGTGGATTTGAACTGCTGGCCTTTTGGTTAGCAGCTGAGCTCTTTAACCAGTGAGCCATCAGGGCCCTTTCTGTAGACAGTGATTTCTTTACTTTAATGCTGAATCACAAGGTAATCTTCTCTAAGACATTTAAAGGGAAGTTAAACTCAATAGTATAGTACAAACTCAATGGAAGTGACGCGATGGACCTTGTGACTGTGTTCTCCAGATGCAGCAATGACCTGCTGTCAAGACTGTCACCTGCAACACCATTGATTACACGTCAATTCCTAATCTCAGAGATGTGAAGAAACAAACATCTTAGAATCAATGAGTTATAGAAATAGATACAATTTATTGAGAATTTGTTGTTTATCTGGCAAGGTACTAAACTCTTAATAAGCCTAATGTCAATCAAACCTCACAGCAACCCAAGAAGTCTATACAAATTAGGAAACTGAGCTATTGTTAATAAAATTGCCCAGATCACTCAGCTAGGTATATCATTTCAGTCAAGGATTCTGATCCAGACAATAGGACCTGTGTTATTGTTGTATACTGTCCAGTCAATTCTGACTCATAGTGGCCCTATAGGGCTGTAGTACCTTCTATACTGTCTGCTCTGTGGTTCTGCAATTAGTGCAAATCATGTGAGCATATCAACTGTAGACAGCCCTTGGATTCAGTGTACTTTCACTGGCTTGTCATTGTTGTTAGTTGCTGTTGAATTCTTTCTGACTCATGGGGATCCAGTGTGTGCAGAGCAGAACTTCTTCATAGAGTTTGCAAGGCTGTGACCTTTTGGAAGCAGATGACCAGGCCTATCTTCCAAAGCATCTCTAAAACCAAAACCTAAACCCACTGCTGTCAGGTCGATTCTAATTCAGAACACCTCCAGATGGGTTCAAACTACCAGCCTTTCAGGTGGTGGTCCAGAGAGTACATAACCCTTTAAAAAGTGCCATCTAGGGGATGCTCAAATAAGGATCAAAAGTGTTATTTAAAATAGCGATCATATATGACTTGGCCCTAGAGCCTACTTTTCCTCTACTCTCTCTGCTGCAGCAATGAATTGCTTTTTCTTGCTTCTTTTTTTAAAACTGAGTATGAATGCATAAAACCAACACCAACTGCTATTCAGTTGACTTCAACTCGTGGCAACCACGTGTGTATCACAGGAGAACCGTGTTCCATAGGGTTTTAATGGCTAAATTCTCAGAAGTAGGTCACCAGGCCTTTCTTCCGGGTTCCCCTCCATGGGCTCCAAGCTCCAGCCTTCAGATTAGCAGGTGAGTACGTAAACCTTTTGTATGAACTATCCAAGGACGCCAACGTGAATGAATAGCCATAATTATATTTTTGTTAAAGACGGTAAAGCTGTTTTCTTCTTCCAACGTTGGAAAATATGATTATGAGTGAATTTTTTCCATGCATGGCAGCCCCTAATCCCCCAAGTCCTGGCTGCTTAGAGGGACAAGGGAGCCCTTTCAGACCAACCCAGTGGGAGAGAACAGAAGCCTACCTCTAGAGAAAAGCTGTGCTAAGTAAACTCCTGTGGTTTGGGGCAATGGTGATTCTGCTTCCATGAATGGTTAAATACAGAATCTGATAGCATCTTGGTACTTGTGTTCACTCCTCTGGGGGATTTCATTTGGGAGCTCACCCTGAAAGAATTGAGTGAAAGTGAGAATGTGGTTTGTTACATGAGTTTCATGATCAAAATAAACACCAGCAAAAAAATTACCAAGTGAACACATTTCATGATCACCAGCCTCAAGCTCTGGTCATACAGACACCACTACAGATTTCATAAATCTGCACTCTGGGGGCCAGTGCAGAGATTGCATTAATGACGTGAAATAAGCATCTTTTAAAATTGCTTTCTTGGTTCATTAATTCATTTGGTTGGCAAGAGTGTATCCAGTTACCTGCATGTGAAAAGAGAAGGAGGAATACAGGTAGAAGCAAACCAATTTGTTTCAAGTCTAGCAAATGTGTTTTTTTTGTTTGTTTGTTTGTTTCCATTTTAAATAACATTTGAATAGAACTCATTTTGAATAGATTTTTATAAAAGTGTCATTTCACACCAGGTTGGAGTAACTACTCCTTCAATATAGTTTTTAGAAGTATTGCAATAGAAAACCGTACAAAATGAAAAGTAAAAGCCCAGCCCCACCTACTTGTATTCCTCAATCCTTCACCAAAACTCTCATTACCATCCCTACGGGTGACGGCATGATGCCTGTTCTTCCAGACATAGAGCTGTATTGCAAACCTAGAACCCTGGTTAAGTACTGGGCTGCTAACCAAAAGGTCAGTGGTTCGAATCTACCTAGAGGCTCTGAGGGAGAAGAGACCTGGCCATCAGCTCTCCTAAAGATTGCAGCTGTTAAAACAAAGATCACAGTAAACCAATAGTAGAAACTGAAGTTCTCTGAGTATACAATTTGCAAATTGGGGTAACACTTCAACTAGAGTGTCAAAAAGGTCCTGAAGATGAAAGAACTTCCAAAATTCTTTTACCAAAACTTATACCAAACCAAAGAGTCGGGACAGAACTGATAAACAAATTTGTGGTCACGAAGGATTTTTCAAATAGTATTGTCTTGAACAATTGAAATAATTCCTGGTTTACTTTAAATTTAGCTCCTAGTCTGAACTTTGGAGTCCATTTCTCAAAACTAACTGAATTCTCCAAGAGAGCGAAGGGCACGTTACGGTCCCCAAGGACATGATAGATGTCCTACGATAGTCTCCAGGTAGAGCCTTGAGTCCCTGCTTCTCCAGGCTGGCTGTACACTGATAATCGTCTTTAAAAAGAAAAAGAAAAAAAATCATGCCTACAGGCAAATGTTTCTGCCAAGCTGCTTACTAAGTTATTGTTTGACCTGATCGTGACTCCAGAAAACCAGTTTTTTCAAGGCTCAAAAGGACAGTTAAGGGCCTAGGTGGGTCACCCCATTCCTGTGAGAACCAAAATTCTAGATTCTAAAAACATTAAAGCTCTTCCATCTCAGTCAAGGAAACCTTACCAGGCAGTTCTGTTCTGTCACATAGGGTCACTGTGAGACCCAAATCAACTCAGCAGCACCTAAGAACAACCACACTTATGTTGCCCTAACTAAACAATGGAGCAAAACTGAAGGCTTTTCTAACTTCCTCACTGGTCTGTTCCAGCTGTAAAGGTGCCTCCCACTATGGCCTGACAAAGGACAGGAAGAGGCGCTCTCAAGATGCCAGTCCCGACGACGGCTCTTTGAGCCTCACAGCAATGGCGCTGTCCCCTGAGGTGTCTGCAGCTGCCACCATCTCCTTACTGACAGACCAGCCAGGCCTAGACAACCCTGCCTACGTGTCCACGGCGGAGGACGGCCAGCCAACAAGTAGCCCACTGGACCCTGGCCGGAGCAACCGAACAAGAAGTGAGTCAAATGAGTGGTTGTACAAGAATGCCTTGAGATTGTCCTCTGTGGAATGTTCACTGGAAAGTTCTAGAATTTTTTTTTAAGGGAAAACAGTTCTGTTAGCCTTGGCAGCAACCCAGCGTCCAATCCTCTAAAGTGAAATAAAACCATGAGTACCTCAGATTATTAAAACTGTGTGCAATCTGACTTGGTGAAAGGTACTGAAACTCGACCTAACGATTCATCACTCTTATAGTGTCAGTTCCTTCCTATCCATGCTGCCCAAGAAAAGTGCTATTATATTCAGTCCAGCTCAGGGCCAAAAAAGAAAAAAGAGAACATTTTTCAACAAGCTGTACCTATTTCACTGTAGAGAACTTAGAAAATGCAGGTAAGCAAAGGCTGTAATCTACTCCCTGGAGAAAACCACTGTTAATGTTTTATCACATCCCATATGTCTTAAGAGTCCTTGAGTGGTGCAGTTGGGCACTGGGCAGCCAACCCAAACATTCCAATTGTAGTGACAGCCTGGGGGGCAGCGTCTCACCTCCTCTAACTTCACAAAGGCAAAGAACAATCGAGAGCAGCAGCCCAAGGCTGATTCCTACAAGGCAAAGGTCAGACATCCGTTCTGCTTCTCCTTGATGTTTACAGCTCCAATACCGATTGTCCCTACCAGGACACTCTCTACTTCTCGATAATTCCTTCCCTCCCATGGGACATTGTACTTGATAATTCACTGCAGTGGCTACAAAGAACTCACAAACCACACTGATGATTACGAGATTTATAGGGAAGTAACAGTTACAATTCAGGCTCAGGAATACACAGGATCTTCATCAGGACAGCCTCTTCCCAGCCATGCTTAAAGGCACACCTCTCCCCTACCCTAAGCCTTTTCCCAAAGGTACTCAGCTTTCCCTTTCCATGGGCTGGAAAACTGACCCCTGCCCCCCAGTCTCCTGCTACTGGGTCTCTGTTGCTACCACTTCTCAGCTCCTTCAGGGTTACAACTTTTTCTCTCTGTCTCCTGTTCCCAGGAAACCTCCCAGCACAGGGATGGTGAGTCCAAAGGACATACTAGCTCTTGACTGTTCTTCCTTGGTGATGATTGTCTTCTATTCACTGCCTCTGATGTGGTTCATCTCAAGTTCAGCAGGATAGCAAAACTGACCATTCCACTTTGAGGGCTTTGCACTCACTCGTCCACTGCTGTTGAGTCCATTTTGATCCATAATTACTGTATAGAACAAAGTAGAACTGCTCCATAGAGTTTTCAAGGCGCACCTCACAAATTCAAACCACCATCCTTTTGATTAGAAGTTGTAGCACTTAACCACTATGCACAATCTTATAGTCTGGCCCAGTCACTTGGGTGAGAGTTACAAAACCATGGATAGAAAGACCACACAAAAGTGATCCACTGTACTGTACCAACCTATGTGTTGGTGCCATGGAAAAAAAGGTCTGGCAATCTGCTTCCAAAAGATCAAAAGATCATATCCATGAAAACGTTACTGAGCACATTTCTAACTCTGAAACCCATGGAACTACTATGACTTGGAATTGACAGCAGCTATCGTTTTATATATATATATATATATATCACCAAATGTGTACTTACAAAGTGATTTCTATTAATGCACAGCTGCCATTGCTCTCTTCTCTCTTTTCCTCAGCAGGGCCCTTTGAGAGATCCACTATCAGAAGCAGATCTTTTAAGAAAATAAATAGAGCTTTGAGTGTCCTTCGGAGAACAAAGAGTGGAATTGCAGTTTCCAACCAAGCCGACCAGGGAAGAGAAAATTCTGAAAACACCACTGCCCCTGAAGGTATGTGCACTTACCTACAAGAGTGGATGTGGCTGAACTTCCAGAGTCACTTAGTGGTGATGACAACCTGACCAGTACTTCACCTTCTGCCTTAGTTATCTAGTGCTGCTGTAACAGAAATAGCCTAAGTAGATAGCTCTAACAAACAGAAATTTATTCTCTCACAGTTTAGTAGGCTAGAAGTCCAAATTCAGGGCACCAGCTCCTGGGGGTGGCTTTCTCAGCATCTGTGGGCCCAGCTTTCCTTGGAAATCGCTGTACGTCATGGTTCAATCTTCCCCTGGATCTAAGTGGTTCTCAGCACAGGATCCCCAGGTCCAAAGGATACACTCCACTCCTGGCTCTTCTATCTTGGTGCTTACTCTGCTCCTTCTCTATCTTTGTAACTCTTATAAAATAAAAGGAGATGAAGGCCATATTGCAGAGAAATGCCACTTACATCTGATCAGGGTTGTGGCCTGAATAAGGGGTTGCATGCTACGCTAATCTTCTTTCACATGGCCTGATCTTGCCTCCTTAACCACAGGCAGAAATTAGGATTTACAACACGTAGGACAATCACATCAGATCACAGAATGCAGGACAACCGTACAGTACCGGGAATCATCACCTACCTAAGTAGACACATTTTGAGGGGACACAATTAAATCTATGACATCTTCTATGGTACTTGTTTTCAAAAAAAAAAACAAGCAAAAAACTCAAATTTGTTGATGTTGAGCTGATTCCAACTCATAGGTACCCTGGAAGACAGGGCAGAACTGCCCTATAAAGTTTCCAAGTAGTGGCTGGTGGATTGCAACTATCAACCTTTCGGTTAGCAACTGAAGGGTTAACCACTGTGCCACCAAGATTCCTGTTTAAGACATATAAGGAACATATAAACCAAGCCAAACCCACTGCCATTGAGTTGATTCTGACTTATAGCAACACCATAGCGCAGAGTAGAACTGCTCCATAGAGTTTCCAGAGGGTACCCGGTGATTCGACCTTTCGGTTAGCAGATGTAGCACTTAACTACTATGCCACCATGGTTTCCAAGGAACATATACGGAATTATAATTATAGTTAGAGTTAAAAGCAGTTAGAATGTTACCTAGTAAATTATAAACGCTAGATAAGTGTTTACCGTTGTAACTAGAGCTGCGGTTCTAAGTGTGTTACCTACACTAACTCATGTCATCCTCACAACAAACCTATGTAGTGGCAACTGTTGTTACCCCTTTTTACAAATGAGAAAACTTAGGCACAAAAGATTTACTTAGGTAGGCCCAAATTACCTTTCTAAAGTTTGAATACAGGTAATCTAGCTCTAGAATACATGCAGAAACCTGTTGGATCTTAGATTCTGTGTGTTCTCCTCATTATAAATGGAGCTAGGAGAAAGACTTATTTCAATTGACTCATAGGATCGCAGGGCTTGCAGGCCCAAAATCCACAGGCCAGGCAGCAGGCTAGACACTCCTGCAGGTGACCTAAGCTGTAGTCTTGAGGCAGAAGTTCTGTCTGAAAATCTCAGTTTTTGCTCTGAAGTCCATCAGACTGGAAAAAGCTACCCATGTTATCAAAAAGAAATCTCCTTTACTTAAAGTCAATTGATTGTAAACTTTAATCGTTCTACAAAGTATCTTCAAAGCAACATTTAGACTGGCATTGCACAAAACAGCTGGGTACCATAGCCTAGTCAAGATGACACATAAAATTAACCACCACAGAGTTCTCTGAAAACTGAAAGAAAATGCAATACCACAGACAGTGCAGTTTACGTAAACAGCAACAGCTGCTGAGAGAGAAGTGTGACTTCCAAGTGGGGCAGTGTAATCCATGTTTAAGGAATAGTTGATGATCTACATTGACATTGGGATGTGGAGCATACACTGGGAAGTAACAGGTGATCAAGTTAAGGCCTGAGGAAAGAGGACCCTGGATACCACTTAGGAGTCTGAACTTGACGTGGGGTCAGTGAACAAACTGGAAAGCTTTGAGTAGAGTTGTTGAAGGATTGGAGCCATGTTTCAAAAGGATAAATATGGCACCCATGTTGTGTATGCAAGGTGTCTGTTTTAGTCATCTGGCACCACTCTAATACACCACAAGTAGATGGCTTTAAAAAGAAAAATTTTATTTATCACAGTCCAGTAAGGTAAAAGTCCAAATTCAGGGTGTCAGCTCCAGGGGAAGGTTTTCTCTGTTGGCTCTGGAGTAAGGTTCTTGTCATCAATCTTCCCCTAGACTGGAAGCTTCTGAGGAACAAGGACCCCAGGTCCTCTCCAAAGGACATGCTTGCTCCCTGTATTGCTTCTTGGTGAGACGGCGCCCAACTCTCTGCTTGCTTCCCTTTCCTTTGTATCCCCAGAGATTGCCTCAAGGCACAATACAATCTTACACACTGAGTCCTGCCTCACCAACACGACTGCCACCTACCCTCTCTCGTTAACATCCTAGAGGCAGGGTTTATAGCACAGAGGAATATCACACAGTATGTGACCTACCTAAATGGCTACACACATTTGGGAGGGAGTGGGAGGATACATTTCAATCCCTGACACAGTGGTTAGATAAGAGGAGAATGCATTCCTTCAGACAGTTATTACTCTAAAATGGGGTGAGGTAGTAACAGGATTTTTGAGACAACAAGCCTTCCAAAAATGGTAAGGACCTCATTACTTCAGCAGTCCACAGTTAGTCCCATGAGTTCTCTTGGCTTGGCTTATCCATCTTCTGTATGTCAGTAAAGATCCTGGGGCCACTACATGTCAACTGTGTTACCTTAGCTGGGCTTGTTAATCTCTCTGAGTGTCAGCACTTCTTTATCTAAAAAACAGGTGTTGTAGTCATCTAATGCTGCTATAACAGAAATATGACAAATAGATAACTTTAACAAAGGGAAATTTAGGCTGGAAGTCTGAATTTAGTGTGCTAGTGCCAGGGAAAGGCTTTCTCCCTCTGTTGGCTTCAGAGGAAGCTCCTTGTGATGCATCAGTCTTCCCTTGGTCTGGGAGCATCACGGCACAGGAACTAAGTAAGAAGGTCCAAGGGATGCATTCTGCTCCCAGCACTATTTTCTTAGTGGTATGAGGTGTCCACTGTCTGCCCACTTCCCTTCCTCTCTTCCTTTTTATCTCTTAAAAGGTGGGACAGACCATACTCCAGGGGAACTCCTTTTACATTCGGTCAGGGATGTGACTTTAGTAAGGGTGTTACACAAACCAAAACTCAAACCCACTGCTGTCAAATGGATTCTGACTTCTAATGACACTATAGGACAGAGTAGAACTACCCCACAGGGTTTCCAAGGAGTGCCTGGTAAATTTGAAATGACAACCTTTTGGTTAGCAGCTATAGCACTTAATCACTATACTGCTAGAGTTTCCAGGGCTATTACGGTCCCACCCTAATCCTTTTAACATAATCCAATCTTGCCCCATTAACCACAGGCAGAGATTAGAATTTACAGCAGACACAGAAATTAAAATCCTAACTTAGAGGACAACCATGCAGTACTGGGCATCACGGTCCAGCCAAATTGCCACACATATTTTGGGGGGAACACAATTCAATCCATGACAGCAGGATTAATAGTAATGAATTTCATAGAGTTGTTGTGAGGATTAAACAGACAAATGAAAAGCTATGCAAATTGCCTAGCTCAGTGCCTAGCATATGATTAACTATACATAATTATTACATCCTTTAGTATTTGAGGGAGAACACAAGATTGAACAAATTCTTTTCTTCTTAGACCAACACGAATTTGGCAATTTAAAAGCTATTTTAACTCTTCAAGATCACTAGGGTCTCACTGGTGTGGTTCTAGCTATCATCATTTACAAGGTAAGTGGGTGTGTCCTCTCATGCTATCAACCCCCTTAAGTGGTTTAGGGTTGGGAAATGAGAGTATGGGTTTTAAAATCTGTTAGGAGAGAGATTAGAAAGGGAGGTGAAGGAGAGGAAGAACCAAACCAAACCAAATCCACTGCCTTTGAGTTGATTCTGACTTATAGCGACCCTATAGGTAGAGATGATGCATAGTTTCCAAGGATTGAACTGCCAACCTTCAGGTTAGCAGGCATAGCACTTAACCACCGCACCACCAGCATTTCCGAGAGAACATCAGCAGCTTTTGATGATTATTTCCAAGTCTTTCTTTACTCAAAGTGATTTTTTTTTAAAATTCCCATTCCGTTTTACCAGACATGTTCTAACAATTACCCACGGTATTGCCTGCCTACTTAATTAATGTAATCATAGTAGTTGAAACACTAACTGAACTCAAATCACACAAGTACTGTGAGCACCAGGAACTGACAAATTAAGATTGTTGTCTACAGCCTCACAGCAAAGCCAACCACTTACATTGAATTAAATCCAAAGGGAGGCCAAAGAAACAGATTTACAATACCTCAGCTTTCTCTGGCTACTAAATTACTTTGTTTACCATGTTATAAATAATTAGAAATGATTTTAACTCTTTCTATATTGTTCCTAGAGAGCTGAGTACTTTCTAATTCTTTGGGGACAATGGACTAAGGTCATGGATTTTGAAAGGAGTAACAGTAGATTATGCAGAACCAGGCCTACATTTTGATCTTTCCAGATGACTTAATTATGGGAGAATCTTAGGGCAAAGGCAGCTGTCAGCAGCTACAGAGGCAGATCTGCCCTCTACATCTAAACTCAGCAACTAGGAAGAGCCTCTTCCCTGAGCTGTCCTGGCTGCTGTCCATTCTGAACACTTCCACTCAAAGCGAAGTGGCTCAGCAATGCCAGTCTGCTGTTGGCAGACAGATTGGTAGGCAGGTTCCCTATGGGAGCCGTGTTTGGGTGTGAACGCTTGGCTCCAGGGACATACAAGACAGACAAGTGGAAGGCTGGTCATCAGTACCCCTCCGTTCTGACCTGGCTCTGAGGGCCACCTAACTTAGTGAGCTTCAGCCAATCACTTCCCTTCTTGGAGCTTAAGACTTCTTAATTGTCAGTGACAGTTTCACTATTACTGGATTTCACACTGTGTTTCAGCTGCTTTACAACTAGAATATCTGCATGTGGTCACGAGGATGGGGGATGTTAATGATTCCATGGGGGAAAAGGATTCCTCAGCTGGATAGCCACCAGCCTGGATAATCTCCTGGAGTTCCTGGGTGGTGCAAACCGTTAATGCACTCAGCAGCTAACTCAAAGCCTGGGTGTTTATGTCCACCCAGGGGCACCTCAGCAGAAAGTTCCAGTGACCTACTTCCCTCAAATATCAGTCACTGAAGATCCTGTGGAGCACAGTTCTACACTGACATATGTGGGGTTGCCGTGACTTGGAACTGACTCCACAGCAACTAGTTAGATGACCTTTTACCTTCCTTTTAGTTCTGCCTTCAGTGCTTGGGGAGATCAGGGACAGATCTCTGAGCCACCAATAAGGCCTTGGCTGGGGCCTCTTTGCTTGATCATGAACTTTTTCTTCATCAACGCATGTATCTGATAGAGTGGACTGACGCTTCCCCAAGCCTGAAAAGCAGAGTCTTCAGGGAAGAACTCTCCGAACCATCTGAGAGGCAGAGGAGCAGGTTTGTTCTGTTTGGTCCCCCAGCACAGAAGTAACAAGTTTGCAGTTCATTCCATAATAACAGGCCATTCATCCCCTCATCCGCTCCTGCTCCCTCAGTAAAGACCAGCTGGAGGCTTCCATGCAGAGATTTGTGTATAAAAGCATGGAACAGCCAGAAATTACGCCCTCAAGGCCGTTAGAGTCTAAAGGGAAGTATAAGACATTGAAGACACAAATGATCATAATAGAAGGTTGACTCGTGAGAAACTGAGGGCAAAGCTTCATGGGAAGTGGAATGTTTGGAGGGAGTAAGAAAGAGAGATCAGGGCAGAGTTTAATTGGGAGGGATTATTTCATGCAGGCCTTGAAGGAAAACTTGAGTTTAAGCCTGGGATGAAACGCATTCCAAGCAGAGAAACGTATGCTGGCACAGAGGCCAGGAAGTGAAAACCAAGGGTGAGAGTTCAGTTTGGCTAAAACAAAACTCTGGCAAGAAGAAACAGCTGGAAATGTGCATTGGGTGGGTGGCTTATGTCTTTGTCCATTTCAGGCTTTCCAAGGTCATATCACCTGATTCCAGATGGTGAAATTACCAGCATCAAGATCAATCGAGTGGATCCTAACGAAAGCCTTTCCATCAGACTTGTGGGAGGCAGCGAAACCCCCCTGGTCCATATCATTATCCAACACATCTATCGTGATGGGGTGATCGCCAGAGATGGCCGATTACTGCCAGGAGACATCATACTAAAGGTAGGGACCGTGGCTGTAGAACAAATCATTGCGTGAATGAATCAGTGAAGGCTGGAAAACACTCAATAAATAGGGAGTAGTCACTTTTCATGTTATTTCACTGTCTATGGGATTTATAATGGAATTGAACTAGGTCTTGGGCTCAATCTTTTACCCTCCTCTACCCATATGTGTAAAATTTTCCTCTGCTTCTGTATTATTTTTCCTCTGTCTCTTCCTCCTCCTCTTCTACTCCTCCCCTTTCCTTTTGTCCATCTCCCTTTCTTTCCCTCTTTCCACCTTAGTCTCCCTTTAAGCAGCAATCATGCAAAATAAGATAATACTAGAACATATGTTTCCCTTTTTGTTACATTACTAAAATTATTTTTAGCATAGATTAATGGAACATTTTGTATTTTATCTAATTACTCACATTCACACACCTTCTAAAGTAAATTTCCTGGAACTTAGTGGCCCTGGATGAAAAAAAAAGTAATCCATAAGCTATTCTTGCCAACCCACAGACATTCCAGGGGATACAGGTGGTAGAATAGAATGCCATGTACATTACTGTCCTCTAAGGTTTGACTGAGGGGAAAGACTCAGGAGAAATTTTCAGAAGGAGAGAGGGAATAAAAGAGGAGTTGTTTATCAGGCAGAAGTAAAACGTGTGCCAAAAGTGACAAAAATTCCCCCCTAGGTCATATATTTCCTACCCAATACTCAGACAACAGTCTCCTTCAATCCCTTCTAGCTTGCTGAGGGGCCAGCTCCTGTCACCCCATGAGATGTTCCTTTGGCAAAGTCACTGGAATAAGAGTAGAGAAGAATTTAAGGCGGTAATTGCATAAACACTGAAATTCCCACTGGTCTTCAAGACGGAGTACAAGGTGGAGCCCCTGGACCTCAGGTGGCAGGCAGCCTACTGTCATTGACACTCTGCATGATCTCCTCCCAGTTCTGCTGGAAGCTGCTCTGCCTGGGAGGCTTGCATAAGAAAACCTTTTGATTCCCGTAGCCTTCAACTGGCGCTGGGAGGCACAAGAGCTATCAGGACTCTTGAGTGGGCAACCTTGAGCTTCTCCTGGCCTGAGCGCGATGCCAAGGTGCCCTGCTCACTGGTGCGTGAACTCAAGGTAGGCCTTGCCTTGCACAGGGAAGCTGCCTCCCTTCCCTGGAGAAGCAGCAGAAAACTGTAGTGATTCTCCACCCAAGAATCACCTAATTCCAAGACCCCTCTAAAGGTTGGCTGCAAGTGCAAGAAATCTAACCAAACCATAGCAGTTCAAGAAAGCTGTTCCTCCTCTGTGGGGCCTCTCCTCCCAGGCACGCCGCGTGCGGTGCCACTAAGACATTGTTTTCCTCTGGAGTGGTGACTGATGTTGGAGCTGCAGCCTCCGGCTGGGCCGCTCAGTTGCAGTAATTAAAACCATCAAGGCCGTGGGCCTCAGCTCTCCAGGTCATTGTGGTGGAACAGATGAGAGGGGCCCAGCTGAAGCATATTTAAACAGCATTCTAAAGGGATCCAGCCCTTCAGTAAAAGCCAGAAACTTGCATTCATGTTACTTTGCTTCAAACTGTTCAGGGATTTCTCTTGTTGAGAATACAGCAAAAGACCTTGTAGATGACCAACTTGAGACTTCCCAACACACATATAGACATACACGTGCTCTCAAGAACACACACACTGTACATATGCACATACATGCAAACAAACACCAGATGGATCATACATATACAGTCTCACATATACACTCAGACACATACTCTTACACACATACTTTGTGGTGGTGATTGAGAGTTCCATTATGGATGAGCTGGGAGGAAAAAAAGATTTCTGGGAAGAAAGGCAGTTCAGTTTCACTTGAACAACAGTTTGATGTCATTATTTGAGCTGAGTGGGAAATTTTCTTCTTTTTTTCTAATTTTTTTTTTCCCTCAGCTAAAAAGTAAGTTTGGCAAGCAACAGAAATGAAGGAAGTAATCTTATAATTATCTAAAAAACTATTCTGTAGATAATGTTGGCCTGTGTTAAGAACAAGGTTGAGGAAAGGTGGTTTCTGTTTGAGAGATCTGAAAGAGTGGTCAAGGTGTCCCCCCCCCCCAAAAAAAAGGGTTAGAAGGTGTATTGCAGTGAGAGAATGCTGGGAACAAGACAAAATGATGGAGAAGAGCAGCCATTAAAAGAAGGGTCTGGATACTCCTTCTGGGACTGGGACTTTCTGAAAGGGTTCTGGCAGATGGAGCTGACTGCCCAGTACTCTTAAATTCTAAGATCCGCTGTCCCCCAGGTCAACGGGATGGACATCAGCAACGTGCCTCATAACTACGCCTTGCGCCTCCTGCGGCAGCCTTGCCAGGTGTTACGACTCACGGTGCTTCGAGAGCAAAAAATCCGAAGCAGAAACCACGGACTGGCACTGGACTCCTACGGCTTCCGGGAAGACAGTTTCCATGTGATTCTCAACAAAAGCAGCCCTGAGGAGCAGCTGGGAATAAAGCTGGTGCGCAAGGTGGATGAGCCTGGGGTGTTCATTTCCAACGTGCTGGACGGTGGCATGGCCGATCGACACGGCCAGTTGGAGGAGAACGACCGCGTGTTAGCCATCAATGGACACGACCTTCGATTCGGCAGCCCAGAAAGTGCCGCTCATCTGATTCAGGTGGGTGACGGATCATTCCAGGGTCCCAGTCAGAAATTCCCAGCAGGCGCTGTAAGGCTCACCGCCCTGATATACTGCTACTCCCGTATTTAATCATGCCTGGCCTTGGAAGAGTTAAGATGCAAGGGCCAGCATGGCCAAAGCTTCTACCCAGGTAAGAATATTACTCAAGCAAATAATGTGTCTCATGGTCATGAACATTCTCTAGATGTCTTCAGCCATCCAATCTGACTGTGGGTAAATGCACTGGCTTATGGGCTGCAATTTCATAAGATCACTGAAGGTCAGCAGAGCTGTATCGTGGCCCAGCACAGCAGGAAGATCTAGACTCAGAGACCATGAAGACAGATTCTGGCCCTATCCACGTCATCCAATAGTCCTGAATGCCATATGGAGCCATGCTGTGCCTGCTCCAGGGATCCTATAGACAGAAACCCTGTAGTACCACCTAAGGCTAAGGCCTTGGTCTCTGTAGCTAAGTCCAGGCTCTTGAAAAGTCTGCGGAAACTCTAGTAGGTTCCTAAGACAAAGCCTGATAATAAGAGAGGCATATAAATTATTGATCATTTAGGCACAAGAGCCTAACATTGATTCAACCTAATCTTTTTCCTAACCAGTGTGGTGTCATCAAGGCCCAGAATGAAGCTTAAATGATTTTGACTGGGTCACCATGATACTTTTTAATGTAATGGAGTTTCCAGCATTATTCGGAGAGGAAAATATCTGGTTCTGGGGTACTACATTCTACCTCATTTATTCACTTTATTTATAAAACAACACATTTTGTGTTAGGAAACACATAGTACATTAGGAAGCACATCTTACATTTATGCTGTGTGCTTGACCCTGGATGAGGTACAGGAACAGAAAGATGGTGTTTGTTCTCAAAAAAAAAAGCCCACAGTCTAAAAGGTGATGTGGACTTGTTTGTAAATAACTGCTATATTGTGTTACAGAACTGTAATGGAGGTAGTCATTACAGTGCTGGAGCAGAAGAAGAAGAGATGTTTGCTTGGCTGGGCCTAGGAATGTTTCACAGAGGAGGAAGAACTGTAACTGGGGCTTTGAGAATCAGTAGATGTTCTCTAGGACAAGGCAGAGAGAGTCATTCTAAAGACTCAGAACACCAAGGCACCGAGACCTCTTAGGGGAATGGTTAATACTTGCTGCAATAGGTGAACGTTACAGCTAGAGGCAGGAGTGGTGGACAAGAACCAGGCTGTGCAGAAGATTGTGGTCATGATAAGGAGTTCAGAATTTAACCCCAAGGCCACAAGATGTCATTGGAAGGGTTTAGGGAATGAATTGACATGATCTTCTAGAAGGCAGTGCAGACCTGATAGGACAGAGACAAGTTTGGAGACCTTGAGAAGAAGTCACAGTTTTCCAGGCTCAAAATGTTAGCTTTCATTTTGGGACTAAAGTATTATTACTTCATGCGTAGACAGTGAGACTTGAACATATGAAAAATGTTGAGTTGGCAAAAGTTGTATTAGCTCTATTTTTATCACAATAGAGAATACATGTATTTAAAAAAGAAAGAAGGAATAGTGAGTCAGCAGTATTAATGGACTGAAACTTGTACCAAGTTCTATAGGATACAATGATCAGAAGACAGAGTCTGCCCTCAAGAACCTGATCATTCAGGTACCGGTAAATCTTACATCGCTTGTGTTCCGATCACAGAGTTCTTCTACGTACTGGCAACTCTTTGGTCCTTCTTGTGTGTAGCATCATATCTCTCCTTCAAGGAAGAACAAGTGGTGGGTGGTGTTATTGCCATTTTAGATGTGAGCAGACTGCAGCAGAGGGTGCGAGGGAATTGGGCCATCAAGGTAGGAAACCCATGTAGTGCCTTGACTCTCCAGTTGTGTCTCTTTGTGGTGTCCCAGTTATGAAGGACACCAGTGGAGCAGGTGAAAAATAAAACTGGGCTTACCAGATGCATTTCCCTGCAGATTCTACATTACCTATTCCCCAAGTCATGTGCCCAGCCCCAACTTTTCTGAACACCATACTTGTATAACCTACTTGGTAACCTCACATGGATATCTAAAAGATACCTCAAACTTAAGGTCCAAAATGAACCTTTGCCATCTTCTTCCTCCCTACCCCCTCACCCCCCCTGGTCTTCTGTCAGTCTTTCCTAGCCTTTAGAAATGGCAGCAAATTGTACCCGGTTACTTTGTCTCCATAAAGAATCTTGGATTCTCCTCAGCATCCCTTGCCCCCATCCATTGCTCACCACTTCTAGGGACTCCATCAGCCAGGGCACCATTATTTTTGGTCTGGGCTACTACATGGGCCCCTGGCTTCTTTGCTTCAACTCCATCTTGTGCCTTCTGTCACCCACCAGGTAGTCAGAATGACTACTGTATAAGGTTATGCTCTTGCCTTTAACCCTCTGATGATACCCAAGATACAGGTTAAAGTTCCAGATCCTCACTATGCCTAGAAACACTTGCGGTGTGGAGGTTGAGTGCTATGTCTACTAACCAAAAGGCTAGCAGTTTAAATTTGCCAGGCGCCCCTTGGAAACTTTTTGGGGCAGTTCTGCTTTGTCCTGTGGGTTCGCTATGCATTGTAATCGACTTGATGACAGTAGGTTTTACTATGGCCTGCAAGAACTGTTCATAACCCGGCCTTTGGTTGACTCCCCATCTACATTTCTTCAGCAAAGGGGAGAATTTCTAGTACTCTCTTCCTCACTTGACCAGCTCTGTTACATTGCCTTCTTGCTAGTTGAGGACTCAGATTCGTCCACACTTCCACAACAGCGCCAGCATTTCTGCTGCCCCTCTGCCCGGAGGACTTCCTCCCAATATCGGCCCTACACATTCCCACACTTCATGCAGATTCCTCATCAAATGTTACCTCCTTGGAAATACTTTCACTGACTACCCTACCAAAATAAAATAGCACTGCCACCTTCTCAACACACACACAGTATAGTCTCTAATCTGCTTCTTTTCTATCTACTAAGTTTATAACTACTAGTTGGCAGTCCAGTACAGTACAATATTGTATCCCAAACACTAAGATCCATACCTGGCAATAGTAGTAGGCACTCGATAAATATTTGTTGAATGACACAATAGAGTCAACATTTTAAAATGTAAGTATTTACATGATAGATGTATAAAATATGTTCCACACATTCATTTCATGTCTTAAGAATTTGTAGTCAAACCATTTACCATAGAACAAACACCAAATCTGTTTTTACATACTACTTGTCCCCAAGACTTAGCTCTACTTTTTGTCCCCTGGAACTTGTTCAGCAGTGATTAGTTGAAAGCCTTTTACACGCCAACAGGTATGCAGTATAATAATGAATAATACTGGCTCGGTTCCTAGCTTCCTAGAGCTTGGAATGTACGCCTTTCTCTGGCTAAAGTATAATCAAGTCAGCCTTCAGCAGGTGAGCCTAGCCTCAAAGCATCAGTGGCTGAGAACAGAAGATTGACTGTGTTTTCAAAAACGCTGGAATCGCCGCTGGTACAAACAGTTGAGGTTAACATACCTAGTTGCTAACCAAAAGGTTGGAGGTGCAAGTTCATGTAGAAGTGCTTTGAAAGACAGACTCTTTCCAAAAAAAAAAAGAGCCATTGAAAACCCAGAGAAGTACAATTCTATGCTGACACGCATGGGGTCATCATGAGTTGGAATTGACTCAGTGGTCACTGATGTTTTTAAGAAAACATTAACACATGGAAAATGAGAAGTCCTTTTTTTCTTCATGAAGAAACCATACACCAAGCATTTTTTATTTTTTTTCCTCTTTCAGAGACTAGATTTTAGACTCTTTTTAGTATTTATGTGCACACTGTACTTTTCAACTCCCCCTGCAGGTCAGTCATTGTAACTCTCATTGTAGAAATCATCTATGCCAACTGTACTTCACAGCGGGCCAAAGAAAAACCTCCCTGATTCATGTCAGTTAAATCTTAATTACATATGACATTTTCTCTTCGTGGATTCCTAACAGAAGAACAAAAGAAGTTTCTTTTTCCCTGAGAAAGTTAATTTACGAAGTAAAATCTTGCCTAACAGTGGGATTTCCTAAAAGATTCTTTTGCTTACTAAACAAAGTCGTTGTGCTTTATAAGCAGGAAAAAAAAAAAAACTTAAAAAAAAAAAAACCTAGGGAAAAGCTAGTTGGAAAAGAAATGGAAAAAGTAAAATGGTGGAAAAAAAATGCAGCTAACAAGCTCTTGCATTTCTGAAGAGTGGGTTTTATTTATGTGATACTTGTAACACACACCAGGCCAGGAGGATTAACATAAATACCCTTTAAAGGTTGAGACTCTCAGTTTCCAACCAATCCTTAGCTGCCTGGTGTGTGTGCTCCGTGAATCACATTTTCTTTACCAAGAAATTCCCAGACAACGTGTCCTTTTGGTCGTGTTTTTTCCCACAGTACCACACATTCTGATTTTTTCTACGTTGTTTCGGGGAAGAGGTATTACAGAGAAGCCACAACTGTTTTAAATTTGACCAGTGTTACACATGTTGGGCCCTAAGCCAGCTTACTCAGCAGAGGCTTGGGTTTGCCAGACCCCAAGGTTGGACCCACCAAGAGCAGGCTTCCAGCATGTCAACACATGGTGAGCAACTGACTTATTTGTTGTTTAGTTGCCATTCAGTTGGCTGTGACTCATCATAATCCCATGGACAACAAAACAAACTGTTGTCTGGTTCTGCACTGTCTTTCTGACTGTTGGGATGCTGGAGTCCACTGTTGTGGCCACTGTGTATTTGGAGTGCATTTTAACCCAAGGGGCTCATCTCCCAGCACCATATCATGCAATATTCTGTTGTGACCCATAGAGTTTCCACTGGCTAATTTTTGGAAGTAAATTACCAGGGTTTTGTTTGGTTTTTTTTCTTCCCCCTAACCTGTCTTAGTCTGGAAACTCTGGTGATATCTCTCCACCATGGATGACCTGCTGGCATTTGAAATGCCAGTGGCATAGCTTCTAGTGTCACAGCAACATGCAAGCCAGCAGAGTAGGACCAACTGACAGATGAGTAGTGGATAGCAACCTAGTGCAGCTGCCTTTTTCCCCATTGTCAGTTTCCCAGGTTTTTTTGAGCACCACGACTGGAATATCTACACAAGAGACAGCCTTTTGAATCTGGCTGTCATTCTTCAAGGCACAGAACAAGAAAATAGGAACCAAAGACACCATGGGAAAAAAGATCTCAACATCCAAAGCCTTTGCAGGGTGAGCATGTATCCACCCAATAATCAGACTAAGAATTATTTATTCTGATAATTTATCTGTTTTCAGAAGCTGTCTTCTATTTGCATATCTGAGTCAGTGAGTTACCTAGGACTTCATGTATACAGTTAATGCATGAAGAAAGTAATTATAGATTTCCAATATGAATGCCCCTTTGACGACTTTTTCCCCTGTGCAGCTCCCAGACTTACTGCTGATACTGTAAAAATTCAAAGCCATTTACAGACATGGTGATAAGAGAGATTTTCATTAACAGTGACATATGTATGATTTTTTTCTTCCATGAATTAATATTTAAATGAGAAGTTTTTTCATCTAAGAAACACTGAAAACCAGCCTCTTTAGACATTTTAAAAAAATGTGACAGGTCCTTTGACAGAGCACCTAAACACGCTCATACTACTTATAAACAAACCCACTGCTGTCAAGTGAATTTCAACTTATAGTGACCCTATGAGACAGAGTAGAACTGCCCTATGTGTTTCCAAGGAGCACCCGGTGGATTTGAATAGCTGACGTTTTGGTTAGCAGCCATAGCACTTAACCACTACACCACCAGAGTTTTCCATATTACCTACACTTGTTCTGAATATGTAATTCTGCTGCCTACCTGCAAAGAAGGAAGAATGTTTGTGGTAATTTAAGCATTCAAGCCCTCTAGAAATGATAAGAGCCTCTAGTAAAATAGGACCTGATAGACCTATGCGTGTTTTTATGGATACATCCAAAACAAACCCACTGCCACTGAGTTGATTCCAACTCTTAGCAACTCTATAGGACAGAGTAGAACTGTTTCATAGAGTTTTCAAGGAGTGCTTGGAGGATCTGAACTTCTGTCCTTTTAGTTAGTAGCCATAGCTCCTGATGGCTACACCACCAAGGTTTTCTTTTTATGGATAGGCATACCTAATATAGAATCTAATACCTATTGAAATACATTGTCTTACCATGGAATTTTAATAAATGAAATGCACATTGACTAAACTCTAGGTTTTTTTTAATTCTCACTTTATTATTTATCAGTTACCATAGACTCAGCTACATCTCATGGTGACCCCATGAGTGCCAGTGTAAAAACCAATGGCTGGAGCTTGGCAGTAGATTGCCAGGCCTCTCTTCTGAGGTGCCTCTGGGTGAACTTGAACCTCCAACCTTTCTATTAGTAGTCAAAGTATGTAAACAATTTGCATCACCCAAGCATTCCCACTTTTATATAAAGCCAGAAAAGCCACTGCTGTCAAGTTGATTCCAACTCATAGCAACCCTATAGGACAGAGTAGCATTGCCCCATAGAGTTTCCAAGGAGCACCTGGTGGATGTGAACTGCTGACATTCTGGTTAGCATATGTAGCACTCTAACCACTGCACCACTGGGGTTTCCCCTTTTATACAGGCCTTTGTATTTCAAGTGTTCATGATAAAGCATGCTGCAGTGTGCTATATACAGTCTGTCACCTTAGAATGTTTTAAGAGTGAATCCCATGGGCAGCTGATGTGATTAGTCAGCATTGGGTCAGTTCTGACTCATGGAGACCCCGTGTGTGCAGAGTAAAACTGCCCAGTGGGGTTTTCCTGGTTGTAAGCTTTACAGAATCATATCACCATGCCTGTCTTCTTCACCTGTAGGTCGGTTCAAAATACTAACCAGTGAGCTAATAGTCAAGCACTTAACTGTCCCCCACCCAGGGGACCCAACACAGCATCCTTCCTGCAGCCTACATATCCCCCATGCATGTATGTACCATGAAATAGAATTACAAGAGCAAGTTCTGTTGTTGTTAGGTGCTGTTGAGTTGGTTCTGGCTCATAGTGACCCTAAGTACAACAGAATGACAATACCTGGTCTTGTGCCATGCCCACAGTCATTGTTATGCTTGAGCTCAGTGTTGGAGCCACTGTGTCAATCCATCTCACTGAGGATCTTCTTTTTTTTTTTTTTTTTTGATCTTCCTGTAGACAGGAGGGAGGGGGTTTTGTGCTTCAGTCTTTGAGAGAAAAAGAACATGGTACAGTAATCAGTTTATCCAAGGCATAACCCATATATACAGAATTTGCCTAGGCACATTTAAGGGAAAGATGAGAAGAAACTTCGAGCAGAAAGGATCAACCTCTAGCTATGTCTGCTAATTGAGACAGTCACAATAGTTAAACTGTCTTTTTGCTCAAATTTCAATATCCTGTGGGAAAAGTGGCTGTCTGACTGTCTTAGTTATCTAGTAGTAGTATAACAGAAACACCACAAATGGATGGCTTTAACAAACCGACATTTATTCTCTCACACTTTAGCAGGCCAGAAGTCCAACTTTAGGGTGCCAGCTCCAGGGGAAAGTTTTTGTTCTCTTTTGACCCTAAAGGAAGGTCGTCTTGTCACCAGCTTTTCCCGATCTAGGAGCTATTCAGTGCAGAGACCCCAGGTCCAAAGGAAGTGTTTTCCTGGCATTACTTTCTTGCTGGTATAAGGTCCTTCTGCTTCTCTTCTCCTGTCTCTTGTTTATATGTGAGAAGAGGATGACTTAGCCAGCCAGCCAAGAGCCGTCGAGTCAGATCCGACTCTTGGCAACCCTAGGGACCAGGGTAGAACTGATCCCCAGAATATTCAAGTAGCACCTTAAGACACAAACAAATCCTGTAGATTGAGTCCTGACTCATTTAACACTGCTGGCTCTAACCCTGCCTCACTAGCACAGCTGGCTCTAACCCTGTCTCTCTAGCACCGGTGGCTCTAACCCTGCCTGATTAACGTCGTACAGTCAGGATTTACAGCATGTGGAGAACTAACATCAAATGACAAAAGAGTGGACTGTCACAGAACACTGGGGATCATAGTCTAACCAAGTTGACACATATCTTGAGGGGACACAATTCAATCCATAACACCTACCTTTCTCTTGCAGCAAACTCTTTGACTGTTTGATTATTTAGATGATAGGTCTGCCTTAGCTGTCTTCCTGGCATACAGCATTCTTGTGTGCCATCGAGTTAATTCCAGCTCCTATTGACCCTGCAAGGCAGAATGGAACTGCCACATTGGGTTCCCTAGGCTGTAATCATTGAGGAGATCCTGGTGGCTTACTGGTTAACAGTTATGGCAAAAGATCAGTAGTTCAACTTCACCAGGTGCTCCTTGGTAACTCCATGGAGCAGTAGTACTCTGTCCTATAGGTTCATTATGACTTGGAGGTCAGCTCAATGGCAATAGGCTTGGGCTTGGAATCTTTATGACAGTGGACCTCCAGGTCTGTTCTCCCACAGAGCCATGACTGGACTCAAACTGCTTACCAACTAAGTGTTTCACTGTTGCACCACCAGGGATTCTGAGCACGTAGTACCCGAATATAAGTAAAGAAAACACAGGTTTCAGACCTCTCGCTATCAGTCTGTCTATGACTCGTTTCCCACATCCACGCCACATTCACACTAGTAAAAAGAAAGGCTGAAATGCTCAGGACAGCTTCTCTACATTGAGTCCAGTGCTCTAGGGAGCTCACGCCAAGCCAAACAACATTAGCCCACTTTCTACCTCATGTTCTCAAACCGTTGGAAAGAAAGCACATGAAGTGGGCTCTGTGTGAGCATTTGACAAGGTGGCTGGTAAGAACCACAGGTTCAGCCTTGCAAGGAACTTCTTTCCAAGTAACTCAATACCAGACTTATTACTGAAGTGCTGTTCCTGTCAGCATAACAACATAATACCCAAGATAGTATTTGAAAATTCAGCGAAAAAATTATGCTTGCAAATGTGAATTAAGTAACTCTTGCTGGCTGCTCCTCCACACATTGGATTTTATCTGGCAAGTTGAATCACTGAGTACCTCTAAGATTTTCTCAGCCCTGGTGAGGTACTTAGATCACGTGTCTGCACCTTGTCCAAAACGAATATGCTGGCCTAAAGAGAAACACGCTGCTGAGATGTTTCGAAGTATCGCAATTTCCTCAAAGATAAAGCAGCAATTGAAGTGTTGGCCTGAATGTTCACCACTTCTTATCTTTTAGTAATTTTTGCTTCAGAGGGTTCCCAAAGATAATCTCATTAAGATCAGGGAGGCTTGTAGTACAAAGAAAGAAACACAGTTATTACAAAATACTCTTCCAAGAATTGAGTTCAGTTAAACTGATGCCATAGCTCTTCATGTCAGCTTTCTTAATTATTGCTTCCTGGACTTGCTATTTTCATTCTGTGACTCAGGCTTTACACGTGATGAGAAGCTCCAGGCAACACAAGACAGGCAAACAACCAGAAGAAGGGTGCAAAAGCCGTGACTAGGCTGTATGTGAAAGAAGGGGAGCAAAGGAGTTGAACTTTCTTCTGGGCCCTCTTCATTAAGGGGAAATCCTAGCAGTGTAGTAGTTAAATGCTATAGCTGCTAATCAAAAGGTCAGTTCGAATCCACCAGGCTCTCCTTGCAAAGTCTATGGGGTGGTTTTACTCTGTCTTGTAGGGTAGCTCTGTTCTATAGGGAAACCCTGTGGCACAGTGGTGAAGTGCTACAGCTGCTAACCAAAAGATCAGTAGTTCAGATCCATCAGGCTCTCCTTGGGAACAATGAGGCAGTTCTACTCTGACTTGTATGGTTGCTATGAGTCAGAATTGATGGCAGTGGCTCTTGAGTTTTACAGGGAAGTCCAGAAGTCGGAATCGACTCAGTGGCAACACGCATGGGGTTTTTGTTTGTTTATTCATTAGATTTTCTAGATTTATATAAACTGAATTGACTTGCTAGCCCGTGGTCTCTTGTGAAGCTTACAGTAGATGCTCTGACTGAGCCTTGTTGTTGATAGCACTGAGTTGGCCCCAAGTCAGGGCAACCCGTGTGCAATGGGAACAGACAGTTGTCATACAGAGTTGTCATACAGAGTTTTCACTGGTTGATTTTGGAAGTAGGTCACCAGGCCTTTCTTCCTAGTCTGTGTCCTTCTGGAAGCTCCACTGACATCTGTTCAGCATCTTACCTACACACAAATGTCCACTGATAAACACGTTGTGTCTATGCCAAGGTTCATTGGCTGGGAATCAAACTAAGCTGTCTTAGTACCAAAACCAACCCACTGCTGTGGAGTTTATCTGGATTTATAGAGGCCCCATAGGACAGAGTAGAACTGTCCCCATAGGGTTTTCAAGGAGCAGCTGGTGGTTTCAAACTGCCAGTCTTTTGGTTAGCAGCCAAGGTCTTAAACACTGCCATCCTGGAAGGCAAGAATTCTACCAACTAACCACCGATGTACCCTACTGACTATTACCTATTATCTTATTTAAAAAATAAGTATGTCTTATTTATAATGACCTAACTTATAGCCACTAAGCTTCAAGCAATCTGAGAAGAGATGTTTATTAATATAAGAATGTGAAGTCGTGAAAGTTTGAGTTGTCCATTGTTGGACAGCCATGGGGATTTGATTTCACTGGTAGGATTTTTATTGCTTAAGGTTTTAAAAACAAGGTTCTTGTTTCTGAGGGTGAGAGTGAGTTGTATGCTCAGGGAAGGAAGGTGCAGAAAGACAGGAAGCAAACATCTCAACTCCCATTGTCTGAACTAATGGAGGGGAGCATAGCACTTCCATGACCACCTTTTATGACCTGAGTTTTCCATGGTCTGATAACATACCTGTGAAGGAAGACAGGCTAATATCCTTCTCTGCTATAGGGTGGAGGTGGCGGGGTGATTGGTCATAGAATGGGATAAAGAGAGGAACTGCCAGACCATATTCTTCTCCACCTTCCCCTAAACCTAGTCTTTTCCTGGGGGCCTTTCTAATAAAATCTAGCAATGCCTCAGCCATTTACAACTTTTCCTCCAGTGCTGTATGATCTCATCATGGCCACTCAGGGAGCAACATTTATGTAAGGGGCACAGGTCTCAGGTTTAGTCTGTCTGCCCTGCAGATCCGGAACCTCAGTAGTCAATAGTTCTTGAATAACAGCCCACACTAACGGCACATGGGGTGATCGGCACATGCAGAGAGCCAATCTACAAACTTTACAGTGTGACCTAAAATTTTTCAATAAGCAGTGAGTTTGCTGTTTCAAAATCTCTGTGCAAAGAAGAACATAGAGAGTAGAGAGGACTTAGCAATTGTCACATAAAAAATAATGACAGCAAGGACTTGAATCAGACTGTTGGAACCCAGTGAGCCATTCTTCTATTCCTGAAGTGCTCATCATCTCATCACCCAGATGTCTGAGACTGACAGATGCAGAATTACCCTTGCTCCTGTAGTTAGTTTCTGCTGCTTACATCCAAATTTCTTTGCCTCTACTATTTATTCTTGCATTTTGCCCTATTTACCTTCTAAGGGTGTTTTAGTCTGCTAGTGCTGCTCTAACAGAAATACCACTGAGTGAATGGCTCTAACAAAGGATAGCTTATTCTTACACAGTCCGGTAGGCTACAAGTCCAAAATCAGGATGTCTGCTCCAGGGGAAGGCTTTCCCCCTTGTCAGCTCTGGAGGAAAATCTGGTATTGCATTAGTCTTTTTCCAGAGAGCATCGTGGCACAGGAACCTCAGGTCTGAAAGATACTGTCTTCTCCCAGTGCTGCTTTCTTGATGGTATGAGGTTCCCAATTCCTTCCCTTTCTTTTTTATCTCTTGTAGGGTGAAAGGATTAAGGGGGGTACAAGCCACACTTCAGGGAAACTCCCTTTACAGTGGAACAGTGAGGTAACCCTATGAAGGGATTTACAATCCCACCCTAATCCTTTACCGTACTGCATAGGAAAATCACAAAACGGGGACAGTCAAAGAATACAGGGAATCATGGCCCAGGCATTTAGCTACACATGTTTTTGGCAGGAACACAATTCAATGCATGACAAAGGGTTTTACTGATTTAGACAGATGTCTGTATGTTTTGCATTTTGAGGACCACTAATGGGAAACCCTGGCGGCATAGTGGTTAAGAGCTGTGGCTGCTAACCAAAGGTCAGCAGTTCAAATCCACCAGCCATTCCTTGGAAACTCAGTGGGAGCACATTAGTATACCCTGTAGGGTCACTGTGAATTGGAACCAACTAGACGGCTACACATTTGTATCTATTCCAGTGTATTTAATAGAATTTAAAGCCTTCACATTTGAAAGACTGATATGAACTCTACATGTTAATTCTTATTTAAAACCTGACTCAAATCAATATACTCCCATTTTATTGCCTTACTTCAATCAGGCCTATCTGGTTGATAATAGAGTTTTTTATACACCCAATTTTGATTTAAAAGTAAATTCCAGACATGCAATACTTTTTAAAAGAAACCGAGAAGGACTTTTTTCCCTGTACAAACTAGTTACAGAGTTGACAAGTGTCTCTAACGTGCTTGCTCTCAGATTCAGTTTTTCAGTTTATAAACCACATTGGAGAGACATGACACTTCTGTGTTATTAGTGTGTGTTTTGTTTCTTTTGACTTTACTTTGGTTGGCAGGACTATTGGTGAAGATTTTCTGGTTTTCATGCTCACTTGCTTGTATTTGTGTAAAGTTCTCACTGCCAGTTCCTCAGATAAGAAGTGACAAGGCAGGACTCTAGGAAGCATTAACGTTCTTTAAACCTGAGGCTAAGTCTTGAATATGCTATGGAACTCTGTAGTATACCGATGAGTGGTGAAGTGATAGCTGCATATTTGGCTTTTTTTTTTCACTGTAGATATATTTGGCAATGTACAGTAGATTTTGTAAACTTGCATCAAATTTATGAATAAAAATCATTTTTTAAGAAAGTTTCTTATTCTACTCTATTTGTAAAATACTATAAAATCCTAGTTTATAGGTGATTTTTCTCAGATTACACTTTTGGTTGGCACCTTCTTCACAATACAGAAGGAGTAATTGTTTTACTACTTGTGAAGTTGTGTCCAATCCCTCCGTAGAAATGCCAACCAGCCTCCTTGATGGTATCTATATTTTTCATTCACTTAGTCATCCAGCAGAAATTTAAGGATCACTATTCTGTGCCATGCTGTCTTTCCAGTGCTCAGGATATAGGAATCAGGTCCCTACCTGCAAGGAGCTCACCTTCTAGTAATAGAAACACAGTAACAAGTTAACAAACAAGAAAAGGCATTTCATATGGTGATAAGTACTATGAAGAAACTTAGCAAAATGATATGGTGATGATTTGGAGATGAAATACTACTTTATACAAGGGGCTGAAAGGAGGTCAGTTTCCATGAATGGTGTTGGAAGGACATCCCAGAGAGAAGAAATGGCAAGTGCAAAGGTCCTGAGGCAGAAACAAGTTGGCTATGTTTAAGGAAGAACATCAGTGCCAGTGTGGGCAAAGAGAAGTATGTTAGAAGACTAAGTAGGAGAGGTGAGTGGGACCTTTACAGGGCATGGTAAGGAGTTTGAACTTCATTCTAAGTGCAGTGGAAAGCCACTGGAAGAGTTGAGAGCAGAAAAGTGACATGATCTGAAATGTATTTATATTTCTTAGTTTCAGACTCACAGTGTTCCGTCTGGCTTTGTCCTCTGTGTATTTCTCCTTTGGGTTGAATAGTCCTCATTCACTAAATGGAACAGCTTTTTTTTTTTTTTTTTTTTAATTCCCACTTATGAGTCTTCAGCTTTAAGAGCTTTATAATATTTAATGATACAGAAGATGTCCATTTCTAAAGATGAACATATTTCTAAATTCATTGGCTCAGCTGCCACTAATCTCAACATGACTTTTAAGATTCTTTATTGTAACAAAACATTTGCCATTTCAACCGTCTGTATGTGTGAAGTTTAGTGATAATGATTTCATGCACCGTGCCCAATATTAGTTTTTATTTGCTATTCAGCCTTGGTCTTAGACCACCGGTGCTGCTACTGCTTGATTCTGTATACCCTCTTCAACTGGGAAAGACCTTCAGATATGATTTCTATGCCATGAAACTAAATTAAAAATAAATTACCAGTGTCTGATGGTGTCTTTTCAAAGACTGTTCCATGAGCCAACCCCTCTCTAGACTTTCCCATGGAGCCACATGCATTACCTAGTTGAAGAAGACAGGAACGACTACTCTCATGTTCTTCCTATATTACAGATATGAACACTGACATAAAAAATGCTAGGAACCATGTTTTTCTATTTAAAAGAATGGTTAAAAACAAGCTCATATCTTCACACTTCGTGCTGTAGGCTGTGCATGGAAACGCTGACAGGGGCTAACATCTGTGTCTTATCATCCAGGCCAGTGAGAGGTGCGTCCACCTTGTCGTCTCCCGCCAGGTTCGACAGCAGAGCCCTGACATCTTCCAGGAAGCTGGCTGGAGCAGCAACGGCAGCCGCTCCCCAGGGTCTGGGGAAAGGAGTCACACTTACAAGGTGAGGCCCCACCAGGGCCTCGCCCACTGCTCCTGCAGGCAGCTATTTCTCAGGGAGCCTGTAAATTTCAACAATTCTAAGTAGCATCTCTGGACTTCATCACTTAAAGAAACACTATTTAACTTAGAAAAATTAAAAGCTCAGAGTCCCATCTTCATGACCTTGGGAAATGACAGGTGTCTCCCATCCAGGCAAGAGAGAGGAGGGTGCAGGAGAGTTTTTAAATGTGATCTTAGAGGCCATGTATGGGAAGCTCATTTCTAGTCTAAACCAAATAGATGTCAGGCTTTCAAAGAATCATTTTCTTTATGGACTGTTCTCCATTCACTGTGAAATGAAACAAGAGGTTTTCCTGGTCTCTTGTTTTGGAAAACTAAGGTAGTCATTCCCCAGCTCTCTTGGCTTGTTTTTACAGAAGGTGCAAAATCCCATCCCTAGAGAAGCTAGGAAGATAATCTAAACATGTGAAGTTCACATCACTCATTAGGGAGTGGTGAGGGCTGGGCAAACCAGAGAGTATGCATCCTGCCTTACAGTATTCAAATCCAGAAAACACTGAAAGTCAAGCAGAATGCATCTGTGGGTGCAATCCATCTTTCAGGCCACCAGTTGGCTGCCCCTCTTTAAATGGGCGCCTCAGCCCAATGTCTGCTTCTCTCTGTGGCTTCTGTTAGCAGCACTGCTCTTACCCTTTCCATCTGGATGGGTGTCTAAGCAGTGTAAAGCTTGCTTAGTCCAAACTAAGAGTCCTCTACCCTTGGCTTAATATCCTATTGTGATGGCGGTGATGTTCTGGCAGTCATTTCTCCTGGAGTCTGGTTTTATTACATTGTTCTTCTAGGCAGCTCATTCTTGCAATGGGATTGAAGGAATGTCTGCTTTTGTCTACAGTAGGGTGTGTTTTGGTTTGGAATAACTTGGGGGTTGTGTTTTCG